>CM069156.1:20980097-22212597 GCA_035221665.1 Okamejei kenojei
CCCCCCCCCCCCCACCACCCCCCCCCCCCCCCAACCCCCCCCCCCCCCCACCCCCCCCCCCCCCCCCCAAACCCCCCCCCAGGGGGTGGGGGGGTGGAAGGGAGAATGCAGGGAAATGAGGAGAGGGGGAAAACTGGGGTTAGTTGAGTGTAGTTAGAAAGAAAAATGCGACGAGAGGACGGGGAAGCGGGAGAGAGAAAATAGTGAGGGGAGGAGGTGATTGAGGATGTAGTTGAGTGCAGGAAAGGCGGGGGGGAAATAGAAAGCGGAAGAGGACCGGGGAAGGGAGGGGAGAGAAGAGGAGTTATGGAGGGAAGTGACTGAGGGTTGTAGGGGAAGAAAGAAAAGGAGGGAGGGACAGGGGAGAAAAAAGACGTGAGGAGCGTAAGGAGGCCGAGAGATGGTGGGAAGGGGGAAGAGGGGAAATAGAGAAAGGGGGGAGGTTTGGGGATATGGGGAAGGAAAATGGAAGAGAAGTGGTTGGGGTAGAGGGGGGGGGGGGTGGAGGGGAGGTGGAGGATAGAGGATGTGTGTGTGTAAGACAGGGCAGGAGTTAGGAGAGGGAGAGAGAGGCAGTTATTTGGAGGGAGTTGTGACTGAGGGTTATAGGGGAAGGGGGGAGAAAAGGAAAAGGAGGGATGAGGTTGGGGGGGGGAAGTGGAAGAGAGGGATGAGGTGAGGGAAAGAAAAAGGAAAAGAGGAGGCTGAAAGAGGAGGTGAGAGGAGAGCAGAGGGAGGAGGAGGTTCCAGGAGAGGGGGATTGAGGGGAAATGAAGCATGCCACCTGCACTGTTGTGGGCTATGGGTGGTGTTTAATGGGGGGAAATAGTGGGTTTGGGGGGAGCGGGGAACGGGTTGCGTTGGGGGTTGGTGGGACCAGGCCTCCTGTGTGTCAGGGACTCCTATATAGTCACGTTAAAAAAATTTACTCAGGTGAATGTCAATATTTTATGTGCTTTTAACAAAAAAAGAGCATGTTATAAAGCCAATAAAATTTTGTTCTTAGTATCGTGTTCCTTCAACCTCTCAGGATATCCCCTGCTGTGAATCTGCCTCACAGCTATTTTAATTACCTTTCTTCTGATAAAGCAGGAGAGAAGACAGAAAGAAACTGCTCAGAGAAAAATCACAATGTCCTCTTCCCATACCCTAGTAAATTAACAGCTTTTCAGATAGCCGCTCTGAACAAGTTTCTTAATTAAATAATTATTAAGGAACACTAATTTTCCTTTATTATCAATTTTTGATTTACTAGCTCAAATTGCCATGCACCTTAATATCATTCTCTGCAAATAGTTTTCTACTTTAATTTATCTTAATTCCGCGCAATTATGGGTTTCCACTTAATTGAATTTGTGGAGAAAGAAGGAAAACTGGCTCTTGTGTAGTTTAGTTAACAATTGCTTAATTTGAAATTACTGGGGCAATTATGCATTTTCAAAGCAAAATAAACCCGCTTCAAATATTAAAATAACTAAGCTGCAAGAGTGCAACAAACAGAGTTGCATGAAATTTCTTTGTTTTCCAATTTTGGTTTTGAAAAGAATTGAAAGGAAGAAAAACATCCAATATGGGAGTTCTATTTTAAAATAAGCAACACATCTCAAGAAATCTTTATCGCCTAAAAATACAAATGAATATACTTTTTCGGGTTTTTTCTTTTTAATTATTAAGTAGTATACATTTTCCTCCCTGTTAGCTTTCCACTGTGGACCCTGTTTGCCTCGCCGTTACTGTGGATTTTGACATTAAAACTAGGAAATACTTATCTCTAAGTAATATCACCTGGACAATTACTGATTGACTCAAATTTAAACATTGCCAATGATAACTGGCAAAAATGGTTGGCTTATTAGCATACCCTGCGGCAATTATCACACTGTTAATTAATTGCTTACATATAGGGCCAATGCACAGGGCCTTATTATAGGACCATGAGACGATACAAAAAGTAGATTTTTGGCGGCCTATACCGCCCAGATTCAACCACCCTTTCCCTCGTGCAGTATTGAAGTTAAAGAAAACAAGAGAAGTGATTTGACACAAGCATATTTAGTCTACACTCGTGATGGGACAGGAAAATGGGATTATTAAATGCAGTAATGTGCCAAGAGCTGGATAAACTACAACTCAGACTGTTAATGTAAGAAGCCAAGAAGGAATTCACAAACCTCCATTTGCAATTGTTTCAATTCTCCCTTGGCTCTTGCCTGCTGCGAAGGTATAAGGGCCACATGTAGGGGACTGCCAAAAGCCTACAGCATTGGCAAAAAAACAGATTTTATACATCAAACAAAGAGATGGCATTGACTTAATTGTTAAATGGCTTTTCTCTTGAATGGTTTGTGCTCTTGACCTGATTTACCAGGGTATTGCCAGGGGCTATTAACTGTTAATTTTATCCTTTTTTCAAATTTTCATCCCACACTCCTTATTTTAAATTCCTTAGTTAAAGCGTCACTTACATTGCCCTCGCATAATGTTTGAACAACGACCCATCAAATTATTTATTTGCCTCTAGCTACTCACCAATTTGATGGATTTGTATAGTAGGAACAAAAAACAACCCAAGATTTTATACACAGTGCACATACTCCGAATATTAATAACTTCCCCACTATCAATAATCCATATTGTTTTCACCCAAGTAGACATTACAGCAGTAGTTGTGTATATTACATAGTCCTCCTATTTCAGGGCCACTGCATGTTTGGGACACAGCAATGTCTGAAAATGAAAGGTAGTCATGTTTAGTATTTGTGGCATTTCCTTTGCTTGGATAGTCTGCCTAATTCATGGACATTCAACAGGGCCAGGGTTTGTCTTCTCGGTGTCTTCTCCTGGCCAGGCCTGGTATTGCAGCCTTCTTTAGCTTATGCGTGGGGCCTACTAGTCCCCTTCAGTTTAATTCAGCATATAAAGGCAATGCTGTATTGGGTTCTTTTTTCAAATCGGGGCGTCGGTGTGTTTATGGTGATTTTGTCGGATTCGGTGTGTTGTGAACGTGTTTTGATTGTGTGTGTGCGTGATGACTTGACCCCCCCCCCCCCCCCCCCCCCCCCCCACAAGCATTGAACTTTTTTTTGTTACGCATTGATAGAGAAAAACTCACCTTTGTTGCTTTTTAGCAGTATGTTTTTGCGATTATAGTTCTGTGCTGTTGAATTACCGCCAACCCAATGAGTTTTGAGGCGAATTTGCTTGAACTTGACCAGTTAGGATGGGTGATAATCCACTTCAGAATTCATTATGCTACTGCCATCAGCTGTTGTATCATCAATGAAGATAATTTATAAGTGAGCCAGTACCTTCTCCATCAGCCATACATGCCCAGGCCATTACACCCCACCACTCGTGGTTCACAGATGAGGTTGTGGTATGCTTTGGATTTTGGGCAGATCCTCATCTCCTCCATTACGTTGCTCTTTGCTTCACTCTGATATATGTTAATCTTGTTTGTCATCTGTCCACAAGACCTATTTCCAGTAACTGTGGTTGTTTTTCAGTACTTCTTGGCAGAACCTGTAACCTGGCCACCTATTTTTGCCGTAACAGTGGTTTGTAGCTTGCATTGTTAACACTCTGTATTTCTGTTCATGAAGGCTTCAAGAGTTCGTGGTCATTGACAAAATGACCCTCACCAGACTCCTGAAGAGTGTTGCTGTTCTGTCGTACAGGTTGTTTGGGGATCTAGTTTTAATTTATAGATTGAATTCTTCTGTCATCAGCTTTTGTGGAGGTCCTTCTTGGCCTGCCAGTCCTTGGTTCCCTCACTAGTGCTCTCCTTTCTTTCTTAATGATGTTCCTAGACAGTTGATTTTGTTAATAGCGTAATGTTTGGCTGATGTCTTAACTGTTTTATTCTTGTTTCTCTGTCTCATAAGGGCGTCTTTGACTTTCATTGGCACATCTTTGGGGTCTCATGTTAGTAAACAGCAATTAAATTTCAAATGGTGATGGATAGATGGGAGGAACAGATAGGATGCTTGGGGGCTGTGGAGGTGGAACGGGGTGGGGGGGCTGGGTGTGGGGGTAAAGCATTTTTATACTGCATTAAGGAGGACTTTAAACACTCCTGAGCAAGTACAAGTGCTTGTGTAGCCATGTGTCCCCAACATTATGGTGCCTGAAAAGGGGGGGGGATATGTGTAAACACGAGCTTGTTAATTTTCTAATATGGTGCAAACCGAAATGTACCAAAACCGGCTTACTTTTAATAAAATCATGGACTATGTGCACGGTTAACACATTGTGATTTTATTTTCTATTACAAATATCAATGTGCCCGTAAAGGCACAATTAATATAATTGGATTTTTTGGGGTCTTTGTCCCCCCAAACATGGATGGGAGCGGCACTGTATTTTTTTAACTTTGGGTGGTGGGGAGGAAAATTATTGAGATCCGGTTCTGTGTTTACAGTAACAAAGCTTATTTTCGAAAAGAGAAATTAGCCAATATAGCCATTGAAGAGCGTTTCTTAAGATTAGAATAACCACCAATTGGAGCGGAGGTTTCTTGGTAAGGGGAGATGAGTGATGGCCCGGGTTGATGACCTTACTGGCATGACTACAACCACACATTGTTACTGGTGAGAGGTTTTTTGACAAAAATCTCAAAGAATTCATAGCTTTGCTTGGCGGGATGGGCGAAGGTTTTAGGTAGCAGAGAGATTATGCTTTTTTTTACAATTCCTTGCCAGATTGTGATATCTCAGCATTAGTTTGTTGTTATATTACACCATGGTGCAATGCTAAATTCCATGTTTGCATGAAGTCAGGTTGTGAAAGTATACCACAGTTTAATGATAATCGCGGGACAGAGGTCAAAAGTAGCAGCCTTTAGCTGCCAATGATTGTAAACACATTCTCTAAGTGTGCAAACAATAGTGACGGTATATAATGCAAGGATTAGCTGAACGAAGTAGACAAGAGTAAGAGTTAGTGGAGCCCCTCCCAGGGAAAAGACGGATGTGAAAGAGCTGGATTGAAGGATGGGCAGTTGGTTTGTGTTTTTTTTTTTTAGAGTTAAGGTTATCTGGTACATCAAGCTCGGCATCTTCTCCCAGAGGTTAGTAGAGGAGAGTGAGAATGGACAGGAAGGCATGTAACTTTGCTGATGATTCCAACCTCAGGCTTGGATAGAGTGGTTGTGGGAGAGGGGTGCTTCCAATAGTGGGTGAGTCCTAGGGGACTAAGAGTCCATAGCCTCAGATTTAATGGACATTTCTTTTCAGGAAGGAGATTGTGAGACACATTTCTTAAGTCAGTTGGTTGATTGATATCTGTTAGAATTCTTTGCCACAGATGGTGTGGAGGGCAAAAGTCAGTTGAATTTAGTTAAGATAGAGATAGGATAGATTCTTGATGAGTTACAGGTGCAGTGAGGTTTTGGGAGAAGGCAAGGAGTTTGGCGAGGACGAGACAGGGTTGAGTAAAATAAATCTTAATTTCGCAAACGACAAACCCAAAGGAAGTATACCTAAACGGTGCTGGGTCAGCCCCAATATATATTATAAGAAGCTTCCCCCGCTACACGGAGGGGAGCTTCACGATAGCGTGTTTGGCTTCGCTCTGAGGGTTTTTTTGCAGGTGACGGCTGTGAAAGTGGAAGTGTATAATATGCAAGCGGCTGCCCAGCAGCGGCGATGGATTTGTGAACTGCCAGAACCCCCTCCGGACAGCTGCTTAATCAGAGGCGGTCCACTGATTTGGAGGGCGCGTTTTGGGGTCGGTCCAGCAGCCCGCAGCGGATGATAATCATGTACCCCATGCCAACAAAACTCCATGCAGCCCTTGACGCTGAGCCGGCCGAGGGATAACTGGCCGAGTTGGCCTTCCACCTACCCTAGCGAGCAGCGGCAAGCCATCACCCTGCGAAAAAACACGCTGAGTGGTGAAGTTGAAAGGTGTGATTTTGATTGTTGTGAATTGTGTGAAGAGTTGACATTGTGTTTTGACAAGCTTTGTTGAACGTACAAGTGGTGCCCCTAGGGAAGGAGATGGTGCGAAGGCCCAAACTGACACTGCGGCTGGGTTGATTAACAAGCTGTGATCCTGATTTGTGTGAAGCCGCTGGTGGAACAACACCGGGTAGCGTGCGGCCAGTCAGTGTTCCTGGTGGAAAACAAGTGGCTTTGTGACCAGGAAAATCGTCCTGGTATATGAAAACAAAATACCACCCCGCACATAGCAATATCCATGAGCTGTTGTATAGCCCCTGCGAGCACCATTTTCTTTAACCCACCGCTACTCAATATGCGCCGGTTTCATTTCAGAAAAGGCCTCTGAATGGGGAGGTGATGGGGATAAGCAAGTCATAGGCAACATCTACGGGTTGTCGTGGGACGGGGAGAAAGCACAACTTCCGCGCTTATAGAGGCAGTGCCCCCGGAAAAACGGGGGGAGGGCGGGGTGGGGTCACAGAAGCTCCGGGGAGGGAACTCAGCAAGTAGGCCAGGTATACGGATGGAAGGCACCCCATCAGCCTCGCACCCCGCTGCTGATAGATAGGGGTACAGGCCGCGGGTATAGGAGACTCCATAGGCTGTGCGTGGTGCTGGCCACGTACGTCCACCATTCAACGAGGAAAGGCCCCACGGAAATCGGCCTGCGGGACCAGTTCAACGGTTGGGAAAGCCCTGAGTGAAAGAAAGTCCACGGATTTCGGGTTGGAGTCGACGAATATGAAGGGGGAGGAATGATGATCCCGAGTGCCTGTAAGTCGCGAGTGGGGGCTACAGTTGTCGCCGGGTCAGAAATGGGGCCCATGCTTACCGGCACGGCGTTGTTCGGTCAGTCGGGGGAGGGAAGAGAGGATGCTCAGCACAGACCCGGAGTCAATGAGGAGCGAAGCGGAAAACAGCGATCCTGGACATAGAGGCGATGATTATGCGCAGACCGCGATAGCCTTCAACTGGCGAACGGCTGAGGCATTTCCCGGAATCACGAGCCAGCAGGGCGGGCGCGGCACCATCGGCGAGCCTTCTGTACCCCCAGCATTGGTTTTGTAGTTGCACCCACTGCGCTTTTGTTACCCTCGGTCTCCGGCGGGCGACTGCGATTATGGGTTGGCGCATGTCTGTGGAGGGCTGTCTGTACTGATGGTGATTGTTAGGGCGCGGAACACCCGGTTGATCGGATCATAATATCAGCATGTCCTGCTGTCGGCGAGCCACAGCTCATCGGCCAATACCGTGTCAGCGGAGCTAAAGGGGGCAGGACAGCTATATGTCTTGCGGTCAGCGAATCCAACCCAAGCGAGGTAGCAGGCGGGATGTCGTGGGCGTAGCAATGTTTTTCACAACAGAGAGCGGTGGAATCTGTGGTGGGAATTTCTCTGCCACAGAAAGGTAGTTGAGGCAGTTTGGTTCTGCTCGTATATATAAGGGGGGAGTTGGCTGTTGGCCTTGTGGTGAAGGGAAATCAGGGGGGTATGGAGAGAAGGCAGGTACAGGAACTGAGTTGCGATGATCAGCCTGATTCATATTGAATGGCGGTTTTTGCAGACTCGAAAAGGGCCGCTAATGGCCTGCCTCCAAGCACCTAATTTCTATGTTTCTATTAGCTCCAGGGAAAGAGTCCCTGTTTGAAATCCAAGCAAAGAGGGCCTGGAGGCCATCCATCCAGCGGCGAGCATCTCGCCTCATCAGTTGCGACCCCGTGACGAATCGCCGAGGCCATCATATCCGCGGGAGTCACAGCGGCCTGAGCCTTAAAAGTGCAGAGTGCCGTAGCAGATCCTTGAGGCCCTCATATTTGCTGATTGTCGGGCGGGCTCCATCACAAGTTAAGGCAGCAATCGGGGGGTGGCCAGTTTCCTGAATGTGCGCCCCAATACAGCGAGAATTTGCATAGTGGGCAGCGTGGTTCCCACAACGATTAGTGCTGAGTTCAATTAGGCACCTCAATGTTTGGCGCTGCGACGAACACACGTGAGGCTGACACCGCACGGATATAACGAGTAGTATCGACCCAAGAGATTTTGTTGGGTGAGCTGGGAGTCGAGAGGTTTTGCGTGGCAATTCATTTGTCGGGGATCCGAAATCATGCTGCCGGACATCTGCGGGGGCGTCACCACTTTACGCCGAGCGAGACGAAGCAGGCTGGTAAAATTAAATCTTTATTGTAAAACGACAAACAAAACGATGGTTAATTATACCAAAAACCGGCGGCTGGCGCAGCCAAATATATATGAAGCTCCTTGCTCCTACAAGTCAGGATGGGACGGGTGCTCGAGGATCAACCTGAGAACCATAAGCAAAGGAAGGGCCAGCGATAACACACCCCGCGATCACGTTATGGTGATTGGATCAGCGCCCCCAGCCAATTGCGAGGGTTCACATTGCCGCCAATTCGGCACCACTAAGGGTGGTGCCGTCTACAAGGAGAAGAGAATGGGGGTTAGCGACAGAGATGATATAGATCAGCCACCTGAGTTGGAATCGATGAGAGAGGACTGATGAGCTGATTTGCTAATTCTTTCACTTATGATATTACTGATGCAAAGCCACGTTGACAAGGTCTGGATGGACGGAAATGGACGATAGTGTGGATAAGTGTGTTGGTTGTCACCGTTTTCTGCAAAGTTTAGGCAGCCAAGATGAACTGAGCCAGATGTCAATACCTGGCTGAGAATCATCCCATAATATACTATTCTGTCATGTAGATTGTAGAAGTACCCTGAGAGAGTCTGTAAAATGGCCTAAGAAAGTTAATATGTTGTTGGGTTTTCTTGTCACTGGCGTCAGTGTGGAAGGAAAGGACCAGGTTTAGGTTTGCTGGTGATATGGTCACGCCTGAAGAACACTGAAGCTATTGATTGTACATCATTATCTTTACTTTTATCCGTGCTGGAAGCTTGCTTTCATAAGACTTAACCAAAATCTTGGAATAATGATATTAAATTTCACAAATCAGAATGTTAAACCAAATAACTGATGCAATATGCAACGTTATCTGTAACAAGTGTATTTGGTGAATACATTCAAAAGAAATGTTAAAATATCTACTAGCCCAGCTCTAAATCTTTGCAAGCTTAGGGGTCTCCCAAAATGCACATTGGTTTGCCAGCAGCGGGTACAGTGATTCGCTAAACAACTATCGGTTTCTCCGTGTGGAATAATTAAAACTTCTCAGCCTCTGTTATTGCAGAGATGTATCAGGATGGGCAGCAGTTGTTATAAGATTTGTACCTAAACTAAATACCACCACTTAGTGCTCAGCCATATGTGCGTCAGAGAAGAAAGGTGAAGGTAGGGGAACTTTGTAGAAGAAAAATAAAAAACAAAAAAAAACAAAAAACAAAAAAAAGGGTGGGGGGGGGCGGTGTGGGGAAGAGGAGTGGGGGCTGACGGGACGTCGAAGGGAGGCGTTGACGTAAAAGGGGGGAGGGGGTGAGAGGGGTGAGGGGTGGGGAGTGGTGTGGGGGGGAGGCGGGAGATGGGGTGGGGGGGAGGGCGGGAAACTGGCGAAAAGTGGAAAGACATAAAAATGTGGATAGTAACCCAGTACTCATGAAATTGGCTAACTGATCCAACACAGTGACATTTTCTTGGCCTAATAGTTTCTGGCTTGGAATAACTTTACCCAGGCACTTTGAGCAAAATTGTGCGTGGACACATGCCGAAAGTCAATATTTAGATTTGACTTGTGGGCCTTTAATTCTGTATTCCCAATATTCAAGTTAAGGATGGTGTATTAACATTTGCCACCAACTGCGTTCAGAGTCTACATTAGATCCCAAAGATTACAAAAATCATTGCAAGAATGAGATATGCAGAATGCCAGATATCCTTGAGTTTAATACCCAGTATTTTTGTGTATAGGTTTTTGGGCTATGAGCTGGTGTATCTGTTCCTCTATACCCTATCACATAACCCGGTTTGCCTGTGGACACAGTGGTGTAGTTTAGGTTCCTGAGTTGGGTTGGTGGTGTAGGGGCCACGGGTTGAATGGTACAAAGTTTTAAAATCACACTGCACCAGATATTTCCACCCTCATCAATATTTCTTTGTCAGTTATTTGTAACCTTCTAATTATAGAATGCACGCCAATGAGATAATCTTATGTCACACAGTCAATTACCTCGGAACCACACTTTTACCAACTTAACAATGCACATTCGTTGCTCTCAAAACAGATGGTCGAGTTACTTAGCGAAAATTTTGAATGGATACCACCCAGTAACTGATCACACTGATATCTTATACCTGCCAATTCTATGGGCAATAAGGGCGTAAAAAGGAAATAAATACAACTATGATCTAAGCCACTTACAAATTTAAACCAAAAAACCTTTAGTATACGGCAGATAAAGCCCCCACCCCCCCCACCCCCCCACCAGAAATAGAATAAGAAAAGAAACCAAGAAGAAGTACGAAGTGCAGAAAAAAAGTATAGGATAGAGATGAGGGAAGTGGTTTTATTTTTTGTATGTCTCCCTAAACCTCTTGCATTTCCTAGATCAAACCTTACACATCGCTAAATGCTCAGAAACACTGCACATAGATGAAACATAATAAACACCCATACTCTACCAATTTGCAATCCTAATCTTACCATAAACAAAACCACTAACAACCCCCACTTAAGATGTTCTGAGATCGCTTCGTGACTCAACCAATTAGGTTTAGGGGTTGATGTTTCAGGTGCTAGAAGGTAAAAAATAACTTTTAAATGCATGCAATGTATCCCTCCTATGAACGGACTATGTGATACCGACACGATGAAACAATAGAGACACAGCCACGCGGAGTCACAAGGCTCATTTAATGCGATCGAGGGCAACGAATGTAAGCCGGGGATTGATACAACGGGTTAGGAAAATCAAAACACCCGTGGGGGGTGGGGAAGAAAAATTGAAATGGTTATAAATTCGCGTTTGCCTAGGGTTGAAAAGCGTGATGGATCGGTGTGGTTTGGTTGTTTTGCGAATTTGCATCTCTGTTAATTGTGAGCTATTGTTAAGTGTTTGAATGATGAGCGCTCTTCTGTGGTTGTGGGTGTTTGCGTTTTGTTTGTTGTGGTGTTGTAGGGTTTTTTTTTTTTATTTTATTTTTTTTTTTTTTGTTTTTTTTTAAATTTTTTTTTTTTGTTTTAATTTTTTTTTTTTTTTTTTTATTTTTTTTTTTTTTTATTTAATTTTTTTTTTTTTTTTCTTTTTTTTTTTTTTTAAATCTAAAACTGCCAACATTGGTCATAAAGTCATAAGGATAGGAGCGAGTTAGGAGGAGTCTACTAAGCCATTCAATCATGGCTGAGATCTATTCTCTCCCACCTAACCCATTCTCCTGCCTTCTCCCCATAACTGGGACAAGACTTTTTCAGAAAAATGGTTTAAGAGTTTATACAATTATAGTGAGGATCTTTGATTCTGTCTTTGGTTTGCTGAGGGAACTTAATGACTTGCACAACATTTGAAACAAATTTGATTTTAAAGAAGAAAAAGAAAGAGAAGAACGAAAGATTTAGTTAGGGTATGGGTTTTTCAAACTTCTTATTAAATTGGGTTTGGCATTTTATTTATTAATTATGTAGCACTAGAAAGAAAGGTAGGGGAGTTTGAATTGTCAACTATCACTGCACCAAAATGGAGGGACAGTGGTTCCAATTTCATATAAAGTTTCGGGATTAGAATGTGTATTTTTTGGTGTGGTTTTGCTATAATGGAGGACGAATGGAATAGAATTAGCCCTAAGAACATTTAAGACCCCCTAAGGGTTTGCACCACATTTATTGTATTATTCATTCAAAAAATAGTGATTTATAATAAATAATTTAACATTTTGTGTGGGGGGGGGGGTGGGGGAAGATATAATGTTGTGTTTGCCTCGTTGTTCAGTTTTTGGTTCCCCATTCACCTTTATAACACATTTCCAACAAGCCACCCCTGAGAAAATAGAAACATTTGTGATTTCAGGCTTCTTTCGCCAGTCTTATATAAATGATGGAATTATGCATCAAGGGTTGCCTGCCAAATTTACATGCCAATAATCTTTAACCAGGAGCAGCAGTGAAAGCAGTGTTGAAAAGTTTTTAAATCCCTTGCGGATCCTTTAGTGTCCATCAGCTAGGCCTCACTAAACCATGGAAAAAAAGCCCTTTCTTCTGACCCATATACAATCTTTTTCTACTTTCCTTGCATTGTGTGTTCTATCCATAATCCATCAAGTTTTCTTCAAGTCGTTAAATTAGTACGTTTTTTGTGTTAATTTTTTTTATTAATAGAAAGGGAGAGAGGAGAAGAGGCAAAGATCAATATGGTGTGGAAGGCCGAGGTGTTCAATGGTTGATGATTCTTGGATTTACCATTAACTTTTTTTTTTCATTTGTTTTTCACATAGTTCAGGAAGCAGGCCTTTTGGCCCCCTCTGAGCAGAGACCGCCAATTCAATGTGATCATGGCTGAAATCATCCCCAATCTGTATACCCCATTCCCTGCCTTTTTCCCCAGGTATTATCCTTGACTCCGCTCTAACCTTTAGAGCCTAGTAGCTCTCTCTTTGAAGTATCCAGGCGGAGGGAGAAAGAGAAACCGGCCTTCCACTGCCCCGCTGAGGCAGATAGGAAGGGAATTCCAAGGAAATCACAAAATTCTCTGTGAGGGGGAAAAATGTGATTGATTCTCGGTCTGTTCTAAATGGGCTTACCCCTTTTTCTTTAATCTGTGGCCCTGGGTTCTGGACCTCCCCCAAAATCGGGGGAACATGGTTTTCTGCCTCTGTTGTCACACCCTTAATTATTCTGAATTTGTTTCAATAAGATTCCCTCTCATATTTCTAAATCCAGAGTATACAAGCTTCAGCCACTCCATTCTCTCAGCATATTATGACTGTCCCGCCATCCGGGGGAATTGGAGGGGGAATTAACTTGTAAACCTAGCATTTTCACTCCTCAATAGCAAGAATGTCCCTTCCACAAATATTAGGGGGTCAAAAACTGCACACAATACTCTAGGTGTGGTTCACTAGGCCTCTGTTATAACTGAGAAGGACTACTTCTTTGCTCCTATATTTCTCCCCTATTTTGTTATAAAAGGTCAAACATGCCATTTGTTTCTTCACTGCCTGCTGTACCTGCACACTATATTTCATTTAGACTGATGTACATGGACCCCAGATACCGTTGTAACTTCACCTTTTCCCACCTTGACGCCATTAGATAGTAAACATTTGACACACACACCTCAAATGAGGAATGGTTAAACAAGAAGTTTGTGGGTTTCATGTTTACAGGATCTCCAGAACAATATTGATCACTATATCCAATAATATTGCTTAATCTGTGCTATATATTAGCTCGGTCTCTCTCTCTCTCATTTTTTGAACAATTATTTTCTATTCATAAGGTATTTACTACCAGTTCATCTTGATTATATTTTTCTCAATTCGGTGTGGTGGATATTTTTCCTCTCTTTCTGCATAACCCTTCTACCTTGGAATAATTAATATTAGTGCTGTGTCCCGACAATTTTGCAATATCACGTCTTCTCAGTGGGTTACTCGATCTCATACCCTCAAGTTTTTTCCTTTTTAAGTGGCCTTATATTCGGTGTGTTGTAATAAAGAATTTTTATTAGGGGGTTGGGTAGTCTAATTTGCCTGTCTGCCTAATTTTACCTTATTTTATATTTAGTTTCTCTCTTTGCTGCCTACTTATTATTTTACTTTACACCTTTTACATTTCCCATCACCTATGGTAATTAGTATAGCAAACATTTTGCATTATGCTTTGCTCTCTTTGCCTTTGAGAAGCGTGATCTTTATCCCTAAGGTTTGAATCCCACCTTTTACTTATTTTTAAATGTGTCACTGCCTATTTATTCCATTCTGTTGCCCAAGCTAGCTTCCTGGTCTCTTTTGCTGCTTTAAGTAATATTAACAGTCCAATTCCTCCTTGTGCCCAGTGCTTGTGGGCACAAGTCGGTGGCCCAGTGTCATTGCAATTCCCCTGTTTCCCCCACTATTCCTTCAGCCATATGCTTATCTTCCTTTATATTAATTTATTCCCCATAATGACACGGATCCTACATTTCATCTCCTCCAATTTTCTTTCAAGCCAATTTTGAGCTGCTTTTCCTCATTGGCACCAGACGGTTAATGAACAATTTTTGTTTCTTGGTTCTATTATCTATCACTTTAGCCTTTTCATTCACTCCAGCTTTCAACAATTTTAGAGCCTCTCATTTGTTTCATTCTTCACCGAGATAGATTCTCTTTCTCCTTGCTTGGAAACCCACTAATAGCCCTGTCCCATGGTTTCAGTGTTCACATTACTAGAGCTCACCCGAGTTTTGTTTAAAAAAAATCAAAGTGTTGGGTGGTTTAAGCACGAAAAGAGATGGGAGGAAGGGGAAAAAAAACTGGAACGCTAGCGGGTCCTCGCGCACGGAGTCGGGGGGGACGTTCTTCGCCGGCTCCGTTAATGCTAACGGCCAGGTACGTGTTGAATGGAAGGGACTCACTAACGGGCAGGTAAAGCACCGGTAGTGAAAGACTCGTGAAGATGTATAACATGTTGAGAAAAAATGTCCACGAGAGAGCCACCAAGTACCTAAGAGTGGCCATTACCGTTAAAAATCTCCCGAGTTCGAATCAGGGCAAACTCGGGGTGGAGAGGGGAGATTTGGAATGAACTCGTTACCGTGGGGACGGGACAGGGCCCTTTCATTTTTTTTAACCTATTTTACACTGTGAGAAAAAAGAAGGGGCGGCCACAGTGGTACTGCGTAAGTTTTGTAGAATTGCTTGCCTCGCAGTCAGGGATCGGGGTTCGAATCTCATAACGTGCTGTCTTGGACGTTTGTTATGTTCTCTGTGTGGACCTACGGGGGTTTTCTCCCGGTTTGCTCCGGTTTTCCCTCACAATATTCCACAGAGGTGATGCAGGTTTGTAGGGTTTTTAATTTTTTTTTCCACCTCTATGGTAGATTGTCCATTAGTCTGTAGGGATGGATCTTGAGTACGGGGGTGGTTGTTGGACCATTGGTTAGTATGGACTTGGTTGTGCCAAAGGACCTGTTTCCTCGCTTTTGTATCCTCTAAACCAACTAAAAACTAATCGCATCACCTAAAGATTTTAAACTCTATTATGTTCACAGCAGATTCACTTATTGCCCGAAGTATTTCCAGCAAATCTTATATATTATTTCAAAGTTTACTTCTTCTTTGGATTCAGTAGACATTGTGTAAAAGATGCTACATCTGGGTTGGATGTTAGCGGGTAGGAAATGATTAAAGGCTTTTCACTGTATCTTGGGACAGTGGGTGACAATAACTAAACCGAAAAAACTCATGAGTAGATTGCTTCACTGCAATATCACACTCTTTTAACCATTAATCTCTCTCAGCCATCTATTCTGTTACTCCAACCACGTTGCTCAAGAAACAACATCTTCTACGTTCGGTTGTTTGTTTGAAATGGATGATTGATGTGTGATGATTGTTGTTGATTGTTTGAGAAAACATTGTTAAAGCCAAGCTTAAGATGAGCAGGTTTAAGGTGGAGGATATGCCTGGATCAAATACGCATGGACTATGTTCATGGCCATGGCTTAATTTGACTGCAGTTATTGATATTCTATGAACATGGTCCCCACCATGCTACCCACTCTGGAAAGAAGCTGTCTTTTGTTCCAACATGTGTTGGACATTCCAATTGCTATCTGAATCGGCAAGATGTCATCGAATGGAGAAGGAGTAGTTTTAATGAATCTTGTCTTGAAGCACGTGCTCAGAAAAAATCAGCTCCTTGAGAAACTGTCATTAGGAGGCCTCCTGAGTGTTACGGGCAAGCAGGGACAGGTCTTGCTTCATTCATTTAATTTAATTGATTCAATGATGCAGTGGTAAGATGTAAATGATCATATGAAGAGATAATACATTTCACTGCTGAAATCAATTCAGCGGCTAAAGGGTGGGAGCTGTGGCAGATTTTTGTATTTAGTCTCGACAAGTAATAAGGAAAATTTATTTTTGGCTGTCCCCACGAAAAAGAGTGTTTACAGTAAATGGGCAGAGACCTGGAGGAGTATTGATGTAGCCAGAAGAAAACCTTCGGGTTGAAATGTCCAGCTCTCTGAAAGTAGGTAAGAAATAAGGCATATGGCATCCTATCACGGGTGATAGGTAGTGATAAGGATTATGGCATGCTTCGCTTTCAAAGAACCAAGGGAACTGGGGATTTTCTTGAGTTGGGAATGTGGTTTTTGTATCTCGCCTTTTCTTCCCCACCTTCTCTGTAAGTAATATATAGTATTTTGTTTTCGCGCTTTCCAATTCTGGATTATAGGTTATTGAAACGGAATGTTAAATGTCTCCTCCTTGCCACAGATGACATGTACGGCCATACCCCTCCCTGACCATGCGCCCATGGGGAGTTTTTCCAGAGTTTTATGTTATTTTTTTAGATTTGATATTCATTAATGGCAGTTTTCTGGAAGGTAGATTTAAACAATCTCTGCATTCTTTTAAAGCTGTTGTAATTATCTGAGGGGAAACCGAATCCCAGTTAACTTGTATGTCTGAAAATTGTGCTGTTATTTGGTTTACATTGGCCTATTAAAAAAAAACTATGCTTATCAAGTGGATGCCTGTTTTTTTGTTGCACCAATCAGGGGCAAATTATATTTTGGTTTGCGGGGGGGTAGAAGGACTGTTGCGTTTTATTGCTGTGGGTTCACTGATATGCAAATTTCTGAATATGAAATTCAATTTGAAATCTTTGATTAAGCATACGATTTAAAAATATTTAGACAGTGTGGTAATTGTTCTGTTTGAAAATACAGTCACCTCAATTTAGCTCCTGATACTAACTTTTGGTGTATGTTGAGGTTAAGGGCATTTCAGAATGAGATAAAAGCAAAGTGCCTGAATTATTATATTTATCGCCATTCTGCTGATCAAGCTGCATGCCATCAATACACCAGAGAATGCTGCATAATTCCCAAACTGGCCGAATCAGGGCACTGCATGTGGCTAACAGAGGGCAACAAGGAACGGAACCGTGTGAGGCAGCAGCATGGTAAAAAAAGACAGAGACAAATAGCCAGAGAGAGTTACAATCAAACTGCTTCATCAGCACAATAGATATCCACCCAAAAAACAGCAAAGATTTTTAAAAAAGCAAAGGGGACTGTTGCAATGGCACAGTATGACAGAAGCAAATGCAGCTGCATAAACACAGAGACCGGGAAGAGAAGCTCACATACACAATCTTTTTGATGGTTGGCTGCCCCCTGAAACAGATAAAATGAAATATACAAAAAAAAAAAATAAAATATGGATATTTGGCTTCAGGGTTCTCGGGTGTTAGGTAAAATTAAAAATTAAATATTTATAAATGTAAAAAAAAATGTGATTCCTAATGTCGTTTTATATCACTGCGAATGCTCAGCTTGTAGACATTTGTGTGCCGCCTGTGGACACATTGTGCAGCAAGGGCAAGCAGTTGTCGAGAAGATAGACACAATTTGCCTGGGGTAGAGTTAACTCAGCAGGCCAGGCAGGCATACTCTGGAAGAAAAAGGCTAGGTGACATTTTGGGGTGAGACCTTTCTTCAGCCTTGTCTTGAACTGAGTTGCAGGGAACAATAAGGCAGGATAAGGAATCTCAGTTAATACGGAATTCTCATTTCTCCTTGGAGCAGAGAAGACAGAAATAATTTGCATGGTCTCGGCCCCTCCACGGCCCCCCCCTACTATCACCCCCCCGCGCCCCGCCCCAGGGAAAATTTGATTTTTCAAAGAAGATGGCAAGGACATAAAGGAAATAAAATATTAGTCTCCATCCAATTGGATTCTAATCTCGAAATAGGAAACATGTAATCACCATTGGGTTTAAGCTCTCTAGCGATACAACTTCAATGAAATATGAATGAATAAATGAGGGTCAGGGGCTTTTGTTCAGATGCAATAAACCTGCTGTTTCTCTTCAGCACTTTGTCCAACTATTGGCTTCTTAAACACATGGATAGGAAGGGTGGATTCTAATGCACAACCGGATGTGCATTTCTGTCATTTTTGATCACACGGGCATGGACCAAGTTGGCATGACAGTATTGCAACAATCACAGTGCCTAAACGGCTGCTTCAGAGTGACTTAATGGGACCTACTTTGTGGACCCCAGGCCAGAGACTGGGAACCAAAACTTCAGGTAGGTCTCTTTAAGGTAAGCACATACATGGGTCTCTTTTGGGCACCCCAAGACACACCATACCGTTCATTCAGTTTGCCGGGCACTGCCCAACCCCCTCCCCACCCAACCACTCTCACCAATTTACTTCAAAACTACTCAATGACCAGCCTACCTCCTTCTGACACCCAAACCTCTGCTCCAAAATACTGGTTGTCTTTTCCAAACCATCGACACACTCCCAATTTCTAATTATCTCCTGCACAGGCCCCGGGCAGGTAATTCCTTTGCCCCAGTGATGAGGCCACTGATAGCATGGCAACCTCTATATCCTTAACCAAACTAATTCAGTCTTGGGGTTACCTGATTTCTTTCATCTGCTCCAATGGTGGACCATGCAAAAGGAAAGACTGTGATGAATGTCCAGGACAAATTAGAAGGATGCTGGAGGGCTTGATGAGTTTCTGAAATTCCAAGCCCCTGCACGAAGTTTAAGGGCCCTGTCACCAAAATCTGCTTTAATCACATCTTTACAGCCACGGGCCAACTAATTTCAGACGGTATTGGAATAGTGGCTGTGGAACGAAAAAGAACAAATAACCAAAGGTAATTTGAGTGCCATGCAATGGTTAAATGGGCTCTTATCAGAGGACAAACTCTGTCTTAACTAAACACATTAATCATTCTGGGCACCATTCAAATCCTTGATATTAGAAATTCACAACACTCAAGGGTCTTCATCAATGGTCTTGGGACAAATAAGAAGACAAAGCCATGAGAAAGAAATCTAATACAAATCAGTATTACAGAAAATGCACAATGGGTCCTGTTAAGAGAAACAGACGTCAGAGGGATTAAAAAAAATAAATTGTCTTAAGCTGCATTTCAATTTTTTTGTTCAAGTCTGTGGAGATAATTAAAGGCAATTGAAGAAGAAAAAAAAGGACTGAGAATATAATTTTTGCCCTTCATCAACTGAAAATATTAAATAGGCAGAGCGTTATTCTTTAAAAATTCTCTTTCTGCATTCAGAGAGTAAGCTCAGTAGTTAGCAAAGAAGAAATCATATAGCAACAAACAAGGTCATATAAAATCAAAATACACAAATCTACACTTTAACAAAAGGATTGAGATAGACATATGCTAGTGATGTTGTGCACAAGGTTAGTGAACATCACCAAGGCCTTAAATAAAAATCCAAAAGCTTTGCTCATACTGAATTTTTTTTTTTTAAACTGCTGACAGGCCGATGGTGTATGAAGTCAGAAGCTTAGATGCCATTGTGTACGCACTGCCTTGGAGATTTTGTGGAAAAATTAATCTGTGCACTTATATTTGAGATGGGATGGACCATTCACAGCAACTGACACAGCAAAGACCTGCTCCAATTATTTTTTTTATTATTTTTTATTTTAGAAGTAAATGTAACAATAGTACAAGCCAAAAAAATAATACATAATACATTTCATGTACCACTTCTTGTTTAAACTTGTAAAAGAAAAAAATAGAGAAAGTAGATAACGATAGTAAGTCGTGAAAAGTGAAAAGGAAAACCCGAAGACGTAGAACACGAGAAAGAGTAAAAAAACAAAAAAGGAAAGAGAAAAATAGAAATAAGAAAATAAGATAAGATAAAATGGATGTACCTACTTCGTTATCTTTACACACTCCCTCACACAGGTCCTGAAACCATTTATTTTCAAAGTTATGTTGCACCCTATGCTTGTAATAAGTCGATAAATGAGACACAGCTCTTTTGGAAATGGTCTGATTTCCTGTAGGACGAATCCATTAGCTTCTAGGTGAAACATTTTTCGACATATTTGAAATCCAAATTTTTTTTCCGTTGGTTGTGGACTTTTTTTTCCAGAATCTCAAAGATTTCATTCCAAAATTTTTGATTTTATGCAAAAAACAAAAGAATTTGCTATAGTTTGTTCTTGAGATCGACATTATCACAATGGGGGGAAACATTGAAAGATTTTTACTTATTTTAGTTTCGAATAATATAATCTGTGTAGGTTTTTTAAAATTGGATTATAATATGTCTTACATTGAATGATCATTTATGGCACGTAAGCAAGTGCTACTTTTGAGAATGACCTGCTACAATTAAAGGGACTCGCTTACTGATCTGTATTGCTACCTGATCTGCTAGAAATGGCTTATTTTGATTGTAAATTTGTTGCGTCCTCCAACTTGCTCCATCACCATCATACAGCTCAGCCCCAATCACATTTACAGCCACCCCTTTTATATTGAAATTAAACTACAACATATATTCAACCATAAGGCAATTATCTCTAATTGTGACGTTTTCTTCCCCTCCCCTCTCCTCAGCCAAGTCTTTATCAACACTAGCCACAATCAACTCCAGAATCTGTTCCATCCCACAGTGACACAATCTTTCTCATACTCTTCCTCAAATATCCAAGGCACATCTTATCCAGGTTTCGGTTTAATATTGTCATATTTTCCGAGGTACAGTGAAATATTTTATTTAACATTCTATCCAAACAGATCCGATGACTATCCGGGATACTTTGGTACTTTAAGCGGGCACAGCAAAGTAAAGTTGCTGCCTTACAGCACTTGCAGCGCCAAGATTCCGTGTTTGGATCCCGACTGTTTGTACGGAGTTTGTACTTACGCACGTGACCTGCGTGGTTTTTTCCAAGATCTTTGGTTTCCTCCTATACGCCAAAGACATTAATAGGCTTGGTAAAGTGTACATTGTCCCTAGAGTGGGTAGGATAATGTTAATGTACTCAGGGAGCACTGACAGTGCGGATTCAGTGGGCTAAATGGTCTGTTTCCGTGCTGAATCTCTAAACTAAACAAAATAAATGTTGTCAGTGCCCATTTACGTGGTGGAACTATTTGGGTATGCCAAAGCCAAAGTATTGCACTGTGACTTGTCATATTTACAATAAGCATTCATTCATACTATACATACATACAAATAAGTTCACTCAAAACAACAGTAAGCAAGGCAAGATGCAGAGTGCAATATAGATTTTTTAACATCACAATAGAGTTCTCCCTGTTGAGATAGTACACCCGTGAAAATGATTTTCTTCTGCAACATCAGTTTTATTGCGCATGAAGCCTTGGAGCGCATGCAAATAATTCCAATAGATTCAATGCAGGACTGCTCTTAGATTACATAATATAATATATTAATATATATACATTTTATAAGACTATATATATAGGATAGATATATAATTCCAATAGATTCAATGCAGGACTGCTTCTTAGATTACATATATAATTTACATGTTCTAACACACACACACCCACAGATATATATATATATATATAAATCCCACAGCAACTGTTATAATATTCTGGTTATAAGGATACATTATATATATATAATAAATAATATATAAATAATAGTTAATTGTGTCTGTGCACAATTCCATTCAATTAGTTAAAAGAAACTTTGTGGTTACAGCTTCAAGGCAGCAGCAAGTTAGAAATGAAGAAGTTTTGTATTTCCTCCCTGCGAGAATAGTGAAGGAAATGTAACAGACTGTCAGTTCTGAGGAAATCTAAATCTAGTGAACTCCTTCCAAGTAAGCTGTGTGCTGCTTCTGACTGAGGGTAAAAATATCACATTCACTAAATCCACACCTGGTATTGATCATCCAATGAAGAAGATTCAGACTTTTCTATGCTTCTTTCCTTGCTTATGTAATATATTGTCCTCACTCGGAGGTTACAAGGGTTTGAAATGGGATGGTGGAGTGTATTGAGAGGACAAAGCATTGCAGTTGTACAGGACAGACTGGATAATAAGCAAATATTTTTCCTCTCAGTCCCTGTATGTTTCTTTTTAAGATGGAAAGAACATTTTCACGTCAAAAACCCAGATCTTAACAATTTTGTTTAAAATATCAATGTTTTTATCACAGCAAAACTCAAAGCATGGGCTTTGGAGAGTGAGGGTGAGCATATATTATTCCATTTAATTTATCATAAGAAGTCTGAACAATTTATCGAAATGTATTTTTATTTATCCTAAGAATTGAAGCATAAAATATCATTGGTGGACGAGATTAAGGAAAATTCCAAAGCACTTAATCTATATGATTAGAAGTCTCATCTTGACCACTTCCTGTCTGCGCTGTATATTGATTTTAGAAAAAACTCTACCATATTTTGCTATGATTTTTTGCCATCTTACTCAGTCCTCCTTCACGGAGCAGGCCCTGAGCATTTTTTCCATCAATGAAAAATAAAATAGTTATAAGTGTTTAAAAAACGTTGAGATCCTCTCGCCTGTCAATCATATATATGCGTATGAGTCAGTGAGTGTGTGACTCACTCCCCCTCCCCCCCCCCCCCACCCTACTGGCCAGCAATATGAAATTGGTGAAGAGGTGGAATATTGCGTTGGGGGACCAGCCCTCCCATTGTGAGGGCAAGGGAGTAACCGGGGAAGAGAGTATCACTGAGGGATCAAAGAGCAAACTGGTGAATTGTGACATGTAGTGAAAGTTTTAAATGAAATAATTCTTAACTGTGCTCATAAATGAGAAGGACATTATAATTGAAGAATTTGGGAAGAAACCAGTGAAATTCTAGAATAAGCTATCATCAACAGCAGAACAAATTCTTCTCAGCCGGTTCAAATTTGGATTAATACCAGGGCCTAATGTTGTTACTAGCTTTCTTTCAGAAGAAGAAGATATTGCAAGTACCCTGAGGAGATCTTAAATCTTTATTGGTCACAGTGCTGTGGCAGTGACTGGATAAAACAGGTATGGTCTCTTTATTCAAGATGAGCTCAGGGATAAACCAGTAATTAACAGGCTGGTGAGTTGCAATGTCCAATGGTAAGACAGATATTGGAAAATATACTGAGGATGTAATTAATGTACCTTTGGAAGGCAGGACTTAACCCTTTTAGACTTAAGATACAGCACGGAACATCACCCCATCGTCCCATCAATTCCATGCCGACCAGTGATCACCCCGTAACACTAATACTATCCAACACACAGGACAACTACAATTTTACGAAGCCATTCTACAGTAGGTTCTTTAAAGTGTGGAGAAACCGGACAAAACCCGGTGGCGCAGAGGGTAGAGTTTGTTGCCTCACAGCTCTTGTAAACGCTGGGAGATCCGGGTTCGATCCCGACTACGGAGTGTTGTCTGTATGGAGTTTGTCCGTTCTCCCAGTGACCCAGCGTTGGTTTCTCAGAGTTCTTTGGTGTACTCTCCCCACACTACAAGGACATACAGGTTTTTAGGTAAATTAGCTGGTGTATTGTAAATTGTCCTAGCGTGTGTAGGCATAATGTGCGGGATCGCTGGTTCGGCGCGGACTAGAATTTCGTCGGCCAAAAGGCCTCTTTCCGCGCTGTATCTCTAAACCTAAACTAAAAGCCCACAAGTCACAATGGAGAATGTACAAACTTTATATAACAGGCACCCGTAACAAATAGAATCTGGGATTAATCAAATGTAAAATAAAGGAACTGCGGATGCTGATTAATAATCAAAAGACACACAAAGGGCTGGAGTAATGCAGCAGTCAGGTAGCATCTCTAGAGAACATAGGATAGGCGATGGTATAAGTTCTGTATTCTAATAAGACTACAGAAGAGTGAAAACGTGCCTGAGATTTGTTCAAACGAGGTTGGTGATAAAAGATAAACCACACATCTACAAAAAACTGACATTTTGTTATAAAGACACGATTCTAATAACAACGGGAATCAAAAAAAAATTAGAACTGAATTTTACTTTTTTCTTAGCACATTGTAATTATTTTGGTTTTAGGAGAAAATAATTGAATTTTGACCTGGGAGATATATTGTGTGAATAAAAGACATTAAAAAATGAAAATAAAACATTTTCTGAATAACAGACATACATTATCACGGAGTGATCATCTTTACTTTATTCTCTAACAAACTGCTGCCAAAAACTCAACCCTGTGCATCACATTCCATTGCTAATTAAGCTTTTGAATCTCAGATGGATCAACTTTAGTCAGGCCAATCTCCTCTGTGTGATCCCTTAATATGCAAGCTTTCTCTCCGACTCTCTTTATTCTCTGTAAGTTTATCTTTTCAAGAGATTTCAACACTCATTCACTCCTGCAGGGTACATTTCCTGCAACTGGCTCATGCTCGACACTGTCCTCTAGGAGTGGAAAATGACATCATGCTTGTTGAATGTTTATATTTATAAAACAACACACTGGGGAGAAATAACAAGGCTCTGATTTCCAACTGCACAAGAGAAAGAGCTGACATACCTTTCTACTAATTTAATTCCAGATCCATCAATAAAAATGGAACAGCTGCCAGCATAGTTTTTGCAAACTTCACAAACAAGGCTCATCAATCTAATTGATTCTCAATCTTTGAGAATATTAGCATATGATTTTCTTACAACTGTTGTCAATGAACGTGGGTCTTGACTCAAGCACCCTTCTTGGTAAGTGATACACATGGGAATCGTGTATCTCATTTATTATTAGATATTTTACATCAATATTTACATAACTCACCAGTAAAATCTTGCAACATTACAATAGACAATAGGTGCAGGAGTAAGCCATTCGGAACCCTTCGAGTCAGCACTGCACATTCAATGTGATCATGGGCTGATCATCACAATCAGTTTTGGATGACGTTTCAGATTTGTCACACGATTGGAAAGCCATATACTAACTAATATATAAATATAACCTGCAGCAAATTCATCATCTTTATGTCTAATGCATTTGCAACAATTATTATTTACTTGGACCATTGAACCCTAGCTGTTTTTACCTCTCTAAAATGTTAATTTCCCTTAAATATAATTGGTTTTATCCTTTTTTATTTCTTTATCTGCAGCGTCTTAACATGTCCTATTCGCTGCACCAGAAGTTCCCAACAATGGTAACCATTACATCATTAGAACAGGAGGAGGCTGTATATAGATGGTGTGCATAGGCAGAAATTTCGAACCCGGTATGAATTTTTACTATGCGCTGGGAACAGTGGTCAGAGAGAGAGAATCTTGGGAGACAGCCAGGCAGATGAAACCATCACATTGACAGTAAGCAACACTACTGAGAAGATGACGCGCATGGTACACAGGTGTTACAACAGAAAAAAGACCACACAGTATTAAAGATTTAGTAATTAAAAAACAAAATGGCTTTCAAGGGATTAAAATTCTCAAAAACATATGGGACGCTGGCAAATCAGAGGAGGATAATGCAATAAAGCATGGGAACCACAACTCTGAGCCCTTTCTACTGAATCTCGTACCTCATACATTTCAATCCCCATGATAGTTTTTCGACTTATCCTTTACTCCAACCCAGGTAAGCTTCGACAGAACCTGTCAAATCGTAGAGTATAAATATTAGTGATCTGTGAAAATGACCCCCCAACCCATTTATAAAAAAATGACGTTATTTTATACTATGGGATAAACCCTGGACTCACCACACCAAGGGCTAAAACTGTGATGATGTTATCAATCTATAACTTTTTTTTCTTTGATTAAGATAACAACTAATTGGTTTCTGGATTTCAAAACTGGACCTTGTCCCCACAGAACCTCAGGGAAGCAGTCCCAGACAAACATTAACAACTAAATATGACAACAATGTTCAGAAATGGACAAGCATGAGTGTCATCAGACATTGAGACATGGATTTTTTTTTGTTAGGCCAAGCACAGGAGAATGCAAATTTAAAAGATTGTCCAAAAATGATCAAGTTGGTTCATTGCTTTGTAGGCAGAACAAAACATTTGTGTTGTCTGCTGTTTTCATTATTGTTGCCTACACATCTGGGGTGGAGCAGCTCGTCGAGTTTGTGTCCCACAGCTCCCGCCCAAAGATTCTTTGGCTCCTCCTGCGGCCCGGCTTCAAACCTGACCTCTGGCGCCACCCTCTCTCATTGTGACCGGTGGGTTTCCCCCCAGGCAATTCCAGTTTCCTCCCATGTGCCAGATAAATGCAGGTGGGAGATCCATTGGCCGTGTGAATGGTCCCTAATATTATGATGAGTGGTAGAATCGGCAAAGTTGAGAAGGCGTAGTTGGCGTCTGGCCGGGGCCTCGCAGGTTGGTTGGAGTTGGAGGCGCCTCACCTCACATCACCTCGCCTCACGGGTCGGGGCCCGAGTTGGCGGTGCAGCCGACGGGGCCCAGGTCGGCACCACAGAGGAGGCCTCGGGAGGGAACAGGTCGGTGCGGCAGCTGATGATGGTGCCGGCCGACGGACACGTGAATTAAGGGCGTCGCCGCCGAGGGAAAGGAACGAAGGAGGCCCTGGCATATGGGGGGGGGGGGGCGGGGGGGGGGGGGGGGGGGGGGGGAGAGAAATGGGGACCACGATGGGGACTGCCGTGAGGGGTGGGGGGAAAAACAAAGGGTGAACTGGCAAGGTATGCAAGCAAAGAATTTCACTGACATGTCACATGTGACAATGAAGCTTTCATTCAGACTGGGAGAATAGATTTCAGTGAAATTAAATGGGAAACGAGGTTGCTCTATGATCCAACGTAGACTTGATGGGCTGGAAAAAAAGCAGCCGCCTTTGGTGTAAGAAAACTGGAAATACCATCAGGGAGAGCCTGATACTTTGAGAGGTGAACACGATCCTACTACAGTCTGCACCTGTCCTACTACAGGTGGTTCAATGTGGCTTAGGAAATGATGGGAGTCAATGAAAGCAAATCTGTGGGCTGATATCTTGAAGAATGCAGAAGAGTAAGCACAAAGGTTTTCTGAATAATATCAGAGGAAGAATAGATTAATCTATTGAAGGGAAAGGTACACAGCTTTATATCTGAGTTATGGAATTACTGGAAAATTGATTTTTTTCAGAGCAAAACATGACGATCGGTTTCCTAGATCATGTTCATCTCACTTCAGATTTTTGAAAAACTGTCCAGAATTCTGTAAGTTCTAAGATAGCTATGAAAAACATTTCACAGATCAGAAATTAAGCCCCTGAATTTAAGGGAAGATTTTTTTTTTTAAAGTTGATTGGAGGCAGCTACTATTTGGAAGACCATGTGCGGCCTGTGTGAGTTACGGAATAATTAAATACAGAGAATTCAGAGTTTATAAGTGTTCCCCTAAGAATGAAAATAAAACCAACGTCCAAGAAACGCTGGATGTTAAGGAGATATCAAAGGTTAGACACAAAAAGATATAACATGGCTGGTATTGAGAATGAATATAAAAGGGGATTTGTATTAGCTATAATCCTTATTTTTGTTCAAATATTTATTTCCCACCTTCAATTGAAAATTGAATTCAGAAATCATTGGAATTCAGCTGGATTTTTAGATGTATCTAAAAATCCAGCTGAATAATTACCCTCTGAGGAAAAAAACATTCTGTGCCCCTCATTTTTAAATGACCTGCCCCTTATTTTGTGGCTATGCCCCTTGTTCGTGACTCCCATTCGTGAAAACATCTCAACATCGACCCTGTGAAACCTCTTAAGTATGTTATATGTTTGAATAAGGTCACCCCTCCTCCAGGTCATTAATGTAAATAGCAAATACCTGAGGGCCAGCAACAGATCCCTGGGCTATTCCCACTTGTTTACATACCTCTAGCCTGAGAAAGACCCTTTTATTTGGGGGGCACAGTGGTGCAGCAGTAGAGTTGCTGCACGCCAACGTTCGGTGCTGACTATGGATACTGTCTATATGGAGTTTGTACGTTCTACCTGTGTCCGCATGGGTTTTCTCTGGGTGCTCTGGTTTTCTCCCACACTCCAAAGACATAGAGGTTAATTGGCCTGGTAAAAATTGTAAATTGGTCCTAGTATGTGTTGGATAGTGTTAATGTGTGGGGATTGCTAGTCGGCATAGACCCGGTGTGCCGAAGGGCCTGTTTGCGCGCTGTACCTCTAAATTAAACTACATTTCGTAAACTGCATCACACCAGAGGACCTCTTAAAAGAATGGGATCCAGGACAACGTGACAAATTGGACTCAAAATTAACTTGGTGATGGGGGACAGAGGATGACGTCATATTGTGTACTCTTCCATTTGAAAATTGTGAATATTGTAAGGTGTTGCATGATAGACAGGACCCCCAGCATCTCTCTCCAACCATCACAATACAGCATAGACATTTGGTCCGAATAAAAGAAAATGTTCCTCCTAATGTCAAGTGCTTTCGTTTTTTCACATCTTGTACCTTGCACGCTGTTTTCCTTATTGCCACCTGATGTGCTCCATTTTCCCTGTCCTTCAGTTGTGTTTCAGGAATAAGATTAAACTAAAATAACAATGGTGTTCCAGTATTAGAATACCCACGAATATTAAAACAAGGGTAGTGTTTTGATTAAGCTATCAACATATAACAGAAACACCTATGAGGCATTAGAAAATAACTATTGAGAGAACCAAGGTGACACTGACCCAATAAACTAAAGATGTCTGATGCTTATTCCTGTGTTTTCATCTGATCAATAGACCAGCAATTCAAATGCAATTACCCGCTATAATTTTCTCTGAATACTGTTAAGTCAATTTTGTTCCCAAAGATCATACAATTTTAAGATCCTTTGAAGTTGGTTATTAGGGCAGTCTGTAGGTTGAAATGTCTGTGATTTGTGCAGATGATTAATGAGACTCAAAATTATGTTTTTTTGCCCTAAAGATAAATGGGGTATAAATACCATGCTAGAATTTATACCATTAAAAAACACGGGGCGGAATTGAAACTTTACATAGTTCTATAATTTATAATGAATAGCCAGATTCCATTCAAAATGTTCAATGCATTAACATGCAAACTTCTATTTTGTGATTACAGCCTTGTCATTGAACTTGCTTTGGTATGTTAAATATTTTTGTACTACAACATGTAATGTTCCTTTTTATTAAATCCCTGCCATATGTGAAAATAATGTCTGAATTTGTTTATCATGCCAAATTTCACTGTGCTGCATAGTGAACAAATATTGATATTTATAATATTTCAAATATATAGTGTGTAGGAAGGAATGATATATATAATCAAAGCATTCTTTTGATATTGCTACTTGCAGAAGCACTATCATATAATTCCTCGTAAAGTCTATTAAATGAAATCCCAGACAATGATACAAATTCAAGATATTGTAATCTGTGTCTAACGTTTTATTACATTTCTATTGAAAGGTTAATCATTTCAGTCATTCCTTAACAAGAGAAGTTATGATTTATTTTTATATCAGTTTTCTATCTCCTAACTGGGAGACATGTAGCTTAGGCACCTTCTTCTTGGTCACCTATCACTCATTCAAGCCTCTCAAGGTTCGTCATCTCAACCTAATTTTTCATAGTTCTATACCTTCCTCAAACTTCATTATTGTAAAAGCAGTGAGGAAGTTGCTCATTGGCCATTTAATTCTGTAAAGCATATTAATAACCCATTACCAGACCCCACATAGTATTATTCTGAAGATAAATTCTATCTAGAATCATAAGAAAAAATAGGTGCAAGAGTAGGCCATTTGCCCTCCGAGCCGGCATCGCCATTCAATATGATCATGGCTGATTATCCCGAATTCAGTACCCTGTTCCAGCTTGCTCCCCATAATTTCGTTAGCCCTAACAGCTTATATCTAGCTCTCTCTATAATACATCCAGTGAATTGGGCCTCCACTGTCTTCCGTGGCAGAGAGTTCCAAGGATTCACAACTCTCTGGCTGAAAAAGATTTTCCTCATCTCCAGGCCTAAATGGCCTACCACTTATTCTTAAGCTGTGACCCTGGTTTCTGGACTCCCCCAACATGGGGAACATCTTTCCTGCATCTATCCTGTCCAATCCCTTAAGAACGTTATGTGTTTCTATAAGTCCCCTCTTATCCTAATTCCATTGAATATAAGCCCAGTCGATCCATTCTTTCATCCTATGTCAGTCCCGCCACTCCTGGGAATTAACCTGATGAACCTATGCTACACTCCCACAATAGCAAGAATGGCCTTCCTCAAATTAGGAGACCAAAACTGCATACAATACTCCTGGTGTGATCTCACCAGGGCCCTGTACAACTGCAGTAGGACCTCCCTGCTCCTACATTTAAATCCTATTGTTATGAAGGCCAACATGCCATTTGCTTTCTTCACTGCCTGCTATACCTGCATGTTTACTTTCAGTGACTGATGTACAAGGACACTAGGTCTTGTTGCACTGCCCCATTTGCTAATCTGACACATTTCACATAATAATCTGCCTTCTTGTTCTTGCCACCAAAGTGGATAACCTCACGTGTCCACATTATACTGCATCTGCCATGCATCTGCCCGCTCAGCCAACCTATCCAAATCACCCTGCAGACTCATAGCATCCTCCTCGCAGCTCACACTGCCACCCAGCTTTGTGTCATCTGCAAACTTGGAGATGTTATGTACAGTATACTCGCTCACTGTAAGAAGGCGGACTGAATTCCATAATATGAATCTATAACTACAAAATTTTACCCAGTCCCACTTGGACTAGCCAATTAGTTCTACTACCTTAGTTCCTAGGCCTGATGAATAATTACATCAAATCATCAATTATAACCTCTACTATTTTGAAATTGTTATAACTTGATACCCTTGATGGGCAAAGATAAAAATAAAAAAGCCATGATAATCTATCAGGAGTGGATGCAGAGAAAATGTTTCCCATAGTGGGTGTATCTAAGACCAGAAGGCACAGCCTCAGATTAAAAGGACATACCTTTAGAATGGAGATGAGGAGGAATTTCTTCAGCCAGAGGATGGTGAATTTGTGGACAAGGCCATGTCACTGGGTATTCTTCGAGGGGAGAATGATAAGTACTTTGCTTAGTAAGGGGCTTCACTGATTATAGGAAAAAAGGCAGAACGGTGTGAGAGGGAAAAATAGATCGAATGGTGGAGCAGACTCGATGGGCCAAATGGCCTAATTTTGTTCCTATGTCCTATCAACTTATTTAGCCTATTTTTTGTCGTGTAATATGGTATCTCTCTACACATTATCTCATCCATTCAATTGTTTACAACAGCCAAAACATTATTTTTGAAAAATCAAGGTGAACTTGATACTGTACTGATTCCAATCAGTAATAACATTCAATATCCAAAACTCAGCTACTTTGCACCTTTGTGGGGAAAAACCTTAACAAAACTGAGTTCCTTAAGACTGGATTAAAGATAAACTGACACTGGAACTGGTTAATCACAATGTACTTTATTTCTATTTCTTGCTGTTTATGAACCAATATTTGTCATTCCCATTCATTATTTCTGACTGCAACTGATTTGTTTACTCTTCCTTTCGCAGATCCGCAGACCGATCGTTCCCTCCTGTAAAGCTCACCTGGTCAATTTGGCCACCCAAAACCCACCCCTCTTCCCTGGTTACTTTCCCCTTGCAACCGCAGGAAAATGCTACACTTGTGCTTTAATCTCCCCCCCCTTGATTCCATCCAAGGACCCAAGCAGTCTTTCCAGGTAAGGCAGAGTTTCACCTGCACCTCCTCCAACATCATCTATTGCAGTGGTTCTCAACCTTGTGTGCCCCATGCACACACCCTTTCAACCATATGTCAGAATGTCATTCCCCCTCTCCTTTCCAAGATTGTCTGCCTCAAAAAGTTGCATTACAAATAATATGCATATAAATACTGAAAATCCTTTATTTTCTAACAGTTTGAGTTTGCTAATCCTGTGGTCCCAATTCCCCCCCTGAACACCTGAAATCCCCCCCTGGGGGGAATTCTCCCCCGGTTGAGAACCCCTGATCTATTGCATCCGCTGTTCCAAGTGTCAACTGCTCTACATCTGTGAGACCAAGCGCAGCCTTTGCGATCGTTTCGCCCAACACCTCCGCTCAGTTCGCAATAACCAACCTGATCTCCAGGTGGCTCAGCACTTCAACTCCCCCTCCCATTCTGAATCCGACCTTTCTGTCCTGGGCCTCCTCCATGGCCAGAGTGAGTCCCACTGCAAATTGTAGGAGCAGCACCTCATATTTTGCTTGGGTAGTTTACACCCCAACGCTATGAACATTGACTTATCCAATTTCAGGAAGTCTTGATTTCTCCCTCCTTCCCCTCCCCTTCCCAGCTCTCCACAGCCTACTGTCTCCACCTCTTCCTTTAGTTTTCCCGCCCCCCCCCCCACATCAATCTGAAGAAGGGTCTCGACCCGAAACGTCGCCTATTCATTCACTCCATAGATGCTGCCTCACCCGCTGAGTTTCTCCAGCATTTTTGTAAACCCTTATCTTTGATTTTATTTAAAGTACTATTTCTACAGGAGATGGATTTACCGGGGTTCTTCATAACTGAATCTATAAAGTAAAGCCCAAATCCAAGTGGATTTCTTCTAAAGTCACAGGGCATGTACCAAACTTACACCATATGCAACTTTGACTTTATGAAACAAAGGTGAAGGTTAGAATTTTGCAGGAAATACCAAACTTTCAAACAGGGCCAGACTGAAAGAGAGTATAAGAATATCCAAGATTTACAATGCATGGAAGTATATAAGAAACATGTTAAACCAAGAATGGTGAGCTGCAAGTGAAAAATCCATGTGAGATTACATATTGTGATAGCAACAGGATTAGTTAAAACATGGGGAGGAATTGCTTCTAAATATGGCTTTAACCACAGTAATCAGAAAAGGTAGGGAAGGGAAGAAAGGAGAGCAAATGGCAATAATATGTAAGAATAATATTGCAGTGCTGGTGAGGATGTCCTGCAACAATTAAGGACTGAATTAGTGAAATTTTACTTCGGAGTCACGTGAGTGACTTTGTGAAGACCCCGCCAGCACGCATGAGCGACATATCGTCGCTCGCATTTGCTGTCGACATGCTGGGGGGGGGGGGGGGAGTGCGCTTCCCCAACAGCTCCTTCAACAAGAACGCTGAAGGTAAGTAAACTAACCTTGAGCTGGTTGTAGTTAGGAATTTTGCTTCTACCTGCAGATCGAAGCATGGAAGGAAGAGGGAAAGCCAAGCTTTCCAAGAGCCGCAGGACCCTAGGAAGCCAGCGGCCAACATCCCCGGAGCTGTTCGCAACACCGGCAGCACCCGTACCACGGCCAGGGAGGAAGGTGCGGAAGTTGGGCCCTACAGAGTCAGCAGCGCCCGACTCTTCTCCAGAATGGACGTCCGCACAGGAGCAGGGTACACCAGACCCTGACTTCATGCTACCATCACCCAAAGCCAGGAGTACTAGCAAGTAGGTACGAGCTAATATGCCTCGCACACCGGCGACGGCAACTTCCCATATTTTACAGGTCCCGCGAGGGCATACCCGGGGAAAAGCCGCGCCGAAGTCGAGCCCCGCAACCGCGGCAGGCATCGACAAGCAGCCGGGGAAGCCTGCCGGAGTGCAGGCCGGCGGCAGAGCTGCTGGAGAGTCGGGCAGCCCTGCAGGAGCAGGAGCTACCGGCATACCACTGGGACAGGCTGCCGGAGCGCAGGCCGGTGGCAGCAGAGTTCGGTCGGGCAGCCTCGCTGAGGCAGCTAGTGACCATGCACCTCCACAGACCCTGGTGGTCAGAAGTGGCGGTAAGCCTGCGCGGACATCAGGGAGCCAAGCACCTGGGGCCGGCACCGACTCATCTCCGCTGCCTTCGTATCAGGCAGGGCGACCGCCACAGTCCGCACGATGGCGGACTAGCGGTATGTCCGCCCGGGAGTCGTACGGCCCCGCTGGAGCGGCTGCCAACGATGACCTGCCAGCGGACCCTTGTCATCACCTCGACGAGGTGCGGTCCGCTGCTGGAAGCCCCAGAGTATTCGAAGAGCCTGGGGAAGTCGACTTGTCGTCCGCGTTTAGCGGCAGCAGTCACACGGCCAGGATGGAGCTCATGGTGGAGCAACTTCTCCAGCGAGACCTGGACCGACAGGAGCGTGGGTCTCAGCGATCTAGGAGCCAAGATCATGAGGCCACCTAGCATCTCACCTTCATCAGCCGGCTGTGCTAGAAGCCCGATGAAGAGCTTCGATGAAGAGCCCATGATGGAAGAGCCCACTGCTCCAGAGCCAGGAGCAGACCTGCTGGACGTGGTTGCAAAATGTACCACACCAGCACGTTCAGGGAAACCACTGCATCCCACACTGGTGGGGAGCATTAACTTCTAGACCACTCACCAGCTTCAAGATCAAGTACTTGCAGAGGCCATGGAGAAGTACAAAGCTCCGGACAACTGTGTCAACCTGAACGTCCCCACGGTCAACACACAAATCTGGGGGAACATGAGTTCCACCATCAGAGCACAGGAGGTACGACCAGAAAATCCTCAATCTCCTGACGTCGGGTATCACGGCATTCGCCAGGACCCTAGATGGAGATAATGTCACCAATGAGCAGCAGGATGCTCTTGCCCTCCTCTGCAACACGCAGTTCAAAATCAACTGCTTTCGTAAGAGCTCCATCCGGCCCACCCTCAACCCAAAATTCGCAGGGCTGTGTTGCGCCTCCACCACTCCACCATCACGACAGCTGTTTGGGGAGGACCTGAACTAGACGAGGAGGCCAAACCCGTCGGCCTGATGAAGCCACCACCAGTCAGGGTACAGACATACCGTCGACCACAGCCTTACCCTACCTCTAAACCTCGTAGCTGGATAGGACACCGAGAACCTATCCGCCACTTGCACCTAACAGCAGAAGCCTTTTTTACGGCAGGGCCAGCAGAAACTCGCATGGAAAATGCGGCAACAACCATATCCAGCAACACAACGGCCCCCGAAACCACAATACACAGGCCCCGCCGTTAACCATGGAGGTAAGGGGGTCTGGTTCTTTCAAGAAAGTAGCAATTGTAACCTCACAACATGGGGGACGGTTGCGGGCATTTTGGGGTGCATGGTGTGCGATAACCTCAGATCCCTTTATTCTACAAAGTATTCAGGGTTATGTAATAGAGTTTATTAATGAGGAACTTCCCCCTACACAGCATGTCCCTCATTGCAGGTTTGCGCTCTCTCAAAAAGAGATAGAGGAAGGACATGCAGAAGTTGTAAGGCTGGCAGCCAAAGAGGTGATAGAAAAAACGACACATGAACCCCTTGAGTTCGTGTCCAACATCTTTACAAAAACTAAAAAAGATGGTGGATGTCGGATCATCATAGACCTAACCCATCTGAATACGTTTGTACAATATACCCATTTAAAAATGGAAACATTCGAAACGGCTAAACAGCTGATTTCCCAGGAGTACTTTATGGCCTGCATCGATTTAAAAGATGCATACTATACAGTCCCCATCATAGAATATCATAGGAAATTCTTAAAATTTGACTGGAGGGGTCAATTATGGCAATACAAAGCCTTACCCAATGGACTTACAACAGCCCCTAGGCTATTTACCAAAATTGTCAAACCTATATTGGCAACCCTAAGACAACAAAATTATATCGTCATGGCATACTTGGACGATATATTAATAGTGGGGCAAACCCTTGAATTGGAGAAACTGGCAGTCACAGCTACTAAATCTCTATTCGAGGCATTAGGGTTTTTTACCCATCCAGACAAATCCAAATTCACCCCATCTCAAGTCATGGACTATCTGGGATTCACTATTGACACCAACCAAATGATAGTCACTATCCCAGCCGACAAAGCATCAGCCATAAAAGAGGCATGCAACAGCCTTGTTTGCGCCAGGGTGCCGACCATCAGACATGCTGCTAAGGTAATTGGGAAACTCGTAGCTACATTTCCAGCTGCGCAATTCGGACCATTACATTATCAGAATTTGCAAAGAGCAAAAATTTCAGCATTAAAATCTAATGCTGGACATTTTGACAGACCTTTGCGGCTGCCGATCAAGGCTAAAATTGAGCTACGATGGTGGGTTAACAATATTAGTGAGTGTTACAAGCCCATCATTATTAGCAACCCGTCGGTCGTGTTACAGACTGACGCAAGCGCCCAAGGCTGGGGTGCAACTGACACCACGTCCAATTGTGGTGGCAGATGGGATCCTCACGAGTCCACCCTCCTTCAGACACAAGGAATAAACTATTTTGAGATGCTAGGAGCTTTTCATGGGCTGCGGGCATACTGCACAAATTTACATCATACGCATGTCCGGCTCCAAATAGATAATAACACGGTGGTGGCTTACATAACTCATATGGGTGGTATCAGGTCAGTATCAGTTATAATGTGGATAAATGTGAGGTTATCCACTTTGGTGGCAAAAACAGGAAAGCAGAATATTATTTAAATGGTGGCCGATTAGGAAAAGGGGAGATGCAGCGAGACCTGGGTGTCATGGTACACCAGTCATTGAAAGTAGGCATGCAGGTGCAGCAGGCAGTGAAAAAAGCGAATGGTATGTTAGCTTTCATAGCAAAAGGATTTGAGTACAGGAGCAGGGAGGTTCTACTTCAGTTGTACAGGGTCTTGGTGAGACCACACCTGGAGTATTGCGTGCAGTTTTGGTCTCCAAATCTGAGGAAGGACATTATTGCCATAGAGGGAGTGCAGAGAAGGTTCACCAGACTGATTCCTGGGATGTCAGGACTGTCTTATGAAGAAAGACTGGATAGACTCGGTTTATACTCTCTGGAATTTAGGAGATTAAGAGGGGATCTTATAGAAACTTACAAAATTCTTAAGGGGTTGGACAGGCTAGATGCAGGAAGATTGTTCCCGATGTTGGGGAAGTCCAGGACAAGGGGTCACAGCTTAAGGATAAGGGGGAAATCCTTTAAGACCGAGATGAGAAAGACTTTCTTCACACAGAGAGTGGTGAGTCTCTGGGAACTCTCTGCCACAGAGGGTAGTTGAGGCCAGTTCATTGGCTATATTTAAGAGTGAGTTGGATGTGGCCCTTGTGGCTAAGGGGATCAGAGGGTATGGAGAGAAGGCAGGTACGGGATACTGAGTTGGGATGATCAGCCAGATCATATTGAATGGCGGTGCAGGCTCGAAGGGCTGAATGGCCTACTCCTGCACCTAATTTCTATGTTTCTATGTTTCTATCTTGTGACGAATTGGCAAACACAATTTGGCTCTGGTGCATTGAAAGAAATATTTGGATATCAGTGACCTACCTCCCGGGGAAGCTCAATACAATGGCGGACACCAGGTCACGAGTATTCAATAACATCGAGTGGATGTTGAACCCCCAAATATTTGCTGAAATTATAGCTAAACTTGGTACACCAGATATTGACCTTTTTGCGTTTAGGTTGAACCATCAGATACCAACGTATGTGTCTTGGGAACCAGACCATGGGGCAGTAGCAATGGATGCTTTTTCACTCCATTGGGGGAAATGGTTCTGCTACGCATTTCCCCCATTCTGCCTCATCAGTCAGGTGTTGCAGAAAATTCAACTGGATTCTGCTGGAGGCATATTGATCATACCCGACTGGCCTACTCAACCATGGTACCCGGTTGTCCTCCACATGTTAAAAAATCCGTGGGTACAAATTGCAAAAAACCCCAATTTGATTACAAACCCCATTACGGGGGAAAGTCACCCGTGCCATGGTCACTTAAACCTGTTGGCTTGCAGGTTCTAAGGAGGCCACTATTGGAGGCTGGTATATCACCCAGGGCCATGGACCTCATCACAGCGTCATGCAGGGCATCTACAAGAAAGCAGTACCTCACCCAGATCAGCAAGTGGGAGGCCTACTGCTCTCGTACAAATACGACCTACAACCCTACCACGATCCCTGACGTCCTGGAATTCCTCGCGGGCCTTCATTACGATGAGGGTCTCAGCTACAGTGCTGTCAACAGCGCCAGCAATGCGTTGTCCTCATACCTCAACATAGGTGTGGGCACACACCAATTAGTATCTAAATTTATGAGGGGAGTGTTTAACACCAACCCTCCTCGCCCCAGATACAACATCACCTGGGATGTAGGGGTAGTATTGAACCTACTGAGAAGCTGGTCCCCCATGACAGGGTTACCGCTTGATAAACTCACCCTCAAAGTGGTGATGTTGATGGCACTGACAACAGCACAACGGGTACAGACCTTGCAGAAACTTCGACTCAACAGAATGGTCTCGACCCCTGGAAAGGTAACCTTATTTGTAGAAGAACTACTGAAGCAGCATAGACCGGGGTCTACTGGGCTGCAGTTGGAATTCCGGGCGTACCCCTCTGATTCCACCCTGCATAGCCACCCATCTCCGCCATTACATCAAGACTACACGCACCATCCGGAAGATGGAGCAGGGGCTACTTATCAGCCACAAGCAACCACATCGCCGGGTGACTATGCAGACCATGGCCAGGTGGCTCAGGGTGGTCTTGGGTGCAGCAGGTATAGATACGAACATTTTTAAATCTCACTCTACCAGGGCTGCATCCACATCAGCGGCGAGGACCATGGAGGTGCCCATGGACAATGTCCTCGCTACCCCGGGCTGGGCCAGTGAATCAACATTCCAACGCTTCTACAATAAGCCGGTGGCCGCCCCCGCAACGTTCGCGGAAGCTGTGCTGAGAGCCGCTCCGTAGTATAATTTGTCCCCGAATTAGGGGCTTTTTGTTATTATTTGTATTAATAAATACCCATTACTTTTTCAGTCTGGAATGCATTAACAACCTTCCTCCATCAGTATTGCGGCAGTGTGACAGCATGGACGTTGTCCAGGGCGTGAAATCACAGAGCTTTGAAATCTTCGCGAAGTCACTCACGTGACTCCGAAGTAAAATAGTAAGATTAAACAAGAACTTACCAGTTTGAAGTTTGATCTTTATTTTATGAGGAGTTGCGATGAGGGATTTTGTGCCCTCCGCTCCCAACCCTCTATCATACCTGGTATGTTCAAGTCTATGTTAATCTTACTATCTTCAGTCATTGTTGTTATCTGTGATTCCACACCGCTGCTTTGAAGAATGTTGCGCATGCATGCCTGGCGGGGTCTTCACGAAATCCCTCATCGCAACTCCTCATAAAATAAGGATCAAACTTCAAACTGGTAAGTGCTTGTTTAATCTTACTATTAAACACTATTTCTCGGTTGACCAAAATGGTAGCGACGAATATAACATGAAAGAAAATTCCCATGACAGATGCCAGGATTATAATTCAAGGGAAGACCCGACTGATTGCAGAAGTTCAGAGGGAAAGTAAACCAAAAAAAGTAAAGTAAAACCGAAAGTAACAAATGTTATACAGCCATGTGAATAAGGGAAGTTTCTTAAGAGTGAAGGAAGGAACTGCAGATGCTGGTTTAAACCAAAGATAGACACAAAAAGCTGGAGCAACTCAGCGGGACAGGCAGCATCTCTGGAGAGATGGAATGGGTGACGTTTCCAGTCGAGACCCTTATTCCTTTCAGACTGCTTAGGGATAAGGGAAATGAGAGATATAGACGATGATGTCGAGAGATAAAGAAAAATGAATGAAAGATATGCAAAAAAGTAACGATGATAAAAGAAACAGGCCATTGTTAACTGTTTGTGGGTTTCTTAAGAGAGTAGTTGGAGTCAATCAGAGTCCAAGAAAAACTCTCCTCCTGAGCTACTAAATGTGTATCTTACTTCAGGAGGAAGTTGCTAGAAGATACAAGATCATGGCATCCTGATAACATAGCGACTTGCCATGTTATCTTACATCAGGAGGAAATGCTGCCAAAGTCTCAGCAAAGGAAGTTGTGGTTGAGATCTTGGGTGGATTCAGTATTGTTAGAAATGGTGCTGAGAAGATGAGCTGTACTTAAAAATGCAGATGGTTAATGAGGAAAATGTGGTTGATGTGGTCTACACAGACTTCTAATAGGCACTTGGTAAGGTGCTACTAATAGGCTAGTCGTGAAGACTGACGACTGTGGAATGGAAGAAGATCTTACAGCATGGATAGAAAATGGCTAAGTACTGGCATAGTTTTGGAGCAGTTAGCATTGTAGCCCACATCCGTATCAACCCAGAATTCAACCCTGACATTGTTTGCTGTTGTGGAGTTTGCCCATATAGATATCCTCCAGAAGTTCTGGTTTCCTCCTATATTCCAAAGGCAAGATGACAGGTTAATTTGCTATAAAATTCTCCCCTACTTAGAAGGTGTAAGTGACTTCCAGACTCAGTACATGATTCAAACACATCTTTAATCAGTACTAAAACTTAACAGCATGAAGGATAGTTAGTTATCAACACATCCTGGCTGCTCAAACTGTCGGTGCTGAGAAATAGTATTAGTATAAGTATTACAGTGGGGTGGAGTTAGAGATGCTGGCTGGTGTGTGATTGGTTAACATGCAACATCAATCTACATACTTCCCCCCAAAGGTTAAATGTGAAAGGGCACTCATGCCATGGGGTTAGACATACTCGCCATATCTGTCTGGTGGCCTACTAGCACGGCCCGAGCACGTGCGGACCAAACCCTCCCCTCCCTCACTTGAAAGATGAGACGGAGAGCCTGGAGGCGAGAATGACGTGATGGAGGCCTGTGGTGACCGAAAGGGAAACATGCGGTGGGAGAGGCCCCGTGGTTAGTGGAGACCGCGGGACGTGGAGGGGTGCAAGGCATGCGGGGACGGGTGGGAGACATTGCAAAAAGCGGCTGGAACTGGAGCGGTGGAGCATAGGGACCAGCAGGCGGTGGTCGAGGCTCCCTCACAGCAAGCAGGTGTTGTCGACTTCTCCGGTACACCGCTTCCTCACAGTCTACCAGGTAAGACCGTGGCTCGTCAGTCGGGTTGACCACAGTGCCCAGACAGGAATGTCCAGTTGAAGTTCGTAGACGGACGAACTGACCCGGAAGTAAAGGCCTGAGTGGTCTGCTGGAACTGTCGTATGACCGTTTTTGAATATCGTGCTTCTCTTGTAGATGTTTCTGGATAGTGGTAGGTTTCAGCACCTGAGGAACCAGTTGCTGCTGTGCGATGGGTACCGGAGGCCTCGTCAATCTCGACATCAGTCGCTGTGCCGGCGATCCCAGGGTTCCGTCCCTGGCAACATTTCTGAGATTCAGATGATCGTGATAAACGTCTGACTTTGAAATCTGTGCTCGCTCCAGCAAGTGTTTGGCGCTTCTTGCGTTCAGCGAGACCCAGTGCGCTGACGGAGCGCCAAAGGTAGAGAAGTGTCTTTTCAGCTGGATGCCATTAGGTCTCTGTTCAAACAATTAGAAAAGGATCGACTCGGGATACCAGCGACGTCCAGGGCAGAGCTGGTGGAGGTTGTTGCAGAAGGGGCTGCCGCTGCTGATGAGGCGCAAGGCTGTTGCAAGCGGGGCAGGAGGCTACGCGGTCCCGGATGTAGCTGGCCATTTCCGGCCAGTAGAACAGGCTACGGGCGCGTGCCAGTGTGGCGTCGGCTCCTGGGTGACCGCTGTGTGTCTCTTTGAAGTATATGTCTTGTAGCGATGAGGGTATCACCACCTTGTGACCCTTGACGACAACCCCATCCTGAACTACCAGTTCATCACGAACCAGGAAGAAAGGCTGCACCTCTGTGGGCGTGTTGGATTGTCTGTTTGGCCAACCTGTTTTGATGATGGAGGAGAGGATCTGAAGCGTATTGTCTGTGGCGGTGTGCGCTGCCAAGGTGCACAGTTGCTTGCTGGAGACGAAGTCGACACCGAGAACCGTGAAATTTTCCTGTTCATAGGGATGTTGTTCGCAAGATGCCCGGGGTGCATGGGAGAGAGTGTCAGCGACGTGCATGTCCTTACCCTTAGTGTAGGTAAGAGAAGTAAGGTAGGTAGAGAAATCGTACCGCTGCAGCTGCATCATCATACGCTGCAAACGAGCTGGCGCGGCGTGGATGGGCTTGTTCAGGATTGCCACCAGTGGTTGGTGGTCCTGTCTCGACCGTGAAGGTGTTGCCAAAGATGAAGTCGTGGAATTTGGAGCAAGCAAAAACGACGGCCAAAAGTTCCTTTTCGATTTGCGCGTAGTGCTGCTCCGTGTCGGTCATGGTGCGAGAGGCATACGAGACAGGTAGTGGAGTGCCCTCGGCAGATGGTTGCAAGCAGGCTGCGCCGAGCCCGAATTTCGAAGCATCGCAGGTGATCGTCACCGGACGTTTCAGGTCGAAAAACATTAGAGTCGGTGCACTGGTCAGTTTGGACTTTAAGCAATCTGATGTTGCTGGAACCATGACCATGCTGTGTCCTTTTTTGTCAGCTCCCGCAGTGTGGAGCTTAGTTCGCTGAGGTTCGGTATGAACTTGCCAAGATAGTTTACCATGCCCAGAAAATGCTGCAGGCCTTTCATGTCTGTGGGGGCAGGCATTTTCTGTGATGGCAGTAGCCTTCTTCTTCGGATCGGGTTTGAGACCATTAGGAGTGAAGATGTGGCCAACGTAGGAAACCTCTGGAAATAGTATTAGTATAAGTATTACAGTGGGGTGGAGTTAGAGATGCTGGCTGGTGTGTGATTGGTTAACATGCAACATCAATCTACAGAAGGGTAGAGAGTTGATGCTAATATGAGAGAGGATAGTCAAGTGTCAAGAGTATTTTATTGTCATATGTCCCAGATAGAACAATGAAATTCTTACATGCAGCAGCACAACAGAATATGTGAACATATTACACTCTAAACAACATAATAAACGAGAGAGAAACAGTTTAGCGTGTATAATATATATATACACATACTCTCAATACACACATATATATGTATACACATACTCTCAAATACACACACACACATATATATATATATATATATATATATATATATATATAATATATACATACACACAAAAACAAACAATAATAGTGCAATAATAACAATAATAATCCTCACTCAGTATGTTGCTCAGAGTTTATTTGAGGTTGTAGTGTTTAATAACCGATTGGCTGTGGGGAAGTAGCTGTTCCTGAACCTGGACATTACAGTTTTCAGGCTCCTCTACCTTCTTCCTGATGGCAGGGGTGAAATGAGTGAGTGGCCAGGGGGGTGTGGTTCTTTGATTATAGGGATATGTGGAGGAATGGGACTGCTGTGAAAGTTGGCATCGACAATGGACCGAATAGCCTCCTATATTGTAAGGCAATTAAAAAAAAACAGGAAAGAGTGGGTTGTAGTGAAAGGTTGTTTATTGGACTGGAGTGAAGTGGAAAGTGGCATTCTCTGGGACTTGCCACGGTTTTTCAGAATATATTGACTTACCAGAGCAGCGTACAATTTCCAAATCTGAAAATAACATGGAACTTGGTAGCACAGTGAACTGTGAGAACCAGAGTAACTTCAAGGGGATATAAATTGGCTGGTGGAATGGGCAGAGAAAAGGCAAAATGAAAGAGGATTGTACATTGGAATGTGTACTTAGAGGTTGGGAGAGCAGGTGGCACGGTGGCGCAGTGGTAGAGTTGCTGCCTTACAGCAAATGCAACGCCGGAGACTTGAGTTAGATCCCGACTACGGGTGCTGTCTGTACGGAGTTTGTACGTTCTCCCCGTGACCTGCATGGGTTTTCTCTGAGATCTTCGGTTTCCTCCCACAGTCTAAAGACGCACAAGTATGTAGGTTAATTGGCTTGGTAAATGTAAAAATTGTCCCTAGTTTGTGTAGGATGGTGTTAATATGCGGGGATCGCTGGTCGGTGCGGACTCGGTGGGCCGAAGGGCCTGTTTCCATGCTGTATCTATAAACTAAACTAAACTTAAAATTGATCTTTTTGAACAGAAGTTTCCAGTTGTAGCGAGTTCATAATCGATGCATTTATTGGTTAAGTTCACGCACAGAGAATGGGAATTGCACGAATTCTGGGCATGTTGTCAGCACGCTTTACAGAGATGCATAGGAAACAGGAGTAGGAATAGGCCATTTGAGCCTACTGCCCCAATCAATATCTACCATTGTGCTATATATCTACTCTCTTATCATATCCCCTTTGCTGTCTTTCGCATCTTGAAATTTATCTATCTCATTCATAAAAATATATTCTGTGATGGCCTCTATGGCCCTTTGTAGCAGTGGAGGATCACAGGTTTAATTTCATTGAGCAAAAACCTTTCTTCTCATCTTGGTAACCTGAGACATTGGATTATAACACAACAGAATTGTATTGCAGGAGAGGAAGTGAAAAGTCAAGGAAGAGGACGAGAGAAATAAAACACACAGGCATTAGCCAAAAGTTCAATAATGCATTATTGCGTTCAATCCCTGGTCAATGCTGTTTGTTGATTAAGATAAATGTGGGGTTATCCTTGAGAAAAAATAAATAAAATTACTTCCACCTTAGAGAAGTTCGACTTTAAGAACACAGAGTAAACAAATCATTGAAGCTGCATTGCTGATCAGTAAAAACTCAAATTGTTTATTTACCAATGGGATTTATTTCTAAGATAAAGAATCCCAAATTGCATTCAAATTGCATTAAAGCTTGATCAGCCTGGACTGTGTCCATGCCCAGTTGCAGTTTTATTTTGGCAATAATGACAGTGACACTAGTATAAATTCAAATCGATTTTATGAATAAAAACAAAATGATGGAGTAATGCAGTAGGCCAGGGAAATGGCCAGACAACATTTTAGGTCGGGACCCTTCTTCAAATGAAAACATCGTCTATCTGTCGAAAGAAGGATCCCGACGCGTCTTGTCCATTTACTTCCACAAATGCTGCTTGCCTGATGAGTTCCTCCAGTACTTTGTTTTTTGCTGAAGATCGAGAATCTGCAATCTCTTGCATCTTGAGATTTTATAAATGGCATCCAAACTGAGAACCATCAGGAAAAAAAGAGCAAAGAGCTTTTTATAAAGGAAATATGCATTCCAATTTATGATTCCCCTACCTTGGAGAAAAAAGATTTACCCAATCTATTCCTCCCATGATTTTATACACCTCTATAAGATCGCCCGTCAGCCTTCTACACTCCAAGGAAATAAATCCTAGCCTGCCCAATCTTTCCCTGTAGCTCAGGTCCTGGTAACATTCTATGAACTCTTTCCAATTTAACGGCATATTTTCTAACGCAGGGTGACCCAAACTGAACACAATACTCCAAGTGTCGCCTCACTAATATCTTGTTCAATGTAACATAACATCTCAACATCTATGCTCACATTCCTGACTGATGAAGACCATGTGCCAACAGCGTTCTTCACCACCCCATCTACCCACGATACTACTTTCAAGGAACTATGTACGTGATCCCAGCTGCCTAACCCTGACCCATTCCATCTTTTTCCTGATCAGAACCTCAGTTCCTCTCATCATTCTTGGTTCTTTACTCCTATCTGCCTTGCCCTTCAAATCTAATAGGAACAGCATACTTTGAACTCTCACTATCACACTCTCGACATCCCTTTGCCTGCAAACAACCCACTTCAATCAACTTTTGCAAGTTCCTGTCAAAAATTGGACTTGTCCTAATTTAGAACATTAACTTACGGATAAGGACAGGGCTAATCCACAACTATTTAAAAGCTAATAGAACTGTGATCGTTAGTCCCAAAATACTTGCCCACTGACACATTGATCATTTGTCATGCCCAATTCTCTAAGAGTAGGTTAAGCTTTGCCCTCCCCCTTATAGGGCCCTCTACATATTACCTGAGGAAACGTTCCTGAACGCACTTGATAAATTTCATCCCAATTTGGCCGTTGGCACTATGATAGTCCCAGTCTATATTGGGAAAGTTAAAATCCACTACTACTATGTTAACGCTATTAGTCTTGCAGCTGTCTGCAATCTCCCGCATATTTATTCCACTAATTCCTGTTGACTATTTGGAGGTTTATAGTGCACTCCTAACAAGGTGATCATCCACTTTTCATTTCTCAACTCCTCCCGTACAGCTTCATCATACGATCCTTCAGTTCTTTCGCCTTGATGTTTTTCGAGATCAGTACGGCAACTCCCCACCTTCTGCTACGGCCACGTCTACGTCGGCAGTAGCACCTGTACCCTGGAACATTAAGCTGCCAGTTCGGTCTCTCCCTCAGAAAGGTTTCTAAAATAGCTCTAAAAAGGGTTTCTAAAACATTTGCACACACCCATCCAGGCTTTCAGTTTATCCACCTTACCTAATAAGGTGTGTTGCTCAGATGAGGGGATGGGTGACATACAACTATACCACAGAATGAAAAAAAGGACCTCAATTTGAGAAAAGGAATGATAAATCTGAATAAATGTTTGTTTATTTAGTTCCATTGTAAGTTTAACAATACGTGTACTATCATAGTCACGTCAGTTCCTTATTTAGTTGAAGTATTTATATAATTTGCACAGTGGACAATATTTATTCCCCCTTGTGAGTTGATGACCAATGGAATAAATTAACATGAGTAGAATGTCCAGATAAGTGGTTCATTGTGTGTGCCTTTTATGCACAAATCATGCATACACGTTTTTTTAATACTACTTTGAGTAAGCTGGATATTATTCCCAGTTTGAGAAATTGACATGGGCACTTCAGTCAAATGCCCCTTTCCCTATCCACTTAGTGCAACCGATGCCTGTTCCATGTCAGGCATGCAGCCGGCACCATAATCATGTGACCAGTGGCTATTCCTGCAGTTACTGAACTACATTTGTGGATCATTGTACAATCTATGACCTTCTTCAGTCGCCAAATAAATAAGAAGCAAACCTGGCAGAAGATCAGCAAGGGGATGAGAGCAAACGAGTCCCCAAGATGGCTTGTGTGTAGGAAAGAACTGAAGATGCTGGTTTAAATTGAAGATAGACAGAAAAAGCTGGAGTAACTCAGCGGGACAGGCAGCATTTCTGGGGAGAAGGAATGGGTGACGTTTCTGGTCAAGATCTATATCTCTACATCATCATCTGCATCTCTATTTTTCCTTATCCCTAACCAGTCTAAAGAAGGGCCTTGACCCGAAACTTAAACCTATCAGGAAGTACATTGAACAGCACTCTGGGTGAGGGGGGGGAGGAGAAGGAAGAGGTGATAGGGAAAATTTGCAAATCATTTACGCTGTGAGCATTCTGAAATATGCTGCAGCTGTGAATGTCTTCCAAGTAGAATGTGTGACAAAGAGCCCCTAAATATGATACAGTACATATTGTGTGTGTGGTTATAGACTGTAACTCACTTGTAAACCAGTCATATCTCAAGTCTCTTTACCTCCATAACAAAATCAACTTTAATTAGTAACGTCCAAAGGGGCTTTCCTACTTGTCTCCTTCCAAACAATTCTGGAATTAAAACTAATCATTAGAAGGCCAATTGATATGCAGCACATGAATGTCGTACGACTGCAGAAAGGAATGTTATTTTGTTGCTGGGATTAATGTAGATTAAAAAGACCAGTTACTCTGCATCTAATTGTGCCATGTCCAATATAGAGATTGAGACAATGAATGTAAAGAGTCGAAGTGTTTCTAATGGGATGAAATAAATTTGTGCCATTGGACGGAAGAGATTAAAGCAAGAATCATTACTTTCCACTTAATTAGTCTGGACTACTGATTCGTCATTCGAGCACAGCTACAGGAAGAAGAGGGTTACGGTCTCTCAATGGCAGGATAATAGGACAAAATATATGTTACTTACATAAATTATGGTGTCAGCTAGTTTGAGTCACTCTCTACTCCAGAGACATGAGCTCATGAACCTATGGTGACATACTGATGAGGTGCTGCAAGGTTGTTGGTGCTGCCCTTCTGTATGATACATTAAATTAAGGGCCTGCTACTTTTACTTTATTTATGATAAAATAGATTATTTTGCCATTTTCATGTTTACTATTTGTGAACGCTTATGCGAACAAATTGTGAAAACCTGCTGTTCATGAAATAGTTGGAACGTTTCGTGCAGTAGTGGTGACATTTCAAAAGTACATTGCTGACAAGAAATTACACTGGGATATTCTTAGGTTATATAGGATATTATATAAGACATGTTCTTTTAATGGTTTCATTATCAGAATATCAGGCCACATATCCATCCTTGCAAAGTATTCACAATTATTACCAAATAAATGATGAAAGAATCAGATCAAGCAAACTCGTTGGACATTAATGTAGTCTTAAATAAATGTGACTTTTAGTTGTGATGAATAATTCGACAAAAAACCTCAGTAGATGCAGAAAAATAAATAAATAAATTGAGGAAAAACAAATACAGCGTAATAAGATAAAATGTTAACACAATCATATACTGTTTGTAATATATGCAGTTCACATTTTCTGCAAAATAACATTTTTTTAAAATCTGTCATAGGAGTGACGGGTTTATGCATTCTACGCTGTTGATAGAAAACACACCTCAGATATAATCTCAGATTGCCTGAGGTTAGCAGTTATGGACTTAGGTAAGATTTGTTTAAAGCATAATTTAATATTTAATGTAACAAATATAAAATCACTATCATTTTTCTGAGTTATGTGCCTAATGCCAGAACAGATTCTAGGTTAAAAGGAAAGCCGTTGGCAAAAATCTTGGAAAATAAAATGAATGCTTGCATAATACTTGCATTAATTTGGACAGGTATATGGATAGGATAGGTTTGGAAAGCTATGGGCTAAGCGTAGGCAGGTGGAACGGTGTAGTTAGGGCATCTTGGTCAGTGTGGGCAAGTTGGGCCGAAGGCTTGTTTCCACGCTCTATGACTCTAAGAGCAGAAGACAAGTTTGTATTAACCTGAGTTACTGGCTGATTTTAACATTTCATCCACCCTGCTCTTTGGGGTTGTGTACTCTCTGTGCCTACTTGACCGTGTGGCCAAGTACAATGCCAATTTGATCTTTAAGTTCACTGATAATACAAGTAAGGAAATACATTCTTGCCATAGAGGGAGTACAGAGAAGGTTCACCAGATTCCTGGAATGGCAGGACTTCCATATGCAGAAAGACTGGCTAGACTCGGCTTGTACTCGCTGGAATTTAGAAGATTGAGGGGGGATCTTATAGAAACTTACAAAATTCTTAAGGGGTTGGACAGGCTAGATGCAGGAAGATTGTTCCCGATGTTGGGGAACTCCAGAACAAGGGGTCACAGTTTAAGGATAAGGGGGAAGTCTTTTAGGACCAAGATGAGAAAATAATTTTTCACACAGAGAGTGGTGAATCTGTGGAATTCTCTGCCACAGAAGGTCAGTTCATTGGCTATATTTAAGAGGGATGTGGCCCTTGTGGCTATAGGGATCAGGTGGTATGGAGAGAAGGCAGGTACAGGATACTAAGTTGGATGATCAGCCATGATCATATTGAATGGCGGTGCAGGCTCGAAGGGCTGAATGGCCTACTTCTGCACCTATGTTCTATGATTCTAAGTACTGTTGGCCAGTTCAACAACAATGATGAAAAGTTCTACAGAAAATTGATCGGGAACCTTGTGTCATGATGTCAGGACAACAACCCAGCCCATAACATCAGCAAGTTGAAAGAGTTGGTTGTTGATCTAAAGAAAGCGAGGGGGTGAACACAACGCTGTCCTCATCAATGGTCAGACAGCTTCACTTTCCAAGACATCCACGTCACCAGTAATCTAGCATCGAACCCTTTATACTGATGTGGTGTCCAAGAAAGTGAATCATTATATATTTACTTGTTCAGGCATCTGAGAAGATCTGGGATGCCTGAATTTGTAGTGAGTGAAGAACACAGCCCAGTTTCTAATAGGCTCCACTTTGAAACATTGCCTAATCCATATTCTCCAGAGATGCTGCCTGACCTGCTGCACTTTGTGTCTTTTTTGTAAACCAGCATCTGCAGTTCCTTGTGTCACCGTGGATATAGTGTTGGCAGGGTAACACAACAAAAGGCCGAGTTGAGTGGAAATCTTTTGAACTCAGGGAAAATGAATGGTGCATTCTCCCTGAATTAACATTAGGGATGTTGCTTTTCTTGATCCTCATTAATTGCCTGGTCTTACGGAGCAAGTCCAAATGTTTTACTTTGCAGATGACACAAAAGATGACAGGACGTTGACTGACCACCATCATCTGTACTGAGGCAATTCTCCCCAGAGGAGCAGACAACCAGGCAAAGAAAGAGCAGACTCTCGCCAATATAATGAACTCAGCGCTGGCAAGAAGCTCCTGGTGCACTTCCCTAGTGTTCTAGGCAATGATATCCCATGAGCCAGCTGAGAGGCAATGGTCATTTCTGTCCTGAAACAAAAAAAAACTGACTGCCATCCAACAACATAAGCTAAGTATCATCACTCTGCATGATCCTATCCTTTAAAGAATTGCCACATTGCCAGTGGATTATAATCATAGAAAATAGGTGCAGGAGTAGGCCATTCGGCCCTTTGACCCAGCACCGCCATTCATTGTGATCATGGCTGATCGTCCATTATCAATAACCTATGCCTGCCTTCTTATATCCCTTGACTCCACTAGCCCCTAGAGCTCCATCAAACTGTCTCTATTCATAGAACATATGGCACAAAATTGGCAGTATTTATGTTCCGCATGAACCTCTTCTTGTTTTACCTCGTCTAAATCTGTCAGTGTAACACTCCATTTTCTCCTCCACTTAAATGCATCTGTACCATAGAGCTATGCAGCATGGAAACAGGCCCATCGGTCTAACTTGTCCAACCAAGTTTGCATTCTGGGTTAATTCTATTTGGACCATATCCCTCTCAACTCTTCCTGTCAAAATATCTGTCCAAATGATTTTTGAAAGTAACTATAAACTTATATGCTTTATCTGCTCCTTGTCAGAGAAATTCCATGCATTCACCATGTTCTGGATGAAGAAGTTTCTTCTGAATTCCCTTTTGCTCATTTGTTGCTGTCTTACATGGATGGTGCAGAGTTCTGTTATTTCCATGAAGTAGAAATATTCTATATTATCCAATCTTTCAAAATTTTGAAGTTATCCAGTGAATCTTTTGCATCCAGGTTCCCAAGTTGACGATCTGTATTTCTATACCTATAAAAGTCTGATCTTGTGTGTGTGTATGTCTATATTTATTGTATCTTCCTCAAAACGCTACCCGCTAACGCTTAAAATTATACTTATTCTTACTCACATTTTTCCCTTCCATGACCTCATCAGGTTCACTTCAGATTTCATTCTTTATTAAAAAAATTATTTGTGATTAAAGTTTAAAAAAAAAGCCAAAATAAGGTTCTCACAGAGAGCCTTGTTCTACAATTGAGGGGTCTCTGCTTGATCTTGGTTAGGGGGCCTCTAGTTGAAATTGGCCTGGGCCGCAGTTCATCTATGAGAGGGAGGGAGCGAGATGGAGAGAGTGAGAGGAGAGAGTGAGATGGAGAGAGCGAGATGGAGAGAGCGAGAGGGAGGGAGAGAGAGAGAGGAAGAGAGAGAGAGAGAGAGAGAGAGAGAGGTTGTGTTTTCTTCTCAGCTCTGCGGTTGAGAAGGATTGAAGCAGCCTTTCAAGGATTTTGCTGTTGGAGAAGGAACAGAGGCAGAGGGGCTTCATAGTTTAACTTATCGTTGGGCTGTTGAAGCTTTCCTCTGGTCTAGGATTCCTCTACTAGTGCGAAAATTCCTGAGTTTTCTCTACATTGTCGAGGGTGCGGTTGTCGTTGGCGGACTGCCAAGAGTGCCTGGAGATCGAGGGCACGAAGATTGCGGTGTCTTTGTCTTTTTTGCACCGTTTCTCTGCCCTAAATTCATTTTGCACAGTGCGGCTGCCTGGCTTAATGTGAAGAAGGTACTTTTGCTTCTGGCTCGACTGGGATAGAGCTTCCCAAAAGCTGCTCTCGGCTGTGGACGAACTTTTGGGGACTTTCCTGCTTCAGCTGGAGGTTTCTGCTTTCTGCTGCCTGTCTTTGACTGTGACTGTCTCTGGAACTTAACTTGGAGCTGAGCTGCTGGGGTGCCTGGAGCTGGTTTGTGCCTCTGTCAGGATGGCGATGGCTGGGGCGCGGCCGAAGGACCGGACATAAGCAGTAGCAACAGTGGCGGGTATGAGGCCATCTGAGCATGAACCTCATGTTGACTTGGATTGGGACGGGTTTGGTATCTCGGTTCAAACTGGGCCTATGATGTCAAGGGGAGACATTACAAAGGCCTTGAATGAACTTCTTGGGAGGGGAGCTATTGTCTCTTCCGAGCTCGAAAGAGGAAAGGTGGAGGGTGATACTAAAGACCCGGGAGGGTGTGGCCCAAGCATTGGAGCTGGGGGTTTCAGTGAGGGGGGTCCACATACAGGTGGATCCGTGGGTATCCAGGGTGAGACCGGTTCTCCTGCGGAGTTGCCCCACATGTATTCCAGACGCATCACTTATTCCACACCTGTTTAAGTTTTGGGGAGGTGCGGTCTAAGTGCTTTAGGCTCATGCACCCTGGGGGGGACCCAGAGGAAAAAGGGGTCTTCAGTTTCAAGAGGAGGGTGTTCATGAACGTGGGTGAGGGGGATGGCGCTGAGGGGAGTTTCGAGGTGGAGTATAGAGGTCTCCCTAGAACCGTGCGTTGGAGTTGGGGAAAGGCACGGTGTCATGCGTGCGGCGAATTTGGACATCTCCGGAGGGAGTGTCCTATTCGCGGGGTCACTGCGAGAAGTTCTAGCGCAGCGGCCCAGGGATGCGCTGCTGGCCCATCCGGCGTGGCTCGTCAAACCTCAATGGCGCGGGGTGGTACTGCTGACCCGGCTAGGGCTGCCAGCTCTGCCTCGGTGATCCAGGGCGGCAGTAATAGCCCATCTGGGCCTGCAGGTTCTGCCTCGGGGACTCGAGGTAGAGATAGCCCCCGCCCCCCATGTCTTCAACCTGTGGTGGCGGCTGAAGGCGGGGCACAGGGGGAGGGGGGTGAGGGAGGGGGCAAGTGGGAGAAGCAGAGGAAAGAGAAGAAGAAGGAGAGGAGAAAGGCCGCCCGAGCGAGTCAAACAGGATCGGGTGCGCACCTGCCGAGTTCTGATACCACCCAAGGGGAGCCTGCCAGCTCCAGTGTGGTGCAGTTTGTACCTGTCGTGGTCCAGCAAGGAGCTGAGGTGGTTCAGACGGGGGCAGGGAAGCAAAAACGTGTGGGTGGTAAAGTGGCTGGGGATATTGTGGAGGCCGAAGACACTTCTGTTATGGAGGTCACCGTACTGCCACATGCTAGCGGGACAAAAAGGAGGTTAGTGCCTGGCGAGGAAGAGCAAGGGCGTGGGTCCAAAGTGAGGGGGATGTCTTTCTCCAGACCTTCCACCACTGATGTGGTTGGTGGTCTTGAACAGGTGTCCTCCGGGTCGGAGGTTGGGCCTCTATCTCAGGGAGGTGTTATAAGACCATGTGATGCGGTTGACTCCTCTGGTGGTGTGTCCTCGGAGCGGGAGGATGCCCCTTCGTTTTCAGGGGACCTCTGGGGGAGTTATCTCATCGGGTGTTGAGGTTAGCTCCCCTGGGTGTGTGTCCTCTGGGTCGGAGGAGGTCCCCTCGTTTCAGAGACCTACTGAGGGTGTTGGCACGTCAGATGATGGGGTTAGCTCCCCGGGTAGTGTGCCCCCTGAGACGGGGGATGAGCAGAGTCAGCCCGAAGGTGGAGGTTCAGGGGCATTGGTGTACCACTCTGTGCTCCTTATCAGAGCCAATGGAGGTGCTGGGGGGTGTGCTGCCTCTCAGGCTGAGTCGGCAGGGGAGAGTTTAGAGGCAAGAGGAGATTCTCTGGGTGTTGCCTGTGGAGAGGGTACTCTGGGTGCTGTGGAGGTCAGGGCTGTTTCGGGTCGTGATCCTCCTTCAGTTTCCGAGGGTGCCAGTGTACCACAGACCCTGGGGGTGCCTCTTGTTTTTTCTTCCCCAGGCCCAGACGTGGAGGGTGATGGGAGAGTGCAGGAGCCCAGCCAGTCAGTGGGCTGCTTGTTGCGGTCAGGGGTGTCGGGACCCTTCCCTGGCATTGATCCTGGGGGTGGTGGCATGCCGGAGGAGGGGGAGAGTGATGGGGCCAGTTTGTGTAGCGGGATTAGTGAACTTTCCGAGAGTTCTGGTCTTTCAATTGTTGATAACGACCCTGGGAGCTGCACTGGCAAGCTTGTTGTTTCAGGTGCGAGTGGGTTGGCCGAGTGCCCAGACTCCAAGGCCGTGTATCATGCAACAGTTATCTGTGAGGTGCGAGAGTTCCTAAAAACAAGTCATACTCTCAGAACAAAAATGGGTGCTGCAAAGAAACGGTGGGAGGATTGGCCAGCTTTGATTAAGACTCTCGAGGCTATCCTTGGCAACAAGGACAGCGATCTTCCTGACTCTGAGAAGAGACAGTTTGGGGACTTTTTGGAGTTCCTAAGAGAGAGTCTAGGCGGAGTGTGAGGATCTCAATTTAGTGTGCCTGCACATTCACAGTAGCTACATTAAATTTAAAACGGAGTAGAGAGAGTTTTCGCAGATTTCAGCTTTTATCAGTCCTTAGAGAGGGGAAATTTGCGGTGTGTTTTTCTGCAAGAGACGCATACTGTTGTTAGTGATGAACCCACCTGGCGACTGGAGTGGGAAGGGGGGGTCTACATAAGCCATCTCAGCTCGAACTCAAGTGGAGTGGCCTTTCTGTTGGCCCGAATTTTCTGCCAAATATTTTAAAAGTGCAAGAAGTTGTGCCAGGACGTTTGCTCCATCTGGCCGTGAGCCTGGATGGCATGCCGTTGCATTTCATTAACGTGTATGCCCCTAGCTCCGGTACGATGCAGGCCGGCCTACTTCAGGAGGTGACTGCTCTGTTGAGCACAATTGATAGGGGAGAGTGTGTCTTCCTTGTGGGGATTTTAATTGCACACTTGAGGCGCGAGACCGTTCTGGTACTCAGTGTGCCCCTGCTGTAGCGAAGAAGCTGAGAGGTTGATTGAATCCTTTGAGTTGGTTGATGCCTGGCGGAACCTCCACCCGGATTTCACTGCTTTTTCGCGGAGGTCTGAGGGTGGTGGTTCCCGCATTGATCGAATATATATTTCACGAGCGTTTGTTTCCGTGTCTCGGCGGCAGCAATGCGGCTGGTGCCGTGCTCGGACCACTGTCTGGTGCGTGTGGATTCAATCCAGCGCGCCCTCGGGCTGGGTCCGCGTACGGCACTTTAACAACAGGCTGCTAGAGGATCGGTGTTTTCCGGGAAGCATTCAGTCGGTTTTGGGGGAAGTGGAGAGAGAGGCAGAGGTGCTTCTCTTCCCTTAGGCAGTGGTGGGATGTGGGGAAAGCTCACATCCGTCTCTTTTGTAAGGATTATACGTGGGGGTCGACCGGAAAGCGGGACTCAGCGGTCGAGAGGCTTGAGAGGGAGATACTGGACGCAGAGTCTCATCTGGGTCGGTTTGGTGAAGACTCCTGCGAATGGGGAGAGTTTCAGATGAAGAAGGAAGCTTTGAGGAGCTTGCTGCTTGAGCGGTCCCGAGGCGCCTACGTGAGGTCGCGGGTCCAGATGCTGCGCGATCTGGACCGAGCTTCGCCTTTCTTTTTCTCTCTGGAGAAGGGGCGGGAGCTCGCAAACAGCTCGTGGAGCTGCTCGCAGACGACGGGTCCTCTGTCACTGATCCAGAGAGGATAAGTGCCTTGGTCAGGTCCTTTTATGGGTCCCTGTTCACTGCGGATAGATTCAACAGGGAGGCTCAGCGAGATCTGTGGGAGGGTCTGCCGACTGTAGATAGGGGGGTGGCAGATCTTCTTCCTTGATGGCCCCTTATCTTTGGAGGAGTTGACTCGTGCCCTGCATCAGCTCAGGAGCGGTAAGTCGCCTGGGATGGATGGGCTGACGGTAGAGTTTGTTAGAGCGTTCTGGGATGTTCTTGGTGGAGATTACATGTTGGTTCTGGGGGAGAGCCTGGCGACCGGGGAGATGCCCCTCTCGTGGCGTAGGGCAGTTGTTGTCCTGCTGCCCAAGAAGGGGTGAACTCCGCTTGTTGAAAGAACTGGCGCCCGTCTCTCTCCTATGCACAAAGTATAAAGTTTTTGCACGGGCAATGGCAAATCGCCTGGGCTCCGTGCTGTCTCAACTGATTTCATCCTGACCAGTCCTATACAGTCCCTGGCAGTCCAATTCAGGATAACATCCACCTGGTAAGGGACCTGATTCATCTAGCCCAGGCACTGGTCAGCCAGCTGCTTTTTCTGTCTCTTGATCAGGAGAAGGCTTTTGATAGGGTGGAACATGAATACCTTTTCGTGGACGTTGCAAGCGTTTGGGTTTGGCCGCATTTCGTGGCCCGGGTCCGGCTTTTGTACACTGCAGTGGAGTGCCTTGTGAAGGTTAATGGTGCGTTGTTGTCCCCTTTTTCATTTTGGGAGGGGTCCGTCAGGGGTGCCCCATGTCGGTCAGTTATACTCGGTCTGTGTGGAGCCGTTCCTGTGTCTTCTTCGGAGGAGGTTTGACAGGCCTGGGCCCTACCTGGCCCGGGGGTGGAGGTGGTTTCTTTCGGCGTATGCCGATGATGTACTCCTTATGCTCACTGATCCTGGTGACCTACGGAGGAATGCGTGACTGCCAGGAGATTTTTCTCAGCTGCATCTTCTGCTAGGATTAACTGGAGTAAGTGTTCTGGACTTTTAGTGGGTGAGTGGCAGGTGGACTCCTGCCAGAGGAGATGGTAATGTTTGCGTGGAGTACCACGCACTCTCCTCTATCTGGGGGTGTACCCGAGTCCCACTGAGGATGCTTGGCCGGCAAACTGGCGGGAGTTGGAGACGAAAGTGATCGCCCGGTTTGGGCGCTGGTCAGCCTGCTTGGAGTTTCTTTCTTTCGTGGGAGGGTGCTGGTCATAAACCAGCTGGTGGCCTCCATTTTTTATGGTACCGGCTGGCTACACTTGTGCTGGCCTCTATTTTTGCAACTGCTTTACAGAAGAAGCTGGTAGATTTCTTTTTGGGGAAATAGGAAGCACTGGGTTTCCGCGGCGGTCCTGAGTCTCCCGTTAGAGGAGGGCGGCCAGTCCTTGGTATGTGTGCATACCCAGGTGGCAGCTCTCCGCCTGAGGACTCTGCGGAGGTACATGTACGAAAAAGAGAACCCACCCAGATGGCACGCTCTGGCCACGTATTTTTTCCGTCGGGGTCGTTGTCTAAGGGGGTCTCACGGCTCCCGGTGGCGGGTATCAGTCGACCCGCTCTAAGGAGCTTGCCTGTCTTCTACCGGGATGTGCTAAGAGTGAGGAATTTGGTTGTTTTCAGCCAGCGTGTTATTCCAAGAGGGGAGGGGGTTGTCGTGGCTGCGGGAGTGGCGGTCCTCACCCTGTCAATGGCGGGTGTCGAGGAGAGGCGAGTGCCTAGAGTGGTTCTGATAGAGCTTACCCCCGGCTCCGTCAGATCTGCTCATCGGGCCTAGGATCCGGGATAGTTCTCGGGTACCGGTTCCACACAATCTAAGCCGCCTTTCTGAGATGATCAGCTTGCCAATTTCATGATGCGAAGAGACGCACACTGTACAGGATGCTCCTGCACATTTTGCACCTCCCTTACCTCGTCTCCTGTCCCGATACACCATGGCGGACGGTGTTACCCACCTGAAGGCGGGGAGGTCCTCAGTGGGGTCCTTCTATAATCGAGTTGTTCCCCTTTACATTGGGGACCTGGGGTGGAGAGTGTTGCACAGAGCGGTGGTTTGTAATAGACAACTTTTGAGTCGGTTTTCACGGGCTCGTCCGCAGCATGTAATTTCTGTGGCGAGCAAGAGACCGTGTTCCACGTGTATATGGAGTGTGAGAGGCTACTGCCCCTGTACCAATATCTGAAGGGGTTTGTTCCTCAAGTTCTGGTTGCATTTTAGTCCCATCCCAGGAGGGGGGGGGGGGAAAAAAAAAAAAAAAAATAAAAAAAAAAAAAAAAAAAATAAAGTAAAAAAAATAAAAAAAAAAAAAAAAAAAAAAAAAAAAAAAAAAAAAAAAAAAAAAAAAAAAAAAAAAAAAGAAAAAAAAAAGGGGGGGGGGGGGGGGGGGGGGGGGGGGGGGGGGGGGGGGGGGGGGGGGGGGGGGGGGGGGGAATAAAAAAAAAAAAAAAAAAATGGGGGGGGGGGGGGGGGGGGGGGGGGGGGGGGGGGATCTAGTGTTCGGACACAAGGCAGGGAGTGGGGAGAGCCGAGTGGGGAGGGAACTTCCCTGTCGGTTGCTCCTGGGCCTGGCCAAGTTGGCCATTCACGGGTCCAGGCAGCGGCGGTCGATGGTCAGGCTAGAGTCGGCTGCCTGCCCCTTTTCCGGGCCTACGTCCGTGCACGTGTGTCCCTGGAGCGGGAACATGCGGTGTACCACGGGGACTCTGGAGGCCTTCCGTGGTGGCTGTCACCGCGTGGGGTTCAGTGTATTGTGAACAATTGATTGTATGTATTTTTTGTACTATAATGGTTGTATATAGTGCCATTTTTGATTATGGTTTGATGTGTTGTATTATATGATTGTGTCAATAAAGTTTTTGAAACTAAAAAAAAAAAAAAAAAAAAAAGAGAGAGGGTGTGTTGCACCGATACTGGTTCATGGGCTCGCCAGCCTCCTGTATTTTTTCGCCGGAGAGGTAGAGAAACGTGTTCCACGTGTATAGGGTGTGTGTGAGGTTGCTGCCCCTGTACGAATATCTGAAGCGGCTGCTCCTCAAGTTTATGGTTGCACTTTAGTCCTACGATCCTGGTATTTGGTCACAAGGCAGGGAGTGGGGAGAGCCAATTGGGGTGGGACCTCCCTGTCGGTTTGGCCCCCAGACCTGGCCCAAGATGGCCTTTCGCGGGTCCTGGCAGCGGGCGGTCGATGGTCACACCAGAGTCGGCTGTCTGCCACTCTTCCGGGCCTATGTCCGTGCTGTGCATGTCCCACGGGGACTCTGGAGGCCTTCCGTGAACATTAATCTCCATGTGGTATCGAGAGCATTGTAAATAATGACTGTACCGTTATACTATAATCATTGCTTGTAACCTTTTGATTGTACTTTTGATATGATGTATTATGCATTTTGCTGTATAAAGTCCTTGGAAAAAGAAGAAGAAAAAAAGTGTTGCACAGGGCCAGTTCACGTGCTCGCCGGCCTCCTGTATTTTCGCCGGCGAGGTAGAGAACGTGTATATGGAGTGTGTGATGTTGCTGCCTCTGTACCAATATCTGAAGAAGCTGCTTCTCAAGTTCTGGTTGCATTTTAGTCCTACGATTCTGGTGTTTGGACACAAGGCAGGGAGTGGGGGAGAGCCGATCGGGGCGATCTCCCTGTCAGTTTGCTCCCGGGCCTAGCCAAGATTCCCATTCACAGTTGTCCCCCACACCCCCTCACCCCCTCACCCACCGCACTACCCCCACCCCCCACTCCCGCCCCCCGTGACCACCCCTGCCCCCCCCCCCCCCCAGCACTGCCCTCGCTCCCGCATCCTACACCCTCCCCCTCCTCCCTGCCCCTCCCCCCTCAAAGTGGGGACGATTGATCATCTCCATAAATTCCATAATTTTCCTTGCGGAGGGAATGGGGGTGATTGGCTCTGGGGGACACCTGTCTTGGGGGATGGGACCCAACAGGTCCCACTTGGTCTAGTGAACATTAAAGCCAGATTCCATTGTTGGCTTAAGACAGGGGCATCCTGGCCACAATACTGACAAAACAATTCAATATAAGCTCTCGGTCAGGGTCTCCAAGCTGCTACCATGTACAGTATGTTATGACACAGTATACAATAAATGAAATCGTATGTGTCTGAAAAGGAGCCGGAAGAAGCTAAAGCTTATTAATTCCCACGCCTTATTCAACTGCTTATAATTATCTTATACAAATTTAGCAGCTATATTATTTACAAATTATTTTACATTTATACACTTATCAAATATTTACAAAGCCATACAAAAAAAGAGAAAAAAAGTTAAAAGAAAAGAAAAACCCCTCATATACTATAACAGTATCTCTTAGGTCATATATACAACCCATCCATCAGCCTATAATCACCCTTCCCAATACAATCAGTTTAACAAATACCCCACTCACAATCACCTATCCTCACCCCAATAATCCTTTTAAAAAAGTGTTTTTTGTAACATCTTTTAAACTGAATTATTTGTGCTAAGTTTTATCTCCTGTTCCAGACCATTCTAACAAATTCACCTCACAGATTGCTATGCACATACTTTTAAGAGTTTTCTGACATTGAGTTTTTTTTTAATTATGTTCCCCTCTCAAATTAATACCCACCCTGTCTTTCCCATAAACAGATTTTGTATTTTCCTGGAAGTAAATTTATTTCTTGCTTTGTACATGATTTGTGCAGTCTTAAATTTAAGATCGGTGAACTTCAGTGTATGTGACTTTAAGAATAATAAATTGGTATGTTCAAGGTATCCAACGTTATTGATAATCTTATTGCTCTTTTTTGTAATATACAATAATGGCTGTAGGTTGGTTTTGTAGGTGTTACCAATATCTCCACACAGTAACTCAGATATGGCAATATGAGTGTATTATACAGAGTATGTAATGATTAGAGGTCCAGAATGGTCTTGATTTTCCCAATATCGCTATAGACCTTGCCAGTTTTGCTTTGATGTGGTTTATAATGTGGTTTCCAGCGGATTTTGTGGTCTAAGATCACACCAAGAAATTTATTTCATATACTCATTCTATACTTATGTTATCTATTTTCAATTGCACTTGAGGGGTTTTTTTTAATGTTTTCCAAATAGCATAATCTTTGTTTTTGCTTAAATTTAGGGACAATTTGTTGACATCAAACCACTGTTTTAATTTATTCATTTCTGATGTGATGACCTCCAAAAGCTGCTTCAAAATGTCACCAGAATAAAAAATATTTGTATCATCGGCAAAAATAATCAATTTCAGTATATTTGATACTCTGCATATGTCGTTAATAGTAAGATTAAACGAGAACTCACCTGTTCGAAGTTTGATCGTTATTTTACGAGGAGTTACGATGAGGGATTACGTGAAGAAGAGCCCACCTCACGCTGGTAACGGCATACTTCAAAGCAACGGCATGAAAAACACAGAACACCAAAGCCGGAGTAAACATAGTAAGGCTCATAAAAAGACTTAGAACCACCATTTGATCATTTATTTTACGAGGGTGGGAGTGGAGGGCACGTAATCCCTCATCGTAACTCCTCGTAAAATAACGATCAAACTTCGAACAGGTGAGTTCTCGTTTAATCTTACTATTTTACTTCGAGTCCACGTGAGTGACTACGTGAAGAGTTTTTAAAGCTTTCTGTGTTTTTTATGTCGTAGAATTAATCCATACGAACATCCGGCTAAGTAAACACATACATGAGAAAGCAGACAAAAGTTAGATCTTTTTCACAATTAAATTTTTTAATGGATGAAAGACCATATAATACCCTCCTTATATTTGAGGGAAAAATTGATTAACAAGTGACAAAAGATATCAGTGTGACTACACAACTGATTATAGCAATTAATAGCAAACAAAGCAGGTGATTATAGTGCTCCCAACAACAACACCGCGTGTCCAAAAGCTTGTCATAGTGTGAACAGGTTTGTTGTAGAACTTTGAAAAAGTTTTCTTTCTTTACTCCACCCTGCGATTTTTTAAAATATGCTCGAGAGGTACGTCCCGCCCCTTCGCCGCGGACGTAGCTGCCGCCCTGGTGGAGTGAGATTTGAAGACATCAGTGTCTACTACTCCCGCTAAAACCAACACCTGTTTTTCAACCATTTTGAGATAGTTTGAACTGAAGCTTTTGTGTGTGGCTTTTTGTGCGTAAGCAGCAATGTCTTTTCGTTTCCTCGAAAAAGTGTCCGTAATTTTAATATATTGGTTCAAATGTCTAACCACACACAAAGCAGGCTCAATATGAAAAGCTTGAAAGGTTTACCTTTGTTCCAGATCTCCCTGGGTCTACTTTGTTTGATCAGATCGTAAACATAGAATAACAACGTTATCTGTAGTCACATGCAATACAGTCTAAACGCAACATTTGTAAAGTTTGCACTCTTTGGGCTGAGACCAGTGCCATTAACATGACCAATTTCAATGTTAACCTATCCAATGTCAACCCTTCAATTGGCGTCCATTCTCTAAGTAGAGCAAGTACTATGCTCACATCCCAAATCTCTGTATATCTAGGTTTTTGGCGGATTCATGTGAAAAATTCCTTTCATGAATCGTGATATTAATGGATGCGACCCAATTGACTTCTCACCAATCATAAGTCCTAAATAGGACGACAAGGCACAGCGTGCAGTGTTAATGGCACTGTAACTTAAATGTTGCCCAAAGTGCAAATTGGCAAGGAATTCCAAAACATGAGTAACATTCACAGATTCATCAGAAATATTTTGACTGTGTGCAAAATTCTTCCCATTTCTTAATATGTGTCATATATTGTTTCTGTGTGCTATGTCGCCATGATGCACCAATAACTGTCAAAGTTTGGTCCGACAATCCCAGTTCCTGTACGGTCTGGTCAAAACCTGCAGATTAACAAATTCCATATATGCATATAATGGGTAACCTTCATTTTGTTACTGGATATAGTCAAGATATCACTACAGTTAGGAATCTGCATATATGGTTCTTTAATCATATTTAGCATAACTGGGAACCAAGGTTGAGTTGGCCAATTTGGCACTACCAACAATCCGGAAGCTGAATCTTGCTCTATTTTCTTCAAGCATCTCTGGATCAGAGCAAATGGTGGAAAAGCATAAAAGAACATTTTTCCCCAGTGTAATGAAAATGCATCTACTGCAACTGCGTCCGGATCGTGTTCCCAAGACACATAATGAGACAATTGATGATTAAGCCTGGATGCAAACAAATCAATTTCTGGCAAGCCAAATCGTTTAACAATATTCTTAAATATTGCTGGCTTAAGCATCCATTCCGTATTATCTTTAAAATCCTGGACCTTCCATCTGCTACCACATTGTCTTTACCTGGAATATAGCTTGCTGAAATCCATATCTGCCGACCAATACACCATTGCCATATCTCATTGACCAGACAATCACATGATACTGATCTAACTCCCCCATGTGATTAATGTAAACCACAGCCGTTTTATTGTCTAATTGTATTAATACATGCAGACATTGTTTAGCAGAACAATATGCTTTAAGAGCCCATAAAAGGCCCCCAATAACTCCAAATAGTTAATACCATACTTTTGGAGCAACACTTGCTCTTCAGTTTTCCATCTACCTCCACAACTGGTAGATAAATCTGTGGCCCCCCATCCGAGAGCACTAGCATCTGTTTGCAAAACCATTTCAGGCTGTTTAATCATGATCTTCTTAGCAGCTTGTGGGACATTTTCAACCCACCATTGCAATTCCAATACTGCTTTCTTTGTTTAATTGCATAGGTCTGTCAAAGTGACCTGCCTTATCTTTAAGAGCCCTTACTTTGTCCCTTTGAAGATTTTGATAATGTAATGGCCCAAATTCCACTGCCGGAAAAGCTGCCACTAATGTACCAATGACTTTTGCCACTTCTCGGATGGAGGGATAAGGTTTGTGAATGAGGTAATTACACATTTGCAAAATATCATTTGTCTTCTTTGCTGGCAACGTAACTAACATAGTTACTGAGTTAATTACAAACCCCAGAAAATCAATTGATTGAACTGGCTGCAGCTGGGATTTAATTGGATGAATTAAGAATCCAAGCTCTTTAAACAAAGCTTTAGTAACTGAAATTGAGTGCTCAGCTGACTCTTGACTATCATTAACAATCAGAATATCATCCAGATAAGCCATTACAATGTGTTTCTGTGCTCTTAATTGAGCTAAAACTGGTTTCAACAGTTTTGTAAAGAGTCTAGGAGCTGAACTTAATCCATTTGGTAAAGCTTTGAACTGCCATAATTGCCCCTGCCAATAAAACTTTAAGTATCTCCGAAAAAGATGATGAATTGGTACAGAATAATAGGCGTCTTTTAAATCAATCTTAGCCATATAAGAACCTGCTGAAATCAAATATTTTGCAGTTTTAAATGTCTCCATCTTAAAACGTTTGTATTCTACAAACTTATTTAGATCTGTAAGGTCTAGAATAATTCTACAACCACCATCTTTCTTATCTCTGCGAAATATATTAGAGACAAATTGATGCTTATGTTCATAAGTTTTTTTCAATTACCCCTTTTTCGGATAATTTGCCAATTTCCACATCAATCTCCATTCTTTCTTCTGGAGAAAACACATAAGCATAAGCAGGTTTATTCTGTACAGGAGGATTGACCCCTTCTTTAAAAAATAATAATAGCTCCTGAAACTGCTTGTAATATAAACCGATCAGAAGTAATATTAAGCCAGGCATTATAAAATTTTTGCAATCTCCCTCCAACTGGAGATTCATCCACAGTTTCTTTAAGGATAGAAGTCTTTAATACCTCTCCATAGGAGCGTGATGGTCTCCTCTTTCCCGAATGCAGGGAAGCAGCGGCCTGTGTAGCACGATAATACCTTCGTGACAAATTTCTGCCTCTATAACGAAAATCAAAACTCCTTCGGGCCGAAAACCCTTTTCTTTGTCCAAAGACAAAAGGCTTAATAGTGCTAAAATATTTAGCTTCTTCATCCAACTGCTTCAGTTGTTTCGGCAGATTTTTCTCCAAACAAATATCCAGGAGCTTGAACTCCACTTTCTTGACACAGGCTTGCATATCTAGGGTGAAAATATGGGCCGAATCGCCATTTTCCTCATGCAATTGATCTCATAAAACGAATTGCACATTAAACCCAAAGTATCTTTTTGAATCTTGTCCATTTCCAGATTCTCCATTTGCCTGCCAAATGCCGTGATGGCAGCCGAAAATAATTTTAGCACCTTTTGAAATTTCATTTCTTGGGCTCTCATACTTGGAGTCATAGATGCCCATACCATCGGATTCACCGTAGGCACTTCCAATGAGGCACAATTGCCTGGTGCTTTATATAATTCTGATAATTCATTCATCACAGTATTATGAAGCTGGTGAGATACCATATAATTTATATTGGCAGCCAGGCTTTCTTCCATATCCTCACCACTTCCTTCAGGTATAGCAAAACTTTGTGCTATCCTAGGCAGATCAAGCCTTTTCTTTTTACTTTGTGGCGTGCTTTCAAAAAAACATTTCAAATTCAGCAGGGTCTGCCTTCTGCAGCCCTAATTCCATCGGGATATTATCCCATGAGAACTTCTTCCAGCCCAAATCGTGGGTCTGGAGTATCATATTCCCAACTTGGCCCACAGCCATATTCATCATATTGAAACCCCTCAGGGATTTTCTGGGATTCATGAGGGTACTACTGTGACCCTTGTCTCATAATAGTTTGGAGAACTTTCTCCATATGCTCCATTTTTAGCCACATAGTTTTATTATCTGGAGGTCTTTCAAAATCAGAATCATCAGAAACCACGGGCCTCACAGTTTTCTTTTTGCATTTCTTAGGAACATTTTCCTCCGTGGTTATAATTTCCGGAGAATCTGGAAATTCTATATCGGGTAAATCAGTGGCCAACGGTATCGGAACCGGGTCCACTCTAGCTTCGCTTCCCGTATATTTACTTTCACCCCGGGAGGCTCTTTTCACCCGCGAAGCCTTCCTTCCCGAGATTTCTCCATTTTGTTAAAATTTTATCTTGTGCTCATCAGCACGTTAACGTCTAAATTTTTACTTTTAGTTTCGCTGTTGGAACATCCAGCGTAACCTAAAAAACCCGCGCCGATGTAACTTCACTTACCTGCGGGCCGTTCCGACCGCTGCGAGGAGCTGCTCCTTACTGCAGCTCCACCTTCTGCCGTCAGCGTCGACGTCATGGCCGTTACCAGCGTGAGGCGGGCTCTTCTTCACGTAGTCACACTCACGTGACTCCGAAGTAAAATGTATATTTATAACAGGCTTTGGCCCTAACACAGACCCTTGAGGTACTCCACAAGTTATGTTCATGTAAGTTGATTTATGTTCACCTATTTCTAGAAAGGCTGAAAATTTAAATGTCTGGCCACCCCGAGGCATGTCCCTTCCTTCTGGTCTCTCCTCAACATCTCTTCTGCTAACAGGCCTAACACTGCATAACACTGCCCCGAGTGATGTTGTGACATTCATACCCAAGCTCACACCTTTCATACTCATTCTCATCCTCTCTAAACTTATCGTCAAACTTAGAGAACTGGTTCTCTGCTCGTCCCTATACAATTGAATTTTGACTTCCTCACTGGCAGATCTCAATCATTACAAATTAGCAACAACCCTTCCACCTCTATGAGCATCGGAACAGGAGCATCTAGCGATTATGAGCTCAGTCTCCTGCTCTACTCATAGTTTCTAGACGCTTATGTTCCGATAATTGTCTGTGTATCCAGACACAGTTCCAGCTCCATGTTTAGATTCACCGACAATACCATCGTAATTTATATTGTTGGTGATAGCTACAGATTATAGGAGGGAGATCAATAATGAAAATAGTATTGCTCACAAAGTTAGGTATGAGAGCTAAATGCAGAGCATATTAAGCCAACAGCTTAAACAGAAGAACAATATTCCCCAACTTAAACAGAAGAACAATATTGGCCACATTAAGACCTAACAGAGCATATTTAAGGACATTTATTTATTGTCACTTTGAGTTAATGGTTCTTTTCTGAAATGTTAGTGACAAAGTTCATTATCCAGAGATGAAACAGATCGGTCCACAATCCTTTCATTGTAACAGCTAGAGCACATTCTAATATTAAAGTTGAGGGTCATGTTGACCTTCACTGCCTCTGGCAATACTTCAGATAGCTGACTGCCTCAAAAGATCTACATAAAACAGATGGTGCATCTTAATCATAACTCCCACATGAGCCTAAGCATTCCACAAGACTTTGCCATACCTTGATTGCTGTTTTAAGTTGCATGAGTTCATACCAATAGAAACGTGTGCTGCGAGTTTTGCGCCACCTCAATAAACCCCACTTCCAGCCATTATTTCCCTGCAAAGCACCCAATAATAACAGCTGTATTCACACTTTCAGACAAAATAATAAGTCCGTTTAATAGTAAGATTAAATGAGAACTTACCAGTTTTGAAGTTTGATATTTATTTTATGAGGAGTCGAGTTGAGGGACTACGTGAATAGAAGCCCGTACAGCCGTTGGTGCGTCAATCTTCAAAGCAGCGGAATGAATTCACAGCTAACAATGACTGAAGTATAATGGTAAGATGATAAAACTAGAACTACCAGATGAGATCTATGAGGGTGGGAGCGGAGGGCACGTAGTCCCTCAACTCGACTCCTCATAAAATAAAGATCAAACTTCAAACTGGTAAGTTCTCGTTTAATCTTACTATTTTACTTCGGAGTCACGTGAGTGACTACGTGAAGACTTCAAAGCACTGTGAATTCACGCCACAGGCCCAAATCCGACGTTTCACACTGCCTGGATTGACTCAAAGTCGTTAGCAATCAATCATGCATCAATAATAACATTTGTTAAACGAATAACAGTTTATTTACAAACAAATCATAACAAACCCCTCTAAACTCAGGGGAAAGGTGTAACAGTACTGAAACCAGAATCAGCAAACACCCCAAGCCTTGAAATCGGCTTGTGATAAAACCTCTGAAAAGTTAGCTCACTGGACCATCCTGCGGCCGCGAGGATATGGTCTATTGGCAAGTCCATCGCCCTTGCCGCGGAAGTTGATGCCGCCCTGGTGGAATGAGATTTGAATTTATCAGTATCAATTCCAGCACTTGCCAGGACCTGCTTTAGCCACCTTGAAATCGTTTGCACCGACACCTTACTGTGTGGCTTTTTGTGACTAATAAACAAAGCCAACTCTGTTCCTCTCAGAGGTTTTTAGTAATCTCAATGTAACGAGATAAATGTGAGACTACACACAAGCGATCATCTGCGGGGTATGCTGAAAACACAATCTTACATCCTGTCATGCCTCTTCTATTATGTTTAAGCAAATCATAGACATAAAATATAATGGCATCTGCCGACACATGCATTCTATCTAGCCGTAGCTTTTTGCAACGTTTGTACACGTTGAGCTGAAACCAACGCCATAAGCATGACCACCTTCATAGTTAATTTGGCTATAGATAGGCTTGTAACCGGAGCCCACTGGCGAAGAACCATAAGAACCTCACTCACATTCCAAATACCGGCATACCTGGGTTTAGGAGGATTAGAATTGAAAAACTCCCTTCATGAATCGTGAAACTAATGGATGTGTCCCTACTGTATGCAATTTTGCATTCATAGGTAAATAAGAAGACAGAGCACTTCTGGCTGAATTAATCGCACTGTAACTTAATTTTTGGTCGAAATAAAGAGTGACAAAACTCCAATACGTCCGTGATCCCTGCAGTGTGATATACAATACTCTGCTGTAGGCAGAATTGCTCCCACTTCCTTATATATGTGATATATTGCTGCTGTGTACTATCCCTGCAGGCCAACGTGAGAACATCCACAGTCCGATGAGACAGTCCTCTCCCAGGTATGGCCTCCTTAAAATCTGCAAATTAACAGATCAATACGATCATATAAAGGATGTTGATCCCCAGTGACTGGATTTACCAGTAGATTTTTATTCTTGGGAATAGGCATGTAAGGCTCCCTAGCCATTTGTAATACAACGGGAAACCATGCTTGTGTAGGCCAATCTGGCACTACCAATACCCCTGAAGCAGATTCCTCCCTTGATCTTTTGCAAAACATCTGCTGATGAGACAAAATGGAGGAAATACATACACAAACATTCCTCCCCACTGCAGCAAAAACGCATCCACTGCTACTGCCCCAAGATCTGGTTACCATGAAACATATCTAGGTAACTGATGATTTAATCGAGATGCAAACAAGTCAATATCTGGCAATCCATACTGAACAATCATTTGGTTAAATACATCCTGATTTAACATCCATTCAATGTTGTCATTAAACTGACGTGACCTAGTGTCAGCTACCGTGTTGAACCTTCCTGGCAAATAAAGTGCTGAAAGCCAGATATTTTGGTCAATACACCAGCTCCAAATCAGGTTAGCCAGTCTAATCACAAGACTGTGACTTAACTCCACCCATGTGGTTTACATATGCCACTGCTGTGGTGTTGTCAATCTGGATCTGCACATGCAGATCCCTCCTTGTAGAACAATAAGCTTTGAGCCCATACCAGGTGCCCAACAACTCTAATAATTAATCCCTCTTAATTGAAGAAGCGATGTCTCGTCCACATTCCATCTGCCTCCACAACTAGAAGACATATCTGTTGCACCCCAACCCAGTGCACTTACATCAGTCTGTAATATCAGTGACGGTGGTTCCACCAAACCTTCCTAAACTTTTTGAAACATGTACTATCCACCATTGTATGTCAGCAATCGCCCCAGTTGACAACTGCATAGGCCTATCAAAATGGCCCCTTTGTATTCTCAGTGCCTGTTCCTTTGATCGTTGTAATTGTTGATAATGCAGAGGACCATACTGCACAGCTGGAAATGCTGCCACAAACTTCCCAATTAACCTGGCTACTTGTCTAATCGAAGGCCTTTGTTCTCCAACGAGATTAACACAGTCCTCAATTAACTGATTCAATTTATCCCTGGGCAAAGTTACCAACATGTGATTGGAATTAATGGTAAATCCCAGATAATCAATAATTTGGACTGGTGATAATTTAGATTTATCTGGGTGAATAACAAATCCCATTTGTTCAAAAGTGATTTTAACTGAAACTGATGATTGAGTTTCAGCATGAGTCTTTCCAACAATCAGATTATCATCTAAATAGGCCATTACCACATGCCCCTGAGCTCTAAGTAATGCTAACACAGGTTTTACCAATTTAGTAAATCATCTAGCTGAAGTTAATCCATTCGGCAATGCCCTGAATTGCCACAGCTCAGTCATCCAAATAAATTTCAAATATCTTCTATCATCACCATGAATAGACACTGAGTAATACGCATTCTTTAAATCAATGGTTCCCATATAATACCCTTTGGACACTAGATGTTTGCCCATGGTAAAGGTCTCCCATTTTGAAATGCCTATAACAAACAAATTTGTTCAAACTCGATAAATCCAGAATAATTCTACATCCCCTAGTCTTTTTAGATCTGGGAAATATACTTGACAGAAATTGTTGACTTTGATAGACAGAAGGCTCAATTACCCCTTTGTTATGTAACGACTGAATCTCTGCTTGAATAAGTACATTTTCCTCATCCGAAAAAATAAGTTTACGACTAGGAAAATGTTGATTAGGTAGACTGTCCTTAGAGTAAAATTCAATTTTTCACCCCTTCAATACTACTAAGTATGAACAAATCTGATGTCAACTGCTGCCATTGTTTGAGAAACAATTTTAACCTTCCCCAATTTGAACAGGAACATCAGTTAATTCATCGTCTGTCAATGTTATATTCCTTACTTGCATCTTTCCTTGCGGACCTTGTTGTCCTCGATTTCTTGTAGAGAACCCTTTTTGCCTTGCTTGCCAGCTGGCTTAATGAGGGCCATGGTTTTAACAACCTCATGACAGTCTTTGACCCTTTTTGCAAGGTTACCACCAAACAACAGATTTCGTGGTGGTACACTGGTCGGTTTGCAAAAACTCGCCAAATTCGGATTAGCACTGGCCTAATAGCGGCCCTCCCGATATTATTAATTTCAAAATGCATTACAAAGGAATCCCAGTTCGTCCTGGTGTGCTTCAACCATATCATTTGTATCAATAACTTTCACCACAGCTGTAATACCTGCTGACAACAGTTTAAGCACTTTTTTTAAACTTCATCTCCTGGGCCCTAGCAGGCATACCCATCTATGACCAAATTTGGTGATTAACCACCGGTACCTTCAGGAGATCACAATTAACAGGAGCTTTATAGTTTTTTTTTTTTTGTTTTTTTTTGCTACTTCATCCATAGCTAGCTCCTGTAACTGGTGGGAGAGCATATACTAAATTGCTTCGGCCAATTCTACATCAATCGCCTTTCCTGCCTCTCTACGCTCAGCAAACTTCCCAGCAATGTTCGGAATTACCTCCAACCGAACTCCTTTACTGCTCTCCCCCAGCATAGAATGAGTGTCAGCAAACTGCACTGATAGAACATCCTCCTCACAGGCAGGATAGTTCTGCAGCCCTGAAACAGGTGCTGCTAGCACAAGCTCTCCATCAGCCTGGCTTGGGCACCACTCCTCCTCACGGAGCTGGTCCCTGTCGAGCATTCTTTTGTAATAGAATCTCGACGTGGGAGAGCCGTGAGCAAACGGACTCTCCTATGGAGGGTATAACCACCAGGCCCGACTCATCTACGGGCCACAGAGACTTGCCAGTGGCCTTCCCCCTACTGGCAAGCCTCCACTGCCCCCCGGCAGTGGGTCCGCAACCACTGGCTGTGTAGCCAGCACCGGACCAGGTGTACCAGACGGGCCTCCATCCTCAACACTCTCCTGGCCACTTTTCCTTTCTACCCCCGGAGCGCCTCGCCGACACCTTCTTCACTTTCTGCAACATATCTACAAGAACTCCAAACCGTCGCAGAAAATGACCTGTGGTAAAAAATTTAAAAAAACCTTACCTCCGTTTAAACTTACCGCTCGGAGGAGCGCTGCTGCTCCAACCGGCCGACTGCACCAGCGTCTGACGTCATGACGCACCAACGGCTGTACGGGCTTCTATTCACGTAGTCACTCACGTGACTCCGAAGTAAAATACCAGTTTTGACCTATAGCAAAATTTCACAATTGCCATGCAATTGTAGATTGTTGCACCAATACACACGATTAACAAATAACTTAGAAACAAGTTGTATTTTAAACCTGGACTACAAATTCAAAAAGCAGCACCAAATATAGGCCAGTAGCATTTCTGCACCCACTACATCTCTCTATAGCAAGCCCTTGTTCTTATGGATGTCTATAAAGGATTTCAGTTATAATGGATGGTCCTACAAACCTTCTCCAGGCCACACACCGTCTCCCTATTGCTTCCATACTGGGCTGCCGACATCAACCACTGTCACCTCTGGCCTCTTCCAGGCCAGACCTACTGTGGCCACCGCCAGCCCACACAGCTTCCTTGACCGCTTCCAGACCACACCTGCCGCTGCTACCTCTACTCGTCCCTTAATCATTTGGATCAGTCTCCCATGAGGGACCTTGTCAAATGCTTTAGTACAGTCCAAGCATACATTCACTGCCCTACCCGCATAAATCAGCATCGTCACCTCCTCAGAAAACTCAATTAATTTTATAAGATGTGACCTACCTAGCATAAAGCCATGCTGACTATCTCTAATTAGTCATTGCCTTTCCTGATGTGTGTAAATCCTCTCCCTAAGAATCTTCTCCAATAATTTCCCACCAACAAATACAAGGCGCACCAGTCTATAATTTCCTGATTTGTCCCTAATACCCAACTGAAACAGAAGAACAATATTGGCCATTTTCAAGTCTTCTGGGACCTCATCTATGGCTAAAGAGAATACAAAGGCCTCCGTCAAGGGTAGGCCCCATCAGGCCCTGGGGACTGGACCACCTTAATGTTCTTTAAAAAAACACACCTCCTCTTCTTCCTTAACATAAACATCCTCTAGAATAGAAAACGCACCCCTCCCTGGTCAGACTATCCCCCATCTCCTTCTGAGTGAATGCTGATGCAAAATACTCATTCGGTATCTCAACATTTTCTCAGATTGTTAAAATATTGTGAATAAAAGATAAAAAGATGAGATATATCTGAAACGGTAACTTACAATAAAGAAACTGAAATAAATGTTAGACACATCCAAGACTACAGTTTGTTTAATCACCAGTGCACACCAAAGCAACACCAAATTCTGAAACGTCGCCCGTGCCTTCTCTCCAGAAATGTTGCCTGTTCCGCTGAGCTACTCCAGCATTTTGTGTCTACCAAATAAACATGTTTCAGTTCTACACCGACTGCATCAGAGCATTAAGCTAAATTAAATATTTGGTAGTCATGAGTTTGATAAATACATTAAAGCACTTGACAGTTTGCAAGATGCAATGCAGCAAAGAGCTGCTCAAACTTGCTAATAATTGTAAACATATTTTTACATAATGGGTGTCCATATTAAACATAATGAGTGTCCATGAGCAGAGAGCCTACAGTATTAAAATATAATTCCTAATTACATGTCTTAAATTGCACAAAAGGCACTCCATTCCCTCTCCGCCCCTGCCAATAGCTGAACATATTGGACATGTACAATTAATAATGTTTTAAAACATCTGTTACATAATTAATATACGCTTTTTGCTTTAGCCATTTTTCTTCATGGCTGACTCTTGCCTGTTAGAATATATACTTAAACAACAGAGCAAGATGCCATTCAGTCTATCAAGTCCAGCAAACTCAGGAATAGCTTCATCCCTTCTGTTATCAGGCTTCTGAATGGTCCTGCCATATGTTAAGGTACAGTCCGATACACCTCTACCCCATTGTGGAAATTGGACTTCTGGAAATAATATGCTATAGTGCTGAATACTTTATACAGGCACATCCTGACTTACGTAAGGGTTAAGATCCACGAACTCTTACGTAAGCCAGATTTTACATGTCAGAATCACGGACTCTTACCATTGGGGCACTTTCTGCAGCTGTGTAAGCACAGCCGGCTTGTTTCTAATGTAAAGATTGTACATGTTATGGAAATTATACACTGCCTTGATTGCACTCGGGACTGAGTACAGAATTGTTTACGTGAGGTGCTAGTTTACATAAGTTGCCTATTTCGTAAGTCTGTGCTGTACCCTGTGTCATTTTCTTTGCTCTACCTACTGGAGGAGTTTTGCAAAATTATATTTATGTATAGTATTATCTGATCAGATTGGAGACATGCAAAACATAGCTCTCCACTATACCTCAATACACGTGATAATGTTAAACCTAAACCTAAACTTGGGTCCATGATGTCGGAGACGTTGCATTTGGAGAGAATTAGGTTTGTCCTAATGGACAAATATGAACTTTTTGAACAAATATGGTCTCCATTCATTGATTACTTAAAGGGGTAGCTGAGCTCAGCACCGTAACTCAATAAGTACCCTGGTGTAGGATTAGATGAAAAAAGTATTGGGATCTGTATACATGTCTCAAGAGATATTGTTATATGAAACTGTTCCATTCAATGTAAAGATTCTTTCATTTAATTTTTAATTATATAATAATTGTTTTTTTTTCTTGTTTATCTTTTCCTTTTTCCTTTTTATTTTTTATTATATAATCATTATTATTTAATCACAACGTCTTGATTATATATTTTTTAGTTTTTCTTTTTTTATTATATAATCATTATTATTCAATCACAACATCTTGATTATTGATTTATACTTTTACTTTTTTTTTCACTCCCTTACCTTCCCAAAAAAAATCAAAAACGGTAGCATATATAAATTATCCCGTAATATTTGTACAACGTTTGTGATAAGTGATTTGTATTTGAAGTGCTGTTGTACCTTAGATAATATGCAATGCTTCTAATAAAAATATTAAACAAAGAAATAAACGGGTCCATGCCAGCTCACAGCCAAGCAATTCCATCGGTCCTCATTCCCTTTCCCTTTTAGACCGGAATATTTTTTTCTCATATTCATCCATTAAGAAATTACTATTATGTGCACCGAGATTTTCTCCTAATGAATTTGTAGCTCACGTAAACGAGCGACTGTTCATGGATCCATAAAGAGAATAATCAACTAGATTGTGCAGTGCTTATGCAAGCGTTCGTACACGACATGCCCTCTTTGAGAAACTAGCAATGGACAACCACAACAAATTAATATACATGGAGACATGAATGATTCTGAAGTCCCGGGGTTAAAATACGTACAAGCTTTCATTACAAGAGTTGAGAATAGGATGGAATCCCCTGTGACTGTTTCCATCAATGACCCCCTCAGCCCGGTAGGAGAAAGGAGATCATATTGTTTGATCTGATAATTAATCATACAATCCCCAAGCATACTAGTTCTGGATGAAAGGCAAACATTCCATTGTCAAGAATATCAATGCTCCAGATGTTCCATGTTGACTTTGATATTTTCTGACATTTCTAAATCAACGGCCCTCTGAATAATAATGGAAACTTGTGCTATCTCTAATTGCATTGCAGTGAATCTGAATTCCCTAAGGGTGTGCACATACCCAAAGATATTTGATATTAAGTATTCAGAACATGATTTGAAGAACTTTGAAGTACTGTTTTGTTTTCGTCTCAGCAGATAAAATACATTTTCCTGACATTTTCCCCACATTTTAATAGCTTCTGTCGATATTTCATTCCATATGTTCAATCTGATGTAAATGCTAAGTCATGGTTTATATAAATCGATGGGCAAATACTGTGGTTTCCATACTATTTCCAGTGTAACCACAGATTAATGGCCCTTGACTTTCACCAAATGAATAATGTTGGGAATTGATTCCTGCGTCATAAAATCACAGAATCCTTGAAACTTACTGCACATGTCCAAACGCTGTAGCTAAAGACATTGAAACTAATCTCACTATACAGCTCCTGATCTTTTGCCTAACAGTACACAACCAAACTTCTCATACACTTTCCTCCTTCATCTAGTGCAAGGGGGGAGGCAATTCAACTCATCAAGGTATTTGATAAATGTGACACGGTCTCGTCCTCATACACTCTTTCAGACAAAAGTACCAGACCCTGTCATTTCTTTCATGAAAACATGCTTCTTCAACTGACTTTGAAAGCTTCTCTTTATTACCTTGAATTTATGTCTCCTTGTTATTGAATTATGAAAATTAAGGCCTCTCACAACTCTATACAGGTCAATTCAATCACTCATCAGCCTTCTAGTTCAGAACTAAACGACTCTTTCGACCAAATGTTTCCTTGCATCTAAGCTTCTCTATCCCTGGCAAGATCCAAACAAATGCCCTCTGATTCCTCTACCAGGGCAATACACCCTTCCTTTTATCTGCTGACCAGAAATATATGCTGTACCAACTTGCAATTTATTGTGACTTCAGTTTGATTTAGTAACCATTTCACTCTTTTGCAACTGAATTGTCTTGAGTTTATGGCTCCATAAAAGATGGTATCCGTTAACATTTAAAACAAGGGGTTTTGAGGGTAAAGCATTTTATACAGAGAATGCTTGGTATCTGAGATATGCCTCCAGAAGAGATAGTAAAGTCAGATACAATTAATACATTTAAAAGGTTTTTTTTTTAAATACAATTAAATAGATAAGGCAAAGAAAGATATGGACCAAGTATCGTCACTTGAGATGCGTGTAGCTGGGCAGGAAGGTCAAGGTGGATATTTTCAAAGTGCCCATTTTTGTGATGTACAACTCCATGACTCCATAAATAATAGTGTAGTTAATCTCATAACATGCAGCTTCATTCCACAACTTATTCATTATTTTTTGAAGGCATTTAACAGCCAACCACACATGGATATTAAATCACTTACAGGCCAGTTTGGGTTAGGATTGCAGGTTTCATTCCCAGAAAGACATTCGTGACCAGTATTTTTTTAAGCAACAATCCAGTAGTTTCATCATTGTCGTTATTGATACTTTTTATACCAGATTTATTTAAAAGCTTCAATTTAAATTCATCTGTCCTAATTGAGATTCAAACTCATGTCTCCAGATCAATAGTCCAAGCTTCTGGACACGTCCAGTTTGTTAATCATTATGGTATCAATGATTTATTATACTATCAATATTTCCTTTCAGTAATCTATTATTTCTTGTCAACTACAATATCAGGATACAATATTTATCACTGCACTATTGGGACTACATAGTATTGGGAACGGTTTCAAAAAATCATCAAACTTTAAAGCACTGTTCCTCACTAACAGAAAAAGAGTGCCAATATGAGTAAGATAACAAATATCACTTACACTATCTAAATGAGAAAAGGATGTTTGCAATTTTAAGGGACCATTGTGTCAACAGATATAAAACAATCATTTGATTATGATTATGACCTACAAAAAAGGCTCTTCATTTGAAAAGGTGATTTGGTACATCATAAGGCTAAGTTCATCTACCCAAAGAAAGACCCACAGCAAGCACGTTCAAATGAATAATATATTATTCCTTTAATGCTTCAAGTTATAGGGGTAAATACAGCATTCAGTCGTGAAACTGAAGGTCTCCAAATTTCCTGGTTATTTTCCTGTTTTTAATGTAATATTCCCATTGTTTCATATCCTGTATTTTTAGTATATGGCTAGCAGTATATGGTGAATAGCCAAAATAATGAGATGAAGCAAAAATAAATAAATTTGTTTTTACAAAGAAAAATATCAGATATGTCCCTGTGTTTTCTTGCCTTTTTTTGTGACATTTTTCAAGCAGGATTTCATCAAATCCCTTGGCTAATTTATACCAGAAAGATGACATTAATTTTTCAATTAAATAACTCTATAAAAGCCAAATCTGATTATGCTTATGATTTTTATCATTTATCACCCAATTAGATGGTTTTCTGATGCCCCAAGTTTTTTGCAGCACAACGTGAGGAGCAGTGTCCATTTGGTCACGTGTGAAATGTGCGAATTAAAAGCAGAGTAACCGTTTTTATATTTATTGGCTCTTTTTTTATAGTTTATATTTTGTGTTTAAGCTTTCCATTGAAATACTTAATAATGAATAGAAAATCATGAAATAAATATCTAGTTTGCTCACCTATTTTAGCAATGTCTCATTCTGTAGTCCCTCCCGTTTTTTGACCATCAATGCTATAATGTTTTTTTGTCGCAATTAAAAAAAAATTCAAACAACGTGATTGTGATGACCTGAACTAAATATGATGACCTGAACATGATGGGTTATGTGCCAACATTTTTTAATGGTTATTCAAAATCAGTATAAGAGACTGTGTCCTAGTGGTCACCTTGTGGGCATACTGTGCTCTGAATAACACTGTGTTCACTTTTTTTTGCTTGGAATCATTGGTTAGTAAAAATCTTATTGCACTTTTTTTGTTCTTTTCTCATAAATGTTGCTTCTTGTTTACTATAGAAATGTTTAAATTCCGTTAACGTTTCATTGCTTGTTGCTATGTTCTTTTAAAGTGTGTGCACTGCAGTGAAGAGAATCGAAAATGATCTGGTCCCAGATGATAACACCATGTCTCGTTGAAAGTACACTCCTGTCTACACAGATGCTTTTCGTTCCGTGCAAATTTAGAGTAAATTAACATTGAATTCAATGAAAGGTTAGGATATTCTCTCTCATTTATGTATATTTTAAAAAAATTGTAAATAATGTTCTCTTTTTTTTCAAATTTTGATAATATTAAACTTTGGTCAAATTTTGGTCGACTTTGATCACAAATTAGCTCAAAAGGATCATAGGGAGGCCCATATTTAATGCTATGGCATTTCGTTATAATTTAATAACTTTCAAATTTCGCCACCCATGTCACAGGTTGGTATCCTTATTTACGGAAACACCCATATATGAGAACTTTACTAATGGAAGCTAACTCTTAAAATAGGTCAAAAGTGATTAACAATTACCACTATTAACTGAAACCTTAGAGAATATGTAGTCACTGCATAATTATATAGTATAACAACATTTTTGTAACTTCTTTTTAGATGATAATAGTACAGTTAGTTAATTATTGTCATATACATTTGGGTACAGTGAAAAGCTTCTAGTTATGTGCAAGTCAGAGCAAAGACTACACATGAGTATAATCAAATCAAGGGTACAACATTCAGTCCAATATATAACATTGAAGTCCGATAAAGTCTGATTAAAGATAGTTCAAAGGTCTCCAGTTAGGTATATGGGAGGTCAGGACCATAATCCAACTGATGAGAGGACCGTTAGCTTGCCTGATAGCAGATACAAATAAACTGTTCCTGTATCTGGAGGAATGTGTTTTCAAACATCTGCACCTGTTGCCTGATGGGAGAGGGGAGAAGAGGGAGTGACCGGGGTGTTATTTGTCCTTGATTATGCTGGCGGCCTTGCAGAGACAGTGTGGTGTAGATGGAGCCAATGGAAGCGAAAATGGTTTGTGTGAGGGTCTGGGCTACGTCCAGAACTCTGCAATTTCTTGCAGTCTCAAATGGAGCAGTTCCCAAACCCTGCTGTGATACATCCCAATAGGCACATCTGTAGAAGTTAGTGAGGGTTGTTGGGGACATGCCAAACTTCCTGAGCCTTCTAAGGATTAGAGGCATTGGTGTGCTTCATTGGCCATTTCTTCAATGTGGCTGGTCCAGGATAAATTCTGGACCATTTCTACCTCGTCACCATCAATTTAGACTGTGGTGCGTGAACTGCTTCACATCCTGAAGTCAGTCACAATCTCCTTTGTCTTGTTGACATTGGGGGAGAGGTTATTGTCTTGGTGCAAAGTTACAAGGTTCTCAATCTCGTTTCTGTACTACGTCTCGTCATTGTTCGCTCTACGGCCCACTACGATAATGTCATCTGCAAACTTGTAGATTGAGTTGGATTGGTATTTGGCTGCACAGTCATGAGTGTATAAGTATAGTAGGAGGCTGAGAACACATCCTTGTGGGGCACTGGCATTGAGAATTATCATGGAGGATGATTTGTCACCTATCCTCACTGATCATGGTCTGTTCAGATCCTAATTTTATTAATTTTTAGGACATCAGCCAATCCAATAAATATAAGAAAAATAGTTTAATCAAATTTTCAAACATAATATTGGAGGGGGGGGGAGGATTAATGATTAAGCAGTGCATGGAAAAAATAAACCGTCAGGAGTTTTTGAGTTATTTTTTCATCAATTGAGCCCCTTGCAGCCAGAGCTGGATGTAATAATGAAACAGAAACCACTTACTGGCTATCTTATGTATTGCTAATCTGGAATTGTAATTATTTTGGCATTGTTTTATGCAGCAGAGAACATATCCACTGCACACAGCCATTGAGGAGTTGATTCATTGAGAAGTCACCATCCAAGATCTTTTCCTTAGGACATCTGCTCTTAGATGCAGGGAACACTCTCTAAATGCTACTATTATGTAATCTTCAGATCATTTTCATATCATAATTTGGAATTATCTGATGCAGAAATATCTTCAGAAAAATCAAAGATGAGTGCCGGTAAAGTTATCCAACAGTTAGCTGCTCTACATGGGTGAGACCAAGCGTAGGCATGGCGATCGCTTCGCCCAACACCTCTGCTCAGTTCACAATAACCAACCTGATCTCCCGGTGGCACTTCAACTCACCTTCCCATTCCGAATCCAACCTTTCTGTCCTGGGCCTCCTCCATGGCCAGAGTGAGTCCCACCGCAAATTGAAGGAGCAGCACCTCACATTTTGCTTGGGTAGTTTACACCCCAGCGAAATGAACATTGACTTCTCCAATTTCAGGTAGTCGTTGCTTTCCCCCTCTTTTCCCTCCCCTTCCCAGCTCACCCATACCCGCCTCTTCCTTTCTTCTTCCCGCTCCCCCCACCCCCAACATCAGTCTGAAGAAGGGTCTCGACCTGAAATGTCACCTATTCCTTTGCTCCATAGATGCTGCCTCACCCGCTGAGTTTCTCCAGCACTTTTGTCTACCTTACTTTCACACAGTAACCGTTACACGTGGGCAGAGAAATGGCAGATAGAGTTTAATCTGAGTAAGTGTTAGACGCTGCATTTTGGGAGGTTCAACGTAAGTGGAAAGTATACAGTTAATATCAAGACCCTTAACAGCATTTATGTACAGAGGGATCTTGGGGTCCAAGTCCACAACTCCCTGAATGTGCCATCACAATATAAAGTGGTGAAGAAGACATATGGTATCAATCGAGGCCTTGAGTTTAAGAGTCAAGAAATCATGTTGCATCTTTATAGGAATTCTATTAGGCTGCATTTGGAGTTTTGTGCATTTTTTGTCACCCCATTACAGAAAGGGGGTGTATGGGAGTGCTCAGAGAGGGGTAGTACTGGTGGAGGTCAAGTCATGCTCCTCTGAGGGTAGTTTGTCACCTTTAGTCCCCACCTGGCCCCAGCTCTCACCTGTGGCTCCGAGAAGCTGTTAGTAGGTATGTTACAATACCTACCTTCAGTAGCGTTGCAGTTCTGCCACTGGCCGTGTGCGCAACTTTGGAGCCTTTGAGGGGGAGGCGGGATTAAAATGCCGTTTTCTCCTGCCTGTCCGAGATATATTTTCTTGGGCTACTACCTGATGCTGAAAAATCGTTCTGACTTCCGTTCCCCAGAAGTTTAAAAAAAAAATCGCGGGACAATTTAATCGCTGGAGTAAAATAAAAAAGCTACTTCTAACGCCATCAACGCCGACGATGGGACGGATCTCACGTAGGGGACAAAACATAAGGTAAGTCGTATATTTTACATATAAACTTACTTCTTAGGATGACTTTAATCCAAATTTCATTGGCGAAAATGTGATTATGAGCCGGCAGTGTTTTTCCTGCTGATATGGGGTTCACATTCACCGCAAACCGCAACGTTCCAATCGATTGCGTTCCACAAAAACCCACCCGCAAGATGATTAAAATGGCCATTAATTTACAGGAATTAAACATTAAATTCCTTCCATTTGGCCTATAAATTTATGACAATGAGATTTAAAAATCATGTTATATTGTGAATTCTTGTGTGAATGTTATTTGGACACGGGCTATTTAAAAATGTTGATCTTTTCTTAAGAAATGGATAGATGTTTAGATCTAGTAATTGAATTTTGTAATTAGCCACAATTAGGTAACTAACTAATTATATGCTTTAATTTCAGGTCATCCAAGTAAGATTGTTTCATATTTGTTTCAGAATGCTTCAATCTATAATAACTGAAATTTTATCTCAGTTCTCTTAATTTTTAAGAAAGTTATGGGCTTTTGACTGTCCTCGATCACAGTTTTAGTGTTAAGTCAATGGAAAAGCAATAGGGAACAAGATGCTAATTTCTGAGTATGAAAATGGCCATAACTTTTTTAATACTGAAGATATGAAAGTGAGTTAGGTGTCAAATTAAACTTCATTTTATGTTTTATCTGATGGGATAAATTGCAGACTTGATTTTTTTAATTTCAAAATTTTGTAACATTGCTACTGTTAGTATGGTACAGTGGCCACACCCTGCTAAACTACTTTGGATGACAGGCTAAACCAGGTGAGGGTAGCCGACAAGTCTCAGACCCTCAGTGGGTTTAGGGGCTTGCTCAGCCCAGCATGCGAAGTTTGTTCCTGGCGGATTGGGCGGAGGAAATCCACTGGATGGTTCAATGGCCAGGAAGGCGGCTCGGCAGCGCACTGTGGGATGCAAAGGGCATGTCAAAGCATGAAAGAAGACGTGGCCATCCACTGCAACCATCGGAGTTTCCAGCCATAACGTCTAACCGTGCCACTAGAATCCAGCTTCTGTGGCTGAGAGGGTGGGGTTGCCTGTGTACAAAAGTCTCCCCACATTAATAGTAAGATTAAATGAGAACTTACCAGTTTGAAGTTTGATCTTTATTTTATGAGGAGTTACGATGAGGGATTACGTGCCCTCCGCTCCCAAAACCCTCTATTATAAAGTTCAACTGGTATGGAAGTTCTCTCTTATCTTACTATATTAGTCTACTCTGGTATCTGTGATTTCACACCACTGCTTTGAAGAATGTCGCGCATGCGTCCTGGCGGGGTCTTCACGTAATCCCTCATCGTAACTCCTCATAAAATAAAGATCAAACTTCAAACTGGTAAGTTCTCATTTAATCTTACTATTTTACTTCGGAGTCACGTGAGTGACTACGTGAAGATTTCAAAGCTCTGTGATTTCATGCCCTGGAACGAGACCATGCTCACACACTGCCATTCTGGGACGGAGGATGAACGTATTTCACACACGACACTGTGCTGAAAAACAATAAAGGTATTATTCATACCTAAAATAATATGCCCCACATTGGGTAATTTATTTTTCAGAACTTAATTTTTCCCTGCAAACGTCTCAGGATCGGCCACGGGTTTATTATAAAGCATTGAATGCGTTCATTGCTCCACCCCGCTGTGGCAAGGATGTGGTCCATAGGAACTCCCATCATCCTAGCGTCCGATGTAGATGCAGCCCTGTTGGAGTGAGATTTGAAACATTAGTATTCACCACTGCACGTTAATACCACCCGAAACCATCTGGATATGGTTTGCACTGTGACCTTAGGTGAGGGCATTTATGGCTAATGAGAAAGCTCTCTCCGTGCCCATAAGTGTCTTGGTGACTATATATTGGAAAGTATGTGTCACTATGCAGGGCCGACTATCTGCAGGATAGGCCAGAATTCTAATATTGGCCAAAGGAACCGGGTCAGTCTAGTTTAAGTACCCCTGTATGTAGCAGGTTATCTGCCATTTGTGACAGACATGACGTCCTATTCTAGCTTGTGTAGGGACTGGACCCGTTGTGCTGATCCAAGTGCCATAATCATTCCCATCTAGGATATTAGTTTGTCCCAGAGTGAGCCCCGATATTGGTGTCCATCCTCGTAACATGGTGTACTACCTATGTCCCATATATGGGTGTATCTGGGCCTGGGGGGAATAGAGTACAAATACCCCTCATTCGTTTAGGTACTAGTGGGTGTGATCCTATAGCCAGGTGATCACTCCCTCTGCCCAGATATTAGATAGGGCACTCCTTGCACAATAATGGCACTGTAACTCAATCCTTCATCGAAATGAAGGGTGGCCAGAACTCCAGCACTTCAGTGTTGGTGGCTGAGTCATATGTAGTGTTCGTCCTGGAGCAGAACACTTCCCATTTCCTGACATATGTCAGGTACTGTCTTCTCGTGGACTCCCTGCACGACGCTGAGATGGCATTGATTGTCCTGTCGGAGAGTCCGTATCCCAGAAATGGCCTGTTCAGAAACTGCAAATCAACAAGTTCATACAGTCATGGCACGGATACTTTCCCGCACGGGGTGTGCCAACCTCCTTGGCCGTTGTTGATCCAGATGCAGGGTTCTGAGACCATCTTTGTACTGTTGGGAACCATGGTACCCGTTGCGGCGTCTTGTTTAATTATTGTAAGACTCGCCTGATGAGGCAGAAGGGGAAAATGCATAGCAAAACAAATCCCCCCTCCCCAATGCAGCGAGAAATCGTCCATCGCTGCTGCCCCTGGGTCTGGTTCCCAAGCAACATATGTTGGTAGTTGGTGAATTAGTCCGGATGGAAAAAAGGTTGATATCTGGTGTCCCATACTGGTCTATAATATCTGTAAACACTTTCCGATCCAACATCCATTTAATGGTGTCGTTGAATTTACGTGACCTGATGTCTGCCTCTGTATTTAGCTTACCTGGAAGGTAAGTGGTTGAGATCCAAATCTCTCTCCCAGACACCAGTGCCAGATATTATTAGGCAATTCATCACATGATATCGACTTTATTTCACCCATATGATTATATATAGGCCCCCCAGTGTGGTATCAATCTGTACCGTACATGCAACTGGTGCTCATCTGAGCAGTAGGCCCTGAGTCCATGAAACGCTCCCAGCATTTCTAGATAATTAATTCCTAGTGCTTTAAACAGAATAATTTTTGTGCACTCATCTGCCACCACAACTTGCGGTGGTATTAGTTGCTCCCCAACCTTTAGCACTGGCATCAGTCTGTAATGTACCCTAGGGATATAGAATGGGGTGATGGGGTTAGGATAATATGGAACATTTCTATCCACCAGTTTAATTCTAATTTACTTTCCCTGGTAGTTGCATAGGCCTATTGAAATGGCCTGTATGATTTTTGAGAGCTAAAATTTCCCTCTTCCAGGTTTTAATAATGGAGTGGTCCAATTGTGCTGCTGGGAACGCAGCCACCAATTCCCCAATCACTCTTGCTCCTTGCCGAATGGATGGTTCCCTGATGCCAGTGAGGCTTTTGCATACTCCCATCAAGTCTGTCACTTTGTTTGGTGGCAAGGTGATAGACATATGAACAGAGTCAATAGTGAACCCCAAATAATCCATGGTAGTGGAGGGTTCCAATTTTGATTTATCTGGATGTACGTTAAACCTCTCTGTTGTGGATGATACCACCAATGTAGCCAGCTCCAATTTTCACCTACAATGAGAATATCATCAAGGTAAGCCATGACGATATGGTTATGTTTCTTTAAGTATGCTAAAGCTGGTTTTAATAAATTTGTAATAGCAATTTGTGACTCCGAAGTAAAATCTCTCCCAAGCACAGGCTTTTGTGCAAATTGCTCAACCATGCTATCGTCTTTTACGTCGGGCCACCATCATTATAGAAAGGACGTGTTGGCTTTGGAGAGGGTTCAGCAGGGGCTTAGCATAATGTTGCCTGGATTAAAGAGCATTAGCTATAAGGAGAGGTTGGACACATTTGGATTATTTTCTCTAGAGCGTCAGAGGTTGAGGGGAGACTTGATAGAAGTATATAAAATTATGAGGCACAGATATGGTAGACAAACAGAACCTAACCTTTATCTCAGGGTAGACATGTCAAAGATTAAAAGCCATAGCTATATGGTCAGAGGGGGAAAGTTTAAAGGAGATGTATACGGCAAGTTTTTTTTACGTAGTGGAGTGGGTCCCCGGAATGCACTACCAAGAGAGGTGCTTCAATTAATTGATCGTACAAGAACTAGAGGCGAGAGGTATAAGGAAATTGGGAGTGGGAGGAGGAGAAGGAATCATGAGGGGAAAAATTCCGTATGTAATTTAAAATTTATTAGCTATAAGATGCTGTGAACGGTCAGAGCTTCTCAAGGGATTTAGAAATGTACTTTGGGAAACATAATTTACTGGGCTACAGGGAAAGAGGGAATATAACTTGATAGCTCTATATGAACTCAGAAGACTGACTGGACTCCTGGGATATATCATTTCTAAAATTCTACAATTACTGCCCTGGAACAAAGATATGACTGTGACTGTGGTCTGATCATTTTTTAAACAAACTCACATTTTTAAGTTACATGAGAAAATTGGCAAATTGGCACTTTTTTGTTAATTTCACATATTTTCATTGTGCACCAACAAAAAATGTAGAGAGAATTTCTTCAGGTATTTCTTGTAATTGTTTATGCTTTACTTGGAAATAATTGAATTCAGAAGCCATCCACTGATGACTTCTTATTTCTCATTTCAGTAAAGTGCAATAAATCACCCTTTGGCTTGAATGAGAAAGAAATTTACTTTGACAGCATATGTCTGACAGATTAATTCGCCAGCTGACAATTGTCAGCAAAAAAAGACAACTTGAAAGGCTTCTGCACATTGTTGTAATTCCTCCAGTCTAAGTAGTGCAGCAAGATTTAACAAATCTGCCTGACCTATAATGTTAGCAAACAGATGGCAGTGAACAAGAATGATAAAATCCAGAGCACCAGTCTCCCACAAAGAATGTGAGGCTTTCTTTGTTAAAATATGCCAACTTCCCATTGAAAGATCACGAGCAGAAGTAGAGAGAAATTTAATCTAAAAAGAGTGTGATGCTTTAAACAGCTTGACCTCATTTTATTACTGTTTGAGCATAAACATCAACAAGATAGTCTTAAGAAATGTCCAGTTTTGAGTTTACACCTCTGGGCATTACTGACCAAATATCCTGATGTTATGTTCTGATAGGATTTTAAAAAATCTGAAGAATCTAAAGAAGGTTACCGAACTGAAACATAACCCATCCTTTTTCTCCATAGATGCTGCCTGACCTGCTGAGTTACTCCTGCACTTTGTTTCGATCTTCGGATTTAAAAAATACCCCGTCAGCATCAAGGGTCCGGCCCTTGAGCCTGCTCTGCTATTCATGACTATGAATAGATTATGGCTGACCTAATCTTGTTCTTAACATACGTTTCTCATTCTCCCCCCGTAGCTATAAGCTCTCCTGCTGTTCAAATGTATGTTGTCTTCACCTTGAGTATATTCAATGACTCCACCTCCACAGTTCTCTGGGATAGTTCCAATTGGTCCAAATACTCTGAGAAAATTATTATTTTGTCATCTCTACTTTAAATGGGTGAACGGTTATTCTGAAACTATGGTCCCCTCTTCTAGATACCCCCAACTAGGGAAATCATCCTCTAATCCTCGAAGCATCCATCGAATCATTCCATTGCAGAAGCTTGTGTGTTTTAATAAAATTATCTCTCATTGTTCTGAGCAATGAGATTACACGCCCAATCTCTCCTCATTCATCAACACTTCATCCCAGAAATCAAGAGTACAAAAATGCAATCTCTGCAGTGTCCACAATGCAAGCACACACTTTTTTAAATATGGAATGAACAGGCTAACCTATGATGAGCGTTTGTCGGCACTGGGCCTGTAGTCGCAGGAGTTTAGAAGAATGAGGGGGACCTCATTGAAACATACAGAATGGTGAATGGCTTGGATAGAGTGGATGTGGAGAGGATATTTCCACTAGTGGGAGAGTCTGGGATTAGAGGTCATAGCCTCAGAATTAAAGGACGTTATTTCACGAAGGAGATGAGGAGAAATTTCTTTAGTCAGAGGGTGGTGAATCTGTGGAATTTTTTGCCACAGAAGGCTGTGGAGGCCAAGTCAGAGGATATTTTTAAGGCAGTGATAGCTAGATTGTTGATTAGTACGGGTGTCAGAGGTTATGGGGAGAAGGCAGGAGAATGAGGTCAGGAAGGAGAGATAGATCAGCCATGATTGAATGGTGGAGTAGACTTGTTGAGCCGAATGGCCTAATTCTACTCCTATCCCTTATGAGTTTATGACATGAGACTAGAACTGTTCCGAGTGCTCCAGGTGATGCCTCTCTGTCCTGACACATTGTATCAAAATTTCCCTACTTTCATACTTCAGAGCCCTTAGAGTAAAGATCAACATTTCTTTAGCCTTCCTAATTACTTGTGGTTTCCACGTGTTAATTTTATGTGTTTTATGTATTAGGACTTCCAGATTCCATTTTATCAGGGCATTTTATAGTCATTATATTAATGACCCATTATACCCCATTCTTTTTTTTCAAATAATTAGACAATCACCTAGCCCATGGCAAAGATTACAACAATCCCATTATGAATCACATGCAGTGACATTTTATGCGGCACTTTATGGAATGTCTTCCTGCCAGGTTTTTCAAGGTTTTTCTTTATGCAACCTATTATTATACTCTCCCTTCTATAAAACCATGTTGACCGCTCAATTGTCATATGATTTTTTTAAATATTCTACTTTTATCTCCTTAATAATGGATTCTAGCATTTCCCAATTACAAATAGAGTGATAGAGTCATAGCCTGGGGGAGAAGGAGGAGGAGGCAGCAGTGGAGAGAGGAACGGACAAAGTGACGGCCAGCAGGCTGAAGTGGCAGCTGGTGAGAGGGGAGGGAGCCCCGTGGTGACCAAGTACTTTCTTTCCTGAAGAAAGTGCTGTCCCCAGGGGGCTACAACTTGAGGCGCAACAGCAGCCACGTCAACCGGACAGTGTGGGCAGCCTGGGCTGTAAGAGGCCAGGCACGCAATGCTAGCCGAGGTCCATCCGCTATAACTTAAATCCATTATAAAGAGGTTCATTAAAACAAGGGTTCACTGAACTCAATACTCTGTCTGAGGAAGGCCAATGTGCCAAAAGTCTTCTTGACCACCCTAAGAGTTTAGTTTAGATTTACCTCATGGAAACTGGCCCGCGCTGACCAGCAATCCCCCGCATATTAACTCCTACACAGACGAGGGACAATTTTTAAATTTGCCAAGCCAATTTACCTAAATACCTGTACGTCTTTGGAGTGTGGGAAGAAACTGAAGATCTCGGAGAAAACTCACGCAACGTACAAACTCCGTACAGACAGCACCTGCAGTCGGGATCGAACCCAGGTCTCTGGCACTGCAAGCGCTGTAAGGCAGCAACTCTACCGCTGCACCACCATGCTACCCCGTGGCACGTGTACCAGGGTACATTGAAAAGCTTTTTGTGGCGTGCTACCCAGTCAGCAAAAAGACTACTGTGACGAAAGAAGAGGAAGTAGGATAAATCAAATAAAGAGTCAGCACTGTGGGCAGAGTGGCCTTCTTCAGTACAGAAATGATTTTATGATGATAATCATAACTATTCGCCAAAGGACACAACAATCTTCTCTTAACTGCTTCACTAACTTACAGGTCCAATTATATCAGTTGTATCATGCTTCACAAGCAAGAGCAGTTGCCTTCACAAGATGAGAATTGAAACAGAAAGTAAGTCAAGTTAATCACAGGTCATATCATAAGGTATAGGAGTAGAATTAGGCCATTCAGCCCATCAAGTCTACTCCATTCAATCATGGCTGATCTATATCTCCCTCCTAACCTCATTCTCCTGCCTTTTCCCCATAACCTCTGACACCCATACTAATCAAGAATCTTATCTATCTCTGCCTTAAAAATATCCACTGACTCGTCCTCTACAGCCATCTGTGGCAAAGAATTCCTCAGATTCACCACCCTTATTAAGTTATCAATGCATATCTAACCTTTCATCAAAAGTAAGCAGCACCTTTGGATGCAATTCAGTCTGATATTTCCTATGTTGTTATTTTATATTTCTAGCAACTCTCATTTTATGTAATTATATAAAAAACTTAGATTGCAAAGAATTCATGTAAACTGGTTTCAATCTTAAAAAATAAAAAAACTGCAAATTACACTGAAAATTCTTAGACAATATACCCCAATTTTTACAATTGTATTTGTATCCGAGGCTAAATGGTTAGTTTGCATGTTAGTTACACAAATAAAACCTGAATATTAAGAGCAGCTGCCAAAGATTATATTAGCTTTTACTGGTATATTGAGAGGATTCTACAGGGCCTATACTGCATTCACAAATGCTAAATTTACTTCTGTTGAATGGCATTGTCTTGCTGTAGTTTAAAATGTACATACCCTGCATTTTTCACTATTTTATCAAACTTATAAGAAGCAGAAACATATCAAAAATAGGTGCAGGGGTAGATCATTCAGCCCTTGGAGCCAGCACCGCCATTCAATATGATCATGGCTGATCATCCAAAATCAGTACCCCGTTCCTGCTTTCTCCCCATATCCCTTGATTCCGTTATCCATAAGATCTCTCTCTTGAAAACATCAAATTATTGTTAATAAGCAAAGGCCATGCATGTCTCTACCTCTGATATTTAGTTCAATCTTTGTTCTGATATTTGGCAAAGGTCATGCTCAAAAATCTGTCTTCGTTATGTGACGAGGTCACAAATGTAGGCTATCAAAATGTCTTTTAAAATATGTCATTGACGGAAATTATCCTAAAAGCTATGGAACTGGCATAGAATTAAAACTAGAACTGATGAAGTAAGAGTTAAAGTTGATTTGAAAGAATTGCACCCTACACTTACACAATAGGATTACTTTTAGTCATTGAGTGTTCTTTCTCACTGCACATGCTCATTTGTTATTATGCGCATACCTCTTGATCATCTTTCCTACATTGAGGCCTAAATTATTAATATATATCCGGCCTTCCGGATCGCCGCATAGAAGCCCTGGTCAGGGCCCGGCCGGGGCCTCGTGGGTCAGAGTCCGGGTCGGCGTAGCGGCCGAAGGAGCCTAGATCTGGGGCCTAGGGCGTTGACATCGGTGAGGCCTTGGCGGCGGTGAAGTGGCGGTGAAGCTGCAATGAGGCGGCGACAGCGGTGAAGCCTCGCGACGATGGGGACTCGGCGGTGGTGAAGCCTCATGGCGGCGGTGGTGCCTCGCGGATCGACCTGTGGTTGATGAGAGCATGGAGGACCACCATGAGGGGGGAGGAGAACCGGCGTGGTTTGTAACTTTGTCAGAGCCGTAGGTGGCTGCTATTTGTATACATTGTGTATGCATGCAAGGAATTTCACTGTGCCTGGTCACATGTGACTATAAACCATTCCTATTTCTATTCCTACAAAAGACAGGACACCTTGAATTGAGCCTTGTGGAACCTCATTGGTAAGAGCCCTCCAGTCAAAAAACACCCATCATTAATCATTGTTTCATGCCACTGGGCCAATTTTTTTATCCAATTTATCATGTTCCCTTGGATCCCATGGGCTTTTACTTTTTTGGCCAACCTACCATTAGGGATCTGGGCAGAAGCCTTGCATAAATCCATGTTTCATCAAATGTAAGATAGACATACTGGAGTAACTCAGCAGGACAGGCAGCATTTCTGGATAGAAGGATTGGGTGACATTTCGGGTCGAGACTCCTCTTCAGACTGAAAGTCACGGGAAAGGGAAACGTGAGATATAGACAATGATGTAGAGATATATAGAACAACGAATAAAAGATATGCAAATTTTTTATTGTAAAATAATAAAGGAAACAGTCCATTGTTAGCTGTTTGTTGGGTGAAAACAAGATGCTGGTGTGACTTGGGTGGGGGAGGGAATGCAGGGGTTACTTGAAGTTAGAGAAATCAATATTCATACCACTGGGTTGCCCAAGCGAATATGAGATGTTATTCCTCCGATGTGTGTGTAGCCTCACTCTGACAATGGAGGAGGCCTAGGACAGAAAGGTCAGTGTGGGAATGGAAAGAAAAATTAAAATGTTCAGAAACCAGGAGATCGGGTAGGTCCAGGTGGACTGAGTGAAGGTGTTCAGCGAAACGATCGCCCAGCCTGCGTTTGGTCTCACCGATGTATGAGATTCCACATCTTGAACAATGGATACAGTCGATGAGGTTGGAGGAGGTCCATGTGAACCTCTGCTAACCTGAAAGGATTGTTGGGGTCTCTGGATTCGAGGGAGATAGTATAAGGACAGGTGTTACATCGCCTGTGATTGCAGGGGAAGGTACCTGGGGAGGGGGTGGTGTGGTTGTGAAGGGATGAGCTATCCAGGGAGTTGCATAGGGAATGTGTGTGTGTGTGTCAGTGTATGTGTGTGTCAGTGTATGTGTGTGAATGTATGTGTGTGAGTGGATGTGTGTGAGTATGTGTGAGTGTATGTTTGTGTGAGTGTGCGTGTGCATGTGTGCGGGTGTGTGTTGGAATTGGTGGAGAGGTGGAATATTGCGTTGGGGGACCAGTCCTCCCGTGTGAAGCTGGGACCCAACGGGTCCCACTTAGTCTAGTTGTTGAATAAACCTGTGAATAAGGAAGCAAAGTTTGACTGATTATTGCGGGAACAAGTTCCAGAACAATGAATGTGTCCAGGGGGAGTTATGTCTAAATAACAACTTATTAAAGGTGGTAGACAAAAATACTGGAGAAATTCAGCGGGTGAAGCAGCATTTATGGAGCAAAGGAAATAGGCAATGTTTCGGGTTGAAACCCTTCTTCAGACTGATGTGAGGGTGGGGCGGGCGGGAAGAAGAAAGGAAGAGGTGGAGCCAGTGGGCTGAGGGAGAGCTAAGAAGCGGAGGATAAAGTAGGGGCTACCTGAAATTAGAGAAGTCGATGTTCATACCGCTGGGGTGCAAACTGCCCAAGCGAAATATGTGGCGCTGCTCCTCCAATTTACGGTGGTACTCACTCTGGCCATGGAGGCGGCCCAGGACAGAAAGGTCGGATTCAGAATGGAAGGGGGAGTTGAAGTGCTGAGCCACCGGGAGATCAGGTTGGTTATTGCGAAACAAGCGGAGGTGTTCGGCGAAGCGATCGCCAAGCCTATGCTTGGTCTCACCGATGTAGAGCAGCTGACATCTAGAGCAGCGGATGCAATAGATGAGGTTGGAGGAGGTGCAGGTGAACCTCTGCCGCACTTGAAAAGACTGCTTGGGTCCTTGAATGGAGTCAAGGGGGGAGGTAAAGCGACAAGTCTAGCATTTCCTGCGGTTGCAAGGGAAAGTGCCGGGAGAGGGGGTAGTTCTGGTGGGAAGGGACGAATTGACCAGGGAGTTATGAATGGAGCGGTCTCTACGGAAAGTAGACAGGGGAGGAGATGGGATGATGTGGCAAGTGGTGGGATCACGTTGGAGGTGGCGAAAATGTCAGAGGATTATTTGTTGTGTGACGGCTGGTAGGGTGGAAGGTGAGGACAAGGGGGACTCTGCCCTTGTTACCAGTGGGGGGGGATAGGGAGTGAGAACAGAGTCATGGGGTATAGAAGAGATCCTGGTGAGAGCCTCATCTATAGTGGAAGAGGGGAACCCTCGTTCCCTGAATAATGAGGACATCGCCGATGCCCTGGTGTGGACTCATCCTGGGTGCAGATACGGCGTAGACGGACGAATTGGGAGTAGGGGATGGAGTCCTTACATGAAGCAGGGTTGGAAGAAGTGTAGTCCAGATAGCCATGGGAGTCAGTAGGTTTATAGTGGATGTCGGTCAGTAGTCTGTTACCTGCGATGGAGATAGTGAGGTCAAGAAATGGTAGGGAAATGTCGGAAATGGTCCAGGTGTATTTGAGTGCCGGATGGAAGTTAGTGGTGAAATGGACGAAGTCAGTGAGTTTTGTGTGGATGCAGGAGGTAGCACCAATGCAGTCGTCGATGTAGCAGAGGTAGAGGAGGTAAAGGAGGTATTGATATTTGAAGAAGTCTATGTGCCAAGCACTAAGCCTAGAAGCCAGACTTTTGACAAGGTACACAAAATGAAAGTTAATTGGATTCAAGAAAAGTAGCTCCCTACTAAGAAGCAATGGGTGGTGAGTATTTGTATGACAGGTAGGCTATTATCAGTGTGGTTCGACATGGCTCAGGACTCAGTTCTTTGTATTTCACTATCTGTAATGGTTCAGACCATCATGTAGGTTTACCCAAATCCATAACGTTCCATTTGGAGAAGTGGTTTTTTTTGAGGAAGCCGCTGATTGGTGGAAGAGGACCCGAGGAAGCAGCTGATTGGGTGCAACCCCGGGTTTACTATTTTACATTTCTGCCTTCTGGGAGTGAGGGATTCTGGGAGTTAGGGATTTAGTATTTAGTAGTAAAGTTTAAAGGATAAGTTTTTGTGTTTTTTTTAGTAATTTGGGAGTAAGGTATGGCAGTGGAGATTGGCCCCATGGTTTGTTCAGCCTGCAACATGTGGGAGATCAGGGAGATGGTCGGTGTCCCTGGTGACTACGTTTGCAGGAAGTGTGTCCAGCTGCAGCTCCTGGCAAACCGCATTGAACGATTGGAACTGCGGCTGGATTCATACTGGAGCATCCACGATGCGGAGAAAGTCGTGATAGCACGTACAGTGAGTTGGTCACACCGCAGGCAAAAGGTAGGAGGACAAGAAGGGAACGGGTGGCCAATAGCCAGCAAAGCAGTAGGCAGGTAGTGCAGGAGTCCCCTGCGGTCATCTCCCTCCTAAACAGGTATACCATTTTGGATACTGTTGAGGGAATGGCTCATCAGGGGAATGCAGCAGCAGCCAGGTTCATGGGCACCATGGGTGGCTCTGCAGCACATGAGGGGGGAAAAAAGAGGGAAGGGCAATAGTAATAGGGGATTCAATTGTCAGGGGAATAGATAGGCGTTTCTGCGGCCGCAAACGAGACTCCAGGATGGTATGTTGCCTCCCTGGTGCAAAGGTCAGGGATGTCACTGAACAGCTGCAGAACATTCTGGAGGGGGAGGGTGAACAGCCAGTTGTCGTGGTGCATGTTGGCACCAACGATATAGGTAAAAAAAGGGATGAGGTCCTACAAGGTGAATTTAGGAGCTAGGAGATAAACTTAAAAGTAGGACCTCAAAGGTAGTAATCTCCGGATTACTACCAGTACCACGGGCCAGTCAGAGTAGAAAATAGGAGGATAATGCAAATGAATACGTGGCTTGAAAAGTGGTGCAAGGGGGAGGGATTCAAATTTTTAGGGCACTGGGACCAGTTCTGGGGGAGGTGGGACCGGTACAAACAGGACGGTTTGCACCTGGAATGGAATGGAACCAATGTTCTTGGGGGAGTGTTTTGCTAGTGCTGTCGGGGAGGATTTAAACTAATGTGGCAGGGGGATGGGTACAAGAGCAGAGAGGCAGGAGGGTGTAAAATGAGGGTAGAAGCATTAGGTAGCAAGGTGAAAGGTAAAAGTGGCAGGCAGACAAAACCAGGGCTAAAATCAAAAAGGGCCACTTTTCAGCAAAATTGTATAAGGGGTAAATGCGTTGTAAAGACAAGCCTGAAGGCTTTGTGTCTCAATGCAAGGAGTATTCGTAAATAAGGTGGACGAGTTGAACGTGCAGATAGATATTAATGATTATGATATAGTTGGGATCACGGAGACATGGCTCCAGGGTGACGTAGGCTGGGAGCTGAACATCCAGGGATATTCAATATTCAGGAGGGATAGAGAGAAAGGAAAAGGAGGTGGAGTAGCGTTGCTGGTTAGAGAGGAGATTAAAGCAATGGAAAGGAAGGACATTAGCTTGGAGATGTGGAATCGGTATGGGTAGAGCTACAAAACACTAAGGGGCAGAAAAACGCTGGTGGGTGTTGTGTACAGGCCACCTAACAGTAGCAGAGAAGTTGGGGATGGTATCAAACAGGAAATTAGAAATGCGTGCGACAAAGGCAAAACAGTTATAATGGGTGACTTCAATCTACATATAGATTGGGTTAATCAAATTGGCAGGGGTGCTGAGGAAGAGGATTTTTTGGAATGTATGCGGGATAGTTATCTAAATCAACATGTAGAGGAACCAACGAGAGAGCAGGCTATTTTAGACTGGGTTTTGAGTAAATGAGGAAGGGGTAATTAGCCGTCTTGTTGTACGTGCCCCCTTGGGCAAGAGTGACCATAATATGGTTGAGTTCTCCATTAGGATGGAGAGTGACATTGTTAATTCAGAAACAATGGTTCTGAACTTAAAGAAAGGTAACTTTGAGGGTATGAGACGTGAATTGGCCAAGATTGACTGGCAATTAATTCTAAAAAGGGTTGACGGTGGATATACAATGGAAGACATTTAAAGACTGCATGGATGAACTACAAAAATTGTTCATCCCAGTTTGGCAAAAGAATAAATCGGGAAGGTAGTGCATCCGTGGAAATAACAAGGAAATCAGGAAGCTAATAGTATCAAAAGCAAAGGATGATGCGTACAAAGTAGCCAGAAAAAGCAGCATACCAGAGGACTGGGAGAAATTCAGAGACCAGCAGAGGAGGACAAAGGGCTTAATTAGGAAAGGAAAAATAGATTATGAAAGAAAACTGGCAGGGCACATAAAAATGACTGCAAAGGTTTTTATAGATATGTGAAGAGAAAGAGGTTAGTTAAAACAAATGTAGGTCCCTTGCAGTCAGAAACAGGTGAGTTGATCATGGGAACAAGGATATGGCGGGCCAATTGAATAACTACTTTGGTTCCGTCTTCACTAAGGAAGACATAAATAATCTGCCTGAAATAGCAGGGACTGTGGGTCAAAGGAGGAATTGAGTGAAATCCAGGTCAGTCGGGAAGTGGTGTTGGGTAAATTGAATAGATTAAAGGCCGATATAATCCCCAGGGCCAGATAGGCTGCATCCCAGAGTACTTAAGGAAGTAGCTCATGAAATAGTGGATGCATTAGTGATAATCTTTCAAAACTCTTTAGATTCTGGAGTAGTTCCTGAGGATTGGCGGTAGCAAATGTAACCCCTCTTTTTAAGAAGGGAGGGAGAGAGAAAACGGGGAATTACAGACCAGTTAGTCTAACATCGGTAGTGGGGAAACTGCTAGAGTCAGTTATTAAAGATGGGATAGCAGCACATTTGGAAAGTGGTGAAATCATTGGACAAAGTCAGCATGGATTTACAAAAGGTAAATCATGTCTGCACGAATCTTGTGGAATTTTTCGAGATGTTAACTAGTAGCGTGGATAAGGGAGAACCAGTGGATGTGGTATATCTGGACTTCCAGAAGGCTTTCCGACAAGGTCCCCACATAAGAGATTAGTATACAAACTTAAAGCATACGGTATTAGGGGTTCAGTATTGATGTGGATAGAGAACTGGCTGGCAAACAGGAAGCAAAGAGTGGGAGTAAACGGGTCCTTTTCACAATGGCCAGGCAGTAACTAGTGGGGTACCGCAGGGCTCAGTGCTGGGACCCCAGCTATTTACATATATATTAATGATCTGGATGAGGGAATTGAAGGTAATATCTCCAAGGTTTGCGGATGACACTAAGCTGGGGGGCAGTGTTCGCTGTGAGGAGGATGCTAGGAGACTGCAAGGTGACTTGGATAGGCTGGGTGAGTGGGCAAATGTTTGGCAGATGCAGTATAATGTGGATAAATGTGAGGTTATCCACTTTGGTGGCAAAAACAGGAAAGCAGACTATTATTTAAATGGTGGCCGATTAGGAAAAGGGGAGATGCAGCGAGACCTGGTGTCATGGTACACCAGTCATTGAAAGTAGGCATGCAGGTGCAGCAGGCAGTGAAAAAAGCGAATGGTATGTAGCTTTCATAGCAAAAGGATTTGAGTACAGGAGCGGGAGGTTCTATTCAGATGTACAGGGTCTTGGTGAGACCACACCTGGAGTATTGCGTGCAGTTTGGTCTCCAAATCTGAGGAAAGGACATTATTGCCATAGAGGGAGTGGCAGAGAAGGTTCACCAGACTGATTCCTGGGATGTCAGGACTGTCCTTAATGAAGAAAGACTGGATAGACTCGGTTTATACTCTCTGGAATTTAGGAGATTAAGAGGGGATCTTATAGAAACTTACAAAATTCTTAAGGGTTGGACAGGCTAGATGCAGAAGATTGTTCCCGATGTTGGGGAAGTCCAGGACAAGGGGTCACAGCTTAAGGATAAGGGGGAAATCCTTTAAGACCGAGATGAGAAAGACTTTCTTCACACAGAGAGTGGTGAGTCTCTGGAACTCTCTGCCACAGAGGGTAGTTGAGGCCAGTTCATTGGCTATATTTAAGAGTGAGTTGGATGTGGCCCTTGTGGCTAAGGGGATCAGAGGGTATGGAGAGAAGGCAGGTATGGGATACTGAGTTGGATGATCAGCCATGATCATATTGAATGGCGGTGCAGGCTCGAAGGGCTGAATGCCTACTCCTGCACACTAATTTCTATGTTTCTATGTTTCTATGATAAATACGTTTATAGATGATACTGAACCTGCCATTGGTTTAACAGCAAGGAAGCTTTAGGTTCTAGGATTATACAGATGGTCCGGTCATTTGGACAGGAATTTAATTCAGAGGAGAGTAATGGGCCTGTCCCACTTAGGCGATTTTTTCAGCGGACTGCCGGTGACTGTCAAGTTGCCGGCAGTTGCCTGAAAAACCTGGCAACTGGAAGTGCGACTGTCAGAGTGGAACACAAACACATTGCTTCCTTCACCAGCCCATGTGAATTTTCTAGACAGCGCTCCCCCCGCTTGCCCTATCTAAAAAATTCACACGGCGCAAAGCCAAGGTGATACAAACACACACCGCAATGAACAGGAAGGTTGGCGCTGTAAAAAGACGGCTAAAGCACAGTGTACGGTAAGCTCTTTAAAAGAGGAGTGGGGGGGGGGGGGGAAGAAGGGAGAAGAAAGAGTGGAGACAACTTTTAAGAATCCAGAGAAACACGGCTGTGAAGCTCGGCGGACATTTAACGTATCCTTGGTTCTGAAAACTACTGCTTACCTTTTTTTCCCCAATGAGCCAATGAAATTCACCGCTCAGCACTGGCTACAACCTACGAGAAACTCCGAGAGCCTTTGGCCTCCTGGCAACCCGTTAGGACCTCCTGTCGACCCACTTACGGCACGAGAATTCTCGCTACTCTCCATGGTGGCTTCGTTTTAGTCGTTGCTAATTTTGAAAATGTTGAAAAATTCACGGCGACTATAATGAGGCCGCGACTAGTTCCCAGAACTCCTCGCGACCATGAAGGCGACTCCCTGGCAACTACCCGCGAACATGTGGCGACTGCATAGTCTCCTGCGGTCGCCTAAAAAGTCACCTAATCAGGGAAGGTGCAACAAGCAAGGGAATATATAATAAATGGGGATATATTGACTACTATGGAGGAACATAGGAACCATGGAGAGTATATCCTCAGATCCCGAGACAAGGGAGCAAATCAATAAGATGGAGATAAGGCATACATAAACCTTTAGATTATTAGCCATTGCATAATAAAGTACTCATATTATTCTGGCCACCACATGACAGGGAAGTTGTAGGTAGATGGGGAGGAAATTTACAATGATGTTGGACAGGAAGTTAGTAACTATGAGGTAAGATTCTATAAGCAAGGATTGTTTTCCTTGGCACAGTGGAGGCTTAATTGAGATGTGTGAAATTATTAAGAGCTAGATGGAGTAAACTTGAGAGACCGATTTCCCCAAGCTGAGGGTTCAAAAACCAAGGGGCATCATTTTCAAGTAATTGGTAAAAGGATGGCAGGGGTGATGAGGAAAAATCACCACTCAAAAGGAGACAGAGGTCTAGAACAGTTGGAAAAGGTGGAAGAGACAGAAACCTTCTTCTGTAGGTACTTGAAGAGCTGGAAAGTGGGTTTGGACTTGGTTGCTCTTTGCTACGTTGGATACGTTGGACCAGTCTCCTTCTGTGTCTGAAATATTCTATTATGTAACATAACATTCACAATCATATCATTCTAATACTTAAAATTGAATGACCCCTTTCATCATCCATGATAAAGAACCGACAATGCTTGGCCCCATAAACTGGAAAGAGGCCCTTCCAACCCCAAAGACTCATTTTTCTTGAATCAGTATCTATGTCACCACCCAATATCACATGTGGTGAAGGCCTGCCACAGTGTTCTTCATGAAAAGAAAGATGAAAAACAAATGTCACTTTGCATATTGCACCTATAGTCAGAGAGGAGTATCACTAATGCTTAGAAATGATGGAATCTCATCATTTGAAAACTTCTCACTTGGTAAATTTTAGATGCTCACCCACTTAATCTTCTTATTTTGCCATGATGAAAGGGATGGCAAATGTTTTGCTAAATAGGCTCAGGCCAAAGTTCGATCACAATATGCGTGCACAATGAAAGCATTTACAGAGATGGCTAGTTAAGCTGATCTCTCACTGTCTGCAGATTCTTGACAGGGAAAAAAATATTGAAAGATAATCGGCTGAATCTCACAAACCCTGAACCTTATAGCTTATGAATGCTTACTCCACAGTCTGTCACCTGAGTTCTCGCCTCTTCTTTATTTTTTGTATGAAGTACCATGAAGTTTTCTCAGAACATAACCATTAGCTCATTTTTCACCAGCCACGGTAATCCTTCAATTGCTGCACACCACTAACTGCACATTTCTTCAAGAGCCATTAACTGCACAGTGGGAAAAGAAGCCCGACTCATGATAACATTGAACATCTAATCCAACTGCTGGATATGAAATTCTGAAGCCAAGTATACCATTGCAATATCAAATAGCACTCACAGTAAACATTAAATATCATGAAGATACAAGATACTGCAGATACTAAAATCATTGAACAAAAAAAGCTGCTGCAGGAAGTCGCTGGGTTTAGTTTAGTTTATTATCGTAACGTGCGCCGAGATTGAAAATCCATCCACTGTGCACAGATAAAGGATAAAGGTATACAAACTTTAGTGCAAGATAAAATCTGATAAAGTCCAATTAAAGATAGTTCAATTACTGGTAATCATCTCCAATGAGGTACAGTAGTTGGGAGGTTAGGACCGCACTCTAGATGAGAAGAGAACCGTTCAGTTGACTGATAACAGCTGGGAAGAAACTGTCCCTGACTCTGGAGGTATGCGTTTTCAAACTTTTGTATGCCTTTCCTGATGGGGAGGGGATGGGAGGAGATAAAATCTCAGTCATAAGAAGAGAACGAGGAGGCTGGATCTGAGTGGTAAGGAGCATTTGAAGGTTGCTGTTTTACCTCTCACAGCAAAATTAAAATCCAATCCAGACTGATGAAGTGACGACAACCTCTCATTGCTGGATCTGAATATTAAATAAGTCATGACTCCAACAACCTTTGGTCTCTTGAGTGTATGAACTTGTAGACATTTGCATCTCGCCTGGCGTTCAGTTAGCTTCAGTCAGTGAGACTATCATGCCCAGAAATGGCATAATTGGAGCATCACCTGCAATCACGAAAGTATTCTGCCCATTGGGCCTGGATATTAGTAATCACATTCAGTTGAATTCTCACCAAAGTAGATGATAACATTTTGATGTATCTCACTTATACCATTTAATAGGTGCTGCTAATGGCTTTGTGGAATTTTACTACTGTTTGGTTTGCTTCCAAATCATATCAATCAATTCATGTATGCAGAATAACTCCTCATGTGCAACTGTTAGAGGCAATTTGATTTTAAATAATCCTGCAAAATAGGAATTAGTGTCATCAAACTAATGCCATTCATCTAAATACAGTGCAACTTTGGTCTGGCTCAGCTAGAATTGGTTTCAGGTCCAAGGTTAACAACTTTTTACTCATTTTTGTGTGTGTCATATGAGGGAGATTCCAATACTGTCATATCCAAGTATGCACTGTAACTGCTGCTAATATTGTTAAATTTTGGAACTGTCAGTTCCTCTCCAGTATCACTGGGATATCATCAGTTAGTTTGATTTTTTTAATGTTATTTGTTTTCAAAGAAACAGTCACTGATTGCAATGCCTGCAGGGACACGAGGATATGAATGAGAAAGAAAATATGGTAACGTAGCAGTTGCTGTAGTGGGAAGTTAGTTTGCCTTGTCTGGAATCTCACTTCACAGCTTTCCCCTTTATGAGATGTTGCAGTAGAAAATAGGATTAGTCAACAAGAAAATGAACAGATGATACAATCACTGAATAAATCAGTCTGAATGAATACACTTGTGTTCATTCCACTCGCTTTGTAGCCCCAGTTTAACACAACCTGCCGTAAGGAATCAGCTGATCTTTAAACCTGTTCTTGCTAGCCTTATAAAACATGGTAACAACACAGAGCTGTTATGCCTGCAAGATGGTTTGCAAGGTAAGAATTTATTACAGTATGTCCCCTTTCTTTGAAGTTTTTAACATTGTATTGTTCAGCAGGAATATGGATGTTTTGTTGTACGGCCGATATAGCTTATATTTGTAACTAGACCAAGTGGGACCAGTTGGGCCCCGTTCCCCCAACGCAATATTCTACCACTCACCATAGTCCCCAACCGCGCAGGCGCGGCTAACGGGTTCCCCTTGTGACACCAGAGATCCCCGTTGTGATATGAGTCACAGCAACCCTCCCCCAACTGCGCCTCACCATCCCTCCTCCATTCCCCCTCATCCCCAGCACTCCTCCCCCTCCTCTTCACCCTCCCTCGTCTTTCCCCTCTCACCTCCCTACCCCACTCCTTTCCATTTCCCTGCTCCCGCACTCTTCAACTCCCCCTATCCACTCCCCAATCTCCCTCCTCACCTCCCCCACTGCCTTCCTCTCCCTCAATCCACCACTCCCTACCTACCTCACTGCCCCCTCCTCTCTATCCCCCCTCCTCCCCCACTCTCCCTCCTCACCTCCCCCAGTTTCCACTACATCTCACCTGCCTACCTCCTCCTCTCCCTCTATCTCCCTGCTCCCCCACTCCTCACCTCCACCCTATCCCACCTCCCCCAACAATGAAAATTGCGATGTTTCTTTAAAATGACCTAAACACAATGTTAGCTGTTAATGAAAATGGAAGAATTTTATTCAAACTGAGTTTTTTTGAAAATCGTGATTTTTATGTAAATGATAATCAGGATCCATTGTGACGTGATTGTGACATTGAACACTACTGACGGGCAGGGCAAGTGGAAAAGTGGGTTGAAAAGTGATTTTTACAAAGTTTAAATTGTCAATAACTTGTAAAATATAACATCAATCTGAACAAAACTTGTTTCTTTTACATCCCAGGACAATAGTGAGTAAGGTGGACCAAAAATTGTAATGCTATCGTGTACCGTTTTGGCGGTGCTTTGGAATATCGCGCACATGCAAGCACGCATACATACAAACAAGATGGGAGTTTTAGTAATATAAGGATGACACAAAAGGAAGCCATTCAGCCCATCAGGTCGATGCCAGCTCTCCAGGATACAGTCCCCCTCTCCATATTTCCCTGTACTCCTGCAACTTAATCATTCTTGAACATGTCCATTAATTTCCCTTTGCATATTTCCCAATTACTCTATATTATCTTGATCATTTATTTTTAATTCGTTTTTGAAATGCTGTGGTACTAGTAATGTTGACATCAAAATACAGAGTTAAGACTTTTGAAGTTGTAAAACAGGCATACTTTAAAATTGTTTTTAATTAGCTAAATATAAACAATGATTTCTTATTTCTCATGTGACTAAAAAGCAGTCAGTTTAATATTGTGCCATTTTAATAGTTTCTAAATAATGGATTTTTAGTTGACCCTTTTCGAAGAGTAAATAGAATTTCCAGTGCTCTTCGAGATATATTTTATTTATTTATTTTTTATTTATTTTTTAAATTTTATAATACAACTTAGGAGATAGGTCCGTAGGTAAGAAAACAAAACTATTCGTCCACTCCTGGGTTCAAGCTTCTGTCGAGCCTCAGCGCTGGCCCATTCTACCCCTTCAAATAATCTATGAACGGGGACCATATTCTAATAAATAATTCAGGTTTGTCAATTAAGACAAATCTAATTTTTTCCAGATTTAAGGTCTCCGACATCTCCATAATCCACATTTTAATTGTAGGGGATGCAGGGTTTTTCCAAAATTTTTATATTAGTTTTTTCCCAGTTATTATACTATAATCCAGGAAATTTCTTTGGTTTATTGTCAGTTTTAGGTATTGTTCAGATATGCCCAATATTATTAATTTAGGATCGGGATCCAGTTGAATATTAACCACTACAGAAATAATTTTAAAAATATCCACCCAAAATGTTTTAATTTTTATGCAATTTACAAAGGTATGGGTTAAATTAGCCTGTATTAAAGAGTAATTTCCAGTAGCCAACACAACCAACTAATGGGTGGTGGAAAAGGGTCTCGACCAGAAACGACCCCCATTCCGTCTCTCCAGAGATGCTGCCTGTCCTGCTGAGTTACTCCAGCATTTCTTCGGTGTAAACCGGCATCTGCAGTTCCTTCCTATACAACTAACAGATCTTTAGGATATGGGTGACAACCAAAACACACAGAGAAACCCGTGCAGAGAACATGTAAACTCTTCACATACAGCGCATGCTGTGTTGCACATGCACATGCCTCTCCACTATTTACTTGGTATGTTACTTTATTTGTTACATGTACTGAGATGTAGTGTTATTCATTTTTGTAGACAGTCCAGCATGTATCACTAAATGTAAGCACTTAGACATATCTTAGATAAACATCTCAGATAGAGTACAAATGTATAACTGTAGTACACTGAGACAGTATACAGAGTCGCTAATTTGGCGCCGTTTTACAAATCCCAGTTGTTGTAAGTGCAGGGATCTTGATCTGACCATGAAGGTCTGTTGCCCTGGTGGCGTTGCAGGGTCGGCCTGGCCAAGCATAGCCATGGTGCTTTGTTGAGATGATGTGAGTTTTGAAGGGGAAAGAGCAAAGTGTGGTGGTATTGCTTGTCTGCTGTGCTCTGCTGGGATTCAGTGGCCTCTGCTGGTATTCCTGTAGCATGCTGGACTACGGGGGGGCTCTCTTGCCTCCTGCTGGCTTCTGCTGGAAGTGCTGGAATCTGCATGTTCACTGCTAGTTTGACCGCACTGGCCCCGACTTGGAGAGGTCCCATCCGTCCACTCCTGCTGGCGATGTTTAAGGAAGGTGACAAAGGAACTCATCTATTTTTAATCATTAACAAAGTGATGGAGGCTCTTGCAGTTAGTTCTATCAAGCTGCATCAACATACCAATAATCTACTCACCGATGTACAGCTCAGGTTTCACTAGGACCACTTGGTTCCAGAACATATTACAGCCTCAGCTCAAACATGGACCAAAGAGCTGATTTTGAAGATGAGTTGAAAGTAGTTGCCCTCAACACAAAGGTAGCACTTGGCCGAATGTGACATCAAGGCACCTTGGTAAAACCGAAGTCCGTGTGCATCAAAGATATAACAAATCAGTGGTTGAATATGTGCTACAGTGGAAGGTGGTTCTGGTAATAACAAGACAATCATCGCAGACCCATGACATCACTGTAGAAATTCTTCAGATTGAGGTGGTTGGGTCAGAAAATTCCCAGGGACGACCATTTTAAGTTATTTCATCAATACTTTATTTCCATCATAAGATCAGAAATGGAGATAATTATTGTACAATATTTGGTTTAGACCCTCCAAGTCTTCGCTGTCCATCGATTAACAACTCATTATCCCCTATATTATCCCACTTTCTTATCTAGAGGCCATTTACAGTAACCCGAAATTTCACCAGAAACACTCTCCAGAGATGCTGCCTGTCCCGCTGAGTTACTCCAGCTTTTGTGTGTCTACCTTCGGTTCCAACCTACAATCCCACACGTCTTTGGGATGTGGGAGGAAACCAGTGCACCTTGGGAAACCCACGCCATCACTGGGAGACAGTAAAAACTCCACACGGCACCCAAGGTCAAAATTAAACTCGGTTTTCCAACGCTGTGAGACAGCAGGTCTTCCAGTTGCGACACTGTTGCATTTTCAACTCATCAGCAAGGAAGACCAGATAGCCTTCGGGTACAAGCTGATAACTGGCAGATGTCATTAGTGTCACTAAAGTGCAGGCAAAATATCATAACCACCTGAGCAAGATCATTCCCGCGTCCCCCATCATCAATGCCGTGTGGGTCACCATTAACCAGAAATTCAAATAGACCGTCAACATACATGACGCCATCGGAGTGTAAGGCCCAAATTTCATTTCTGGCAAGATTTTCAACTAGATTTGTCTGGTTCACAATTGGCGCTATTTTCACCAAGAGAAAAGAGCTTTTAATAATGATGTCAGTTAGGACTGAGCATTATTTAAAGGATCATGCACATCTCCCTTGTAGTTATTGGCAGAATGCTGCACATCTCACTGCCAAACAAATGTCAAGAGAACTGACCCGGACTGAAATGCCAGTCACACATGACCAGAAGAAAGAAAGGAGCACCTTTACTCACCGCTCTAAGCTCAGGAAATGGCAGCTGAGGCTCTGTGAGCAGCTGGCATCTGTGACAGCACAAGTCTCCTCAATGGATGTAACGAGAAGTTAACCGCAGTCCATAGTGGTCATATGTTAAACAAGGATGTCTCAAATCACCGTTTAATAATACACAGTATACATATTTGGTGATCCAAATTTGGACTTGAGAATTACATAGCACCAAATGGTGCAATGAGAATGTTTTGAATTCCAATTTCCAGGGTTAAATCTGGTGGAATTTACAAAACCTGTTGAAAAATTGAGAACTGCACAACAGTTTGAAGCTAAAGAAATTCCTCCTCAATTTCTTTATAATGGTAGGGTTTTTTCTTCTGAGGCTGTGCCCTCTGGTCCTATACTCTCCCACTGGTGGAAACATCCTCTCCACATCCATCTTATCCATGCCTTTCACTATTCAGTAAGTTGGTCAGCCCCTCATTCTTCTAAACTCCAGCAAGTACAGGCCCAGACCCATCTAATGTTCCTCATACGTTAACCCAATCATCAGCAGGATCATTCCCGTAAACCTCCTCTGGACCTTCCCTACCCCATCACATTCCTCCTCAGATTATGGAGTCCAAAACTGCTCACAATACTCCAAATGCGGTTTGACCAGTGCCTTAGAAAGACTCGGCATTACATCCCTGTTTTTATATCCTAGTCCACTCGAAATAAATGCTAACATTGCAATTGTCTTCCTTACTACAAATTCAACTTGCAAATTAACCTTTTGGGAATCCTGCACCATGCTACCCAATCCTGCTACCCACGTCCCCTTGCATCTCCAATTTTGGAATCCTCTCCACATTTAGAATATAGTCTATGCCTTTACTACTACTACCAAAGTGCATAACCACACACTTAGCTACTCTATATTCTATCTGACACTTTCTTTGCCCACTCCCCCAACATGTCCAAGTCCTTTTGCAGACTCTCTGCTTCCTCTACACTACCTACCCCTCCACCTATCTTCGTATCACCCACAAAGTCATCAATTCCATCATCCAAATCATTAATATACAACATGCGCATCTACCTCTGTGTTGCTTTTTGTAAATCGCCTTCTCTTGCATCTTCTCTATATCTCTCTCTCTCTCTCTCTCTCTCACACTCACTCCGTCTCTCTCTCTCTCTCCAACTGTGTGTTTTGCATGTGAATATCTAAAAAGCTGCACATGCTGGAAATCTAAAACAAAAAAATTGCTGGAAACACTCAGCAGGTCCTGTAGCATATCTCTCTCTCTCTTTCTTTATTTCTCTTACTCTTCATTTATTTCCAGTTGGCAAACATTAAGACACACAATTCATGATGAATATAGTGCTTTGGACCAAAATGTCAAAGTATGATTGTCAGTTTTGATTGATGCACCTTGGAATGTTACCTCACCTACTACTATCATTGTAAGAATCAAAACAGATTCAACAAAAGGAAATTGCCATTGACAATTTTGTTGAAGTATTCTGGGGCTTTATTAGTCTTGGTAGATAAAAAATGAAGTAGTGGATTTACAATAGGGATTCAATGAGCTGTTATTCATAAGTTCTTATTCATATTTGAGATCCTGGGATTGGGTTTTAAATTAACGTGTACTGAAACTGAATAATAAACATTTAGCAGAGAACAAATATAAAAGAGTAATCTTTGGGATGACAGTTCATAATCAGGGTGACCATGCACATGTATGATCCCGGCTCTCTGAGTGTGTTTAGACAGGCAGAGAGAACGTTTGAATCTCCTCCAATGTATGACCCATCCTTATGCTTCCTATAACTTTTCTTATTCCAATTCCCCCCCCTCCCCCTACAATGCTCTCACCTTCTTCTGCCCTCCCACAAATATCAGATTTCAGCCCATACGACTGCTACCTCTCTCTGCACACTCACCCATGTTGCCAGCCATGCCCCATTGGTCAGTTTTCAATCCAGGCCACAATGTGGCCCCTAGCTTTCAAGCACATAAATGCCATATTCCTGAACATGGGTCTCTGGCTCTCAGCAATACAAACATGGTCCCTTTCGCCACAGCGTTCTGTGGGAACACGACCCAGGTTCCTGGCCCACATCGGAACCGTGCTTAAGGCCGATGGAAGTCGCCATGGACCAGGCAATGAAAAATCTCAAATGTATCTGGGTTCCTGACTTGAGCCCTGACCCCTGGTAAGTGAGGAAAACCCTTAATATCCAATGGCCAGCCTTTGAATTGCCACATTGAGTTAAATACAGGTATTCAACACCCCAGTTATATTCAATTCCCAAAGGAAATTTAGGGAAAATTCTATTTGGGGAATAGAAGAAATACTTAGCATCAGCCAGACCGAATCCTGCAGAATAATTCACATTAACTATGTCAAGAAAAGCTTAATAAACATGTTTTCTTGCACCAATAGATGAATAAAATATTCTGTCAACTTTAAAAGCAGATCTTGATCCCTTTAATTAGCTGATGGAGCTTCTTCATTCTATTTGACATTATGAAATTGGTTGGAGTACGCAACTTGAAAGTGAGAATGCTCACATCTTATGTTTGCCTGATATCAAAATCTGCTTAATCATCAGGTTTGCTGTTGTAAGATTCTTTATCAATCAGAGAGGTTCCAGGCACCGCAGACAACATTTTGAGAGTAGTAACATCACAGAGTACCTAAAGAAAGGGCGCAATTTAGCTTCACACAGTGGATGCCGTTTTGTTTATGTCCTGCCCGAAGGAACAATGAGTCTCCTTCAGATTGAATTATCCCAGCATTTTTTGCGGGGTTGTCACAGGTTTTATTTTCTTTGAATTCATGTTTCCCAATAAGCTTTACAATGATAGTAGTAGGTAAGGTAACATTCCAAGGTGCATCAATCAAACTATACGCATTAAACCCTGTGTAAATAAGCAATTCACAAACTCTTAAAGTGTGCAACATCTTTTAATGATAGCACAGGTATTACATACATCCTCAAGCACTGGCTACATTCTTCTACTGAACTGTACCCAGGAAGGGGAAGGCGTTATGATTAATGTTAACTAGGGGGGGGGTTAATGGTACTGAGGTAACTATATTATTGGTTGCATATAAACCATCTACATCCTTCCCCATAGAAAATCAAAACAGATTGTTGTCACGACAACAGAATTAAACAGCAGAATTAAACAAAATCGCCATAACGAACAGGTGGCTTACTAATCCGGCCCGAGCGCGTACGGATGTCTCCCCCTTTCCCCGAAAGAGCAGAAGAAACAGGAGGACACGAGGCAGCTGGGGAACCAGGGAAGGTCGGTGGGGTGGGAGAAACAGGAGAGTGAGAACCGCGACCGGCAACAGGGGACCCGCGCAGAGGGGAACCGGGCGCTCGATATGGGGATTGAGGCATGCAGGGAACACTGACTGGGATGGCAGCCGGCTGCTGGTGTGAGAGTGGCGGGGCATAGGGCCCCGGGGGCTGTGGCTTCGGCTCATTAACCGCAAGCAGGTGTGGTCGGCTTCTTCGGTAGATGGTACCCTCATAGTCAACCAGGTACGAACGAGGTGAGTCGGCCACCCCAACCACGGTAGCCAGACGGGAGTGACCACTGGCGGTCTGCAACCGAACAACCTGTCCAGGCAACAGAGGATCGAGTGGTCTGCACGACCGATCGTGGGAACGCCGCTGTCTGTCATGTTTCCAAAACGGCACCGCTGGGCGAGATAACGCAAATCAGCAATAAAACATTCAACAGGTTCATCCGGCAACTGTCTCCTTGTAAAGAACCGTGCCCTCTCTAGAATGCGGTTCGAGGGCAGGTCACAAATCTCCTTGAACTTACGTAGCAGGCAAGCGGGGTCACTGGCAGATTCTGCAGGAGTAGTCACCACGTTGTTGTCGTCCAGGACCGCTGGAGCGTAGGTGAAAGTTATGGCTCTCTTCATGGCATCAGGTCCGACAAGGTTGAGTAGGAGGGAGGCTTTAAGGGAGTCAGGATCAGCGCGGTGTGCGACGTTGACAAAGTGGGTGAAATCAAATTCAAACGTGGCCCAGCGCTCAGAGATGTCAGCATCAAAGACAAGCTGCGTCGGCTTTCTGCAAGAGGACACCATGGTCAGAGAGATTAAGCACAAAAGGCACAAATCAAAAAAAGAAATAAAACCCGATAGACAGGAGACGCAAATGTCTTCCAGCTTCGACACCATGTAAATAAGCAATTCACAAACTCTTAAAGTGCGCAACATCTTTTAATGATAACACAAGGTATTACATACATCCTCAAGCACTGGCTCGTATATTCCGTTCCCGTGGGAGGCAGGTACAGATTTCCAGACCCAGTCTAAACATGCTGAGACAATCTGATGCCTGTTACGACTCACAGCCCAACATAGCTGAATCCTATGATGCAGATCCAATTAATCCTCCCGAGGATTCGCATGTGTTTACCCTCCTACAGACACCCGGCCAACGTTCTGATCCCTCCGTATCTGTGACTGTCAATGATGTAACCTTCCTTGCAAAGTTAGACACAGGTGCGAAGGTCAACGTTTTGTCAATAAATCTTTTCAACAAGATAAGTAATAATGAGCCCCTGGTTTCTGACAATGCTACCCTGCACGCCTATGGTGGAGAAATTCTAAGGCCTACGGGGAGGGCCACTTTAACTTGCGTGCTGCAAAAGGCCACGAGAAACCTGGTTTTCTATGTTTTGAACTCTTACTGTGTGACCCTGCTGGGCAACGGTGTGTGCCAAGATCTTGGCCTGGTGTCCTTCGACCGCACGGTCCACAAAGTGCAACTGTCATTTACCCCAGTTGCAGAAAACCAGGACCTGTTCAACGATGACCTGGGAAAGTTACCACTGACATACCATATTTCCATCGACCCAAATATACAACCCGTGGTCCGCGCACCTCACAGGGTGTCTCACGCCATGAAAGACAGGGCCGAGGCGATGCTTAAGAACATGGTCGAAAAGGGGGTGCTAGAAGCGGTTAGCGAGCCCACCGATTGAGTCTCCACCATGGTTGCCACGATAAAGAAAGACAAGAACGAAATACGTGTGTGTATCAACCCGAAGGACTTAAACCTTGACATCAGGCGACCACACTACCCCATGCGGTCTGATGAGGACGTGGCGGCTCAGGTCGGGCATGCCACCATCTTTTCGGTCCTAGATGCTAAGAACTCATTTTGGCAGATCCCATTGGACAAAGCGTCTTCTGACCTGACGACCTTCACCATACCGTTTGGCAGATTCAAGTTCCTGCGAATGCCATTCCGCATCAATTCCGCTAGCGAGGTGTTCCAGCGAACGATGGAGCAGATATTCTCGGACCTGCCATGTGCCATCATCGTGGATGATATCCTGGTTTATGGGAAGGACATTGCCGAGCACGACCTGAACCTCCGCCGCATCCTCGATCGGGCGCGGAAGGCGAACCTGAAGCTGAATCCCAAGAAGTGCCGGTTTCGTGTCTCAGAAGTCTCACCTCTCACGGACTAAAACCCGACCCCTTGAAGGCGGCTGCCGTCTCCGAGATGGCAGCCCCCACCGACGTGCCCCGCCTATGGCAAGGCCTGTAACTTTTGTAAATAAGCAATTCACAAACTCTTAAAGTGTGCAACATCTTTTAATGATAGCACAAGATATTACATACATCCTCAAGCACTGGCTACATTCTTCTACTGAACTGTACCCAGGAAGGGGAAGGCGTTATGATTGATGTTAACTAGGCGGGGTTAATGGTACTGAGGTAACTATATTATTGGTTGCATATAAACCATCTCATTCCACTTCCTATGTCTGCATAGAAGCAAAAGATCTAGATTACAGCTAAAGGCAATATGTATCTCCTGCTTATGTATCAGGGTACCATGATGCAAACTAATCATTGAATCATGATGATATAGTGATACCTCATAAGATATTCTGCATTTTTGTTTGATGTCATAACCTGTGCAATCAGAAAATAACAAATGAAAAGATCACACAATATAATATATTTAACATAAATATGTATTACATTTAAGGTGTATCACCTTAAAGGGCCTGTCGCACTCAGACAATTTTTTTCGGCGACTACAGGCAACTAGGCTGTCGCCACATGGTCGCGGAGGTGACGCCTGTATGGTCGTGAGTTGTTTTCTCAAGTCGCCTAAAGAGTCGTAACTTTTTTATTGTCGCCGCTGGATTTTGAAATGTTCAAAACCTTTTGGTGACTGTGGGCTTGACGTAGCTTGTCTTCTCCTGTCGTAGGTGCTGTCGTAGGTTGTCGCCAGGATGATGCAGGTTGTCGTCAGGTGAAGTTGGTTGTTGCCGGGTGATGATTTTAGTGAATTCCATTGGTGACTACCTACGTCAACCAGCGACAGGTACCGGCGACAGGTACCGGCAACTGAATTGTCTTCAGTTGTCGCCGACAGAGTTGCAGCTTGTCGTAGCTTGTCGCGTGTGGACGTAGGTTGACTTCGGTTGTCGTAGGTTGTCGCCTGTGTGGTCGTAGGTTGTCGTAGGTGGGGTCATAGGTGGATATCCTAATGGATCACCGGTTGTCGGTAGCTTGCCGTAGCTGGACGTCGATTAGGTGGTAGGTTGTCATAGACATTGTCGTAGGGGGGGTTCAGTCGTCCGTTTTCCGGCAACCTGCTACGACTGTGACTGTCGCTGGCAGTCGCCTAAAAAATCACCTAAGTGGGACAAGCCCTTAAATCTACCAGAATCTGCACGTACATAGAGCTTGAGTTTAACGAGTTTAACCACTGATCCTATCACAGATATTCCCTTTGTTCTATTCATCCCTGGTCCAACCTCAATACAACTTAAATCTAATTTGTTTTCTTCCTTTCCCAGTCTGTTATCTGTTTCTCATTCCATGCTGACTGGGGGACCTGCCGAGTGTTTCCTGCCTTTTCGATTTTTATGCCACAATCTACTTCTATCTGGGATAAGCAGGGATGACTATGGTATCTATGGCAAGACACTAGACCAGAAGCTCATCTTTCCACCAGAGATCATTACAACTAATCTCAGGCCAGACCTGATCTTGTGGTCAACCTCACAGAAGTCCCTGTACATCGTGGAGTTAACTGTGCCTTGGGAGGCTGCAGTTGGTGAAGCGCATGAACGCAAATGTCTGAAGTGTCCAGACTTAGCAGCCAAGGCAGGACAAGATGGCTGACGTTCCCAGGTGCTCCCTGTAGAGGTTGGTTGTTGACGTTTTGTAGCCATGTCAACAACCAGACTCCTGACGGGAATGGGAGTTCGAGGACAGGCCTTCCGGCAAGCCGTCAGGCCGCTGTCAGAGGCTGCCGAGCGAAGCAGCAACTGGCTGTGGCTGAAGAGGAAGGACTCGAACTGGGCTGCAGAATGACCAGCAAGAGGGTAAAACGGAGGGAGCGTACCTGGGACGCCAGGTGTTGCTGTTGAACCCACTGGAGGTGTCGTGGGCCTATCAACGAAACACCAAGGAAGGAGGGTGCCCACCTGATGACACCAATGAAGTCTTTACCTTCACTCCCGCTCAAGATATTAAGAAGGTGCCAATTATAGTCGGGATTGTAATATCAAGAAGCTCAATATCAGATTGAGATAAGCTGGGAAGACGATGGTATCTATGGCAAGATACTGAGTTTCTAGGAGGATTTACATTTCAGACAAGCAGCCCAACAACACAGGAGCACTGGAAAAATAGAACAAGCCACTCCACTCATATACATGGAACCTGACTTTGTGTCTTTGAACGATTACACCAAGTTGTAGCAGGTGGATAAGGCAGCCAAAGACGGATATTTTTGGGAACAAATAATGATGACAGAAAGAATCTGTTGACAGAAAGAATTGGCTGCCACTGGAATTCTAAAGGGCAAGTCGTTTGAAATGGACCAGAGGGATGGAATGGTTCAGCAAAGAAAAGGTTGAGTTGGACAGGATGGGAAGACAGGATAGCAACTGACTTTGATCGTTATTACAGATTGTGAGGATGATAATCTGAATAGAGGACTATTCAGTGACATGGAGTTGCAGAAAAAAACATGACCACATATTTTGGAGGTAACAACACATTCCAACATTTGGAGGTCAAATTCTGGGTTCTGAATGGGGTTGGGAAAGCACAATTTATATTGCCAACTAACTCAAATGTTAATCAGTGAAATAACACATGAGCGTTCATACAAAAACATATTTGCAACACGTTTTACTTGCAAGAATTGTAATGATTTGTGTTCGATTAACACGCTCTTGCAAAGTCTCTCCAATAATACAATTCTTCAATTTATAGTCAGTTGCTTTTGTATTATCGACAAAGCTGTTTGAACAAAGCACACAATCATTAGGAGTCACCCACTCAATCTTTATAATGTTTAAATCACTGCAAAGTAAAAAAGAGAAAAATATAAAATAAAAATATACCTTGGTTCAATGTACAATATTTAAAAGTGAGCCAATCAGTAAGTATCTATTGAATTATAAATATTTTTGGTTTAAAATAGTTCATAGAACAGCTAGCTATGAAATGAAAGAACAATCATCAACAAGAATGCGTATGTCCCACAGGGAGAAAGCGAGGACAGAGAGTGAGAGAAAGCCTTTATTGATTATCTACAAAGTGCATTTAATAGCATCGCCATCCTAGGGGGCTTTGCTCACTGAAATAATTGGCACCCACAGTGGATTCATGCGCAGTTCATGAAAGGTTAGTGCTGAGAGAATGTGAAAGGCTGCCATTAATATAATACAGAATATCTTCTCTAAGTATATCCCTAGAAGTCATTTAGAGGTTGCAAAAGTCAAGCTCCATGATGCCCTTGATACTGATTTCAGCCGCTGTGAATGAGTCAACCATACTTTGAAAATTGTTCCTTGCTTTTCTCAAAGGATTAATAACATGCAACTATATTTTGAAGCAGACAACAGCTCAAAGGCATGGCTGGAAATGTGCTTTCATAAATCTTTAAAATTAATAAAGGCAACCTTCAGCCAAATGTGATATGTGTGTTGTCATTAAACTTTCTTTGTTGCTATCAAGGACATTTTTAATGCCAAACGTATTTGGTAAATGGTATTTTCTCCTATTGACAGCATACTGTCTATGGCAAATGAGGAACTGAAAGAAATTAGCTTTGATAAAATATTGTTAATGGAGGAATTAATGGAACTAAAATGTGATTAAGCCCGATCCTGGTGTTATGATAAACCACATCCCAGGTTACTGATGGAAGTAACTGTGAAGGTAGAGATAATATAGTTGTTTTCTTCCGTAAAACCCCTGGTTTCTATCATGCCTCGCACAGAATGGAAGCTAGTAATTGTAACCCAATTATTTAAGAAAGGAGAGATATAGAAAACTGGGAACAGAGACGGCAATCATCGAGAAAATACTTTAATCTCTTATTAAGAATGTCGTAATGGGGCACTTAGAAAATAACAATCGGATTAATCAGAGTTAACATGGATTTATGAAAGAGAAACCATGTTTGTCAAACTTATTTCTTAAGTTTAGAAAACTGAAAGGTGATTTAATTGAAACATACAAAATTCTTATCGGGTTTGTCATGATAGATATGGAATTGGTGTTTGATCTGCCTGTAATGCTAAGATCCTAAAGTCACTGTCTGAAAGTAAGGAACCGGGTTTCAGGACAAAATATAAGAAATGTATTCACCCAAGGAATGGAATTCTCTACCGAGAGCTGTGATTAAATGCACCACTCAGCCACTGAGTATATTCAAGGCAGTGATTGATAGATTTTTAGATATTCAGAGAATCAAGAGATATGGGGTTGCTGCAGGAAAGGCATACCTACATAACAGATTAGCCAGTATTCGTATGAATAAGGCAGAATGGGGCACAATTTCTATACCTCCTATTTCTTACATTCTAGAAAAATTCTTAAAGGGTTTCTAACTATAACTATAAGTGTTGTTTCTGTGCCCAGATCCAGCCACAAATCCTGACCACTAAACTCAAATTGTGCAATACCAATAAAGTAATGCAGACCTTTCTCTGGTGCAAATAGTTATTGTGATTTAATGGATGATGCAATTGAAGAGATTGATTCTGAAGGTGGATTTCACCTTCCCACCCGATAGATTCATTGCTCCGTCAGCATGAACAGGACCGACATGGAAACACTTCCACACTTCCTCATCCAGTTCAATTAGTCTAGTTTAGTTTCGTTTAGAGGTACAGTGCAGGAACAGGCCCTTTAGCCCACCGACACCACTCCGACCAGCAATCCCTGCATACTAGCACTACCCCACACACACTAGGGACAATTGTACATTTATACCAAACCAATTAACCTGTACGTTCTTGGAGTGTGGGAGGAAATCGAAAATCTCGGAGAAAACCCACACTGACATAGGGAGAACGCACAAAATCCATACAGACAGCACCCATAGTCAGGATCGAACCCGGGTCTCTGGCGCTGTAAGACAGCAGCTCTACCGATGCGCCACCATGCCGCCCATATCCTTGCCTTAGTTATTTCATTAATAGTATTGTCCTTAGCATTTTCAACAGCATCTTGGAAAGTCAGATATCTTAAATCACATACAAAATCAAACAAACTACGTCTTGTTTTTTTTCAGTAATTTACAAAGTCTTTGTCAAAAGTAGTATATCTACTAATCTTGTAATACGGGACTGATTCACATCAGAAGAAGACAAAGCTGAGAACAGTAGAAAAATTGTTTTGATGTCATTGCTTTACATTTTGAAGGAAAAAAAGGCATATGTTTCCTAATGGGACGTGCACAATATCCAGGGGTCTTGATCAATATTAACGGTAGACAATGTGGCCATGATCTCATAATAAATATAGGCTATCAAATAGTGCACTGATTTCATCCTATGTTTTCACCATTCTCTCAGAGTACCAGATAATATCTTCACATGATTTTCCCAATATATTGCAACTAACCACTCAATTTCATCTGTGATTAAATTCACCACTCACATTATACACATCTCCAAATGCTTACATTTTCACCTTCAGCAGCAATCTTTAAGAAATAGTAAACATGTCCAAACTTCTTTCAGAACTACCATAAATTTGGAACATACAATTACCATGTCCTTTATCTGCCCCCACCGCCATTTTTGTTCTCACTTTCATGTCTTAAACGGTTAACAAAACTGAGAAAACCACCTGAGAAATAAATCCTGCAGTTGATACCCTCTCTCTGCAACCAATGCCTTGAGATTTTCTGTTATCTCCAATTGCCATTCGAAGGGCTTTGCTTGCTCCATTTAAACTTTTTACTGGCTCTTGTTTGTCAATCTACATGTTCCCTGCACGACAAAACATATTTCCCCTTCTCCACCGTGTGGGTGTTTTTCATCTGAAGGTTTGGTTTGATTTTAGTTTCCTTGTTTCACAATCCTCTGCCTTACTTGATGCTTGGGGGTTATATTCCCACCTCGTGCTTCAAGCTTATCCTTCCAGTTGACAGTCCTTCAGGTACAATTATTTGCACAAAAAGAAGCTACCGTTTCCAACATGCAACTGCAGAGAAATCCACTCTGATTACATTGAAAACAATTTTAAAATATATTACAAAAAATGTAGCAAACTTCCAACACAGGAGTCCATTCAGCCAATTCTAACGATGCTAGTTGTGTAAGGACAGCCAACATAATACCATATTCCAGATCTGGGTCTGTGGTCCGAAAGGTTCCAGTTCTTCAAGGTACGATGAAGTATTTTCAAATGCAATTTGACTTTCTGCCTTTATGAGCCTTTCAGACAGTGAGTTCTAGCACATAACCCTCTGGGTAAAAGTAATTTTCTCCATGGCCCATGGATTCCATCCACCAGTTACTTCAAATCTATGTTCCTGAACTTTTGACTATAATGCAGTGGAATGCGTGTCCCTTTTTTTTTATACGATCTAAGTTCTTCATTCAATTAACTAACTCATCTGATAATCTTTCCATTGCCTCCCTGTTTATTTGTTATCTCACTCCCTGTCCTGCCCAAAAACTATAAAGAAGATCATAACATCATAAGTGATAGGAGCAGAATTTGGCCGTTCGGCCCATCATGGCCAATCTTTCTCTCCCTTCTAACCCCTTCCAACCCCATTCTCCTGCCTTCTCCCCATAATCACTGACACCCGAAGATCATAGAAGAATATGAAGTCGCCAGCCTTGTCTCCTATAAAGCCATATTTTGGTAAAAGCTATGATCTCATTCCTCTGCATGTCTATCGGTGCCTTCAGCTCCTTATTCACTAAATTACTTTGCCGTATATTTTCCAACCTTTGTTTGTCTCTGCCTTTCAACTCACTCACTAATTTTCTAAATTCTCAGCCTAATCAAATAATGGCACTAATTTTTACAGGGTACATTTTTATGGTATCACTCTCAGAGGACATTAACATTGCAAGTTTGATGTTAGTACAAAATCATTTAAGTTTCTAACCTACAATCATCTTAACATTGTAAATTCAATCCGAGTATTCGACTTCACGTCAGATTAAGAATCTCTGAAGGACCTAGTGTCAGGGCAATTCAATTTGATACCAGATATATTATTAATCCAATACAATATCAGGTCAAAACACAATTTGGACGCTGTGTACACCACTTGTCCTTAAAGTAAGTAATTGGAGGTGGGATTCTACTTTCCCTCTCTTAACATGTGGGTTTCCCCATTTTAGGAAACAGTTTTGCATTTGTATTTGTATTTGCATCAGTCAAGGTCTACACAGACTATTATCTTAAACAACATGATGATGCCAAGCCTAGCAGGAGCCAAGCAATGTCAAGAGCCTGATGCCACTAAGTGGGAAGCTAAAACTGCATCTACAGTTATCAAATTCTGAAGATGGAATTCATAGAATCATAGAAACATACCACCCATTTACACTCTTCTCATTAGGCCATCTCCCTCTAAGCAGTTCCTATCTAACTACCTGCCCAAATGCCTTTTAAATGTTGCAATTGTTTCCACAGATGTTTAATAACACAATATAACTGATTCTTTTTATATAATAAGAAATGTTTTGTAGGTAAACGTCTCTAAACTACTTTGCTCCTTCCAGCTTTGTGGTCACTTCTGAAATTAAAAACATGAAATGTATGCTCTTATTGGCATGGGCCTTTGCACTTCATTATCATTACCAGAGTGGTACGATGGCATGGTGGTAGAGTTGCTGCCTTACAGCACCAGAGACCCAAGTTCTATCCTGACTACAGGTGCTGTCTGTACGGAGTTTGTATGTTCTCATCTTGACCTGGGTGAGTTTTCTCCGGGATCTCTGGTTTCCTCCCGCACTCCAAAGACATAGAGGTTTGTAGGCTAATTGACTTGGTAAAATTGTAAATTGTCCCTAGTGTGTGTTGGATAGTGGTAGCGTGCGGGGATCGCTGGTCGGCTCGGGCTCAGTGGGCCGAATGCCTGTTTCCATGCTGTATCGCTAAACTAAACTAAACCAAAACATTAAATGCATGTGCAATGTCACGTTTCTGTAGTACTGGGAAAAATTCTGTGAAGTGCATTTTTCTTTTATTGTGTTCAATGTCAGCACTCGAGCTTGCCAGAGTGGATCCGATGGGCATTTTCTTAAATCAAACTAGGCAGAATACTGCTACAAATTGATGTTATGTACATAATTTATACAGTTATCCTTTACTCAAAGCATTTCTGGAGATATTAACCTGCTTTTACTGAGAGAAGTAACTGTGGTTTGATTTCTTTGCTCTTAAATAGAGTAACAACAGATAGTCTGTTATACAGCAAGGTCAGTCTCTAATGAGTTGGTTGTCACAGTCTTTGTTGTCAATAAGTGCTCTTTTTATTCCTGACCGGGATGAATGTGATTGCAGTTTGTATTATCTTTTAGTGTAAGTTCTGCTGTTTGAAGTGATTTATGATTATTTTCTGATGTAGCTTTTCATATTTTTTACCAATTATTTTCTTCTCTACAGAAATATCTCCAAATTTTGTCTGAAGAAGGGCCCCGACACAAAACGTCACCTATCCATGTTCCCCAGAGATGCTGCCGGACCCACTTACTTCAGCACTTTGTGTCTTCTTTTGTAAACCAGCATCTGCAGTTTCTTATGTCTCCAATTTATTTATTGTCCTGCTTAGATTCGACCTAATGAAATTGTTTTCATTTATTTTGTTTGACATGTACTACAATTCCTTTGTTGTAGCCTTTGAGGTGCAACGACATTATCCGTAAATCTGAACAGTGAGGTTACTTTTCAAATAGGTTTTATCTCTCATCTGGAAATAATAACTCCATGCAGATATCGATGGTCAGTAGTTGCACATGGACAGATCAGTATTTACCATTATGGCACATCACTGAATTCATTCTAATAGAGAATTATCAGTGGAGTTTGTGTACATATTATTGATTGAAATTGATTCCTACCATACGTCTATTGATGTTAATCACTATTTTTGACCTGCAAGGACGTTTGTTAATTCTGATCTACCCGTCAATTACAACAGGTTTGATGGTCCTAAGCTGATGTGAATCTTCTCTTAAGTTATTTTTTTCATTTCATTATTAGTCAGTCCCATTAGTCCACTCAAGTCTACTGTATGCCAGCTCTCAGAGCATTTCATTTCTCCATACAATTTTTCCAATCTCCTGCCTATTTCTTTAAACAAATTGCACAGGGAGACAGAAAAGGAAAATATAAGTTATTGGAAACAGATTTATGGAGAGAAAAGTGTGGCTAAAATAAGATTGATGACTTAAGGGCAAGATTGCTTTACCAAAGAGAGATGAGGGAATGCTGTGCCCTGTGTTTCAGAGAGGCATGGCTCACCACAGCTTCATAGACTTGGCCCTCCAACACAATTGTTTCTCAATCCATTACATGGACTGGATGGCATCATCAGGAAGAGTAAGAGGTGGCGATGTGTGCCTCATGGCAAACTCTGCTTGGTGCTCGGACCAAGCGGTCTTGTCCAAATCCTGCTCTCCCTCACCTAGAATGTGTGTAGCAGTGAAGTTCCGTCTCTTCTAATACCCAATGAAACTCACCACCATTGTCATGAGTGCAGTTGACAACCCACCCAGGCAAATGTTTGGCTAGCATTGAAGGAGCTGTACTCAACGAACACGGTGCAACGTACCCGAGGCCTTCTCCACTACAGATGGGGACTTCAACAGGGGGGGCTGGATAGAATAAAACATGTCCGAACTACCACTAGCATGTATCCTGCAGCACCAGAGAATCAAACACACTGACCACTGCTATTCCACCATCAAAGATGCCCTTTTGCTCCATCCCTCACCTACCCTTTGGATAATCAGACCAGCTAGCTGTACTCCGTCTTCCTGCATATAGGCAGTGACAGAAGAGTGCAATTTCAGTAATGAGGATAGCACAGAGCTGGCCAAGGGAGGCAGAGGAGTAACTTCGCGACTGCTCTGAGCCGATAGACTGGGTGATTTTCAAGGATTCGGCCATGGACTTAAACAAATATGCTGCGGTTGTTACCAATTTCATCAGGAAATCTGTAGAAGAGACTGTTCCTACCAAGACCATCAGTGCATTTCCTCATCAGAGGCGAGGGATGAACCAGGAGGTCTGCCATCTTGTGAGGACCAAATCTCAGGCATTCAAGTCAGGCAATGCAGGTCATATCAGAAGTCTAGACATGACCTTGAGAAGAACATTAAGAAAGCAAAGAGATACTTTCCATCTAAACTGGAGGATCAGACACACTCTTGGCAATCATTTTCTACAAGGGGGAACTGAGCAGCTCAGGTGACAGTAAAGCTTCACTCCCAAATGAGCAATATGCTTTCTATGCTCGCTTTGAAAAGAAGAAAAAAAATGTCCGGTCATGATCCTCACAGTCCCCAAGTACACTGTGATCTCAGTCTGCGAGGCCAAAGTCAGCAGTTATCTCATGAGGGTGAACTCTTGAAAAGTGTCTGGCCCTGATGGTAGAACAAGAGAGGGTATCTACAATATGAATTTAGGGATTTGGGTAACAGATAAAAGATCAGGATCTCCAAATATGTAATTTCTGGATCACCTCCAGTGCTACATGTTCCTGAGTATAGGAATAGGAAATAAAAAATCTCAGCATCTGTGAAATGAGACACAATTAACGTTTCAAGTCCGAGACTCTTCGTCAGAACAGGGATTATAAAAATAAGTTAGTAAAGGAACTTATTGTATCTTATTTTTATTTACTACAGGAATAGGAAGATGAATATGAGAGTAAATTACATAAGAGGGGGGGCTTTAGATGCTTGGATCATTGGGAAGTTTTTTCAGGGTGGATGGGATCTGTACAAGCAGGATAGATTGCACATGAATTGTAAAAGATCCAATATCCTTGTGGAAAGATGTGTTTGTTAGCAAGCAACAAATGTTTTTCACTGTACCTTGGTACACGTGACAATAATCTAAACTCAACTAGTGCTGTTGGGGAGGTTTGAAACTGATCTGGCAGGGGAAGAGGACACAGAATACAGGCAGTCACTGTGGCGCAGTGCCGAAGAATCAGGTTCAATCCCGATTACGGGTGCTGTCTGTACGGAGTTTGTACGTTCTGCCCATGACCTGCGTGGGTTTTCTCCGAAATCTTTGGTTTTCTCCCACATTCCACAGACGTACAGGCTTGTAGATTAATTGGCTTGGTAAATGCAAAATAAAAATTGGCCCTAATGGGTGTTATTGTGTGGGGATCACTGGTCGGCATGGACCCAGTGGGCCAAAGGACCTGTTTCCGTGCTGTATCACTAAACTAAACTAAAAACTAAACTAAATAGATGTACAGTTGGGGGCAATGTTCAGTTAAATATATAAATCATTCTACAGGGCTGGGAAACATAAACTTGCAGGTAAATCTAAACTTGGGAAGTCAGATACTTTCAAACGTGAATTAATAAGAGTTCAGTAGCATGCTCCAATAAGGGTGAAGTGTATGGACAGCAAGTCCAGGTTACGCTGAATGTCGAGTGATATTAAAAAAAATTGATAAAGGAAAAAAATGGAAGCATATAGATAAAGAGCATTGGAAATAGGAAGGTGTTTCAGGAGTATAGGGATTTCAGGGGGGATGCTGAGACCAAAGAAGAGACACAAAATATTAGTGACCAGTAGGTTAAGAAACATCCCAAAGCATTTTACAAGTATATTAAGAGCGAGAAGGTAGCCAGGGTTAGAGTAAACCCAATTAGGGACCAAAGGATCAATTTGTGCAAGGAGCCAGAGGATGTGAGCGGCCTGTCCCACTTACGCGACTTTTTCGGTGACTGCCGGCACCCGTCATAGGTCGCCGAAAATTTTCAACATGTTGAAAATTCAGCAGCGACCAGAAAGACGCTACGACTCTTTGCGTGACTAGGGGACCACTCACGACCATACAGGCGACCCCCTGGTGACCTGTCACTACCATACAGGCGACCCCCTGGCGGAATGCCCCCTGGTGACACCCCACGACATGTCGCCAGGGGTCGCCTGGATGGTCGTAAGAGGTCTCCTAGCCACCCAAAGAGTCGTAGCATCTTTCTGGTCGCCGCTGAATTTTTAAGATGTTGAAAATTTTCCACGACCTATGACGGGTGCTGGCAGTCGCCAAAAAAGTCGCGAACTGGGACAGGACCTTAAATAATATTTTTATATCTGTATTCCCCAAGGAGAAAATCATTGTAGTTGGAGAGTGTCAGTGAAATACTGCAGCATGAGAAGATGAAAACAGGAGGTGGTATTCAATATCTTTGTAAGCAAAAGGGTGGATAAGTCCCCAGGGCCAGAGGAGCAACCTAGGCTGATATGAGAGACAAAGGGATGAGATTGCTGGGGCTCTGACAAAGAGATTTAAATCGTTGCTGGTCGCAGCTGAGGTGCTAGATGACTGGAAGACAGTAATTGTGGTGCTTTTATTCGAGGAGGGTAGCAGGATAAGCCGGAATTTGAAAATCAGTTGATATACTGTAATGTCAGTGGTAGAGAAATTACTGGAAAGAATTCTGAACGGCAAAATTAATCTACACTTGGAAAGGCAGGGATTAATCAGCGATAGTCAGCACAGATTTATTGGCAAGAAATCCTGTCTGACTGATTTAATTTAGTTTTTTGAAGAAGTAATGAAATATATTGAAGAGAACAGTCCAGTTGGTATGATTTACATGGACCTCAATAAGGCCTTTGATAAGGTCCCACACGGAAGGCTGTGTCAAAGCTTTCAAAGCCCAAGGCACAGTCTGAAATTGGATCCAACATTGACTTATTTACCGGAGACAGAGGGTGATGGCAAAGGGTTGCTTTTGTGATTTTAATCCTTTGACTAGCGGTATGCCACAAGGATCAGTGCTGACAACCGTGCAGTTTGTTATGTATGTAGAAGGTTTAGTTGGCAAGTTTGCAGATGACACCGAGATTAGTGGCAAAATCCAAACTGTTGGAGGAATTGAACGGATCGAGCATCATCTGTGGAGGCAGAGGGATAGTCAATGTTACAGGCCAAGACCCTGCATTGGGACTGACAAAAATGTTGGTATTGTTGATAGTGGGTAGGATAATCTTAGGCTACATAATGACATTGATCAGATAGTATGATGGGCTGGGCAATGGCAGATGGAATGTAATCTTGATAAATTGGAGATAACGTATTAATCGTTATTATTAGTAGGAGGACTAATACTGTATCCAGGAAAACCAATGACAGTGGACATGTACCATGAATCCTAGGGGTGCTACAGGACATAGGAAAGTTGATGTACATGTCAAAAGATCCTTGAAGGTTGCAGCACTAGTAGTCAGTGGTGAAGAAGACATAGAGAAAATTTGCTTCCACTTGCTGGGCACAAAGTATATTAACAAGAAGGTGTTACTACAACTTTTATACTTCCGGTAACCACACAATAGAAATTCACTGGGGAGGGTACAAAGACATTTACCTGAATCTACAGGAGACTGCAGATGTGGAATCTCAGGTTAAAAAAAAACTGATGGTGGAATTCAGCAAGTCATCAATCCAAAAATGAATCTCTCCCTTTCCTTCCACAGATGCTATCTGGCCTGCTGGCATTCAACAGCAGTTTGTTTTTCATTAGGATGTTGCCTGGAATGAATGTTTCAGTTATAAGGAAAGATTGGATAGACTTGCTCTCCTTGGAGCAGAGAAGCATAAGTTGTGACCTGATGGAGGTATGGTGATACATCACCACCGGGTGGCGCCTGTAATGTCCGCCTCGCACAGCAGTCTGTCTTGTCCCTTCTCTGTTTTTATTATTTTAAGTATGTCTTGAATGTTTGTTTTAATGTCTCTTGGTATGTTTTATGTGGGGGATGCGGGGGGGAGGGGGGGATCGGGGGAAACCTTTTTCAATCACTTACCTCGACGGAGATGTGATTTTTCTCCGTGTTGCATCTCCGCCCCCCACCCCCCCTTTGCGGCCAACAACGTGGAGCGGTACGGCCATTCCTGGAGATCGGCCTGGAGCTTCAAGCTGTGGGTGTGCCGTGGACTTACCATCGCGGCACCGAGGATCGCCAGTGTTGGAGCTCCCACCACGGGGCCTGTGGACTTTAACACCGTGAAGCAGCAGTAAGAAGTTCCGGTAAGAAGCGTCCCCGTTCAAAGGCCCTGACCACGGGTGAGCAATGGAGGAAGGTGATTGAACTTTATTGCCTTCCATCACTATGAGGAATGTTGATTCCACTGTGGTGGATGTTTATGTTAAACTTTATTTTATGTGCTGTGTGTATTTTACTTAGTCTGGCTGTCTGGTAACTCAAATTTTGCTGTACCTTAATTGGTACATGTGACAATTAAATTGAATCTTGAATCTTGAATCTATGCAAAATAGGTTTTAAAAAGGGAGATCCAGGGGAGTGATAGAAGGATGCTTTTTAGACTGGAGGTCTGTAGCAAGTGGTCTGAAGAAGGGCCTCGACCCGAAATATCACCCATTCCTTCGCTCCATAGATGCTACCTCACCCGCTGAGTTTCTCCAGCATTTTTGTCTACCTTTTTATGTATTTGTGTGTCTTGTTCCTTTTTATTTCGTATGGCTGCAGGGTAATTCACATATCACTGCACCTTAATTGGTTTATGTGACAATATAAAACCTTTGAAACCTTTGAAATCTTTGAAATTGTGGTTAGGCAAAGAGCCTCCTAGAATAATCCTGAAGATAGGAAGTAAGCATGCCTGCGATTGTGATGTTGACTGGCAGAGCATTAGAATCATAATCATACAGCATGGAAACAGGTCCTTCAGCCCAACGTCCCCACACCAGCCAACAAGTCCCAGCTGCACTGGTCCCAGCTGCACGAGTCCTGCGTTTAGCTCATATCCCTCCAAACCTGTCCTATCCATGGACCTGTCTAACTGTTTCTTAATTGTTGAGATAGTCCCTGCCTCAACTACCTCTTCTGGGAGCCTGTTCCATACACCCACCACCCTTTGTGTGAAAAGGTTACCCCTTCACCTTAAACCTATTCTTGGCACATAAGAGCAGATTTTGTGACAACTTTCTTTGTGAAATGTAGCCTCCATAAATATGATGCCTCACAGAGGTCAGAATAATTGTGTGGATCACCGGGCTTAAGGTCTGCAGTGCCTAGTCAGTCTTTGTCTTCTCTCCTGAGATCCACTTTCATGCTTTCAGTCCCTCAAGTTACAACTAAAGTAGTGGAAAAAACATGCATGTGCCATTGTAAGGAATTTTCAAACTCTTAAATGCCAAATTAGCTCAGGAGAAGCTTTGATGACAATGCTACAGAATGAGTAGGCGGTCCCCTGCATGTTTTGCAAGACACTATAGAAGCTACAAGCAAAAGTGTGCATGCAATCTGTTATGAAAACTTATTTTCATAACAGATTTGTAAGTGGCCAATGATAGGTATTTTTTGGGAAAACATCATTGATTATCCGCCAGTCCTGCTACAAGATAACGCAACAAAACAAATGACATCATTAGGTGTACATTCAGTGCTGAAATGCTCACCCATGCAAGTATGATTCACACCAGGAAACCTTTGGTTGTATCTCCATAGTGACGTGAACAGCCTGGAAACCTTTGCTGCTGTGTTTCTTGCAGGACTGAACAATCTTTGTTTGCTAAGAAATTATTTTTTACACCATAATTCCATTTGTGGTGGCATTATTCGCCTCTATTTTCTTTTATCATTTTTCTGGCTAAATTGTCATATTTATATTTCATATTGTACTGATCACAAAGATAGTTGTCACACAATCTGTGTCAAGAATGCTCCACCAGTCAACATCACAAGTTTTATTTGTCTTTCATTCAGTGAGTGTCATGTTGTTTGTGAAACCCAGAGCTTTCTCCCTCATTGTTTCCGATATCCCCAAATTTGCTATCACCTGTAAAAAATACAAAATTAAACATTGTACCTACAAGTACAAAATATAACTTTGTCAAAAATCATTTCCTCTTTACAAATTGCTGCTGAAACTCCTTTAAGGACCTGTCCCACTTTCACGACCTAATTCATGACCTCTGCCGAGTTTGCCCTTGACTCATACTCGCAGCATGGTTGTCACAAGGTCGTAGGAGGGCGTAGGAGGTCATAGGTGGGTCGTAGCAGGCCGTGATGCTAGTCGTATGTACTGGTGGCATGAAGTAGGTCGGGGCGTTTTTTCTAGCCTGATGAAAAATGTCCATGAGTAAAAAAGGTCGTGAATTAGGTCGTGAAAGTGGGACAGGCCCTTTAATAGTCCATACTATCCTTATAATCCTGATCATTGATTCTAGCATCTTCCCCACCAGCGTAAATCTGATCCATAATTGCCAGGTTTATCCTTGCCTCTACTTACACTAGTGTGACATTTCTCAACTAGATGTTGACAAGTATTCCTTATTTTTGTCATGTGCACCGAGAATCCATGAAAAGTTTTGTCTCATCAATGCTAGATGAAAAATCAAAACATATTTAGGTAAATTAAATAAATTCAAACTTTCCAGCAATTTCTGTTGTGTTTGCCTTCCATGTGGCAGCGTTTCATATTACTGCTCACTTCATCACTTGTGATCCAAAATTTAGTTGTGGTGTGCTAAATATTGGCAACAGACTGGTTCCACCAAGATACAGGACAGAACACCACAGGAGATCCTTCTTCCCTGTGGCTATCAGGGAAGAAGGATCTCCTGTCAGTCTCTGTCGTGGGGTGGACTGAGACTGACTCCCGTCCTTGCCCCCCCCCCCCCTCCCCCCCCCTCAAATCTTTGCACATCCCCAATCCTTTCCACTCATCTCTTTAATTTCATGTTTCATGTATTTTGTGTTTTTATGACTGTTGGCAGATCAATTTCCCTCCTGGGATAAATAAAGTTCTATCATATCGTATCGTGAATCGAACTGGTCAAATTAACCATTAAGTGGCCATAATAGTACTGCAAGAGCTTTCTTTAATTTTACTTTGGAGTCACGTGAGTGACTACGTGAAGACCCCGCCAGGACGCATGCGCGACATATCGTCGAACGCATTGCGGAAGCGACAGTCGGGAGGAGCGCCGCTCCTCCAGCTCGAATTTTGAAAAATTACGGAAGGTAAGTCTTACCTTTTCTGGTGAGCGTGGCGACTCGGTGTGTTTCTTTTTCAGAACGGAGGAAGCACCATGGAGTCGCGCAGGGGAGAGCAGCAGCTGATACCGCTGCTGTGGAAGCAGCCAGCAGCGTGCCGTCTCTCCAGAGCTGCAGGTGCTGCCAGCAGCTGCCGGCTTCTCGCCGCTACAGGCCCGCAGGTGCGCCGCGGTCGGCGGCAAAACCACCCGGAAGTCGGACAGGTCCGTGGACTCGGCTGGGTCCGGACCTGAAGACACCCCGTTCACGGATAGCGACGGCGGGCGTCTTTCCCGCGGGAGCGGGTGGGGAGCAGTGCTCCAGCGTGACCTGCTTATGCAGGGGCAGAGTCACAGTGGGTCTCCTCGCAGACCCACGGCAGGATCCTTTCAAGGACTGCCAAATGTCTCACCCTCTTCGCAGGGGAGCATTAGGGGTCAGAGCTGGGCTGACCCTGAAGAAGGGGCAATGGCTGAACAGTCAACTGTGAGGGGTGCCAGAAAAGAGAGCAGCAGAAGATTTGTGGGAACACATGCTGTATCAACTCAAGAAGGACTGCCTATACAAAGCTGCAAGCCAGTACAAAATACATGGCTACAAACCAGCTACAGGAGCAAGCCATTAACTTTATGGCTGGGAAGTACATTGCTCCAGAGAACTCCATTTCTCTTAAAGTACCAGCAGTCTATGACCCCATCTGGGGCAACAGTAGCCCATCTATAAGGAGCCAGGAGGGGAAGCTCCAGAGGAAACTGCTGGCTGCTAAAATCACAGCAGTACCAGGACAACTGATGGGGTTGATTTGCCTGAAGAGTTACTAGATGCTCTAGCAGACTGTGTAATACTCAGTGGAGATTAACAGTTACAGGAAGAGCATCATCAAGAAGTGCGGAATTATGCAAGACAAGTAGCACACAGGCGCCAAAATTGCTGTTGGGGGACCTCCCGAAGCAGGTGAAAGACCTGCATGAGGAAGCCAAGGCTATAGGCCTGATCAAGGTGCCAAGCACCTCTAAAACCCACTATCAACAGCGGCAGCACCCCTACACACCCACCAGACATCGGTGCTATGGAAGACCATCTGGTGGTGAAAGCTCGAAGGCCGGCCCACCTGCACAGCGGTCTTTCAGACCATGGCCCAGCCCGGCCTTCATGGAAAATGCGCCAACCCCACAACGCAGCAACACAATACCAGAAGAAACAACTGCGGAGACAACCCACACAACACCGGTAAACCATGGAGGTAGGTGGGTCTGGTTGTCTTAAAAACATTGCATGTCCGATTCATCAAAAGTTGGGGGACGGTTGCACTAGTTTCATCATGTGTGCTGCACTTTTACCTCTGAACTTTTACATACTCGGAAGTATTCAGAATTACAAAATTGAATTTGTATACGAACTACCGTCCCAGTTCAGCATACGCCTAGCAGGAAGTTCATACTTCACAAAAAGAGAGAACAGCAGGCCATGCTGAACTGTTAAGACTAAACACAAAAGGGATTGAGAAAACAATCAGAGAATTTCAAGAGTTCGTATCAAATATATTTATAAAAACTAAAAAGATGGTGGTTGCCGTATCATTACAGATTTGACCGAACTAAATACTTCCGTTCAGTATGCCCATTTCAAAATAGACACATTTATCACACACAGGGTCATCGTAAATACCTGAAATTTATCTGGATGGGACAGCTATGGCAGTATGCCTTATCCAATGGGTTGTCATCAGCACCCAGGCTATTACAAATTTATTAAAACCAGCTTTAGCATACTTAAAGAAACATAACCATATCGTCATGGCTTACCTTGATGATATTCTCATTGTAGGTGAAAATTGGAGCTGGCTACATTTGTGGTATCAGCCACAACACAGAGATTTAACGTACATCCAGATAAATCAAAATTGGAACCCTCCACTACCATGGATTATTTGGGGTTCACTATTGACTCTGTTCATATGTCTATCACCTTGCCACCAAACAAAGTGACAGACTTGATGGGAGTATGCAAAAGCCTCACTGGCATCAGGGAACCATCCATTCGGCAAGGAGCAAGAGTGATTGGGAATTGGTGGCTGCGTTCCCAGCAGCACAATTGGACCACTCCATTATTAAAACCTGGAAGAGGGAAATTTTAGCTCTCAAAAATCATACAGGCCATTTCAATAGGCCTATGCAACTACCAGGGAAAGTAAATTAGAATTAAACTGGTGGATAGAAATGTTCGATATTGTCCTAACCCCATCACCCCATTCTATATCCCTAGGGTACATTACAGACTGATGCCAGTGCTAAAGGTTGGGGAGCAACTAATACCACCGCAAGTTGTGGTGGCAGATGAGTGCACAAAAATTATTCTGTTTAAGGCACTAGGAATTAATTATCTAGAAATGCTGGGAGCGTTTCATGGACTCAGGGCCTACTGCTCAGATGAGCACCAGTTGCATGTACGGTACAGATTGATACCACACTGGGGGCCTATATATAATGATATGGGTGAAATAAAGTCGATATCATGTGATGAATTGCCTAATAATATCTGGCACTGGTGTCTGGGAGAGAGATTTGGATCTCAACCACTTACCTTCCAGGTAAGCTAAATACAGTGGCAGACATCAGGTCACGTAAATTCAACGACAACATTAAATGGATGTTGGATCGGAAAGTGTTTACAGATATTATAGACCGGTATGGGACACCAGATATCGACCTTTTTTCCATCCAGACTAATTCACCAACTACCAACATATGTTGCTTGGGAACCAGACCCAGGGGCAGCAGCGATGGACGATTTCTCGCTGCATTGGGGGGGGGGGGGGGGGATTTGTTTTGCTATGCATTTTCCCCTTCTGCCTCATCAGGCGAGTCTTACAATAATTAAACAAGATGCCGCAACGGGTACCATGGTTCCCAACAGTACAAAGATGGTCTCAGAACCCTGCATCTGGATCAACAACGGCCAAGGAGGTTGGCACACCCCGTGCGGGAAAGTATCCGTGCCATGACTGTATGAACTTGTTGATTTGCAGTTTCTGAACAGGCCATTTCTGGGATACGGACTCTCCGACAGGACGATCAATGCCATCTCAGCGTCATGCAGGGAGTCCACGAGAAGACAGTACCTGACATATGTCAGGAAATGGGAAGTGTTCAGCACCAGGACGAACACTACATATGACTCAGCCACCAACACTGAAGTGCTGGAGTTCTGGCCACCCTTCATTTCGATGAAGGATTGAGTTACAGTGCCATTATTGTGCAAGGAGTGCCCTATCTAATATCTGGGCAGAGGGAGTGATCACCTGGCTATAGGATCACACCCACTAGTACCTAAACGAATGAGGGGTATTTGTACTCTATTCCCCCCAGGCCCAGATACACCTATATATGGGACATAGGTAGTACACCATGTTACGAGGATATACACCAATATCGGGGCTCACTCTGGACAAACTAATATCCTAGATGGGAATGATTATGGCACTTGGATCAGCACAATGGGTCCAGTCCTTACACAAGCTAGAATAGGACGTCATGTCTGTCACAAATGGCAGATAACCTGCTACATACAGGGGTACTTAAACAAGACTGACCCGGTTCCTTTGGCCAATATTAGAGTACTGGCCTATCCTGCAGATAGTCGGCCCTGCATAGTGACACATATTTTCCAATATATAGTCACCTAGACACTTATGGGCACGGAGAGAGCTTTCTCATTAGCCATAAATGCCCTCACCTAAGGTCACAGTGCAAACCATATCCAGATGGTTCGGGTGGTATTACGTGTAGTGGTGAATACTAATGTTTCAAATCTCACTCCAACAGGGCTGCATCTACATCGGACGCTAGGATGATGGGAGTTCCTATGGACCACATCCTTGCCACAGCGGGGTGGAGCAATGAACGCATTCAATGCTTTATAATAAACCCGTGGCCGATCCTGAGACGTTTGCAGGGAAAAAATTAAGTTCTGTAAAATAAATTACCCAATGTGGGGCATATTATTTTAGGTATGAATAATACCTTTATTGTTTTTCAGCACAGTGTCGTGTGTGAAATACGTTCATCCTCCGTCCCAGAATGGCAGTGGGTGAGCATGGTCTCGTTCCAGGGCATGAAATCACAGAGCTTTGAAATCTTCACGTAGTCACTCACGTGACTCCGAAGTAAAATAGTAAGATTAAATGAGAACTTACCAGTTTGATCTTTATTTTATGAGGAGTTACAATGAGGGATTACGTGCCCTCCGCTCCCAAAACCCTCTATTATAAAGTTCAACTGGTATGGAAGTTCTCTCTTATCTTACTATATTAGTCTACTCTGGTATCTGTGATTTCACACCACTGCTTTGAAGAATGTCGCGCATGCGTCCTGGCGGGGTCTTTTTCGTAATCCCTCATCGTAACTCCTCATAAAATAAAGATTAAACTTCAAACTGGTAAGTTCTCATTTAATCTTACTTTATTCTTTAGCTCAAACATACGATTAACAAAGATGGCAGTTTATTCAAAGGAAGAGTTCAATTCCAAAACCTTCTGAAGGTCAGTGCCAAGTAACTAGAAAGCTCCCTAAACATCTTCATTCCAATGAAGTCCACATTCCCAATCACCTGAGAGGATGGATCCATCCCAATGGCTGCTTCCAGGGGATATATATTATCTCCTCCTACTCTGGATTCTGACTCCTATCCAGTCACCAGCTATGCATTTCCAGCCATGGCATTCAAGAAGAATGCAATAAGGATTTGTTTAATGCAGAGATAGATAGATTCTTGATTAGTTTGGGGGGTGAGGGGTTATGGGGAGAAGCAAGGAGAATGGGGTGAAGATGGAAAGATAGATCAGCCATGATTGAATGGTGGAGTAGATGACGTGCCGAATGGCCTCAATCTGCTCCTATCACTTATGAACGAATAAGGCTACTCAAAAAAATGGGATTCCTCTGCCTCCATCAAAATCCGGCAAAACAAATGAGATTGTGTGAGGATCACGAGCAGTAAGATAGAAGAGGCCCTCTCTCGATGTACAGTCAGAGATCTTTTTTGACTAGTTCCAGTTGTCTTCACATGTTAAGCCACAAGGAACACAGTTTTAATACAAGAGCTGAAGTATTTCATAACATCAGGAGGAATGCACATGACTGGTGCAAAATTGTCATTAGTGCACTTAGCATCATTGTATCCTTGAGGTCGGAAAGGTGGTAGCTAGCAGTACTGCTCTCAAAAATACATCACTGGCCCTATATATTTAAAAGGATTAATGTAACTATGAGGGAAATAACTGAGCAAGGTATCCGTTTATCTTCCAGTACTCTGCACACTCATTTTATAATTGAGTTAAAGTGCATTCCAGGTATGTTAATGTCCAGTCGGAATTATTTTAATGAACAAAATAAGCACATAGATGGAACAACAGAGTTGTTACAGCTGGAAGGTTATTCAGCACATTTAGACCTACGGTTCCCTGTAGAGCAATGTAGTCCATGCTTGCCATGCTTGTAAATTATTATTTATCCTGAATTATAACCTCCTGAATAAGAGTGAGTTGGATGTGGCCCTTGTGGCTAAGGGGATCAGAGGGTATGGAGAGAAGGCAGGTACGGGATACTGAGTTGGATGATCAGCCATGATCATATTGAATGGCGGTGCAGGCTCGAAGGGCTGAATGGCCTACTCCTGCACCTAATTTCTATGTTTCTATGTTTCTATGTTTCCTGAAATTCTCTGCTCTCATCACCTTTGTTCTGAATCAGTCTTCACATTTAAAAAAAGTATTGCCTCACAACCCCTCATATCTTGGGACCCTCACTCTACATCTGTTAACCCATTCCTTGAGATATATGCTGATAAGAATAGATTCTCTCTACGTATTCCAATCAAACTACATTATCATCCAAATCGATATGTATACAACATAGCAAATCAACCCAGCACAGACCCTGTGGCACTCCACATGTCACAGATTTCCAATCATAAAAACAATCCTCCACGATTACCGAAAATGGACACAAAATGCTGGAATAACTGAGTGGGTCAAGCAGCATCTCTGGAGAAAAGGAATATGTGACGCTTCAGGTCAAAACCCTTCTTCAGGCTGAGAGTTAGTGGGGAGGGAAACTGGAGGTATAAAAAGGTTCAGAACAGATCAGAGCTGGCACCAATGACCAAGGATAGGTGGAGCCACAATGGTCCATTGTTGGATGTAAAAGAGGTGATAACAAAGTGGTATAATTGCCCTTTCATTCCTTCCTCCAAGTCAATTTGTGGGCTCATCTTGGATTTCATGTGGTCTAACCTTCCAGACCAGCCTACCATGTGAGGCAGACAGTAAAGATAGTTGGAAGTGTTAATATATCCATTCACCCAAACTGCATCTCAATTTATTGAGAGCAACCTTACAAGATTCCACGTGGGTGCCTCTGAATCCATCACGCAGCATCCTTTTCATGGGGTTGGGGCCAGGGATACAAATGTATGCAATTGCTGAGTCTAATTTTTGAAAGCACTTTGCTTTACACAGCTCGCAAAAAAATGATCTAATCAATCTTCTGTGTCTCTTCCATACATAATCCATCAGTTAATACTGCACTCTCACCTGATTTTTTCCATTTATTTCCCTTTCTCATGAATATTACCCTTACTAGTTCTCATCTACACATTCCAGGGATGCGCTGATTTGTGATCTCAGATAGACACAAATCCGACCTTTCCGAATCCGACCTTTCTGTCCTGGGCCTCCATCATTGCCAGAGTGAAGCCCAGCGCAAATTGGGGGAACAGCACCTCATATTTCACTTGGGTAGTTTACACCCCAACGGTATGAGCATTGACTTCTCCAATGTCAGGTAGTCCTTGCTATCTCCCTCCTTCCCCTGCCCTTCCCAGCTCTCCCACAAGCCTACTGTCTTCACCTCTTCCGTTCTTTTTCCCGCACCCCCCCCCCCACATTAGTCTGAAGAAGGGTCTCGACCTGAAACGTCGCCTATTCCTTCTCTCCATAGATGCTGCCTCACCCGCTGAGTTTCTCCAGCATTTTTGTCTACCTGTGATCTCAGATACGTCAGCACACTACATTTATGCTGCACCCGCTGAGTTTCTCCAGCCTTTTGTGTACCCTCGATTCTCCAGCATCTGCAGTTCCTTCTTTAACATTTATTTTGCCTGCTGCCCGATAGCAGCCCACTAGTGCCAGGTGCTCACCTCACACATCACCTCACCCCTCTCACCTGTTGCTTTATGCCCTTGCCATACCAGCTTCTGGGTGGTCCTTCCCAGTGTCAGGCGCAATGGCACGGCACTCTTCGCCCTCTGCTGGTCATGGTGTTTGATGTGGGAAGGAGGGCTGAGGATGTGTCAGTTGATCATCTGTAACAACAAAAATACAGAGGAAGCCATGAAGTGAGCATATCCACTGGTTCTCCAGATACATTCTCAAAAATCTCCAATGTATTTGTCAAATATTATTGCCTCTCATAAAACCATTTTGAATTGCCCAAGCTCATAAGTTCATAAGCACATTAAGTCTACTCCACCATTCAGAGGTTTCAAAGGCTCAATGGTGCTTTCTTGTCACGTGTACCAATGAAGGTACAGTGATATGCGAAGGCAATAAAGTTTAATCTTCTTCCTCTTTATTGTCCCGCAGTCAGGGCAGTCCAATGACCCCCGCATCTGTGGTCGAAGCCCCCGTGTCGGAGCGATTGAAGCTCCCGCGTCGGGTTCATCGAAGCTCCCGCATCGGAGCGGTTGAAGCTCCTGCGGCTTGGAGGTCCCAAAGTTGGTCTCTAACCAGAGACCGGGAGCTCCGTGGTTGGAGCCCCAAAGTCAACCCCCGACAGGGATCGCAAGCTCCGTGATGTTACATCCGCAGGCTCCCGTGGTGGAGCTCTCGAAGTCGGTCTCCTGCAAAGGCCGCCAACTCCTCGGTGTTGGGCCGCAGTGCGGACGGAGGTGCAATACGGAACAAAATCGCATCTCTGTCAAAGTAAGAGATTAGAAAAAGTTTCCCCCACCACCCCCCACATAAGACAAGCTAAAGAACACTAAAAACATACATTTAACACATACTATTAAACAACAAGAAAGGAAGGGACAGACAGACTGTTGGCGAGGCAGCCATTGCTGGCATCGCCCGGTGGTCAATGGCTGATGTATCTTTCCCCCTCAACCCCATTCTCCTGCCTTCTCCCCATAATCCCTGACACCTTTACTAATCAAGAATCTGTCAATCTGTGCCTTACATATACCCAATGACATGGTCTCCACAGCCGTCTGTGGCAATGAATTCCACGGATTCACCACCCTCTGATTAACGACTAACCTGGATATTTCCTTAGGGTCCTGTTATCATAGACTCCAGCATTTTCCCTTCTAATGGTGTCTGCCTGACTAGTCAGAAGATTCCTCTCCTTCCTTTATTAATAGTGGTGTTAAATGTACCAACCACCAATCTTCAGAAACTGTTCCATAACCTCCAGAGCCTGTAGAAACTGGCAACAAACATTTCACAATTTGCATGGCTACATCTTTCCGTCACTGTGCGAAAACCGCCGGTGTTGTGATGTTCAATAATGCAAGCACCTGACAAAAATTGACATTTCTTGTTTGTTTAGCAGTTTGTATTTAGTTTCTCTCATAAATTCCATAGGAGCATTTATTTTCTTATCTCAATCCATTGAGTAGTCATTTGTGAAAACTGTAAGAGCAAATTTCTGTTACCCGGACTGCCGTAATTTAGAAGAAGGGTTTCGGCCCGAAGAAGGGTTTCGGCCCGAAACGTTGCCTATCTCCTTCTCTCCATAGATGCTGCTGCACCCGCTGAGTTTCTCCAGCATTTTGTGTACCCTGCCGTAATTTACAGCTGCACAGTATTAAGCCCTGGGAATTGATTAGCTTTCAGCAATATGAACTTCCCTAGCACCATTTTTCTTCCTGACACTAATTCCCTTTAATTCCTCCTTTTCATTAGCATTTCCGGGAAGCTTTGCGTGCCCTCATTTGTGAAGGCAGAACAAAGTATTTCTTTAATTTCCACCCTGTAACTTGGACTCTGTTTTTCTTCCCACCTGACCTACTGAGAATTTCCTGTGTTTATTTGTTTAATTGCTGTGCCATTTCTTTGATCCTAGTTATGAATTCTGCTATTTTTTACTGTAGAGGATCTAAATTTGTATTCACAAATCTTTTTTTATGTTTACAAACTGTAGAGGTTATTAAATTTCTCTTTTATGTTCCTTACAAGCTTATTGTCATGCTTTATATCATCTCCCTAAAACTCAGTGCTTCTTTACTGAAATTCTAATCTTTAGGCCTGCTAATTTTTCCAGCTTATTTATATACCTCTGTGTTAGATCGAAAACTATCCTTAACATTTTTGGTTAGCCATGGTTGGATTGGTTTTCTTTGTGTCTTTGTCACAGAAAAGATCAGTGCAGTTCCTGCATTTGTTTCTTAAATGTCAGCTTTTGCCTATTCATGCCTTTTAATAAAGCTCCCCAATCTGTCACTGTCACCTCACTATTCATATCTTCATTGTTTCCTTTGATTAAATTTAGGACACTAAACTTAGATTAAAATCTCTCACTTTCCATCTAAATGATTATTGTCTCAAAATGCTGCTGCATATTGATTCCAATGAAAAAAAAGTGCTTTTTTGGCACACTCAATCCATTCCTCTTCTGTCTCCATCGCAATTATAACTTACAAACCTTCATTAGATCACCCTTCAATTAATCCTAACAAAAGATTTCTCTTTAGTATCTCCGTCTTGATTTGTTTTTGGAATCAGCTTTGACATTTTTCAAACAAGTCACGATCACAAGGAGTTCACGGCTCCTACCTTACCTGCTTTAATTTCTACAGTCTATTTATTCAAGTCAGATAGCAGACATCAAACATCATGCACCAACTCCTGTCTATGGAAATCTTGAAACTTTATGATTAGAAAAGGAGTCTAAGATTGGCCCCATTGAGCTTAATAGCAATGTCAGCCGAAGCAGCAAGAATATTCTTCAGGGTTCTTCAGAGTACTAAGAATGTACATTCTCAAATTTATGGATCTTATTTTTACTTTATATTACTTGTTTTCCCTGATAAAACAATAACCCTGCCCACACCTGACCTCGACCCCCCCTCTCCCTTGCATATCCTCACCTTTACCAACGTTTCCAAAAGCAATGTGCCTTTTACCATCAAGCAAGGAGGTCCCTTGATATCTGTAGGAAGGAACTTGGTTAAACCGAAGGTAAACACAAAAAGCTGGTGTATCTGAGCAGGAAAGGCAGCATCTCTGGAGAGAAGGAATGGGTGACATTTCGGGTCGAGACCCTTCTTGTCTATATGAGGTTCCCTAATAGGCCGATTGTTGGCTAGAGATGGTGTGAGTCCTGGAAGAATACATCGCTATGCAACAATGTATCCCTCTTGAGCCAGCAAACCGTCTATTAGGGAACCTTCGTGCCTGGGGTGGTCTGTTGCTGACACTGAGTTGTCCTGGTTTTTTGTTCTCGCTTCCAGCTCCTACCACCCCGACCTAAATCGTGTCCTATCCATTTTCTCCAAAGATGCTGCGTGACCAAAATTGAGTTACTCCAGCATATTGTGTCTATCATTTGGTATAAACCAGCAACAACAGTTTCTATTTATTGCTTTTTAACATTGTTATGATGCAATACACCTCTCCCTTTATTGACTATCAGAGAATTCAAAGGTCTACATCTTGCATTTAATCTAGGTGAATCTTGACCATTCCTCCAGACAGGAGAACGATCCTGACCAGAAATGTACCTATCCGTTCCCTCTGCCTGACTTGCTGAGTTACCCCAGCACTTAGTGTTTTGCTCAAGAATTTTGCTGAGCAGATTTCCAAGTATAATGCAGTACATATTATTTTTTATGACAATACGAAAGCAAGTCATTCTGCCAGTGATTTCATCTTTCATTCAGGAAAATGGGAAGCTGTGAGGAGGAGAATGTGGGACATGTTGGCCTTCAGATAGCAGTAACAGAGCAACAGCATATGAGTAGGTATGTTACAAAACTTACCTTCAGCGGTGCTGCAGTTCTGTCACTGGCCGTGTGCGCGACTTTGGCGCCTTTAATAGGGGGCGGGGTTAAAATGCGGTTTTTCCCTTGCCATTCGGAGCTTTCTTTTGTCGGAGTGCGATCTATTTCTGGAGATTCGTTCCGACTGCCGGTAAGTTCATTTTTTAAAATAAGTAGCCCGACTATTTCAGCGCTGGAGTAAAATAAAAATTAGCTCCTAATGCCGTGAACGCCGACAACGGGGACGGATTTTACGTAGGGGACAGGTAAGTGAAAGCTGTTTATTTTTACATATAAACCTGCTTTTTTAGATGACCTTAATCAACATTTAATGTTGCGAAACAGTGATTTAGTCCCCATACGAACTGGCAGAATTTTTCCTGCCGAAATTGGGTTTAAATTCACCGTAACTGCAACGTTCTAATCCATCGCGTTCCCGAAAATCCCACTCGCAAGCTGTTTAAAATGCCCATTAATTTATGGGCATTAAACACTAAATTCCTTCAATTTGGCCTATAAATTAATGACAATTAGATTTAAAAATCATGTTATATTGTAAATTATTGTGTGAATGTTAATTGGACACTTAGGCTTTAACATTTTTTTTAAATTTTCTTAAGAAATGGATAGATGTTTAGATCTGGTAATTGAATTTTGTAATTAGCTACAATTGGGTAACTAACTAATTATATGCTTTAATTTCAGGTCATCCAAGTAAGATTGTTTCACATTTGTTTCAGAATGCTTCAATCTATAATAACTGAAAATTTCTTTCAGTTCTCTTAATTTTTAACAAAGTTATGGGCTTTTGACTGTCCTCGATCACAACTTTTGTGTTAAGTCGATAGAAAAGCAATAGGAAACAAGTTGCTAATTTCCAAGTATGAAAATGGCCATGCTTTTTTTAATACTGAAGATATGAAAGTGAATTAGGTGTCAAATTAAACTTTTTTTTATGCTTTATCTGATGGCATAAATTGCAGACTTGATTTTTAAAATCTCAAAATTTTGTAACATTGCTAATAAGAGGACAGAAAAAAAATCAACCTCCTGATTAATTTTGAGCAACTTGTCCTCAACATCAGTGATTAGCATTAGACAACTCTCAAAACCTACAGCTAGCTCCACAATGTCCTTTGGATCTGATAAGAGTCCCAGGAATTGAATCTGAGACAGACCTCGTCATTGTCCACCATACCACCAACTTTGAGGGCTGTCTAAATGTACAAAAGGATCTAAGATCAACTGGGGAAGTGAGCCAAGGAATGGCAGATGAAATTGACAAGTGCGAAGTTGTGCAATTCCGGAAGTGGCGGCGCTGCCTGGCAGCTGCGGCTCGCCTGCAGTCCGTCTGCTTTTTCTTTTCTTTTTGTCTTCTTGTGTTTGTTTTAGTTAGAATTTTGGTTTATTAGGCTGTGTATGTGTGGAGGGGGAGAAACAGGGTTTTAGTTTCTCCCTTCGGGGGGGTGCGACTTTTCTTGTTGTGTCCCCCGTCACCGTCTCCGTCTGTGCTGAGGCCTAATGGCGGAGCTTACAAGTGGGACAGGCCCTTAAGTCTTTCTGCTCTACAAAGCTATGGCGGCGTTCCAGCTTCCGGCGGCGGCTGCGGTACTCCAGCGCCGCGGTGCTGCACCGGCACTTCAGTACGCGTCAGCACCGAAGAGTTGCGGTGCACCAGAGTCGACCCAGCTTCAGAGCTGCAGTGCTCCAGCGGCGGCCTGGCTTCAGAGCTGCAGTGCTCCAGCGGCGGCCCGGCTTCAGAGCTGCGGTGCTCCAGCAGCGGCACGGCGTCAGAGCTGCGGTGCTCCAGCAGCGGCACGGCGTCAGAGCTGCGGTGCTCCAGCGGCGGCCCGGCTTCAGAGCTGCGGTGCTCCAGCGGCGACCCGGCTCCAGAGCTGCGGTTCTCCAGCGGTGGCATTCCAGCGGCGACCCGGCTTCAGAGCTGCGGGGCTCCAGCGTTCCAGCGGCGGACCCTGCTTCAGAGCGGTGGCGGCAGTCCGGCGTCGGAGGCTCGGCCGCGGGCCTAGTGGACGATAACATCGGAGGCCTGGATCGCTTCAGTGCAGAGGGAGATCAATGAGGGAAGAAGACAAAGACTTTAAGACTTTTGCCTTCCACCACAGTGAGGAGGTGCTTGGTGAACTCACTGTGGTGGATGTTAAATATGTGTTTATTGTGTGTTTTGTTTTTTATTATATGTTATGACTGCAAGGTAACGAAATTTCGTTCAGACCGAAAGGTCTGAATGACAATAAAGGATACTTTACTTTATCAGCAAAGATGCTAATTACATTAACTAATAGAAACTGACGATATCTTTCTGAAGAAAACTTTTACTCACCTTCTCCCTTATCTGTAACTCTATCGTGCTATAACTTCAAAGTCAAGGTATTTTTCACTCTCCGAAACCTTGCCAGGATCCTACTAGGCTGTAGTAGGATCCTAGTTTCTGCCTGTATATATGACATACTGTAGGACAGTTTACTGGTCACAGTTGCCGGAAGAAGTCAAGAAGAGCACCATTTTTTCATTCATCTCCGGAAGGGCGAGTACTGCAAGGTCCCCAAAAGTTCATGTGACAGGAGCAAAATTAGGCCATTTGGGCCATCAAGTCTACTCAATCTACTCTTTCCCTCTTAACCCCATTCTCCTGCCTCTCCCCATAACCCCTGTCAGTGTAGGCACTCATGTTGTTGCAGTCACCTCCCAGACAACTACCAGTCAGGATACCACCTCTTTGGTCATATGCGTTTTTCCAGAGGTCTCAGTCATTTCGGATCAAATATATGCGGAACCATTTTTCTTTTGCAAGTTTTCTTCTGTAATTTTTAGCCATTTCATTTTGATGGGGAGTCTGCTAAGATCACCTGGTGGAGTGGTTACTGAGGTCCTATTTTGAAACAGCCCATTTGATGTATGTTGTGCTGCACTTTGCTTCCGATAGCAAGAGAGATGTGCCTGAACTTTTAAATAACATGCAGTGAAATCAGTTAGTCTCTGAGCAGACAGCACCGATCGTGTTTCAATGTGCTCATCAATCTTGCACATTAAAAAAAATGGTGTTGTACAACCACTGATGGGGTCAAGGAAAGAGCGTTCACGTCGCGGCCCTGTTTCCACCAATCTTTCCACCACCACGCACAAGAAGCGACAAGATAGACCCCGAGAAGTGTGCTCAGCTCTGGCTGAACAACTTCTAATCTTGTGTGTGGACTCAATGGGAAGAAGACTACTGATGTTATTTTGTTGAGCTAGATATCAGAGCACAGCACCGTACACATAATTCTTGCATCAATATCTCCGTACCTTCCCAATACGATACGATACGATAGAACTTGACTAAATTTGGCAATAATAAACTTTATTAGAAAGTCCAGGTGGCTCTGTGACTTCTTATCCAGCGCCTCAGCATTCCTGGACCAGTCCAGTTTACTGTCCAGATAAACTCCAAGACTTTGGTAATAACTAAATTGATGTAAAACTTAATCAGCTACTATGAAAGGCTTTCAATTACACTGAGAATACTCTGGAAAAATGTATGTTCCATTCATTTTTGCAGTATGCCTGTTCTTCTATGCTTTTTATAACACAATTGAGATTTGTATGAAGCATCAGCTAAGCGTTAGCAGCTGAAGTTATTAAGCTGACTGGTTTGAATTATATAGAAAAATGTAACTAAACAGAAATACAGGCATTTTATTGACTTTGTCCATATGTACTTTGGCCATATTGGTGCTGTTTGGATTTTCCATCAGGGGAAATATGTCCAGCAAAATCATCAATAGAATCTGCAGATAATATGCCTGAATTGGTGCTGAGTCAAACTGTAACAGATCCTGAAGGAAAATAAAAGATTTGCATTTATATTGTGCTTTTGGCAGCATCAGGACAAGCCAAAGAAGCTTTTGGCAATGATGTGCTTTTGAAGCGTGGTCACTGATGAAATGTTGAAAATCACTAATTACAGAACTCGTTCAGCAATTTGTATGAAAAATACAAGAGAAGTACAATTTATGTGACTACTGTCATCTTAAGTGGTGAAATTAATCTCAGCATGTGGTGAACCTGTGGAATTCATTGTCACGGAAGGCTGTGGAGGCCGTCAATGCATATTTTTAAGGCATAGATTGAGAGATTCTTGATTAGTACGGGTGTCAGGAGTCATGGGGAGAAGGCAGAAGAATGGGGTTAAGAGGGAAATGTAGATCAGCCATGAATGTACGGGGAGTAGGCTTGAGGGGCTGAATGGCTTAATTCTGCTCCTATTGCTTATGAACTTATGAACGATCATATTAGTACGTTCAGATCACACCTCACACTACAGCACATGAAAATTAATCCATCCAGAAAATCATTGCATTTTCCTTACAACCAAATGCAGTGTTTCTGTCCCCATCGTCCTGACTACGTATCCAGTCAAAGTACTGACCAGGAATCCTTTGTTTTATTTTTTAACAGCAGGTGCAAACACGGTGCAATACGATCATACCACTGTCCAATTTATTGCACTCTCTATACAAAAACACTACATTGCATTTTCTGCCAGATATGAATGCCACTTGAGCCACAGGAGAGCATTGCAGTCACTATCACGATAATGACTTCCCCATGTAAATTAAAGAGACAAGATTAATATTTTGTTAATCTCAAGCTGTCGAGGCAATGAGAGCTCTACCTTAGCTCCTAATATTTTGTTTCTTTTGGTATTCAGTCCACAGCTGACATTACACGGCATGGTTATCCATGCATGGCAAAAAAAATAAAAAAAAAATCAATGAAAGTAATTTTGGATCATCTGGTACCTGAAAATGCTTTGAAAGATTTATGAAGAATAAGTTCATAATTCTGAGCAGCACTCATTTCCAATTTACAGTTCATGGATTGCTAGCAACAAAGCTCATTCATCTCACAGCAACACTTGCAATATTGTTGTTAAAATTAGGAGGCATTTTCATTCCATTTTCCATATTTCCTCCGATGTAGAAAGCCAGTCAACCCATTCACAGAGCAATCCCATACATGACTTATTTTCCCAGTATCCCCATGTTCCTCACATTCCCATCAATTTCCCTCTCCCCCCCCCCCAATACACTACTTCAAGATTCGACATTGGTTACACACTAGGGGCATTTGAGATGTGGGAGGAAACAGGTGTGCCTTGAGGAAGTCACACGGTTATGGGGAGAGTGTGCATACTCCACGGAGACAGCCCGAGGACAAGATTGAACCTGTGGGCAACAGCTGTGCGAACTGTGCATCTGCACTCTCTGAAATGGAGCAGTCCCACACTGCAAATCTGTGCTGAGGCACAAACACTGCAGGGTCTGACAAGCTTGATCCCACATGGACCCCCTTTGCCTGATTGAAGTCCAAATGGGTCTGAACTCCACCCAGTAATGTAATGAAAAGGAACTGCAGGTGCTGATGTATACGAAAGATAGACACAAAATGCTGGAGAAGCTCAGCAGGTCATGCAGTCTCTGGAGAAAATGGATAGATGACATTTTGGGTCGGGATCCTTCTGTAATTCAATCCCATAGAAAAGTAGTTTTACATTAAGCCCGGTGAGTGATGACAATACCAGAGTTCTTTTTCATAAAGAGGTCTGGAACAAATTGAAAACTGTGCCAAAGCAAGCCCAAAAAAACAATCCAAAGTACTGAGTTTTGCAGATAACAGCGTTAAGGGTCTGTCCCACTGCGGTGACATAACCTGCGAGTTCTGGCGAGTTTGCCTTCGACTCATACTCGCAGCATGGTTGACACAAGATCCTAGGAGATCTTTGTAACTCTGCTTCATGCTCGAGAGTAGTCCCCGCGTACTGGAGGCCTCAGCTAGGTTGCGGCGTATTTTTCAACATGTTGGAAAATGCCCGCGAGTAAAAAAAGGTCGCCATGGAAAAAATCGATACTTTTTTTACTCGTATGTTTAGTCAAAGTACATCGTAGTAGGTCGGCATGTTAGTCATAGGTAATCGAGGGTAGTCGAAGGTAGTCGTAGATAGTCTTCAATATAGTCGAAGGGAGGTCGAAGGGGATCGAAGGAGGTCGTCTTCACTCTCCACTATTCGGTGTTCAATTTTCCCGAAGCTAGTCGTAGCTAGTTGTAGCTAGTCGAAGCTAGTCTTCTAAATAGTCGAAGGAGGTCTTCAACATGACATTTTTTCAAACTCTCCTAAACTCTTCTAAACTCGCGAATTAGGTCGCCGCAGTGGGACAGCCCCTTTAGTCTGGTTACGCATTCATATATTGGAGCTGGAAATTGTAGAGATTGATAAAAATACATCTACTGATGCTCCTGAACGTGGTGAAATTATGGCAGAGCATATTGCAGATTCCAAAAAACAGAGCAGATTGCTTCTTAATACCAGGATTCAAATAGTTGCATATCGAGTTGCATAAATGTTGCATATCAAACGACACATTGATTCATTAGGTTAGATTTTGAAAAAAAAATATTTTGATGGAAAATTCTTAACATGAGAGTTAACCTCAATTTAAGAGTTAAAATATTCTGGGTGAAAATCAGGAATAATTATTTCCACAAAACTGGATATTGACACCTCAAAATCTTTTTATCAAATAATGGATATAACGTCAAATCAAGCTTTTCACAGAGAAATTGGCTTCAAGGTATAAGTATCAAAGGTGAGTATAGGTATCACCATTTTTAATTTAATGCAGCATCTTTAGAACAAATAAAAATAACTTGAAACTGTGCAATGCATTACAATAGCTTGCGATTAAGACAGACAATATCAATTTAAAAAATGTTAAAAGGGACATAATGCTGGAGGAGCAGCGGTCAGTCAGCATTTCTGGAGAACATGGATAGGTGACGTTTCAGATCAGGGCCAAAGAAGGATTCTGACACGAAACGTTATCTAACCATGTTCTCCGGAGATTCTGCCGGATCTGCTGAGTTTCACCAACACTTTGTGTCTTTTTATTGAAAACTAGCATCTGCAGTTCTTTGTATTGATACAACTTCTCTCAATTTAAAAATATATAGTTTTGAAGAGAGGGATAATAGCAGCCTCATAGCATTAACACTTGCGTGGTCACAGGAGAAACCAATCCGTTCTCCCATTACTGAGGTGAAGGGGAAACGATTTAATAGGGATCTGAGGGGTTAACTTTTCACACAAAGGGTGGAGGGTGTATGGAATGAGCTGCCAGAAGTGGTAGTTGAGGCAGGGTCTATTACAACGTTTAAGAAACAATTAGTCAGGTACATGGATAGGACAAATGTAGACAGCTATGGGCCAAACAAAGTCAGGTGGGACTAGTGAAGCTGGGACATGTTGGGCTGTGTGGGCAAGTTGGGCCATGGGCCCTGTTTCTAGGCTGTATGCCTATACTATAGGTCCTCCCAGGTTACAACACCCTACTTATGTACATCCCACACATACAAACGCGTATTTGGAAGACCGGCGGGATAGATTGGCTGGCTGCTGGCAGGCTTCAGGGATCTTCTGCCATCTGGGAACTTGGTTTACTACTGGATAATGTGCTGTTACAAACAGTTCATGGGAATCAAGCCCTGCTGTAACCTGGAGAGTACCGGTACCATAACATCTGGAAGGTGGCTGGGTGGCTTTTAGACAGGAACCTGAATTTAGCATCTCTTTTGAAGTAAAAAACCTCAAATAATATGAACTCCCTCAGTATACTTACGTGTCAACTTTGATTATACTCACAAGTCGCCCGTGTTTTGAAATCATGAACCTTTACCTCCGAGGCGAGAATGGCAACCCTCAACAGATGTAATTATTAATTGCCATTTAAAGTTGTCAAAAAAAAAAAGACATCCTGCCTTGATCCAGCCATCAACAGGTGCTTGCAAGCAGAGGTTATTTTTATCCATGAATCAGTAATATACTCTTGCATAATCTTTTCAGATCAACTTTAGGATGCCGTTATCAACAGCCTTGGCGCATGCCGCTTGTCTACTCACAAGAATGAAATATGTGGCCAATCAATGCAACACAAACTGTGGAAATATATTTAAAAAAAGACAAGTTACTCGTTCTGAGTTTTCAATATAAATGCACAAGCAGTAATTTCATGTATCATTTCATTTACGTGCATGTGTTTCCTCAGCTGGGTATCCTCATTATACTTTAACGTTACCTGTATGTATTGGCAGCATATCAACTCTCCTCAACCAGTGGTATCTAACCAGAGGTGAAGAATCATCTACATGGATTAAGGAAAAATGTTAACTAAGGATAGCTCCATTAGGGCCGCATGGTGGCAAAGAGGTAGAGCTACTGCCTTACAGCTCCAGAGACCCGGGTTCGATCCTGACTACGGGTGCTTGTCTGTATAGCATCTGTACATTATCCCCATGACTGGCATGGGTTTTCTCCGAGATCTTCTGTTTCCTTCCACAGAGGTACAGGTTTGTATGTTAATTGGTTTGGTATAAATGTAAACTTGTCCCTTGTGTGTAGGACAGTGTTAGTGTGCAGGGATCGCTGGTCGGTGCAGACTCGGTGGGCCGAAGGGCCTATTTCCATGCTGCATCTCTAAAACTAAAACTAAAACAAATTACCTCTGCAGCCACTTTATTTAAAACTCTTTAGTGCAAGCCATTGGGTTCTGGGAACTGCACTTAGAGGAAACATTGGTCCTTTTTCACAAGGAACATGGCCCGCTCGTAAAAGTTTTAAAGGAAGACTTTTTGCAGGTTCATTTGTGCTAGTTGAAAATAGCTCATCTGTTATCAGTGAGATATCCTTTACAGTTTAATGTTTTTGCCAATCTACCACAAATTCAAAGAAAGTATCAACAAGGAAATGCAAGCAGTTCAATTGATTTTCTTTCATCAATATCACTTTCACTTCTCTATGGGCTAGTTGCAGTTGCACTAGAGCTCCTTGACTCTGGATTCTATCAGGACCGGAGGATAGTTGTAGCACAGAAGGAGGCTATTCAACCCATCAAGTTGGTAATTGTCCATTTAAGACCAGCACAGCTGGGCCCGCATCATCTGCAGATTCCTTTCTTTTAAATACTTATAAAGCCCTCTTTTAAATGCTACGATTGAAGATGCCTTCGCGTCTCAAAATGGGTCCTACATATTAATCGACTTTACAAGATGATTCTGTTCTTTTTCATTGTTATCCTAAAGTGAATTATATTAAGTTTATTATTACCCTCATGCTCCTTTTCTCCTCAATCCTTTCCCATTATTATATTTAACGACAATTTCTCCAAAGTTAACCTTCTTACATATAATTGTCTCCTGTCTTTTTTTTATGTCTATCTGAATGTTCTTACATATTAAACATACTTGTGTGCAGTATTCTGATATCTCTTGATAAACTGTAAGGCATTAAATGATGTCATTCAGTGCGGTAGAGTCAGCTTAATTGCACTGGTTCTTTTCACTGCAATTTACAGCCATAACCAGTGTAACCTATGTAAGATATCATGACAATTTGAACTATGAAATTATGCGCTGTGCATTTTAGGCATTTCAGCAAGTTGAATTAACCACCCTTTTTGCTGATTGCACTATTTTGCAGATCTTCAAAATGGCTCTAAAATTTGTTCAGTGCTGGAAGGAACTGCAGATGCTGGTTTAAACCGAAGATAGACACAAAAAGCTAGAGTAACTCAGTGGGTCAGACAGCATCTCTGGAGAAAAAGGATACATGATGTTTCGGGTCAAAGAAGGATCTTGACCCAAAACATCACCAATTCCTTTCTCTCCAGCGTTGCTGTCTGACCCGCTGAGTTGCTCCAACTTTTTGTGTTTAAAAATTGTTATTTCCTTTTGGGTGCAGGGGCAAGAATTAACTTTCAAAATGTTTTAAACTAATTTATTTAAAACTTACCAATAAATTGAACCCAGCATAACCAGAAAACGATTCTGAATATTTAACGAACTGGTTCTCTAATCTATTTTCCCACTTTTATCAAATCTTAAAATATGGTGACATGACTCATAACAAAACTGGACAGGTTGTATAAAAGAATAGAGACACAAGGAACTGCAGATGCTGGTGTTCCAAAAAAAGAAACAAATTGCTGTATTAACGCAAAGCATCAGGCAGCATCTCTGGAGAACATTGATAGGCAGCGTTTCAGGTCTGGACTCTTCCTCCGATAAAGGACAGTTTGAATATTATTATTATTCCACAAGGGGAATTTTTTAAATGATTAATAATGACCATTTTGTACAGCTGTAAACCCTAATGACCCTACAAGCATTTGCAGCTTTCCAGTGGGATATAGTTAAAATGTATATATTTAATTTTGAGCAACAAAATAACAGGAGCAGTTGATCAACTAAAAAGTCATATTAACAATTTTCATAGCTCTCCTATCCCTTCGGAGTGAGAAGAGTATAATGGGTATGTTCAGGAAAGGAAAGTTTCAGGCAAAATTCCTTGAATTTACTTCAGAGTCACGTGGTGACTTCGTGAAGACCCCGCCAGCACGCATGCGCTGTGGGGGGGGGGGGAGAGCGCTCTCTCCACAGCTCCTTCAAAAGGACCAGGCAAAGGTAAGTGCACTAACCTTAAGCTGGTTTGCAGGTAGGATTCTTTGTGTTTCTACCTGCAGGAAAAGATGGAAGGGAAAGGGAAAGGAAAACTTTCCAAAAGCCGCAGGACTTCTATGGGTCAGCGGGAAACTTCTCCGGAGCTATTTACCACGCCGGGAGCGTCCGGGAAACGGCCGGGGGAAAAGGTGCGGAAGTTGGGCGCACCTGTTACACCAGCGCCCGACTCGTCTCCAGAGGCTGCCGCACAGGTGCAGGGTATGGGAGACCCTGATTTCGTGTCTCCATCCCCCGGGAGGGGGGGGAGCAAGCAGGTACGTGGACTGCCTCGCACACTGGCGACGGCACCACCTCGTCTGTTACAGGTCCCGCGAGGGCCGAGCCGGGGGAAGACCGTGCCGACGTTGAGCCCCGCAGCCGCGGCAGGTCTCGAGAAGCCACCGGGGTTTACTGACTTGGGACAGGCCGGTAGAGCTGCTGCAGAGTCGAGCAGCCCTGCAGGAGCAGGAGCTGCCGGCTTCACACCGGGGTATGCTACTGGAGTGCAAGCCGGTGGCAGCCATATGCGGTCGGTTAGTTTGCCTGGGGCTGCTGCCGACCATGCACCCCTACCGAGACATAATGTCAGAAGTAGGGGTAAGCCTGCACGGACTCCGGGGAGCCAGGCACCGGGGGCCGGCACCGACTCATATCCACTGCCTTCCCACCAGGCACACGGACCGCCACAGTCCGCTCGTGGGCGGACTAGCGGAGAGTCTGTGCAGGAGTCGTACGGGCCTGCAGGAGCGGGTGTCGATGACCTCCTGCCACCAGATTGCTCTCCGCATTTCATGGGGGTGAGGTCTGCTGGTAGAAGCCCCAGCAACATTGCAGAGCCTGGGGAAGTCGGCTTGTCGGCTACGTGTAGTAGCGACGGTCGCATGGACCGGTTGGAGCGTATGGTGGAACACCTAGTTCAACAAGATCAGGACAGGGAAGAACGGTGGTCCCGGGCCTCCACTACCCACAGCCGAAGGCCACCGAGCATCTCGCCTTCCTCCGCTGGGAGTGCCCGAAGTCTGCAGGAGGTAGAATTCGATGCAGAGCCGGACATGCCGGAGGTCGATGCTCCAGAAGCTGAAGCGGACCTACTGGATGTTGTGGGCAAATTTGCTACAGCACCTCATTCAGGGGGGCCACTACATGCAAAACTGGCAGGGACGAATAACTTTCTAACCTCACACCAGCTACAGGACCGGGTCTTCAACGACACCATGGACAAATTCAAGCCACCGGAGAATTGTGTTAATCTGAATGTCCCCAAGGTCAATGCTCAAATTTGGGGGAATTTGAGTAATACCGCCAGAGCTCAGGACGCACGCTTCCAGAAAGTCTTGAAACTCCTATCAACGGGTATCACAGCGTACGCCAGGACCCTTGATGGGGAGAACGTGTCCAGTGAGCAGCAGGATGCCCTGGCCTTACTCTGCAATGCCCAGTTCGAGATCAATTGTCTGCGAAAGAGCTCCATCCGGCCCACACTCAACCCTAAATTTGCAGGGTTGTGCCATACCTCCGCCACTCCACCACCACATCTGCTGTTCAGGGAAAAAGGTGTAAGAAATGGACGAGGAGGCCAAAGCCGTCGGCCTCATGAAGCCACCTTCATCAAGGGCATACGCCTATCGCAAACCGCCGTATCCCACTTGGAAACCTCGCCTACCGGATAAGACACCTAGGACTACCGCCGGTTCCCCAACAGCAGACCCCTTTTTTAGGGCAGGGCCCTCAGAGGCCCGCCTGGAAAATGCGGCCTCCACCACGACAAGCCAAACAACGTCCCCCCAAAACACCATATACCAGGACCCGCCGTTGACCATGGAGGTAAGGGGGTCTGGTTCTACTAAGAAAGTAGCAATGGTACCCTCACAAGTAGGGGGACGGTTGCGGGCATTCAGTGGTGCATGGGATACCATAACTACAGACTCTTTTATTTTACAAAGTGTTCAGGGTTATGTCATAGAGTTTATTAACGGTAAACTTCCCCCTACACAGCATGTACCCCATCGCACATTTGCGCTCTCTAAAAAAAGAGATCGAGTAAGGACATGCAGAGTAGCAGCCAAAGGGGTGATAGGGAAGATGACACATGAACCCATTGAGGTCATGTCCAACATCTTTACTAAAACCAAAAAAGATGGAGCATGTCGGATCATCATTGACTTAACTCATCTGAACACTTTCGTACAATATACCCATTTCAAAATGGAAACCTTTGAAACAGCTAAGCAGCTACTGTATCAGAGGTACTTTAGGGCTTTCATCGATCTAAAAGATGCATACTATACAGTCCCCATCATAGGAACCCATAGGAAATTTTTAAAAATTGTCTGGAAGGGACAGTTATGGCAATATGAAGTTTTACTCATTGGCTTAATCACAGCCCCTAGGCTGTTTACCAAAATAGTCAAACCAATACTGGCTATCCTCAGCAACAGAATTATATCGTCATGGCATACCTAGACGATATACCTATAGTGGGACAAACCCTCCAATTGGCAGAGCTGGCAGTTACAGCGACCAGATCTTTATTCGAGACGTTAGGGTTTGTTACCCATCCAGACAAATCCAAATTCACCCCATCTCAAATTATGGACTATATGGGCTTCACTATTGACACCATCCAAATGATAGTCACTATCCCACCCCACAAAGCATCTGATATAAAAGATGCGTGCAACAGCCTGGCTTGTGCCAGGGTGACGACCATTCGACATACTGCCAAGGTAATTGGGAAACTGGTAGCAACATTTCCAGCTGCGCAATTCGGACCACTGCACGATCAAAACTTACAAAGAGCAAAGATTTCAGCATTAAAAGCCAATGCTGGGCACTTTGACAGGCCAATACGGCTGCCAATTAAGGCTAAAACTGAGCTACAGTGGTGGGTTACATAAATTATTAAAATTATTACAATATTAGTGTGTGTTACAAACCCATCATTACTTGCACCCCATCAGTCGCGTTACAAACTGACGCAAGCGCTCAAGGCTGGGGTGCAACTGACACCACGTCCAGTTGTGGTGGCAGATGGGATCCTCACGAGTCTACCCTCCTTCAGACACACGGCATAAATTATTTGGAGATGCTTGGGGCTTTCCATGGTCTGCAGGCATACTGCACAAATTTACAGCATTTGCATGTCCGCCTTCAAATAGATAATACCACGGTGGTGGCTTACATAAATCATATGGGTGGTATCAGGTCGTTATCTTGTGACGAATTGGCAAACACAATTTGGCACTGGTGTATTGCAAGAAATATTTGGATTACAGCGACCTATCTACCAGGGAAGCTCAACACAGTGGCAGACACCAGGTCACGTGTGTTCAATGATAACATCGAGTGGATGTTGAACCCCCAAATATTTGCTCAAATTATAGCTAACTTTGGTACACCAGATATTGACCTCTTTGCGTCCAGGTTGAACTATCAGATACCAATGTATGTGTCTTGGGAACCAGACCCTGGGGCAGTAGCTGTGGATGCTTTTTCACTCCATTGGGGGAAATTTTTCTGCTACGCATTTCCCCCATTCTGCCTCATCAGTCGGGTATTGCAGAAAATGCAACTGGATTCTGCTACAGGCATATTGATCATACCCGACTGGCTTACACAACCATGGTACCCGGTGGTTCTCCAAATAATAATACGTCCGTGGGTTCAAATTGCTAAAAACCCCACTTTACTCACTAACCCCATTACGGGGGAAAGTCACCCGTGCCATGGTCACTTAAACCTGTTGGCTTGCAGGTTCTGAAGAGGCCGCTCATGGAGGCCGGCATTTCGCCCAGGGCAATGGACTTCATTTCAGCATCGCGCAGAGTATCAACCCGGCAGCAGTACCTCACCCAGATCAGGAAGTGGGAGGCCTACTGCTCCCGAACACATACCACCTACAACTCTGCCACGATCCCTGACGTCATGGAATTCCTAGCGGGCCTTCATTACGATGAGGGTCTTGGCTACAGTGCCATCAACAGCGCCAGGAGTGCGCTCTCCTCATACCTGAATATAGGTGTGGGCACGCACCATCTGGTGTCCCAATTCATGAGGGGATTGTTCAACACCAACCCTCCATGACCCCGATACAACATCACTTGGGATGTGGGTGTAGTACTTACACTACTGAGAAGCTGGTCCCCTATGACAGGACTACCTCTTGACAAGCTCACCCTTAAAGTGGTGATGCTGATGGCACTGACTTCAGCTCAACGAGTCCAGGCCTTGCAGAAGCTTTGGCTGGACCGGATGGTCTCGACCTCTGTTCTTTGTCGAGGACCTGCTGAAGCAACATAGGCCTGGGTCTTCTGGGCTGCAGTTGGAATTCCGGGCGTAGCCCTCTGATGCCACCCTCTGCATAGCCACCCATCTCCGCTATTACATCTGAACAACCCGAACCATCTGGAAGATGGAACAGGGGCTCCTCATCAGCCACAAACAACCGCATCACCGGGTGACTGTGCAGACCATCGCCAGGTGGCTCAGGGTGGTGTTGGGTGCAGCTGGTATCGATACTAACATTTTTAAATCTCACTCTACCAGGTCTTCATCCACATCAGCGGCGAGGGCCACGGAGGTGCCCATGGACCACAAACTCGCCACCGCGGGCTGGGCCTGTGAATCGACTTTCCGGAGGTTTTACAATCAACCGGTGGTCGCCCCCGCTACATTCGCGGATGCCGTGCTGAGTGCCGCTCCGTGAATTGTTATTCTTTGTTTTAATAAATATGCTTTATTTTCAGCCTGTTCAGTCTGGAATGCATTAACTAACTTCCTCCATCAGTATTGCGGCGGTGTGATAGCATGGACGTTGTCCAGGGCATGTAATCACAGAAGCTTTGAAGTCTTCACGAAGTCACTCACGTGACTCCGAAGTAAAATAGTAAGATTAAACGAGAACTTACCAAGTTTGAAGATTGATCTTTATTTTATGAGGAGTTGCGATGAGGGATTTCGTGCCCTCCGCTCCCAACCCTCTATCACAAGGTCAACTGGTATGTTCTACTTTATTAATCTTACTATCTCCTTCCATGATGTGTTCTGTGATTCCACACCGCTGCTTTGAAGAATGTCGCGCATGCGTGCTGGCGGGGTCTTCACAAAATCCCTCATCGCAGCTCCTCATAAAATAAAGATCAACCTTCAAACTTGGTAAGTTCTCGTTTAATCTTACTATTAAAATACAGAAAAGTGCATGGATGATGTTCTAATAAATCACAATGATTTTTAAACACTAGAAGGACATTTTTACAAACCTGATCAACGAGCTAAAATTCAAAATGCAGGAACAGTAGATTTTATTCCCTGGCTACTTCATTTGAAAAAGAAGAAAAACCGTATCATTGTGCAGTGAGGAAATCGAGAGGTTGTCTGTTGAGTACCAGTGGGATTTTCAGAGTTGAGATCTGGGAGGATGTAGATACACATGAAAGAGAAGTGCGTCAAGCAATGATTAGCCAAAAGTTGAAAAGATGAATTAAAATGGATTCAATTTTATTATGCTTCACTACAGAGCACGTGAAGCAATGATGGATCCGGTTAAAGTATCCAGTTACTAATTATCCGTTATAACTCATTCACAATGGCAACACATTGTTAAAGATTACAAAGTGGCAAGCCAATTTGCCATTCATTTAATGTCGTTTTTGTGTATATTAGGTACAGCCTGCATAAACTTTGTTTATACTCCTTTGTTACAAGATGCCAAATGCATTTAACTATAATGATTTAAAAAATAATGAAATCTGATCGGCTAATTACTGAAATTTTCTCTGATGGTTCTTTCAGGGTAAGCAACATGGCAAGCAATTTAGTAGTATGTGCACCAATGTTTAAAACTGATAACTATATCCTCTCTGATTTTGTCAGCAGTACACACCCTCTAACATTAAAATATTGCTGCCACAATTATCCTCCATTATGTCTTTGGAACGGAGACCAGCTGTGTACCCACTTCACAAGAGTATGAAGAGATGGAGTAGGCTGAGCGAGAATGAATAGTGGGAAGAACGGAGGAACAGGAGGTAACACCGGAGTGAAAACAGGACCATGGATGGAAGTCATCGGAGGAGGGGGAAAATTTGAATTATGGGAATAAACAATACTGAAATCCCAAAGCACTGTTTCAAAGATTGTCACTGTAGGGGATGTTAGGTTTGAGGAATCATGCCACACGGAAATCAACCGACTATCAGGCAACCATAGTTTTGCAGCAAGCCTTGGGAATCTGGTGTGGAATTGGAAAAAGGATTCAATCATCCCTTCCACCTTAAAGGAGTCAGCAGAGGGCCATGATTTGATTGCTTTTATGACAAGGATTTTACAGATACAGAACACGCCATCAGTCTTTGCTGACTGAATGCAGGAGAAGATAAAGATTGCAGAGCCACCCATTTACATACTTTCCCCAAAGGTCATGTCTCAAGCTCTTCTTTGTAATCACTTAGAGTAAATCCTTCACACCGCTGCTATTGAAGAAAGTGACAGCTTTATTTTAGTTTATCTTAGAAATACAGTGTGGAAACACTTTGGCCCACAGAGTCAGCACCAGCTAATGATCACCTGTACACTAGTTCTATCCTATGCACTAGAGGCAATTTACAGAAGCCAATTAACCTACAATATTGCATATCTCTGGGATGTGGGAGGAAGCTGGAGCACCCCGAGAAACCCCATGTGGTCACAGGGCAAAGATACAATCTCCATACTGACAGCACCCATGGTTGGGATCGAACCCGGGACACTAGAGCTGTGAGGCAGCTGCTCTACCACTGTGCCTCTGCTGTAAAGGCACAAGCATAGGCCACTCAAATTCTTATTTCATCTAATTGTTCCTAGTCCAGCTGAGTCCATGCGCACAGCTTTGTAATAGTGACTTGTCACCAGGGAGCATCGTGATATTCTTGTGGAGCAGAGAGATGCCACGTGCCCGCAGACTATTTAGAGCAGTAGGGTGTCATTTGTGCAAGAGAATGCTGCACATGAACAGCTCCTTGTTCTACATGAACACAGATGCTGCAGGTCAGCAGATCATTCTCTGCATCAGCAGAGAGATGCCACATTTGAGTAGATGATTCTGTCATGGAAGAACTGAAATGGAGATAGTCTTTCATGTGCAGGAGTGGATATTTCCATGCTACACCAGTTCAGAGACTGGCATTTGCTATGTGGAGAGCAATTCTGGAGAGGTGAAAACAGCAGGGACAAGAGACTCTCACCTGTTCACAAAGGGATGACAGAAAACAGGAAACTACAGGCCAGTTGTACAAACAAGGAACTGCAGAAGATGATTTACACAAAAAGCACAAAGTGCTGGATTAACTAAGTGGATCAGGCAACATCTCTGGAGAACATGATTGGTGACGTTTCCAGTGGGGAACCTTCTTCATCCTGACCCGCTGAGTTCAACTACAGAGCAGTCAACTTGACACCTCTCATAGGGGAAATGTTAGAAGCGTTTATTAAAGGCATATAAACCAGGATTATAAGAAAAATTCAAAGTCATCAAACTAACTTAAATGGTTTTGTAAAAAGGAAATCATGCTTAACCTATGTTTTGAAGGTCTTTGGAGTGTTGCAAATAAAAGTACTGATTTTCATAAGTCATTTGATTAGGTGCTGCGTCAATACTTTCTGTTTAAATTCCACATGAATCCTGTAATATGGTGACCGGAATTGTATGTAAAGATATGACCAGACAGCACTGTCTATGATTCAAACGTAATCTCCTTCCCCTTATTTTCTAGGTTTTGGTTAATAGAGCAGTCCTCCAGCACTTTGTGTCTTTTTTTGTAAATCAGCATCTACAGTCCCTGATGTCTACAGTATTCCCTTCTCATATCACACCTCCCCAAATACATTAATGCGCACTTAATTGGGTTACATTTTATTTGTCATTTCTTTGCGCTAATCATTAGACTATTTATATCCCCCTGAGGTCAAAAGTTTTTTTTTTGTCACACTCAACTAGACAACCAGCTTGTATATTAGCTGCAAAAATACTTTATAAAATAGGAAATTAAATCAAACAAAATTCTTTGAATGCACCAACACCGTTGAAATGCACACTATGTTATAGTTGCAGATAATCACATTGGAATAACCAAAATGATTGTATCTGCCAGCACTGACGTATGGGTTGCAATGTCTCATCTACAATGCTTCTATTCAGCTGTTAACATCATTCTTCTCTTTGGCAGAGGCACATGGCCAACACAGCAAAATATTCCCCCTATTGGAGATTCTTATTTTGCAATGGAATTAAATGGCCAAACTCTGGTGAGAGAAATCTTGTTAAGGGAAACCACAAGAGACTGGAGTTGCTGGAATTTCAAATAATGAACACGTTGTTGGGGGAACTCAGGAGGTTGAACAGCAACTGCGGGGGTGGGGGACAGAAATTGTGACATTTCAGATCAAAACTATGCAATAGGATGTGTTGGCACATTCATTTTGTTCCACTGAGAAATATGTGGAAATAATCTCCAATATCAGGTGCCCAATCTGTCTTTTGTAAAGGTTTGACATGAGATTCAAATGGTGTATCGTGAGAGTTTTCTTATTGGCTTGAAATGTTAACCCCCTTGAAGGAACTCCACACTCACTCAATGCTTATCTGATTAACTCGCTGCAAAGTGCTACACTCACAGATGTTTAGTTTAGTTTAGAGATACTGCGCGGAAACAGGCCCTTTGGTCCACCTGTCCGCACCGACCAGCGATCCCCGTGGGAGGAAACCAAAGATCTCAGAGAAAACCCACGCGGTCACGGGACAAACGTACAAATTCCGTACAGACAGCACCCGTAGTCAGGATCGAACCTGGGTCTCCGCCGCTGCAAGCGCTGTAACTCAGCAACTCTACCGCTGCGCCACCATGCCCCCTCCCCCCCACATTATTAGAAGCATTTCTTACTAGAATCCATCTAGATTAAGCAGCTGTCCTAAATAATCAGTATTTGAAGGACTGGTGCATAATGGTGTGAAAACATAAAAAGTGCCTTTCTTACAGTATTCTTTTTAAAATATGCCCGTCACTGCTTGATAGAGTCTACAGCAAATTGTTGCAATATTTGAGTATGTGTCTACAGAGAAGCACTATGTCCACTCTTGGCTCACTCGTGAAATATTTGGACGATGGTGTGGTTTTATATAGCGAGTATTCAGATTTACCCTCAGCTCTGCAGCCTGATTGATACCTCTAAATGAGAGAGTCCCTCCTTGCCATTGCAGTGACAGCCACCTCCCACCATACGGCTGTGAAATGATGCCATTGGAATTCCTCATGGAATTTCCCCTTTATCCATGTCTTCAGCTGCCTCTCTCTTTCCCCACGGGTCTTCAACTTCTGAGTGTTTCCTCTGGCGTCTATTGCAGCACCAGGCACACAACATCTGCAACTGTGTTAGAGGTCATGCAGGAATGAGAAGCCAGGAAAGAAAGACACACTTGTACCCTAGAATCTACCTCTGGGCAGCGATGAACATGCCTGGCCATTCGCTCACACCAAGGTTGAATCTGCCATTGCTTCTGCCAGCAACGTGGCACTGGTATTGAGGAAAGGCTTTAATGATCTGACACCATCTGAATGTTGAGTAAGTTCACCGTTTTCCATTGAGGGAATGGGCATGTCTATTAATAAGGACTCAATGAATGTCACTGTGTGTTTGCATATGAGACAATAAAAGCATAATTGAGCCATTGGACCATGGAACCATTGGAAAGCACAATACTGGAAAATGCCATTGCTCAACAAAAGAGAAATAGATACATTAATTCCCTTGAATGATCACTATACTGCTGAGGTGATACATGGCATTTGGAATAATCCTGTGATGAGGAAGTTCATGTTGGCCACGTACTTATGTGGTCAATCAAGTCCCGCACAAAAGGCTAGTTAGAAAAATTGAGGTCCATGGAAATAAAGGGTCAGTGGCAAGTACGCTGACAATTACTGCAAACCACACCTTCAATTTCAAGCCGCAGATCCTTTGCCCAACCAGTCTACTCACTCCTTTGATTCAAGATCTAGCTTCACACTTAATTGTTTTGTGTGTTCTGCACTGTGCATCACAAATAGAAAAGGTCTTACCTTTAATACACTGTAGCTCTGGATAAAATGTCACCTGCCACACCATATTGCTAATAAGCCTTTGCACACACTGTGAAATTGTGGAATCAAGTTTTCTTAGGCAAATGCAGACTCTTTCAAAGCTATTCAGGATCATCCAGCAGCAACTAATAACATACCTCTAATTATAGAAACTTACTCAAGACTTTAGCATCAGAATTTTTCCTAACCGTACCATGATCACAATTGTACTTTGCACAATACTGATCTATGCAGGAGTAAAACACAAGATGATAATAATTCAAATAATAATGGTGTATTATGTTGCATTACACCCACACATACACATACATACATACACATATTATATATATATATATACACATATACATATACATATACATATACATATACATATACATATACATATACATATATATATATATATATATACATATATACATATACATTTATATATATACTTTTTTTTTTAAACAGATAATTAATAACATAGCATTACAAGTCAGATATTGCAGGGTCATTGTTATTAATGTAAAATATCTGAGAAAAGGTTTCCATTTGTCATTAGGCATTAATTAGTTATCTTCCGGTTTGAACCAGTCACTTTGCATTTAGTTAGCTACAATTTAAAAAAGTTACACTTGAAAGGTTCTTTTCCAAGGTATTTAACATTAATCTTTATGGACTGCATTTGGTCAAGTTGATCTGTAAATGACTGTCTGGTATGTCATTGTCTGGTATGATTTGTTTACTTTGTAGCGGGTGCGTGAGAGAGCTAGGAATGAAGGCGACGAGCCAGGCAAATTCTGTAGAGGCTTTAATGAGCACAGCACACAACTCTCCACTTCAGTGAGCGACTGAAGACTAGTCTCTCGCCAAAAATCCCTGCTCTTATCTTCGCAGCTTGGAGCCGCCCCCGGACCTCTCGATGAAGTGGCGAGGGGGATGAACCAGGGAGTGGCCTACTCCCCAGAAACCGCCACAACTTATTTTAATAAGCTTTTTGTAGATCATTCACCAAAGCCAAGATAGTAGACTTTCCTTTAGAAGAATCACACTTTACATAATGCCTCTCAACAGATAATGCTAAACATATTTTGAAGATCTGTTTGGGCATCTATGAGAATTACCACAGCATAGTTAGATAACAAGGCATACCATCTGCATGCCAAATTTTATTAAAATAGCCAATGAAATCCATGTTGCAAATGCATTTCAACCTCCATGGGAGGTTGAACTGAATGAAGTTCAATTTCTATGAAATTAGCTGACATTAAATATGCATACCTTCAGTTTGTCGAATCTGTAACCTGCACAGTGTGTTTCTGCTGTCAAGAGAGACCGAATAATGAAGCATCATTCATCACATCTTATTTTTAAACCAACCCTGGATGATATAATGGGATCAAAAGTGAAAATATGCTCTATTCTCCTGCAATCCCCATTCCATTTTTCTCGATCGTACTACATTAAAATAGAGATGCAGCAATTTTGCAAAATAAATCTCATCCCAAAACTGAAATGTATAGATTTTCATCAGCAATACAGATTCGGTGGTAAAGTGAAGGGTTGCGTGTGAACTCAAGGTAATTGTAAGCATAGGTTATAAATCAGCTGTTGACAGCACACTCTTCTGTTAAAGCAACCAGATGATATTTCAAAATTCTAGAGTATCTGCTCCATTTCTTACAACAAAAGCACTTTAAACTATCACATTACCACTCGTGTTCTTTGCATTATCAGTGAGGGGACGATTTGTGAGGAAAAAGCAGGAAGGCAAGCCCAGAAATTGGACTAGATAAAGCCACTTACGCCTGTTTTTATGTGCAAATTGCATAGAAAAAAAGTGTTTTGCTTTTAAATTGAAGAGATTGCAGTCTTTCCCAGTGGACATTCTTCCCATTGGGAAATTTCTGTGAAGATTTTCCCTAAAGCTGCTCCTACAGTCATTTCCTCAGTATATTCCATGCACGTTATTTCCTCAATGCATGTGATGCACATTATTTCCATAACGTATTTCCTGTCATGAAGTCAGATGACACACCTTTCTGAATTACTCAAGCAGATTGTATCAAACATTTGCTGCTCCAATCTGTGTTGCTCAATCAGAGCAAAGGGCAAATTCTTCTTATTTGGTGATAATTCAATTCCAGGCCAACTTCATGACGACGACCCTCCCCCCCCCCCCCTCCCCCCCACCCCCCCCCTCCCCCCACCACCGCCCCACTCCACAAGCACAGCTCTTTCACTCTTCTATATCCCAACACACCTAGGCATAGTCAAGTCAAGTCAGGTTAATTGTAAAATTCATAAGTATGGTGAGGTATGGGAACAATGAAAATCTAGCTTGCAGCAGATTATGGACACACAGCCAATACATAAAAACATAAATTATACAGAAATTACACATACAATTCCAAAAGACAGTGAAAAGCAAAGGACAGTGGAAAAAAACAAGAATTGGTGCCAAAATACACAATTAGAAAACAATTCCATGGTAATGCAAGAGGTGGTCCGCAGTGTTCGGTTGCCAAAATAGGATTAGGTTTGTGCGGATCTGTTCAAGAATCTGAAAGTTAGGGAAACATATTTGTTTCTGAGCCTGGTGATGTATGATTTCAGCCTTTTGTACCACCAGCCTGTAGTGAGAAGAGGGCATGGCCCATGGTGAAGATCCTTGATGATAGATGCCACGTTCTTGAGGCAGCATCTCATGCAGCACCTGTAGATGCTTTCGATGGAAGGGAGGGCGGTGTCTGTGATGGACCCAGACTGAGTTCACCACTCTCTGCATCCTCTTGCATTCTTAATGCATTGGAACTGCCATACCATCCAATGACGCCACCAGTTGACATATTTTCTACAGTACGTCTGTTCCAGTTTGTTAGAGTATTCCGAGACACAGCGAATTTCTTTAAACTGCAAAGAAAGTTGCAGCACCAAGACACCTTCTTCATGATTACATCTATATGCTGGGCTCAGGACATGTCGCCGAAATATTAATGTCTAACAATTTGAAGTTGCTAACTTTCTCCACCACTGACCCATCATTTAAAACTGGCACATCGTCTCCTGACTTCCCTTTCAGAAATCAATGATTACTTCTTTGATTTTGTTGACTTTGAACAAGAGATGTTTTGTTTTGATGTATTTTTCTAAAAACCTATGCATAAATTCTCTTTGTTTCTCAGGAAAGCCGATGGCAGCAGAAACACAGAGTTGTCAGCTTTTGAGAGGTTTATGTGGTGAATTGCTAAACAAGTAAAGCTATACTCTCATGAACCCAATTTAACATCTGATTTATATTCTTGCATAAGATATCAAGGTGCAGCTGGCAACTTACAGGTTTCTTCACTGCGGTTAAACAGCACTTTTAATTCAGTGCCAACCTGTAATTTCTGACATTGGTTAAGGAGAAGCATTCTCCTATCTGGCCAAATTATTACAGCTTTGAATTCCCATTTTTTAACATCAGTATTTGATTCTTTGAGGAATTGCAAAAGGAATTGGTATTCATGCAATCATCAGCAAAATCTCTACTTCTGACCTTATAAAGATGGGAAGTTCATTGATAAAGCAAGTGAAGACAGTTGGACCTGTGGAAATGCCCTGAGTAACTCCACAGCTATGCCCTTGTGCTGAGATGGATGCCTTCCAACAATCATAATCTTTGTGCAAGGTGTAATTGCAGCCATTTTCTCCCACCTCCCACCAATATTAAATTTAGTAGAATTCTTTGTTGCCACATTCGGTCAAATGTTTTCTTGATGTCAAGTGCTTAGATTCTCAAATTACATCAGAAATTTAATGTTATGTCCAAAGTTGTTTGAATCGAGGCTGGTTACTGGTTCAGCACCTTGATGGCTCTCTTGATGATTGTGATCAGGATAATACATTGATGCACCCAGGAATGTAATCAATAAGAAAGATACCTATTCAAAAAAAAATTAATTACCAATTAATTATTTTTAGGACTGGCATCATCTACATATTACTAAAACTTTCATCTTGTTTGTTTGTATGCTTGCATGCGTGCGTGCGTGGATGGATGTGATATCCCAAACCCCGCCAAAACGGTACACGATAGTGTTACAATTCTTGGTCCACTTTACTCACCATTCTCATGGGATGTAAATGAAACAAGTTTTGTTCGGATTGATGTTGTATTTTACAAATTATTGACATTTTAAACTTTACAAAAAACAATTTTCAAACCACTTTTCCACTTGCCCTGCCCGTCAGCCACGTTACAGTGATGTCACAATGGAACCTCGAATCTCATTGACATACAAAATCGTGATTTAAAAAAAAACTAAATTTTAATCAATTTCTTCATTTTTCATGAGCAACTAACATTTTGTTTAGGTTATTTTAAAGAAAAATTGTGATTTTCATTGTGGGGCAGGTTGGGATGGGGGGGCGTTTAATCTTTTAAAAAACATCACAATCTTCATTGTGGGGGGTGAGACGGGGAGGTTAATTAAAAAAAATTGCAATTTTTTATTGTGGGAGGGTGGGATAGGGGGGAGGTTTCATTAAAAATAAACATCACAATTTTCATTATGGGGGGGGTGGGATAGGAGGGAGGTGAGGAGTGGGGGAGCAGGCGATAGAGTGAGAGGAGGGGGTTAGGAGAGAGAGGGAGGGGAAAGTGGAGGTGCGGAGGGGAAGTGGGGGAGGTAGGGAGTGGGGGATAGAGGGAGAGGAGGGCAGTGTGGGAGGTGAGGAGGGAGAGTGGGGGTGGGATAGGGGGGGGAGGAGAGGAGGGGGAACAGGGAGATAGAGGCAGAGGAGGGATGTAGGGAGGTGAGAGGGGTTATGGAGAGTGGGAGGGAGTGACTGATGGAAAGGAGGGGAGGGAGAGGTGAGGGAGGGAGGGAGGGAGTGGGGGAGGGGAGGGGGAGAGGGGAAAGAAGAGGGAGGGTGAAGAGGAAGGGAGGGAGTGCTGTGGGATGAGGGCGAATGGAGGAGGATAGGGGTAGGAAGAGGGATGGCGAGGTGCATTTGGGGAGGGTGGCTGTGACTCGCATCACAATGGTGATCTCTGGTGTCACAACGGGAACCTCCCGGCCGCGCCTACGCAGTTGGGGGCTATGGATCAGTAGTGGAATATTTTGTTGGGAGACGGGGCCCAATGTGTCCACACTTGGTCCAGTCTGAATTAAATTGCGGGTGAGTGAGTGCCAGTGCGAAGTTCAAAGATAACTTTAACTTGCAACTTAACATCAACTGTTAAGAATACAAATAGCAGAAAATATAAAGGGAAAGCTTATACATTCCTTCCTACCAAATCAATTTGCCTCTTCACCTGCATATAAACTAAGGCAGATGGGATATTCTATTCCCTTCATAATTCTTTGTAATGTTTGAATCACAATGAACAAGGTACTCCAAACTCATCTCAGTGTGTAAGTACAGTTGCAGTAATTAGGAAACATTTTGACTTCATTGCACAATTTCAAAAAGGATCATTGTGCAAGTAATGAAGCACACGGAATACAGAGCTGCCACTGCATAGTTTTTACACATTTTGAGTGTTTTCTTGCGCTTGGAAGAAAAATCTCAACATGTAAGTGACAAATTGTACTTACATTCACACAAAGTGTAAGAAACGGCACACATTAAAAACGTTGCTGAATAATCATCATGGTGTCTGCCAATGCAGCAGTTATAGGTTTAATCATGAACACACATTATCAATCTACATGGAGCAGTCTTTGGTGCAAACCTACTCAAGCACCAGCACCCAACTCTTTCGTTGCCAAATCAATTACTGCACTGTAGTTACTCTTGCACCCAATCAAAACTCAATTTAATCAACTTCAGTACAATCTTCCTCAGGAATTCACGTCCTCAAATTTGCCAATTTTCAACACTCTTTCTTATTCCTTAATCGCTCTGTCTCCATCTCATGAGATAAACTATTCACTGATATTTAATACTGATTCTCATTGCTACTGAGATACACCTCCCCCCATTCATCTCTAATAAGGACGCAATCCCTTTCCCTCAGATTCTACTCCAACACCGCATCTGTTCTGAATATAAAGTTTTCCACTCTTTTTCAGGCAGCATAACTTCCCCCCATTGTGTTTGATGCAGCCCTATTCCAGTTCCTGCACTTCTGCTTTCAATCTTCCACAGAACAGGAATAGAGATCCCTTGGACCAAGTCTTTCACCCTGCCAGCCTCTGCCTCCTGTACATCAATTCCTCAGCTACCACATGATCCCATCACAAGTCACACATTTTCTCCGGTCCGCGCTGTTCAGCTTTCCACAGCGGCCATTCTCTCTATGACAGCCCAGTTTGCTCATCTCTCCCCTCCCATCCCTCCTCGTCCCTGGGCATTTTCCCCTAAACGGTAGGAGGTGAAGAAGCTGTCCCTACACCTGCAGCGTGCAGGAGTGATAGAATACCTGGTTGAGTGGTGTTCAACTTCTCACTTATTGTCAACAAGACCAAGGTAATGACCATTTATTTCCGAAATGGGTAGTCAGCTTGGAAGTCTGAAATGATTCAGCATGTCTCCAAATACACAAAAAAACTGGTTCAGATGCACTGTCTTTGTATCATGGCCTGGTATGGCAATTCCAATGCACAGGAACGTAAGTGGCTGCAGAGAGTGATGAACTCTCTATCGCAGGCACTGCCCTTCCCTCCATCACAAACTTCTACATGAGGTACTACCTCAGAGGGCAGCATCCATCATCAAGGATCCCCTCCATCCCCACCAATGAGAGCGTGGGGGAACCACTGCGAGAGAGGAGGAAGAACAATGAAGGACCCGACGTGGGGTGACTGCTGTGAGGGAGAGGGAAGAGGGGGATGAGGGGGCAGAACATTGGACAATAGGGATCCGGCATGGGGGATCCGCTGTGGGGGAGGGGGGGGGGGAACAAAGGAAGAGCCGGCGTGCTTTGTAATTTTGTCAGCGCTGTAGGTGGCCGCTGTATACCGTGGGTAAGCAAGCAAAGAATTTCACTGTGCCTTGTCACATGTGGCAATAAAATATTCCATTCCATCCCATCTGGGTCCCCTGTCCTCTTCTCACTGCTTGGAATTTTATGTTTAATTGATGTATAATAGTAAGATTAAACGAGAACTTACCAAGTTCGAAGGTTGATCTTTATATTACGAGGAGTCGCGGTGAGGGATTTCGTGTAGACCCCGCCAGCACGCATGCGCGGCATCCTTCAAAGCAGCGGTGTGGAATCACAGAACGCACCATGACTGAAAATAGTAAGATGAAGACCGTAGAACTTCCGAGTTGACCTTATGATAGAGGGTGGGAGCGGAGGCACGAAATCCCTCACCGCAACTCCTCGTAAAATAAAGATCAACCTTCGAACTTGGTAAGTTCTCGTCTAATCTTACTATTTTACTTCGGAGTCACGTGAGTGACTTCGTGAAGATTTCAAAGCTCTGTGATTTCACACCCTGGACAACGTCCATGCTATCACACTGCCGCAATTCTGATGGAGGAAGGCTGTTAATGGAGTTCAGCCGAAACTGGCTGAAAAATAATACAATTTATTAATCAAATAATAACAAACAAATAACCCCTAATTCGGGGACAGACATTCACTGAGCGGCTCACAGCACAGCTTCTGTGAATGTCGCGGGGGCGATCAGTGGCTTATTGTAGAACCTTTGGAAGGTTTCTTCACTGGCCCAGCCCGCGGTGGCGAGGATGTGGTCCATGGGCACCTCCATGGCCCTCGCCGCTGATGTGGATGCAGCCCTAGTGGAATGAGATTTTAAAATGTTAGTAGCAACTCCTGCTGCATCCAACACCACCCTGAGCCACCTGGCGATAGTCTGTACAGTCACCCGGTGATGCGGAGGTTTGTGGCTGATGAGGAGCCCCTGCTCCTTCTTTCTGATGGCTCTTGTAATTCCGATATAGTGGTGAAGATGGGTGACTATGCAGAGAGTGGCATCTACAGGGTATGCCCGAAAATCCAACTGCAGCCCATGAGCCCCTGGCCTGTGCTGCTTCAATAAGTCCTGGACAAAGAAATTTATTTGATCAGGGGTGGCAACCATGCTATCCAGCCGCAGATTTTGTAATGTCTGGACTCGTTGGGCTGTAGTCAGTGCCATCAGCATCACCACTTTGAGGGTGAGCTGTTTGAGTGGTAACTCGTTCATTGGAGCCCAGCTCCTCAGTAGGGTCAGAACGATCCCTACATCCCAGGTGAAGGTGTATCTGGGTCGTGGAGGGTTGGTGTTAAACACTCCCCTCATGACACCAGGTGGTTAGAGCCTATACCTATGTCCAGGTATGAGGATAGTGCACTCCTGGCGCTGTTGATGACACTGTAGCTAAGGCCAGCAACGAAATGAAGGCCAGCTAGGAATTCCACGACATCAGGGATTGTTGCCGTGTTGGAAGTCGTGTTGGTACGAGAGCAGAATGCCTCCCACTTCCTGATCTGCGTGAGGTACTACCTACAAGTTGATTCTCGGCATGATGCTGAGATGAGTTCCATGGCTCGTGGTGAGATGCCCGCCTTGATGAGTAGTCTTTTTAGAACCACTTGCAGGCCAACAAGTTTAGGTGATCATGGCATGGGTGACTATCCCCCGTAATGGGGTGAGTAATCAATTTGGGGTGTTTCCCAATCGAAATCAATGGTCGTTTCAAAATTTTAAGGACCATCGGATACCATGGCTGTGTAGGCCAGTTGGGAATGATCAATATGCCAGTTGCAGAGTCCAGTTTAATTTTCTGCAATACCCGACTGATGAGGCAAAATGGGGGAAATGCGTAGCAAAACCATTTCCCCCAATGGATAGAAAACGCATCCATTGCTATTGCCCCAGAGTCTGGTTCCCATGACACATACGTTGGTATCTGATGGTTCAACCTGGACGCACAAAGGTCACTATCTGGTGTCCCGTAGTGAGCTATAATGTCTCCAAAAATTTGGGGGTTCAACATCCACTCGATGTTGTCATTGAATACTCGTGACCTGGTGTCCGCCATTGTATTAAGCTTCCCTGGCAAATAGGTCGCTGTAATCCAAATATTCCTCTCGATGCACCAGTGCCAAATTGTGTTTGCCAATTCATCACAAAATAGCGACCTGATACCACCCATATGATTGATGTAAGCCACCACCGTTGTGTTATCTATTTGGAGGCGGACATGTAAGTCCCGTGAGTTAGTACAGTAAGCCCGCAGTCCATGAAACGCCCCTAACATTTCTATATAATTTATCCCGTGTGACTGAAGGAAGGTAGACTCACGAGAGTCCCATCTGCCACCACAACTGTACATAGTGTCAGTTGCTCCCCAGCCTTGTGCGCTTGCGTCAGTCTGTAGCACGACGGATGGGTTGCTTACTATGATGGGTCTACGACACTCGCTAATATTGTCAATCCACCATTGTAGCTCGGTTTTAGCCTTTGGTGGTAACCGGATTGGTCGATCAAAGTGCCCAGCATTTGCTTTTAATGCTGCGATCTTTGTTCTTTGTAAATTTTGGTAATGTAGCGGTCCGAATTGTGCAGCTGAGAATGTAGCAACCAATTTCCCTATTACTTTTACCGTTTGCCGGATGGTCGGTACCCTGGCGCAAGCAAGACTGTGGCACTCTTCTTTTATAGCGGTAGCTTTATTGGTTGAGATGGTGATCATCATTAAGGTGGTGTCTAGGGTGAACCCCAAATAATCCATTACCCGTGATGGGTGCAATTTTGACTTGTCTGGATGGATTACAAATCCCAGCTTCTCGAATAAAGCCTTAGTTGCTGCCACTGCCCATGTAGCCAATTGGAGGGTCTGACCCACTATTAGGATATCATCTAAATATGCCATGACTATGTAATTTTGTTGTCGGAGAAGAGCCAATATAGGTTTTACTAATTTTGTAAATAGTCTGGGGGCTGTGGTGATACCATTGGGCAATGCTTTGTATTCCCACAACTGTTCCTTCCAGACAAATTTCAGAAACTTTCTGTGAGATTCAGTGATGGGCACTGTATAGTATGCATCTTTTAAATCGATGCATGCCATAAAGTACCCCGGGTGAAGCATCTGCTTGGCTGTTTCAAAGGTATCCATTTTAAAGTGGGTATATTGTACAAAAGTGTTCAGCTCAGTTAGGTCTATTATAATTCGACACCCCCCATCTTTTTCAATTTTGGTGAAAATGTTGGACACAAACTCAAAGGGTTCGTGCGTAGTTTTCCCAATCACCCCTTTTGCTGCTAGTCGTACAATTTCAGCATGTCCTGCTTCCACCTCTTTTTGGGAAAGTGTAAATTTCCGATGAGGCGAATGCTGGGTAGGGGGATTTTTACCACCAATGAATTCTATGACATAACCTTGAACACTTTGTAAAATAAACTCGTCTGTGGTGATAGTGTTCCATATTCCCAAAAAGGCCCGCAATCGCCCACCAATTTGTGCAGGAAGGGATGCTACGGTCTGAGAGGAACCAGGCCCCCTTACCTCTATGGTTAACGACGGTTCCTGGCGTATGTCGTTTTGGGTGGACGTTGTGGAAGTTGTCGGGATGGTGGCCGCATCTTCCATGCAGGCCGCTGTTGGCCTTGCCCTAAAAAAGGCCGCTGTGTTTGGGGAATTGGAGGACGATAGGCCCTTGGTGTCCTGTCCGGCTGCCACGGTTTCCAGTTGATATGTCGTTGTTGCGGTGGTATGGGTGAGGTCTAGTCGTAGGAGGTTTCATTAGACCAGCTGTTTTGGCTTCCTCGTCTAGTTCCTTCACTTGTTTGGACAGATCTCCAAACAGTTGATGAGGCGGTGGAGCGGTTGATGGACGGCACAACCCCGTGAATTTGGGGTTGAGTGTGGGCTTTAAGGAGCTCTTACGCAGGCAGTTGATCTCATACTGGGCGTTGCATAGGAGTGCCAGGGCATCTTGTTGTTCACTGGACATATTATCCCCGTCAAGGGACCTAGCAAACGCTGTTATACCCGTGGAGAGGACCTTCAAGATACGCTGGAGGCGGACATCCTGCATCCTGGTGGCCGTGCTCAAGTGTCCCCAGATCTGAGCATTAACCAGGGGAACACTGAGGTTGATGCAGTTCTCAGGTGGCTTTATTTTCTCCATTGTGTCATTGAATACCTCTGGAGTTGGTGAGTGGTCAGGTAATCAATGGTGCCCGCCAGTTTGTGGTGCAGGGGTTCTCCTGTTTGTGTGGTTGTGGCAAACTTGCCCACCACGTCCAGCATATCCTCCTCATGCTCTGGCTCAGCGGTCTCTGGCTGTCCCGGGTCGTCTTCAAATTCAGCGGCCGGGCAACTGCTGGCACTTCTGGCTGGTGAAGACGAGAGACTGAGTGGACTCCTGGCGCGGCTTGTGGATGCCCGCGAGTCCCGTTCTTCCCGGTCCCTGTCCCGCTGGAGGAGGTGCTCCACTAAGAGCTCCAACCGCTCTATGCGACCGTCCCTGCTATGTGCAGCGGACAAGCCGACTTCCCCAGGCCCTGCGATATCACTGGGGCTTCCACCATCGGACCACACCTCCATAAGGTGCTGTCTAGGGTCCAATGGCAGGTCGTCGTGGCCTACCGCCCGACTAGGCTCATACGACTCCCGCACGGACTCTCCGCTAGTCTGTTTCTCTTGCAGACTGTGGCAGCCCACCTGATACGAAGGCAGGTGAATTGGATCGGCGCTGGCCCCCGGAACCTGGCTCCCCGGAGTCCGTGCAGGCTTACCTCCACTGTCGCCCAATAATCGGCGTGGAGGCGCATGGTCGGCCGCTCCCAGAGCTAAGCTGACCGACCGTATACTGCTGCCACCACCGCCCTTGACCGCAGCCTGACGGGGTGTTTTGCCGGCAGCACCTGCTCCTACAGGCCTGCTCGACGCAGCAGTAGATCTGCCAGACTGCTCTGCGGCAGATCTCCCTGGCAGTTGTACGTGGTGGTGCGCAGCTGCAGGGCTCCCCTGCAGTGCACCTGTCCCCCGGCCCAGTCCCCGTGGGTCTGCTGGAACTCGGGGTGAGGTCGCTGGTGATGAGCGAGGCTCCTTCCCACGTACCTGTTTTCCCCCTCGTTTTCTGGGGGATGGGGGCTCGAAGTCTGGATCAGCATGCTCCAGCTCCGGTGCGGTGAACCATTCAGGTGTTGAGTCGGGCGCTGGTGTAACGGGAGCGCCCGACCTCCGCATTCTTACCCCCACACGTCCCGAAACTGCCGGTGGTGCTTGCAGCCCCAGTGACAAAGGCCTTTGGCTGGTCGATGCACCACGGCTTCTGGAGAGCGTCGCCTTCCGTTTCCCTTTGTCCATCCTGTGGGAGTAAGGTAAGCACTTACCTGCCGGTCCTTATGAAGGAGCTGGTGGTGAGAGCGCACTCCCCCCCCCCCAGCTTGTCGAGCAAATGCGCGTGACGATATGTCGCGCATGCGTGCTGGAGGGGTCTTCACAAAGTCACTCACGTGACTCCGAAGTAAAATTTGTTTTTGTGTGTTTGTCTGAGTCTATGTGATGCTGCTACAAACAAGATCTTTCATTGCATCCACTACTTGTCACGGTGACAATAAATATAAACTTGAACCTCCTCACTCATCTCGATCCAGGCACCTAATCATACTTCCAGGTGAGGCACAGATTCACCTGTACCTCCTCTCACTTTGTCCTTTGCATTTAGTGCTCTCAATGTGGCCTCCTCTACATTGGTGAGACAAGCAACTGCAAGCCATTTTAATGTTCCCAGCTAATTCCACAATTACCTGTCGGTCCTTGTTCTCCTTCAAGTGAGGCCAAATGCAAACTAAAGGAACAGCACCTCATATTCCACCTAGAACTCAATGGTGTACATCAATGAATTCTCCAATATTAGGTAACCTGCTCCACCTCCATTCTTTTTTTCTCTCCTTTTACTCCCACAAACATCCCTCATTCCAAACTCCCCATCCTCAGCCCTTAATCACCCAGTTTCTCCCCCCGCCCCGCCCCACCCCACCTACTAAATCTGCCCATCCCTACATATTTCTTCCACTGGATTCTCTATACCCTCTCTCCACTGTTCCCAGCTGCCTACCGCGCCTTTCTTATTTGGGTCCATCTTTCTTTCTCATCAGATTCCACCATCTGCAGTCTACACTTTGGTACTATTTCCACCCCTTCTTCCCCCACCTTACTCCATTTGCCATTCTACTTTTGTCCCACCCCTCTTCCTCATTTCTTTACACAATCTATTTTTCCACAGTTCCTTTAATCCAGAAAAAGGGTCTCTCTGAAACGCCGCCACACCCACTGAGTTTCTCCAGTTACGTGTTTATTGCCTTAGATTCCAGTATCTGCAGTCTCTCGTGTCACCACACAGTAATTATGAGGCAAGAGTTTTGATGTTGGAAGATTATTAATGCCAATGGCATAATGTTCCTTTGATTGAAAATATATTGCACTATTAACTATATTTGCTGTGCGTGCATCTTTGAAGTCTATTCCCCTTTAATGGTTATTTCCTGTGAACATAGTTGACCTGCTTCCACTTTGGTTCTGATGTAGCTGAACAAGACAGGTGATGCGGGGGAGCAGTATTGCATGATAAATGTAGACTGACTGAAGATCTATGATTTGCAGGTAGTGCAACGCCTTTTATCTTGCTTCTTTTGGTGAATTAACACAAAATGACTTGGATCTCTGCCTCCACTGTACAAACAAGTGGTATCTGAGTACTGTAGATAATTTCTGAGGTTTGACGGATTGGTATTTCTGGAAAATTGAATGTTTTCGTGCTTTCCAGAAAAGGCTTTACCATTGATTTTAGAATAGTTAGGAGCTGCAGGCAACCATTCTGTCTTCACAACCTTCCTCTGTGTTGAAAGCACTTTCATGCAAGGACTCTAAGCATAAAATAGATTTGAATGTTGTTTTCAGTAATGAATCAGTGCAGGATAAATTGTTTTAATCTAAAATAATCCTCCCACAGATTTATGCTTATGCATTCGAATCAATGCTCCAAGCAGAATAAACAACCGCCCTGCAGTTATCCATTGCAGCATTTTCCATCAGTAACTCAGAAGTCAATTCAGCACAAGGTAAATAAAAAACAAAAAACATGATTTTTAAGTGCAACATTTTACCAGCCTAATTCCAGTCGCAGCAAGAGCAACACTACACGGAAATAGTAGACCCTGCAAAACAGGATTGTCAAACAATTTCACATGTTCTGCTCATTTTCACTAAGACAGCTGAACTCTTCAAGTGTCACTTATAGAATATAATGAGCAAGCAGGTAGGCTGAAATAATAGTTCATTAGTTTTTCATTGTTAACCTGAAAAAGTCACATCCAAAATCTTCCTGCTGTGAGTTGTAATGAGATGGTAGTCCTCTGCTAATTGCCTCAGCTTTACTATTATCCTCGGTGTCCACATGAAGCTTTAATCAGCCCCAGTGCTCACACTAAATAAATCATTAAGGGGTCAGCTGTTTTATGTTGGTCTGTTTCTTCGATGGCTCAGCAACTGAAAAGCATTGCATCTACGTGTTCTTTCATGGAGGAGAGTGTTGATAGATGAGAAAGTGATAGCTGGCATGGGCGTGTTGGGCTAAAGGGCTTGCATTCCCATGCTGTATTCCCACAGTTCATAAGGATGGTGAATAACTGGAACTTTCTACACCAAAGGGTTGTGTTGGACAAATCACTGAGAGTATTTAAAGGGGAAGTAGATAAATTGTTGACATTGAAGGCCAAGGAGTATTAACAGAGAAGGGATCAGGCCTGGTGCAGATCATCCATAACCATATTGAATGATGGGACAGGCTGAGTGGCCGACTATTGCTTTTATGTCCTTGCAATCTTTAACTGGTAAACATTGTTCTCGCAATAAGTTTCCTCAAACTGCTCTTGAATGTAACATGCACATTAGTCATGAGTTTGATAAGGAAATGTAGGTCATAGTTAGAGTAATAGCGTAATTGATGTAAATGAACTCAAGTCCAGTGAGTTTATTGTCATGCGCCCCTGATAGGACAATGACATTCCTGCTTTGCTTCAGCACAACAGAACATAGTAGGCATTGACTACAAAACAGATCAGTGTGTTCTTATATAATTATATAAATATACACACACATGAATAAATAAACTGATAAAGTGCAAATAACAGATAATGTGCTATTTTACTTCGGAGTCACGTGAGTGACTACGTGAAGACCCCACCAGCACGCATGCGCGACATATCGTCGAACGCATTTCGAAGCGACAGGCAGGAGGAGCACCGCTCCTCCAACGTAACATTAAAAACGGCCCGCAGGTAAGTACTTACCATTCCTGAGGTCGTTGTCGGCTCTGTTAAGTATTTCTCTTACAGAGCGCACCAAGATGGAATCGAGGACGAAGTCCAAATGAGCCGCTGCCAAACTAGCTGCCGAGGACCGCGAAGCAGGTAGCCAGCAGCGGTCGAGTTCTCCAGAGCTGCTGATACAAACTGCAGCCCCCGACTTCACGGCACTACAGCCCGCAGGTGCTCCTCGGACTGGCGGCAAAACCACCCGGAGGTTGGGCAGGTCCGCTGACTCGGCTGAGTCCGGATTGGAGGACACCCCGCCCACGGGAAGCGACAGTGGTCGACTATCCCGCATGGAGTGGATGGTGGAGCAGTTGCTCCAACGTGACCTGCTACAGCAGGGGTATGGTCACAGTGGGTCTCCTCGCAGGGGAGCATGTCAGAACTGGGCTGACTCTGAAGAGGGGAGTGTGGCTGAAGAAACGCCAATGCTAGGGGTGCCAGAACAGGAGCTACTGGGCATGGTATCAACATTTGCGATGCCTACCCAAAAAGGGCTGCCGTTGCAACCAAAGTTGGCAGCCAGTATAAACTACATGGCAACGAATCAACTTCAGGGACAGGCCATTAATGACACTGCAGCCGAATACCTAGCTCCTGAGAAGTGTGTCTCCCTCAACGTGCCTGCATTCAACAACCCCATCTGGGGTAACATGAGCCCTGGCATCAGAAGTCAGGAAGTAAAACTCCAAAAAATCCTAAAACTACTGGCTGCTGGGATTGCCAGGTCAGTGGATGGAGTGGAAATGCCGGAAGAGCTACAGGATGCTCTGGCACTCCTCTGTAACACTCAGTTTGAGATCAACTGTTACAGAAAGAGTGTCATCCGGCCTGCACTGAACCCCAAGTTCGCGGGGTTGTGCAGACCCAGCAGTGCACAGCCGCCTACACTACCATTTGGGGACAACCTGCCTAAGCAGGTAAAAAACCTCAATAAAGAGGCAAAGGCAATAGGCATGATCAAAGTGCTGGCTGCCACCAAGTCCTCACACCCGCGGCGACAACACCCCTATGCATCCACCAGCAGACCACGCTACCACAGCGACAGAACACCTGCTGGTGAACGCTCGAAGGCCGTCCAACCTGCTCAATGGTCTTTTTTAGGCCATGCCCCAGCACGGCCTTCTTGGAAGATGCGCCACCCCCACACCGCAGCGCTTCCACCTCCCAGGAAAAAAGGACAAAGACAAAGACAACGCAGCACCGCCGGTAACCATGGAGGTAGGTGGGTCTGGTTGCCTCAGGAACATTGCATGTTTAAATTCTTCACGGATTGGGGGACGGTTGCACTTGTTTCGGGATGCATGGAGTTCTATAACTTCTGATCCTTTCATACTGCAAAGTATTCAGGGATACAAAATTGAATTTGTTCACAAACTTCCCATTCCTGTTCACCTAGTCGAAAGTTTGTACTTTCACAGAAAGTAAAGACAGAAGGTCATGCTGAACTCTTAAGACTACATACAAAAGGGGTAATTGAGAAAACCAAAAATGAATCTCATGAGTTTGTATCGAACATCTTCACCAAAAAAAGACGGTGGATGCCGCATCATTATTGATTTGACACAACTGAATACTTTAGTGCAGTACGCCCACTTCAAAATGGAAACTTTTGTTACTGCCAAACAACTAGTTTCCAAGAGATACGTCATGGCTTGTAGCGACCTAAAAGATGCATACTATTCAGTATCAATAGACAAAGATCATCGCAGATATTTGAAATTTGCCTGGATGGGGCAGCTCTGGCAGTATAAAGCGCTGCCTAATAGATTAACATCAGTACCCAGACTGTTTACCAAATTATTGAAACCAGCTTCAGCGTGTCTCAGAAAGCAAAAACATATTGTAATTGCATACCTCGATGACATTTTAATAGTGGGGAAAACCTTGGAGTTGGCCAAATTGGCTGTCTCAGCCATTGAGCACTTATTTCAAAATCTGGGGTTTATCTTCCCTCCAAACAAATCCAAATTAATGCCTTCTTCCACTATGGACTATTTGGGATTCATGATTGACTCGGTTCATATGTCTGTCACTTTGCCACCGAACAAAGCGTCAGACTTGATAGAAGCATGTAAGAGCCTTGCTGGCATCAGTAAACTGTCTATTCGGCAAGTAGCCAGGGTAATTGGGAAGCTTGTGGCTGCCTTCCCAGCCACACAATTTGGGCCCTTGCATTTCCAAAACCTATAAAGAGCAAAAATTGCAGCACTCAAACACCATGCTGGCCATTTTGACAGGCCAATGCAATTACCAGCAAAAGCAAAATTGGAATTACAATGGTGGATAGACACTGCTCGACATTGCTCTGATCCCATTACAATCACAAATCCCTCGGTTATACTACAAACTGATGCCAGCGCTCAAGGCTGGGGAGCAACTAATACCACCTCCAGTTGCGGTGGTAGATGGAATGCACATGAATTAACCTTACTCCCGGCACTGGGAATTAATCATCTAGAAATGCTGGGAGCATTTCATGGACTCCGGGCTTACTGTTCGGACATGCACCATCTGCATGTACGCTTACAAATTTACAATACCACCGTGGTGGCTTATATCAATCATATGGGTGGAATTAAGTCGATATCTTGTGGTGAATTGGTCAATACAATCTGGCACTGGTGCTTAGAAAGGAACATTTGGATATCAGCCACTTACCTTCCGGGTAAGCTAAATACAGTGGCGGACACCAGGTCACGCAAGTTTAATGACAACACCGAATGGATGTTGGACCGCAAAGTGTTTGGCGATATTGTAGATCGGTATGGAACACCAGATATCGACCTTTTTGCATCCAGACTTAATCATCAAATACCAACATATGTTGCATGGGAACCAGACCTCGGAGCAGTAGCGATGGACGCTTTCTCGCTACACTGGGGGGATTTGTTTTTCTATGCATTTCCCCCCTTCTGCCTCATCAGTCGGGTCTTGCAGAAAATTCAACAAAACTCTGCATGGGGTATTCTGGTTGTGCCCGACTGGCCTACTCAGCCATGGTTCCCTGTGGTACTGGACATGGTCTCAGAACCATGCATTCCAATACCCAAACGTCCGAGTTTAGTGGTACATCCTGTGACAGGGGAGAGTCACCCGTGCCATGACCGGATGAACCTATTGGTTTGCAGGGTTTGAAAAGGCCACTCCTGGATTTTGGACTCTCAGACCGAACAATGAATATCATCACGCATTATGCAGGGAGTCCACCAGGAGACAATACCTCACTTACGGCAAGAAATGGGAGGTGTTTTGTACCAAGACAAACACCACATATGACACAGCCACCATTACGGAAGTGCTGGAGTTCCTGGCAAGCCTTCATTTTGATGAAGGTATAAGCTACAGTGCCATCAACTGTGCCATATCTTCATATCTCGGACAAGGTTTAGATCATCTTGCAGTGGGGTCTCACCCCTTGGCATCTAAACTTATGAGGGGTATTTTTAACTCAAATCCCCCCAGGCCTAGATACGTCTGCAGACACAATATTAAGTTCGGTATTATAATTTCCCCAAAGTAGGGGTATTATTATTTGTTATTTGTTAAATAAATACCCTCTTGTTTTTCAGCACAGTTTCATGTCTGAAATACGTTAACATACTTCCTCCATTTGTCATTATGGCAATGTGTGAGCATGGACCTGTTCCAGGGCATGAAATCACAGAGCTTTGAAATCTTCACGTAGTCATTCACGTGACTCCGAAGTAAAATAGTAAGATTAAATGAGAACTTACTAGTTTGAAGTTTGATCTTTATTTTATGAGGAAGTACGATGAGGGATTACGTGCCCTCCGCTCCCAAACCCTCTATTATAAAGGTCAACTGGTATGCTGGTTCTCTTATCTTACTATGTTAGTCAACTCTGTTATCTGTGATTTCACACCGCTGCTTTGAAGAATGTCGCGCATGCGTGCTGGCGGGGTCTTCATGTAATCCCTCATCGTAACTCCTCATAAAATAAAGATCAAACTTCAAACTGTTCATTTAATCTTACTATTAATGTTCGTAGTTTTGTCCTAGCCAAGTTTAATAGCCTGATGGCTGTGGGGAAGTAGCTTTTCCTGAACCTGGTTGTTGCAGTCTTCAGGCTCCTGTACCTTCTCCCTGCAGGTAGCAGGGAGATGAGTGTGTGGCCAGGATGGTGTGGGTCCTTGATGATACTGCCAGCCTTTTTGAGGCAACGACTGCGATAGATCCCCACGATGGAAGGGAGGTCAGAGCTGATGATGGACTGGGCAGTGTTTACTACTCTTTGTGGTCTTTTCCTCTCCAGGACGCTCAAGTTGCCGAACCAACTGGTCAGCATGCTCTCTACTGTGTACGTGTAGAAGTTAGAGAGAGTCCTCCTTGACAAACCGACTCTCCATAATCTTCTCAGGAAGTAGAGGTGCTGATGTGCTTTGTTAATAGTAGCATCAGTGTTCTCGGACCAGGAAAGATCTTCAGAGATGTGCACGCTCAGGAATTTAAAGCTCTTGACCCTTTCAACCATCGACCCATTGATATAAACGGGACTGTGGGTCCCCATCCTACTCCTTCCAAAGTCCACAATCAGTTCCTTGGTTTTGCTGGTGTTGAGGGCCATGTTATTGTGCTGGCACCATATGGACAGTTGCTCAATCTCTCTTCTATACTCATCCCCATCAGTGATACGTCCCACAACAGTGGTGTCGTCAGCGATGATGGAGTTCGCACTATGACCGGCTATGCAGTCATGAGTATAGAGTGAGTACAGCAGGGGGCTGAGCACGCAGCCTTGAGGTGCTCCCGTGCTGATTGTTATCGAGTCTGACACATTTCCACCAATACGAACAGACTGTGGTCTGAGAATGAGGAAGTCGAGGATCCAAATGCTTCCAGGTAGACATGATACATTGGCCAGAAAACCCCATGTCACACGATTACAAGGTAGGTCCACGCTACATTAGGTACTGACTTTCTGAGCATACAGCCAGTGGAGTGAAGTCCTCAAAATAATCTGAGTCTTAACATGTCAGCAGGTGCTGAGATGGCCATCTTTGCCACTGTAGGCCAATATGGTTGTCCTCAATATGTTGTCCTTCTCCTGATGAATGCTTTCAGGAAGGGTAAGTCTATTATGAGCATCCAACTCTAGGACACACAGCAGGCATTAATAACCCTGCCCTGCCAAACATAGCACCATGAGCCCAGAGCCAGCAGAATTCCATTGAGAACTCTGCTGGCACTTTCCACAACTCTTAACCCACGGCTCCTGCTCATGTACTCAGCTGCATGAGCAGGGGTTTCAGAACGGGAGACGAGCCATGAAAATTAGAATAATCCTTGTTACTAAAGAGTTGGCCCTCTACTGATCTTGTCCTGCAAGACTTTACAGGGAGCAATAATCTACTTCTAAAACATGATAAGCACTGCGTATTGATTTAGTATAAATGAGTAATGCAAGTTCTTAAGTACTTGACACGACCATGAAAAAAATCATTCCATGGTTTCAGACTTTGATGTTCATAGATACAGAACAGATCAACATTCACCCCTTGTATCATATAGATCCTTGTTTATGTAGGCAATCCAGACATTGATTGCAGAACCACACTTTCTAAACTCTCGAGAAGCCTGAAACCTCTAAAATCAGCATGCGCATCAAAAGAAAAGAGTCTTTTCTCTGAGTTCAAAGGTTTAACGATGCTAGTAATGCCTCGGTGAGCTGCAAACATTCTCATATGGCATAGACCAGTCACCACCACCTGGAATGATCTGTAAACTGAAACGTGCTGACTACAGTGACCTGCATGTCTACAAGCCGGGTGCTCGGTGGGAGCTCTGCCCTCTGACGATTACAAATCACTGCCACTGCTTCTTTCAGAAACATAAGCCTTCAAATATATTGTTCTTCAGAAGTAGATTGTTGCTCCGTGTCGACTCTTCTGGGGATAGGATCGGTAGACACGAGCGACTACCTCTTGTATGTCTTCGTTGCTGAGGATCCTACTCCCCAACAGACCCATTGGTCACTCCGCATCAAAGATGTAGCACTCATCCCAAGTAGCTCCAGCAGCTTGCTTCCCCTCCTGTGACAGATGGATGAGTGCAAATGCCTTTACAACATATCCGAGTGGAAAATTGTGGAGTAGATGTGGCTGTGGAATGGCTGTGAATAGAGCTTTGTTCTAGAGCGCTAGTGTGCTGGTTCCATGTATATTTTAACTATTCTGTACACAGTATATGAACCTCACTGCCATCTGTTGTCTGTCACTAAATTGCCTCCTCAGTTGGAGACAATTAAAGGTCACCATTATTAGTTTATCTGAAGAAATAAAACATCCAGACTGGAAGGATGACAGATTTCCTTCCCTCAGATTTCCTTAATGAATCAAATGTTTTTTCAGCAACAATCCAGAAGTATCATGTTATGTTATTGATTCTAGCTTTTTAATTCCACATATAAACTACATTTGCATGCTTTACTCAAAATATCAAAGTTTATCTACCCAGCACACAGAAAATATGTCAACTTGATTGTTTTTTCAATGAACATGAAGCCTATTTTTATTTAATGACCCAAAATAAATGCTTGCATGTATATATCTTTCCATAACTTTCTGACACCCAAAGCAAATTCAAGCCATTGAAGTGCATATGATGTGTAATCACTTCTGTAATGTGGGAAATATAACAACCAGTCTGTGCACAAGATGCCACAAGCAACAATGGTACAAATGGGAAAATAATCTGTTATTTACATTGCTTGATGGGCACAAGTTGATTTCTCTGAGATAAAGAATGGATTTTTAAATGCTCTATAGAAATTCAATACATAGACAGAACTTTTACCCAGGTGGAAATGTTAAATACTGGAGAACATAGCTTTAAGGTAGGAGCGGAAAGTTTAGAGAAGACTTACGAGGCAAGTTATTTTACAGCGAGTAGTAGATGCCTGGAACGGGCTGGAAGGAGATACAATAGTAATATTTAAGAGGTATTTGGATATGTACATGGTATAGAGGAATAAAGACATTGTACAAGTAGATGGAATTAAGGTCATAAGGTCATGTGATAGTAGAATTAGGCCATTCAGCACATCACGTCTCCTCCGCCATTCAACCATGGCTGGTCTATCTATCCCTCACAACTAACTATATATATATATATATATATATATATATAATGGAAAATATACATGGAGTTCATGAGATTGGTATGGTTGGCTCAGAATCATGGGCTGATGGGCCTTCAGTGGCTAATTAACCTAATAAGCCTGTTGCCGGTTACTTTGCCTACTGCGTGGTTGAATGGGAGAATCGAGGGTGAGGTTGATGGGCACGTGGGGAGAATAAAAAGCATTAAGGTAGGATTAATGTAGAAATGGGTGCTCGATGAACGCTGCAGATTCGGCAAGCCAAAGGGCCTGCTTCCTTGCTTAGCTCTCTGTGACTCTTGATGCAGTCCTCCTCCCAAACATCTTGCATCTATATAGGCAAATACTCACTTAGACGGCTCTGATAGCATCCTTCAAACTCACAACCTCGACCTTCAAGTAGCTCAAGGGGTGCATAAAAACATCACACCCTGTAGAACAAGTTATGTACCATCCTGAAAAAGAAATGTATTACTGTTCCCTAAGTGCCATTGGATCCAAATTCTACAATTCCCTATCCAACTGCAATGTGAGAGCACTGCATCAGAAAGATAGCAGCAGTTCAAGGAAGAGGCACTCCAGTGCCTTTACAAGGTCAATAAATAATGCCCTTACCTACAAAATTCTAAATCAGTGTGTTCTTTTATTTTGCTCTCTGTTAATTTTATCACTAGCATATAATCATTTGTTCTTAGCCCAAACAATTAAGACCTCATTTCATTTCTTATGCTGCTGCTTCCTTTCCTATTTCTTATCCCACCTTCTCTGCGTACCCTTCTAAATATTGTTTTACATATCTCATAATTATGGAGAATTATTTTGCAGCTGCTTATTGCTCTCATGGATGATACTTGACCCACTAAACACTTTCAACCTTTTCATTTTTTCTAAAGATTTCCATCACACTGTTCCTAGTAAGGAGCGAGAACCTAATCAATGAGACACTCGAACATAAAAACAAAACGCTTCCAGCTGCTGAAAAACTGAAATGAGAACTGAAAATGCTAGAAGTACTCACAAAGTCAGAGCAACAGCAATGTTTGAGGGCAAAGACCTTTCCTCAGAGCTGAGAAATCTTAATATCAAACAGGTTTTAAATTGTAAAGAGTAAAGAGGGGGTGAGAGTATGATGGGAATATCTGTAATGGAGCAGGGAAACCAAGAGAGACTGGATAACACAAACATATAATTGATGATGAAGCTGCCAGGCCTCAGAGAGTGGTAAAAGCAGATAATCTTCTGCAGGGAATGTAAATATGAGATGAATGTAAACTGAGGAGAGAAAGGAAAGGAAAACAAAACAATGTTGGATGCAAGATACACACGTGAGAAGCAAAACATTGCAGAAGCTGGAAATCTGAAGTAAAACTGTGAATTCTGGAAATTCTGAGCAGTTCCATTAGGGTATGTGGAGAGAGTAAAACTGCCAACATTTCAGGTTGACCATCTTTCATCAGAACTGGCCTTTTCTGGTATCAGCTAGAGAATTGTTCAATTCAGCTGTCCAATTCAATTATTTGAAATTGCTGAATTCAAAGTACAGAAGACTGTCGTGTTTCTAGATGGAAGATGAAATGCTGTTCCTCAAACATAAGCTGGGCTTCATTGGAATAATGTAAGAGGTCAAAGATACAGAAACCAGAGCGGGAGCAAGATACATTTAAAATAGCAGACAACTGAAAGCACTAGAAGATTGAAATAAACTGTCTGCATATGATTAACATAATTTCTCTAAAAGTGAAAACTAGTAAGGTAAAATGGAAGAGGTTTAAGTGATTTGCTGCTTCATCTGGACTATTCTATTCATCTCTAATAGGGGGAGGGGGTGGGGGGGGGGAGTATGAGAAAAAAAGTCAGGTGTTGCATATCCTTTGTGATATGAGAAGATGCTGTGAGAACATAAGTGTAGTGCTGGTGAAAATTAAAGTGTGGACCAGAGCTTTGCATAAGGAATAGTATCTTTGAAATATGAAAATAGAATGGTGAGGGAAAGATGTCTCTGGGATATTTCAATGATTAGAAAGGTTGGTAGAGCAGAAGGAGTGGACAGAGAAACTCAATTCTTTCTCTGGAAGGAAAATTAAGGTTTAGGTTAAAAGTATGGGAAATGAAACAATAAAAATAGGATGCAGCACCAATTCAGTCAACGGTTCACCATGGTGCACTTCAGAGGATTGGTGGCTGACTGCCGACTCAAACAGCTTTGTATGCGGGAATTCCTGTCTCACAAAATTCATTGAGTTTTTTGAGGAGGGGAACTAGAGTATTGACTGCACGTTGATTAAATGGACTTTAGCAAAATCTTTGACAAAGTTCCCATTCATGGTTAAAATTCATGGGATCAAGGGTGAGATAACAAATTTGATTCAAAATTAGCATGGTGGCAGGAGGCAGAGGGTGAGAGTTGAAGGTTGCGTTCGAGACAACCGGTGATGTGCTGTAGTGAATACAGCGATTAGCAAATTTGCAGATGACAAGAAAATTGGTTGTCTTTTGGACGAGTGGTGAAAGTTACCTAATGTTGATGTACAACAGGATCTAGATCAACTGGAAAAATGGACAAGGGAATGGCTGTTGGAATTTAACTCAAATAAAAGCAAAGTGATGTACTTTTGGGAAATTAAACCTGCCCATGATCTACATACTTAATGGCAGGTCCTTGCGGAGTGTTATTGAACAAGTGATATCTTGGCGTATAAGTACATAATTCTCTGAAAGTGGCAATAGAGTTTAGACAGGGCCATGAAGAAGTTGTATGGTCTGCTTGCCTTCATCGGCTGATGTTACTGTTGTACAAATCATTGGATAGGCTGCACTTGTGTGTAGTTCTGGTTACTATGCAGAGAAGAATGGCTGAGAAATATATCGCCTTCGTTCTCAGTGGGTCTAAGTCGTAGAACCACCAAGACAATAGTTTAGTTTAGAGAAACAGTGCGGAAACAGGCCCTTCGGCCCACCGGGTCTACACCCACCAGCGGTCCCCATGCATTAACAATATCTTACACACACCATGCACAATTTACACATACACCAAGCCAATTAGCCTATATACCTGCACGTCTTTGGAGTGTGGGAGGAAACCGAAGATCTCGGAGAAAACCCATGCGGTCACGGGGAGAATGTACAAATTCTGTACAGACAGTGTTGTATTCGAGGGCTAAATAATTCACAAACTACACTTGGTGTCCAGAATCCAAAGCTGCCCTGAAGCCCTGCACATCTCCCCAGGGACCCTCCCTGAGGAAACATTCATTTCGAGACAGAGCCCTCTAGTGGTGACTCCAGGACACAACAGACAGCACCCGCAGTCGGGATCAAATCTGGGTATCCGGCACTGCAACTCAGCAACTCAGCAACTCAGCAACTGTAAAGCAGCAACTCTACCGCTGCACTACCGTGACGGGACTTTGGAAGTAAATTCAGTTGAATGACTACAGCAGTTCAGAGAGGCTGAAATTGGCAGGCCCAAAGTTCTTCCTCACCCCCAGATAATCATCTATTTTCTATTAGGTCAATGATCTAGACTACGCAGTAGCAATTATGGCAAAATTAGCAATGTTCGCCAACATCACTTTACAAAACTGACTGCAGCCTCAGGATTTCTGCACTGAGATATTTGATGCAAACAGCTAGAAGCTGTGTCAATGATTTGATGAGATGCTCTGCGGCTGGACTTTAGTTTTGAACACAACAAGAAAGCAAGGCCTGGGTGTAACTGCCTGCAACTTAGAGGAAACTCGCTTGAAGATTCAGCCCAAGGTGTGAGATGATACAACAAATGTTTTCTGCTTGTTTTTAACGTAAGGAATCAGACACATGAAACCAAGGTGATGACATTAATTCAAAAATATTTGTTCACACTTATTTAAGGATTTATGTGTTGAATCTTTCCTTACTAATTTACACTTCCAAATATTCAAACAGTTTCAAATCTTAAAAAAAAAATGTTTTGTATGTTTCAACAACATTCAGTGTCTTTTAGAAAGTAAAACTTTAGCCTGTTCTGAATTAGTAAGAAAATGTAGCTATGTTGACTGGCTGTATTTGAACGATTTTGTGGACTGACTAATCTTGCCCATCCCTCATGATGTTAATTTTACCTCAGCAGGAAAAAAAAACGCACAATAATTTGTTCAACTATAACATGATGTTCCAGCAAAAAAATCTCCTGCAAAGTCCGGCCTAAATCTTTTTAAATCAATGGCAGTTTAGGATTACAGAGCATATTTTGGAAAGCTGAAATAAAGAGAGAAAATGCAGAGGGTACACAGCATGTCAGGCAGCATCCGTAGAGAGAGAGAGAGATAGGGATTATATTTAAGGTCAATGGCTCTTAAACACAACTGGAAAAGTGAGAAAACAAGTGTGTTTTAAGTTCCAGATAGCGGGCAGGTGGAGAAAATAAAGTGGGTGTCTGGCCGGATGGAAGCCAATGTTGTCTGAAAGAAGCACTGCTTTTAATGCCTCCTTTGAAAGACAAATGAATGCTCGTTAACCATCACAGCTTTATGTGGAGGGATTTAGATGGAAGAACAGTTGGAGAGAAATATGTCAGAACTGTAAGATGCTGAACAAATAAATTGCTGGAAATCTAAAATTAAAATAAAGATTCTGGGGATTCTCAGTGGATCAGGTTGTATCTGTGGTGAGAGAAATATTGAGATGCAAGTGGATGATTTTACAACAGAAAATGTTTGTTATCTGAAAATGTTCAATATCGAGTCCCAATGTGTGCCTGGTTGGAAGATGAAGTGCCATTCGTCAAAGTTTGGCATTTTGTTAGAGTGATGTTAAAAACCAAACACAGAGGTCAGAATGGGAATAGAGCTGAGATTTAAAGTGGCATTACAGTCCCATGGATTCTTTTTTAATTAACTTGTAACCTGTAGTTTCACTGCTGTGGATTTAGATTGTATTACATCTGATCAAATAACAGAGCAAAATAATTGTGAAGGTTAATAATACTGCATCTGGTCATTTTCATTGTATTTTCACAAGGACTGAATATATTTCAGAAGAGCAAAATTAACTATGAACCTAATAACCAGCACTGGAAAGGTCGTCTAGCTACAGCTCGACCTCTACGAGCCATTGTGTCGTGCTGCCTATGACCCCACAGAACCATTACCACTTTATTTTGAGAAGTTATTCCCACAACACTTTAAGCTGCTGCAGGACTACTGGGATATTCATCAATGTATGACCTATACTTTCTACACCGAGGTTGATTTTCAGTGCAGTTTCAGTGTTTAGGTGTTTTTATGAAATGGAATTAAATTTGACAAATCTGTTGGTCTTTTTTGAAGCTGCAAATTGCTGGTCAGATGAAGTGAACCAGCAGATGTGGTGGATTTGTGTTTTCAAAAAAACACCAAAAAAGTACCATGAGAGAGATAATTAAATAGAATTAGAGCATCAGGGTAATATACTAGCACAGATTGGGGATTGGTTAAGAGATATAAAACAAGGTATAGAAATAGAGAATACGTTTATAAAGAATTTTCAGTTAAGAATAAGGAGTGGGCCATTTAGGACTGAGGTGAGGATAAACCTTTTCACCCAGAGAGTTGTGAATCTGTGGAATTCTCTACCAGTAGAGGTCAATTCACTGGATGTTTTCAAGAGAGAGTTAGATATAGCCCTTGCTAATGAAATCAAGGGATATGGGGAGAAAGCAGGAACGCCATGATCATATTAAATGGCGGTTGGCTCGAGAGGCCAAATGGCCTACTCCTGTACCTATTTTCCATGTTTTTAAATGGGAGGGAGGCTATGACTTGTGGGTTCTGCAAGGATCAATGCTTGCGCCCCAATTGTTCATGCTCTATCAGTGCGGGGATAAACGATATTATTACCCATATCACACATCTGAGGTATGCTTTTACAAAATTGTATTCCCTTCGTTTTTACTGCCAGCAGGGGTAACAGGGGAATATTTTCTTGTATTCCCCTTTCTTGCGAACGCCTATGGACTTTACCTGTTAAAACAGCGGGGAATATAGCCTTATATTCCCCTGGTCTCACATCCGGGAACTTGGCAATGTGACGCTGCGTGGGAAATTTAGAATTTGTTCTCGACAAGCAAAATGGCAGCCTCCTGCGAGAAGAGGTTCGCGACTTTTGACGAACAGAGATTTTCCTCTAGATGTCTGATAATGGGTAATAATAACAATATTGACTGTCCTCTTTCGGGGGATACGACATATATTGCCCTCACTAGATCCATATTGCCCTCGTCTTCGACTCGGGCAATATGAATCTAGTTCAGGCAATATATGTCGTATCCCCCTCAAGGCCAGTCAATATTCTATTAATATTTCCAGGTTTGCTAAAGATACAAAATTAATCAATAGTATAAAGAAGACACAACGTGCTGAAATAACTAATTTTCAGACTACATCAATAATACTTATTACCCAAGGATGCCAGTGAGGGTGGGGGGGGGGGGGGGGGGGGGGTGAGGGGAAGTGGGTGGGGTGACATTTGATGAATATGGACAAGAAAAATGAAAGATAAGGATATGGCAGATGGAACATAATGTGTGAAAATGCAATGCTATTCACTTAGATAGCAAAAAATAGAGAGGTGGAGTATTTTGCGAGAGATTTAAGGTGTTCGTGTTAAAGGGCAGACGTCTGTGTGCACAATTCACCAAAAGGGAACATGCAGTTACAGCAAACTAGCACAAGGGGTTTCTTGCTGAAATTACATAGAGGCCTGGTGACTGCACCTGGAATATTATGCACGGGGTTGGAAGTCTTACCCAAGGAAGAATATATTTGTTATGGATAAAAACTACAATCAAATCACAAGAATGATTCCTGGCATGTAACATGAGATTAAAAGGATCGGACCCAAATACTCTAGAATTTAGAGTAAAGAGAGGGGCATTCAAGTGCAGTTTCATACCACTTCGAGCAGGGTGCAAGGCCACCAAATTCAAGTGCAATTTCATACCAGTTCAAGCAGGGTGCAAGGCCACCAAATTCAAATGCAGTCCAACAAATTCAAATGCAGTTTCATACCATTTCTTGCAGGGTGCGAGGCCACCACAAAACTACATAAAATACCACAACACACCACAAAAAAAACCACATAAGAACCATATAAAAACTACACTCACAATTCAGTAGACATTCAGTGTGTTCAGTTGGGTCACAGCTTAGACAGAGTGGCATGAACTCTCTCTCCCCCATCTTGCAGAGACTGAGCCACGCCCACACTTCTAGGTTTTATATGGCGGCGCCTATCGTCAGCGTCTCGACTACAGTCCGTCTGTCTTTTATTTTTATTTTGTCTCGTTAAATGTATGTCTTGACTCTAGTTTTTTTTTTTTAAGCTGTGTATATGTGGGGGGTGGGGGGGGGGCGTTAATCTCTTTTTCCCTGTCGGGCCTCTGGTGTCGTTGGGCCTAACATCGTGGAGCCAGCCACGGCCTCCGGCCGGGACCAGCCTAGGGGCTCCAGTCGTGGAGCCTGTCGGACCTGACATCGCGGAGCTGGCCGACTTCGGAATGGGAAGAGCTGTGGTGGCGCGCAGCTGCGACCCGACTTCGGAGCTTCGGAGGCTCCGGCCGCAGACCCAGTGGATGTTGATATCAGGAGGTCACAGGTCCCTGGTGGGAGACCGCTTTTCGGAGCTCCCGCAACGGCAACTTCTCCCGCTGGAATCGTGGGGTTTAAAGGACACGGAACAGGGCCTAACATCGCCCCGCGTGACTTAAACAGCCGTGGGACTTACCATCGCCCGCCGGGGGCTTTAACACCGGGAGCCCCAGTTCGCCTCGACGCTGCAGTGGACTGCTGGACCACGGGAGAAGAACAAAGGAAAGAGAAGGTGTTGGAGATTCACTGTAATGGATGTTTATGTAAATTGTATTAAGTGTGGGTCTTGGGTTTTTTTGTAATGTAAGACTGTAGAAAACACAAATTTGTTCAAACCAAGCTGTTTGAATGACAATAAAAGGCATTCTATTCTATAGTCCTTTCCCCTCCCACCGGAAGGGGCGTGGCCTCGTGGTGTGATTGACAGGAGAGAGAATCTCAACATGTTATAATCACTAATAACTTTTATTTTTCATCAATGGGAAAAACCTCTGGCCCTGCAGAGCGGAGGAGGACTGAGTAAGATGGCCAAAAATCACAGCCAGAAATGGTAGCGTTTTTTCTAAAATCAATATACAGTGCAAACAGGAAGGGGTCAAGTTTAGACTTTTAACTATAGGCTTTTTAAACCAACCACCACTACCACATTTGCTTTGCTTTTTCAAACCAACCAACCACCACCACATCTGTTAATTCATTCACAGATTTTAACCTTTAGTTTTCATTAATTTCACAAAGAAATGGGTATTTTTCTAGTATTGTACTGTAGCCCACAGTTTTTCAGACATTGACATATTGAAATATTGATATTTCTATTGAAGCAGTGCAGCGTAGGTTCGCAAGCTTATTTCCCGGGATGGCGGGTCTGTCATATCTTGATAGAATGGAGTGGTTGGGCTTGTATACTCTGGAATTTAGAAGGATGAGAGGAGATCTTATTAAAACATATAAGATTATTAAGGGATTGGACACGCTAGATGCAGGAAACGTATTCCCGATGTTGGGGATGTCCAGAACCAGGGGCCACAGTTTTAGAATAAGAATTAGAATGGAGATAAGGAAAATTTTTCTTGAGAGTTGTGAATCTGTGGAATTCTTTGGAGTCCAATTCTCTGGATGCTTTCAAGAGAGTTAGATAGAGCTCTTAAAGATAGGAGAGTTAGGGGATATGAGGAGAAGGAAGGAATGGGGTACTGAATGTGGATGATCAGCCATGATCACAGTGAATGGTGGTGCAGGCTCGAAGGGCCGAATGGCTTACTCCTGCACCTATTGCCGATTGTTTTATTATACGGTGAAAAAATATGTAGTTTATATGAAAGATAAATTGTTGATAATGAAAGGAAGAAAGTTAAACACATGGAAAATCAAACTCAAGCAAAATTAGAGAGTAATCCGCAAGCAGAAGGCCTTTAAAATGACTTGTTTAGCACTTAATCAAATGGGATTTTCTAAATATTTTTGATCTCTGATAAGAGGATCTAAGTACATTTGCTTTATCTCGGAATGTTAGAAACATATTTTATGCCAAGACTTTTATTTCTTCAGTCTCATATCTCAAATTGTAATCACTATCTATCTATACATACATAATTAAAACTCTATTCTTATGCTCTTCAGGTTTGCGTGGTTTTTCTATTTGCGCAAAAACGGTACACGATAGTGCTATGATTTGTCACCACATTAATCACCATTCTCATGTGCTACAAGTGCAACAAGTTTTGTTCTGATCGATGGTATATTTTAAAAGTTATTAAGGTTTAAAAATCTTAAAAACTGCACATGCACAGATTTGTCTCCTCTCCTGTCAGTTAATGTGATGCGCCTTCCTGCACCGCGGCCTCTCCTCCCCTCCTCACAGCAACTTGTTTACCGTCTCCCCCACCACCACCACCGGAGACCGCGGGGGGAGGGGCTTTCAGTGGAGGCCCTGGTCCCATCTCTCTCTCTCCCTCACTCAACTCTCTCTACCACCCACCCTCCGCGGCAATGGCGGTCCCGTCTACCTGGGTGAACGGCTGCGACCGCCCGTCTCCTCCGCCGCCTCCGTTATGGTAACTCACCCTCACGGCCTTCTCAATGGAGACCCTCTCTACCAGCTCGTCGAAACACGTGGCGCCAAAACACGCAGCCCGGACAGACCCCAGCAGAGATGAGGTAGGCGGGTGGGCAGGGATGGACCGAGCGGCAGCAGCAGCGGCCGGGCGGGGACGGGCCAAGCGGTGGTTGAGCCACTGGTCCAATCATCAAGTCAACGGGATCTAAACCACAGCTAACAATGAATGACCAGTGGAGGAAGGAACTGCAGATGCTGCTTTTTATGGTGGGAGGGATGGAGTGACAGAGGGTAGGGGAAAGGAGAGGTGAGGGAGGGATTGGGGGAGGGGAGGAGGAGAGGGGAAAGAGAGGGAGGGAGTGTGGGGGGATTGAGGGAGAGGAAGAGTTAGGGAGAGAAAGTGGAGAAAGTGGGGGAGGCGAGGTGAAGGAGGAGGGGGGAATAGAGGGCAGTGGGGGAGGTCAGGAGGGATAGTGGGGGGGAATAGGGGAGGTGAGGAGTGGGGAATAGAGGGATAAGAGGGGGTGTGGAGGGGAGGGGAAAGGATAGGGAAGGAGAGGTGGGGGAGGTATTGGTGGAGGGGAAGAGGAGAGGGGAAAGAACAGGAAGGTGAAGAGGAGGGGGAGTGCTGGGGGATGAGGGGAAATGAGCCGCACCTGCGCAGTTGGGGGCTATGCATGAGTGGTGGAATATTGCATTGAGGGAGCAGACCCAATGGGTCTACACTTAGTCTAGTTTACACAGTCTAAAAAAGACACGGTCTAGTCACACAAATAAGTCAACACAGTTCCCATAAAATTGCAGAACACCAGAACGCTATTCTTTCTAGAAAGTACATTGTAGAATATTCATCTTTTTTATTGTTGCACATTGAACCATTCTCACCCATAACTGTCCCACTTAAAATCAAAAGGTACACCAAAATAATATGATTTGAGGACATTAAATGTTAATAAGACATTAAAGCCTTGGTGCCAGTGTTTAAAATAAACTGATTTTCTACAGCCATTTCCAAACTCTGCATTGATGGGAATTTCAGCAGGATAGAAATTCCTGGAATTTGGGACTAGCTTAATGTGAATTTTCATAAATTACCATATTACTAAAGGAAATTGAGTGAGATGAGACACGCTGGAATAACACCTCTCAAGGCAACAATGATGTTTTAACTGAATGAAAATCCTTGCTGCTGAAAGTTTCATTCTAACAACAATATAAAAATTCAGAGGCAAATGAGTTTGCAATAAACAAGGGCATTGCTGCATAGCCAGAGGCTGCCTCTGACACAGTATGTTCCCAAAAAGAAGCACAAATGGTTTTGTTGTGGATTTATTTGAAAGCTACTTTTGAATAGGCAATGGATTCACTCTTTCTTGGACATAAAATGTGCTGTGTCAGATAAGCTTGTAGTGAGTGTGAATGCAGGAATACCTACGTCAGTGAATCAGCGCACATCAATAAGACAACCTTTGTGCCTTTACTTCAAAAAAGGAAACTAAATTACGAGAAAAAACCCTCCAACATTATTACATTATAGTTGGGTATAAATTAGATCGACTATCTCCAATAGCAATAATACCAGAAGTAGGGACATTGTGCTCCGACGTTATAAAGCTTCACTTGCAGTTCTACATGCCGTGCTGGTCACCACACTGTTGGAAACATGTGATAGCCTGAAGAGGGTGCATTCACTATGATTTTACATTGGATGGAGCAGTAGAGTTTGAAGAGAGACAGGAGAAGCGAATTATTTTCTCTCTGGAGCAGACGACGTTAAGGGGGGACATGATTGAGGTACATAAAATTATGAAGTGTGTACTGTGTGAAACCTGCTCTCGGCTCTCATCTCATAGATAGACAAAACTAGTAGAAATAGGTTGAGAGTAAGGGGGAAGAGATTTAGAGGGAGACGTTCTTCACCCAAAGGGTAGTCAGTACTTGGAATGCATTGCCTGCGAGAGTGGTTGAAGCTGAATCAGTGAAATCATTTAATACATGTTGAGAATAACAGTTGCTTTGCTTTGGCATAGAGACCCAAATACTGGGCGATGTAGTTAATATTGAAGGGTGCCACTGGTCATTGTGAACAAATTGGTCTGAATGTTTCCATGCTGTCTAATTCTACGGTTCAAAATCCAGAGGTCCTTGGAAATGACAAACTCTTGCCCCTCCGCCCTTGTCTGACGTGGCAATATCTGACGTGAAATGTTATCCACCTGCAATTCTGCAACTTTCAACATCATATCTATTGTGAGATGGTCACTGTCCACCTGAGTTACCACCTGAGTGGTCACTGTCCACCTGAGGAACTATCACTTAAGAGTTGATAGTTCCTTTATCTAACAAATCACAACCAAAATAATACTCTGCATACACAGAACACATTTATGATCCTCAGAAGTAATTGAACGAGTAATGCAAGTCTGCATGACTTCAAATGCCTTCAGGTTATTTACATATATATTTGCTTAGACAGGAATGTTGTAAATATTGCAAAATATTAATTGTTTAAATTTTTTTCTTGCTTATTGATTTTCAGGAGCTAGTAATTCCTGCACTATATTGCCCGTCCTAAACTACTTTCAGAGTGATGGTGAGCTGCATTTGATTTGAAAGACCATTGATATAATTCCATGTCACAATGGTATCAACATGGAGGGCAACCTGCAGGTAGTGATGTGATCGTGCACTCTTTACCCTTGTTCTACTTGAAAGTAGGTACTCTCAGAGTAGCCCATTTGTGTAACTGCAGTTTGCATTGTACACAGTACACACAGCAGACTGCCAGTAGTGAATGGAATGAATGCCAAGGTGATTAATCAGGTGCCAATCCAGCTGATTGCATTGTGCTGGATGATTTCATGCTTCTTGATAGTTCATTCAACCAACTGGAGAATATTTTATCACACTCTTCAGCTGTGTCTTGTAGATGGTGGATGCATAGATTTGTCTTTGCAAATGTAGTGAGAGCATTATACTGCAATCATTCTCTGTTGGATCTCCACATTGTTAATAACATAGTTGCTGTCATCAGGCTCTTCAGCACTTGATTCAATTTCTGGCAATGGATACAAATATTCGTAATTTCCCACTTTACTCAGGGTGGTGGTACGAAAAATCATTTCCTCAAAGTCGAAGAGAAATCTTATTCTTTTTATCTCAGTGCAACTCAAAAGATGTGCACTTAGTATCCTGTGGTAAAGCACTATTGCTGCATTAACATTAATGGTATAGAAGAAAAGCTAAAGTGTTGTATAGCAAAAGGCAAATTCTAAAGTTTAGAAAAATGAAACGGAAAGTATTTATAAGTTTAGTTTAATTTAGTTTAGTTGGAGGTACAGAGTATAAACAGGCCCTTTGGCTCACCGCGTCCGCTCCAACTAACGATCACCCATGCACACTAGTTCAATCCCACACAGTTGGAACAAATTACAGAAGCCAATTAACCTACCAGTCTTTAGAGTGTGCGAGCAAACCACAGCACCCAGAGAAAACCCACATGGTCACAGGGAGAACATACAAACTGCATACGCGCTCGTAGTCAGGTCTGATCCCGGTCTCTGGCGGTGTAAGGCAGCAACTCTACCGTTGTGCTGCCCCCAAATGTACACATTCTGCAGGTAACAGTTTGAGCCACTCAAATGCATTAGGAGATCATTTGAATTCCTGGAGTTTGTTACAGCCTTAAATAATACAACAACGGATTCTGATATTAAATATTTCAAGTCTTACATAATCTGAATGATGTAATTACAATTGGATTGTTATCGCTTATGACAACAAACTTGAGGCCGGTTTGGATCTCGGTAAATGGTGAAATAGCAACACATGCCTATCCCTAGCCACGGCAACATATGGGGACCATACGTGATGGACCAAATGCTAAAGATTGGGCATAAACATGAGTACATTTATTGAGACTTTCTAAACATAATCTTCAATCAGATTAAAAGTTATAACAAAGACATTGGAGAAGGAATCTAAATTCTGGTGAAAACATTTAAGTTTTCTAAATAAATTAATGAATGTTATGTGCTACTGAGCTTGTAAGTGATTCCCTGCAGGGATATTTGCTTTAGAAATCAACCTTCTATATTTAAACAATGTGCATGACAGGATCTAACCCCCGAGTTGCTTTGACAGCTGGTTAAGCCACTCCCTCAGGCTTCCTGGATGTCAAAAACTACGAAATTCTGTGAATGTCTCTAAATAATCAAACATTTAAAAAAATCAAAAGCTGTCCAGAAATTAAAATATGTTAAAGCATATTAAAAGAACACTAAATACGTTTGTTAATAAGTAAATACATTTAATTCGATTTAGTAAATAAAAAGGTAAACTACCCAAACTGTCCAGACTCTCTTGGAACCATTTCTCCCAGTAGAAATGATGGAATTGTTGACATTGCCTTAAGGGGCTGTCCCACTTCGGTGACCTAATCCGCCAGTTCTGGCAAGATTGCCCTCGACTCATACTTGCAGCATGGTTAACACGAAGTCGTAGGAGTTCTTTGTAACTCTCCTTCATGCTCGAGAGTAGTCCCCGTGTACTCGAGGCCTCAGGTAGGTCACTGCGTATTTTTCACATGTTGCACAATGCCCGCGAGTAAAAAAAGGTCATCATGGAAAAAATCTATACTTTTTTTACTTGTAGATTTAGTCGTAGTAGGTCGTCATGTTAGTCGTAGGTAATCAATGGTATTACTCCACTATTCGGTGTCCAATTTTCCCGAACGTTAGTCATAGCTAGTCTTCAACATAGTTGAAGGAGGTCTTCAACATGACATTTTTTTCAAACCCTCTTAAACTCCTCTAAACTCGCCAATTAGGTCGCCCAAGTGGGACAGCCCCTCTACGTCTAACCAGATGCAGATTCAGCATGCAGATTTCCGATTAGTACTGCACAGTGGCGCAGCGAAAGAGCTGCTGCCTGACAGCGGCAGAGACCCGTGTTCGATCATGAATACGGGTGCTGTCTTTGCGGATGTTGTACGTTCTCTCTGTGACCGCGAGGGTTTTCTCCAGATGCTCAGGTTTCCTCCCACATTCCAAAGACGTGGGGGTCTGTAGGTTAATTGGCTTCTGTAAATTTCCCCAAGTGTGTCGGTTGCGAAAGTGGGATAACATAAATAGTGTACGGGTGATCAGCATGGACTCGGTGGAACAAAGAGCCTGCTTCCACGCTGTATCTCTAAACTAAACTAAACTAAATGGAATTGGTGGGAAATTTCAAAGAAATTGGTCCTCCAGGTGACCGATCAAAATGAGAGTGGTGAAGACTACTCAGAAAGTTCAGAGTTCAGGCAAATGTGTTGTTTGCATGAGCAGCCAACAGATGCAATTTAGATTGTAATTATGGTCTTTCCAAATAAAAGGACAGTGGCCTACTACTGAATATAATCCTCCAATCATTCCTTGCTCTGGATTACAAAATTAATTCTACTTATGCCATTATTAGTCACATCAGATTTTAACAAATAAATCATTTAAGAAAATATTTGAATTCAGACACTGAGGCAAAGATAATGCAGGAATTACACGCTTGTAGGGTCATCATAATTTACAGATTAGTAATGCAATTGCAGAGTTTACATTGACTTTTAACTGTCCAGTTTACTGGTCTTTTATGAACTATTTAAACTTGCATGTAAAGATTGCTATTTTAGATGAAAATATGCATTTTTCATATTTCCTAGAACAGTATTTTTTAAATGCAATATTCTTCTTAATGAAATTAACTTAAACCAAAAGCTGTTGTTCTTTGTTTTTAATATATGTAGTTTCGAGGTTCCAGAATATCAGTAAAATTAAAAAATTCTGAATCACATTTCTAAACACAATCCACCAGATCAAAAGTAAGAGCGAAGAGGGGTTATATAAAACAACAAATTGTTGCATAAAATGCAAACATCAGTCCGGAATTGAAACAAAATAATATTTAGTATCCTGACCCGAGACCTGAGTGCAAGTCTTCATCTAATTCCATATTGAACAAAAGAAGGGACCAAACATTTTTGGAAAATGCTGCGCATAATATATATGCAAGCTGATGTCAGCTAGAGCACTAAATGGGAGGATCAAGTATTCTTATTTGTTAAATCTGCAATGCACATGGCAATGGTCACACACATTCAAATCTAACTCCAATTCCTGTCAGGATGGAGCTGTCCTTTGATCCAAATAGCTGAAGCAAAGTTAGTCAGAATGGGCTCATTGCAGACCCTACAGTATCAGGAGAAATTGGCATTCTCCATCCCAAGAGAGAACACGGGCCAACTGGAAACTGAAAGTATTATTCTGTTGTATTAAGAGTTGGTCTCCTGACATATACTGCAAACAGAGAATTGAGAAACAGCATTGCAAACAACTGTTTTTCAGCAGTCTGAATGTGCTTGATACTCTAGTGAAAAAAAACCCCAAAAGTTGAAAGCAAATCTTTATACAAGTCATCAAAACAATTACATGCATGATCTATGAATAACTAATGTCTGAAAGAGATGAAGGGCAGTTTGGGGAGGGGGAGATGCAGTGGCGATGTGCTGGTAGCAGGTGCATGGAACCAGGAGGGGAAGGGAGGAAGAAATGTGTGATGAGAGGGCTGGAGGAGGGGGGGGGGGGACACTAAATGTAAATTGGAAGGGAAACGAGAGATGAAAAGGGTTACCTGAAACTTGAACATTCAATGTTTATATCACTGGGTTGTAGATTATTCGGCTGGAGATGAGATGTTGGCCATCTAGTTCATGTTGGGCTTCACCTTGGCTGTGGAAAAGGCCAAGGATAGGCAGGAGGGTTGAAATAGCATGCAACCAAGGAGCTCGGGATGGCTATTGCAGACAGAGCACAGGTGCTCTGCAGTCACCTGGTGCTTTGTCTCACCAATGTAGAGGAGGCCACATTGGGAGCAAGGAATATAATAGACATGGTTGAAAAAGGTGTAGCAGGGTGGGAATCTTTGCCTCAGGCTGGAGCTAGGTAGAAAGCAGAGCAGTATGCAATATGACAATTACCATAAATTGCTATATTTTTCATGTTACATGCAGCACCGCTCTTAATCTCATCACTGATGTGATATACTGCTTCAATTGGTTTGCTGGCAGCATAGGATTGAATAGATTTATATATTAGAAATGTTCTACAGAATACCTTGAACAAAATATTAAAATGTGATACGGAATTAAGGTCTGACCCAAGAACAAAAGATTGTAAGTAATAGGAACTGTAGACCATGGAAATTCATTGTACCTAAACTTCTACACCTTAATCCCAAAATATTCTGATCCATTAGCATCCAATCATCGAACAGTCTGAGTGTTGAATATTTGAGGGTAAAGAATTCCATATATATTCACAAAACACAAATTTAAAAATCTTCACAATATCAGTTCTAAATGGCAGTTCTCTTATCCTTATTCATGGGCCAGAACCCAATCCTGCAGATCCGCCTTTCAGAATATAACCTGTTTACTCCTTTTGTTCTACTAAACTCCACTGAATATAGGCCTATCTCTTCTCATAATACAGCTACCTCATGCCAGGAAACTAAGCAGTGAACCTCTGTTGCATGCTTCTAAGGCAAGTGTATCCTTCAGATCAAAAACAAAGGCTAAAAACAAACACTCTACTCAAAAACTCATTATAATCACAGCAAGACATAATTTCAATTATCTTCCAAATCCACAGAATAAAGACTAACATAATTTGCGTTGTTTGAGCAATCCATTAATCATAAGCGTGTTCAGGTAATTATCAGACTCAACTAGTGTGTATTTTTGTTCTTCGTAAAACAACAGCATTGTTTTATAAATTACAGATAGACCTAATACTAGGTAACAGATCATGACTTGCTGCTTTAATAAAGGGGAAATGATTGGGGTAGCCAAACTCATAGACCATGAAGAGAACTGGTCAAACACAGTAACTTGATCCCGATTGAAATGAGATGACTTGATAGCAAAACTAAAAATTATCTAATTAACCATAAGTTGATTATCTACTGTCAAAGTAGCTGCTAAACATTGGTTATCAAATCAAGGAACCAGACCAAAGGTCGGAATAATTATATGGTACTATATTAAAATGGATCCGTATCATTAGGCTCTATCAAAACTCCTTCAGCTTCAGGCACCGCTCATAAGACCAAGAGCACAAACTGGACTTTGAAAATGGTGTAAAAAGCTGAGCATCTTTCATGCGGGCTCAATGAATTATTTCTGTACACTTTATAATCGGGGATTGCACTTAGATATGGCAATACTCTACTGGACTGAATGTACGTGACAATAAATAAACAGCGATTGAACTATTGATCTCCAGGGATGCTGCCTGACCAGCACTTTATGTTCTTCTTAGCATTGGTTTCGTTTTGAGATAGAGCACGGATACAGACCCTTCAGCCCACCGAGTCCTCGCCGATTAGCGATCCCAGTACACCAGCACTATCCCATGCACTAATGACAATTTAAAAGTTAATTAAACTCCAAACCTGTGTGCCTTTGGAGTGTCAGAGGCACTTGGGTAAATGGGGAGAATGTACAAACACCATACAGACAGCTCCCGTAGTCAGGATCAAACCCAGGTCCCTGGCATTGTAAGGCAGTAAGTCTACTGCTGCGCCACCATGCCACCCTTTGTTAATGTGTTTTACATAAGTAAATGTTTCTAAATCATTCCCAGGTAGAACAGAAAATAAGAATGAAGAGAGAATTAGTCTTACAGATTTTGGTAAACATGGTAAGATCCAGATATAGGATGGTAGTCTTTTTCCCAAGGTAGCGGATTCTATAACTAGAGCACATAAGCTTAAGGTGAGAGGAGAAAGATTTACAAGCACCTCAGAGGCAAGTTTTTCCATTGAGGGTAGACTGTATCTGGATTGAGCTGACAGAGGAAGCTATAGAAGCAGATACAATTATGACATTTAAAAAACATTTGGAGCGAAATATGGCTAGAAAGTGTTTAGAAGTCAATAGGCCAAATGCAGGGAAAATTAGACTAACCTAGAAGGGCTCGGTTCTATGTGAGATAAAACACCATAACCAAAAAGAAAATAACGTGTGAAGAGGAAAGATTTGTGGAATATTGTCTTACTAAGGATGAACCCGAGGAGGAATGGTTAAATAACATTCTAACATGCAAGATTTATGGATTCTGCAGAGCGAAAAACCTTAGCATGTAAGGAAAACGAATAAAAATGTATGAACAAAAAAAAAACGCAAAATGCTGAAGTAACTCAACATTATTTATCTAATAAAATCATACCTTTTTATTAGACACAATAGACACAAGGGATTGCAGGAATCTTCAGCAAAAAACATAGTGCTGGAGTAACTCAGTGGGTCGGGTAGCATCTCTAAGCAACATGAATTATATTGGTATAAATACTCAGGGATGTTACATCTGCATTGGCCCCAAATAGAAATTCTCACTAATGTATTTACAAAGTCATAATTGCTTTAAGTAATGCTAATGAAGCAATTATTGGAGGCTGCAACATCACATGTGATGAGCATGTGTCATGACCCTGAAAACAATGGGAAGTAATCTAATAAATGGGCTCAGAACTAATGTTAACTTGCGCATGTGAACTGAGCAGAGGGAAAAAAAATGAACAAAGATTAACATTGTCAGTAGTAGATCAGTATCAGTAGTGGGCATTGTAAATGTCGTAAATTTAGGGCAAGATTGGTGAAATAAGAGCTACTGAAACAAAGACAAATAAGATTGTCAAGGCTATAATCTACGTTACAAAAGTCAACTCTGTGCCATTAAAATTCAGGCAAGACTGAATGATCTCAGGTGACAAAGCATTGTGAACATATGAAGAAACAAAGGGAGAAAATGTGCGCAGATGGAAAGTGTATTCCCCTATGTAAAATGAATTTATATGTAATAGCTTCTGCCTAGTAATCCATGTTGAAGAACAGTCTTCTGAACAATCAGTCTGAAGAAGGATCCTTACCCGAAACGTCACATATCCATGTTCTCCAAGAATACTGCCTGACCCACTGAGTTATTTTAAAATGTTGTATCTTTCCTTGGCAAACCATCATCTGAAGATCCTTATTTCTACGATCCAACTTAGTCCCATCTCTCTTAGTTGTTATGGCTACATGATTGACTCAGCAGGAAGATAGTCTAATGTGGGAATTGTTCCAGATTAGGTCAGTGAGGAACTTGGATTAAGATGTACACAACAAAGATGTCGACCCTCTACAATAGTTTCTGAGGGGAGTGACTTGGAGAGCCGCTAACATGGATGTTTGCTTTGGATGGAGCTATACCTATCATAAGACTGTTGCCCGCCCTTGCCTATGGTTTCGTATTGCATGAAGGCAAATACGTACAATATAGTGAAGAAAACTAAATGATTACGGTTACCACTGCTATAAACTGCGTCATTCCCACAATATCACAAAACTGTGAGTATAAATAGGAGGATTTAAATCTGTTCTAAAATGATCTGCACAATTCAGACATCCAATCCTAAATCCCTCCCCCTAGTCACAACTGAGACAGAGTTCCCCTAGTCCTCACTTTTCACCCCATCAGCCGTCACATACAGCACATAATCCCCCAAAACTTTCACCACCTCCAACGGGATATCAACAGTAGTCACATCTTCCCATCTCCACCCCTTTCCATCTTCCACAGGGACCGTTTCCTCCGCAACTCCCTGGGTAACTCATCCCTTCCCACCCTTCCCAGGTACCTTCCCCTGCAACCGCAGAAGATGCAACACCTGTTCCTATACCTCCTCCCTCGACTCTGTCCAGGGACCCCGACAGTCCTTTCAGGTTAGGCAGAGGTTCACTTGCACCTCCTCCTACCTCATCCACTGTATCCATTGTTCAAGATGTGGACTCTTATACATTGACAAGACCAAACGTAGACTGGCCGATTGTTTCGCTGAACACCTTCGCTCAGCCTGCGTGAACCTACTTGATCTCCTGGTTGCTAAACACTTTAATTCTCCTTCCCATTCTTTCCGTCCTAGGTCTCCTCCATTGTCTGAATGAGGCTGAATGCAATTGGGAGGAACAGCATCTCATATTTCGCTTGGGCAGCTTAAAGCCCAGTGTTGTGAATATTGATTTCTCTAACTTCAAGTAACCCCAGCATTCACTTTCTATCCTTCCCCCACCCAAGTCGCACCGGCTTCTTGTTTTCACCCAACAAACAGCTCACAATGGCCTGTTTCCTTTCTCATCGTTATTTTGTTGAATAGCTTTAATTCATTGTTCATTATCTCTCTACATCATCGTCTATATCTCTCCTTTCCCTTTCCCGTGACTTTCAATCTGAACAAGGGTCATGACCCGAAACATCACCCATTCCCTCCCTCCAGAGATGCTGCCTGTCCCGCTGAGTTACCCCAGCTTTTTGTGTCCATCCTAACATCATCCTGAATCTCAGTCATATTTTAGATATGACCAAAATATCCCAAAGATACCTAGTCGAAAAGAATCAGCAGAAGCAATAAGGTAGGAAAAATACTGAGAAGACACAAGGGAATTGATATGGCTACAGGAATACACATTTTCTCACCCCCAACCTTGGGAAGCAGATGATGTTCATAATAGCACCCTGCCACAGTTGCTGCAATTCAAGTTTGAAAATATAGTTTTGAGGGGGCGAAACAATGTAATCATGAGCTTGTGCAAACGATCCTGTTAACAAGCAGGTGTGACATAATCACAGAGGTGCATGGGAGGAATTGTATAGCATCTTTTAATCATAGACATGAGGTTAATTACCAACTTTCCCATTCTACGTATAACTATAAAACAATGGTGTTTCATTACGAAGTGATGCATAGACCTGAAATTAGCTAACGAGGAACATTCTGATGAGCAGCTGCCACAAAAGGGAACCAACTGGGATATGTAACTTAAAATAGACCCTGAAAACAATGGGTTAATCATCTACAGTGAAGTGCGGAATTGGAACTCAACACTGCAGTTATGATAAAGGATGCCCAGTCAGCTAGAATAATGTCAATTTCATTAACTATAACATGACTATCTGATTGACATACTAAACATTAATTTTAGAATATTAGTATCAGAGTAAAATTTGCAACAGACACTGCAATCAAAGGGCATCTGTGGTTTAGTCACTGAGTTGAAACACCAGATCAATAGTCTGACTAACTCATTGTGTTTTCAAGATCCCTCCATTTGTTAATAATTGTTGATATTTTAAATGTGCCAATCAATAAATGGAGATAAAGCAAATCTAAACAAGGTCTGTACCAGTAATTCTTGGGTGGAACAGCTCGTTAGAATAATAAAGGAATTAGATGTGCGTTTCCTAATCGTAAATGGTAACATTGAGGTTTATGTACTAGAACATTCAGGTCCCTCTGAAAAAAAACAATTCCCTGTTTCTCACTAATTCCACAAAAATTGGACGTGTTCCAAAATTCCTGTCAAAGTTAATAAATTCACACTTAAAGGTTTTTAACATTGCAATCCTTTCACTTTCATTTTGATCACACCTTAAATGTGTAACTTCATTCTGGTAGTGTTCTACTAGGGTACGCTGTGAGCTTCCCTGCTTTGCTATTCCGAATAACCTGGACAGAATTGGACAGTAGATTGAGTAGAATAATGCCGAAAGTGCACACCCACAGCACCGCCTCAGAGACCAGCACCATGAAGGATCATCAAAATAAAGGTTGTGTGCCATGTGGGCGCACCTACTTTCATCCCTGGAACATCTGGAGAACAAGGACACCCAAGTCAGAATTATGTATTGAGCATAGCTCCCCCTTCAACACCATAATTCCAATCAAACTCATCTGCAAACCCATGTGCCATGAACTCAGAAACAACCCCCACCACCTTGCCACTGGATTCTTGATTTGTGACCCAATATATCACCTACACTTTTACCTGGTCCAACTGCATTGATGTTATGGCCAGGAAAGCGTACCAATCTAGCTCCACAGATGCCTTTGGATGTTTGACATGTCTCCAATGACTTATCAATTTCTACAGATGCACCATGGAAAACATTCTGACTGCAAGATCACAAGAAATTGGGATCTGAATTCTAGCCTGGGAGTTCACCCAACTAGGGTGGGGCCTACGCAGTCATACTGCCCCAAAGGACTCTGATAAGCAATGCTTTCCTAAGAAAACAATGCCGTTGCAGACCTAAATAGTTCTGCATTGTCAGATCTAAATTATCCGACTAAATGAATGGACCATGGAGGATTCCGTCTCCGTTTCACAGGAGGTCATGAGAAGGCAGGATACCATCTCCTCCATTCTGGATCTGATGCACACTCTTTCTGCAAAGGCCCAGCAACAAATCTGTCATAGAACACAACTTATTCAGGTGACAGCTGCTATGGAACTAAAGATAGAGGCCTCACAATTTCTATCTGCTTCTCTGCAGTCCCACCATAATTTCACTAGTCTGGTCTCTGTTTCACAGGAACATCTTGACATAACAGCAATACATCACCTGTGAGCAGCTTGATGTCCTCATTGACAGAGAGATGCCACGTATACAGACTGCTGCTCTAAGTAGCACAGGACCAATTCCCAATCTTCAGGAGCAAAAGGATGATGTTTATCAGAGGCCAGATGTTCTGCAGGTGAGCAGATTGCACTCCTAATTAAGCAAGGATGTGCTCTGAACGAACTCTCTTTCCTTCAACAGGAACAGACGAAGGCCCTTTGGCACTCACATTTCTATTCATCGCGTGCAGTCCTGTTCAGATTGAGTAGACAGCAAACTTCAAAACGCAAAAGTAATAGAGATCTGATATGGGGAATGCCAGCCAAAGCAGTTTTGAATCCAGAATATAAAACACGTGGTCCGAGTGCTTGCCTGAATCCCTGGATATCATATTGATGTCTTCCCTGACAATGTTTGCACCTTCAGTCACAGCCTGTCAGGCAGCACGCTCACCGTATCCAACAGGCAGCAATTCCAAACTTTCTTTCAGCAGTCCAGTTCATCCAAGGAAAGGACATTCCATGTTTATCTGTGTGAACTCAAAGTGAAAGGGTGCAGTCTTCCAGCTGCCACTGTGGAGACAATGCAAAATTGCACCTGACCATTAAAATGCACATGGTTGCCAGATGCTTGTGATGTTAATTAATTAGACAAATGTCATAAATGTTAATTTATGTTTTCTTTGATTTTGCTTTGCCATAAGCCACTTTCAATTAACTAGTAATGTTCAAATGCATTTTCATTTAGGACACCTAACATCCTTCATTGTGCACAAATGCTGTATGTGTCTGGCGTCTGCTGGCAGTGCTGCATACCTTGACATTCCCCACTTGGAAAGGTTGCTGTTTGCCATCATCAATCGCTTCATGTCAACATGTTGGAGAAAAATCTTAGTTGTTACAGCCACAATGAGAAAGGCAAAATTATGTTTCCTTTTAATGCAAGAGGAATTTTAGACAAATCATAATCATAATCATATTTTATTAGCCAAGTATGTTTTGCAACATATGAGGAATTTGATTTGCTATACAGTCATAACAATAAAAAGCAACAGAACACATAAAATAAATGTTAACATAAACATCCACCACAATGACTCCTCCATGTTTCTCACAGTGATGGAAAGCAGAAAAAAGTTCAATCTCTCCCTTCTTTGTCCTCCAGCGGTCGGGGGCCTCTAACCTACCGTTGGCGGGACGATCTTACTCCCGTAGCTGGCGGCGGGCGCCTCGTCAGGGCGATCAAGCTCCTGCATCGGGGGGGAATCTCAGCTGCACCGCGCCGGGTGATCTACCCCGGGTTGGGACTAGTCGAACGTCATGCGGCTTTCGGAACTTCCCGACGTCGGTCACAACCCGAGCTCCTTGATGTTAAAGGTAAAAATGACATACTGGAATTAGCTCTGAAAGCCCTGTTGGCAACATAACCGGAATACTGTATTAAGGTTTAGTCTCCCTATGCAAGCAAAAATACAGCTGCCGAAGAGGGAATGCAATGAAGGTTCACTAAGTTGCTTACTGTGAGATGGGGAGATTTTTCTATCAATAGAAATTAAGCGGACTGGGTTGAATTTTGTTGAAACGTACATTGCCAGAGACAAGGTTGTTGTGGTAGGATGTTTACCCTACTTGGGATAGTCGTTAGAATGAAGGAACAGGCATTTTGAAGCAACAACCACGAAAAAGCACCACACCTCCTTCTTAGAAGGCCTAGGAAGTTCGGCATGCCCCCAACAACGCTCACCACCTTCTACAGGTGCGCCATAGAAAGCATTTTATCGGGATGCATCACAGCATGGTTTGGGAACAGCTCAAGGCAAGACAGCAAGAAATTACAGAGAATCGTGGATGCACCCCAGAACATCACACAAACTAACCTCCCTTCCATTTACATCTCACGCTGCCTCAGCAAGGACAATACATTTATGACAATAAAACACTCTTGACCAGCATCATTACTGAGAACAAGTCACACACTGGCCCTCCCACTTCTCCCCTCTCCACTCAGACAAGAGGTATAAACGCACACCTCGAGATTCAGGGACAATTTCCTCCCAGCTGTTATCAGGCAACTGAACCATCCTACCACAACTAGAGAGTAGTCCCAAGTGTGGGGGTGCAGAGTTATAGAGGGAGAGAAGGGGGGGTAGGAAGGGGAGAGGGGTTATGGAGGGAGGGAGGGAGTGACTGAGGGTAGGGGAAAGGAGAGGGAGGGAAACGTGAGGGAGGGCATGTGGGAGAGGAGGAGGAGAGGGGAAGAAGGGGAAGGAGAGCTGGGGGATGAAGGAGGATAGGGGTAGGAAGAGGGATGCCAACGTAATGGAGGAGGGGAGGGTGAAGAGGGAGGGGGTGAGGGAGGAAGCAGAGGAGGGTGGGGAGAAGGAGGATAATGGAGATGGGGCATAGTGGACTGAAGAGGGAGAGTGAGATGCTGGCCATGTCTGCGCATTTGGGGGGGGGAGTTGCTGTGACTTGCGTCACAATGGGGATCTCTGGCATCACAACGGGAACACATCAGCCGGGTCTGCGCTGTTTAGGGCTATGGGTCAGTGGTGGAATATTGCCTTGTGGACGGGCCCAATGGGTGCAAACTATTATCTACATCATTGATGTCCCTCAGGCTGTCCTTGATCAGACTTTACTAGCTAATTCATGCACTAAAAGTTATTCTCGTTATTCCCTTATCTGTACACTGTGGATGGCTCGATTGTAATCGTGTATTGTCTTGCCGTTGACAAGTTAGCACGCAACAAAGGTTTTTCACTGTACCTTGGTCCACGTAATGATAAACTAAATTAAATTAAACTAGTGTAAACTAAACAAATATGGGTTCAGCCACTCATGTTTGAGATGAAAAGAGATTTGTTCAACCAGACTGTAGTGAATGTTTATAATTCTCGATCTGATGGCTAATGTTGCTACTCAGTATACATTCATAGAATATAGATCAGTATAGCACAAAAACAGGCCCTTTGGTCTATGTCTGTGCGGAACATGCTGCCAGACCATCTCTTATCTGTGCATAATCTATATCCCTCCATTCCCTGTATGTCCATATGCCTATCCAAATGTCTCTTAAATGCAATATCGTATCGTTTCAACCACCAAACCTGACACACCACCCTCTGTGTAAATCAGTGGCCTCGCACATCCCCTTTGAATTTGACCTGAGAGCTATGCCCTCCATGATTTGATTTTTCCATGCAGGGAAAATGGTTCTGTCTAACCTATCCATGCTGCTTATAATTGTATACAGTTCAATCAGGTCTCCCCTCAACCATAAGCATTCAAGAGAAAACAATCCAAGTGTGTCTGAACTCTTCCTGTAGCCAATACCCCCAGCAACAACCTGGTAAACCTCCTCTGCACCCTTTTCAAAGCTTCCACATCCTTCCTGCAATGGGGTGACCAGGACTGCATGCAATATTCCAAACGTGGCCTAACCAAAGTCCTGTAAAGCTGCATAATGTCATCCTGACTCTTATACACAGTGCCCTATGAAGGCAATTATTCGATAAGAACTTATTTACCAGTCAAACTACCTGTGTTGCCACTTTCAGACCCCAAAATCCTTCTGTACATCTATGCCGTTGCGAGTCATGTAATGAATTGATTAATTGTACATTTCCCACTTACATTTGAACATGGATTTTGATAGGTATTTGGGGATGTTAATGGAATCAAAGGAAATTAGGCTAGTGCTGGAAAGTGGCATTAAGGTTAAAATAAAATGCAATGATTATTTTATTTATGGTCTATTCCTTTGTCTATTTACATTTACTCAGTTGAGGGATGCCTTTCAATTAAAAATGATTGCTCGACTTTGTTGGAGCAATTACAAAAATCATATATTCTGCTGCCACAGGTGTCACTTTATTTTGGCGCGTACTGAGAATAATCTTCAATCACAATAATCAATCACAATCATACTTTATTAGCCAAGTATATTCTGCAACATATGAGAAATTTCATTTGCCAAGTCAGTCATACAATAAAAAAACAGACACACAAAACATATTTTAACATAAACATCCACCACAGAGACTCCACATTCCTCACTGTGATGGAAGGCGAAAAAAAGTTCAATCTCTTCCCATAGCTCTCCCGCGGTCGGGGGTCTCGAGCCCTCCGTTGACAGGATGATCTTCACTCCCGTAGTCGGCGCCGTTTTGGGCCCCCCGCATTGGGGCGATCCAGCTCCTGCATCAGGAGATGTCAGCTACCCCGCGCCGGGTGATCGAACCCCGCCTCGGGGCTGATCGAGCCTCTGCGTTCGTCGGAGCTCCCGACTAGCCTCTCCCAAGACTGCGAGATCTTGATGGAAAGTACGCAGCTGCGGTTGGAGCGAATCCAGGCAAGGGATCAGCTCCGATATTAAGTCAGCACCTGCGGTGGGGCGCAAGGTCAGTCCGAGGAGTGAATTTCAGAGGAAGTGAGATGTTCTAGTGCAAGCATCACTCATGTCCAACAAGCTGTTAAGCCAAACAGTATTTAGGCCTTTATTGCCAAGGTGTTATTATTGAAGAATAAACAGATTTCGTTAAAATTGTACAGTGAGTTGGTAAGGCCACACCTGGAATACTCTGCTGTTTTTGTCCTCTGACCTAAAATGAGTATAGTTGTATTGTCAACAGTTCAGCGAGATTCACCAGGTTAATTTCTGAACCGCAAGAGTTGTCTTATATTGAGAGAAGACAATGCGCGGCTGTATTCTGTGTATTCTGAAGAAGGGTCTTGACCCGAAAAGTCATGCATTCTTCTCTCCAGAGATGCTGCCTGGCCCGCTGAGTTGCTCCAGCAGTTTGTGTCTACCATGGAGTTTAGAAGAATGTTGGGTGACCTTACTCAAATGTACAAAATCCCAAGGGAACTTCAGAGGATAGATGTTGAAATGTTGAAACTGATGGCAGTGTTTTGAACCAGAGGGCATAGGGTCATATAGCGTGGAAAGAGACCCCTCGGCTAAACCTCCCATGCTGACCAACATGCCCCATGTTCCATCTGCCCGTGCCTGGCCCATAACCCTCTAAACCTGTCCTATCCATATACATGGATACTTCCTCTGGCAACCATATGCCTTTATAAAAAAGTAACCCCTCAGGTTCCTATTAAATCTTTACCCCCTCACCTTAAACGTATTTCCTCTGGTTCTCAATTCCCTTACTCTGGGCAAAGGACTCTGTGCATTTACCCAATCTATTCCTCTCATGATTTTGTACACCTCTTTGAGATCACCCCTCATCCTCCTGTGCTCCAAGGAATAAAGTCCCAGTCTGCTCAACCTCTCCCTATAGCTCTGGCCCTCAAGTCCTGGCAACAACCTCGTAAATCTTCTCTGTATTCTTGTGCCTATCTTCTCTACACCCTTTCCAGCTTGATAACAGCTTTCTTATAACATGGTGCCCAAAACTGAACACAATATTCCAAATGTGGCCTCACCAATGTCCTATACATCTGTAACATGATGTCTCAAATGTAGCCTGGGCGATCATTTTGCTGAACACATTCACTCAGTCCGCCTAAACCTACCTGATCTCCCGGTTGCTAAACACTATAATTCGCCTTCCCATTCCCACACTGACCTTTCTGTCCTAGGTCTCCTCCATTGTCAGAGTGAGGCTAAACGCAAATTGGAGGAACAGTATCTCATATTTTGCTTGTGCAGCTTACAGCCCAGTGTTATGAATATTGATTTCTCCAACTTCAGGTAGCTCCGGCATTCCCTCTCCCCCACCCGTCGGACTAGCTTCTCGTTTTCACCTAACAGCTACCAATGGCCTGTTTCATTTATCATCATTACTTTTTTGTGCATCTTTTATTAATTATTATTTCTCTCTCTCTCTCTCTCTCTCTCTCTCTCTCTCTCTCTCTCTACATCATCACCCATATCTCTTGTTTCCCTTATCCCTAACCAGTCTGAAGAAGGGTCTCGACCCGAAACGTCACCCATTCTTTCTCTTCAGAGATGCTGCCTGTCCTGCTGAGTTACTCCAGGTTTTTGTGTCTATCTTCTATACCAACTTCCATGCTCAATAGTCTGAATGATGAAGAATGACTACCCTATCTACCTGTGATGCCACTTTCAATGAACTATGCACCTGCATTCCTAGACCCCTCTGCTCTACAACATTCCTCAGAGCCCTTCCATTCATTGTGTAGGTCCTGTTCTCGTTAGATTTCCTAAAATGCAACACCTCACATTTCTCTGTATTGAATGGACTCAGAACCGAACCCCGAGGCACACCTCTAGTCACAGGCCTCCAGTCCACTCCAGCTACTAAATAAGGAGCCGTTTCTTTTTACTGATGTGCACAGGAATGTATTCACTCAGAGGCAAGTGAATCTCTGGAATTCTCTGCCAGTGAAAATGGTGGCAGTCAGATCATTAGATATGTTTAAGGCGAAAATAAATACATATTTGAACGATCAAGGAATTAAGGGTTATTGAAAAGTGGCACAGAAGAGGAGTTGAGGCTAGCATGGATCAGCTATAATCACATTGAATGGCAGTCCTGGGTTGAGTGATGCACATTATTCACAGCTGCATTAGTTATAATGGTGCCTAATCACCAAAGTAATCCAGAGTATTCAAGCTTCCTAACACCATTCACATCTCCAGAGAGGAGCTCCTCTGAGGAAAGTGTATTTTGTGCAGATACCAGCTTATTTAATTAAGGTACCAATTATCATGAAATATAGTTGTACTGTGGCAAGTCATTTAAGTAAATGGATCTAGGATTAATTCAATGATCTATAATAATCAGTGCAGGTGTTCTTATACTGCATGATATAAGAGAATTATGGATCACCTGGGTCTCCCAGCTGATTATTGATGGAGTAGAATGGTGGGTATATGGAACGAGCTGCTAGAGGACAGGCATTATAACAACAGATGTAGGGGCAGGTGTTATAACACCATTTAAAAGGCATTTGTACAGGTACGTATAGCAAAGGATTAGAGGAATATGGGCCCACGTTTATGGGGATGTTTGAATAGCACAGATGGGGAGCCTTGGTTGGGATGGACAAGTTGGGCAGAAGGGCCTGTTTCCCTGCTGTATGTCTCTATGAGTGGGTTGCTTGGTTTGCACTGGGGTCTATTATTTTGTAAATGGCATAAGTGAAGATCCCCAATACCCATCTGGGCCATTCCAAGCATTTCTGCTCAGGTGGGCGATGAAGCTGGTGATATTGGGAGGCATATCCTTGGGCAACTTCCACCGTTCTACCACTCCTGCTGCTTCAACTGGTCTTCAGGCTCCTTTTTTATGGCCCTCAGGCTCCATGTCTTGTGGCTGCTGTTATCAGGGACTGGTTTATGGTTGAATGTTGCAGGCTTGTGCACTTTGCAGTACATGGGGATGAAATCTCCTTAGGTTAAACCTCTTCAAGCACACATTCAAGAATATTTTAAATAATAGTAAAGTTTCTGCTTCCAACGCTCTTTCAGACAGTAAGTTCCAGACCCCTGCAATTTTCTGTGTGAAAACATTTCATCTCCCCTCTAATCGTACTACTAATTTTACTTTAAATCTGTGTCCTCTGATTGCCGATTCTTCTAAGGGACTTATTTACTCTATTTAGACCTTTTTGTGCGTTTATGCACCTCAAATAAGGTCACTTCAGCCAAAGACAACGCCCAATCTACTCAATCCCACTTCACAGATAAAATGTTCTAATCACATCCTTTCTTTAATGCGGTGACTGAAATGGTTCAGCATACTTCAGCTGTGGTCAAAACAGGCCTTGAATGCAATTCAAGCATAACCTCCCAACTCAACGTTCTGTGCCTTGGCTAATTATGGAAGATGTCTCCCGCTACAAAAATTTTGCGATGAGCCCAATTCACTGGGAAACAATAGCTAATACAATTTACTCCAAGTAAAATTGATATTGGATCACATATAGTAGTAATGAAAAAAGGCACTCCACAATCGAATTTCTAGGCTTCACGCTTTACTGTAGGCTACAGAATGTGACATGTGAAAGAGAAATTCAGTTTAATATAAGGAAAGCACTCTAAGGATTCTCAGGTGATTCGGTCTATGCTAGGCACAGACATTTGCCAAAGAAAAACCTCTATTAGAATATAAACACAAAAAATCACGTATCTAATTCATTCATTCTTAGTTTAAATGACCAAACAGCTCAAAAAATTAGGAAATAAACAATAGCAAAATAATTTATGTTCAAAACTATGCTTTATCTGACAATCTGAATGCAATTTATTTAAAAGCAGACACTATCAACAATATATGGGATTTCTGACCAACCAAGTACTTTATACTCCCATGGTATTTGCCAACGTTTGTAGCAAGAAAAATCACCGTGACTGAAATGTTTTTCTATACACTGAAAGCATCAATCAATTTGAGAAACAGTGAGTGACATGGCATTCAGAATCCTATTACCGGAAATTTATAGGCAATCTCACAGCAAGACCTTATAGGCTAAATATTAATTGCAGTATTTACATCAGCAGCACTGCTAACATGAAGAATAATTTATATAAATTGTACCTGCCAGAAGAGTGACATGTGCGGAATATTCAGAATCTAATTTCAACAAGGGTCTAGCCCACTACTTTCTAAGGATCAGAATAAAAAGAAATAAGAACACCACAATTTTTTCATGGTCACCAGCAAAATGAGTGAAGAATGAAGTTATGACACAAGGCTTCGAAACAGTTAAATACTTTAGACGCACAATTAATTGTGTTAATATATAACAATAACACTATGGACAGAGGAATAAACGCATATTATTTAAGTTCCTGAGCCTGTGTTACTCATTTAGGAAAGAGCTTAAATCTACCTTCCTTCACGTATTCATGAATGCCACTGCCTAACAACATGTTATCATTGGCAAGCTTAAAATAAGAATATAAGAATGCATCCCACATACTTGCTGCACCATTCAGTAAGATTGTAGCCAATCTTTTAGGCCAGAACCAATTTTCTTCACTAACCCCATAACTTAATCTGTTAAAATGGATCAGTGTCTAGAATATTGTCAGTGGCGAAGCCTCCACAGCGCCCCGGATAACAAATCTTAATGATCGCTATCAGTGGGGTATCATGTCTATAATGAATGGCCAATATTCTCACTGTCATATCAACCTGCCTCTCCTTACCACCTCCATTGCTTCAGACAAGACCAGTTTGAAGAAAAAATATTTTAAACTTGTTTATCTTACATCCCAATGGTATGAACATTGAATTTTCCAGTTTCAGGCAATTCACACCCCTGGTGTCCTCCTCCCAAACAAATGCAGCTCTGCACCAATTGTTTTATTTTTGTTTAGTTTAGTTTAGAGATACAGCATGGAAATAGGCCCTTCGGCCCAATGGGTCCGTGCTGGCCACAATCATACACTAGATCTATGCTACACACTAGGAGGAATTTACATAAGTCAATTAACCTATAAACCTGCATTTCTTTGGAATGTGGAAGGAGTGTGTGGGGTACCTGGAGAAAACTCCAGGTGTTGGAATGTGTGGGGTACCTGGAGAAAACTCACACGGTCAAAGGGAGAATATACAAACTCCATACAGAAAGCACCCGTAGTCAGGATTGAACCTGGGTCTCTGGCACTGTAAGGTACCAACTCTACCGTTGCACTCCTGTGTTGCCAGAGAGTGCTTTTCATCTCCCTTTCTTCATCTTTCCCATCAGCTCACTCCTTTACCCTCCTGGTTCCATCTGCTCATCATCCCCTCCCCATCTGGTTCCACTTTTGAGTCATAGTTATATAGCATGGAAGCATGCCCTTTGGCTCAACTCGTCCATGCTGACCAAGTTGCCTCCTCAGCTATTTGCCTGGGTTTTGCCCATATCCTTCTGAAGTTTTTCTATCCATATACCAGTCCAATTGTCTTTTAAACATTTTAATTTTATCTGTCCCTACCAATTCTATGTACATATCAATCTCTGTGTGAAAAGGTTGCCCCGCATGTCCCCTTTAAATCATACCCTCTCCAAGGACACTGTAGATGCACAAAGATGCTGTGGGATGCTGGAGAAGAAATAGTTGGAGCTGTCTGAGATATATGAATTATCGTTAGACATGGGTGGGGTGGCTAACATTGTGCCCTATTCCAAAAAGGACTGATAAGAAAAGCCTGAGAACTATTGGCCAGTAAGCCTAACATCTGTGGTAGGAAAAGTACTGGAGAGGATTCTGAAGGATAAGATATGCATGCATTTGAAAAGTTTGGGGTTGATTTGGGTTAGTCATCATGATTTTGTAAGTGAGAGACAGTATCCTACAAATTTGAATGAGTTTTTTGAAGAATTAAACAAGAAGGTTGCAGATGCAGTCAAAATGGATTTAAGTAAGGTTTCTAATTAGATTCTGTGTGGTAAGCTGCTCTGGAGTGCACCTTATATGTTATAAGTGCTGGTTATATGGAACTGCCAGAGGAGGCAATCAAGTCTGGTTCTGTAACAGCATTTAAAAGACACTCGGACAGGTACATGGATAAGAAAGGTTTATAGGGATATGGGTGAATGTGATGAGCTTAGATTGCCGCATCCGGGTCAGCATGGATGCGTATGGCCAAAAGGGCCCGTTTCCCGTTTCCGTGCTGAATCACTTTCTGACTATTTACATAGAGAAACATTAGCAGTTCCATATAATACTTGACAATTAATCAAAGGCAATACGTAGAGCCTTCCTCCTGACAAAGATTTTCAGCCTACGTAAATAAAGATCTGATGTAAAAAAAACTTCAAAAGATTATTAAAATTGTATTAATTTTTTTTTTAATAAAAAAGGTTTCCAGTAAATTGTTCATTGAATATCTTGAATTGTTTTCAATGTTACCATGTTACATGAGGAACGGCACTATATTTTACTCATGGATTATTTTGTCATGCTTATACCCGACTGTCAAATGTCAAACTCATACAACAATATTCAATGGTATAAGCAGTGAAAATGCCAATCAACAAGCAGCAAAAAGGAATTAAATTGTCAATGGTAAAGATTACAAATCTGCAAGTCAAACAGGTTGTGGGAACCAATAATGAGCAATGCAAGGTAAATCAATCAAACCTCTCAAATTATTTGTTGAATAGCTTTTTTTTTTAAATTGTTCATTCCAAAGAGTAAAATAGGGAAGTGATGCTGAGGCTTTATAAGCCACTGTTCAGACTCGATTTGGAATATTGGGACCGGTGTTGGGCCCCATATCTGAGAAAGGATGCACTGGCATTGGTGAGGGTCCAGATGAGGTTTACAAGAATTATCCCAGGAATGATTGTGTTAACATAGGATGAGCATTAAGGCACTGGGCCTGTACTCGCTGGAGTTTATGATGAGGGGGGGTGCCTCATTGAAACTTACCGAAGAGTGAAAGGCCTGGATAGATTGAATGTGGAGAGGATGTTTCCATCAGTGGGAAAATCTAGAACCAGAATAAAAGGGCGTACCTTTTGAAAGGAGATAAGAAGGCATTTCTGTAGACAGAGGGTGGTGAATCTGCGGAAATCATTGCCACAAAATGTTGTGCGAGCCAAGTCAATGGATTTATTTAAGGTGTAGATTGACAGATTCTTGATTAGTAAGGGTGTCAAGGGGTGAAGGCAGGAGAATGGGGTTGAGAGGCAAAGTTAGAGCAGCCACAATTGAATGGCAGAGACTGATTTGCCAAATAGCCTAATTTGGCTCTTAGAACTTATGATCAACAACGTTAAAGTTTCCGTTTACAAAAATAAAATTAACATATGTAGCTGCATTTTAATATCTGAGAAAATTGCTTAAAATGTCATCACTAATATGAAGTATTGTTTGGAACTTTAGAAATGTAGTTCCACAGAATGATATACAGTATTTAACAAAACCAACCGAAGATAAATGTCAAGATATTTTTTCATAGGGCTGCACTTATGTAAGACTCAGGAATTCATGCAGGTTCCTTGGCTTATTAATGTCACCTAATAAACAGCAAGGCAGAATAGAGCTTCCTGGATGCATCTATGCAGTCACTTAGTGTTTTTCTTGTCTTCAAGAGTGTGGAATGTTACATTCTGTTTATAAAATAATTATATTTTGGGCAGGAAACAGAGGTGGAAAATTGAAATATGAAATTGTAGAATTATTCAGGGTTCAGGCTGATGAGAAATTAAAATCAATTGTCGTGAAAAGAGTCAAAAGGGAATAGCTTCAAGATTGCAGACAATTTAAGACTCCACACAATAGGAAATAAAATGAGGCAACAGAAAACAAAAGTGCAGGTTTTCTATGAACCTGGCTTTCATGAATACTTGAAAATATGTAAATAGATTTGGGACTTTTCATTGCAGTTTGGTGATCTATTGTGAATTTACAGGATTATGAACAAAGGGTGATGTCCAAGATTTTCAGAAGAGTTTAAAAACGGGACATCAAAGATAATAATCTTCAGGTCTCTGACCCACATGCTAATGTACAGAAAGGTAGTATCTCCACTGACCTCCTGGGAATTTATGAGCCACGATCAAACTGGAGGAGGAGAATTTGGAATGAGAATCTTATGTTCATGCAATAGCGAGCACAGAGAAGTCATACATAAAAGGCAGGCGGACGAACTTGCAAACTACTCAAACGCTTGCCCAATCAGATATCTCTCACTCCATCTGTGGAAGAGTCTGCAGTTCCCACACTGGCCACATTTGTCATCTCAGAACCCACAATACTGGAATACATGAAAGTCATCCTCGATTCTGACAAGGGAGGATGCAGAACAACCACTGTGACTAGTGATTGCTGATCCCTTCCACAATCCTCTCCTTGGGGTCCCTGGCATATCTGTTCAACACTTCATGTGGCTCCAGGTCATGCAGTATACCTACCTTAAGCCGACAGTTGTAGCCTCTCATCTCTCCTGGACATTCTTGTTGACCAAGGAAAGGATGGCCAGTTCTTGGCTGATGGACATTTGCTCCCTGATAACTTCATCAAGGCATGCACTGAAGAGATTACGGTTGTTTTTCAGCTCCAGGAAGGGTATGATCACAGTTCCTGCCTCCAAAGTACACTGCGTCAAAATGTATGGCTCATGTTGCTTACTATTCATTTAAACAGCACATTTGCAGCCGATAAAATGGCCATGAAAACATTGTTCACTCTCAATGGACAGCAATACCCCACATACAGAAAACTGTCTCCAAAATTAGCTATAAATACTACGTGAATATTTTTGGAATCGATGACAACATATTTTGCACACCAAATGTCTGACTTGGAGTTGCCAATACTCCACCTGGAAGTGGTTTCTTGATTTTCAGGAGCAATGGAATTAGTGCAGGATAGCATATTTCCCCGATTAATGCCTGGAAACATTCTAATTTAATCATACAACACAGAACGGCACTGAATTGTGCAATCTAATTTCCAGGAAAAAGAGATTGGCATGTACATCACGTCTCCACAAACCTGGCAAAGCTATACATCTCAACATTTGTTGGTCTCTGGTCAAGGGACAGAACATGATTCACCCTCTTCCTTGAGTAAACATCTTCCATAGCACACAGGAAAGCAAGAAAATAGGAACAAGAATAGTGCGTCTGGCCTTCGAGACTGCTCCATTATTCAATGCAATCATGGGCTAATGTGCCCCTGGTCTCAACCTCTCTTTTGTGCCAGTCACACATAGTCATTATTTCCGTAATATTTCAAAAAGCCTGCTTTAAATACCTTTAAATCTGGAAAGAATATCCAAAACATCCCTAGGCAGTAATGAGCTGAATTAATCCACAAGCTAAAATGGTCAGAGGGCAATATAAAACTCAGTCTACAGAAGAGGACAGATTTTGTCCTTTATGCCTTAGCCTTAAGTTAGCCTCAAACTTACTAAACTTAACACAAACATAGCCTCTAAATGTGTTACTCCTCAGCCAATTTGAGAATGGAGGTGAAAAATCTTCCCATAGACCCTTAGGAAATTAGCCTATTCAACTAGAGCTTTTCTGCCCCTTGCCAGTGATTCATCTCCTTCTCCCGATTGTGTTGGGTGCCTGGCAGATCATTACTGCAGCAAGAGTAGCAAGAGAAAATCCAAAATGGTGCTCAGCAACTCCCCACACATCCTGGCTCTGTTGTCTTCCACCCTGGAAATAAAGTGAGCTCTGCTTCAAATGATTTTCAAGCAAAGCTGCAAGTGATTGATTATTCCTTTAGATATTATGGGTACAACCAGGCCCCTGCTGTTCAGAATTACTTGTTTGTGCGCAATTCATACTGCTTCAATTTCAGAGGACAGCTAACAATTGTTTGGGGACTAACGTCATCCACACGCAAGTATATCACCCATATGGAAGATGCTGGTCGAAGCTACCATCAGGCTCAATGAGTGTTATTAATTCCCAATTGATTTTACAAATAAAATCAATCACACAGTGCTTACAAACAACTATTATTTGATTTAAATGTTTTTGCCAGAACATTTCATGAAACTCCAGATCAGTCTCTGCACATTTCTTTAAAAAAAAAAGCAGTTCCTGATTTCAATGCAACAACAACACAGATATTCTCATGACCAGCCTTCAGTGCATGTCCTTTTACATTTTAAACAGCTCAAGGTCATACTTTAATCTCAATACATATCAATATTTTAACTGAGTTTGAAGATGGTGACGATAGATAGCTTGCACCTAAATGTAACTTATTGTTCCTGATAAAGACAGGTTTTAAATCACCCCAGTGCCATCATTCTAGCTGCAATAAACCAGCCTTCTTGACACAGAGAGGATGCATGAACATTCTAGGCCATGGAAACCCAGAAAACACACACATCAGACATAACCAGAGATAACCAGTCATAACCAAGGAATTAATTACAATGGTTTCTCTTCCCTGGCCGATGTCTTTATATCAATTGTGCAGCCAGAATATGTCCTTGGTTTCCCCTTATTTCGCATGAATTTACTTTGTTAGGTTAATATCCATTCTAACAAACTGCATTAAATGTGTTACAGTTTTAGATTTATTGCAGGAAGGATGTGATATGTTGTTAAGGAAATATACAAAAATAATCCCAATGAAATGATTATGAAGAGATTATTTTCTTCAGAACAGAGAAGACTAACGGGAGATTTAATCTAGACACATATAAATTATATTAGGTGAATATGAGGATTTATTTACCTTAGAAAAGAGGTTATTGAGTATGAATTTTAGTAGGCAGTGAGGACCCAGAACACGTTTTCTGGAAGGATAAGTACATTTAAAACGTATGGATCTGACAAAATAATATATTATAATTTATGAGACTACTGATCAAGAACTGGTAAATGGCATTAATTTTAATACTTCTTCAACCAGTACAAACAGCGCAAGTCAAATGGCTGCCATCTCTGCATCACATTTCCATAATTTTAGGAAATATCATTAAAAAAAAACATGATATCCAACAAATCCACCTCATGCCAATCACAACCCTGCTAATCGCAAACTGTTTATCAAAAAATCATAGCAATGTCAGGACATAAGAGGAGGCAATTTCACATGTATGCCAGGTCTAATCGGTGTAAGTTTGCCAGTCTCATTCTCTCCCCTGAAAGTCACAATAGGTGCTTGTCAATGGCAACCACTTAAGTCAAGAGTCAAGAGTTTTATTGTCATGTGTCCCAGATAGGACAATGACATTCTTGCTTGCTGCAGCCCAACAGAATATGTAAACATAATACAGAACAAGAGATACAAGTTCAGTGTGTCTATACACAATGGACCATATATATATATACACAATAAATATACTGATAAAGTGCAATAGTAATAATAGACTGTTATTGTTCAGAGCTTTTTGATGTTCTGTTTAATAGCCTGATGGCTGTGGGGAAGAAGTTGTTCCTGAACATGGATGTTCCTGATGTTCTTCCCAATGGCATTCCCATTTCCCCATCCCCGATATCACTTTTGATCGGTGAGTAACATCATCCAGAAACTGACTGAATGTTCTAAAGCACATTATCAATGTGGCAGCTATGACATAAAATGAAAGCTTGATCATTTGCAATTTTAATACAAATGATGACCAAACTCTTGCCAAGGCACTGTCAAAGTTTTAATCTGGTGAGACAATCTTAAATGACACTATCTACATTTCTAAGTATTCTGACCTGATCACACTGAGGAATCAATCAGAAAGACCAATATGCAAACAAAACTTTGAAACATTGATCCAACACTGCAGTCCATCAACTTGATCACAGTGAGTGTCATGAACATGGGTAAAATGAATTTATGAAAAGTAAATTATGTCTAACTAATCTGTTTGAATTTAGAATGAATTATTACCTCAAAAAGAATAATACGATGGAACATGGGCAACATGAATTAATGAAAAGTAAATTATGTTTAACTAATCTGGTGGAGTTTATCGAAGATGTGACAAGCTGAATAGATAAGGGGAACCAGTAGATGCGGTGTATTTGGATTTGCAGAAGACTTTTGGAAAGTTCCAGCACAGGATGTTGATCGACAATGTTAGAGCACACGATATTGGGGGTAATATAGTTCAGATTAATTTATTGTTACGTCTACCGAGGTACAGTGAAAATCTTTTGTTGCGTGGTATCCAGTCAATGGAAAGAATATACATGATTACAATCGAGCCATTGTATAGATACATGATAAAGGAACAACTTTTAGTTCAAAGTAAAGCCAGTAAAGTCCAATCAAAGATAGTCCGAGGGTCACCATGAGGTAGAGAGAAATTCAAGACTGCTGTATATTCAGGACAGAATATTCCGAGGTGGATTTGGGAACAGGTTTTGACCAGAGAGCAAGGAGTAAGAAAATAAAAGATTGTTCTCAGGTTGACAGGTGATATGTGGGGTGCAGCTGGAACCAATGTCTGTGTCCCAGCTTTACAAAACTGACATCAATTGCAGGGATAAAATTTCATTTTTCCAAGTTAGCTGACAATAAGTAGGACTGTGAATATAGAGGACGTAAAAAGGCTTCAAGGGAATATTGACTATCTGAAAAATAGGGTGAAATCATGCCATGGAATATATTGCAGAAAAATGTGAGATGCACAAACAAAAGCAGAATATTTATTAAACAGTGAAAGACTGGATAGTTGATGGACAAAGAGACCTAGGTGAGCTTGTTCACAAGTTGCTGATAGCCAACATGGAGGTGAAGTAAGTGACTAGGAAGGCAAATGGTATGTAACTGTTTATTATGAAGTGATTTCATTAAAGTACCGTAGTAAGAAAATATTATTGCAATTATATTGGCCTTTGGTGATACCATGCCTGGAGTTTTGGTCTTCTTGCTTGAAAAGGGACATATTGGCCAAAGACTGAATGCAGTGAAGATTCACCAGACTGGTTCCTGGGATGGTGGATTTTCTGCACGAGAAGAGATTGTATCGACTGGAGCTTAAAAGAATGAGATCCCATCAAAAGCTACAAAATTCTTAGAGGGCTTGATAGACGAGATGCAAGGAAGATGCTTCTTCCGATGGAGGAATCTGGGACCAGGAGCACCATTTCAGGACAAGAAAAAGAACATTTGAGGTAAAATGAGGAAAACATTTTTCACTCGAGGGAGGTAAACCTTTAGAATTCTCTAACCAAGGGTCTTTCAAAACCGAGTCATTGTGTTCATTCTAAATGCAGATCTATAGATTTCTGGACATTAAGGGAATTAAGCGAGCTAGGAGATAAACTTAAAAGTAGGACCTCAAAGGTAATAATCTCTGGATTACTACCAGTGCCACGTGCTAGTCAGAGTAGAAATAGGAGGATATTGCAGATGTATACATGGCTTGAAAAATAGTGCAAGGGGGAGGGATTCAAATTTCTCAGACATTGGAACCAGTGCTGGGGAAGATGGGACCAGTACAAACAGGACAGTCTGCACCTGGGCTGGAATGGAACCAATGCCCTTGAGGGAGTGTTTTCTAGTGCTTTCAGGGATGATTTAAACTAATGTGGCAGGGGGATGGGAGCATGAGCAGAGAGACAAAGGGGTGTTAAATGAGGGTAGAAGCAAAAGGTAGCAAGGTGAAAAGTAAAAGTGACAGGCAGACAAATCCAGAGCAAAAATCAAAAAGGGCCACTTTTCAACATAATTGTATAAGGGGGAAGAGTGTTGTAAAAACAATCCTGAAGACTTTGTGTCTCAATGCAAGGAGCATTCATAATAAGGTGGATGAGTTGAATGTGCAGATAGTTATTAATGAATATGATATAGTTGGGATCACGGAGACATGGCTCCAGGGTGACCAAGGCTGGGAGCTGAACATCCAGGGATATTCAATATTCAGGAGGGATAGACAGAAAGGAAAAGGAGATGGAGTAGCGTTGCTGGTTAGAGAGGAGATTAACGCAATAGAAAGGAAGGACATTAGCTTGGAGGATGTGGAATCGATATGGGTAGAGCTGCGAAACACTAAGGGGCAGAAAAAGCTAGTGGGATTTGTGTACAGGCCACCGAACAGCAGTAGTGGAGTTGGGGATGGCATCAAACAGGAAATTAGAAATGCGTGCAACAAAGGTAAAACAGTTATAATGGGCGACTTCAATCTACATATAGATTGGGTGAATCAAATTGGCAGGGGTGCTGAGGAAGAGGATTTCTTGGAATGTATGCGGGATAGTTTTCTAAACCAACATGTAGAGGAACCAACGAGGGAGCAGGCTATTCTAGACTGGGTATTGAGTAATGAGGAAGGGTTAGTTAACAGTCGTAGTGCGTGGCCCCTTGGGCAAGAGTGACCATAATATGGTTGAGTTCTTCATTAGGATGGAAAGTGGCATTGTTAATTCAGAAACAAGGGTTCTGAACTTAAAGAATGGTAACTTTGAGGGTATGAGACGTGAATTGGCCAAGATAGACTGACCAGTAATTCTTAAAGGGTTGACGGTGGATATGCAATGGAAGGCATTTAAAGACTGCATGGATGAACTACAACAATTGTTCATCCCAGTTTGGCCAAAGAATAAATCAGGGAAGGTAGTGCATCCGTGGATAACAAGGGAAATCAGGGATAGTATCAAAACAAAAGATGAAGCATACAAATTAGCCAGAAAAAGCAGCTTACCAGAGGACTGGGATAGTCCAGCAGAGGACGACAAAGGGCTTAAATAGGAAAGGGAAAATAGATTATGAAAGAAAACTGGCAGGGAACATAACTGACTGCAAAAGGTTTTATAGATATGCGAAGAGAAAAAGGTTAGTTAAAACAAATGTAGGTCCCTTGAAGTCAGATACTGGTGAATTGATCATGGGGAACAAGAACATGGCAGACCAATTGAATAACTACTTTGGTTCTGTCTTCACTAAGGAAGACATAAAGAAATCTGCCGGAAATAGCAGGGGACCGGGGGTCAAATGAGATGGAGGAACTGAATGAAATCCAGGTTAGCTGGGAAGTGGTGTTAGGTAAATTGAATGGATTAAAGGCCAATAAATCCCCAGGGCTAGATGGGCTGCATCCCAGGGTACTTAAGGAAGTAGCCCCAGAAATAGTGGATGCATTAGTGATAATTTTTCAAAACTCTTTAGATTCTAGAGTAGTTCCTGAGGATTGGAGGGTAGCTAATGTAACCCCACTTTTTAAAAAGGGAGGGAGAGAGAAAACGGGGAATTACAGACCAGTTAGTCTAACATCGGTAGTGGGGAAAATGCTAGAGTCAGTTATTAAAGATGGGATAGCAGCACATTTGGAAAGTGGTGAAATCATTGGACAAAGTCAGCATGGATTTATGAAAGGTAAATCATGTCTGACGAATCTTATAGAATTTTTTGAGGATGTAACTAGTAGAGTGGATAAGGGAGAACCAGTGGATGTGTTATATTTGGACTTTCAGAAGACTTTCGACAAGGTCCCACATAAGAGATTAGTATACAAACTTAAAGCACACGGTATTGGGGGTTCAGTATGGATGTGGATAGAGAACTGGCTGGCAAACAGGAAGCAAAGAGTAGGAGTAAACGGGTCATTTTCAGAATGGCAGGCAGTGACTAGTGGGGTGCCGCAAGGCTCAGTGCTGGGACACCAGCTATTTACAATACATATATATTAATGATCTGGATGAGGGAATTGAATGCAACATCTCCAAGTTTGCGGATGACACAAAGCTGGGGGGCAGTGTTAGCTGTGAGGAGGATGCTAGGAGGGTACAAGGTGACTTGGATAAGTCGGGCAAGTGGGCAAATGCATGGCAGGTGCAGTATGATGTGGAAAAATGTGAGGTTATCCACTTTGGTGGCAAAAACAGGAAAGTAGACTATTATCTGAATGGTGGCCGATTAGGAAAAGGGAAGATGCAACGAGACCTGGGTGTCATGGTACACCAGTCATTGAAAGCAGACATGCAGGTGCAGCAGGCAGTGAATAAAGCAAATGGTATGTTGGCATTCATAGCAAAAGGATTTGAGTACAAGAGCAGGGAGGTTCTACTGCAGTTGTACAGGGTCTTGGTGAGGCCACACCTGGAGTATTGCGTACAGTTTTGGTCTCTTAATCCAACGAAAGACATTCTTGCCATAGAGGGAGTACAGAGAAGGTTCACCAGACTGATTCCTGGGATGGCACGACTTCCATATGAAGAAAGACTGGATAGATTCGGCTTGTACTCGCTGGAATTTAGAAGATTGAGGGGGGATCTTATAGAGACTTACAAAATTCTTAAGGGGTTGGACAGGCTAGATGCAGGAAGATTGTTCCCGATGTTGGGGAAGTCCAGAACAAGGGATCACAGTTTAAGGATAAGGGGGAAGTCTTTTAGGACCGAGATGAGAAAATCATTTTTCACACAGAGAGTGGTGAATCTGTGGAATTCTCTGCCATAGAAGGTAGTTGAGGCCAGTTCATTGGCTATATTTAAGAGGGAGTTAGATGTGGCCCTTGTGCCTATAGGGATCAGGGGGTATGGAGAGAAGGCAGGTACAGGATATTGAATTGGATGATCAGCCATGATCATATTAAATGGCGGTGCAGGCTCGAAGGCCGAATGGCCTACTCCTGCACCTATTTTCTATGTTTCTATGAATCAAGAGATACGGGAATAGGCCTGGAAATCATACTGAAATAGATGATCAGCCATTGTTTTAATGAAAGGCAGAGCAGACTCAAAAGGCCAGATGTTAAACACTTACTGCTATTTCTTCAGTTCAATGAATTTACAAATAATAAATGTTGTTTCTCAGAAGTCACTTTACTATAACATATTCCAAACTGCCCTAGTATTGATCTTTGAACTTCTTTAACCATCATCAGAAATTAGTACTGGGAGGAAAATTCACATGGTATTATCATGCATATGTCCTTGATCATCTATCATGGATCTTAATACTAAAGGCGATATCTACATTTAAAAAATTATAAATATTTAAAATCACTGAACATTTATTAAGTACAACATTAAATTTCATATGTAAATTGTAAAACATCTTGCATAATATTAAAATGTAAATTGAAATCTCCCATGGAAAAAAATCATAATAATTTTTTACTTCATATATTCCTTAGCCTAGTCAATTGCCTCTTTCTTTATAAATGACAACAGAATAGTTCATCACAATATGATTGTTCAAGGCTAATGTATCCAGATACTTATAAGTGGCAGTGCGTCATGTGGGTGCGGAAGGTATTAATTATGAATATAGTCATGCAGTTGTAGCAGTTCAGTTTTACATATGTGTTTGGTCCTATTGATTACATATTAGATAAATATAAATAGCTGGGAATAAATGTCATAATTCATTTCAAACCAAGAGGTGCATATGATCATATAAATTCAAGAGCAAAGTTCATGTAATCGCTAAATCTAACTGCTCATTAATTTATTTACATGGACTGTATCTTAGTTGCAATTTAATTTAGTTTTACCCGAGACATTACAATGTGACCATCCAAAAGCATCCCATGAACAATGTATCAGAGGGAATGCGAGCAAGCAAGAGAGAAAATGACTGAAAAACTGAGAAATAAGGAAAAAAAGTTTAATATTCCTTTCAGAAATAAGGTTATAAAGCACATTGCAGTGAATTAAGTGCTTCTAAATGCTGCCATGGTTGTTAATGGAGGCAAAGCAATAAGCAATTTGTGCAAAAACATATTGCTAAATGATAGGGATTTAATAATCTGCTATTGAAGCAATGTTGCTTAAATGGTGAATGTTGCCCAGAACACCAGTAAAAGTCCTTATCTGTTAAATAATGTTGCTGTATCTTGTATTCATGAAAGGAGAAAAAAAATCTTAAATAATGCATACCTCCCTCAGTAAGGCTCTATAATGTCAGTCCAAATATTGTGCTAAAGTCTCTGTAGCAACATGTGAACCTACTGCCTTCTGATCCCAATAGCATGATTGTAGGCATGGAGTATACCCATGTCCTGTTGAATTTAAATGTGGGATCTCTGACTTTTTTTTGCTCTTTTTTTTCAGTTCAGCAGCTATCCAAATGGCTTGTCAGGAAAACTAGCATGAGGAGCTTGCAGTTTGGTACACTTACTGTGGTAGTGAGAAATCACAAGTTTGAATTGTGTCATTCAGGTTGAGGCTGAAGGTCTCAAGACCACACAGCAACAAAAGAAAGCCAATGCCCAGCAGGAAAAAAAATCTGAGAGCTTCCTTGAAGAATCAAGGCAACAGTCAGGCAGAATGTCATAAAAATATTCATTTTCCGGACTCACAGCTTCTGTGTCCACTTCAGGTTTCACAACCCTTGTAAAATCCAATGAACAGCCAGAACATTTCAATCAGATTTCCAATGGCACTACAGCAACACATTATTTTTAGTCTCAAAACTATATTTTATTCATAAAAAACTATATAAAAACATATAAACAAAAATACTGCACCACTCTCTTTACATTTGTGCTGTCATTCAGTCTAAACTTTCACAGTGCTGTCAGTTCTATATATCGGTAGTGTGAGCACATTTTGTGTACATTACACCATTGTCATTCATGTGGTCTCCAGGGATGATACAAACCTCTGGTGTTTGAAAGGCTTCTACCCCAGATCTAGCTCCTTAATGTCCAGTGGTAGAAGGACCATGGACTGCAGTTCTTTACCACTGTACCGAGATTCAGTGCGTCCCTCAGCATATACTCCTGCAGTCTGGAATGGGCCATGGAATAAGACCAACAAGATTTAGGCTGATCTAAGTGTGTCTTTCAGCGAGTTGATGATGTTCCCACAGCACGATGTCAGTTTCATAACACATCCCTCGAAGCAGACCATAGACGCAGCTGCTCAGGATGAACTACAACAAGGAACCTCACATCCTGCTCCACAACATCTTTGCAAATGTACAGTCCACCAAGAGGTGGGCAAATGTCTCATCCTCATCACAGTTGCCCCAAAGCTATTATGCACTGGGGATGAGATTGTAACTGTACAGGAAGGATTAGACAGGGAGTGCCCCTCTCTCTGTCAGCCAAGCAAGGTGGTTGTTCCAGTTAGCATGTTCTGGCAATCAGATATTCTACCAGATCATTTGAACAGTCTGTTCAGGTAACCACCCCACATGATCCAACATGTCTTTGCCCCACAAACCTTGCAGGATGTTCCATGATGACCTGATGGACTTGTGTCCAACACACTATCCTGAAAACACATTTTTACAAAGGATAGGCAGCATGGCAATGTCCAACTGAGCAGGACATTGCATTTCAACAGGACCAGATCTATTCTTCTCAACACCAAGGGTAGGTAAACCTTCAGCATCGAGCAACATTTTGATTCTTTGGTTCCAGGCTTCTCCCTGCAGTTTACCCATGCCTCAAGAAGGAGCATTGGCAGTCTTAGATGTAGCCTGGTGGCTCACCATCAGGATTAAAGATGCAGTGCTGGCAGTCTCTGGGTTATTCTGGTGGCTCTGTCTTTGCCTTTATGTGTGGGCACATTCCCTCAATGTCTGCCAGCAAGTAGAGGCACTGGCTTCTCAGGCTTGCCCTGACTACTCAGTTTTAGCCACAGTAGAGGTGTTGGTTGTCTATGGTTTCCTCCCAGCAGCCTAGTCTTGACCACATGGTGATGCTGGTGATCTTGTGTTTGTCCCAGCAGCTCAGTCTTCCTCAAACTTGCAATAAGAGAACACAGCAAGCAGGGAAGTACACCCACATTGTCTCCCTTCCACTTTCTTATTCTTCCTTACCTGCTTCTTATCTCACCCTCTGGCTGCAATGCCTGGATTTTATAAGGAGAAGATTGATGAGGTTCAGGTGGGCCAATTCAATGTCAGCTAATTGGACCCACCTGTTACTAATGATGCTGAGGATTGCCCTCTCCTGGCCTGTCTGCCAGTGATAGGGGGCAGAGTGGCATCTGAGGGAGGGGATGCTATCACAGTCTGTATGTGAGGATGTAACTGATCCATCTTTTTCTTAAGGTTGTGGATCATAGATGAATCTGAAGAAGGGTTTCCTCCCAAACTGTCATCTATCCATGTTCTCCAGACATCTCATCCTGTTCGTGGATCGGCAGATTATCTTGGAGGAATCCGTGGCGAAGAGTGAGGATTGCTTGCTCTTTATCTCCCGGAGTTCCTCCCTTACATTCACCCCCTTTGCTGAAAGAGAAGTTGCTGCAAGTTTGTCTGGAACATAATTTAAATTTGTAATTGAAATGCCTGGTTACATACTAGATTGCTGCCTGGAGTGCTAAGCTTGTGTTGTGCGTTAACCCATACCTATTCATGCGGGTATAAATTGGACACAGTAATCAATAGCAAGCATTGAAAAATGTTCATGTGTATTTTGAACACTGAACACTTTGTCTGACTTGGATATGCACAGTCCACAATAATTAGCAGATCAATAGCACATCTTGCCAAACCAGTCGTGCACTAATTGACATCGGGCCCTACCCTTAGAGAACATCTCTCCATAAGCCAGAGCACATTGTAAATCTATTATTTTGTTCTCTGCAGGTTTAGTTGAGAGATGCAGTATGTGCTTCATATTACTATGAATGAAATTGAGAGAATGGAGCATATTCTGAACCTGTGGCCCACAGGTCTAATAAGTTGCAGGAAGTGATTGTTGAAATAATTGTCTGAGTGATTCACCCACAATTGGGAACACTATAAGGAGAAATTCTATGCCCTCAGCAGATTTGTCAAAGTCTGTGCTCTGACTGTCAGACCAAAGTCCAAAACGTAGTCTTGAAACAGACAGTGAGGGCACTGTGTGTGCACACACCAACATGCTCAAATGTCACTCACATCTCCAACTACCCCCAAGCACACAATCGAGACAAGAAACTACAGAATTGGGAATAATCAGCAAAATCCAGGAAACATCTGCGGAGGGCGATGGACATACAACGTTTCAGGTCAGAACCCTTTATCAATCCAGCACATTGTATTTTTGCTCATATGCACCTTACTGGATCAGCCCTTCCTATAGGAGAATGCCAACTGTTTACATAAGGATATTGATAGATTGAGTAAAAGGACAACAATTTGATCATTGGAGTATAATGTACAAAAATGTGGCAATGTTCATTTTGCAATCACAAAAAAAAAAGAATATTATTTAAGTGGAGAGCAACGTCTGGAACAAAATGAGTTTGGTGTGATTGTGCACTAACCAGAGAAAGCCAGTGGACATGTTAGCAGCTTATAGGGAAGGCTATGAAATGCTGGTCCTTATTTCAAGGGACTGCACAATAAAATCAGTGAAGTCTTACAGCATTTGTGCAAGGCGCTGGTGTGACCACATCATGAGCATCACAAACAGTTGTTGGCCTCCCTATTTAAGGAAATACGTTATTTGTTTGGGGATGTTTCAGAAAAAAACACTAAGATGATCTTGGGTTGCATCCTTCTTACAATTTTCCTTCTTCCCGTATTCTGATGTTGTCCACAAATGTAACTAGCATATCTTTGCTGCTTTACTCTAAGTTATTAGGACATATGCTCCTTTGAGGAAAGGCTAAATGGGTTGGGACTCTGCTCCTTAGTATTTGGAAGAATAAGTATTGATTCAACTAGAACATAATTACCAAATAGTGAAAGGCTTGGATAGAGTGGATGTGGAGAGGATGTTTCCACTAGTGGGGGAGACTAGGATCAGAGGTCAGAGCCACGGAATTAAAGGACGTTCCTTTAGGAAGGAGATGAGGGGGAATTTCTTTAATCAGAGGGTGGTGAATCTGTGAAATGATTTGCCACAGAAAGCTGTGGAGGCCAAATTAATGAATATTTTTAAAGCAGAGATAGATAGAATATTGATTTGTGTCAGGAGTTATGGGGAGAAAGCAGGAGAATGGGGTTAGAAGGGAGAGATAAATCAGCCATGATTGAATGGCAGAGTAGACTTGATGGACTGAATGGCCTAATTCTGCTCCAATCACTTATGACCTTATAAGATTCTTAGGAGGCTAGACAGGGAAAATGCTTGGAGAACCTTTCCTCTCATGGGTACAGTAGGGTGGCACAGTTGTGCAGCGGTAGAGTTGCTATCTTACAGCACCAGAGACCTGGGTTTGATCCTGACAATGGGTGCTCTTTGTACAGAGTTTGTATGTTCTCCCTGTGACCTGCATGGGTCCCCTCCGTGTGCTCCGGTTTCCTCCCACGCTCCAAAGACATACAGGTTTGAACATTAATTGGCTTCAGTTAAAAAAAAAATAATTGTCCCTAGTTGTGTAGGATAGTGTTAATGTATGGGGTGATCGATGGTCGGTATAGACTCGGTGGGCCGAAATACCCGTTTCCGCGCTGTATCTCAAACCTCAACTAAAAGGACAGAAAGCCGACACTCAGAATAATAGATCTCACTTTATGAAAGCTGAATTGAGTTGGGAGCCCTGTGTATATTTAAGGCTTTGAAATTATAGATGTACCACACCCCTTTGGTGTCATGAGTTTCCTTTAAACTTACTGGATCACTGTTTCCCGTGCTCCGCTAAACTTCCCAGAGCTCCTTTTAAACTCACCAAGTTCACTTTGGCATTTATTATACTACTAAATAATATCCAGACATAATGTGCTGGAGTATCTCAGCAGGTCAGGTGGCATCTGTGGAAAACAAGGATGGTGACATTTCATGTTGCGACATTTCTTCACACTGATTGTGGTGGTGGGGGGGGGGGAGGGGAGAAAATTGAAAGAGAGGTGGAGGCAGAACAAAGTCTAGCAAGTGATAGGTGAATATAGTTGAGAGGGATTTTTTGATTGCAGATGGTTGGACAAATGTCAGAGATGAAAAGACAGAAAGTGTGAATAAGGAGATAAGGAAGTGGCCAAATTGTGAAGCCAGAGGAAGGGACAAGGTGGAAAGGGACATGGGGAAAGGGAGTAATGGGTGAGGGATAGGGAAGAGAGGGGGAAAGGGGAAGAGGGGGGGGGGTAAAGTGGGGTGCTGTGGGGGAGCAAGAGTTTCTAGGTTAGTTACATGAAATTGGAGAACAGTGTTCATACTGTTAGATTGTAAGACACCCAAGCAGAATATGTGTCTCTTTCCCCCAGTTTGCGTGTGGCCTCAAACTGGCAATGGAGGATGCCCAGGACAGAAAGGTCTGTATGGGAATGGGAAGGGGAGTTAAAATGGTCAGCAACCAGGACATCCAGCAGGGTTTGCTGTTCCTGTGCTACCAAAGTCCTGAGATTGTTGCTTTAATAATATTACAGTATCCCTTTAAGAATTGTATTTTCCAGTTTATTTGATGTTTTTTCATTCTTTCCACCAAAATAGAACACTTTACATTTCTCAGCGTTAAATGTTAGCAAAATTTGAAGGAATAAAGCAAAATTATATTTCAAATGCATCCACTTCTTGCAACTGGGACCAACTGCTACAGTGATAAACTGACCACCGTGCACTTTGTTATGTGTTTATGGTAGAATTAACAGCACAGCATTGTATAAACATATCTGTTTCTTTTAGTACAAAAGACTATTAACTACAGTCACAAGCTGTTAAGTAGCTTACTTCAGTATTTTAGAAAGAGGATCAATAGGATTATAGCAGCAGAAATAAATCAGGAAATAAAATACTGTGGAAGTTCACATGATAGTCAATACATCCATGATTGTTATTTTACTCTCGGATCAACCTCTATTTAGACTGATTTAAAATAAAAAAATGATGAATAGTCACACAGTCGCTACCACCTGTGCATTCCAAATGATGAAAGCTCAACTTGCAAAGTATAATGACCTCAAAACTCATTTGCCTGGCACTGCATTTTTTAATAATTCAATTACATACCACTTAATGCTTTTATATGTTAATCATGGAAATATGATCATTCTGCTCAATTAACAATATTTAATCTAGAGCTTCCAGGCATTGTGTGTTCTTGCCCACACAAGACATCAATTGCACACCAAGGTCACCTAAAGACAAAATTCATTGTTTGATATACTCATTCACTCGCAGGAAACAGCATTTCTATAGTACTCCATTCACCAACTATGTTATCCAAAGGACCTGTCTCTTGATTCTCTACTGTACTGTTGAAGGCTGCTTGGGAGAACAGCAGGTGATTGCAGTGGACTACTATTACCCATGTCATTGGGGAGTATGGGGGGGGGGCAGTTTCTGCCTGAAGCACAGCAGGGGGATGAGTAAGTAGAGAGGGAGAAGATGGAAGTAAGAAAAAGGACAGAAAGTATTTGTCAAAATAAGCTCTCGTTCGTACATGCTGTTTAGGTGTATCTCAATTCCTGGGTACTCCCTGGCCCTGTTTGGGCACTATGCTCTAGACTGAAGAGCTGGAGAAGTGCAAAAGAGTATTTGTCAACATACTAAATCTCTTCAATCTTCTAAGGGAGAAGATAAATGAATGGGGTTTCTTTATGATTGCACCAATGTTCTGGGCCCAGAACAGATCTTTAGAGATATGCATAGTCAAAACTTGAAATTGTTGACTCTCTCCATTGCCACTCCATCGATGAAGACAGGTCTGTGAATCCTCGGCCCCCCTCATCTAAAGTCAACAATCTTCTCCTTGGTCTTGCTGATATTGAGAGCAAGGTTTCTATTACAGCAGCATTCAATTAGACAATCGATCTCCATACAGTATTCTGTCTCATCATTACCTGTAATTTGTCCAACAAATGGTGATGTTGTCGGCGAATATGAAGATTGAGTCGGAATTGTGTTTGGCTGCACAGTCATGGGTATAGATCGAGTAGGCCAGGGGACTGAGCACACAGCCCTGAGGTGCTCCTGAGCTGTCCGTTATCAAGGAGGAAGTGTTGTTTAGTTTACTGTCACATGTGCTCAGGTACAGTGAAGAGTGTACTGATTGTGGTCTGTTGAAGAGGAAGTCAAAGATCTTGTTATGTAAGGATGCACAGAGAAGATGATGGTGTTGAACGCCAAGCAGTAGTCGAAGAACAACAACCAGACATATGTTTTTTTTGGTTTTCTTTTGTAAAATATTTTTATTAGAAGTAAATACATATTAAGAAGGAATAACATAAAATCAAAAAGAAGAAACATATTATTCGTCACATACATTCTTAATATTTTTAAGGTTTACAGTCGTTCTTATTTATAGTTCTATACTCTTTATTATTTTATAATAGAAAGAAAATAGTAAAGAGAAATAATAAAAATAAATAAAATAGAAGTAGAAAATCGATAAAATGAGTGGAGTATTAAGCAAGATATTCTTCATTGGAGATATATCCGTGGTCTATTGTATATAGTTCTTCATCTATTCCTTCATTCAGGCTTCAGTCAAGCCCTCGAACCGGACCACCTTGACCCTTTAAGTATTCAATAAATGGAGACCATATTCCTCTGAATTGATCTAGCTTGTCCAAAAGGACAAGTCTTAGTCTTTCCAGATGAAGTGTCTCCGACATTTCTGTAATCCACGTTTTGATTGTGGGGGATGTAGGACCTTTCCAAAATCTTAGTATTAGTTTTTTACCAATTATTAAACTATAACCAATAAAAATTATTTGCTGTGTTGTTAGTAGTTGATCCATTTCTAAAATTCCTAATATGATTAATTTTGAGTCTGGAGTCAGATTTGCATTAACTACCTTCGAGATTATCTTAAAAATTTCTATCCAAAAATTTGTAATTTTTATACATTTTGTGAATGAATGCGTTAAATTAGCTTCTAAATGCTGACATTTATCACATATAGTAGAAACATTTGAAAAAATTCTGTTTAATTTGGATTTTGAAAAGTGTAATCTATGTAAAACTTTAAATTGTATCAAGGAGTGTCTGGCATTTAATGAGCAGTGGTGTATATGTTGTAAACTTTCATTCCATACTTCTACACTAATTGTTTGTCCTAATTCGTTTTCCCATGCTTGCCTATATATTTCCGACTTTGGTAAATCATTTTCCAGTAAAATATTATAAATATATGATATTAATTTTTCTGTATTCGGATATTTATTTAGACATTCATCTAAAATTTCTGTCTTTCTATTTCTAAAATCCTGTGTGTTTGATTTAACATAGTCTCTAATTTGTAAATATCTAAAGTACTCTTTTGAGTGTAATCCATAATTTTGTTGTAATTCCTGAAATGAAAGGAATAAACTTTCCCTGTAGAGATCACCCATCTTATTTATTCCATAGTTCTTCCATTTAAAAAAACCTTTATCCATCATTGAAGGTTTAAATGTAATGTTATTTACAATGGGAAGAGCCAGTGTATACTTTCTAATTTTACTTCGGAGTCACGTGAGTGACTACGTGAAGAAGAGCCCGCCTCACGCTGGTAACGGCATGACGTCGACGCTGACGGCGGAAGGTGGAGCTGCAGTAAGGAGCAGCTCCTCGCAGCGGTCGGAACGGCCCGCAGGTAAGAACAGTAAAGTTGGGATTTCTTAGCGGGCGCTGGGTAGGTCCAGCAGTATAGGAAATATATTAAATCAGGTCAGAGTCATATTAGTGCTGGATAAGCACAGATGATGAAGTAAACTTATATTCGCGGGTCAAAATGCTTCCTGGGGTGAAAAATAAATATACGGGAAAGCTAGTGCGGAGCCGGTTCCGATACCGGTGGCCGCAGATATACCCGTTAGCGAATTAGTTTACAAAATGATAACCACGGAGAGAAATGCTCCCGAATATGAAAAATGGAAAATAAAATAAAATAAAAAATCTGAGAGGCCCGTGGTTCTGATGACTCTGACATTGAAAAATCCTCCAGATAAGTAAACTATGTGGAACTGATTATGGAGCATATGGAGAAAGTTCTCCAAATAATTATGAGACTAGGGTCAAAGTACCCTGAAGGTTCCTAAGATTAGCCCTGAGGGGTTTAATTATTTTGAATATGGCCATGGGCCTAATTGGAAGTTGGAACTCCGGACCCAGGATTTGGGCCGGAAGAAGTCTCATGGGATGAAATCCCAATTGATTTAGGGCTGCAGAAGGCAGACCCTGTTGATGGTGATTTGCATTTTGAAAGCACACCACAAAATAAAAATAAAAATAAAATGAAAAAATATGAAAAGAGGCCAAAGATGCATGGAAATAGCAAAAGGTTTTGCTATATATGAAGGAAGTGGTGAGGCTATGGAAGAAATCCTAGCTGCCAACATATATATATGGTATCTCACCAACTTCATGATTCTGTGATGATTGAAATATTAAAATTGCACAGCACAGGAAATTGTGCCTCATTGGAAGAGCCTACGGTTTATCCGTTAATATGGGCATCCATGACTCCAAATATGAGAGCGTCAAATAGTGAGGTTTAAAAATCCTCACAAATTATTCTGCTGCTACTATGGCTTTTGGGCAGATGAAAGGAAAACATAAAATAAAGACGCTATTGTGCAATTCTTTCTATGAAATTTTATATAATATAAATGGCTATTTGGGCCATTTTTCACCCAAGGTTGCATACCTGTGTCGAGCAAGTGGTGTTTAAGCTCTTGGTTATCTGTTTGGAGTAATCTGCCTAACTTATTGAAATTGGATGAAAAGCTAAATTTTTAGCTGCATGAAACCTTCGTCTTTGGACGAAAAGGTATTTTCGCCCAGAAGGGGATTTGATATTGGAAATAGAGGCAGAAATATGTCAAGGAAGTTTTATTGTATTGCACAACCAAATACTTACCCGAATTCAGGGGATAAGGAGAACACCACGCTCATATGCAGAGGAATTAAAGACTTGTTCCCTGCTTAAAGAAACTGCGGATTAATCTCCAGTTAGAGGGAGATTACAAAAAGTTTATTAAGACTGGCTTACTATTATTTTTGATCAGTATATTACGAGCAGTTTCATTAACTACTATTACTTTTAAAAAAAAAAAAAAAAAAAAAAAAAAGAGGTTAATCCTCCTGTACAGAATAAACCTGCTTATGTTTTCGTGTTTTCTGCAATTGAAAAAGCAGAGATTTATGTTCACATTGCCTAATTATCTGGAAAAGAGGTAATGGAAAAGATTTTGAACACGAGCATAAATTTGTCTTTAATGTTAGAAGGCATTACAGATGATGGTTGCAGAAGTATTCTGGACCTTACAGGTCTAAATAAGTTTGTAGAATACAAACATGTTCAAATGGAGACATTGAATACTGCAAAATATTTAATTCAGCAGGTTGTTATATGGCTAAGATTGATGAAAAGACGCCTATTATTCTGTACCTATGCATCAGGTCTCGGTGGTACTTAAATTTTAATTGGTTGTGACAATTATGGCAGTTAAGCTTTGCCAAATGGACTGAGTTCAGCTTTTTACTCTTTACGAAACTGTTGAAACCAGTTTAGCCCAATTAGAGCACAAAATGCACATCATTATGGCTTATCTCAATGACATTCTGGTCATTAGTGATTATCAGGAGTCAGCTGAGGACTCAGTTTCAGTTACTAAAGCTTTGTGGAAGCTAAGGTTCTTAATTCATCTAATTAAGCCCCAGCTGCAGCCAGCACAAACAATTTACTTTTGGGGTTTGTAATTAACTTAGTGACTATGTTAATACCTTTACCAACAGATAAAGTCGATGATATTTTGGTAACTTGTCATTATCTCATTCAAAACCTTATCTTTCCATCCGAGAAATGGTGACAACCATTGGTGAACTGCTAGCAGCATTTCCTGCAGTAGAATTTGGTTCATTACATTTATTGATATCTTCGAAGGTACAAGATACAAGCTCTCAAAGAGAAGGCAGGCCATTTGACAGGCCTATGTAATTAACAAAAGAAGTTGTATTGGAATTTACAATGGTGGGTTTAAAAAAGGAAAATGTCCCACAAGCTGCTAATAAATATTATGATTAAACAGCCTGAAATGGTTTACATACAGATGCTAGTGCTCTCGGATGGGGGCCACAGATTTATCCTCCAGTTGTGGAGGTAGATGGAAAACTGAAGAACAAGTGTTTCTCCAAGAGTATGGTATTAACTATTGGGAGTTATTGGGGGCCTTTTATGGGCTTAAAGCATATTGTTGTGCTAAACAAGGTCTGCATGTGTTAATACAATTACACAATAAAACAGCTGTGGTTTACATTAATCACATGGGGAGAGTTGGATCAGTATCATGTGATTGTCTGGTCAATGAGATATGGCAATGGGTGTATTGGTCGGCAGATATGGATTGCAGTAAGCTATACTCCAGGTAAAGACAATGTGGTAGCAGATGAAAGGTCCAGGATTTTTAAAGATAATACGAAATGGATGTTTAAGCCACCAATATTTAAGAATATTGTTCGACGATTTGGGTTGCCAGAAATTGATTTGTTTGCATCCAGGCTTAATCATCACTTGCCTCATTATGTGTCTTGGGAACACGATCCGGACGCAGTTGCAGTAGATGCATTTTTATTACACTGGGGAAAAATGTTCTTTTATGCTTTTCCACCATTTGCTCTGATCCAGAGATGCTTGAAGAAAATAGAGCAAGATTCAGCTTCCGGATTGTTGGTAGTGTCAAATTGGCCAACTCAACCTTGGTTCCCAGTTATGCTGAATATGATTAAAGAACCGTATATGTAGATTCTTAACTGTAGTGATATCTTGACTAATCCAGTAACAAATGAAGATTACCCATTATATGCATATATGAAATTGTTAATCTGCAGGTTTTGACCAGACCACTACAGGAACTGGGATTGTCGGACCAAACTTGACAGTTATTGGCACATCATGGCGAGATAGCACACAGAAACAATATATGACACATATTAAGAAATAGGAAGAATTTTGCACACAGTCAAAATATTTCTGATGATTATGTGAATGTTACTCATGTTTTGGAATTCCTTGCCAATTTGCGCTTGGCCAACATTTAAGTTACAGTGCCATTAACACTGCACGCAGTGTCTTGTCGTCCTATTTAGGACTTATGACTGGTGAGAAATCAATTGGGTCGCATCCATTAATATCACGATTCATGAAAGGAATTTTTCACATGAATCCGCCAAAACCTAGATATACAGAGATTTGGGATGTGAGCATAGTACTTGCTCTACTTAGAGAATGGACGCCAATTGAAGGGTTGTCATTGGATAGGTTAACATTGAAATTGGTCATGTTAATGTCACTGGTCTCAGCCAAAGAGTGCAAACTTTACAAATGTTGCGTTTAGACTGTATGCATGTGACTACAGATAACGTTTGTATTCTATGTTTACGATCTGATCAAACAAAGTAGACCAGGGAGATCTGGAACAAAGGTAACCTTTCAAGCTTTTCATATTGAGCTTGCTTTGTGTGTGGTTAGACATTTGAACCAATGTATTAAAGTGACGGACACTTTTCGAGGAAACGAAAAAGACATTGCTGCTTACGCACAAAAAGCCACACAAAAAGCTTCAGTTCAAACTATCTCAAAATGGTTGAAACAGGTGTTGGTTTTAGCGGGAGTAGACACTGATGTCTTCAAATCTCACTCCACCAGGGCGGCAGCTACGTCCGCGGCGAAGGGGCGGGACGTACCTCTCGAGCATATTTTTAAAAATCGCAGGGTGGAGTAAAGAAGAAACTTTTTCAAAGTTCTACAACAAACCTGTTCACACTATGACAAGCTTTGGACACGCGGTGTTGGGAGCACTATAATCACCTGCTTTGTTTGCTATTAATTGCTATAATCAGTTGTGTAGTCACTGATATCTTTTGTCACTTGTAATCATTTTTTCCCTCAAATATAAGGTGGGTATTATATGGTTTTTCAGCCATTAAAAAACTTAATTGTGAAAAGATCTAACATTTGTGTGCTTTCTCATGTATGTGTTTACTTAGCCGGACTGTCGTACGGATTAATTCTACGACATAAAAAACACAGAAAGCTTTAAAACTCTTCACGTAGTCACTCACGTGACTCCGAAGTAAAATAGTAAGATTAAACGAGAACTCACCTGTTCGAAGTTTGATCGTTATTTTACGAGGAGTTACGATGAGGGATTACGTGCCCTCCACTCCCACCCTCGTAAAATAAATGATCAAATGGTGGTTCTAAGTCTTTTTATGAGCCTTACTATGTTACTCCGGCTTTGGTGTTCTGTGTTTTTCATGCCGTTGCTTTGAAGTATGCCGTTACCAGCGTGAGGCGGGCTCTTCTTCACGTAATCCCTCATCGTAACTCCTCGTAAAATAACGATCAAACTTCGAACAGGTGAGTTCTCGTTTAATCTTACTATTTTAATGTTTTCTTTAATTGTTTCCAAATACATATGCCACTGTCTATTATTGGATTTCCTCTGTAAATTTTTTAATGTATTTTAGTATTAGCAAATAAAATCGAGCTAATTTCAAAAGGTGAACAATCTTCCTTTTCCATTTTTAACCAGTTTGTTTGTTTATCTACTTCTTTCAACCAAAAGTTCATATTTTGAATATTAACTGCCCAGTAATAAAACATAAAATTAGGCAATGCAAAACCTCCATTCATTTTTGATTTACATAGATGTTTTTTTATTTATTCTATGGCTCTTATAATCCCAAATAAAGTTGGTAACTATAGAGTCCACTTTCTTACAAAAATTTTTAGGAAGATATATCGGGATCAGTTGAAACGGGTATAATAATTGCGGAAGAAAAATCATTTTTATCGCATTAATTCTACCTAGCATTGAAATAGGTAATGTTTTCCAATATAGGATATTCTTAAGTAGTTTATTCAATAGAAGTGGGAAATTAGATTTAAATAAAGAATCATATCTTTTTGTTACATGAATTCCAAGATATTTGATTTTTTCATTTGCTATCTTAAAAGGATATTGTTGTAATATATGTGAGTTATTTCCCATTATTGGCATAAGTTCACTTTTATTCCAATTAATTCTTATATCTGAAATCAATCCAAATTGAGTTATTAAATCTAATAAGTTAGGATTACTAATTTCCGGCTTTGTAATATAAAGTAATACATCATCTGCATATAAAGAGATTTTATTTCCAGTTTCTTTGGTTTCATACCCGTATATTTCAGGATGTAATCTGACGCACTGTGCTAATGGTTCAATTGCCAGTGCGAACAGTAGTGGAGATAGAGGACAACCTTGTCTACAGCCACGGAATAAATTAAATTTAGTTGTTAACATTTGATTTATTAATATTCTAGCTGTTGGCTTGGTATATAGTAGCTTAACCCATGTTATAAACTTCTCTCCCAACTGAAAAGTTTCCATAACCGAAAATAAATAAGACATTCAATCTGATCAAAAGCTTTCTCTGCGTCCAATGAAATAATTGATAAATCTTTATTAATGTTTCTTTTCGAGTATATAATATTGAATAATCTTCTCAGGTTGATTGAGGAGTATCGTTTTGGTATAAATCCTGTTTGATCTGAATGAATTACTTTATTAATCACTGTATTTAGTCTTTGTGCTAGTATTTTGGTTAATATTTTTTGATCAGTATTTAAAAGAGCTATGGCTCTATATGACCCTGGATCATCCAGATTTTTATCTGATTTAGGTATGAGCATTATAATAGATCCATTTAATGTTTCTGGTAACTTCTGTTGTGCATAAATGAGTTCATAAAGTGTCTTCAAATGTGGAGCTATCATATCATAAAATGTTTTATAACATTCTGATCCAATACCATCCGGTCCTGGAGTTTTACCATTTTTTAATGACCTAATAGCTTCTTCGATTTATTTAGTAGTTATTTCAGCGTTTAGTGATTCTCTATTTTCTAAAACCAGTCCTTTTAGATTACAATTTTTTTTAAATGTTTCTACTCCTATCCAATTTTCTGTCGTTTTGGCTGAATATAAATGTTTATAATATTGCAAAAATCTCTCATTTATATCTTTAGTTTGTACTGATAATTCCCCTTTGTCTGATTTAATCCTATGGATTAATTTTTCTCCCTCCAATTTTCGTAATTGACGAGCCAATAATTTTTATGGTTTATCTCCGAATTCAAATTGTATTTGTTTAGTATATTGGTATAGTTTTACAACCTGGTCTGACTGTATTTTATTTAATTTATGTTTCAATGCAAAGATTTTATTATGTTTTATCATGGTTGGGTTAACAGCGTTTTCTGTGTCTAAATTGTTTGATCTCCTTTTCCAATGCCTGTTGTTCCTCCAATTCTCCTTATTATAAAATGCTTGAGAGGATATCATAATTCCCCGAAGATACGCTTTAAAAGTTTCCCATAATAGGAACGAAGATATTTCTGGTGTATCATTTATTTCAAAGAAAATCTTGATCTGTTTTGTGATGTATTCTTGAGTTATTTTGTCTTTTAAAATTTGTGGGTTAAATCTCCATTGTCCCTGTTATTCCATTTTACCAGTTATTTTCATCATAAAAGTTAAAGGTGCATGATCTGAAATTATAATATTACGATATTTTGAATTATAAGTAAGTGGATAAGTTTTAAATCTACCAAAAAAAAATCTATTCTTGAATAAGTTTTATGCACAGGTGAGTAAAATTAGTATTCTCGTCCAGCTGGGTTTTGCATTCTCCAAACATCTTTAATATTACTAATATCTGTATATGCATTATTAGATCACTGGAATGTGATTTAAGTTTCTGTTGTTTTGATGATCTGTCCAAATAAGGATCTAGTGTACTATTTAAATCTCCTCCAATTATTAGGTTGTGTTGTGATAGTTCCGGGATAGTATAAATATATTTTTTTTAAACAGCAGGCTGTCAAAATTTGGGCGGTAAACATTGACAAAAATCATTTTTTGTGTGTATTATAATTTTTTTTTTTCCTCTTACAATATTATATCTACCATATCACTATCATTATTGGTGAAGTATGTTTAAATGAAGTGCCTTTACGAATTAATATTGCTACACCTCTAGATGTGTGTGAAAGAAGAATGATACACTTTGTCAATCCATTTAGCCTTTAATCTATGTTCTGCCTCTTTTTTTTTAGATGTGTCTCTTGGATGAATACCACATCTACTTTAAGTGCTTTTAAATGTGCTAATACTTTACCTCTCTTAAATTGGTTTGTTATTACCTTTAACATTCCAGCTACAAAACGTTAATTCGTCCATTCCCCATATTCATTTGTAAGTCTTGCATCTTTTATCTAAAGGAATATTTAATAGGGCAAATGGTTCAGCTCGACATACCCCTACTTTACACCGAACATCCGAATAGATGAATTTCAAGACCCTTGAGTATCTCTCACGTATATACCTCCTTTGCATTTAATTTTATAACTCCATTCAAATATAAAAATAATAATAACAAGAGATAATATTTTTAAAAAAGGATAGATTAGAGATTAATAGGGTGCCACAAAGAAAGAAAAAACTACATCTAATATTGGTGTAGTTAGTTTAGCCATACTACCATGGCTAGCAATCTATAGACTTCCGTAGTCGATGTTACTAACTTATCCTTTTCCATGATTCATTAAAATTGTTATTCCATAAAAATATTTAACCGGGAGTATTAAACTCTGATGTGTACAAAATCTATCAGTCAAGTATATGATAATATCTATACTTAATACTTATTAAAAGCTATAATAATAAGAAAATATAAAAAATAAAGTAATAATAAAAAATAAGAAAAAGGGAAGAAAAATATAGAAAAAATAAAAAAATAAGAAAAAGTACCTGGGGGGATAATAAAGTCAAAGTTTATATTTTGTGTATTTATATTTACTATTTACTTAACTCTAAGTAAATCAGCTATAATTAGTTGTTAATCATTAATTGGTAGTTATTAGCTTTATTTAATAATAATACCACAGTATTAATTTTAGTATGTGTTAGTTATTAATATTAGTAGTGTTCCTATACTAATTATTAGTATCCATAGGAGAGTCTCCAATCCGTATCTCCCCGAATCTCCCATCTGCATCCTTCTCCATCGTCTTTAGATGAAACAAGTCCATAGTCCATTCCAGTCTTGAAAGTACAATTTAATTGTTGGTATAGTTCATCTTTGAAGCTTTCATTCAGTCTACCTCTCGCTTCTTAATCCCTTGGGCAAAGTTCATTGCATCCGCTGGGTTTTTGAAATAATGTTCTTCCTGGTTGTAGGTAATTCTCAGGGTGGCTGGGTACCGCAGACTGTACTTCAAATCCTTCACTTCCCTCAAAATTCTTTTGGTCTCCTTGAACGCATTTCGTTTCTTGGAGACCTCTGCTGGATAGTCTCGGTAAATGCTGATCAAATTTTTTTTTTTATTGTCAAAGTGGTCCAGTACAGAGTTAAAAGCCAGCGAGATTGCATCCACTGTGGTGGGTGATATGGTGAATGGAACTGTATGAAACACCATCGCTGACGAGCGTCACACCTGATATGAATTGTATCCAATGTGTCAACTCAGTACAATTACAGTCACTTGGCCAAGGTACCGTGCTCAGCCCTGACCTCCAGTACAACATCTCCCGATATGGGCTTCAGATGCTCCAGATTCTTCCCTCATCTCAAACACGAGAATTGGATGGTTAATTGGCTGTTATAAATTGCTCAAGTTTGTAGATGAGTGGTAGAATCTGAGGGGAATTGATAATTATGTGGGGAGAGTTGCAAGGAAAATTGGTAGGGGAACGGGATTGTTCTGTGAGCCAACATACACTCCATAGGTCAAAATGGCTTCCTTCTAGGTGGTAAGGAAATATGGAAGTATGAATCAGCAGGCAGATGGCTAATGCTCTGACATCTGTCCCCCCCCCCCCTTTCCCCCCCCCCCCCCCACCTACCTATTGTATTCCAATCTTCAGTGCTGCAGCATGCAGATGCAGCAGTTCATAAACAATAACATGTACACTCACAAAACCTGGTGCTCCAGTGCAATCCAGCATGGTGATTCCTCATGCAATGCTGTCCTTTTAGCAATGCTGCTTGAAATTAGGTCATGAGCTGATCTCTGTTTTGAGGTCTCTTATAGTCAATGCATATTTAATTAAGACTGAAATAGCTGAACTACTTTCAACAATGTTACTGCCAGAGGACCCCTCTGGCACTGAAAATTAACTGGTGACATTTCATTCTTTCAATTTATAAATGTCGTTGAATATTTTAAAAAGATAAATCACATGAAATGTGATTTTTTTGCATCCAAGCTTTTTTCCATGGGAAGGAAACCCCCTAGTGATGACCACTACTCCCGTCTCCAACATATCCCCTCCTCTTGGACTCACCCTCATGGCCATCTGCCTTCATTAGACCTTTTCATTTTAAACTGCCGGTGGGACATCAACCGCCTCGACTTTTTCACTCCCCTTACACAACTCTCACCTCCCCCCCCCCCCTCCCCCCACCCCCGACCATACAACCCTCTGCTCACTCTGCAACAACCCCGACTGGGTGATCAAACCTGCCGACAAGGGAGGTGCCGAGGTAGTCTGGCGTGCTGACCTTTACCACTCTGTGGCCAGGTGCCAACTCTCAGGACACCTCCTCCTACTTCTCCTTGAACTATAACCGCCACAGTCAAGCACCAGGCCATTATCTCAAGCACCATCACTGGCTTAATCGCTTCTGGCTCCCTGCCCTCCCAAGCCTCCAAACTAATCGTTCCCAAACCCCGCAAGGCCCGATTTTATCTTCTCCTCAAAATCCACAAACCTGACTGTCCTGGCAGATCCATTGTTTCTGCTTGTTCATGTCCGATCAAACTTATTTCCACATACCTCGACTCCATCCTATCCCTCCTGGTCAAATCCCTCCCCACCTATGTCCAAGACACCTTACACGCTCTTCGTCTCCTTCATGACTTCCGTTTTCCAGGCTCCCTCTCCCACATCAATGGATGTCCAGTCACTCTACACCTCCATGCCCCACCAGGAGGGTCTTAAAGTCCTCGAATGCAGAACCAACCAATCCCCATCTACTAATATTCTCCTCCGCCTAGCGGAGCTGGTCCACATACTCAACAACTTTTCCTTTGACTCCTCCCATTTCCTCCAAATCCAAAGCGTAGCTATGGGCACCCGCATGGGCCCCAGCTATTTCTGCCTCTTTGTAGGGTACGTCAAACAATCCTTGTTCAAAGTGTACCGTGGCCCTATCCCCGAACTCTACCTCCGCTACATTGACGACTGCATTGGTGCTACTTCCTGCATACGTGCAGAACTGACTGACTTCATCCATTTCACCACTAATTTTCATCCGGCATTCAAATTCACCTCGACCATTTCCGACATCTGCCTATCATGTTTAGACCTCACCATCTCCATCGCATTCAACTGACTACTGACCGACTTCTACTACAAACCCACTGACTCCCATGGCTATCTGGACTACACTTCTTCCCACCCTGCTTCATGTAAGGACTCTATCCGTTACTCCCAATTCCTCCGTGTATGCCGCAACTGACCCAGGATGAGATGTTCCAGACCAGGGCATCGGAGATGTCCTCATTCTTTAGGGAATGGGGGTTCCCCTCTTCTATTATAGATGAGGCTCTGAGCAAGGTCTCTTCTATATCCCGCAGCTCTGCTCTTGCTCCCTATTCCCCTACTCGTAACAAGGACAGAGTCCCCCTTGTCCTCACCTTCCACCCTATCAGCCGTCGCATACAACATATAATCCTCTGACAATTTCACCACCTCCAACGGGGTCCCACCACTGGCCACATTTTCCCATCTCCTCCCCTTTCTGCTTTCCGCAGAGACCATTCTCTCCGTAATTCCCTGGTCAATTCGTCCCTTCCCAGCCAAACCACCCCCTCCCCTGGTACTTTCCCTTGCAACCGCAGGAAATGCTGCACTTCTCATTCTACCTCCCCTCTCGACTCCAGCCAAGGACCCAAGCAGTCTTTCCAGGTGAGGGAGAGGTTCACCTGCACCTCCTCCAACCTCATCTACTGCATCTGCTGTTCCAGGTGTCAACTTCTCTACATTGGCGAGACCAAGCGCTGGCTTGGCAATCGCTTCGCCCCACACCTCCGCTCAGTTCGCACTAACCAACCTGAGCTCCCGGTGGCTCAGCATTTCAACTCCCCCTCCCATTCCAAATCCGATCTTTCTGTCCTGACCCTCCTCCATTGCCAGAGTGAGGCCCAGCGCAAATCGGAGGAACAGCACCTCATATTTCGCTTGGACAGTTTACCCAGTGGTATGAACTTTGACTTATCTAATTCCAGATATTCCTTGCTTTCTCCTTCCTTCCCCTCCCCCTTTCCATGATCCTGCTGTCTCTGCCTTTTCCTTTCTTCTCCCCCACCCCCCCACCCCCCCCCCCCTACATTTTGTCTACATGAAATGTTAAATGTTAAATGTATTCTCCCCACATTTCTAGGTCTTCATTTTGCTCCATTTTATTCCAACAGATCACTCATTTTCCTCTTAATATTTGTGCTCCTAATTTTACAATGAATTTGCCCACTGTGAATAATTCTTGTTAGTTCTTTAAGTTATTAGTCAAGTAAATATATAGTTGCTTTCTTGGTTTACTCAATTTAAGAAATCTCGATTCCCTGTTCACAATGTTATCAGCTTGCATTTCCAGTAATTCACAATATAAAACTGTCAATACTAGGACAAGAGCAGGTCAATCTTAAGTATTGCTGCAAAATTCCCTTCTGTGGCACATTATGACTCAATGACCCAATTGAGAAGCAATAGAATATTTAATCTTTTTTTGATTGTTCCTCCTCCCATAGTCATTACGTCTATATTTTTTGTTGAGACAGCAAGCTCATCATTATTGAATAGATAAATCAAAAGTAGTTTGGAATTCTAGGCCTGTCCTGTTCCTCCATTGCATTCCATGCTATTCTGTAGAATTCCCAGCCCAGAAACAACCCATTTGGCAATAGGGTTCTCATAGAACCATACCCCCTTCCTCTTCCTGTTCATCATCAACATATTCTTTGATTCATGAGAGATGTTTGGTGATGAAATAGTTAATTTCCTTCTCAATTTGACAGGCAATTGTTCAGTAGGTTTAGCTTAAAAGCCTAGGAGAGTTCTATTATCTTCAAAAATATGAGCATATTTTCTACAAATGATACCTACACCGTGTCACTGGTTTTATTTAAACCGTAAAATTGTTGCCTGAGGGACCAAGTGAAGAGATAAGTTCCCTGTAGAATGGATTCCTCTATCGAATATCTACCTTCTCCTTGGTAATTCAAAAAAAATAATAAATGTTGGTTTCATTGCTTTGTCATTACCATAACTACCCGGCAGCAAGATCGTGCTAATTGAATGCATTGGCCCGCTTTCTTAACTTTGCTTCTGTGTGATACATGCAAATTAACTTCTAACTTGTTATATTTAACAAAAATAAATATGTGACTTTAAGGACATTATAAACAATGTGTTCAACCAAACTAAGACATTCAGAATCCAATTACGTAACATAGCAGATGGTAAGTAGTTTTAGCATTCAAATGCATGATCTCCCAAGACAGACTCGGAACAAAAGGTGTGCAAGCACATTACTGAGATACAATCATATCACTTATAACTTAAAAATTCCCAAACTGATCTTGAACTTCCAAAATGATAATTTTATTGTTCTTAATGTTGGACATCTGGTATTTTATTAACATCATACAAGCAGGGTGATGGAATGAAATAGCTCATGGATTAATTTAGATAAGCCATCAGAGGGTATGAGTCTCAATAGTACCTATACCAATAATCCTTACTAGATTTAATTAAACCTTTTTCTAGATAAGATTCATCATACTCCATTACTGTTATGAGGAAGATATTTGTGTATGTGTATGATATGAAGCTGCCACCACTGTGATTTGTGCCATAGGCCTCCCACTGAAGATATCACCACTGTGATCTGTGCCTTAGGCCTGTTCCGAGATCAACCAGAAACATAAACTATGTTTCTGCCTCAAAGATAGATCCTGACCTGCCAAGTGCTTTCAGCATTTTTAACATTTCAGAATTCTAGCACTTTTCCTCCGCTTTCCTCGGTTATCATTCTTCTTGTTTTATCTTCCAAACAGAAAAAGTGATTAACAAGCCCAGTCAGTCACCACCACCACTCTTACTCTTCAGACTCTCCCTGCCTACGCCCTATCACCGAAATGTTCTTTGTTCTTTCCATTCTTCCCCTTTATTTGCAACTTAAATGTTTCATTTCAAAATGTCCTCAGTTGTTAGAAACCATGATACAATTTATCTCTTCACAGAAGCTCTCCACACTTAATACTGCTGAATACATAGCATTGTTTTATTTCAGATTCATGATTTATTGACATGGCCTCTGAAAATCAGGCATCAATGCAATTAATTTGTTCAACAAAATTAACACAAGATGATGAGCAATATATGATTACAGTTTTTGATTGGAATTACTTCTATACTCACTTAAATTTACTTAATCGCTGAAAAATTGTTAAGTTAGTGAACTTTCATTATTTACTTGAGGTTCCAAAAAGACTACAAAAAGTTGTGACCACTGCCCAGTCCATCACCGACTTTGACCTCCCCACCGTCGAAGGGATCTATCATAGTCGTTGCCTCAAAAAGGCAGTCAAAATCATCAAGGACCCACACCATCCTGGCCGCACACTTATCTCACCACAGCCATCAGGAAGAAGGTACTGGAGCCTGAAGACTGTGACGTCCAGGTTCAGGAACAGCTACTTCCCCACAGCTATCAGGCTATTAACCACAATGAATAAGCTATGAATTCCGAACTGCAAAATACTATATTATTATTTGTTATTTGCACTATATTTGTTATTTATTGAACTTTTTCTTTTTTTCCCGTTATATACAATGTTTACATATTCAAGTATTCTGTTGTGCTGCAGCAAGTAAGAATGTCATTGTCCCATCCGGGACATATGACAATAAAACACTCTTGACTCTTATAAAATTTATAAAATTATAATTTTATTTTTATAATCCAAAACTTTTTTTTTTTTCCTTCCACCAACACTTAGTATAGCGAAAAAATATGATGTGGACAAAGTTATTTCAAAGACTAAGTAATAGAAATAACGTCTTTTAAAGTATTTGAGAAAAATCTGATTTGTTTTGATAGCAAATAGGTATCACCCTTTCTAAATGTTATTCTGAATTCATTCCTCCTTCCAGAACTCTTCCAACAGTGAAGGATTGAAAAATCACAGTTATTGAAACATTTGTGTTTTTGTAATGACTTTTCACAATACTACATGACGTTAAAGGATGTAAAACTTTGCCGAAGCAGAATTAGAGTTGTGTCAGTTAGTTCACGATATGATAGCTGTAAGAAAATTGCTGTTCCCTGAACCTGGTGGTGAGGGACTTCAGGCTTCTGTTCCTCTGTGTTCTCTGGATAATGGAGATCTTTGATGATGGATGCTGCCCTCTTCATGTCGATGCTTTTGATAATAGGCAGGGATGTGCCTGTGATTCACTGGGCTAAGTCCACCACTCTCTTGCATTCCTGTGCATTGGAATTGCCTTATCAGGCTTGTTGCAATCGATCAGTCAGGATACAACTCAGCCACAGGGAAACTTGAACTGAAATCAAGTCTTCAGTGAACCCAGCAATTGGAACGGTCACTTTTTATGCTGACTTCTACGAACGTCATAAAGGTGCCAAACAAAACTGTTTTGACAAGAAGAAAAAAGTATGGAACAATTTCTGAGCCATTATCTTAGGTATATTGTAATATGTCATTTATTAATAAATATATTAATTGGTTGTTTTATATTTACAATTTTGATGAGAATGCATGTAGAATAATTAGTAAGTTTGCAGATGACTCCAAAATGAAGGATGGTGAAGGTGGCTGTTGAAAGTTACAACAGGATCTAAATCAACTGAGAAAGTGGGTAAACGAATGTGAAATACAATTAAATTCAGACCAGCATGGAGTTATGCATTTTGCAAAGTTCAACAAGTATAAAGTTCAACATAGAGTGAAATGGAGGACACTGGAGCGTGTAGCAGAACAGAAAGACTCCAGGCACAAGTATATAGTTCCCTGAAAGTGGTAACAAAGATAGGCAAGGTACTGAAGAAGGTGTATGGCATGCTTGTATTCATCGAATGGGGCGCTGAGTACAAGGGTTGGGATGACACGACAGAGCTGTACCACACATTGGTGAGAGCTGGAATATTGTGACAGTTCTGGTCATAGGAAGGATGGATATTAGAGTGCAAAAAGATTCAAAAAGACGTTGATGGAACCGTTGGACTTGAATTATAAAGAGACTGGATAAGCTGCGGCTGTTTTCCCTTGAGTGAAGGATGCTAGCAGTGACCTTATAGAGGTTTATAAAATTGTGAGAGGCATTGATATGGTGGACATTGACAGGTTTAAAGTGGGAGGGGAAAGATTTGAAGGAGACCTGAGAGGGCAGGTTTTTTTGCACAGAGTTTGGTAGGTCTATAGAACAACTGCCAGAGGGAGCAATAAATATAATTACAATGTGCAAAATACATTTGGACCTATTCGTGGAGAGGAAGGAGGTGTAGAAGGATATGGGACAAATGCAAGAAAATGGAACAACTGCAGGGATACACTTAGATCAGTTGGACGAGTTTGGTCAAAGGACCTGGTTGATGTATAACATTTGTCGCTATAGACTACCATCTAACATCCATGGTACTGGGATGCCTACTGCATGAAAATTGCTCAAACATTTAATATACGTCACACACAAGTTTTCTATTTTCAGATCTTTAAATAACTTGCTGGACTATATGTCATCTACTTCCCCTTTTATATAACAATAACTTTATGTATTTTAAAGCTCAACAATACTTGTATAAATAACAGCAAAATAAATCAAATGAATAGTTGCACAAAGGGCCAAACTCTTAAAGAGGATGGTGTTAATCAGCCTACAACTACACTGGTCTGATGCATAAATGTAATTACATTACAAATGTCCTTTCACACTTATTTTGCAAATCATTTGAAATAAAATTCACTGTTTGAGCTTATTTTCATAAAAACAAAACAATCTCCATTTTTTTTCACATGCAAGAGAATTCCCGGTGCATACCTACCAGATAAACAAAGATTTACTGTAGTTGGTTTTGAATTGAAATCGAAGAATTGCACAAGCTATTGTGACACTGTTTGTAAATCTGCTGTTCCTTTCTGGACAAACCATTTTTTAAACAGATCTCCTTCAAAAAGCACTGAACTATATTCTCTGTTCCTCTTTGCTTTCTGTAACCTTATATATTTCTCAAGGCTATTAAATAGACGACATAAATGTAATAAAATGCAGCACTGAAGCATGAAACAGGTTCAGTGCACATTTAGAGTATCTACTTTGCAAATTTGGAAGGTTAGGGTTCTTGCTCCAGGCACAAACTTCAATATGAATGGTGCAGTCAGATGGGCAGAATATTTCAAGCAAACTAGATCAACACAGTAAACTGCAGTAATAGACCAGAAAATGCAATTTAGAACCATCCCCTAAGGCACTGGTTTCAAAGTCAAAACATCAAAGCTTCTTAACATTGAATTGTCCTAGGCAATTAAGAAATTGTACCAATGCCAACTTTATCAAGTGCTCGTACGTTTTTGGAAGGCTTGGTGCAGTGAAGTAGCCATTAGATATAAAATGCTACACTATTCTCTTTCTGATGTGTCTATAAAGCTTGTTTTTATATATATATATATATATACTTGACCCCATGGCAAAATAAATCCACTGAATCTGAATGTCACTCCACTTTAGTTTCAATGGCACAAAGTTGCATTAAAATTGTATCAAAGTTTGGTACAATTTGACCAGCAGCATGATTTTAAACTGCCTAACCCCAGTCCTCCCAATTCTTTAAACATTTGTATTTGCAAAAATACAGAATATGCGCATGCTCCCATTCCCAAACAAGTAATCAAAGACCAGAATTTAAATCCCTCTATGACAACTTATTTCACTTTGAAAACAATCTGAAATTCTGTGGAAAAAAGTAATTAAAGATTACAACAATAAAATTATCTTAAAATTCATCTAGTTTACTAATGCCTTTCAATAGAGGTAATTCTTATGCTCGCTCATTATTTATGGCCAGGCCCACCAATGCAGTTGATTCTTAAATGACCTATGAAACAGACATGCAAGCCACTTAGATGTCTAATTGGCACTATATTCAAGGAAATAATGGACATCCTCATGAAATGTTGACTCTGCTCTCCCCACAGACATTGCCTGATTTGCTGAGTGATTCTGGCATCTTCTGCTTTTACTTTAATCTTCCATTTTAATGCCCAATGTGCATCTTGAGAGTCTTCCAAAACCACAGATTCCATTTCCTGCCAAATCTTACACATTGGCCTCCCATAGCTGATGAATCAGCTCCTTCGTGTTGAACGACACGGGGATCCAATATCCATCATCAAGTTTGGTAGGACCACCAGTGGCTAAATCCTGGATGACACTGCTACCAGAATGAATTAGTAACTAATAAGCAAACAAAGGAGGACAAATCCACTTGATTTTGTCCTCTCCAAAGTAACTGGCAGACACAACTGTCCACAGCAGAGATGGTAAAAATGAGCACCACCCACTTTGTATGCAGACAAAGCCCCATTCTTACTCTAACAACACCATCCCTTGTGTTGACTAACACTTGCATTATGCTAAAAAGGATAAACACAAAACATTTCTGGCATCTCAAAGCTGGGCATCCATGAAGTACTGTTGGCCATCAGCAGCAGCAGAAATGCACGTCACCATAATTTGTAACCTCATAACCCAAAATTTCCCTCACTACATCATAAAGCCAGAACAATCCTGGATTGATGAAAAATGCAGAAGGACATAAGGGCATAAGTGACTGTCATTTATATTTATATTTATATTTGAAAAAATTAGATGTTAGCCTGATAAAACTGCAATAAAGTATTGTGTTAAGGAGACAGAACCAGGCCATAACCAACAAATCAAACCAAAGTATGCAGCTCCATCACATCTCGTTGTGAATAGCAGTGGACAAGTAAACTGTTAACAACTGGACCAGGCTCCAGGAAGAGCCTACCCTCAACAAAGGTAGGGGCCCAGCACTTATGTGTTAGAAACACCAATTCCAAAACTATGTCTCTAGTCAAGCTGTTCCCACGCAACTATAACACAAGTCTCTACCCAACCATGTGTTGAACATCCTAAGAATTGTTCGAGCTGCACTCACACTCTTTATACGCACTTGCAAATTTTAAGTCGTAAGACGGAGGCTCATCAATCTTCAGCTTCATCAATGACCTTACTTTGATCTATGATCAGAAGTGGGGCTGTTCCATGGTGGTTGCACAATCTACATTTCATTCTCAGCAAATGAATCAGTCTGTATCTGCAGGCATCAACACCTAAACAACAAATATTTGCACCATAAAAGTAGCAGGCAATGACCATCTCCAAAAAGGGAGAATGCAACCTATTTAGCTTGACATCCAATAGCATTGTCTCACAAAGAGTGCAGCATAAACATCCTTGGGTCTCCAGTGACCACTGGGTATGCTAAATGACCAATTCAGAAACAGAAATTAGTCACCCTAATTTTAATACAGGGACAATAGTTGTCCCAATACACATTCATACAAGTCATTATTGACTCTCTCAGTGATGCATATGAAAGAATATGCCTTGCACTTAACGTTGTAAAACAAAGTACTCTACCAATCTGCCTCACTATATAGCATTGCCCTCTGACAGTAAAGGTTCACAAAGAAGCCTATAACTCAGGAGTCTTGTCTCAATGAGGGTGGTCAGTGATAATGAAATTCAACACCACCTTCAGTGTGCCAACACAGCCTTTGTTTATCTCTAAAAAGAAGGGCTTTAAGATTAATATTTCAAACACAGCACAAAACACGTGGTCTATCAGAAAGCACTCATCCTTAGTCTCCTGTATCTGTGGCATGAACAAAGTACAGTTGGCACCACAAAACACCAGAGAGAGGCCACTGCTAATGTCTCCACAAAATCTTTCAAATTCAACGGCAGCATAATTGAAACAACATCAGCCTCCTCGCCTCGGCCAACATTCACAGCATTAAGACTTTATATATTGCCAGACAGTTCTCATGGACAAACTGAATTATTCACTCCTAAAGTGGAACCTATAATCTGAGCTCCATTGTGGGTTACCAGGTAGATTTAGGAAAAGATCCAAGAAAGTTCTCAGAGCCCTCATTTTAAAATAAGGTGTAATACACCTTAAGGTGTATTAATTAAAATAAGGTGTCATACATCCTGACCCATGAGTCCCCACACGTAGAAACAATTTGGACTGGCGTACTGGCCAAGGAGAGGAGGCCATTTCACATGCCCCACTAGTGAACTTGGAGGATATTATGGAGACAGCATGGATGGTATCTCTCTGGGTTTAGAACCGCTAGTTCTAGGTTGCATATGTCTGAGAACCATACAGCCCATCACTGTTTTCAAGTTTCAAATCCATTGACTGAGTGCACAATGGAAGCAACTTACCACCTTCCAAATAAGGAAGAAAGAAAAACAACCTCCCAAAGTTAAAAGACCATAAATATCCAAGCTAGACTTAAGGCTACATTACTTTGTCGCGTTTAAAATTGCTTTTCTTATTTGTACCACATATATCATCTCCATTTATTGTTCAATTATTTGCTTTGGTAATTTAAGATATGATGCTCAGGCAGTCTTGAATAAACTTCTATTAAATTATGGAGACTTACAGTATGTTGAAAATAAACCATCCACTCTGATTAAACCTATGCCATATTGAAATCCCAGGACATAGATAAGCTTTCTGGGGACTCAAATGCTTCTCTCTGTTTCTATAAAGGTTTTTACAAAACCTTCATTTATTTAAAATTAAATATGCCAGTGAAATGAGAAATACGATGTGTAGATAAATATTGAATGAAGGCAACGGTTAGAAATAACATTTTGCTTTTTTTTATTATTGAGTAGGCTGTGATAAACTGTTTCTACTGATATTAAAATTTGCAACCAGAGGCTACTAACTTAAGATCTTTGGTAACATAATTCATGAGAGAAACAAAAACTAATCTTATATCATATGATTCAGAAAAACTTCATGAAAGGGTAGTTGAGTAGATTTACCTAAACTTCAACTGAATTAAATATATTCACTTTTAGGAGGACTTTGCAAAAATGTGGGTAAAAGTGGAATTGGAATTCGAGAGCCCCAAGTGGAATGGAAATTAGAGAGCCCCAATACAGACTCATAGACTCAAAAAAGTATATTGTTTGTATGCTATGAACCTAGATAACATGTTGCACATGATTGAGTGAAGGATTCATTTTAGAGAATGGTCCCTATGAAAAGCCGAAAGTTGATGGGGGAGTGAAGAGGAGATAGGACTGGTGGTAGGATCACATTGGAACTAACACAAATGGAAGATTAGGAATGTGTTGACGAAGGAGGTTGGTGAAAGTAGAGGATGAAGGGAAGTCTGTTGCTGTTCTTTCTGCAGAGCAGGGTGGGGTGAAAATGGATGTCCAGAAAATGGGGGAAACATGCTCCATCAACTGTAGCAGATGGGAACCAAGGTTTCAGGAAGAAGGAGGACATTTCAGAACGACGAACAGATCAAGCAGACAGCTGCCCGACAATTAAGATGCACTTATGTATAGTAATACTTTTACTGAACTGTATGCAAAATACCATAAAGTACCATTGAAACATTGAACTTTTCCATCATTTCCATGGCACTCATTTGGAGGATAATGAAATCCTTTTCACTTGCTCCAATGAGTTTAACTCTAAAAACACTCTAGAAGCTTGACAAAATCCAGGACAGAACAGCTTATTCGATTGGCAGCCCATCCACTGCCCTTAACATTAATTCCCTCCACCACGCCCACACAGTGGCTGTGATATGTATCATCTCCAAATGAACTTCACATACTTGCATAGACTACTCCCAACAGTATTTACCAATTCGCCACCCATGATAAGATCAACAAGTGGATAAAAAGCACAATCTTCAGGTTCCCCTACAAGTTACACAGCAATGCTAACTTGGAAATATCTAATGATAGTTCATTCAATGAGTATAAATACTGGAAATCCCTGCCCAATAGCATTGTGGAATCTTTGTGAGGACAGATTCAAGAAAATAGCTTAGAGGGTAATACCTTAATACCTTCAAGGGCAAGCACAGTTGAGCAATACACACTTGCCTTGTTTGCAATACTTGCAACCGAACGTTTAAATAATTGAAAAGCCAAGATATTGATTAATGGATATAAAACAGACAGTAGGAAAAAAAAATCAAATTGCAGAGGGTAATTAGTGGATTACATTAGAGTTTGAGCCTCAGCTACTTACAATCCATACAAAAATCTCCACCAAGGCAACTGGGTAAAATATCTAAGCCTATTGAAGACAAACCGTGAGTAAAAATCAGACTGCTGTAGGAATTTGACACGCAGCAACTGACAGATGCTGGGTACAGAGTAATGGACGGTTAATGTTTTGGGTTGAGGCTCTTTCTCTGGACTGAAAGAATGAAGAGGAGAAAGCCAGTAAGTATAAACAGTTAAGGGACTCGACAAGAGTTGACAAAATGTGGACGAAGGAACTGCATATGATGACCTAAACCGAAGATAGACACAAAATGCTGGAGTAACTCAGTGGTTCTGGCAGCATTATAAAAGGAATAGGTGGAACTCTTCCTCAGACTAGAGTTGACACACAATAATTTAAAAGAAAAGTCCAAGTAACAAGGTGGGTCAGGTAGCATCTCTGGAGAATGTGACTAGGTGACATTTTAGATGTGGACCCTTCTTCAGATTGATAGTCAGGATGGGGGAGAGAAAGAAAGCTGGAAGAGAGGTGGAGCAGGACAAAGCCTGGCAGGTAATATGTCCAGTACAGAAAGGTCAGTATGGGAATGGGAAGAGTTAAAATAGTTATTAATCGAAAGATTCAGTAGTATCAAGTATGATTGTTGCCAAGACTGTGCTTGGTGTTGCGGATGTACAGGAGGCCACATCAGGAACATCGGATGCAGTGGATGAAGTTGGAGGAAATGCATGTGAAACTCTGCCTCACCTGGAAGAATTGTCCTTACTCTCATTGGTTTTCTCCATTGCCAAAGTGAGGCCACACGCAAACTAGAGGAACAGCACCTCATATTCCCCTTGGGTAGCTTACAATCCTATGGTATGGATATTGAATTCTCCAATTTTAGATAACTATAATAACCACCAAACCCCCCCCCCCCCCCCCCCAACTTTTTTCCCCACCCTCTCCTCACTGTGTTCCTCCAGCTATTTGTCGCTTACACATAAACTTTGCCTTTTAAATGATTCATTGATTCTTGCAATTACTGGAATTACCTTTAAAGAGAGATTGGCTGGAATGCATAAAAGTCTCACCCAGAAACAAACAAATCCAGGGGAGACATTGACAGACTGCTTCAACCTAGTCACAGAGCCTGGAATAAAGTGTATATGGTTTTATGATGAGAACTAAAATGGAAATGAAATCTCCACGACAAGCAGATGTGGATGCTCAGTAAATAAGTATCCTCTCCACCACCACCTTCTGTCTTCCACGACAAAGCCGCTTTTGGATCCAACTTACCAATTCACCATGCATCCCTTGTAAATTAATCTTCTAGACTTGCCAATCATGAAGGACCTTGTCAAATGCTGTAAGGTCCACACAGACTGAGGGGTAATCGTACAGAGGTGGATACAATCATGAGGGATACAATAATCGACAGTCTTATTCCCAGTGTAAGGGAATCAAAAATAGGTTTAACATTTAATAGGAACCTGAAGGGAAGCTTTTTCATACATAGGGTACATGGAACAAGTTGCCAGGGAAAATGGTTGAGGCAGGTGCAATAACAACATTTAAAATTACATTTGGACAGGTACATTGATAGGAAAGGATGAGAGGAATATGGACAAATGTGTGCAAATATGGTTAGCTTAGATGGGGCATCGTGGTTAGCATGGGTAGGTTGGGCCAAAGAACCCGTTTCTGTGCTGTATGACACAGCTCTCATAATTTATTGCTTAAGTACATTCCTGCTTCCTTTGTATTTATCATGGGCCAGTCCAAATTCAACTTCTTAAACCTTACAATATCTCCTCATCCAAGGTTCCAAAACTTGTCATTCTTATATTTTATGCTCACAGGGACATCCTGGTGCAGAACTGGCCTTCAAAAGATTCCCACATGTTGCATATGAATTTACCCCCCCCCCCCCCCCTCCTAGGTACACTTAACAAATTCTGTTCCATCTAAGAACATGGCTCAAGGAAGTCCCAGTTACAATCATCCGCTACAATTACAATGCTGTTTTTACAAGTTTTCATGACTTGCCTGCATATCTGTTTCTCTAGATCGCACTGACAAATGGTAACTTATATCATATCCAATCATAGTGATAACACTTCTCTTATTCCCAAGTCTTACCCAAACGGGCTTTGATATGATTGGTTTAAATTTTGTAAACTACATTGAATCCTTTAAAAAAGAAAGAAAAACAATAAACATTGAATAGTCCTGATGAAAATAAAAGATCTAGATTTAAAAATACAAAATAGCAGTGAATAACGTATTTGTGCCAACTGTACCCAAGAAAATCTGAGATTTGAATGTTTTGCAATGTAAAAACTAAGACCTCAGTCTATCAGTTTAGAGGTAGACACAAAATGCTGGAGTGACTCAGCGGGCAGGCAGCATCTCTGGAGAGAAAGAATGGGTGATTTTTGGGTTGAGACCCTTCTTCAGACTATCCGATTAGAGGTACAGTTTTCTCAAAGACTAGTAAAATGAATCCTTCACTCAATCATGTGCAACATGTTATCCAAATTTAATTTAATACTACAATATAACAAAATGATTTATATGTAAATCAGAAGTTTTAATCACATTCTCCACAGCAAAATATACCTGACATGTTTTCAAATTAAGCTTCATGTAAATCATATATAAATATATTAGTACATTTTGTGAAGAATGGAATGACTGAGGAACTCAATATAGTTTAATTTATTCTCATAAGTACCAACAACATACATTCCCAAGTTTGTTCTAATTCTGCATATATCAAAATAGTAAGATTAAACAAGAACTTACCAGTTCGAAGTTTGATCGTTATTTTATGAGGAGTTACGATGAGGGATTACGTGAAGACCCCGCCTCACGCTGGCAACGGCATACTTCAAAGCAGCGGCATGAAAAACACAGAACACCAAAAGCCGGAGTAACATAGTAAGGCTCATAAAAGACTCAGAACTACCATTTGATCATTTATTTTATGAGGGTGGGAGTGGAGGGCACGTAATCCCTCATCGTAACTCCTCATAAAATAACGATCAAACTTCGAACTGGTAAGTTCTTGTTTAATCTTACTATTTTACTTCGGAGTCACGTGAGTGACTACGTGAAGATTTTAAAGCTTTCTGTGTTTTTTATGTCGTAGAATCAATCCGTACGACAGTCCGGCTAAGTAAACACATACATGAGAAACCAGACTAATGTTAGATCATTTCACAATTAACTTTTTAATGGTTTCAAGACCATATAATAACCCTCCTTATATCTGAGGGAAAATGATTACAAGTGATAAAAGATAGAAGTGACTACACCATTGATTATAGCAATTAATAGTAAACAAAGCAGGTGATTATAGTGCTCCCAACACCGCGTGTCCAAAGCTTGTCATAGTGTGAACAGGTTTATTGTAGAACTTTGAGAAAGTTTCTTCTTTACTCCACCCTGCGACTTTTAAAATATGCTCGAGGGGTAACGTCCCGCCCCTTCGCCGCGACGTAGCTGCCGCCCTGGTGGAGTGAGATTTGAACACATCAGTGTCTACTCCCGCTAAAACCAACACCTGTTTCAACCATTTTGAGATAGTTTGAACTGAATCTTTTGTGTGTGGTTTTTTGTGCGTAACCATTAACGCTTTTTCATTTCCTCGAAGGGTGTCAGTAACTTTAATATATTCGTTCAAATGTTTAACCACACACAAGTAGGATCAATATGATAAGCTTGAAAGGTTACCTTTGTTCCAGATCTCCCTGGTCTGCTTTGTTTGATTAACTCGTAAACATAGAACACAACATTATCTGTAGTCACATGCATACAGTCTAAACGCAACATTTGTAAAGTTTGCACTCTTTGAGCTGAGACCAGTGACATTAACATGACTAATTTCAATGTCAATCTTTCCAATGTCAACCCTTCAATTGGAGTCCATTGTCTAAGTAGCGTAAGTACAATGCTCACATCCCAAATCTCTGTGTATCTTGGTTTGGGTGGATTAATATTAAAGATTCCTTTCATGAATCTAGATATTAATGGATGCGACCCAATTAATCTCTGATCAGTCATAAGCCCTAAATAGGACGACAAAGCACTGCGTGCAGTGTTAATGGCACTGTAACTTAAATGTTGCTGAAAATGCAAATTGGCAAGGAATTCCAAAACATTTACAATATTTACAGTATCATAAGAAATATTTGACTGTGTGCAAAAGTCTTCCCATTTCTTAATATGTGTCATATATTGCTTTTGTGTGCTATTGCGCCATGATGCAACCATAACTTTCATAGTTTGGTCCGACAATCCCAGCTCCTGTAGTGGTCTGGTCAAAACCTGCAGATTAACAAATTCATATATGCATACAATGGGTAAATCTCTTTAGTTACCGGATTAGTCAAGATATCACTACAGTTAGGAATCGACATATATGGTTCTTTAATCATATTCAGCATTACTGGGAACCAAGGTTGAGTTGGCCAATTTGGAACTACCAACAATCCAGAAGCAGAATCTTGTTCTATCTTCTTCAAAGCATCTCTGAATCAAAGCAAATGGTGGAAAAGCATAAAAGAACATCTTTCCCCCAGTGTAATGAAAAAGCATCTACTGCTACTGCATCTGGATCATGTTCCCAAGACACATAAGTAGGCAACTGATGATTAAGCCTAGATGCAAACAAATCTATTTCTGGCAACCCAAATTGGTTTACAATATTCTTAAATATTGCTGGCTTAAGCATCCATTCCGTATTATCTTTAAAAATCCTGGACCTTTCATCTGCTACCACATTGTCCTTACCCGGAATGTAGCTTGCTGAAATCCATATTTGGCGACCAATACACCATTGCCATATCTCATTGGCCAGAGAATCACATGATACTGACCTAACTCCCCCCATGTGATTAATGTATGCAACAGCCGTTTTATTGTCTAACTGTATTAACACATGTAGACCCTGTTTAGCACAACAATATGCTTTAAGTCCATAAAAAAGCACCCAATAACTCCAAATAGTTAATACCATAAACTTGAAGAAACGCTTCTTCTTGAGCTTTCCATCTACCTCCACAACTGGAGGACGAATCTGTAGCCCCCCATCCGAGAGCACTAGCATCCGTTTGTAAAACCATTTCAGGTTGTTTAATCATGATATTTCTTAGCAGCTTGTGGGACATTTTCAACCCACCATTGTAATTCCAACACGGCTTCTTTTGTTAATTGCATAGGCCTGTCAAAGTGCCCTGCCTTCTCCTTAAGAGCCCTTGTTTTGTCCCTTTGAAGATTTTGATAATGTAATGGACCAAATTCCACTGCCGGAAATGCTGCTACCAGTTTCCCAATGGTTTTTGCCACTTCTCGGATGGAGGGATAAGGTTTGTGAATGAGGTAATTACAAGTCATCAAGATGTCATTGACCTTCTCTGTTGGCAAAGTAACTAACATAGTCACTGAGTTAATTACAAACCCCAAAAAAGTTAATTGATTGTGCTGGCTGCAGCTGGGACTTAATTGGATGAATCAAAAACCCTAGCTTTTCAAACAAAGCTTTAGTAACTGAAACTGAGTGCTCAGCTGACTCTTGAGTATCACTAATGATCAGAATATCATCCAGATAAGCCATAACAATGTGTTTCTGTGCTCTTAATTGGGCTAAAACTGGTTTCAACAGTTTTGTAAAGAGTCTAGGAGCCGAACTCAATCCATTTGGTAAAGCTTTAAACTGCCATAATTGTCCCAGCCAATTAAATTTTAAATACCTCCTGAAGCATTGATGAATTGCTACAGAATAATAGGCATCCTTCAAATCAATCTTAGCCATATAACACCCTGCTGAGATAAGATATTTGCAGTACTGAATGTCTCCATCTTAAAATGTTTGTATTCTACAAACTTATTCAGATCTGTAAGGTCCAGAATAATTCTGCAACCACCATCTTTTTTATCTCTTCGAAATATATTAGAGACAAATTGATGCTTATGTTCATAAGTCTTTTCAATTACGCCTTTTCCAGATAATTTGTCAATTTCCACATTAATCTCCATTCTTTCCTCTGCAGAAAACACATAAGCATAAGCAGGTCTATTCTGTACAGGAGGATTAACCCCTTCTTTAAAAATAATAATGGCTCCCGAAACTGCTTGTAATACATATCGATCAGAAGTAATGTTAAGCCAGGCATTATAAAACTTTTGCAATCTCCCTCCAACTGGAGAGTCATCCACAGTTTCTTTAAGTACATAAGTCTTTAATACCTCTGCGTATGAGCGTGGTGGTCTCCTTCTTCCCGAATACAGGGAAGCACTTGCCTGCACAGCACGATAGTATTTTCGTGTCAAACTTCTGCTTCTATAACGAAATCGAAACCCCTTCGGGTCGAAAAACCCCTTCTTTGTCCAAAAACAAAAGGTTTAACATTGCTAAAAATATTTAGCTTCTTCATCCAACTCTTTCAGCTGTTTCGGCAGATTTTCTCCAAAACAAATACCCAGGAGCTTGAACTCCACTTTCTTGACACAGGCTTGCAAATCTAGGGTGAAATATGGGCCGAATCGCCGTTTTCCTCATGCAATTAATTTCATAGAATGAATTACATAATAAGCCCAAAGTATCCTTTTGAATCTTTTCCATTTCCAGATTCTCCATTTGCCTGCCATAGGCCGTAATGGCAGCAGAAATTAATTTGAGCACCTTTTGAAAATTCACTTCTAGGGCTCTCATACTTGGAGTCATAGACGTCCATATCATCGGATTCACCGTAGGTACTTCCAATGAGGCACAATTTCTTGGAGCTTTATAAAATTCTGATGTTTCATTCATCACAGAACTGTGAAGTTGGTGAGATACCATATAATTTATGTTTGCAGCTAGGATTTCTTCCATAGCCTCACCACTTCCTTCAGGTATAGCAAAATCTTGTGCTATCCAGGCACATTAGGCCTTTTCTTTTTACTTTGTGGTGTGCTTTCAAAAGCCATATAGCCACCAGCAGGGACTGCCTTCTGCAGCCCTAAATCAATTGGGATATCATCCCATGAGACTTCTTCCAGCCCAAATCCTGGGTCCGGAGTATCATATTCCCAACTTGGCCCACAGCCATATTCATCATATTCAAACCCCTCAGGGATTTTTTGGGATTCATCTGGGTACTCTGACCCTTGTCTCATTATTGTTTGGAGAACTTTCTCCATATGCTTCATTTTTAGCCACATAGTTTTATTGTCTGGAGGTCTTTCAATATCAGAGTCATCAGAAACCACGGGCCTCTCAGATTTCTTTTTGCATTTTTTAGGAACATTTTCCTCCGTGGTCATTATTTCTGGAGAATCTGGAAACTCACTATCGGGTACATCAGCGGCCAACGGTATCGGAACCGGGTCCGCACTAACTTCGCGTCCCGTATTTTTACTTTCACCCCGGGAACATCTTTTTACCCGCGAAAACTTCTTTCCCGATTTCTCCATTTTTCTTTAATAATCAGTGCTCAATCAGCACGTTAACGTGGCTCTAAATTTTCTTTAGTTTCGTTTTGCTGGAGCCACCCAGCGTAACCTAAAAAACGCCCCGGTGTAACTTCACTTACCTGCGGGCCGTTCCGACCGCTGCCGAGGAGCTGCTCCTTACTGCAGCTCCTCCTCGCGCCGTCAGCGTTGACGTCATGCCGTTGCCAGCGTGAGGCGGGGTCTTCACGTAGTCACTCACGTTACTCCTAATTCTGCATATATCAAAATAGCAGTCGGTTGTTCAGTCCCTCAAACCGTGACACTGTTCAATTTGATTTGTTGCTGATCTGTGCTCAAATCCATTTTCTCTTGCTTCAATTCATATCTTGAAATATTGCCTCATCAAAATTTAAGCTTACACTCCAAACTATCCCAACAGGTATAAAAAATAATTAATATGGTTAACTGATCTGCCAAGAGGAATGTCCTTGATTGACAAAAGTTATTTGGATATAAATTGACAAAATAACAATGATATTTCGTCAAATGAAAAGTAATTGACCTGAAACAATAATGGTTTCTCTCTCCACAGGTGCAGCTGATGCTGTCTGTTTTCCCTTCAAGTTTCCAGCATATGAAGTGTTTTGGCTGGGTAACTGGGTAATGTACTGCCCAAAATGTTTCGTTAAATCTTAAAATAATATTAGTACATTTTGTGAACTGAATATGTATTGTCAATTTATAAATACATAGAACAGCATAGCAATTGGTCTTTTGGCCCACAATGCCTGTGCCAAATATGGTAATATCCTCTGTATCCCTGTGATCCATATCGCTAATTCTATCCCTAATGTGCTTTTGACTACATCAAAAAGAGTCATGAATATAACACATTAGTATTTGATCCTAAAGTGATTAGATTGTGGCATTTACTATCCTATGGAATAATTGGCCAAATAGTACATATTCATTAAAAGAGATGTAAGAACCTGATGAAAAAAATGTGGTGGAATAAGTCGGGTGGGTGCAGCTTGTGGAGAGATGAACAACAGCACAGACCAGTTGAATTAGGTGACCTGTATGTATGGTGCAAATTCTGTTCAGTAACATTATGTTCATGAGCCTTCAAACTTAAACCCAAACCTTTGCCTGTATCCCTAGATGTGGTGTAAATAACTAGACTGACATAAATCAGTGGGTTAAGCACTTGAGATGTGATCCAGTGCCTAGTTTGCTGGGCGAGGTGGACTAATCTCGTACTGCAATATAAGGTCATTGTATATAAACATGAGCTATTGGTAAACAGTGCACACAGAACAGAAGCAAACAATGAGCATCTACAGTTCTTAACAGTTGTTGCTCATCCCTGAATTAAAACTGACCCTGTATACCAAAGCCCTTGCAAACAAAACGCAGAAGCAAAAAGAGCTATAGCTTGCTGATCTTTTTTTTATTTTATGTAATTAACTTTTTCTTGTGACAGATATAAGTCGAGGGGAATCAGTAATCATTAGAAGATGGGTCACTGTGCGATATACATCACCTACCAATTTCCTCCACTAATGCTGCTGCCTGACCTGTTTTAAAGAAGGAACTGCAGATGCTGGAGAATCGAGGGTACACAAAAAGCTGGAGAAACTCAGCGGGTGCAGCAGCATCTAAGGAGCGAAGGAGATAGGCGACGTTTCGGGTCGAGACCCTTCTTCAGACTGGTCAGGGATCAGGGAAACGAGAGATATAGACGGTGATGTGGAGAGATAAGGAACAATGAGTGAAAGATATGCAAAAAAGTATCGGTGATAAAGGGAACAAGCCATTGTAAGCTGTTTGTGGTGTGAAAATGAGAAGCTGGTGCGACTAGGGTGGGGGAGAGATAGAGATAGAGGGAATGCCAGGGCCCGAGGGCTGAGGGAGAGGTGGGAAGGGGAGGAGACAGCAAGGGTTAACAGAATTGAGAAAATTCAATATTCAAGCCCAAAGGATGCAGACTCCCCAAGCGGAATATGAGGTGCTGTTCCTCCAGCTTGCGGTGTTGCTCACTCTGGCCGTGGAGGAGGCCCAGGACCGAGAGGTCGGACAGCTTGCGGTGTTGCTCACTCTGGCCGTGGAGGAGGCCCAGGACCGAGAGGTCGGGTCCGCAATAACCAACCCGACCTCCCGGTGGCTCAGCACTTCAACTCCCCCTCCCATTCCACATCCGACCTCTCGGTCCTGGGCCTCCTCCACGGCCAGAGTGAGCAACACCGCAAGCTGGAGGAACAGCACCTCATATTCCGCTTGGGGAGTCTGCATCCTTTGGGCTTGAATATTGAATTTTCTCAATTCTGTTAACCCTTGCTGTCTCCTCCCCTTCCCACCTCTCCCTCAGCCCTCGGGCCCTGGCATTCCTCTATCTCTATCTCTCCCCCCACCCTAGTCGCACCAGCTTCTCATTTTCACACACACAAACAGCTTACAATGGCTTGTTCCCTTTATCACCGATACTTTTTTGCATATCTTTCACTCATTGTTCCTTATCTCTCCACATCCACCGTCTATATCTCTCGTTTCCCTGATCCCTGACCAGTCTGAAGAAGGGTCTCGACCCGAAACGTCGCCTATCTCCTTCGCTCCTTAGATGCTGCTGCACCCGCTGAGTTTCTCCAGCTTTTTGTGTACCCCCCTGCTGCCTGACCTGCTGAGTTACTCCAGCACTTAATGTTTTGAATCGTGATCATTAGTCCATTTCAAGAAACAAAACAGAGAACTGGAATAACTCAGTGGGTCAGGAGGACATGGATAGGTGACCTTTCAGATCAAGACCATCTTCAGACATTTTAACAGAGGGGAGAAAGCTGGAAAATATGTGGGGATGGGGGAAAGGCTTTGAATACAGGTCAGAGGGGGTTTTGATTATCAGATGCATGGCTAAAGCCTAAAGATCAAAAGGTAGATAGAAAAGTGTAAGATATGAAGAGCAGTGAAATGTGTTGCAGAGGAAAGGATATGTGTGGAAGGGGAAAACGGGAGAAATGGGTGTGCACCTGGCAGGGAAGATGGGGGGGAGGGGGGGTGGTGTGGGGGAAGTGGGGGGGGGGGGCGAGGGGGAAGGGGGGGGGGCGAGGGGGAAGGGGGAGGGGGGGAGGAGATATTGCTTAATTGGATAATTGAATATTCATACTGTTGGTTTGTAAGCTACCCTAGTCTATTTCAAGTGCTGTTTGTGGCAGTGCATTTATCGTGAAAGGCTACCTGCCTATCTGAACTCTCACAAGAATATAGAGGTTTGGGGTAAAATGATGGAGGTGTTGTAATCTAGAAAATAACCAGATTAAGGTGAAACAAATATGAGAGACTTAAATGCTTACAGATAGCAGCTTAGGTAGATAAATTGAGTTTCAAAAGTTGTAAAGAATTCAAAGTGTTAGAACATAACAATGTACCTAAAGGAATCGTGATGGGTAGAGTTAGATTGCACAAAAAACTAACAATGTCTATCGTAAAGTGAAGAATTGAAGCTGATGGAAGCATTTGGTAACGTCACCACATATAATTAGTTCCCAATATTTGTCCCTAAAACATGGAATCAAGAATGTACAAAATGGTGCTGTTGATGGATTGAAAACTGGCACCACTGTGGAAAAACAAAGCACATTGCTCATAAGAAACTAGATGAACTCTACTGGTCTAGAGTCATATTAATTGCCATATTCAGCGCAACTAGAACAATGAAATTCTTACTTGCTGCAGCTTTACAGGCACATGAGCACAACAAATACATATACAATAATACAATAAATTACCAGTGATACTGCATTTTCAGACTACACTAGTGCAAGCCGAAGTAAGCAGTGTAACTTTATACATAGTCCATAGTAGGTCAGTGCTGAGGTAGGCACAAAATGCTGGAGTAACTCAGCGGGTGAGGTAGCATCTCTGGAGAGAAGGAATGGGCAGACGTTTTGGGTTGAGACCCTTCTTCAGACTGATGATAGGGGAATGGACGGGACAAAGATAGAATGTAGTCGGAGACAGTAAGACTTGTGGGAGAACTGGGAAGGGGAAGGGGATGGAAAGAGAAAGCAAGGGCGATCTGAAGTTAGAGAAGTCAATGTTCATACCGCTGGGGTGCACACTACCCAAGCAAAATATGAGGTGCTGTTCCTCCAATTTGGGCTGGGCCTCACTCTGAAAGGTCAAATTGGGAATGGGAGGGGGAATTGAAGTGCTGGGCCACCAGAAGATCAGGTAGGTTAAGGTTTTCACTGAGCAGAGATGTTCAGTGAAACGATCGCCGAGCCGATGTAGAGAAATTGACACCTGCAATGGCGGATACAGTAGATGAGGTTGGAGGAGGTGCAAGTGAACCTCTGCTTCACCTGGAAAGACTGTTTGGGTCCTTGGATGGAGTTGAGGGGGGAGGTAAAGGGACAGGTGTTGCATCTCCTGTGATTGCAGGGGAAAGTTTGATTTAATTCAGCATCTGCAGTTGTTTCTTACACAAGTGCTGAGGTAGGGTTGTGTTGTGTGGTTCAAGAGCCTGGTGGTTGATGAAAAGAAGCTGATTTTGAACCCGGAAGTAACAGTTCTCAGGCTCCTGTACCTTCTTCCCGTTGGCAGCTGTGAGATGAGAGCATGGCCAGGGTGGTGCGGGTCTTTGATAATATTAGCGGCCTTCATGAAGCAACTCTTCCTGTAGAGCCTTTATGGTGGGGATGTCAAAGTTAGTTTCTTAAAAAGCAGATCGCAACAAAATTGTTAAAGGTAAACCATGGCAATCTTTAATTGATTCGTCAGACGGGAGTGGCTGATTTACAATGAGCACAAATGTTGCTCAATGCTTCTCGGGCTCCACTCACAGAACAAAGGAAAGCTAGCACAATTATACATTTTTCTTATCAGTAAAACTCTCCTAACAAATCTGAATATTGCATGACTGAAAGATTCTATAGCCTTTCAGAATATAGGAAAAGCTGGGTCCAAATCAAGCTCATCCAATAACAAGTTATTACTTATCTCTAGCGTCAGCTATTTTTTTCAATCTTGACTTCTTTATGGCCTTGAAAGAAGCACATGCTATATATCGTATGATTCCATCTTAATGTCTTTATTAAAAAGACAACCTGTCTTCCATATAGTGTTCCATATAATTTGGAAAATCATTCAGACTTGGCACCGAGCCAATCTTTTGTTCTAGACCATGCTTTTGTAGAAGAACGACTCCATCTTGTAAACTATATTATATCTGACTATTAGCTCTTTCAGGGAGGTCAATACCCTTGATGGACTGGACAATATCCACCACTTTCTGCTGATTTCTACATTCTCGGGCATTCGAGTTACCAAACTAGGTCCTAATGCAACCAATTCTATAGTGTGCATTGATAGAAGTTCGATAGAGCATTCAGCAACATGCAAATCCTCTCAAACTTCTAAGGAAGTAGACACGTTGGTTAACTTTCTTTGTAATTGCATTAATATGCTGGGCACAGGACAGATCACCAGAGATGTGTGTGGTTTGGAAATTGAAGCTGTTGACTCTGTCCACCGCATCCAGCTGATGAAGACAGCTTCATGGACTCTCCACTTGCCCTTCCTGAAGTCAAAAGTTATCTCCTTGATTCTTGCTAATGTTGAGAGCAAAATTGTAGTTCTGCCACCACTTAATAAATCTTTGTTCTGTACTCTGGCCCATCATTATCCATTATTTGTCAAGCGATGGTGGTATTGTCGGCAAGTTTAAAGATGCGATAGCCTGGCTACACTGTTATGGATACAGAGAGAGAGTAGAGTCAGGATCTGAGCAGGCATTGGAAATGTTATATTTCGCACACCCTCTATTCAACATGTGCTCTCTGTGGATTCGTAACATCCAACAAATGTCATTTGCAGACAGGTTCATATGAGATATAATCAACTGAAAATAAGGTATGTTCACCTTATATTATGGTTCCTCACTCAGTGACTCTGGAAGTACGGGGGAGGGAGTACCAACATTAGATTCAGCAAAGATGAACGATTGCTACTATATTTTGAAGTCAGGATGGAGTGCGACTTTATGGAGATCCTGTAGGCTATAACACAAACGCATCATAAAGGCATGGTGGCAAGTAAAATTCAAGCCACAAACATGCCTGACCAAAGGGAGGCCAAATATCTATCTTTAATGTTCAGTGGCATTATTGTGGCCCTGTCCCATACCCCGACATCCTGGGGATTACCATTGACCTGATGGTGACTGAACTGGCCACATAAATACCGTGGCTACAAGAGTATATCAAGGACTAGGTATCCTCCAGCAAGGGACTCGCCTCATTACATCTCTAAGGCCTTTCCATTATCTATAAAGTAAACGTCAAAATGTGTTAGAATTTCCCTACTTGCCTGGATAAATGCAGTTCTAACAACTTTCAGGAAGCTCAACATCACCCAAGATAAAGCAGCCCACTTGATTGGCACTGCATCAGAATGACCCTTGGCACGTGCGGCTATCCGCCGGCAGAAGGCCTGTCTCGCCCGCCACAGAACCTAAAGAGGAAAGCCATTGAGCTTAGGCCCTGCTCATTCCCGAGGACTGGAGAACCAGAGACTAGAGGGAATCGGCGACAGTGGACGCAAGAACAAAGGGCCGGTGAGATGATCCAGGGCCTTATCTTCCATGCCGGCATGGTCACCTGCAGGAGGCGCTCCAGGAGCATGAAGGCTAAAAGTGGCTGGGTGAGGAGAGGGACAACGGGTCAGTGGCCGATCCGGATCGAGGTGGTGGTGGAGGCCCTCCAGCCGGGACAATGGGCCTTTATGGATAGCTGCAGCTTGGACTTTGAAAATAGCACGAAAACCTGATGACTCTTGCATACAATCTCATTGGGCTATTTCTATACATTTTGTACTTAACCTGGGATTCAATTTTAATATTTTTTTTATTTTCTCTCTCTCATTTATTATATTGTTTACAGTGTATTATGCTTTCATATTCTGTTCTGCTGTTTCAAGTAAGAATTTTATTGTTCTATCTTACACCTATGTCAATAAAACACCCTTGACTCTTGATTGTATTTATGCATAGAGATAATTTACTGTACTGAATGCAAGAAAAATAATTTCAATGTATCTTAGTACATGTGATAATAAAGAACCATTGAACCATTGACTGCACAGTGTAATATTTATAACTGCACTTAAGCTACTCCAGCAATGCTACCAAGCCAGTTGTTTCTACCATCAACAAAGCCAGTAAACACATGAGAACACCACCACCTGCAGGTTCCTGCCTGGCAAAGTATTTCCTGATTTGGAAATGTATCGCTGGGTCAAAATTATGGAACTGCCGACAGCAGTGTGGGAATAGTTTCATCAGACAGACTGCAGTGATTGAAGAAAATGGTTTGCGACCATCTTCTAAAGGGCAACAAATATGATGGGCAATAAATGCTGACCTTTGCCATTGACTGAAAGCTGAACAAATAATGAAACACTGTGTAAGAAAGAACTGCAGATCCTAGTTTAAATCGAAGGTAGACACAAAATCCTAGGGTAACTCAGCGGATGAGGCAGCATCTCTGGAGAGAAGGAATGGACGACGTTTCGGGTCGAGTTCCTTCTTCAGAATAAAGAAACACTATCTCTTAACATTATTGTAGCTTGGAGAGCAATTATTTATGCAACACATGCAACAGACTTGCTGAAACTGGAATCGTTCATAAAATATATAGTGCTGCAGTAAGTTAGCTGGGCAGGCAACATCTGTGGAAGTAATGGATAGGCTACATTTCATGTTGGGACCCATCTTTATACTGAGTCTGATGAAAGGTCCCGACCCAAAATGTCGAATATCTAGATTACAGACCAGGTTTGGTTAAGCGAGGTATGTGGGGTCAGTAACTAAAACCCGCAAGAACTGGTGACCTGTACTTAGAGTTTTGTTTTGTGTAACTGATGCTTACTTATTAGAGCCCTCATGGTTACTATTCATGGCATACCGTTGTTTAAGAAGGAACTGCAGATGCTGGAAAATCGAAGGTAGAGAAAAATGCTGGATGAACTCAGCGGGTGAGGCAGCATCTATGCATTCATGGCATTCCAATCACTGCGTCAACCATATGAATGTTCAAGCCTGTTTCAGTACTGGATCGCTATCATAATGCACTGAAGATACTCAGTGCAGAGACTTTCCTTGGCGGGTTATGGGCTTTTTGTTGATCTACACTCAAGCTTTGTCTTTTGTCTTTCTTCCATTGTAATGATAGAGTTGTCTGCAAATGAAGAAGCCTGTAATAAATAATACAATAAATATATTTTACTTCGACCATATGTGAGGTAGCTCATAAAATTGGAACCTACGATGCAAGGCTAAAGAGAAAAATAAGAGATTAAAATGTATGAAGAGAAAGAGCGAGCCTCTGAGGTTTGTGGGATACATTGTGAAAGTATTACTTGTTTGTATTGGAGACAGCAAATCCATTGTGCTTATAATCAATAAACCTGTATCAATACAGGTTTGCAATTGTGATAAACAAGTCTCTTTAATTGGTTTAAATTAAATCTTCGAAGTAAAACCAAGTTTGAATTAGCAAATCTTCCAGGCAGACATCTAGATAACTAATGAAATGAAGAGATTCTTAACATATAAATCATCAGTGATAGACTGCAATTGATAAGTCTCCCCAACCATCTTTAGGATTTTGTAAGAAGGTTTTAGTTGTTTCATAGGCAGTGTAAGATATTAACGTTTTCCAAGAATTACAAGTTATAAAGATGTGGCAGTTACCATAATTATCATAGAATATAATAAAAATATATATATGTGAAATGTGACAACTCCTTCTCCTTGAATTATTCAGTTCAACAGTGGATGACAAAATGGCAGCATTGGTCTTTCTGACGACCAGGAAGACGGTTGACTTCCTGGTCATCCTCTTCACAAGTTGGTTAATGTATTACGCCAAAACTAGGAGCACTTGCATCTCAAGTAGTTCTTTTCAACCTGTGTGGACTTGCAAAATTACCTTGTTTTTTTAAGGTTGACAAATATTCTCTGTTCATCATTGTCTAACTGGCCAGAGTGCAGTTGTTACCCTAATGAATATTGCCCATATTTTACATCCTTATACAGTTACTTATAGGTGTGGATGACCAATATATCATTACGTAGGGAAGACCTGCAGATGCTGGTTTAAACCAAAGATAGACACAAAAAGCTGGAGTAACTCAGCGGGTCAGACAACATCGCTGGAGAAAAAGAATAGATGACATTTCGGGTTGAGATCTTTCTTCAGACACACCACACCATTGGTTGGCTTAATCCAGTAAGGACATGTTCCCAAAGAAGTGTCCCCTGAGATCTATATATTGTCTCAGAGTCTGTTTATCAACCCTTATCACTCGCTGGACTTTAGGCCATTCTTGAACAACTGATTGCATCTCCATCTCATCCTGGGCAGGGAGCTCTAAGTTATGTTAACTATATTCCCGAATCCAATCAAATAGTGGAAATTCCAAGTATCTTTGTTGACGGGCAGTTTCTTTGTTGGGAGACACAAAGTCAACGTGTCAGATCAATGGTATTTCTGAATTATCCCATTTACCTTTTCCTGGTTATGAGTCAATTTCCCATCTATAAAGCATCAGCATGTTATATTCAAACCTTTTTCCTGTTATACTCGTTTAAATGCCAGTAATCACCCGTTTGTCACAATGGCAGTGAGCAGCTAAATAATATCCACCCATGGATGACATATTAAACAGCAAGCCCATTTTGCCTTTTCAGGTGGATGCAATTAATTCACAGATAGTATTTGAACAGCAACAAAAACTCAGCCGTGTGTTCATCCCCCCATTGTTTTCATTAAAGTAATTTATCGAGTAATTTATCTTACTGCCAGCCGTGGGATTTTATTGTGCATGGATTGGTGCTGCGCTTGCATTACATTTAAGAAGTATTTCATTGGCTATAGTTATCTTGGAATATCCTAACATTTTGTGGGGGGGGGGGGGGAACTTTGTTAATGATTTATTGTGCTAACCCTTGGTTAATAACAAGAATAAATGTAATTTTTGTGATATGTAAAGTTGTGTCTCATCCCAGATTATATCATAATACAGTATGATTCACAACCCTCAAATTAGGTGATCATGGCTATTTTTGTTCTTAGTAAACTGATAGAACGTTTAAAAATAATACCCGCAGCATCAGGTAAAACATTTGACTATACCTTATTTAAGAGTGTCTACTGTCTGCAAACAGCAATACTATACCAACCAGCGATACCTCTGGTACCACCCTGCTCTCTGACACTGTAATGATAATGTATATTTTATTATCAGCAATTTTCGTAACCTCTGTTTGTCCCGAATATCTTTCCACTCAGTCAAGTACTTTTTGAAGTGGAGCCGCTGTTTCCTCGATTACAATAGTGACTACACTTCAGGAAGTGCTTCATTAATTGTAGAGTCCTTTGGGACAAGCTGAAGCGGTAAAAAGAAAGCCATCTGACTCTATTGTTACTTTTCACTCAGTGTGGATCCACAACATCTGATAACTGGATAAAGCCTGTCCAAATTGATATTATTTGAGAAATAACCACATAGCAGAAATATTGGTCTGATATTCAACTGTATGCAATGAGAGCGAGGTGCTGTAGTTCATTTCCAAAACACATAGTGCACTGAGTTTAGTCAGAGCTTCTCAATTAACTTTCCATGCCTTTCACCCCACCTCCCTAACCTCCAAATACTTACAAAACTTTAAGATGATTGCATTAAAATATGTTTTCTTCAAGGATCTCGTTTAAATTGGATTTCTAGGAAAGATTAAAGAGTATAATCAAATAATGTGTGAGTCACTATGATTTTACTGGAATACAAGATGACATGAGAAAAGCTACTGACTGGAAAAAAGTAAGAGCATTAATTATGATGATGGTTAAGAGTATTAATTACCGTTCGCAGTTTCTTCCAGGTTGTCGTTATCCTTCTGGCTAATTGATATTTGAGAGGACTCCTTCTCAGGAAATTAATTAGATGGCATCAAGGTCCAACGAGCTTGATGGACTGAATGACCCTTTCCTCTGATCGCATCATTCCAGAGAGCTTGTCATTATAATTCTAAGTGCTCCGTTTGATGAATTAAGTATTAAATGTGTTGCATCCAATGCGACTGTGCCTGCATTATCTCCCTGCTATTGTCAACTTTGTTCACCTCTTATTGCATTGCAGAATCTTCTGCATTTTGATTTGTTTGCCACTGCAGCTGAACCTTGGTGAACAGAAAACCATTCTTCCACAGTGTTTTATTTAAGGAGAAGGGTTTGTATAAACTGCAGTGACAGCACATCCACTTTACAAGTGCCACATCATAGTTACTCAACAATGTAACTTAAATGAAAAAATAAAATGTACTTCCAGTGTATCCCAGTCCATTCTAACTTAAGGATTTGCTTTGTTTTATGTAAACTATATTTTCTTCCCTGGAAGCAAACCTACAGGCATCCGATACACATATTCGGGGGTACTTAATCATTCTCTTCTCACTTCCCTAGCCTTGTCCATGTTCTGCTTTATAGGTCAAATCTTTCATCCCAGGCCTCCAATATAATAAACAATCTGCCTTTGGGAAAATGACCTACACACATTGTAAATTTCAATGCTCTCATAAACCGACAGTTGCCTGCAACATTGAATGAATGCCATTTTAGCTTTATCTTAATGAATTTTGTTGTCTTCTTAAACCTAGTCATGAAAATGAAAGATAATCTGTTTATTATCATGCTGTTTATGAATGCTTGACGTGTGCATATAGACTGCCATGTTTCTTAATCTACCACAGTGGGCATACTTCAAAAGTATATCTTTAGTTACAATATGATTAGGGACATCCTAAGATTATGGTGAACACAGCATAAATGCAAGGTAGACAAAAATGCTGGAGTAACTCAGCGGGTGAGGCAGCATCTATGGAGCGAAAGAATATGTGACGTTTCGAATCAAGACCCTTGTTCAGACTGATGTGGGGGCGGGGGTGCGGGAAGAAGAAAGGAAGAGGTGGAGATAGTTGGCTCTGGGAGTGCTGGGAAGGGGAGGGGTAGGAGGGATGAATGCATTTTTTTTTAAATTAGCTTCTGCTGCCAAATCTTGGAATTTTCCACCCTTTTATGAACTCATTTTAAAAATGCTTTATCATGACCGAATTTTCCAACACCTTCAGAAATGAAAGAGAACTGCGACTCCAGTCGACCATCTAAAATAGTTAATTTAAGGTGTTGGAGCGGTCATTAAACACTGTAAGAGGTTCAGGAAGTTGGAGCTGTAGGGATTTGGAAATGTACATCAATAGTTTAGAGAATTGATTCAATCTTCTTTCGTGTCCATCTTCCATGTTTCAAATGTTGATATCGCTGCCATCGTCCATCCTGAAAAGGTTGCAAGCTTCCGGCGACTATCAGTGGGAGCCATCACTTGTTGCATATATGATGGTGGTAGCAGAATTAGCTTGGGATACTTTCAGTTTCCAGCCCTGCGACGTGGACACTTCTGCTATGGGGCAATTGATTCTATGACTGAAGTCCTTACTGTAAATCTCGCTCTTTGTACAGTTTACATCTGTGTTTTGGAGGGGTTGCCTTCCTAGAAAACTACTTATATTGTGATTTTCCATAACACAAATACTTTTTACCCATTTAATCCCGTGTTATGAGTGGAGATGCGTCCTTAGGGGAAGTTTTCTCTGAACAATAATGCCTATCAATAAAAAAATATTTCCTTCTCGATGTCCAAAGCAAATCTCTTAAGTGGTTTGTCTCTGTGAAGCTGTAGCCTGTGACCATTGTTCATGATGAACTAGGTGAGTTATCTACATATGTTTGGTGGGGAGAGGTGAATATTCCTGTAGCAAATGGACAATAGATGCTGGCCTTGCCAGTGATCACCTAGATCTTGATAAATAAATTACATAGTTTGCCCTTTGATGGGAGACTGTTATCTAGTTGCCCCCTTCAATATTATGCTTGTACATACTTAACTGTTACATCTGTCCTTATGTTGCAGGCATTCCCCAATGGATAAGTCTGTTTTTCAGAAAGGGAATCAGTCTTTCCAAGTGTGGATGCCGCATAGTTTGCAGTCCTTCCAGGAGGTGATCAAATACTAAGCTGACAGCTGACAGCTGACACCACATTTCAAAATTGTAATAGCTTGAACTGGACAAAAAGTTTCCACAAAGTCTTGACCTTCAGTCGGACAAAACCATTCATTGCAGTCATTGATTTGATGATGGACTGCAGTGATGCATCGGGGGAATTTCAAGATCGTGGCTGTATGTCAGCTGTCGTCTTTCTAAATGGGGCAGATCGATTCCTCTGTGTGACCAGGCCAGCATTCATGGAATCATAGATAGTTTCATCCCTTGTAGTTTAGGTATCGTGCACAGAGCTAGTTGATGAATTGTCTCGCTACATTAGAACTTTGGCAGGACTTCAGGCAAAATATCACAAGCATTGATGGAGCAAATGATTGGGGATTGTGTAAGGTTATCCCAGCACACTTTCATTGGCAGTCATGGGCACGTGCGTGAATGAGTGAAAGTGAATGAATGAATGAATGAATGAATGAATGAATGAGTGAATGAGTGAATGAATGAATACTTTATTGTCACATGTGACAAGTCACAATGAAATTCTTTGTTTTGTGTACCCAAGGTCCTCCTTTGTTCCCAGCGGTTCGTCCTCCGGCTCGCATGTGACCCGTCCTCAACTGCCATAATATCAGTGGTTGATATTATTCACCAGTCAAAAGTGATTACAAAGATGCAAGCTTGGTGGGAATGGTGAACATTATGGTGCTTAATGATCTATTAGTCATAAAGTACCCATTGTAGCTTTCAGTTGAGAGAGAGAATAATGTGCAGGATTGTAGAGAATCAGTAGGGGTACAAGACTGATTTGATTATCCTCTTAGGACCTGGCTAAGACCTGATGACCTGAATGGACTGTTTCTGTGTCATAGCAATTCAGTGATTTCAAACATGTAGTCCTTGCCAAACCAATGTGAGACCATAGATAGGCGCAAAATGCTGGAGCAACTCAGTTGGTCAGGCAGTATCTCTGGAGAAAATGGATAGATAACATCCAGGTCAGGACACTTCTTCAGATTGATTGCATCAAAGACAATGGGGACAAAAAAACCCAAGACAAAACAGGACCGGCAACAGATTACCTCAACAAGGAGATTCCCTGATAAGCCAATTAAAACCTGTGAGAACCCATGAAGGATTAATAGTTCCGAACTGTGGAGCAGGTTAATTGACTTTTAGTGGAGGGTGAAGGCGAGGGGTAGGAAAGGGAGAGGATGGAAGAGGAAGGTGTTTGCAGTAATTACCTAACATTTGAGAATTCAATGTTCATACCATTGGGCTGTAAGCTATCTGAGTAAAATTCCTCCAATTTGCATGTATCCTCACTCTGGCAATGGAGGAGCTCCAGTACAGAAAAATCAGTGTGGGAATGGGAAAGGGAGTTAAAAGTTAGAAACCGGGAGGTGCAGTGGGTCTTGGCGGACCAAGCGCATGTTCAACGAAACAGACCATGGTAACTTGTGGGTACACAAAAGGCTGGAGAAACTCAGCGGGTGCAGCAGCATCTAAGGAGCGAAGGAGATAGGCGACGTTTCGGGTCGAGACCCTTCTTCAGACTGGGGGGGCGACGTTTCGGGTCGAGACCCTTCAACTTGTGACTTGGAGAGGGACCAGAACTCACTTATGTAACGCTAAACTGTTTAATATATTGTCATGGAACAGGGCAACTCATGTTACATCTATACAAAACACAGGTGAGATCATGCCTGAATTATTATGTGCAGTTCAGGCTGCCATACTATTGGAAGGATGTGATCAAATTAGAGAGAGTGCAGAAAACATTCATAAGGATGTTCCTGGGACTGGAGGGCTTAAGTATAACGAGAGACTGCATTGGTTGGGTAGAGGTTTAAGATGAAGGGGGAAAGATTTAAAAGGCACCTGAAGGACAAATATTTCACGCAGAAAGTGATAGGTATATGGAACGAACTGCCAGGTGGGTAGATTACAGCGTTTAAAAAGCATTCGGTCCGGTTCATGGATAGGCAAAGTTGTGAGAGATATGGACCAAAACCAGACAAATGGGTATGTTGGTTGGCATGGACGGTTTCACTGCTGTATGACTCTGAATCAGGACAAATAAAATTTGCAGATGAGATAGATAGAAAACTCTTAAAGTCTAAATATTTACCTGAATATGTCTCCAATTTTTATTTCTCTTGTTTATACATACCAGCACCATGTACTGATTTGACATCACTCACGTTTATTCCATTGCCAAAGCTATAATGTCCCTGCTGAAATCTAATTTTCCCATATAAAATCTTGCTCTTGACTCTGGAGCAGTTAATGTGAATAATATCAAACATCATTTGAATTGTCACTGAGACGCCCCTGACTATATATTGCCAATTTATGCTATGCATTGAGAATAAAAGCACCTCTTGATGGTTTCATTATACTGCAACTGTAAGTTAGTTTTGAAATAATATCCTTTCAGCTGAAGAAGCTAATCTAGTGCCAATTACATTTTCCCTTGATTGGGCTGTTGAGCAAAATATCACAGAATCTGACTGCTTTTAACAATAGCTGAAGCTGCCCCTTTCATTAGGGACCTTTCTAGCTGATTCCTTTTAAATACATTTTTCTGACAACACAAAGATTGAGCTTCTCCACAGCATTTTCCGTCACTGTTTCAAATGAAAAAGCTTTCACATTTTTAATGCAGCTATTATGCATAATTATGTTGCCCTGAAAGATTTTTACCCCACGTTGAGTAGGAGGATTTTGCATTTGACCAATAATTTTTGTTCCAGTATGGCATGCTGATAACCCAAGGGATCTGTGCATTTCATGCTTCTTTAGCTAATGTGCCAATTTTCCATTACGAAAAATGTCTCAGTATATTTGTCCAAATTAAACAGGTGGAGTCAATGTTATTATTCTATTAATCCATGGGCTGCATTCTATACTTTCATGGAACACCTGTTGCGAAATTATGCCTCTTAAAAAATTATTGTATGTGTACTACTCGAGAAATAATTCATATTGATTTAGTGATTTTTTTTGCCAGAGAATAAAACGGAGCATTATTCTATTTTTTGAACCATTGCTCATCTAGTATACTATCAGCTCCAAAGTAAAATTCCAAACTGACGATCCTTAATTCATTATTCAACCAGAATTTTTCTGGAGAAGATTCTATTTTAAATGGGATATGTAGCTGGATTTTTTGGAAACACACAATGTGCGTGTTTTGTGAAAGTGAAATTGACTCTGACCACTGGTTGGAATTACATTTCCCACTAAATTAATTCTGTGCAGGATTGCACAGTTAAAAAAAATGTATTTCAAGTCAAGTCAAGAGTCAAGTCAAGAGATTCCAGGTGCGACAGAGGTTCACCTGCACCTCCTCCAACCTCATCTATTGCATCCGCTGCTCTAGATGTCAGCTGATCTACATCGGTGAGACCAAGCGTAGGCTTGCCGATCGTTTTGCCGAACGCCTCCGCTCGGTCCGCATTAACCAACCTGATCTCCCTGTGGCTCAGCAACTCCCCCTCTCATTCCTAATCTGACCTTTCTGTCCTGGGCCTCCTCCATGGCCAGAGTGAGCACCACCGGAAATTGGAGGAGCAGCACCTCATATTCCGTTTGGGCAGCCTGCACCCCAGCAGCTTGAACATTGACTTCTCCAATTTCCGGTAGCCCCTGTTGTCTCCTCCCCTTCTCAGCTCTCCCTCAGCCCTCTGGCTCCTCCTCTTCCTTTCTTCTTCCCGCCCCCCCACCCCACATCAGTCTGAAGAAGGGTTTCGGCCCGAAACGTTGCCTATTTCCTTCGCTCCATAGATGCTGCCTCACCCGCTGAGTTTCTCCAGCACTTTTGTCTACAGTCAAGTCAAGAGAGTGTTATTGTCATGTGTCCCAGATAGGCAATGAAATTCTTACTTGCTGCAGCACAACAGAATATGTAAACATAATACAGAATAGGAGATAAAGTTCAGTGTGTCTATAGACCACAGACCATATATACACAATAAATAAACAGATAAAGTGCAATAGTAATAATAGACTGTTATTGTTCAGAGTTTATTTGATGTCATGTTTAATAGCCTGATGGCTGTAGGGAAGAACTTATTCCTGAACCTGGATGTTACAGATTTCAGGCTCCTGTAACTTCTTCCCGATGGCAATGGCGAGATGAGTGTGTGGCCAGGATGGTGTGGGTCTTTGATGATGTTGCCAGCCTTTTTGAGGCAGCGACTGTGATAGATCCCTTCGATGGTGGGGAGGTCAGAGCGGTGATGAACTGGGCAGTGGTCACAACTTTTTGCATTTTTTTCCACTCCTGGATGTTCAAGTTGCCGTACCAGGCCACGATACAGCCAGTCGGAATGCTCTCTACTGTGCACCTGTAGACATTCAAGAGAGTCCTCCTTGACATACCGACTCTCCGTAATCTTCTCAGGAGGTAGAGGCGCTGATGTGCCTTCTTTATAATTGTATCAGTGGGCTGGGACCAGGAAAGATCTTCAGAAATATGCACACCCAGTTTTTGACCCTTTCCACCATCGTCCGTTAATATAAATGGGATTGTGGGTCCCTATTCTACCCTTTCCAAAGTCCACAATCAGAATTTCAACCAAAAATTGTTTCAAGAGTTTCGGAATTGTTTCAACCAAAAATTGTTGATGATTCTCGCAGTCACAAGGGGCTGCATGGTGGTGCAGCGGTAGAGGTTCCGCCTTATAGCGCGTGCAGCACCAGAGACCCGGGTTCGATCCGTGCTGTCTGTATGGAGTTTGTGTGTTCTCCCGGTGACCGCGTTGGTTTTTTCAGATATCTTCGGTATCCTCCCACACACCAACAATGTCCAGGTTTGTAGGTAAATTGGCTTGCTATGAATGTAAATTGTCCCTAGTGTGTGTTAACGTGCGAGGATCGCTGGTTGGTGCGGATTTTGGGTCAAAGGGCACTGTATCTCTAAGCTAAACTAAATGAAACTAAATGCCTTTTATTCACTTCAATACTTTAGTGCACTAGTACAGTGAATAGATGTGCCTGAATGCCACTGCAATTAGATAGATGGCGCAGCCCTACCAGGGTAACGAAGCAGCAGTAAATACCAGATACATCGGCCCAGATGGGAATGTGGAATAATTGAAAGAATGTACTGTGGTGAAAATGAATGGCCCCGCAGAAATGGGAGTAAGCTCAGTGAAACAAGATGACAGATGTTTTTGTCTTCACGTTTTAATTAAATTCTTCCCTCAAGATGATGAGGAATAATGGGAAATGCCAGAGCCCTAATGGTATGTTTCAAACACGTACAATCAGTAAGTTATCACGTTTAAAACTTCTATATAGTCGCGCTAGTCTGTGACCTAGGAACTTCAGGCAGGTCACCTGGAGTTAACCGCTTCAGATGTGTAGTGAGCCCTCTTTCTGCATGTGTGGGACTTGTAAATGCGGGTGAAAATCATTTTTAAGTACATAAGTGATAGGAGCAGAATTAGGCCATTCAGCCCAACAAGTCTACACCCCCATTCAATCATGGCTGATCTATCTTTCCCTCTCAACCCCATTCTCCTACCTTCTCCCCGTAACCCCTGACACCTGTACTAATCAAGAATCTATCAATTCAGTGGCAATGAATTCCACAGATTTACTGTCCTTTGATGAAATAAATTCCTTCTCATCTCCTTCCTAAAGGCATGTCCATTTATTTTGAGGCTCTGGCCTCTAGCCCTAGATTCTCCTACTAGTGGAAACATCTTTTCCACATAAACTTTATCCAGCCCAGATATATGGATATCTAGGCACCTGTTTCTTAACAGGTCAGATCAACAGAGGATCTAGAAGGATGGCCTTTTGAAGTTCTTGCATAAGTTCCTGATTTCCCTTCATGATTGTTTTACAGTAAATTAGAATTGTATCATATAACAAATAGGAAAGAACTACAGATGCTGGTTTAAATCGAAGATAGACACAACATGCTGGAGTAACTCAGCAGGACAGGCAGCATCTCTGGAGAGAAGGAATTGGTGAAGCTTTGGGTCGAGACCCTTCTTCAGACTGATGTCAAGGGAGTGGGCGGTACAGAGATTAGGAACAAACGTGATTGAGACATGCAATAACAACGTTATTTTTCCTGCAGGATTTTCAAAAATAAAGGGATTTTTAATTGACATAAGTTTATTTTTATTATTGCAACGTGCAAATACTAAAGGCTATATGTTGTATTGTTTAATAGGGTATTATTGCACAAGTATCAATGGAAGTGATTGCTTGTCAGTTTCAGTACCCACCTGCAATGAAAGTAGTAGATGTGTCCATAAGAGACAACAGTGTCTGATTACTGCATGCTGGCTACATAGAAGCAATTTTTCTCCTTAACTGTTTGTCTTCCAAGACACCTTTTTTTCTGCTTGTCCATTTGCAAAGTTACTTTTAACTGTTTCTTTCCCAGTTAAAATTACGTTATAACCAACTCAGCCTGCCTAATACAAGTAATGTACATCATTCATCTAGGTATGTTACAAAACTTACCTTGAGCAGCGCTGCAGTTCTGCCGCTCCCTGTGTGCGTGACTTTGGCGCCTTTCAGAGGGGGGCGTGTTTAAAGTGCCGGTTTTCCACAGACAGGGCAAATTGATCCATGTTAAGGGATTTTGTTGCTGAAGAAAAATCGCTCCGACATTTCATTCATGAAGGTATTTTTAAATTACGCTAGATTATTTATTAGCTAGAGTAATTTAAAAATCATCTTCTAAAGCCGTGAGCGCCGACAACGGGAAGGATTTTACCTAGGGGGAGAAAAAAAGGTACACCGTTTATTTTTACATTAAAACGTGGTTTTTAGGAAGATTTTAATCACATTTTCATGTTGCGAAATGGGGACAAAAAAAAATGTATGAACCGGCAGTATTTTTCCTGCTGACTTCACCGCAAACTGCAACATTCTAATCCACCCGCATTCTACTAAAACCCACTCGCAAGTTGATTTAAATGGCCATTAATTTACAGGAATGAAACACTAAATTCCTTCAATTTGGCCTATAAATTCATGAAAATTAGATTTAAAAATCATGTTATATTGTGAATTATTGTGTGAATGTTATTTGGACACTTAGGCAATTTTAAAATGTTTATCTTTTCTTAAGAAATGGATAGATGTTTAGATCTAGTAATTGAATTTTGTAATTAGCTACAATTAGGTAACTAACTAATTATATGCTTTAATTTCAGGTCATCCAAGTAAGATTGTTTCATATTTGTTTCAGAATGCTTCAATCTATAATAACTGAAAATTTCATCGAGTTCTCTTAATTTTTAAGAAAGTTATGGGCTTTTGACTGTCCTAGATCACAGCTTTTGAGTCAAGTCAATGGAAAGGCAATGGGGAACAAGATGCTAATTTCCGAGTATGAAAATGGCCATAACTGTTTTAATACTGAAGATGTGAAAGTAAATTAGATATCAAATTAAACTTCTTTTTATGCTTTATCTGATGGGATAAATTGCAGACTTGATTTTTTTAAATCTCAAAATTTTGTAACATTGCTAATTTAACAATAGAGTTATATACAAATCGTACTGTGGAAACAGGCATTATGACCGAACTGCCTGCATTTGAATTTCATGGCAAATGTCTTTCTTTCTTATGATAAAGTTTGAAACAGAGTAAACAAAATGAAGGTTGTTGTTGAAACATCAGTCAGTATGCCTGCTGCACAAAATGGTGCCACATCCTTTAAATTATACCAGCAAATTGTTTAGTTTAGTTTAGTTTAGAGATACAGCGCGGAAATAGGCACTTTGGCTCACCGAGTCGCGCCGACCAGCAATCCCCGTACATTAACACCATCTTGCACACACTAGGGACAATTTACATTTATACCAAGCCAATTAACCTACAAACCTGTACGTCTTTGGAATGTGAGAGGAAACTGAAGATCTCAGACAAAATCCACGCTGGACATGGGGAGAACATACAAACTCCGTACAGACAGCACCCGTAGTCAGGATCGAACCTGGGTTCCTGGCGCTGTAACTGTTTGAACAAATCCACTGATTATTACCTTTGTAGAAATCACTGAATGAAACTCAGCAGTAATATGTTGCTGTCACAATGAATTATTAGGTAACTGCCCTGCTTGATAAATGTGCTTATCCGAAGCACAGCTGAGGCAATAAAGGGGAACTACCAACATTTTTGACATTTTACAGTTAGGTATGAGAAACGCCCAGAATGCTCTGACCACTGTGATTTTTGTCAAAAGTTATTGTTTGTGAATGTTAAGGTCACAGCATTGACTCCCACGGTCAAATAGCATTCCAGTGTTGTGCACCCATGCAGTAAAGACCTTTAAATGAGGGAAGTGGGAAGCACGCATGATCCATGCATGGACACAGCTGTCAGCCTTTGTATGTTTTTTTTTTTTTTTTTTTTTTTTTTGAATTTTTTTTATTATAGAAACAAAATAACATATTACATTTCTACAGTAGTAGTACATAGTCTTAGTAATTAATTCATACTATTAATATATTAATAATAATATCAATATTATTTATGCTGTATTATCCTTAATTATAACTTCCAAAGTTATATATTTTATATGATTAAAAGTACATAATACTAATAATACATTTATAATATAGCATTATACTATTAGTAAGTTTTTCATTTTATCTCTAATTTTTTAGGTATAAGGCCAAATTTAGTAATAATATTGATACAAAAAGTTAATAAAACTTATAAAATTTCCATTTTTTTTCCTTCCTAATATTAAGGATAATTATACGTAATAAAGAATACGTAATTTTATATAATTAAAGATATATAAAACTAAAAGTACTAATAATATTAATAAATTCTCATAAATCTAATAATATTTATATTCGTACTAATATCAAAAAATTAAAGTAATGTGTTTCTACATTTTTTTTAATTTTTTATATAGATATAGGAAAATAGAAAGATTTTTAAAAAAAAGAAAGGTAGTAAAGAGTAAAAATAAAAGGTTTGATGGAGAATAAAGTATTCGTCAATGATCCGTGTTTATAGATATATTCATGAATTAATATATGTTTCTTCATCCAATCGGGTATCCAGGTTTCAGTCAGGTCCCCGCGCCGAACTATTATGACCCTGTAAATATTCAATATATGGAGACCAAATCCGTCTGAAGAGATCTAGCCTATCCATAAGGACAAACCTCAATCTCTCCAAATGGAGTGTCTCCGACATTTCTATATTCCACATTTTAATTGTTGGGGATGTAGGGCCTTTCCAAAATTTTAATATTAATTTCTTCCCAATTACTAAACCATAGTCAATAAAAGTTCTATGACTCATTGTTATTGATAAATCGGTTTCAATAATTCCAAGTATAATTAACTTTGGGTCAGGGGTTATATTTTTATTAATAACGGCCGATATTATTTTAAATATTTCCTTCCAATATTCTACAATTTTTATACAGTTGGTAAATGAGTGTGTCAAATTTGCTTCTGAAATTTGACATTTATCACATATAGGAGATATCTTTGAGAAAATATTATGTAATTTATATTTAGAATAATGTAATCTATGTAATATTTTAAACTGTATAAGAGAATGTTTAGCGTTTAATGAACAATAATGTATATGTTGTAGACTTTCTTCCCATATTTCTGGTCTTATTATTTGACCCAATTCCTTTTCCAAGACTCTCTGTATGTTTCTGTTGATGGGGTATCGTTTTCCAGTAAAATATTATATATATATGATATCATTTTTTCCATATTTGGATGTTTGTTCAAACATTCCTCTAATATTTCTATTTTTCTATTTTTAAATTCATATATATTTGCGAAGGCATAGTTTCTAATTTGTAAATATCTAAAATATTCTTTATTATGTAGCCCGTAAGTTTGTTGCAACTCTTGAAATGAAAGAAAAATGTTTTCCTTATAAAGATCACCCATCTTAGAAATGCCTTTATTTTCCATTGTAAAAAAGCTTTATCCAATAAAGAAGGTTTAAACATAAAATTATTAACAATCTTAAGACTTAATGGGATAGATTTTAGTTTTAATGCTTTCTTTATTTGTTTCCATATGCGAATTCCATTTTCTATTATCGGATTTTCCTTAAAAACTTTCTTAGCAACATTAGTATTAGCAAATATTATAGAGCTAATTTCAAATGGAGAACAATCTTCTTTTTCCATATTTAACCAATTAGTTTATTATCAATTTCTCCTAACCAAAAATTCATATTTTTAATATTGACTGCCCAGTAATAGAACATAAAGTTTGGTAATGCTAATCCTCCTTTAATTTTAGATTTGCATAAATGTTTTTTATTTATTCTATGAGTCTTATAATCCCAAATAAAATTCGTAATGCTCTGACCACTGGTCACCACCTTGTGATTTTTGTCAAAAGTTATTGTTTGTGAATGTTAAGGTCACAGCATTGACTCCCACGGTCAAATAGCATTCCAGTGTTGTGCACCCATGCAGTAAAGACCTTTAAATGAGGGAAGTGGGAAGCACGCATGATCCATGCATGGACACAGCTGTCAGCCTTTGTATGTAGATGTTTCTCCCCAGTATTCTCAATCATTTTTCTTGTTTAGAGATTTTTTAAGTTGAATAGTGACAACTATTTGTTCTAGTGATGCCAATGTAATTCCACGCGCATAGTGTAACTCTGTATGCAAGCATTTTTCTGCCTACCTGACTGTTATTGAAAGAGTATATTTCTTTCATGGAAAGAGCACCCTTCTTTAAAATCAACTCTTTCAATGTTAGCATTGTTGTATGGAAGATCCTTGACAACTTTCTGGAGTGGAGAGATATGATCAGACCAAGCAACAGCAGATTTTGTTAGAGAAATTTCAGTAAGAAGTGCCGTTCGTGTGGATCCCCGGTATTTCATTGACCTGCAGTTTGATAATCAGCAGCTGTTCAGCTGCCAAAAAGCTGGGAGAGATGCCATAAAAAAAATCCCGATACACGATGATTTAGCTTCTTTCCGATACTTCAATAATTTGAGCTGCTTCTTAACCTGAATCAAAAGTTGGCCTCTTCTGAAAGTAACAAGCAGTTGTCACATAGAAACCATCTATAAATGAGCACTGACAATCGTTTGCTGACAAACTGATGTACTGTTGGGCTTTGAAACCAATTTTCCAAGCAGTCTGAAGCATTTCTTCCATATGTGTCAATTATCATAGTTGCTTCTTTACAGAGAACACAGCACTTGAACAGAGTGCCATCTTACATCTCTACAGTTGTGGACCCTTTGATTTTTCCTGATATGCTCTCTATGATTCGAGAGCTGACAGCTGTTACACAGCCCTCCACATTACCTTCTCCAGTGATGGCCAACAAAGCAATCTATGTTTTCATACTTTTCCTGCTTTCAAAATAAAAATGTATCGCAAAAGTTCCCTAAGCCACACCATACTCTGAAAATTAGTCACAAAATAACCAATGCAACATGATCGGGGACTATCGACAGCGGTCTTTCATAGCCTTTAGGTCAAGCAGGTGACACAGCCAATCCTGCCTATGCACACTGGACCAGCTTTTCCTGCACAGTTCTGGCAGACCTGCATGGGATTGCTGGCACATAGTCATAGAGTCATACAGCATGGAAACAGGCCGTTCGACCCAACCTGCCCACACCAACCAAAATGTTCCATCTACACTAGTCCCACCTGCCTTTATTTGGCCCATATCGCTCTAAACCTGTCCTATCCACGTACCCATCTAAATGTTTCTTAAACATTGTGATAGTACCTGCCTCAACTGCATCCTCCGGCAGCTCGTTCCATACACCTACCACCCTTTGCGTGATTCCTATTAAATCTTTTCTCACCTTAAACCTATGTCTTCTGGTTCTTGATTCCCCTACTCCGGGAAAGAAACTCTGTGAATCTACCTGATATATTCCTCTCATCCTCGACAATCATTATTGGAAAGCTCAGGAATTTCGTGCAAGTTTACCTGACCACCTGTGCAAGAGCTTACATAACCACAGGTGCTCCAAATTTCCTGAGAGATAGTTGCTGGTAATTCCCTGACTGAAGTTCGACATTGCACGCCCACGGTTGAGTGACAATTTCCCAACAATCATTCTGGAGAATTTTACCAATAAACCTGGCTCAGATCAGCACCTCCGATAATTTCAATTCCCATGGAATGGTAATGGCACTAACAGGAAAAATGTAGGTTTCAGCACTTTTTTAAATTAACTGTGTTTATTTAACTTGTTTTTTAAAGTTCTAATAACATGTGAATAGTATGATTTCATTTTGTTAGCTTTTGAATGGTCATGAACTTCAGAGGCACTGAATAAGCCACGGATTACAGCTTAGCTGGCTGTCAGTGCTTTTCTGCATCTCTGTAGGTGGAACATGTTTGGACTCAGCCATGCCATGCCAAATATGTTTGCTAGACTCAGGGCTGCGCAGGACCTACTCAAGTCAGATCTATTGAGGAAAGTGTCACTTGAAAATATGATCAAGATAAAGGATGGACTCCAAAATAGAACTATAAAATATAGAAAGTAAGAAATGCAGTAGCAATTCCATCCTTTGAACCTGCTCCGCCATCCAAACGATCATGGTTGATATTCTGTTTCCACACCATACCATCTTCCTGACTCTTCCTTGATGCCTTTGGAGCTCAGAAAGTAATCTACCACCTATTATTTAAATTAAAGTAATCTACCACCTATTATTTAAGTGAGCAACATCAGATGCTCACCAGGAGCAATATGATGAAAGCCAGGAACTTTCATCAGCGGGACGGTGGTGGAGAGAGTTAATAGCTTAGAGTCCTGGGCATGCACATCTCACATCAGCTGAGTTACCCCAACACATTGATGCAATCACACAGACAGCACATTAACTCCTCCATTTCCTCAGTGATTTGAGGAGATTCGGCATGTCACTGAACACTCCAATGAACTTCTACAGGTGTACATTAGAAATCATACTGACTGGTTGTATCATGGCCTCGATTTATAGCTCGAATGCTGAAGAGTGAAGAAGGCTGCAGAAAGTAGTCGACAAAACTTCTCAGTTCATCATGGGTACTGACATCTCCCGCATCTAAGGCATCTACAGGAAGCATTGCCTCAAGAAGGCAGCTAATATCATCAAATACCTACACCACCCTGGCCATGCTCTCATATTTTTGCTACCTTTGGGAAGAAGATACAGGAGCCTGAGAACTGAGTTACATCCAAGTTCAAGACCAGCTTCTTCCCATCAACCATCAAACTCTTAAACCACACTGCACAAACCTGACTACAACCCTTCTTCAGCGACAAACTACTATAGACTTTATTTAGGCACAAGGAATTCCAGATGCCAGCTTCCTAAACAAGACAAACATTTCTAGAGTGACTCAACAGTTCAAGCACCATCTCTGGAGAATATGGATGGGTGACGTTTCGGATTGGAACCCTTCTTCAGACGGATTACATTCAGATAAACTAATTTCTTCCAGCTTTCTGCCCCATATAACCATATAACCATATAACAATTACAGCACGGAAACAGGCCCTCTCGGCCCTTCCAGTCCGTGCCGACCATTTGTTTTCCCCTAGTCCCATCTACCTGCACTCAGACCATACCCCTCCATTCCCTTCCCGTCCATATACCTATCCACTTTACTTTTAAATGTTAAAATCGATCCTGCCTCCACCACTTCTGCTGGAAGCTCATTCCACACAGCACCACCTTCTGAGTAAAGAAGTTCCCCCTCACGTTACCCCGAAACTTCCGTCCCTTAATTCGCATGTCATGCCCTCTTGTTTGAATCTTCCCTACCCTTAATGGGAAAAGCTTATCCACGTCAACTCTGTCTATCCCTTTCATCATTTTAAAGATCTCAATCAAGTCTCCCCTTAACCTTCTGCGCTCCAAAGAATAAAGACCTAACTTGTTCAACCTTTCTCTGTAATAATCCAAGTGCTGGAGAAACGCAGCAGACCAGAGAACATCCGTGGAGGGAATGGACAGACAAAGGGCCCCGACACGGAACATCGTCCGTCCATTTCATCCAGCACTTTGTTTTCTGAGCAGATGTGCATGCTTGACCTGTACTGTAACCATGGCAACCACACTGCTTTAATTCCAATGTAATATCAGCTCGCAATGTGCTATCATCAGATGACAGATGATACATGGGGACAGGGTGATAATTTATTCTAGTCTTTGGAGATAGAAACGGTGATAGATAACACCTGCCCTTAAAAGTCTAGACATTTTATTGGGATTTCCTCTAATCTATTGCCAACTTTTCAATGAAGACCCTTGAAAGACAGTTGAAGAAAGTTTCATGTGAATCCTGCATTGGTGGCTAATTGCAGCAACTGCATGAGTGAATATCAGGTGTAATATTGGGCTGAATCATAGTCAGTTCAGCTCACCCACCAGATTCACTGCCACACTCTAATCTTGCATCAAAACGTTATTTAATAAATATAACCAATCATGTAAAATGTTACATTATTTGCTTCCTATCGCTCTTCTTCCTATCAATTTTCATGTTATACCTAGTGCCAGTACAACTGGCTCACGCCGTTGACCACATGGATATAGTATGGAGCAGAGAGATGGATCTGCCCTTTGCAACTGTTCGCCACTACCAGCTCAATTTGGATCATGACATTCTCCATATGGGAAAGGGGCAGGTTTTCGTCTTGGGGAGAGTATGACCCTAGCAGAGAGAAAGCTGGCTGGTGAGATGAGGAGTTCCATGCCTGGCATCCATGTTGGATACCGGCCAGCATCGTTGCTGATGCATTTCATTCACTTTCCCTCCACCACATGTTCCACCTAGACATCCACCCACCTAGAGCAGTCATGGTGGCGCAGCGGCAGAGTTACTGCCTTACAGCAAATGCAGCGCCGGAGACCCGGGTTCCATCCTGATTACGGGTGCTGTCTGCAGTGACCTGCGTGGGTTTTCTCCGTATCTTCAGTTTCCTCCCACATTCCAAAGACATACAGGGTTGTAGATTAATTGGCTTGGTAAATGTAAAAATTGTCCCAAGTGGGTGTAGGATAGTGTTAATGTGTAGGGATCGCTGGTCGGCGTGGACCCGGTGGGCCGTAAGGCTTGTTTCCATGCTGTATCTCTAACCTAAATAAACTAAACTAAACAGTCATTGAGAGTCAACCTCCCAACTCAGTGCCTTGGTGTTTTCTGAACTAATAAGGTTTATAACAGTAAAGCAAGTTGCAAATTAAGTGATAACGTAAATTGTGTAAGCGAAATAGTTTAATGCTGCCTATAAATTGGATGGTTAATCAATTGGGAATGCTGAATCTTTAAGTATTAGTGTGCCGATCTCACCTTCACAATGAAGATAGCGGAGCCACTGAAGCATCTGGATAAATAAATGGAAAAGACTCCTAATCTCCCTCTCTAATAATTCCTTTAATTAATTTATAATCACTTTCAGAGGCACCCGTGCAATGAGTTGGCACTCTATTCTTTAAGCTTCAGACATGATTCTTTTACGCATCATAAATTGGAAAAAAAAAAAGTGAAAAATGTAGCCAGTATAAAATGTAGCAAAGGCAATGAATATATCCTAATGGAGACAGGGGAGGTGACACAGAAAAACAGTTGTCAAGTTAGAAATTATAAAATAGGCTTCAAAACGAATTAAGAAAAGGATCACTAAACAGACAGGATATTCAAATATAACAGCACCAGGTTCTGCTGCAATAAGCGAGGTTTGTATTCTGTAAAACGCACAAAATCATGAGATTTGTCAAAGATAATTCGTGATAAAGAAAAAACGAACAAAGCGCCAGCTGTATAAACTGTGTTTAAATTCTTATCTTTATTCATAATTTTTGTGTAAAAATATATTTAATCTGAGGAACGAGGGTGCCAGGTAGCAGGAAAGCGGAGTGTAACAGAGAGAGAGAGAGGGGGGGGGGGCAGATGAGAGTGGGAGATAAGGGGACAGAAAAATTGGTGTAGTGGTAGACAGCAAAACTTACTAATCAGTCCACCTACATTCTCATCCTAGTCATATGACAAACAACAATGGATCCAGCACCGATCCCTGTGGTTACAGACTCTGAGCCAAAAAAATTACTCCTTGACCATTATTCCCTGTCTCCTTTCATAAATCACTTTTAGACCCAGAGCTTTGTCCAAAAGCCTTTTAAACCTGCTGTTTTCAATTTTCTTGGTTACCTGCTAAAAAAAAACTCAATCAGATTTGTGAGACAGGATTTCCCTTGCACGAATCCATGTTGAATCCAATTCAATCTCTGCACTTCCAAGTGAGCATAAATTCTGGCCCTTAGAATATTTCCTAATAGTTTCAGAATGATTCCTATAAGGTCCATCGGCTTGTTATTTTCTACTCCCCTTTTTGAATCAGGGAACAATATTACTATCCAATCTCCATATTCTGATATCTCATTTGTGACTAAGAAAGATGCAAAAAATCTCCTTTGGGGGCCCAGCAAGTCTCTCCCACATGCTGGAATAGATCAACTAGAGATGGGCCATATTAGATCTTATATTGGAGAATAAGCCTGGCCAGGTAAGAGAGTCTCCTGGGAAAAGTAACCATAATTTGTAAATTTCAAGATCGTTTTTCATAAGGATAAGTCTGGTCCTCGGGTGAAAGTTTTAAATTGGTGGAAGGCTAATTATAATCAGTATTAGGCAGGAACTGGAAAAAATAGATTGGGAGTGGCTGTTTGTGGGTAAATCAACATTTGACATGTGTGAGTCTGTTATGTGGTTGGAGTTCAGGGCCAGCATGTTCTTGGATGAAAGTTAAGGATGACAAAAGTTCAGGAAAATAAACCCACTGTACAGTCTAACACTGGCAGTTTTCTTAAGAAGTCCTCCGTAAGTGAACGAAGCACTGAATGTGGCTGTCATCGTCTATCAGATGTTAATTACTTATTTATTGGTGAGATTGGAACAGCACATGGAACAATCCTTTGTATAATAATTGCATATAATGGCGCCTCAGCTTGTCCGCATGTTCAAATTCTCTTACAATATAGCAAGGGGCCAATTCACTTCTTGAGTCTATGCCAGCTCTCCAACTAATGCAATCAATCTTATTCCTCCGCTAATTTATTTATAACGTATTCTTTCTAGCATGTGCATCAATTCCATCCAGATACTTCAACCAACCATTTGCACTCATGGTTAGTTACAATAGCCAGTTAATGTTATCATTTTCTCAATGCATAAAAGGAGGCTGTATGTCAGTTCTCAGAACAATTCAGACAATCTCATTCCCCCGCGTATTTCCCAACAATCTGTTCTCTCTCACAAGTAACAAGCACATGAATTGTCAAAGCATAGAATGCTATGGACCAAGTGCTGATATATGAGATTAGTACAACATTTTCCCAATGATCAGCATGTACATGATGGGCCAAAGGGTTCTTTTTCTGTGTGCATGACTGTAATGCTTTAACTCCATGCTAACCCATCATTTATGCTCCTACACGGGAGGGGGGCAACTTACAAAGTCCAACTCACCGACCAACTCACACGTTTTTAGGATATGGAAGGAAAGTTGAACACTCAGGAGAAATTCACTCAGTCATAGAGAGAGCTTGCAAATTCCACACAGCCAGCATCAGAGGCCTGGATCCAACCCTAGAACCGTGAGGCATCGTGTCTACCTGCTGCCACCACACTGCTGCCCTCTGCTGCTCCAACATTCGGTCTGTGAGGATAAATGCTTCTTAACTGGACACAGAAATGGACATTTGCTGACAGAAGCTCATTATACATTTCCACATGTATTAAAGACAAAGAAAATCGAATCAAATGGACTTTGAAAAGAAACAATATTAAATTTCACCTCTTCACTTCTTGCACTCATATTCATCTGCCAATTTCTGGATAATAATTGAATATCATTTGGTAATGCATTGAGATGGATATTGCCAGTCCCGGCACATTTTAGTCCATGGGTATTGCTGGTCTTTAGTCACTGGCTGTTGACACGGTCATGCGGTATTATTGTCATGTGATATGATTAATTATTGAAACTTAATGATTGAATCTTACCAAATACTGAATCAATTGGATAGACTGGATGTGGAGAGGATGTCTCCACTAGTGGGAGAGTCTAGAACCAGAAGGCACAGCCTCAGAATAAAAGGACATATCTTTAGAAAAGAGATGAGGAGGAATTTTTTTAGTCAGAGGGTATTGAATTTGTGGAATTCATTGCAACAGATGGCTGTGGAGACCAAGTTACAGCGTATTTTAAAAGCGGAGATTGACAGATTCTTGAATTCAGACTATGAAGAAGGGTCTCGACCCGAAACGTCACCTATTCCTTCGCTGCCTCACCCGCTGAGTTTCTCCAGCATTTTTGTCTACCTTCCATTTTTCCAGCATCTGCAGTTCTTTCTTAAGCAATTCTTAGACAGATTCTTGATTAGTAAGGATGTCAAATGCTATGGTGAGAAGGCAGGAGAATGGCAGTAGGAGGGAAAAATAGATCAGCCATGATTGAATGGTGGAGTAAACTAGATGTGCAGAATGACCTAATTCTGCTCTTATCATTTATGAACTTGTTATATTTGTTTGTATAACTAATTTAACTACAGGTAGGGAAAAAAATCATGATTTTAAAATATGAAAGCAATGTCCTCCATCAATATGAAAGCCAATGCAGTAAATTTGGGGGGCAGAGTGGAGCCTACTGACAATTCTATACAATACATTTAGCACCACAGTGGAAGTTAATCAAGTGGATGAATTTCCAGGCAAATATCTTTTAATGTTCAAATAAATAACTTGCAACAACCAAAACCCTGTATTTTTATGTTCTAAACCGATTCACGGATGATTAAACATCTTTGAAGTGTGAACAATTGTAACAGTATATGGCAACCAATCCAAAGGGCAAGCAGGACAAGCGACCAAGGGTGAACTCCCCTGCACTGTTCACATTGAATGGAGTCACAGAATATATTATATTCACCCAAAGAGACAGAATGGGCTTCATCTCAACACATCATCCACAGCGCTGTATTACTTAATGACAATGCAACATTATGAAGGTGTCAGCCTAAATTTTGTCTCTGAGCACTTCTGTTTCAGTAGCAAAAAACAAACTGACACCTTCCAACTGCTGCATGATCTCTATCATCCTAAGGTCAGGTGGAACTTGGTTGCATGCCATTCCCCAGGGCAGCAAATCTGAACTTGAAACTGGACTCTGGAATCATTTTGCACAAGGTTTATGTGAAATCTCTGGGCTCAGGTGATGCTGGGCTAGAGAAATTGCAGTGAGATGCAGGGAATTTTCTTTGCATCTGCTGCTGCTATAGCAGAATCTTCCAAAACGATACACTGTAATTGACATGAACTTGATGGGGAAACCATTTATGTAAATAATGATTTATAGACAAGAAGGAAGTCTCTATCAATACAACAGAATCATATGTTTGCTATTTGTAGTGGAATCATACACCTGAGTAAAAAGAAACATTTTAATTTTCCTAGACAAGTTCTTTCTTCCACAGAATCCATTGATCATTTTGAGTGATTTCTTTCTTTTCCAGTGAAGATTCCTCAAGAGATCACCCACATCAGCCATCTTATTCTTATATTATTTCCAACCTGATGAACAGCTTATGTGTGCATGTATTTGTGTATGTGTGTGTATGTGTTTATATATATTATATGTGTGTGTAGGAATAAAGGGCCTGTCCCACTTTCACAACCTAATTCACAACTTTTTTACTCATGGACATTTTTCATCATGCTAGATAAACGCCCCGACCTACTTGATGCCACGAGTACCTGGGACTAGCTTCACGGCCTGCTACAACCTCCTACAAAACCACGTGACGACCATGCTATGAGTATGAGTTAAGGGCAAGCTCGGTAGAGGTTGTGAATTAGGTCGTGAAAATGGGACAGGCCCTTAAGTCATAGGAAAGACTGTGCTAAAGTATGAATTATACTCAGAGCAGATAGAAACATTCTAACCAGTTAGTAAAGGACAGTTTTAATGTAACTGTGCAGGATGTAATATGTAATTGCTGAGCTATGTAATATCATTAGACCTGAATAGATTCTAGCACATAGATTCTAGTACGTCCTTAACATTACAAAATAATCATCTCTAGGAGGTGCATCATCAATTTATGATGCAAAGTAGCTACTTAACTGTAAAAACAATTAACAAAGCCATATAATTACATTCTCCAAAATCACAATTTTCCATATGTTGCCATTTTAATGAGTTAATGAATGTGAATTATTCTTTAATTTTGGATATCTGATATAAACATCCTCCAAATTAATGCATTTTTATAAAAATGCATTGGTAATGACCTTTGCTTTTCCTTATGAAAAGGACTGCTTAGGTATGACGGATGTTGTTTTTTGGTATCTTCACTTTTCATCCTCTTCCATTGAAGATATGTGGGAAATAACAAATGATTTGCAGGCTGATTAACAGTCTGACCAGGTACAACATAAACACTGCAGCTTAGGAATTGTTCGGCTGAGGAAAGAGATGATGTGCATTGGCCCAACACATGTTTTATGCATGGACTCCAAACTGCCAGTGCCAAGGTAACAGAGAATGTCAGGTCATTATCAGGAGTTGTGAGCTGTGGAGAGTGTCCAGGAAAGACACAATAGGATTAAGTCTGATGAAGGGTCCTGACCCGAAACGTCACCAATCCATGTCCTCCAGGGATGCTGTCTGACCTGCTGAGTTACTCCAGCATTTTTTGTCTTTCCTTGGTAAACCAGCATCCGCATTTCCTTATTTCTTCTATAGAATTATCCTGCCGGGGTATATAAAAATAGTGACACCGGCACTATGTCTGATTTGGGGCTCAAAGCTTGCATCTTCTGACTCAAGTTGCATTGCTGCCTCAAAGACTTGCTCCGTTGATGGGACTTCCATTTGGAAGAGAATGGGCTAATTTGGACAGTCAGCATGTCATTGTTGTGTTAGGTCTAACTTGATCAAGTTTGTTGAGGAGGTGACAAAAGTGATTGATGAGGGTAGGGCGTGGTGTTGTCTACATGGATTTTGGTAAGACCTTGGAATATGTCTCCCATGGTAGGCTGATCCAGAAGATTCATATGCACTGGATTCATGGTGGCTTTGTCATATGGATTTAGAACTGGCTTACTTATAGAAAATAGAGGGTTGTGGAGGAAAGATTTTATTCTGGCTGGAGGTCTCGGCCAAGTGGATATCCACAGAGCTCTGTGCTGGGATCTCTACTATTTGTTATTTCTACAAAATGACTTGGACATAAATGTAGAAACAACCAACTGCAAATGCCAGAATCTTGAATAAAACACAAAGCACTGGAGTAACTCAGCGGGTCAGGCAGCTTCTCTGGAGAACATGGATAGTCAGGGAATGATGTTTGGTTGCGGAGGCTGAAAGGTGAGGACTAGGGGAACTCTATAACATTGTTCTCCGGGGCAGCTGCCTGAACCGCTGAGTTATTCCAGCACTTTCTGGATGTATATATGGGTTTGTTAATAGGTTTGCAGATGTGACCGAGATTGCTGGAGTTTGGATAGTGAGGAAGGTGTCAAAGTATGCAGTGGAACATGCAGCAGCCACGGAAATGAGCGGAGGAAAGGCACATGCAGTTCATTCTGACCAAGCTTGAGGTGCTGCACTTTGGAAGGTTGAATGTAAGTGGAAAGTGTACAGTTAATAGCAAGACCCTTAGCAGCATTGATGTACAGAGGGATTTTAGGATTCAAGTCAATAGCTCCATGCAAGTAGTAACAAAAGTAGTTAAAGTGATAAAGAACGTGGAACATTGACTCACAACGTGGAACATTGGCTTCTCCAATTTCAGGTAGTCCTTGCTTTCTCCCTCCTTCCCCTCCCCTTCCCAGCTTTCCCACGTGATACTGTCTCCGCCTCTTCCTTTCTTCCCCCACCCACATAAGTCTAAAGAAGGGCCTCGACCCGAAACCTCGCCTATTCCTTCGCTCCCTAGATGCTGCCTCACCCGCTGAGTTCCTCCAGCATTTTTGTCTACCTAAGAAGAATCAGGAAGCCATGACACAGCTTTCTAAGGCTTTAATTAGGCAGCATTTGGAATATTGTGTCTTGTTGTGGTTGCTCCATTACCGGAAAATGTGGCGGCTTTGGAGAGAATGCAGAAGAGATTTACAGAATGCTGTCTGGATTAAAGAGCATTAGCTAGAAGAAAAAATTGGACATATTTGAAAATGTTTTCTGTGAAGTGTTGGTGGTTAATGAGAGATAGTATATGTTATGAGAGACATAAATAGGGTGGGCAGTCAGAACCTTTTTCACAACATGGAAAGGTCAAAGTCTCGAGAGCATAGCTAAGGTGAGAGGGGAGATGTGCTGGGCAATTTTTTTACACAGAGGGTGGTGGATGTCTGGAATGAGCTGCCAGGAGTGATGGTGGAGGCAGATAACATAGTGGCCTTTAAGAAGTTTTTAGATAAACACATGGATATGCAGAGAATGGAGGGATATGGATCACGTGCAGCAGATGAGGTTAGTTTATCGTGGCATTATATTTAGCACAGACACTGTGGGCCAAAGGGCCTGACCCTATTCCTGTGTTGTACTATTCTATGTATAGTTCTTGATAAATGATCCATTTTCACATTTCATATTCTGATTTTAGGGTGGCATGGTGGCGCAGCGGTAGAGTTGCTGCCTTACAGCGCTTGTGGCGACTGAGATCCGGGTTCGATCCAGACTATGGGTGCTGTCTGTACGGAGTTTGTACGTTCTCCTCATGATCCCGTGGGTTTTCTCCAAGGTCTCCGGTTTTCTCCCACACTCCAAAGACATACAGGTTTGTAGGTTAATTGGCTTATGAGGTTAAATGGTCACTGGCGTGTGTGTAGGGTAGCGTTAATGTGCGGGGATCGCTGGTCAGCACAGACTCAGTGGGCCGAAGGGCCTGTTACCACGCTGTATCTCTAAACTAAACCTCTACTCTAAATATCAGAGAAAACCCACGCAGATCATGGGGAGAACGTACAAACTCCGTACAGACAAGCACCCGTAGTCAGGATTGAACCTGGGTCTGTTGCTCGACCATCTACTGGTATTTGCCCTCAACGTAAAAGATGCAGTGAGAATATCCTCTAATTAATCAGCCCTCTGCAAGACTTTCAGTTGCAGCCAAGTATCTTTTACCGCTTTCTTGCACAGCACCGCAATATCATTATATCCAACTGAGCAGCATGATGTCATTCCCTTTGTGTGGAACAATATGATATCCTCGCTGTGTGTGCTTTTATAATGACTCAATCCATCTCATGGTATATAAATATATTCATTTAAAGACAGAGTGAACCAGGGATTATACAGTTCCAAGCATAATACAAAGCTGGAAGCCAATAGAATGAATTTTAAAAAGTGTCTGCTAACTATAGCAAGTAAATATATTGCTCTTTGGTACCAAGTGGTAGAGTGATGTAATGATTCAGTTACTAAAACATTAACAAGAGGTCAAGATCCAGAGATATCAGTTCATATCTTACCTTTGCAGCTGGGATACTTTAAGTTATGATTTTTTTAAACTTTGGAAGTAAACTCTGGGAGGCACAGTGGCGCAGCGGTAGAATTGCTGCCGTACAGTGTCAGAGACCCGGGATCGATCATGACATCAGGTACTGTCTGTACACAGTTTGCACATTCTCCCAGTGACCACGTGGGTTTTACTCTGGATGTTGCAGTTTCCTCCCACATCCCAAAGACGTGTGGGTTTGTAGGATAATTGTCTTCTGTAAATTGTCCCTAGTGTGCAGAATAGAACTAGTGTGCATGTGATCTTTGGTCGGCACAGACTCGGTAGGCCGAAGAGCCTGATTCTACACTGTATCTCTAAATTAAACTAAAGCCAGTTTCCGTGACCATGAGCCCATGTGATTGTCATCAAAATCCCACCCAGCTCATTGATACTCTTAGGGAAATGAATCTGTCGTACTCATCCAGCCTGTCACTCCAGTGCCACCAGCTTGGGAGCAGAGCTTCAAAGAATTTGAAGATAGCATTGGAATGAGATCCTAATGCTTTTAAACAGAACATGGAAATGGAGCCAAGGTGCGTACAAAGGGAGTGTGGGAACAGACCCCCAGAGAGCCAAAGAAATCATCTGGATTTCCAAACAATGGAACTGTAAATCATTAAGAGTTGTATAGTATTATAAGAAAAGGACTGGAAATGATTAAAGACAAAGGAGATAACCTGCAAATGAAAGTGGGAGGCATGGCTTCAACAATGGGGACTCGTACTGGGCTTCTAGCTTTATACATTGCGGTGAAGAATAGTAAGATTAAATGAGAACTTCCCAGTTTGAAGTTTGATCTTGATTTTATGAGGAGTTACGATGAGGGATTACCTGATTACATCTGAAGCCCCGCCAGGCGCATGCGCGTCATACTTCAAAGCAGCGGCGTGAAAACACAGAAACTATAGTCGAAGTGATATAGTAATACTCAGAAGACTAGAACTACCAGATGATCTTTGCGATTATGAGGGCCGGGAGCGGAGGGCACGTAATCCCTCATCGTAACTCCTCATAAAATAAAGATCAAACTTCAAACTGGTAAGTTCTCGTTTAATTTTACTATTTTACTTCGGAGTCACGTGAGTGCTCCGAAGTGAATAAATAATGTATTGAACATTGCTTCGAATTATCCAATAAACATTTTTTAATAATAATAAACAAATCAGTAATAATCCCTCTGTCCCAGGGGGAAATTACAAATGAAATTTAGAAAAGAAAAGAAAATCAAACCGAACCCAAAACATCATGCCCAAAACCTTGCACTGTCAGGACAGGTTTATCATAGAATTTTGAGAAGGTCGCATCCCTAGACCATCCTGCGGCCCCGAGGATTTTGTCTAGAGGCACGTCCTGTGCCTTCACTGCGGATGTTGATGCCGCCCTGGTGGAGTGAGATTTAAACGCATGAGTGTCTATTCCTGCACAATCCAAAACCAGTTTTAACACTCTAGAAATAGTTTGCATTGACACCTTTTCATGAGGTTTTTTGTGGCTGATGAGCATTGCTGTCTCAGAGCCTCTGAAACTCTTAGTTACCTCGATGTATTGACTCAGGTGCTTGACTACACTTAGCGTTTGATCAACGGGGTATGCTTTAAAGCTTACTTTGGTTCCGGCCATTCCTGGCCTGCTTTGTTTTATTCAATCATACACATAAAACGTAATGTTATCTACAGAAGAGTACATGCTATCTAGCCGTAGCTTTTGCAATGTTTGAACTCGTTGCGCGGATACTAACGCCATGAGCATAACCACTTTAAGTGTTAACTTCTAAAAAGACAGTGACATAATTGGAGCCCATTGCCGAAGCAGTGTGAGAATTATACTGACATCCCAGATTTCTGTATATCTAGGCTTAGGAGGGTTCTTGTTAAAGATTCATCTCATGAATCAGGATACTAACGGATGAGACCCGATAGATTGTTGTTCTGAAAATTGCTCTAAATAGGAGGACAAAACACTCCGAGCACTATTTTTTAAAGAAGGAACTGCAGATGCTGGAGAATCGAGGGTACACAAAAAGCTGGAGAAACTCAGCGGGTGCAGCAGCATCTAAGGAGCGAAGGAGATAGGCGACGTTTCGGGTCGAGACCCTTCTTCAGACTGGTCAGGGATCAGGGAAACGAGAGATATAGACGGTGATGTGGAGAGATAAGGAACAATGAGTGAAAGATATGCAAAAAAGCATCGGTGATAAAGGGAACAAGCCATTGTAAGCTGTTTGAGGTGTGAAAATGAGAAGCTGGTGCTGCCAGGCCCGAGGGCTTACAGCAAGGGTTAACAGAATTGAGAAAATTCAATATTCAAGCCCAAAGGATGCAGACTCCCCAAGCGGAATATGAGGTGCTGTTCCTCCAGCTTGCGGTGTTGCTCACTCTGGCCGTGGAGGAGGCCCAGGACGAGAGGTCGGATGTGGAATGGGAGGGGGAGTTGAAGTGCTGAGCCACCGGGAGGTCGGGTTGGTTATTGCGGACCGAGCGGAGGTGTTCGGCGAAGCGATCGCCAAGCCTCCACTTGGTCTCACCGATATAGATCAACTGGCATCTGGAGCAGCGGATGCAGTAGATGAGGTTGGAGGAGGTGCAGGTGAACCTCTGTCGGACCTGGAAGGACTGCTTGGGTCGTGAAAGGAGTGGAGGGGGGAGGTGAAGGGACAAGTGTTGCATTTCTTGCGGTTGCAAGGGAAAGTGCCCGGGGAAGGGGTAGAGTGGGAGGGGAGGAAGCCTCCCCTCCCACTCTGCTGCACCCGCTGAGTTTCTCCAGCTTTTTGTGTACTCGAGCACTATTAATGGCACTATAGCTCAAGTGTTCATCAAAATGCAACGTAGCAAGGAACTCCAACACATCTGGTATGCTTGCAGTATGATAAGATATATCTGACTGCAAGCAAAACATCTCCCATTTCTTAATATGAGACACAAATGTTGGCTTGATAGCAATTTTCCGGATGCAGTTGATTTCGAAGTATGCATTGCACAGCAGGGCCAACATATCCTGCTGTGTCCCAGACATCGGTGCCCCTTGGACCATTTTGCCGAAAGCCGTGATCCCTGCCCCCACCAATTTGAGACTCGCTGGAACTGAATCTCTTATCCCCGCATCGTTGCGCTCATTTGTACCCAGCTAGCATAGTTCATAGTGGGCACCTTGAGCGACGCACCGTTAACAGGTGTCACGTAACGCGTGGTCGTTTGTTCCATAATGGAATCCTGTAGCTGGTGAGAGGCCATGTAGTTGATGTTAGAAGCCAAATTTTCTTCCATGGCTTCACCAGTTCCCTCCGGAATGGCAAAATTTCTTGCAACATCCGGGACATCTGGAGCATGGCTCATGTGCCTTGGTGTGCGCCCAAAAGCAGTGACACCAACGTCAGGCTCAGACTCCTCCTGCCCTGGCTCTCCCGAGTCTTGCTCTAGGGAGGTCTCTACCAGCCCTAAACAAGGTGCTGGCGAGGGTGATTCCCACTGATATTCATAGGCGATAAAGTCCTAATGGGCCTCTGTGTGAGGCTGTTTGTGGAATCCTAGGGGCATTCGACCCCGATTGGAATATTTCGTGGCTCATCATTGTCTGAAGCATTTTCTCCATTTGATCAAGCTGTCCCCAGACCTTGTTGGAAGGAGGGGAGTCTTCCTCATCAGACTCGTCGGATAAAACGGGCCTGAGAGATTTCCTTTTGGCCTTTCTCCCTGCTGGAGTGGCCTCAGCGCCCTGAAGCACTGGAATTAATGGAGGCAGTTGAGCTGCCGGCAGTTCTGTAGTCAGCATCGGAGCCGGCGTTACCGCAGCCAGTATCTCCCTACCCGATCTGCGAGCACTAACCGTGGGTCCGCGAGTTAAGCTCCTACTACGGACAGACTTTTTTACAACTCTCTCCATTGTCTAACGACTCCTGCTGGCTCCTGTGCCATTCTCACGGAGTTTAAGTACCCGCAGAAAAGTTTTAAATCACTTACCTGTCGGTGCACCGTGCGTCGGACGTAATGACGCGCATGCGCCTGGCGGGGCTTCTTCACGTAATGCGTTGGACGTAGTCACGTAGTCACTCATGTGACTCCGAAGTAAAATACAAAATAGTGTTTATGTTAGACTGGGGGAGATTCTCTCTTTCCATGGCATTTTTGCAGTTTGTTAATTTTACACACTATGAATGGTGTCTACATTTATTTCGCAGTTCTGATGAAAGGTCATTGATGTGAAACATTAACTCTCTCTCTCTCCACAGATGTTGCCTAAACTGCTAAATGTGTCCAGCAATATCTGTTTTTATTTTAGATTTCCGGCATCTGCAGTTTCTTGCTTCTTGATTACTGTCATATTTTTCCAGCAGAATGTGAGCCCATCTGTCACGGTGTCAATCGAGGATAATTATGCCCTGCCCACCAGGTACGACTCTCTTTTCTTTCTTCGTAGTATTGCTAGAAGGAAACCAATTTAACCTTTTCTCACCATTGTCTCTGCCAACTCTCAGAGCAGGGTCATAGAACTATACAGCGCAGAACCAGACCTTTGGCCCAATTCATCCATGCCAATTAAGTTGCTTAACCAAGCCAATCCCACTTGCCTTACCCTGGCCCATCTCCCACTAAACCTTACCTATTCATGTACCTGATTAACAGTTTTTTAAATATCGTGATTATACCGACCTCTACCAATTCTTCTGGCAGTTCTTTCTATGTATGCAACCACCCTCTGTGAGGAAATAAAATGTCCCTCCTGTCCCTTTTAAAGCTTTCCCCTCTCAACATAAACTCATGCCCTCTGCTCCCCTACTCTGGGAAAGAGAATGTGGATATTCACCATATTTATGCCCTTCATAATTTTATATATCTCAATAAGGTTACCCCTCAACCTCCTGTGCTCCAGGGACAAAGGTCCAAGCATATGCACCCCTCCTTAAAAAACAATCCCTCCATTCCAAGGAGCATTCTCATAAATCTTTGTTTGCACCCTTTTCAGTTTTTTGACATGCTTTCTATCGTAGGGTGACCAGAACTGTACTCAATATTCTCGATGTGGTCTTACCAACAGCATCTACAGCTGTAACATAACTTTGCAACTCCTGTACTCAATACAATGATGAATGAAGGCAAGCATGCCAAATACCTTATTCGCCACCCTCGTTACCTATGTCACCACCTCCATGGAACTATACAGCTGCACCCCGAGATCTCTATTGTACCTCAACACTCCGCAGGGCTAGACAATTTACTTCGTACAATTTACCAAAGTGCTCATTGTGCATTTATCTGAATTAAATTCCATCTGCCATTCCTCGGCCATTGGCCCAGTTGATCAAGATCCCATCCTAATCGTAGATAACCTTCTTCACCAGTTTTAGTGTCTTTTGCTAATTTACCAATCATACATCCACATTCGCACTTCAATCATTAATCCCGTCTGAAAATCATCCTTTGTTTCCTACCTTCAAGCAGATTTTCTATACGATTGGCTATCTCACCCTGGATCCCAAGTGATCTAACCTTCTAGACCAGCCGTCCATCTGGTATCCTGCCACAGGCCTTGCTAAAGTATTACTGTCCCCCCCCCCTCCCCCCTTACTCCCCCATCCCGATTTCCCCTCGCATATACTCTCACCCATATTCTTCAACTAACAACTAACGGTCTGAAGAAGGGTCTCGACCCGAAACGTCGCCTATCTCCTTCGCTCCTTAGATGCTGCTGCACCCGCTGAGTTTCTCCAGCTTTTTGTGTAAACCCCCCCCCCTTCTTCAACTAACAGTTCTCCTACGACCCACATACAGCAGGGCCACCTTGACTGAAACTGACAGCTGTCACTGAATTCGAGTGTCAGCCTGGATTCTGGGCTGTGTTTGCAGAAGTAGGACTCAGACTGATCTTTTGTAAATATAAAACCTCCACTGTGTTGCTTCTATCCATTAGGCAGAAAATGCCACAAAACACTCAGCAGGTCAAGCAGCATGTGTGGAAAGAGAAAAAGAATCAATATTATCAGTTCACAAAACCCTTTTATCAGAACAGCAGGTCTTCGACGTAAAATAGTAACAGTTTTGCTTTCCACAGATAATGAGGTTGCAGGTGTAGAAATAAAGCTTCTACTCTGTTGCTTGTGTCCTCAGTTTACCTTGCAACTATTCGATGGATGCGGACTGAACTTGGAAAGTTGAGTTAGAAATTTGCCGGTGTCCTTGAGACAAGGACAATTGTCAGGTGGAGCACGAGTCAGCCATACCATTGTTTTCCCTCGACAGTACATGCCAGAATACGTGTTGGATGAGTGCTCCCAACTGTGACCTCAAGCTTCATTTTAATACATTAATTCCTCAAGTTTGTTCGTTATTCACATTGTAAGTGAATAAAAAAACAGTCCACTTTCTTTGGCTAACCTGGAACACTCAAAGCTTATTTTCTTTTTAAACTATCAAAAGTTCTCAAGTTCCACAATGGGGTTGTAAAAGCAGAATTAAAATAGGCAATATGGAGTTTAATCATAAACAATCTTTCACTAATTCCAAAGGAATTTTGAACAAGAACTCCATTTAAACACATTTTTACATTATATCTTGTAGCTTTATAAATCTCTGGTCAGGCCGCATTTGGAGTATTGCATTTAGTTCTGGAAGGATTGGGAGGCTTTCGAGAGCGTTCAGAAGATGTTTACCTGGATGCTGCCTGGCTTAAAGGGTACGAGCTGTAAGGAGAGGTTGGACAAGCTTGGATTGTTTTCTCTGGAGCATCGGAGGTTGAGGAGGTGACCTGATAGAAGTTTATAACATCATGAGTGGAACAAATAGAGTTGTCAGCCAGAATCTTTTTCCCAGAATAGAAAAAGAGATGGTAGATCAGTCATCTCCCTACACCAGAGCCCTGGGTTTGATCCTGACCTCTGGTGTTGTCTGTGAGGAGTTTGCACATTCTCCATGTGGGCTTCCTCTGGGTATTCTGGTTTCCTCTCACATCCCAAAGACATGTGGGTTCATAAGCTAATTGGTCTCTGTAAATTGGCCCCCAATCTGCAGAGGGGATGAGAAAGTTGGATAACACAGAACTAGTGTGAATGGGTGATTGATGGTCGACATTGACTTGGTGGGCCAAAGCGCCTGTTTCCATTTAGCTCTAACCTAAACAAAATGTTAAAGGCTGGAGACCATATCTTTAAAGTCCGAGGAAGAAAGTTTAAAGGAGATGCGCAGAACTCATTTTACGCAGAAAGCGATAGATGCCTGAAATGTGCTTACAGCGGTGGTATGGAAGCCAAAACGATAATGCTATTTAAAAGGCTTTTATGCATATGCAAGCAATGGATCATGAACAAGCAGAAGGGGTTAGTGTAATTTGGCATCATGTTCAACGCAGTCATCGTGGACTGAAGGGCCTGTTCCTGTGCTGTATTGTTCTACGCTCTTGTAACAGAATGCGCATTAGTACATGTACAGTTTTTAATACAATGTTGCAGAAAACACAATTTTTGCACCCGGTTTTAGTATGGTTTACGTTATTATTGCACGTTAACATTCTCTAATACAAAATTGTGCCAAGCTCCCTCACAATTATCCTCTTCTTTCCCAGAAGTTGAGAAAGAAGTGCTCATTATATACGATTAGTTGCTTCATTAACTGCAGGCTGTTCCAAAGAACAGCCTTCTTGATGTTAACTGCTGATGTGGGACTTTAGAGTTTGTTAAGACTTAATTATGAGTTTCCCTTTTGATTTCAGAGCCTAGGGTCTCCTATATTTGCAAGCATTTCCTCCTTCGGCCTGATTAAAGACAGAGAAACTACCAGTGCACTTATTACCTGTTATCTATCTCTTCTAGAATGCAATGAGCCTAACAGTTTCAATAATTTTCTTTGAACTTTCTTTAAATTGGTTTTCTTTATTTTTAGCATGCACAGAAAGGTGCCTAAAATAACAGTAACAAAGAAATGATAGTCTCATGAGCTGATGTAATCTAACCCACAGTTACTATGTTACCCGAAGAGAAAGCCTATGAAGATGGTGTTGGGTCAAGTCAAGCGAGTTTATTGTCATGTGTCCCAAATAGGACAATGAAATTCTTGCTTGCTGCAGAATATTGTAAGCATAAATACAGAACAGTTCAGTGTGTCTATATAGCACCTGACCACACATATGTACCAGATTTGAGGCTCCTGTACCTTCTACCCGATGGTAGCGGAGAGATGAGTGCGTGGCCAGGATGTTGTGGGTCCTTGATTGGTACAGTTGGGCTGAGTGGGTTGATGCTGGTTGCCTTTTTGCGACTGCAAAAGATCCCTTCGATGGTGGGGAGGTCAGAGTCGATGATCTACTGGGCAGGAAGAAAGAAAGTTAGTTAGTTTTAGTAACGTACATACTAGACCAAGTGAGGCCCTGTCCCTCAACGAAACCCATTTCCCCCAATGCAATATTCGACCACTCACCCATAGCCCCCATGGGAGGCTTGTTCCCCCAATGCAATCCGTTCCTCATATCAATATTCCACCACTCACCCATTCCCCAACACGGCAGGCCTGGTCCCCCAACGCAACCTGTTCCCCAATGCAACATTCGACCACTCACCCATAACCCCCACTGGGTTATCAGCACTCTCATGTAGGACTCTATGACATAGGGAACAGAAAGCTTAATGTGCATTAACAGATTTATTTTCATCACTTATCATCTATCCTTTTTTTGGCCTATTTTTCTAACTTTTTTTTTTCGTTTTCAATGTCTTACATTTGTTGTTTTACTGTTTCTGCTGCTTGTACTACAATCTCTCCAAAACTGAATGACACAAGTCTGCAATACCTTTTGAGAAAAGTAGACAGGGAGAAACTGAGAGTGGATGATTCAGTAATTAAGTGGAATCAAAGGAAATCTCTTTCAATAACATTTGTTTGCAGAAATGTCTCTTGAAAATGCTTTCTTCATTATATATGAAGTACCCCCTGCTTGCATTGTTATCTCACCAGCTTGCCATGTGCAGGTTATTTCATGTACAATGGGAAGTGCTTCATTCAGCTGGAACGTGCTCACACTTGGCCCCTCTATGTTTTGCTTAAATAGATTCCACATTCATGGTAAGAGTTTTCTATGGTGGTCCTGCCACCTTGTATGAGTTGGTTGAATCTTGCTTAAGAGTTATCCAGACTTGTGTTGCATGCTGCTGTTTGGATATTATTGTACATATGCCTCTGTGACCTACCTTTATGTCGTAAGGAAATAAGAAACAGTGTTGACTACACAGTGAAATTTTAACATAATTTTCCACAATAGTAACATGCTGATCGATATATCGGGGATAATTCTGGTTTTGGATCATAGTGTAATCCTGGCAATGTAGCAGCCACCATCATACATCATACATCCCTCCCGATTGCTGCTCACTGTTTTGCAGAAATATTTTAGAAGATAACAATATGTCTAAGAAACATTTCGACAATAATGAATTCGGTAATCGTTCCTCCGAGGAAGCCCTATTAAAAAATAGTTTTCCCATTTCTGCTGACATAATTTAGCTCCCACGAAGCATCAATCTTGTTAACTGTAATTGATTTTGTCTCGGAAATGTAGCTGTCATGATGAGGCTCAATTACATGATAAATGTACAGAGTTTGTGCATTTTCTAATTTTACAAGAGTGACACCAGACATCCATCAGGTTTTACAGCATGCCGTTGGCTTCCTTAGATGTCTCTCTGGGACTGTCCGTATCACCAGAAGGTGGAAAATATCAAACATCACATCTCCTTACCCATCAGTTCATCAAAGCAACACATGACTTGAGTGTCCACTATTCATCAGCTCCCAAAACTCTTGCAGAGCCTGAATCTGAAGCAGATATGAGAGAGTGATGGATATTTTACTTCGGAGTCACGTGAGTGACTTTGTGAAGACCCCGCCAGCACGCATGCGCGGCATATCGTCGCGCGCATCTGCATCGGCAGGCTGGGGGGGGAGTGCGCTCTCTCCTCCGGCTCCTTCATTAGGTCGGCAGGTAATTATTTACCTTTACTCCACAGGATGGACAAGGGCAAGAAGAAGGCGACGCTGTCGAGGAGCCGAGCCTCGACCAGCCAAAGGCCCTTGTCCCCAGGAGCTGCAAGCAACACCGGCAGCTTCGAGGCATGTGGGGGCAGGATTGCTCCCGCTGATTCAGGGGCCGACTCACCCGAGTGGTTTACCGCGCCGGAGCTGGATATGGATCCAGACTTCGTGCCCCCTTCCCCCAAGAAAAGAGGGGGAAAACAGGTACGTGGCAAGGGGTCTCGCTTTCCACAAGCAACCCCTCCTCGAGCTCCAGAAGACCCGAGGGGGCTGGGCCGGGGGACAGCTGCACGACAGGGGAGCCCTGCAAATGTGCAAAACGTACCGCTGCCAGGGAGATCTGCCGTAGTGCAGTCTGGCAATATCACTGCTGCGTCGAGTAGGCCTGCTGGAGCAGATACCGCCGACAACACACCCCGTCAGGCTGCGGTCAAGGGCGGAGGTGGCAGCAGGAAGCGGTCGGTCAGCTCAGCTCTGGGAGCGGCCGACCATGCGCCTCCACGCCAAAAGATGGGCAAGTGTGGAGGTAAGCCTGCACGGACTCCGGGGAGCCAGGTTCCGGGGGCCGGCGCCGATTCAACTCACCTGCCTTCATATCAGGCAGGTGGGCCGCCACAGTCTGGGAGAAGACAGACTAGCGGAGAGTCCGTGCGGGAGTCGTATGATTCTACTTGGGCTGTAGGTCATTGGACTCTAGACAGCACCCTAAGGGGGTGTGGTCCGATGGTGGAAGCCCCAGTGAATTCGCAGGGCCTGGGGAAGTCGGCTTGTCCGCTACATTTAGCAGGGACGGTCGCATTGAGCGGTTGGAGCTCTTAGTGGAGCAACTCCTCCAGAGGGACCGGGAACGAGAAGAGCGGGACTCGCAGGCATCCACGAGCTGTGCGAGGACCCCATTCAGCATCTCATCGTCTCCAGCCAGAAATATGAGTGATTGCCCAACTGCTGCGTTTGAAGACGACCCGGGACAGCCAGTGACCGCTGAGCCAGAGCATGAGGAGGATATGCTGGAAGTGGTGAGTAAGTTTGCCGTTTCCACCCAGACAGGTGAACCTCTGCACCACAAATTGGCGGGCACCATTGATTACCTGCCTACGCACCAACTTCAGAGTCAGGTTCTCAATGATACCTTGGAGAAAATAAAACCGCCCGAGAACTGCATCAACCTCAGTGTGCCCTTGGTTAATGCCCAGATCTGGGGACACTTGAGTACGGCCACCAGGATGCAGGATGTCCGCCTCCAGCGTATCTTAAAGGTTCTCTCCACGAGCATAACGGCGTTTGCTAGGACCCTGGACGGGGATAATGTGTCCAGTGAACAGCAAGATGCACTGGCACTCCTATGCAACGCCCAGTATGAGATAAACTGCCTGCGTAAAAGCTCCATAAAGCCCACACTCAACCCCAAATTCGCGGGGTTGTGCCGACCATCAACCGCTCCACCGCCGCATCAGTTATTCGGAGACCTGTCCAAACAGGTGAAGGAACTGGACGAGGAGGCCAAAACAGCGGGCCTCATGAAACCTCCGTCGGCCAGACTTCACCCATATCACCGGCAACAGCCTAATACAACTTGGAAACCGCGGCTGCCGGACAGGGCACAAAGATCCTACCTACCTCCATCTCATCAAACACAACGACCTTTTTTAGGGCAAGGCCAACAGCGGCCTGCATGGAAAATGCGGCCGCCGCCCCGTCACCCTCCACAACGTCCACCCAAAACACCGTATGTACGGAACCGCCGTTAACCATGGAGGTAAGGGGGTCTGGTTCCTCTCACGCCGTAGCATCTCCTCCTGCACGAATAGGTGGGCGATTACGGGCTTTCTTGGACATATGGAAAACTGTCACCACAGATGAGTTTATTATACAAAGTGTTCAAGGGTATGTTATAGAATTTATTGGATGTATTAATCCCCCTACTCAGCATTCGCCTCATAGGAATTTTTCTCTATCCCAAAAAGAGGTAGAGGCAGGACATGCTGAAATTATACGGCTAGCAGCAAAAGGGGTAATTGGCAAAACCGAGCATGAACCTGTTGAGTTTGTGTCTAACATCTTCACCAGAATTAAAAAAGATGGGGGATGTCGGATTATAATAGACTTAACTGAGTTGAACACTTTTGTACAATATACCCATTTCAAAATGGATACTTTAGAAACAGCTAGGCAGATGCTTTACCCAGGGTACTTTATGGCATGCATCGATTTGAAAGATGCATACTATACGGTGCCCATTGCAGAGGCTCAAAGGAAATTTCTGAAGTTTGTCTGGAAGGGTCAATTATGGGAGTACAAGGCATTGCCCAATGGAATCACCACAGCCCCTAGGCTGTTTACCAAATTGGTAAAACCTATATTGGCTCTTCTCCGACAACAAAATTATATGGTAATGGCATATTTGGATGATATCCTTATAGTAGGTCAGACCCTCCAATTGGCAATTCAAGGAGTGGCTGCAACCAAGGCTCTGTTCGAGAAGCTGGGGTTTGTAATCCATCCAGACAAATCAAAATTGCATCCGGTACGGGTTATGGATTATTTGGGGTTCACCCTAGACACCAATTTAATGAAGATTACTATCCCAACTAATAAAGCTACTGCTATAATAGAAGAGTGCCACAATCTTTTTTGCGCCAGGGTACCGACCATTCGGCAAACAGCAAAGGTTATAGGGAAATTGGTAGCTACATTCCCAGCTGCACGATTCGGACCGCTACACTACCGAAATTTACAAAGATCAAAAATCACCGCATTAAAAACAAATGCTGGGCACTTTGATCGGCCAATTCGGTTACCACCGGAAGCTAGAAACGAGCTACAATGGTGGGTTGACAATATTAGAGAGTGTCATAGACCCATCATAGTGAGCAACCCAGATGTTGTGCTACAAACTGACGCAAGTGCACAAGGCTGGGGAGCAACTGATACGATGTCCAGTTGTGGTGGCAGATGGAACTCTCATGAGTCTACCTTCCTGGAGTCACATGGGATAAACTATATAGAAATGCTGGGGGCATTTCATGGATTGCGGGCTTACTGTACTAATTCACGGGATTTACATGTCCGCCTTCAAATAGATAATACTACAGTGGTGGCTTACATCAATCATATGGGTGGTATCAGGTCGCTATCTTGTGATAAATTGGCTAATACAATTTGGCACTGGTGCATTGAAAGAAATATTTGGATTACTGCGACCTATTTGCCTGGGAACCTTAATTCAGTGGATGTTGAACCCCCAAATTTTTGGAGATATTATAGCTCATTTTGGGACACCAGATATTGACCTATTTGCCTCCAGGCTGAACCATCAGATACCAACGTATGTGTCATGGGAACCAGACCCTGGGGCAATAGCAATGGATGCGTTTTCTATCCATTGGGGGGAAATGGTTTTGCTACACTTTTCCCCCATTTTGCCTCATCAGTCGGGTATTGCAGAAAATTAAATTAGACTCTGCAACTGGCATATTCATCATTCCCAACTGGCCTACGCAACCATGGTACCCGATGGTCGTTAAAATTTTAAAACAACAATGGATGGCGATTGGGAAACACCCCAAATTGTTTACTCACCCCAGTACGGGGGTTAGTCATCCTTGCCATGGTCATTTAAACTTGTTGGCCTGCAGGTTTTGAAAAGACCACTCATCCAGGCAGGCATCTCTTCACGAGCCATAGACCTTATCGCCGCATCATGCCGAGAGTCAACTCGGAAACAGTACCTCACCCAGATCAGAAAATGGGAGGCATTCTGTGCCCGGACCAACAAGTCTTCAAACTCGGCAACAATACCTGATGTCCTGGAGTTTCTAGCGGGCCTCCATTTCGATGCTGGCCTCAGCTACAGTGCCATTAACAGCGCCAGGAGTGTGCTGTCCTCATATCTGGATATAGGTATCAGCTCCAACCACCTGGTGTCTAAACTAATGAGGGGAGTGTTCAACACCAACCCTCCGCGACCCAGATATACAGTAACGTGGGATGTGGGGATCGTGCTGACCCTACTGAGGAGCTGGGCTCCAATGGATGAGCTACCACTGAAACAGCTCACCCTCAAGGTGGTGATGCTGATGGCACTGACTACAGCCCAACGAGTCCAGATGTTACAAAAATTGCGACTGGACAGCATGGTGGCCACCCCTGGTCAAATAAATGTCTTTGTCATTATTGAAGCAGCACAGGCCAGGGGCGCATGGGCTGCAGTTGGAATTTCGGGCGTACCCTGTAGATGCCACTCTCTGCATAGTCACCCATCTCCACCACTACGTCCGAGTTTCCGGAGTTATCAGGATGAAGGAACAGGGCTCCTCATCAGTCATAAACCTCCGCATCATCGGGTGACTACACAGACTATCGCCAGGTGGCTCAGGGTGGTGTTGGATGCAGCAGGAGTTGCTACTGACATTTTTAAGTTTCATTCCACCAGGGCTGCATCCACATCAGCGGCGAGGGCCATGGAGGTGCCCATGGACCACATTCTTGCCACTGCGGGCTGGGCCAGTGAAGAAACCTTTCAACGGTTCTCTTACAAGCCACTGGTCGCCCCTGCGACATTCGCAGAAGCTATCCTGGGAACCGCTCAGTGAATGTCTGTCCCTGAATTAGGGGTTATTTGTTGTTTATTTGATTAATAAATTGTGTTGATTTTTCAGCCAGTTTTGACTGAACTCCATTAACAGCCTTCCTCCATCAGACTGGCGGCAGTGTGATAAGCATGGACGTTGTCCAGGGCGTGAAATCACAGAGCTTTGAAATCTTCACGAAGTCACTCACGTGACTACGAAGTAAAATAGTAAGATTAAACGAGAACTTGCCAAGTTTGAAGGTTGATCTGTATTTTACGAGGAGTTGCGGTGAGGGATTTCGTGCCCACCGCTCCCACCCTCTATCATAAGGTCAACCAGGAAGTTCTACGTTTTTCATCTTACTATTTTTAGTCATGATTTGTTTCTGTGATTCCACACCGCTGCTTTGAAGGATGCCGCGCATGCGTGCTGGCGGGGTCTTCACGAAATCCCTCACCGCGACTCCTCGTAAAATACAGATCAACCTTCAAACTTGGCAAGTTCTCGTTTAATCTTACCATTTCTACACTCTCCCTTCCTTATAGCCATCTCCAATGGCATATCAACTTCCTCTCTCTATTTTACCCTCTCCTGGCTGGCCTTTCATCCATCTTCCATCTTCTGATTCCACTTGGAGAGCCTTTGCTGATGAAGCAGATATAACGTTCCTTCACTGCACCAAGACACACATTGTGTGTGCAATCTCTAGACTGATGTGATTCAAAGAGTTTGTGGCCAGGGTGAGAGGGGTCAGAGATGATCTTACAGAGACGATATTGGGTACTGTATTGTGTGTAGTGGATCACCAAATTATTGTGCCTTGTATTTTACTTCGGAGTCATGTGAGTGACTTTGTGAAGACCCCGCCAGGCACGCATGCGCGACATATTGTCGACCGCATGCGAGCGACAGGCAGGGAAGAGCGTTACTCCTCTACTGCAGGGACCTGAAGGTAAGGAAACTAACCTGCAGTCCTTTTTCTTTTCAGGTGACTCTGTTCAGGGTCTCCAGGTCGCGTCGAAACTGACTGCCGCGGGCAGTCAGCGGCGGCACCAACAGACTGGAGTCGGGAAGAGCCTGTTGACCAGGAGGGTCCGGACTCACACACTCGCTGGTTGGAGGACGGCAGAGGCAGCCCGACTCTACACCGCAGCCCGCAGGACACCGCGGGCTGACTGCATGTGTAAAGGAGGGGGCTTGCGGGCTCGCCGTATGAAGCAAACAACGGCAGAGCAGCAGCCCGACTCTACACCGCAGCCTGCAGGAATACTGCGGGCTGTCTGCATTAACCAGGTGGGAAAGAAATTAGAAACCCCATGATTTTACCATAAAGTTTATTTTATTCAGTACTATCATCCTTTCAACTTCGTTCAAAAGATGCTATCCGGAAGTCGGGAAAGCCCGTGATCCAGGAGGGTCCGGGCTCGGAGACTGCCATCCGTGGGTAGCGAAGGCAGAGCAGGAGCTCCGCCGCAGGCCGCAGGAATACCGCGATCTGACGGCTCTGCTACCCTATGGAGGTAGTAAGACAGAGCCAGGGTCCAGCTCACTACATAGGCGTAAGGCTTGCCGTTAGCGGCAGTTTATGGTCCTGTATGAGAGTCTGGTCACCATTGGAGCAGGGGGGGGGGGTGCGGAAAGTGCGCCCCTCCACCGGGTGCTTCTTAAAGACCCTCAGGTAAGATACTAACCTTGAGTTGCTGAGCTTCTGTTCTAGACTTTGCTTACAGAAACGATGGATGGAGACCAGAGTGAAGGCATTGAAGCATGCCTCCAAGGGCCATGGGACTTCGGATGGGAGTCAGCGGCCATCATTCCCGGAGCTGCCCGCAACACCGCCAGCACCCACTCTGCAGACCGGGATAAGAACGCGGAAATCGGGGAGCCCTGCGCAGCCAGGACCCGTCTCTCCACCACGGCTGACCATGGAGCCGCAAAGTGGTAGGAGCACCGTGCGGGAGCAGGGTAGGCAAGACCCTGACTCCCTACCACTGTCACCTAAGCATAGGGACAGTGGAGCAAAGGTGCGTAAACGTGTGACCCGCTCGGCCATACGTTCTGTCTCCCCTACTATGCAGGTCACCAGAGGGCGGACCAGGGGGAGAGCTGCGCCCAGGTCGTGCCCCGCTGCAGCGGAAGGCATCGACATGCCGCCGGGGGTAACCTGCGCGATTGCGGGCCGGTGATGGATCTGCTGGGAAGTCGGGGAGCCCTGCAGGAGCGGGAGGTACCGGCTCACCACTGGGTCAGGCTGCCAGAGTGCAGGCCGGTGGCAGCGGATTTCGGTCGTGCGGCCCCGCTTAGGCGGCAGGCGGCGACCATGCGCCGTCACAGACCCATGTGGTCAGAAGTGGCGGTAAGCCCGCGTGGACGTCGGGGAGCCCGGCTGCGGGAGCCAGCACCGACTCATCTCCGCTGCCTTCCTATCAGGCAGGGGGACCGACGGCGGACTAGCGGCATGTCCATGTGAGAGTCGTACGGCCTCGCAGGAGCGGCAGCCGATGACTACCTGCCAGCGGACCCTTGTCATCACCTCGACGAGGTGCGGTTCGCTGGTAGAAGCCCCAGTGATTCAGGAGAACCTGGGGAAGTCGACTTGTCGTCCGCATATGCGGCGGCGGGCGCATGGCTCGGAGGAGCGCATGATGGAGCGTATCCTAGAGCACAATCTCTGCAGCTGGACCAGATGTCCTCCAGTCCAGGAGACATGCGGCTGGGCCACCCAGCATGTCCCCGTCATCAGTGGGGAATGCCACGGATCAGCAGCTGGCTGACACGTAAGACGGGCTGGAGCAGGAATCTACAGTACCTGAGAAGACCCAGGAGGAACTGCTGAATGTGGTCTCCAAGTTCGCCCAGCCGAAGCACTCAGGTCAGCCTTTGCAGCCCAAACCAGTGGCAAGCATAGACTACCTCACCACACACCAGCTGCAGGAACAGGTCCTTACCGAGGCGATCAACATATACCAGGCCCAAACAACTGCATATCGTTGAATGTACCGACAGTCAACACGCCCATCTGGAGCAACATCAGATAAGGGCACAGGAGCTGTAGTTCCTAAACATCATGAAATTGCAAACGTCGGGGATTACTGTCTTTGCCAGGTCGGTTGACGGCATGGAAATGACGTCAGAGCAGGAGGATGCTCTTGCGATATTAGTCATGAAGTTAACGCTTCCCGGAGTATCGCCATCAAACCGACTCCAAACCCCATATTTGCGGGGCTGTACTAGGCATCTGCTACGCCACCACCGAGACAGCTGTAAGACCAGTAAGGACCTACACGCCGGCAGCACCTCAACACAATTCAACGGAACACCAGGAACCAGAACGTCAGGCCCGCTGGTAAGCATGGAGGTAAGGGGGTCTGGTTCTCTTGGAAGTGCTGCATGTATAACCTCACGTAGGAGAGCGGTTATATACATTCTGGGATGCAAGGGAGCTGATTGTAATAGAAGCATGTAACAGCCTTGCTTGCGCCAGGAAACCGACTATTAGACATACTGCTAAAATAATTGGTAAACGTGTAGCTACATTCTAGCTACATAATTGGGCTGTTACACTATCAAAGCTTGCAAAGAGCAAAATCTCTGCATTAAAAGCGATTGCTGGACATTTTTACGGGCCTATGCAGCCACCAATCAAGGCATAAATTGAGCTACAATAGTGGATTAGCTATGTTTGTGATTGTTAAATACCATCATTACATCAAACCCATTAGTCGTGTTACAACCCGACGCAAGCACCAAGGGCTGGGGAGCTACCGACACCACTTCCAGTTGGGGTGGTAGATGGGGTTTGCACGAGTCTACGTTTCTTCAATCACAAGGTAAAAACTGTTTAGAATGCTGGGAGCATGTCACGGGCTTAAACACTAATGTGCAGCATACGCATGTCCGTCTTCAATAATACCACTGAGGTGGCGTATTTAAACCTTATGGGTGGTATCAAGTCAATATCTTGTGATGAATTGGAAAAATTAATTTGGCTCTGGTGGATTGAAATAAATATTTGGATATCAGCTACGTACCTTCCGGTTAAGCTCAATACAGTGGCGGACACCAGGTCACAAGTATTTAATAACGACATCAAGTGGATGTTGAACCTCCAAATATTTGCTAAAACTATAGCCTAATATGGAACACCTGATATCGACCTCCTTGCGTCCAGGCTGAACCACTTCATGCCCTCCGCTCCCAACCCTCTATCATAAGGTCAACTGGTTTATTCAAGTTCTTTAATCTTACTATCTTCAGTCATTGTTGTTATCTGTGATTCCACACCGCTGCTTTGAAGAATGTCGCGCATGCGTGCCTGGCGGGGTCTTCACGAAATCCCTCATCGCAACTCCTCATAAAATAAAGATCAAACTTCAAATTGGTAAGTTCTTGTTTAATCTTACTATTAAAAGTTACCCATCCTTGTGCAGTATATAAAATGAGAACCATACTGAATGTCAGACACCGACAGCACAGGCCAACTGGAGGTCAGAATTGAACCCTTCATACACACTTTACGAGTGTGGCAATGATTCGATATTCCTGGATGTTTAGTTCAGAAAATGGCCATTTGCCTTGTTTTTTATTACTATTCAAGCTCCAGTTCTACAAGTGCTGTCTCACACTCATTCTCACCCCTTCTCTCTCACCCTCCCTACAATTTGATTGCTATCTTTATGTTACTTCATTGACATCTATCAATATTTTAATTAATTTTAAGACTTAACTTCACTTCTTATGTACATCATCCTTCCCCATGTTAAAAATGCAAAGCTTATCAGCAGCTGGGATTGCATGCCATTAAGTGAATGATCTCATGGAGAATTGGTTTGTGCAATGAATTTTACCGCCGAGACAAAGTTCAAGAAGTGTCTGAATATGGCGAGATGGTCATGGCAGAATATTTGTATCTATTGCTCCGTGTGTTTCAGAACATCTCCGGCATCAGTCTATGTCAAGGAATATGTTGTTTGCAAAAGGGATCTCTTGAACCTAATATCAGGATTGGGATCAAGAGGCTTCCATGCAATGGTATTCAGTGGTGATAAGTTAAAGCATGTTCCCCACTCCATTGCTTTTCTCAGCCCTTGCCAATGCTGCTATAGCTTTAATGCCACTATTTTTTTTTAACAGTAGGTGAAATGCTTACCTAACTGGAGAAAGGAGCTTCACAATCACATGTAAACTAGGATCCTATTACAATAATCAGACACCCAAAGCCTTCTAACCATGTCCCAAATGGGATACATAGCCATTCCATTTAATGAAGCTGGTCTGAGGGCTCTACCAGGGCTGGGAAGCAAGAGTTATTTTCTGTTGCAAAATAGTTCTCTTTAGTTTAGTTTTGGGTTTACTATTCTCACATTTACTGAGGTGCAGCAAAAAGCTTTGTTTAGCATGCTCTCCAAATAGATCAGATAATACTATACATAAATACAATCGACAAACTCAAGTACTATAAATAGAGCAAAGGAGAAGATACAGAGTGCAGTGGGTGGGAAGTATGGTCTGTGTGATAGATGGGCTACATCTACAATAGTGCAATTTCTTGCAGCCCTGGGAAGAACTGTTCCCAAAACAAGCTGTGGTGCAGTCAACAGTCGGTTTTCTTTGGTGCAGCTGTAGAGGTGTGCAAGAGTCATTAGAGATTTGCCGATTTTCCACATTGTCTCAGGAAGTAGAGGCATTGGTGTGCCATCTTGGCTGTTGCAATGCAGTTGCTTCATAACAGATCGTTGGCAATATTAACGGCAAGGAACTTGCAGGTCTCAACCCTATCCACTTTGACACAACTGATGCTGATTGGAGCACCTACTCCATCATGCTTCCTGAAGTTGACAACTAGCTCCTTTGTCGTTCTGACATTGAGGGAGAGGTGTCTTAATAACACCATGTTATTAAATTCTCTATCTCCTATCTATACTCTGTCTTATCATTGTTTGTTATCCAGCTCATGACAGTGGTATTAACTGTGAACCTGTCGGTGGAGTCGGAGCCGAATTTGGTCATAGGTTCGTGAGTGTGCAGGGAGTATGGTAGGTGACTGGGAACACATCCTTGCTGGGCACCGGTGTCGCAGATTATTATGGAGGAAGTGTTGTCAACGATTCGCACTGATTGTGGTCTGAGGATCAGAAAGTGGGTCTGTGGGTCAGAAAGGATTCAGTAGTAGGGGGGGCTGCTGATCCTTAGGTCCTGGGGTTTGGAGATGAGTTTTGATGGGATTATGGTATTGAAGGTAGAACTGTAGTTCATAAATAGGAGTCAGTCTGAAGAAGGGTCTCGACCCGAAACATCACCCATTCCTTCACTTCAGACTGTCCGTCCCGCTGAGTTACTCCAGCTCTTCGTGTCTATCTTCAGTCTAACAAAGGAGACCTTGTTGTCTAGGCATTCTAGAGACGAGTTTAGGGCCAGGAAGATGACGTTTGCTGTGAACCTATGGTGACGGAAAGCAAACTGCAGTGGATCAAGGCTGTCTGGGAGGCTGGAGTTAATGTGCGTCATCACCAAGCTTGAAGTGATGGCGCACATTCCTGTGATGGTGGATGTCAGAGCCACTGGGCGGTCGACATGAAGACACACTACCTTTCCTTTGGCAGTGGGGTGATTGAATTTCATCAGGGACAGACCCGTTGTTGCCAGCGATACTGCATGCCTTCTCATTGTAGCCCAAAGCAATCCACAATACGAGAAGTTGCTTTTATTTTATATGACCTCTATTTTTCCAAATTTTAACAAACCATTAGTCAAATCCAATTCTGTAAAGCTATTTGAAAGCAATCAAATGATAATTCCCTTAAGTCTTCTCTCTGGAAGCAAAGAAGAAGGCAAGATAACACGCCTCTTTCAAAGCCTCCTCTTTGTGTCAAGATGTGTTTGTTCTATTATAGATATGGTCCCAATTTAAACATACGCTCATTTCCTGATAGAACTTCGCATTGCGTCGCAGTTACAGTGTGTACCGGAATATTATATCTAAGTTAAGAGTCTTAATCTTATTCTTTTGTGATGCCTTTGACAGCATAATTGAGAGAACTGTGATATATTTTCAGTACAGTTCTATTGTGATAAAAGACTGCAAACTGTTTCTTTGTATGCAAACATTAATATCCTTCAGAATTTATCAGGATGGACTATATAACTCAATCAATCCAGTACTGCCAACTTGACTTTTGCAAAGCTAGGTAGCTCATGATATAAATGAACCAAAGATAGGTCATTGACCTGAAGCATTAGCTGTGTTTCTCTCACCACTGATGTTTCCTGATTCACTGCTAGGATTCAATATTTCAACCTATTGCTCTCCCACATGTCTCTAATTAATGCAATATTCCTAATGGTATCATAACCCATTGATAAAATAACAATAGAATCATGCTTTTATATACCAAACATACTATCTTGATCGAGTTTATAATCTTGATCAAGTTTTTGATGAGGTGACAAAGGTGACTGAGGCATGTACAGCCATTGTCTCGTTCATGGTATAAGATTGTGAAATAGTATCTTCAAGTGAAGTTGTACTGAATTGGTTTGTATAGTGCTTATGAATTAACTGATGTATTGAAGGATGTAATGAAGATGCTGCCTTTTCTACTGTTCTTTTCAATAGCCTGTTGTCAATACAATTTAATACATTCAGAACACGAAGGCTGGCAAAGTATTTCAAAGGTCATAGCATAGTGAAGCAATTTATATTTGTAGTGAGAAGCTTAGCTTGGATCACTTCACAATAGCAGCAGGGAATGACTTGCATCTCTGGAATTTCAGCTGATTATGTGGTAAGTAAAATGAAGTCCAGTTCCACGGAATACTGCAGGGAGCAAAACCTGAAACATGCCGGTGAATGCAATGAAGGGAAGAAGTGTTCTGGCTTCAGCCAGTTTGCTAACTAAGGACACAGAAGTACAGAAGCACATCTCAGAATTGTGGAGCACACACAGAGATACTTCCTGCACCTGTGCTTGTCCAGAACACAGGAAGTGTCCTAGAGTTCCCCAGAGTAAGGTATGTGCACTTCACATCTGAATGTGAAGCGACATCTGAATGTAGTTCTGTTTTCAAACTACGCTGAAACCTGAACAGCATTTCTCCCCTCTTGCTCTGAAATCCCACAATCACCAGCATCCCAGGTTTTATGCTCTGGTCAGGGAGTGTTCCACTGCAGATTAATTCCTGACTGGAGAGATGATGCAGCAAGAAGGGCTTCAGACTTCTGGGGTGCTGGGACTAGTCCCCAGGAAGGTGAGACATGTACAGGATGGGTGACTCATCTCTTCACAGGACTGGAACTGGGGCAGACAGGTTTGCTCATGTTGTAAGCAGGTTTTGAATTAACTTCATACGGCATTCTGCAAGTTAAAAGCAGAAGTGTAAATGGGTGACAAAATTAGTGGGAGAGTTTGACTAGCAGAGCAAATGGTAATTGGAGGACATTGAGTCTGCCCCGGCTTAAATGCAAGAGGTTGCGTTCTGTAAGTAAGATAGGTAAGCTGAGGGCTCAGATGGACATAATGATATGATGGCTATCATAGAAAAGTGTGTTAAAAGAAAATAGCATGAGTAGATCAATGTTCCTGGTTATTAGGCTATCAGATGAAGCTGAGAAGGGTATTGGAAGGCAGGAAAGTGGGGATCTAACTGATGCCATCTTGCAACGATATAATGTTAGGAGCGTCAAATGAAACTTAATCGGCTGAACTCAAGAACTTAAAAGGGACAATCACATTGCTGAATGTGTACTATAGATCTCAAAACTGCCAAGGGAAATAAAAAATCACATTTATAGATATATTTGTAAAATATTGGGGCAATAAAAGTGCTAGATTTCAATTATGCTGCTATTTAAGGGGTAAAATTAGTCTGAAAGGTACATGCAGGAAAGATTTTTAGCCTACATGTAATAAACCCAACAAAAGGCAGTGGGGTGCAATTCCAAATTTAGTTGTAGAGAATGAAGTTGGGCATATGGAAGGAGGATTAAACAGTGGGTATGATGTGATTATAATCATCATTCAGATGGGGTTAGCCCAGTTATGGAGTAGTGCAAAGCTAAAACAGGTGTTAAGGTTCTAAGTGGAGAAAGGCTGATTTTACAGGGCAGAGAAGTGCACAGGAACAAGCCTCAAAGGTAAATCAGTGTTTGAACAATGAGAGGCGTTAACAAAAGACATTATAGGGGTGCAGGCCAAAATGTTCTCTCAAAGAAAGGTAGAACTGCTAATCGAAAGTCCCCTTGCATAGAAGCTGAAAAGGAACTTTGATGTAAGATACAAAGCTTAATCCAGCTGAAAACCTGGAAATGTATAAAAAGCATTGTAGTGAAATTAATAGTGAACTTGGGGAAGCAAGGAGATGGTAAGCAAAGACATGGGAACTAAAAACAAAAATCAAAGGAAATTCAAAGATGCATATAAAAAGCAAGAGGAAAGATTTGGACAATTAGGAATGAGAAAGGTTACACATCGAGAATATACATAAGATAGATACAAAGCTGGAGTAACTCAGCGGGACAGGCAGCATCTCTGGAGAGAAGGAATGGGTGATGTTTTAGGTCGAGACCCTTCTTCAGTCTTTGAAAGAAATATACATAAGGTAGAAACAAACAGCTGTAGATGCTGGTTAATACACAAAAGTACACAAAGCACTGGCGTAACTCAGCAGGTCAGGCAGCATCCCTGGAGAACATGGATGGGTGACATTTTGGGTGACTTCATTCTGTCGCAGTGCCTCGACCTGAAACATCACCTATCTCCAGGGATGCTACCTGACCCGTTGAGTTACTCCAGCATTTTGTATCTATCTCACTGAAACTATTAGTTGTTTTTCCTAATGACAGACTTGGTATTACCAACTCTTTATCAACCTGTCAGACACTCTCACAACATTTAATTTGTCGCAACAAATATCTGCATGAGCACATGAATCACCAAGGCACTAAAAGCCAAGGATTAGGTCCTGCTAAATGGGATAAGTTTATAAGTAATAGGAGCAGAATTAGGCCATTCAGCCCATCAAGTCAACTCCACTATTCAATCATGACTGATCTATCTCTCCCTCCTAACCCCATTCTCCTGCCTTCTTCCCATAACCCCTGACACCCGTATTATCGAAGAATCTATCTCTGCTTTAAAAGTATCCATTCCACTTGGCCTCCTCAGCCTTCTATGGCAAAGAATTCCACATAAAGAGTATAGTTAGATACCTGATGGCCAGCATGGGCAAAAGTGGCTGATTTATGCCATATGACTAATAACCTTTGGAGTGAAAGAAAGCACATTTTTTTAATGTGTTGGAACAGTGGAAAAATATTCTAAAATCGCATCCGGGTTGCTTTTCTTTATCAATTGAGGCCAAGAAAATAAGAGCAAGGAGTTTACGCTGTAACTGGATCAACACCACTCAAATACTCTGCACACTCTGGTACCCACATTACAGGGTAGATGTGATTGGACTGGAGAGGCTGCGGAGGAGAGGTATGAGAATGCTATTGGGACTGGCAGACTATAACTATGAGGAAACATTCAGAAATATGGATGATTTGGAACACAGGAGTCTGAGTGAAGACTGAATTGAGATGTATAAAGTTACAACGGTCCTGGACAAAATGGAAAGAAAGCAGAGTGAGCATAAATTTAAACTAATTGACAGAAGGATTAGAAGGAAGATTATTATTTTATTATTAAGAGGGTGGAAGAGGTGTGAAACCCACGTCCTGGAAGAATAGTGGAGGCTGGAACATTCATCACATTTAACACCAGTGGAAGAGACAGGATCTGCATGTCTATGCACCCAGGGCTGGAAAGTCAGATCGGGCAAAGTGACATTTTTCATCTGACTCGCACAAAGGGCTGAGTGGCCTCCTTCTATGCAATATGTTTTTTTGTGAATCTACAGGTGGGATTCATTAGGCAGTCCCACACACAAAGGATATTTCTTTTCAGTTGGGAAAAACACATGTGAAACCTTTGAGGAAACTGCTGAACTGTTGCCTCATTAACAAAATCTTACTCAAATCAGACCTCCGCATTCAACCCCAGCTGCGTTAGAACCAACCCCTCTTTTTGCCATAGACATACTCGGAAATTGAAAGCAGTAGAGCAATGAAATAACATGCCTGATGTCAAACATTCAAGTCAGGGACTCACCACTGGGTTTTCAATAAATAAAGAATCCCGTGGGATTATGAGCATTGCTGTCTGGGTTTCTGGTCCAATTTATCATCTCTCTGCTAGGTTACATGTCAACGTTTTACAGTGACATGTCCTGATTGCACTGTTCTCCATTTCATAAACTCCCTCTATTTTTGCTCTGTTTTCTTTGAATTCAGAAGTAAAAACATCCTCAAAAACAAACATCATTGAATCAATCAAGGTGTTGTAATATTTGTTGCTAATGTGTTTTTGCTTTAATCAAATAATACATTACAACCAATTCAAAATTCTTTTGCTTACCGCACAAAAATAAATCTTTTTATCCTCTATTGACATGCCACACTTACCAAGCACAAGGAACAGGACATTAGATTTTGGAAAAGGAATGAGACATTTGATAGTCTTGGTTTAGACCAAATAAAATAAAATGAGGGACCAGTGACTATCTATATTTTATAGTTTAGTTTGGAAATACAACGTGGAAACAGGCCCTTCAGCCCAACATGTCCACACCCACCAGTGATCACCCATACTAGTTCTATCCTGCACACTAGGGACAATTTACTGATGCCAATTAACCTACAAACATTCATATCTTTGGTAGGTGAGAGGAAACTAGAGCACCTGGAGACAACCCACATGGTCACAGGAAGAACATACAAACTCCGTACAGATAGTTGGGATCGAACCCGGGTCTTTGGCGTTGTGAGGCAGCATCTCTACCGCTGCGCCAATTGTGCCACCCAAATATCACTAGATCAATTGCAGAATGAGAACGTATCAATAATACGTGGCACAGTGGCACAGCTGGTAGAGCTGTTGTCTCACAGTGCCCGAGACCGTGGTTCGATCCTGATCTCTGGGGCTGTACGTATGGAGTTGGCACATTCTCCCTGTGACGCGTGTGTTTCGTCTGGGTACTGTGATCTCTCCTGCATCCCAAAGATGTGCAGGTTTGTAGGTTACTTGGCCTCTGCAATTGTTCCCTTCTATGCAGGGAATGGATGTGAAAGTGGGTTACATAGAAGAGGTGTGAAAGGGCAATCGATGGTCAGAGTGGTCTCAGTGGGCTGAAGAGCCTGTTTCCATGTTGGCCTTTCAATCAATCAATACTGTACTGCCTTTTCTTCAACTCTTCCTCTTTCGTGTCTATGGTCCATCGTCCATGTTTCCAATGTTAACATCGCTGTCATTGTCCGTCCTGAACAGGACGCAGGCTTTCGGCGACAATCAGTGGGAGCCATCACTTGTTGCAATAGATGATGCTGAATTAGCTTGGGATACTTCCAGTTTCCAGCCTCACGACGTGGACACCTGCTATGGGCCTTCTTCAACTTAAAAGGTGAGAAGGAATCTGTTTCCCAATTGTGACTGTTTGGTTATTACAACTAATTACTGGATAGGAAGTATAAATAAATTGGTGGAAATTGGTACGCTATTGGGAGAAAAATACTTATTTGAGGAAAACATGAAGGATCTTGCTAGTCTACTGAGGTTATATTTTAAACAACGACAAAATTCACTGAAAATTTCAGAAACAATGGTACATATAAAGAAGAAGCGAGAGACACAATGATCTGGAGATGTGATTTGCAATAAAAAAGATACAATGCATGGATTAAGTCAGCAAGTCAGGCAGCATCTCTGGAGATGTGGATATATGACGTTTCAGGTCGGGATCCTTCTTCAGACTAAGCAAATATCAAGAGGCAGTTTTGAAATAAATTGGATGAGAGTTATGTGGTCAGAGGGCGATTTCCTGTAGCCTGTTCAGTGCTGATATCTGGATCAGAGGAATGAATGTGACAGTCTTGGATTGAGTTCTAGAGAATTCATCTCAGCTGGTGGGTAATGTGAAGTTTGGAGAATATCCTTGAAACGGACACAATAATCTAAGGAATGCATATCTTTGGAATGTGGGAGGAAACCAAAGCAGAAACAAAGAGATGACATTCAAGAATAATACTACCTGATTGGAAAAAGTCAATTTAAATTGGATACAATTGAAAATTGGCCTTGAAAATGCAAAGAAAATTGGATTTTATAAACATTGATGAAATTGTATAGCTGATTTTGGATGAAAAAAATGGAGGATTCAGTAATAGTGCACACACAAACTGACTCCATGGCTACACTTTCAAGCAAGAGTGTTCTGGTCAGATTGCAGAGGCAGAGCTGAATAATTGGACAGGACAGCATTAGATATGAAGTGGTGCTGAAAAAATATAATAGAAAAAGCAACGGTATTGTACATCCTAGAATGCAAGAAGTTTAAAAAAATAACAAGCCTCAGACCACAATCTTCCAAACAACCTTGGTTATGGGAGCAGTGCCAAAACCATGGAATGATATTATAAACACTTGTAGAAAGTGTTAAAAGGATTAACACTTTGCTTAAAGGGATTAATAAGGTAAGTGGGCACCATGGAGTGGAAATTAGTTAAAGGCTTGAAAATAGCCAAGTAGTTAATGGATACGTTCTGACAATAGATACATTTGAAGAGGGCTGCATTCACTTTGAGGATTAGTGTCAGCAGATTTTACTCTCCTTAGCCGAAATATACACATGGTTAGAAGAAATGACAGAAGAATATGATGTGGAGTCCAGATATATAAATATAAATCATAGAAAAAGCAAATGTGCCTATCTTGGGATAGAGAATAAGGAGGAGAGATATCCGCTAAATGGTAAACCATTAAAAGGCTGAGAGGAAGACAGATTTAAAACATTATTGTTGGAGAAGTATTATATGATTAGCCTGAACAAGTAATTGTGATGTAGTTGGTGCAGAAAGGCATTGCTTTCATTGTTAAATTATAGTGCAAGACTCACTAACTAGAACATATCCATAACCATCCATGTTCCAGGGAATACAACCTGGTTGTATTTCAACCTCATCCACCAGGTGGCGCCACACAACGGCTGCCTCGCCAACAGTCTGTCTCGTTCCTTTCTCTCTTTGTTATTTTTTTAGTCTGTAGTTAAATGTTGTTTTAGTGTATCTTTTGTTTTGTATTATGTGGGGGGTGGAGGGGGGGTTGGGGGAAACTTTTTAAATCTCTTCCCTCGACGGCGATGCAACATTTTCCTTATAGTCTCTCCGTCTGCACTGCGGCCTAACATCGTGGAGCTGGTGGCCTCTTTGTGGGGATCGGCCTTCGGCTCTCCAACCGCGGGAGCCTGCAGCACTTAACATCGTGGAGCTCGCGGACCCTGGTTAGGGGAGCAACTTCAGGGGCTCCAAGCCGCAGGAGCTTCGACCGCCCCGACGAGGGAGCTTCGATTGCCGGTTGCGGGAGCTTCAATGGCCCCGACAGTGGATGGTTCAACTCCCCCGACCGCGGGAGGAAAAGGAGGAAAGAAGATAAGAGTTTATTGCCTTCCATCACAGTGAGGAATGTGGAGGAGTCACTGTGATTGATGTTTATGTTAATTTTTTACGTGGTTGTGTGTTTTGGTGCTTTTTTGGTATGACTGTATGGCAAATTAAATTCATCGTATGATTTACATACTTGTTTTGTTTTCATTCTTGGCTAATAAAAATCAATTAAAGTTACAAAGGCATGGTGGCGCAGCGGTAGAGTTGCTGCACCTACAGCACTGGGTTCGATCCCGTCTACAGGTGCTTGGCTGTACGGAGTTTGTACATTCACCCCGTGACCTGTGTGGGATTTCTCTGAGATCTTCGGTTTCCTCCCACACTCCAAAGACGTACAGGTTTGTAGGTTAATTGGCTTGGTATAAATGTAAATTGTCCCCAGTGTGTGTGAGAAAGCTTAAGAGATTTAAACGTTACAAAAATTGATTCAGCTGTAAAATTAGAAGCAAAGAAAGGCTTTCATCTTTCTCCTATTATACTGGCAAAGCTAACAAATATGTTTTCGCCATTCTTCCATAACACTAGCGAGATAACAGCACATATACTTGAAGGTTTATAACATAGAGCAAAACAATCAAGCAAATGTTCAGACTTGGCTCCTACCCTTGCTCGATACGATTATAATGTGCGTCAATAATGTAAAAAAACAAAATGCTTTACCTGCAGAAAAATAGCCTCCTCATCCTGACCATATATGGGCTAACCCTTCCCCTCTCGGAAGAACATGTCAATCTTAAGAAGGGGCTGTTCAATGCTCTGTGAGATGAAGTATTGCTGAATCGCTGATTACTGGGGTATAAATATATCTGATTAAACATTACCCCTTTGTGTGGGGATAGAGTTGCTCTGTATAGTCTGTATCTACTTACTGTAAGTCTGTATCTAATTACTCGCCTGGCGAAATAAAGATTTTACTACTTTATTACTAATTTTATTGCGTTTTCATCTGTTTGAAGTGAAACAAACCATAACATGTGTAGGATAGAGTTAATGTGTGCGGATCGTTGGTCGGCATGGACGTGGTGGGCCGAAGGGCCTGTTTCCGCGCTGTATCGCTAAACTAAACTAAACTGTGGGAGTCCAGGTGTGCAAGTAAATCCAACTGGCACTTTCTCCACGGCCAATCCAGTACATTGTCCAGAGTTTTTCACAATACTCCAGGTTAAACAAGGCCTTTAATACGAGTAGCACAACTACCTCACACTTCTATCTTGTCTTCAGGACACAACATCTATTAGCTGCTTTGAGCGAGAATAGATAACGGAAATAAGAGGGAAAATTGAATTGATGGGATTGCACGGAGCGAGGGTGTAAACTCGATGGGCTGTATGGCATTCTATATCATGGGAAATTTATATAAAATCAGAGAATAAGGCAGCTAAAAATACGTATCTTGATCTGGTTGAGTGGCTGATCAGGCTCGAGAAGCACAATGACCACAATGACCTCTGACCTATTTGCCACAATGACTTCTGACCGAGAGGTCTTGTGCCTTTTCAGTACCAGATTCCAATTTCATTAGATCATGACCAAGGAAGGATTTGAGTGTAATTTTTCAGTGACATTTGTGGTTAACCAAGATTTCACTCACTCATGTAGTCACTGCTGGTGGAGGAGGAGGCTGGTGTGATTATTACAATCATGTATAACAAGTTAATACTTTTTTCTTTAGTAAGGAACTTATTTTCACGAATATATATATTTGATGGACAGTCGTGTGCCAGAATTATAATCTATGCGGTCAATCTTTCTATAAAATAAAAGGATAGTTTTCTCTAAAATTAGCAATTCCTTCAAGCCATCTGTTCCCAGTAAACATGCCAATCGTAAATTTACATTTTCAAAGCTTTGTGCAAACAGTGTTATAACTATGGCATCTGTGCTCTGAATGGGTTATATGGTGTGTACATGAATTAATGAATTACATATCCCACTCTACAAATGAATATGCATCTGTTATTTCTTTTTTTTTTAATTTTATCATTTAAAAACACTCAATTGCCACTTTTGGAAGAAAATTATCAGCCTCAGTATTTCCTTGTCAATGTGATTTTGCTTCCATATATAAATTGACATTTTGTAATGACAGTTTCTAATTGATTAAAGAAATTGCTTTTAATCTCATAAGATCCACGTTTTAATATGTAAATTAAGAGTTTGCTGTAACACGTTTTAATATGTAAATTAAGAGTTTGCTGTCAAACCAAAAATGGCAATAGCTGAGATTGGAGCAGTTTGAAGATTTCATTCTAGCATTGTTCCGACCATACATAGAAAACATGGAACAATAGGTTGCATTTTCTATTCCAGTTAGCATCAAAAGGACGAGATGTTCTGCCCACTTCAGCAGCCTTTGCAATGTTTGTGAGACACCCAAATGATATTCTAAATTGAGCCTCATTCAAATAAGGAAATAAGGCGTAGGTTTTAAGACATGATAATACTGCTTGAAATTGGGATGAGTGCTAAAAATGACCCAAAAAAATATTGTGACAGCAAGCTAGCAGAAAATATATTTTAAAAATAATAGAGTTTATATAGAAAAGAATAGCTGAGGTAAATATTGATCCATTAGAGGATGAGACCAGGGAATTAATAATGGGAATAAAAAATGGCTGAGAGATTGAACAAATATGTTGTATTTATTTCACATTTGAAAACATGAAGACATTCTAATAATATTGGAAAATTTCAGAGCGGAAGACAAAGGGAACGGGATCAAAGGCTGATATGAGAGGTACCTTGCATGGTGGCCCTTGCGCCAGGTTCAATCCTGACTATAGGTGCTGTCTGTACGGAGTCTGTATGTTCTCCCCATGGGTTTTCCCTGGGTGCTCCGGTTTCCACCTACACTGCAAAGACGTACAGGTCTGCAGGTTACTTAACTTTGCTAAAGATTGTAAATTGTCCCTTATGTGTAGGATAATGTGTGAGAATCACTGGTCCGTGTGGGCGAATGGCCTGCTTCCGCACTGTATCTCTAAACTAAATGAAACACTCTGAATTACCCTGGATTCAACTATGTGCATGTAACCTGGTCTTACATTATTTAATGAATACAATTGCGAATTTAATTGTACCTGAATTCAAATTGAAGTTAATGTTTAAAACATCTACAGGTATAAAGATTACATCAATAATGATAAAGCAACACACAATGACATTGTAAAAATCTAACTGGTTCATCAATGATTGTGAGGAAGTCCATTGTTCACACGGAATTAATCTTATGTACGTCCCAGTCACCACCATGTGCCTTCTGAAGCTGTCAAGAAAGGCATTACATTGTTCCATAGGCTGAAAAATGAAATGCAATTAGTATGAAGCAGGATATTTCTATATTTTGTTGTGGGGCCTCAATGTGGGTTTGATATCAAAAACATGGTTAATTAAGTCAGTTCAAGGAGCAAAATTAAAGCAAAGTAGGATGGATTCAGGAAGATTGGATAGTGATTGATGTTGTATTGAATTCACTGTTAAATAAGAAGCTTATCTTGTTCACAACAGAACTGATCAGCGAATGGTCAATGCCATTGGTGATGGACCTCGCGACAGTTAAATACATGGGATTATATGGCAACCATATGATAATCAGGAACAGAATTATTGACCATAATTAGGATGTACTCATGGAAAATTTACAACAGGAGACTATTTGGCCCATCATATTTGTTCCAGTAAATAAAGAGCTTCTCGATCTTATCCCACCTTCCAGCACCTGCTCCCTATCCCTGCAGATATCAGCTCTTCCAGGAGATTTCCAGACATTTTTCTTTAATTAAAAATAAATAAATAAATAAATAAATAAATAAATAAATAAATAAAAAACGGGAAAGGCTTCTTCCTCCACCACCCATTCAAACAGCAAGTACAGGTGCCAATCAAATCCCAATGAAAAAAATAATAATCTTGCCCTAAGCCTTCTGCCAATTACTTTATGAGTATGCACTCAGTGTGGCGGCACCTGGTGGCAACCTAAGGGCACAACGAACCATCTAGAGAGCGGCGTCTTGGTGTGGGAGGCGCTAGTCACGGGGTCAGTACCCGAGTTGGTTTTTAAGGCCGGGCAACGCCCGTGACCTTGAGGGAGTAGGGAGCTGTATTGGAGAGAATAAACACGTCCAGTGCACGCAACTCGTGTCCGACTAGTTTGTAACTGGACTCCTACGAATCTCCACTACCTCAAGTTTTACAAGTTGGTTAAGGGAAATAGGACCTTCCTATTCATTCCATCTGGACATAGCGTAAATGTATACACCTCCATTCGTCTCCCCTCTTGTTCCCCTTTTCCAAAGGAAACAGCATCAGTTTATCCCAATCTGTTCTCAGTGCTTCAGTTTTCCTGTCCTAGAAAAATCCTTGTAAATCTCCACTTCACCCTCTCTACTCTACTTGTAATGGGTGATGCAATACTCAAGATCATAAATATCCAGGGCCCACCTCATAAGATTCATTTGCAAATTTGGCAAGCTTTCGACACTTTCACAAACCCGATCTGTTCCAATATAAACCTAAATATGGACTTGTGCATTCAGGTCAATGACTTCCAGAGAAAGGCGGCACGGAGGCTTGCAGAGCTTGCAGCGCTGGAGACCCGGGTTCAATCCCGACTATCTGTAGTACAATCCTGTCTGTACGGAGTTTTGTACGTTCTCTGCTCTGAGATGTTCGGTTTCTGCGCGTGCTCTGAGATGTTCGGTTTCCTCCCACACTCCAAGGAGGTACAGGTATGTAGGTAAATTGGCTTGGTATAATTGTAACTTGTCCCTCGTGTGCGTAGGATAGTGATGATATGTGGGGATCGCTGGTTGGCACGGACCCGGTTTCCGGCCCGTTTCCGCACTGTTTCTCTATAACTAAAGAAGGAAATATTTCATCTTCACCAGGGCTCACCGATGTGTGACTTCAGTCATTTCAGATGGGGCATTGGTAGAGTTGCTGCCGTACAGCACCAAAGACCCCGGTTCGATCCTGACTGCGGGTGTGTTCTCCCTGTGACCGCTTGTGTTTTCTCTGGGTGCTCCAGTTTCCTCCCACACTCTGAAAGACATACAGGTTTGTGGTTTAATTGGCTTCACTAAAAATTGTAAATTGTCCCTAGTGTGTATGATAGTGCTAGTGTACGGGGTGATCGCTGGTTAGTTTGGACTTGATGGGCCTATTTCCGTGCTGTATCTCTAAAGTCTAAAATCCAGTCCCAACCATGCAGTGGAATCTTAATTTATCTCCTGCGTTCACGGGCAGTTGGAGATTGACAATAAATGCACCATTGCCGGCAATGTCCACATCCTTGTGGAATAGAAAATGAACACAGGCAAAGATTTGTACATTTACAATAAGATGATTATGGGATTATGGGATTAAAAACCTTTCAGTCTAAAATGGATAAAATGCAAATAATTCTGAGATGGCAATGTAATCAAAATGGTATCATCAGTGACACTAGGTCTAAACAAAAATATGCAGAGGGCTATGTGCACCAGGTTACTGAAGTTTTACCACCATGCTTTAAGGAAAACAGCTCTACAAATATCCGAGAGCGAGGTCCAACAGAAATCGGATAGCCAAACAAACAGATGGAGTGTGGGAAGAACACACTGCAGGAGATCCAGCAACTTGCTGATCATCTTGAGCTGAACACTGACAGTCTATTCTGGAACAAGAACAAGCAAACATACTGTACGTCAGGCTGCTGTTCATCGACCACAGCTCAGTGTTCAACATTATCATCCCATCCAAATTCATCACCGAGCTCCAAAACCCGGGCCTCTATACCTCCCTTTCCAACTGGATACGTGACTTCCTCAATGGCAAACCTGAGTCAAAGCGGATCGGTAGCAACATTTCTTACTCACTGACCATCAACAGAGGGGTACCTCAAGGCAACTCTCTACTCTCATTATAAACAGGACTGTGTGGCTAAGCACAACTCCAATGCCATCTATAAGTTCGCCAATGACACAAATGTGCTTGGTTAAATCACAGATAATGACTCAACGTACAGTGCATATTCCTTTAAGAAGCCTGGCTTATGCATTGTTGCATTGTTGTGTCTGGCATTGCTGTTACATGAAAGCCGCCTTCAATAAAGAAATGTAACTGCACTTGCTGGTACGGCAATCAAGAATTCGAGGGGATGAGTTGAAGAAGGGTAAAGATGTAATCTGCAGGGCAACGTATTCACACAGAGAGTAGTGTGCATATGGAATGAGCTGCTAGGTGAAGTAGTCGAGGCAGGGATAATAACAAATTTAAAAGACAAAGCATGTCAGACAGCATCCCTGGAAAACATGGAGAGGTGATATTTCAGGGCACTTTGTGCCTTTTTTATCATAAACCAGCATCTGCAATTCCCTGTGGCTACATTTAAAAGATATTTGGACAGGTGCATGGATAGAAACGTTTTGGAGAAATATGGACCAAACACAGGCAAATAGAACTGCCTTTAATGGGGCACCTTGGTCAGCATGTATGAGTTGGGCCGTCGGTGCTGTTCCTGTCCTGTCTGACACACTGACCCTATGACGCTATAATAGAAGAGGAGTGAAATGTAAGGCCGGAGGGGAAGGGGAGCAAAACAATGAAAATAAATATGGGTCTCAGGGATGGGCGATGAGCACATAGTGGTTGCAAAAAAATACTTGACTAAATGCAAACAAACTAATAGGATGATCCTCAGGAACATGCCAAACACACGGGTAGGGGGGGTTTGTTCATCAGGAAGTAGAGTAGTGCTGTAAGGAGAGTTGCTGCCTCGCAGCTCCACGGACCCAGGTTCAATGTGGACCTCCTGTGCTGTCTGTGTGGAATTTGCATGTTCTCCCTCTCATCATCTGGGTTTCCCCCAGGTGTTCTGGTTTGCTCCCACATCCCAAAGACATAATTCACAAGTTATAGGAGTAGAAATAGGACATTCGGCCAATCGAGTCTACTCCACCATTCAATCATAGCTGATCTCTCCCTCCTAATCCAATTTTCCTGCCTTCTCCCCACAACCCTTGACACCCATTCTAATCAAGAATTTGTTTATCTCCACCTTAAAAATATCCACTGACTTGGCCTCCACAACCCTCTGTGGCAATGAGTTCCACAGATTAACTACCCTCTGACTAAAGAAGTTCCTCTTCACCTCCTTTCTCAAAGAGAACCCTTTAATTCTGAGGCTATGACCTCTGGTCCTAGAATCTTCCACCAGGGGAAACATCCTTTCCACGTTCACTCGATCAATGCCTTTCATTATTCTTTAAGTTTCAATGAGGTCCCCCCTCAACCTTCTAAACTCCAGTGAGTACAGGCCCAGTGCTGTTAATTGCTCATCATATGCTAACCCACTCATTCCTGGAATTATTCTTGTAAACCTCCTCTGGAACCTCTCCAGAGATAACACATTCTTCCTCAGATATGGTGCTCAAAATTGCTCACAATATTCCAAATGCAGCCTGACCAGCGCCTTACAGAACGTCAGCATTACATCTCTGGCTGCTGTAAATTGCCCCGTGTGTAGGCAAGTGGCATTGATGTTGATGGGAATGCAGGGACGGTAGGTTTGCAAAAAGATTGGTAGGAGACAGGATGACCCTGTAGCTCAAATGTTCTCCTCAATATTATCCTAATTTTGTTCCTCTTTATACAACTTCTTGGGATGACGTGGAAATTCTGCTTTCTTTTTCCTTGGTGTTGTTTTGCCATTAACTCGATGGTTGATGTCATCCCTTGCATTTATTGTCTACTTCATGCTACATTCAACCACTTTGCTCTGCCGACTTTGCTCATTGCAAAAAAGTGAGAGAATATTGGTTTCCTAAACATACAAAAGGCTGGGATTGAATAAAATGATGGGAATATTAGTTTATTGAAAGCAGTGTTTGTTTGGATACGTTACAGTGCAACCACACTTACCATGTTCTGTCACCCTCGCCGGTATGTACAACCTTCCATCTGAGAAATTTGGTAGGAGGTCGCCCTTCACAAAGAGAAAATGACTCAACAATTCAGCTCCATTTACTCTATTATTTTTTTTATTATAAGTAGAGAGACAAGTGACTTTCATTCTTTCAGAACCACAGCTCCATCCTGATGTAACAACAGGCTATCACAACCCAAATTACACAGTTATCAGTGCGAAAGCAGCAATCAGCAAGCTGCGAATCCCCCTGTTACTGCTGCTCATTAATTCAGCTCCTTCCTTGAGAAGCTGCCATATCCCCAAGTGATTTTCTTCTTGAATAATTCAAAGCACTTTCCAAAGTAACATTAAATTGGAGAGAAATAAAAGAGCTCCAGATTTTGAGTTGGGATCACTTTTCATTGGCTGGTGAAATGCTCTGCCGAGCTTTGAGTCTTAATCTTGAAATCAAGTCTCATTGTTACATTTCTGTCTCTCACCTACACTGGAATAAGATTTGACCTTAAATTGTACACACAAGGAACTGCAGATGCTGGTTTACAAATAAAGACACAAAGTGCTGGTGTAACTCAGTGGATCAGGGTGCATCTCTGGAGAACATGGATCAGTGACGTGTTGGATGTGACCCCTTCATCAAATGAAAGTTAGCATACCTCGAGGGGATTTTGCAGTGGAGCAGTTAAATGTATGCACAAGGAACTGCAGATGCTGGTTTACAAAAAAAAATGTCTGAAGAAGGGATCTGACTAGAAACGTTATCCATGTCATCCAGAGATGCTGCCTGACCTGCTGACCTCCAGCACTTTGTGTGTTTTGATTACCTTTACAGTGGTGCCACCTTGTTAAATGGATGCTGGTGGTGCTAAGATCACCGTCCAATGCTAACAGTGATATTCAAATTCACCATTGCCTGTAATGCACCAGTGCAGCTCTTTGTCAGTCAGGAAAATTGTTGTAGAAAGGTCAAGTCCTCAACCTGGCACAGAACTTGTGGAATTCTGGGCAGCAGCGATCCCTACCTTCTGATACGCTTCTGGGACCTGAACTGTTTGCCGCAGGCATTCGAAGGCTCTGGAAAGATGCCACCAATACTGTCTCAAGCAAAGCTCCAAAATCAGACAGAGAATAGAACTCCTCTCCCAGACCAATATCCCCATCCTGATGCCTGACCAGCGTCCTTTAATTCTGAGGCTATGACCTCTTGTGTGTAAACCAGCATCTGACATCAAATTGGTCATATTATTCCCATTCTTGAAACCAACTCCTGAATGAGACACTGATAACTCTGAGCTCAGAGACTACCAGGCCCACAGGTGAAAATATTCAAGGACGTGCTCATAGCCCCTTTGAGAAGATGCAATATCTGCCCTTATGATAAAATGAAACCATGATATTTAATCATTAAATATGTTCTGTTAATTTAAAAAAATACTTTGTTGTGTCTTTCACAACATCAGGGTGTCCCAGAATGACTTGTTAATATCAGTTTACTGGACTTGAATTTTAGCCTGAGCTTGATCTGAGCCCCAAAATCTAGCCCTTGGGCTTGTACCCACAAGGGAAATCCAAGGCCATGATGTTTCAAATGTAGAAACAAAAGAACTGCAGATGCTGGTTTATACCAAAGATAGACACAAAGTGCTGGAGTAAATCAGTGGGTCAGGCTGAGGGGAAAAGGATGTGTGGCGTTTCTGGTCGAGGCCCTTATTCAAGGGAATCTTCTTCTATCTCTGATGTTTAACAGGATCATGAAATGAAAACATAGAGAGAAGGTTCTGCAGAAGCAGGTTAATACACAATAGGACACAATGTGCTGGGACAACTCAGCAGGTCAGGCAACATCAGGCAGCATCTCTGGAGAACATGGACAGGTGACTTTTTGGGTCGAGACCCTTCTTTAGACTCGCAGGCTGAAGAAAGGTCTCGACCTGAAACGTCACCTACCCACGTTCTCCAGAGATTACTTCAGCACTTTGTGTCCTTGCATAAAATGACGAGATGGATGGCGGGGACAGGAACAGAAGGGGTTTTAGACAGGAGTGAAAGGTTTTCCAGACAGTCTGTAAATTAATTGCAAGCAACCTCATAAATGATTCAGCAGATTTCCTACGGTGTGAAGGCCTGACTGACAGCTCCATGCTGAGAGATTGCTCGAGGCAGAGTCCAGCAGGGGATGCTGACTGGTCTAAGCTATCCACTATTTTCAGTACTCCTTGAAGTTTGAAGACCCCACAACTGGGCCATTGCTCTCCCTCCAGTCTGATCATAACGGCAGCGTTCTCTTAGGAGGGACTGATAATTCATGTCCTCTCTAACTACACTATTTCCTGCGGAAACTGACATTGATGCCCTCAAGGTCCAGTGACATGTGACCGCAGTGTACACACTGCTTGAGAAGTAAATAAATATATGAATTAATATTGACATGGTAAGAATATTGACATTTTCCCTTAAGGAGATCCTCATTGTCCACTCGCCAGCAACCTGAATTCAGTCAGGTCGGTCATTGAAAATATTTTGCTGGTCAGAGAGGTGACTTAGTGGGAGATTAATTAGTGTTGGGAAGTTTCTAGGAGATGAGTGAGTCTTGAGAACTGGGTGGCACTAAAGGGAAATCAGCAAATGTTCCAACAGGTGAATGGAACTGGCATATCGTTGTGAGAAACTCAATGTGATTTGTGCATGGTAACTTTCACTCTGAAGGTAAAGTGTCACCTCTCCCGGGATTGAGGTCATGGATATTGAAGGAACTATAGTTGGGCATGAGGATGGTGGCAGGTAACACAGAAATTAATAATATCACGAAAAATCAATAAGATGCTAAGTGATAGGAGAACAATTAGCCCATTCGGCTCATCACGTCGAATCCGCCATTCAATCATAGAAACATAGCAACATAGAAACATAGAAATTAGGTGCAGGAGTAGGCCATTCGGCCCTTCGAGCCTGCACCGCCATTCAATATGATCATGGCTGATCATCCAACTCAGTATCATGTACCTGCCTTCTCTCCATACCCCTGATCCCTTTAGCCACAAGGGCCACATCTAACTCCCTCCTAAATATAGCCAACGAACTGGCCTCAACTACCTTCTGTGGCAGAGAATTCCACAGATTCATCACTCTCTGTGTGAAAAATGATTTTCTATTCTCGGTCCTAAAAGACTTCCCCCTTATCCTTAAATTGTGACCCCTTGTCCTGGACTTCCCCAACATCGGGAACAATCTTCCTGCATCTAGCCTGTCCAACCCCTTAAGAATTTTGTAAGTCTCTATGAGATCCCCCCTCAATCTTTTAAATTCCAGCGAGTACAAGCCGAGTCTATCCAGTCTTTCTTCATATGGAAGTCCTGCCATCCCAGGAATCAGTCTGGTGAACCTTCTCTGTACTCCCTCTATGACAAGAATGTCTTTCCTCAGATTAGGAGACCAAAACTGTACGCAATACTCCAGGTGTGGCCTCACCAAGACGCTGTACAACTGCAGTAGAACCTCCCTGCTCTTGTACTCAAATCCTTTTGCTATGAATGCCAACATACCATTCGCTTTCTTCACAGCCTGCTGCACCTGCAAGCCTACTTTCAAAGACTGGTGTACCATGACATCCAGGTCTCGTTACATCTCCCCTTTTCCTAATCGGTCACCATTCAAATAATAGTCTACTTTCCTGTTTTTGCCACCAAGGTGGATAACCTCACATTTATCCACATTATACTGCATCTGCCATGCATTTGCCCACTTACCCAGTCTATCCAAGTCACCTTGCAGCCTCCTAGCATCCTCCTCACAGCTAACACTGCCCCCCAGCTTCGTGTCATCCGCAAACTTCGAGATGTTGCATTTTATTCCCTTGTCCAAATCATTAATATATATTGTAAATAGCTGGGGTCCCAGCACTGAGCCTTGGGGCACCCACTAGTCACTGCCTGCCATCCTGAAAAGGACCCGTTCACTCCTACTCTTTGCTTCCTGTCTGCCAGCCAGTTCTCTATCCACATCATTACTGAACCCCCAATACCGTGTGCTTTAAGTTTATATACTAATCTCTTGTGTGGGACTTTGTCGAAAGCCTTCTGAAAGTCCAGATATAACACATCCACTGCTTCTCCCTTATCCACTCTACTAGTTACATCCTCAAATAATTCAATAAGATTCATCAGACATGATTTACCTTTCGTAAATCCATGCTGACTTTGTCCAATGATTTCACCACTTTCCAAATGCGCTGCTATCCCATCTTTAATAACTGACTAGCAGTTTCCCCACTACCGATGTTAGACTAACTGGTCTGTAACTCCCTGTTTTCTCTCTCCCTCCCTTTTTAAATAGTAGGGTTACATTAGCTACCCTCCAATCCTCAGGAACTACTCCAGAATCTAAAGAGTTTTGAAAAATGATCACTAAGGCATCCACTATTTCTGGGGCTACTTCCTTAAGTACCCGGGGATGCAGCCTATCTGGCCCTGGGGATTTATCGACCTTTAATCCATTCAATTTACCTAACACCACTTTCCGGCTAATCTGGATTTCACTCTGTTCCTCTATCTCATTTGACCTGCGATCCCCTGCTATTTCCGGCAAATTATTTATGTCTTCCTTAGTGAAGACAGAACCAAAGTAGTTATTCAATTGTTCTGCCATGTCCTTGTTCCCCATGATCAATTCACCTGTTTCTGACTGCAAGGGACCTACATTTGTTTTAACTAATCTTTTTCGCTTCATATATCGATAAAAACTTTTGCAGTCAGTTTTTATGTTTCCTGCCAGTTTTCTTTCATAATCCATTTTCCCTTTCCTAACTAAGCCCGTTGTCCTCCTCTGTTGGACTCCGAATTTCTCCCAGTCCTCTGGTAGGCTGCTTTCTCTGGCTAATTTGTACACTTCATCTTTTGCTTTGATACTAACCCTGATTTCCCTCGTTATCCACGGATGCGCCACCTTCCCTGATTTATTCTTTGGCCATACTGGGATGAACAATTGTTGTAGTTCATCCATGCAGTCTTTAAATGCCTGCCATTGCATATCCACCGTCAACCCTTCAAGAATCAATTGCCAGTCTATCTTGGCCAATTCATGTCTCATACCCTCAAAGTTACCTTTCTTTAAGTTCAGGACCCGTGTTTCTGAATTAACAATGTCACTCTCCATCCTAATGAAGAACTCAACCATATTATAGTCACTCTTGCCCAAGGGGCCATGCACAACAAGGCTGCTAACTAACCCTTCCTCATTACTCAATATCCAGTCTAGAATAGCCTGCTCTCTTGTTGGTTCCTCTACATGTTGGTTTAGAAAACTATCCCGCATACATTCCAAGAAATCCTCTTCCTCAGCACCCTTGCTAATTTGATTCACCCAATCTATATGTAGATAGAAGTCACCCATTATAACGGTTTTATCTTTGTTGCACGCATTTCTAATTTCCTGTTTGATGCCATCCCCAACTCCACTACTACTGTTAGGTGGCCTGTACACAACACCCACTAGCGTTTTCTGCCCCTTAGTGTTTCGCAGCTCCACCCATATCGATTCCACATCCTCCAAGCTAATGTCCTTCCTTTCTATTGTGTTAGACTCCTCTCTCACCAGCAACGCTACCCCACCTCCTTTTCCTCTCTGTCTATCCCTCCTGAATATTGAATCTCCCTGGATGTTCAGCTCCCAGCCTTGGTCACCCTGGAGCCATGTCTCCGTGATCCCAACTATATCACAATTATTAATAGCTATCTGCACATTCAACTCATCCACCTAATTATGAATGCTCCTTGCATTGAGACACAAAGCCTTCAGACTTGTTTTTGCAACGCTCTTGCCCCTTTTACAATTATGTTGAAAGGTGGCCCTTTTTGATTTTTGCCCTGGATTTGTCTGCCTGCCACTTTTCACCTTGCTACCTATTGCTTCTATCCTCATTTTACACCCCTCTGTCTCTCTGCTCACACATTTAAGAAACCCACCTTCTCTGTTTATTATTTTTTTCTTCTTTCCCCCCTATGTGTTGCGTCTGACTGCTTCCCTTCCCTGCCTCCTGCCTCACACACTGTCTACTTGCTTTCTCTATTTGAGTCCCTCCCCCCAACCAATCTAATTAAAGTCTCAATACCCATTAAAGTCTCCCCAGTAGCCTTTGCAAATCTCCCTGCCAGGATATTGGTTCCCCTCAGGTTCAAGTGCAACCCGTCCTTTTTGTACAGGTCACACCTTCCCCAAAAGAGGTCCCAATGATCCAGAAACTTGAATCTCTGCCCTCTGCACCAGTCCTTTAGCCATGCATTTATCCTCCACCTCGCTCCATTCCTACTCTCACTGTCGCGTGGCACAGGCAGTAATCCTGAGATTGTTACTTTTGCAGTCCTTCTCCTTAACTCTCCTCCTAACTCCCTAAATTCTCCTTTCAGGACCTCTTCTCTTTTTCTACCTATGTCATTGGTACCTATATGTACCATGACCTTTGGCTCCTCTTCCTCCCATTTCAGGATATCTTGGACACGTTCAGTCACATCCCGGACCCTGGTACCAGGGAGGCAAACTACCATCCGGGTCTCCTGACTGCGTCCACAGAATCGCCTATCTGACCCCCTAACTATAGAGTCCCTTATTACTGCTGCCCTCCTATTCTTTTCCTTACCCTTCATGGCTCTTTCATGGCTGATCTATCTCTCCCTCCTAACCCCATTCTCCTGCCTTCTTCCCATAACCTTTGACACCCGTACTAATCAAATATCTATCCATCTCTCCCTTAAATATATCCACTGACAGTCTCCACACCCTTGTGTGGCAAAAAATTCTACAGATTCGCCACCCTCTGACTAAAGAAATTCCTCCTCATCTCATTACAAAAACAACGTCCTTTAATTCTGATGCTATGGCCTCTAGTCCTAGACTCTCCCACCAGTGGAAACATCCTCTCCACATCCAAGCCTATCATTATTCTGTATGTTTCAATTATGTCCCCCCTCATTCTTCTAATCTCCAGGATGTACAGACCCAGTGCCGTCAAACGCAATGGCCAAAGGTAGACATAAACGAAGAGAAGCAAACAGAATGTAAAGCGTTTTGTGAGACACTGTATTCAGAACTTACTGCGCTTGACTAACAAATATTATGAATAGAATTAGGTGCTTCAAAATCAAGACTGAAGCAGTCATATTGAATGCCAAAGAAAAATCACATGTTAAGAAACCGGCAACCATTTCTCTGAATACTTGCATAGGTCTGCTAAGGTTTACAGGATCTCCCGTTTGTTAACCATTTTAACTCCCCTTCCCAATCCCATACTGACCTTTCTGCCCTGGGCCTCCTCCATTAGCAGAGTGAAGCCACACGCAAACTCGAGGAATAGCACCTCACATTCCACTTCAGTAACATACAACCCAACGGTATGAACATTGAATTCTCTAATTTTGGGTAACCACTAACAACAACCCCCCTTCCTCTCTCATTCCCCCCTCCCTCTCTCATTCCTCCCTGTCCCTTACCTGAACACCCACCTATTTCTACCCTCCCCCTACATTCCTTTGTCTGGCTTCACAATTTGCAACCCTTCAATCAGTCCATCTCACATATCCTTTCATCTCCTTTGTTCCAACCATCTGCCCATCAAAACCGCCCCTCACTCCGTCCAAAATTTGGCACACTTTTTCCTGCCTCCTCTCTTCCAGCTTTCTCGCCCCCACAATTATTCTGAAAAAGGGTCCTGACCCGGGTCACCTATCCATGTGCTCCAGAGATGCTGCCAGACCCGCTGAGTTACTCCAGCATTTTGTGTCCTTGTGTGTAAACCAGCATCTGCAGTTCCTTGTTTCTACACTGTGTAAAGAATTGAGGGTAATTTCCAGCTGTCTCTTGACAAAACACTTGTCCTGATCGAATGCACATCATTTCAAAAATAATTTAAACTGGGCAGGTTATGCACTGGGCGGGCTGACATCCAGAAGTAGAGTTGAAAATTACATCCTTTTTTCATAGAAAAAGAGAAAATAGGTGCAGGAGGAGGCCATTCGGCCCTTCGAGCCAGATCCGCCATTGATTTTCATCCGTCATGGCTTTTCATCCACAATCCGTGAATGGGTGACTGTGGAATGAGGAAAGGGTGCGAGGGTTACAGGAAAATAGATGGTAGAAGGTCAAGGAAATGAACTGTGGACTTTCTAATTTCCTGTGTGTTTGCTTTTACATAGTCTCTAATTTGTAAATATCTAAAGTAATCTTTTGAATGTAATCCATAAATTTGTTGTAATTCTTGAAATGAAAGGAAGGAGTCTTCCCTGTAGAGATCGCCCATCTTATTAATTCCATAGTTTTTCCATTGTAAAAAACCTTTGTCCATCATTGAGGGTTTAAATGTAACGTTATTTACAATGGTAAGGGCTAGTGGTATACATTCCGATTTTAATGTTTTCTTTATTTGTTTCCAAATACGTATCCCACTTTCTATTATAGGGTTTTCACTATAGGTTTTCTTACGTAGTTTAATATTGGCGAATAAAATCGAGCTAATTTCAAAAGGTGAACAATCTTCTTTTTCCATTTTTAACCAAATTGGTTGTTTATCTGTCTCTACTAACCAAAAATTCATATTTTTAATATTAACTGCCCAGTAATAAAACAAAGTTTGGCAGTGCTAGACCTCCATTTATTTTTGATTTACATAAATGTTTTTTATTTATTCTATGGCTCTTATAATCCCAGATAAAGTTGGTGACTATAGAATCAACCTTCTTAAAACATTTTTTAGGAAGATATATCGGAATCAATTGGAAGAGATATAGTAATTGCGGGAGAAAAATCATTTTTATTGCATAAATTCTACCTAGCATTGAAATAGGTAATGTTTTCCAATATATTAATTTATTCAGTAAAAGTGGAAAATTGGATTTAAATAAAGAATCTAATCTTTTTGTTACATGAATTCCAAGATATTTGATTTTTTCGTTTGCTATCTTAAAAGGAAATTGTTGTAATATATGTAAGTTATTTACCATTATTGACATGTTCACTTTTATTTCAATTAATACTATATCCTGAAAATAAGCCAAATTCAGTTATTAAATGTAATAAATTTGGAATACTAATTTCCGGCTTTGTAATATAAAGTAATACGTCATCCACATATAAGGAGATTTTATTTTCAGTATCTCTGGTTTCATACCCATATATTTCAGGATGTAATCTCACGCGTTGAGCTAATGGTTCAATTGCAAGTGCAAACAATGGCGGGGATAAATGACAACCTTGTCTGCAGCCTTGGAATAAATTAAATTTAGTTGATAGCATTTGATTTGTTAGTATTCTGGCTGTTGGATTAGTGTATAATAATTTAACCCATGTAATAAACTTCACTCCCAACTTAAAAGTTTCCATGACCGAAAACAAGTAAGACCATTCCACCTGGTCAAAGGCTTTCTCCGCATCTAACAATATAATTACTAGGTTGTTATTAATACTTCTTTTCGAATATATAATATTCAATAATCGTCTAAGGTTATATGAGGAATATCGTTTTGGTATAAATCCTGTTTGATCGGGGTGAATTAATTTATTGATAACTGTGCTTAGTCTTTGTGCTAATATTTTGGTTAGTATCTTTTGATCAGTGTTTAAAAGAGCTATAGCTCTATATGATCCTGGGCCATCCAGATCTTTGTCTATTTTAGGTATAAGTGTTAAAATAGATTCATTTAATGTTTCTGGTAGTTTCTGGTGGGTATAGATGTATTCATAGAGTATCTTCAAACGTGGTGCAATCAGATCATAAAATGTTTTATAAAATTCCGAACCAATACCATCTGGTCCTGGTGTTTTACCATTTTTTAATGACCTGATAGATTCTTCGATTCTTTTACTGATATTTCAGCATTTAGTGATTCTCTATTTTCTGAATCCAACCCATTTAGATTACTTTTTTTTTTAAATGCTTCTATTCCTATCCGGTTTTCTGTCGTTTTAACTGAATATACATTTTTGTAATATTGCAAAAATCTCTCATTAATATCTTTGGGTTGTACTAATGGTTTGCCATTGTCTGATTTAATCCTATGGATTAAGAGAAACAGAGAAAATAGGTGCAGGAGGAGACCATTCGGCCCTTCGAGCCAGCTCCGCCATTGATTGTGATCATGGCTGTTCATCCACAATCTGTGAATGGGTGACTGTGGAATGAGGAAAGGGTGCGAGGGTTACAGGAAAATAGATGGTAGAATGTCAAGGAAATGAACTGTGGACTTTAATCATCCTGCATTTCCAAAAACAACTGCAGCCAGGTTCTTGCAATGCTTGACTAGTTACCCTGAGGGCAGGTTATCAAATTGAACTCAAGAAATCTGCTGTTTTGATTCTTTGAAGCACCTGGCATTTGGAGTTTGTGGAAATTTGCTGGCTGTGCATAGAGTGAAACCACAGCAGCCTACTTAAAAACAATGTCTGCACTTAAGATCCATTGACCATCAAATGCGTTGGAGCCTTCTTTGGTCACGAAATGTTTTGTGGACGTACATATTCCTTCTTGAAACATGGGCTGTTCAGCTTTTTAAATTCTCCATTAAATGATTCCCACATTAAGTCCCTCTTTTCACCTCTGTGTATCCCAACTGGTCTGTCCTAAGTGTTATTAAAGGATGGTAAATTGAGGACCAGCTTACCAAGAGGACTCTAATATCGCTGTGCACCTATTTGAACAGACAGGTCATTGTGTGAATAAAATTCAGGTGGAAATGTGTCTTTGATAAATTGGTAGATTGAGTGTTGGGCCTGAAAAGGTGGTGGAGGCAAAAAAAAAAAGAATTTCATTTAAAAAGAGAACTGGGATAACCTTCTCTTCCTCCTTCTATTCTCTTCCTGCCCTTCCTCTGTCTCCTTCCCAACTTCTCCTTCCTGTTCCCTCCTTCCCTCACCTTCCCACTTATCCCCTGCCCGTACGCATCCCACACACCCCTCTCCTCCCTCCGGTTTCCTTTGCCTTCCTCTCTGCAACCCCTCCCCTTCTCCCTTTCCCCCTCCGCTCTATACCTCCTCTGTCTACTCTCCCCAACCCCTTTCCTCGTCCTGCTTTGTGCTTCCTTCCTGCTTCTCATCCCTGCTCTCCCTCGTCGCTCCTCCTTTTCCTCCCTCTCTACTCCCTTCCTCCTTCCTCTTCCCCACCTCAGCTCGATTCACTCTGGATCTATATTATTTTGCTTTAGAAGATGTAAATATCATCTGCGGAGGATACATGGACCCTCAAGCCTGTCCCACTACACTTATCACAGGACTCAAAATGGTTCTGTGCTTCCTACCCATTGCAGAGGCTATTTAATCCCCAGTATTGTGTGGCCATGCTTCCTGGGCAATGACTTTACCAATGAAGGACAAGGTTTCTGGGTTCTAAGCTAAGCTAGCATACTATGTGTGAGTGACAAATTGGTTCCATGCAGCAGCCTGACACTAACTTGGCATCAATAATGGAACCTATTCTAAAGGGCAGGTTGAAGATGCAACTGCACAGTATTAATTTAAAAGGATTCAGTTGGGGTCAATCCTGCCGAACAAACCTTGTTGAATCTGACAAAGCATGACAGATAAATTAGATCATGGTACACCAATGTATACACTGGCTTGGATAAAGATTTCCAGCAAACCTGAAGGAACAGCGCCTCATATTCCACTTGGGTAGCTTACCACCCAACGATATGAAGATTGAATTCTCCAATTTTAGGCATCACAAACCATCCCTCCCCTTCCCCCTCCCCTCCCATCCCCCTCCCATCCCTTTCCTCCCCTCCTTCTCGCCTGTTCCCCACCAGGACTCACCTATTTTTCCCCTCTTCCCCTTCCATCTACATTCTAATTTCACAATTTGCAACTCTTCTATCCAAACCTCATACCTCATGTCTCATACCTTCTGTCTTTTCACTCTGTCCTTTGTCCAACCACCTGCATTTGTAAAATACCCCTAACATTTTAGAGTCCATTTTAAAGGATGATATTTTATGGTACTTGGAAGCACGTGATAAAATAGACCAAAGTCAACATGGTTTTGTTAAGGGGAGATCCTGACCAATCTGTTCGTGTTTTTTGAGGCGATAATAAGCAGGATAGACAAAGGAGAGTCAATGCATGTTGTTTACTTAGATTTTCAGAAGGCCTTAGATAAGAGGCTGCTAAACACGATGGGAGCCCTATATGGGACATACATTGTGGCTGATCGGTCTGTTCCTGTGCAGTACTGCTCAGTGTTGTATGTTCCAATGTTAGGTTATGTTATTCATTGCGATTAATGAGTGGAAAGTATTGTGATTAGGATGAAAACAGAAGGATGACATGACTTGCTTGAATATGTTACTTAAAAAGTTCAGAAAAATTTTAGCAAAGCTCTGAGAACAAAATTTTCTGCCTTGGTATCTGCCAGGCCTTGACTCCTCTAGGGAAACAACAAAGACACACTGTGCAAACTATGAAGCAGATAAGAGAAAGGGAGAGTAGGAATGGGTGACGTTTAGGGTCGAGACCCTTCTTCAGACTGAAATATCTGGTTTGTCATCCATTCCTTCTCTCCACAGATGCTGCTTGTCCCATTGAGTTATTCCAGCTTTCTTCAGTTTAAACCAGCATCTGCAGTTCCTTGCTACACAAGAGAAAGGGAAATCCTAACAACAGATCAGACACTTTGAGCAATTAATTTGGGTCCATCAGAGTGAACTTAATTGTCTGATGAAAAGGTACCAAAACAGTCTGAGTAAATCCAGTTCAGCAGACCAGTTTTTGGGATGGCTGGACTGTCATATGAAGACAGATCGGATGACTAAGTTTGACTTCATGGGAGATTTGAAGAATAAGGGGAGGGTGAACCTTTGAAATTATTTACTACCCAGGCCAAGTAGCTGAATATATTTTTTTAAATAATTAATTTCTGGACACAAACAACTTCAAAGGGTATGGAGAGAGAGTGGGGTTAGGGCATTGAGATAAATGATCATCTGCAATCATTCAGAATGTTGCAGTAAATTTGTGGCCTGAATGGTCTGCTCCCGCTCCTGTCTTCTATTTTTTTCTGGGATGAGAAAAGGAAGAGTTATTTAGAATACCAGTTATTTTGTGTGTGTTTTATTAAGAGGTTCTGGATAATTTGTAGAATGATTGATCTGGAGTCAATCTCACAAAAATTGAGGCATAAAATCAGATTCTTCACTCTAGCCTTCCCTTCGCACTGATTAGCTTATGATAGAAAGGACCTGTGGTGCCAACAGCTGATGCTGAGATACATCATTCTTTGCAAAGGGATCCTCACATCTGTCATGGGTCATGTATCTGTTTTGTGCTATTGTCCTGTGGTAATTAAGATAACGGGTCCTGTCTTTGTGATCCAATAAAACCTTTGAGCAGCCTGTAATCTTTGTTAAATCTGTCATCTTTGCAGTTGTCGCCTGCCTCATTGTCTGCGCAGCTGTGAATGGAATTGAACACGGTGCAATCACCAGTAAAAATCTTCGCTTATGAAGGTAGGAAGATGATTAGTGAAACAAGTTAAAACACCTTTTGTGTGAAACTGCATCATATGCCCAATATAGGCAATGAACGAACGAGTATGACGAGAGATAGCAAGGCATATTGTAGGAGAATCCTCACTTTAGTTTAGTTTAGTTTAGAGTTGTAGTGCAGAAACAGGCCCTTCGGCCGACCGAGTCAACGCCGACCAGCGATCCCTGCACATTAACACTATCCTACACACACTAGGGACAATTTACACATGCACCAAGCCAATTAACCTACATACCTGTACGTCTTTGGAGTGTGGGAGGGAACCGAAGATTTCAGAGAAAACCCACGTGGCTGTGCGGAGAACGCACAAACTCCGGACAGACAGCACCCGTAGTCAGGATTGAATCCAAGTCTCCTGCGCTGCAAGCGCTGTAAGGCAGCAACTCTACCGCTGCGCCACCATACCGTTCACTGATTCCACTTTCCTGAGTCCCACAATTGGCCTCTTGCAGACACAATCCATTACGTTTGCATCAAGCAAGGATGACCGACCATAAAATCAAAGTCTCATGAGCTGCTTGAATGTTACAAATGAGCCATTGTTAAAAGGCAATTAAAGAAGAGAATACTGGAAATACTCAGCTAATTAGGCAGTATCAAAAACAATTAGATTTTTCCCATTAAAAGCCCATCATCTGATCATTCAAAGGAGTCATCTGAAATTTCTGTACAAACCTAAAATCTGGTTCATCCGGCATGGCAGAAATGTTGACAGTGGCTGGCCCAGGAACAAAGATCACCTCAAAAATGGACATTATACACTCGGAGCTCCATGAAGTAGGAGGTGGCTACTCCATATTCCTGGTCATTACGTGTGCTCTACCTGAGTAGCATTTAACTGGCCACTCCCCTCTCCCCTCAGGCAAAAGGTATAGAAAACGCACACCTCCAGATTCAGGGACAGTTGCTTTCCAGTTGTTATCAGGCAAATGAAGCATCCTATCACAACCAGAGAGCAGTCCTGAACTACTATCTACCTCTTTGGTGACTCTCAGACTATATTGGATTACACTTTGCTGACTTTACCTTGCACTAAATGTCATTTCCTTATCATGTATCTATACACTGTAAATGACTCGATTGTGATCATGTATTCTCTTTCTGTTGACTGGATAGCACATAACAAACTCTTTTCACTGTACCCCTCGGTACACGTTACAATAAACTAAACTAAAACTGAATTGATTCTCTGGGTCTCCATCTGGTGAGATTTTCATTCATCTCTTTGGGCTCCTCATATATTGCTCACCTGACCCAGTCATATTCTGCCCTCCAGCTGCCAACTCAATTGACATGGGCCTTCATTCATTCATCATCGTCACCCTCTCTTTGCCTTACTTCTCTCTGGGGTTTCTGCAACGATAAACACAAAATGTGTTGACTGGCAATAACACTTGCATTGCCCTTCAGTGAAACATGGCCAGCACAATTGCAGTTTTGTCAGAATAATAGAGGAGTGATGATGAGACGACATAACACAATAGCATACCACAGAGATTCATCATTTGCTTGGGAGTTCCATGAGTGTGGGCCTCAACTATCCCAATGACCACAAGCTGAAGACCCTTTCCTCACACCAAGTTAGGCTTTGGGTATAGTCAGTCTGCTGGACTGCCCCCTAATGTAGGCAACCTCTATTTGAAAGGCAAAGAGAAGCTGTTAATGTTCCAAGAATAACAATTACATTGTTGTCTCAATTGGACAATGTTTGCGTGAATAAGATTCTGTCTCTGTTTATATTGTTGTCGGCACGGACTGGAAGGGCCGAGAAGGCCTGTTTCCGTGCTGTAATTGTCATATGGTTATATGGTTTTATATATATATATATGCATGCCTCTGAGTGTAGGATGTGCGTGTGTGAGTGCGTGTGAGTGGGGTGGGCTGGATGGATCTGAGTATGTTAGCTAATGGCACCATATTTGAAAACCCAGTGTAATAGATGAAGCTTTCACCTTGGCCTGTCATTTTAGGTCACATACTTCATTTGGAATCCTTTCAAGACTGTAGTTAATAGATATCTACTAATTAATAGAGTTGAGAATCATTCATTATCTAATTGAAAGATGGAACAGCCACAGAGCCAAATAGCCTGCTCCTGTGCCAAAGATTCAATTTCCTGTAAATCTGCAATGGAGTGTTACAGTGAATTCGCAGTGTATTGTTCCAGTGGGCTCCCAAAGCAATGTTAAAATCAGCTTACACTTCAATGATCCTAGTATCTTCAATTTCCACATGAGAGAAAGCTCTTAATGCAGTGTTCTGGTGTGTCCAAGTTCATCGTTACAATGCTCAGCGTTTAACTTCTTTCCTCATAATCCATTGTTAATGCTGACCAGTTGATTAGAACATTGTGCTGGAGAACCTGGTAGAATCTTGGAACTGTCTGCAAATTGGCACTGAAAGCTCGCAGTGCAATGAACTAATATGATCTCAATGCAGTGTCCAATGTGCATGCAATAATGCGTGAGTGCTGTGCATGCTAACTGAGTACTACTGTATATCATAATCAGCTCCAATTGCAACCTAATACAATTTCCAGAGCAATATTCTAGTAATCTATCAGCTGTGGTGTGCTCCAAGTGCCATTGTCTAGAGAACACCTCGTGTATAGTGCTGGAGTAACTCAGCGGGACAGGCAGCATCTCTGGAAAGAAGGAATGGGTGACATTTTGGGTCGAGACCTTTCTTCAGACTGAATTACTCCATCATTTAGCGTCTATCTTCGGTTTAAATCAGCATCTGCAGTTTCTTCCTACACCCTAGTGTATAGTGTGCTATTAACACAATTTAACGGTGATTAGAAATGTTACAGTGAGTCCCTGGTGCTATGTTACTATGAGCATCTGGTGTAATGTTCCAGGCAGCAGCACCTGATGTATGTTTCGGTGTGCTCAAAGGCAAGGTTCTAGAATGTCTCTGAGTAAGTCAAATGCAATGTTACATTAAGCTCCACCACAATGAAGCACATTAGTGCTGCATTGCGCTCCTCATGCCATGTTATGTTGAACTTCCAGTACGATACTCTACCAATCTCCCATTACAGGTTTCTGGTGAATTTTGAGTTTCCATGCTGTATAACTCTCTGATTCTATGACTCCATGTAATGTTCCAATGAGTGCTAAACACAAAATTACAGTGGGTTCCAGTGACATGTCACAGTGAGTTCACGGTGAAATATTCTAGTGAGCTCCTCAGATAATATTTCTTGAACTTCCTGTGCATTTAACAAGTGAACTCCCTGTGGGATATCACAGTGATGCTCGGTGCTCCCGTGAACTCGCAGTAGAACATGGGTACACTATAGAGTGATGTTACATTAGACTGATGCACAGTCTAATCTGAACCCCTTGCACCTGCCAAGCAACCACAGACAGCTTCAGGTCCTGGACGGCTCTCATCTTTCATTGCTTTGATCACAAGACCCCTCATCTTCAGAATGTCACATAAATAGTGGGTTAACGAAAATAGAAAATCAAAAGCGCCTCTTGAAAAGCAATAAGATGTGGAATAATAAATGGAAGACGGTGAGCTAAAGTAGTAATTCCACCTGATATCGCTGCTACTTTATTAAATCTTCAACCATTTGATTGAATTATTGCCAGATAAACTCTGTCAGCTTTCCATGATTTTTTTTATTGGGTTGTTTTTAACTCAAAAACATCCGTTGCTGCAACATAACCTTGACTTTCACATGGCACTGAGCAATACAAAGATTTGCACCATAAATTATTAAGTGTAGAAGTATTGATTCTTTCTAAAAGTTGCTAATATTTAAAAAATACAGAATAATATTTAACCATTAAGTCGATACTTTTATGATATTCTGATCCTGATACTTTATCACGTGCCCACAGGAAAAAAATCCGTATACTGGTAAACATTTTTGTTCGATATGAATATTTATAATGAACATGTCTAATATTCCTGTTCTTGAAGAGTGGCTGTTTCTCATGGAAGAGAAAAATACCTAATTACCAAGGCCAGGTCGCCTTTGATTTTCTGACATGGAATGACCATTTAAACCACAAAGTTCTTGCCTTTGGGCTTTAGCTCAGGGTTACTTAAATTCATAATCTTCTGCTTTGAGTTTATGCAGGGCAGGGCAATGCAATTCCTGGCAATGGCACAATTTTGCCTGCAGTCAAATCCGTTGGCATTTGGTATAGATACAATTAAAATATAATTGGGAGGGTTTTGGAAGGATGTATAATTGCAAAAATGAGAAAGAGTTTTCTCTACTACATCAGAAGGGCAATGGAGACCACCTGACAGCCACTGAGGTACTTTTGGAAGTGTAGTCCTTGCTGTTAGTCTGGAGAATGGTTCAGCCAGTTTTCTGACTGGGAAGTCCTTAAAACAATGGACTAGGAAATCATTTTTATTGAGGCACAACACCCAAATAGGAAGAGAATGACTGCCTTAAAGAACCTTGGTTTAGTATTTCATCCAACATGCTGCACTTGCTCTGAATTCCCCTGAAAAAGGACAGCCACCAGTACAATGTAATTTATTATAATCTCACCTTTTGTCTCGATGATAAACTTATACCTACTGAAAGAAACCTGCAAAGACATCTCCCCACCTGCACTATCAACCTTGCTTCTGTGGCAGGCTTTATCTCTGCCTGAAGTAAGCAGGCCATCCTGCCAACTAGAAAGAGTTTTCAGGGACTATATTACCTGTGCGGAAGTCTATCAGCTTGCTGCACATTGTAGGGATTCTGTCATCATTTTTCAGCGATGTGGGGTACCACCTACGGTAAATGAAATTCCAGACTTTCAACATCATCATGAGCATCAGTCCTCTTGGCTCTCCATTTCCAAAAGACAAGAATTTGATATTCTCCTTCAAGAAACAAAGGAACAGGAGAAGGCCATTCAGCCCTTCAAGACTCAATTTATGTTTAATCTGTCACTTGACACAAACACTGTTTTCATCACCAAGCATATACTCGCTCTATACTGGCTTCATCTGCCAGTTCTAGGACTCAGATTACACCATCTATGTAAGAGGTAAAGGATTCGGAGGAATTTATGGAACAGAAACTGTACCATCAGCCCACAATATTCATGTCAACCATCAAATACCCATTTACTCCTATTTGCCAGCACATAATCCATAGCCTTCCATATCATAAATATTGTGAGTCTCTGCCTCCACTATTCGGACAGGCAATATGTTCCAGATTCCAACCACCCTCTGGGTGATAAAAAATCTACCTTAGATACCTTATAAACTTCTTGCCTCTCACCTTAAATCTGTGCCCAATAGGTTTAGATGCTTCTGCTGTAGGGAAAGATTTTTCACCATACATCCTATCTATGCCCCTCATAATCTTTAGAGTTTTGAGATACAGCGTGGAATACCAGCAGGTAGCACGGAGATGGCAGCCTTGCCAACAGCCTGTGTGTTATTTCAACTTTAAAAATTATTTTTAGTGTGCTTAAAATGTATGTTTTAATGCTTCTCGGTATGTCTTATGTGGGGGATGCGGGGGGGGGGGGGGGGGGGGGAATAGGGGGGATAGGGGGAAACCATTTTCAGTCACTTACCTTGACGGAGATGTGATCTTTCTCCGTCCCCCCCCTTTGCGGCCTAACAACTGGATTGGTGCGGCCATTCCTGGAGACTGGCCCGGAGCTTCAAGCCGCAAGCGCGGCGCAGACTTACCATCGCGGATCGGGCGATCCTTCGCTGAGGATCGCTGTGGAAGCGCTCCGACAGCAGGGCCTGTGGACTTTAACATCATGAAACCACCGTTACTTGGGAGCTCCATGCCGCGGAGTGTTCCGATCCGTCCCGACGCCGGAGTTTCCATCATCCCGACGAGAGGGCTTGGACAGCAGACCGTCGGCAATGGCTCCGTTCACAGGCCCCGACCATCACGGGTGAACAAAGGAGGAAGATGACTGAACCTTATTGCCTTCCATCACAGTGAGGAATGTTGATTCAACTGTGGTGGATGTTCATGTTCAATTTATTGTGTATTGCATTCTTTTTACTTGTATGCCTGTATGGTAACTCAAAGATCACTGTACCTTAATTGGTACATGTGACAATAAATGTGAACTTGCACTTGAACTTGGACTTGAAACAGGCCCTTCGGCCCACCAAGTCAGTGCCGATCAGTGATCACCCATATACTAGCACCATCCTACATACTTGGGATAACACAGGGTGAACAAAGTTGCACATCTTTGGAACATGGAAGGAAACCGGAGCACCTGGAGATAACCCACGTAATCACAGGGAGAACATACACACTCCACACAGACAGCACCCAAGGTTAGGAATTTGTCTCCCCTCCTTTAACTTTGCCAAACTTTAGTTTTAGGCTCCCATTAGTCAGGGCTGCCATAGCAGCAGCAGCGCAATAGTCCCCGTCACCTCATCAGTGATGCCCAGTGACACCCAGTTGGGCTGTTTGCTGGAGGAAGTCTAGAATCCACTTCACAATCCAATTGTGCAGCTCAGCTTTCTCCTCTCAGCCACTGCCACTCACTCATTGCCTGTGTAGGGATATTAACTTCAGTTAATATCCCTACCACTGGAATGCCTCACTTCAGATGGCCAGATATTCTGAGATTCTGTGTGGAAAATTAGAAATAGAAGGCCATTCATTCCCTCATGCCTGTTTTACATCATAAGGATCATGTTTGATATTTAAGCTCCGCGTCACTTTTCTAAAGTAACCTTTATACCTTGAATATCCAAAGATCTGGCAAACTCCATTGTGAATATACTCCACAACCGAGCCTCGACTGTAGCTAGGTGGTGCCAGAATCATTAGTCTGAGGCCTTTGGCCCTGGAGTACACGTCTCAGATAGCACCTATGACATCCAGAGTCTCTACTTTTAAGCTGACTGGAAATATGTGGGATGCGGGAGTGTGGGGATGAAGAGTCAGATTGTGCCAAGCAGTTGCCATGGTTACTTCATGCCGTGCACCCACAGTGGGGGAGACAGAATAACATAATCTGTCAAAATTCCTGCCAGTTCCATTCAGTTGCCCCCTCACCACACCCAGTAGCAGTAAGCCGGTCTGCTCAGATTTGCCAGATCCAGCACGAGGAAATATCCACAAGCTCTAAAATATCTACAAGCTCTTTAAAGACAGACCTCCAATGACACATAACCATCAGAGAGAAAGGTTGGTGTCATCTCCATGTTAAGCAGGTGCTTCTTTATTTTTCAGTGGTAAATCTAGTTCTAGGTTCTCTCCTTTGCAGCCACTTGGCAGCTCCCCTCAGGATCTTGTGCTTCAATCAAGTTCCCTCTGATTCTTCTAATCCCTTATATCCACCTAGCATATCCAACCTTTTCTCATGTCCATTCATCATTAACAGGTACTAGTGCAGTAAATATTTCATTAATCCTTCCTTAAGAAAGGGCACCAATATTACACACAATTCTAGACATCATCCCACCAATAATGTACCAAACTAAAGCATAACCTCAGTTCTTTTGTAAACAATTCCCCTCGCAATAATCAATAATACCCTGTTATATTTTCTAATTAATGACCAAATCTGCACACTGGACTTGTGTAAATGATGTAAATGACATCCAGATCCCTCTCGCACCATAGTCTTGCACCATTAACGTAATATAATTTCTTCTCGTTTTTTCCTGCCAAAATGAATCATTTCACAATTTGCTACATTAACATATCTCTAACCGTTTGTAACGTTCTTACATTCTCTTCACGACTAATTCTCTGACCTTCGATCAAACAATAGCCAACTTCAGGTGTTTCAGGAGATGTGCTTAAAAGAAAGCTGAGTGATCAAAAACCAGAGGGCATAGATTTAAAGTAACAAGTATTAGAAGGGAGATTTGGAAAAAATAGTTTGACTTGGCGTGGTGAGGAACTGTAACTCACTGCCTGATAAGCTGGAAGACGGCAGAAACCCTCACCATATAGAAGAGGAACTGGGATATGTATTTGAACACTCCTGAGCTGTAAAGGCAAAGAACCTGGTGCTGGAAGGACGGATTAGGTTTGGAAGTTTTTTTTCTAAGAGCATGGAGACAGGAAAGCTGAATATTCTCCTTCTTTGTCATAAATGTTTGATGATTCTATGATTCAAAGCTGAGTGAGTGTCAGCGCATGGCTAAATCCAACGTCCACTGCGTATACCTGCAGAAAGCCACCAAGCATTTACTCATCTCTGGCTGTTGTAACTAATCCTTCCGAGAAATAATTTCCTCGACAAAATCAAATAAGAGGAAGGTTCTTTGCAAAAATAAATGTTGCTGCCTGTGTGTCGAAATGTAGAACATCTGGCAAAGGAAAAAAAACATTTAGCTCCCAACCAGCTTTGCAACAAATAACCATCAATTTTTTTTACAGTGTGAGCTCAAGACCTGCATCTTAAGCAAGTGCAGTTTTAAGCAAGTTCCAAATCCCGTCAGAAGAATAATATTTTTTCAATTAAAAATCAATATGAAGCATGTTTAATATGCCAGTCAGTGTTTCATCAAGCAACAAAAAAAATTATGCTGATAGGGCCTGGGGAAAGCTCTCCGCTCCAGTGCAATCCATAAGTAACTTAACTGTATTCCACCCTAGAGACTGCCTCAGTGAGTTAACGTTTTTATAAATACAGTAATACTGTATTTCAGCAGGCGACACCAAGAAGCAACTGCAACAAATCATCCATCAAGTAGCTGCACTCTATGATAATCAGACCTTGCTTCAAAACCCTTTGAGAGCTGGCTGCGGGAGTCTGGCCCTGCATAATATAGAACCTTAGCAGGTTGGAGCATTTTGTTAGACTCCTGTGTTTTTTCCTTGCGTCTTCTATTGGTTGCAGCAGTGGTTGGGTTTATAAATGCCAAACATGTCAAGAATAAAGCCACAAAAAATCCTGCAAATTCTGAAAAAGTTCAGCAGCTCAGTGCAATGCCTAGAGAGGGGCACACGGTGATAATGCTTTACAACAGGGAGCTGGGCGGGGAAAGGAAGGAAGCAGTTTGTTGAGCGTTGGTGCACGTGTCATTTTGTCTAGTACAGTATCAACGTTAATCTGGTTTGAAATCGGAAGCAAATAATATCCGGCTCAGTCCATTCTCTTGGACAGAACTCCCTCACTTTTGTAAAGAATTTGATCTCAGCTCCAGTCTTCAATGCAAATTTAGTGAGTGCAGCTGGCATCAAGAGGCTTGTGTCTCTTTTTTTTAAAGATTCCTTCTTGGGACGCAGGTTTCTCGGTCCGAGCCACCATTTTATTGTCCATCCCTAATTGCCCTTGAGAAGGAGGTGGTAGCTGCCTTGTTGACTCACTGCAGTCCTTGAGGCGTAGCTATATTCACAATACCCAGCAAAAAATAAGTAACAGTGATTTATTTCCAAATCAGGATAGTATGTGACCTAGAGGGCAACTTCCAAGCCATACTGTTCCCATGCTTTTTCTTCCTACTAGCTGGTAGAGTTCATGGGTTTAGAAAGTGCTGTCTAAAGGCCTGTCCCACATGTATCATTTGCGCGTCACTGCCTGCGTCACCACACACCATGCACACGTAATGCGCACCATGCTCATGTAATGCACACCATGCGCGCATTACGTGCGTGTCACGACTCGCACGTCGTGCGTCATGACACGTAAATTATGTCGCGTAAATGACGCGCAAATGACGCCCAAGTGGGACAGGCCCTTAAGGAGTGTTGGTAAGTTGTTCCAACGCATTCAGCAAACGAAACCCATTGAGCCTTGTAGAATGAAGAGCCACAAATTTTGCTGGAACACTGCAGGAGATCGATGCACAGGGAAGAAAGATTTTGGATTGCAGTCCTAAAATGTGCAATTTTAGATGTGACATATATTAAGTGCAACATGCTTGGAGAGAACAAAAGGTTTTGGACCTGACGTTGTACACCACAGGAGTTTCTAGGCCCACACAGGTGAAAGCTTCATTAAGAAAAACCTAGGGTGAGATTGCCATTTAATTGCACTGCACTTCACTTACCTTAACTGTTTTTATTATAAAAAGATGAACCACGGTCAAATGTGCGAGAGTAATTGCCAAATGTCATTTACAATGTGGAGTTGATCTTTGTTATCAGATCAGAAGTGGAAGATGTGAGGGGGAAAAGGCACTCCACTTAATGCAAATCTCTCGTTATTTAATCCACTTCATATTCATCGAATTAGAGAGAACAATCGGTCCTGTCAAAAAGCCTTTTGTGTGCAGCATTAGTTTCATATAATAAGATGTAAATGAACAGGATTTAAATTGCAGAATCATTCAACGTACATTTATTGTAAGTGCACCAGTACACTCCTCAAACCATGCCAGAAAATACGCCAACACATCTGTCAAACATTGCTCGTGAATGCACCAATGAACCCAACAAAGGCAGGAAATGTTTCAACCACTCAGAGCCAGAAAAGGAACCAACCTTCCAAACAAGGGCAGAAACTTTAGTGGCCCCAATCTGAATGATTTCCAGGAGACTATTTTGGAGGGGGTTCTCTCGGGACAATGCGTAGACAGACTCTGATGCAGAAAACTGGGGGGGGGGGGGGGGGGGGGGGGGCAATTGGAAGCATTGGGGGCTTGGTTACGAGGGGGAAACACATGAGGGCAAGATAAGAACAAGGCTATTTACAAATGACTGCAGGCAGGGTGGTGCCTAGTAAGTAGGTCGATTGTTGGCTAGGTGTGACTCTGGAACTGGTAAAATGATTCTTCCTCTCTCTGACAAAGGTTCTCCAGCATCCTCTCTCACTGCTTCCCCGCTGTGATTTCTACTGCTCCCCAGCTCTATGACCAGGTTTTAACCCAGACTTCACTACCACAGCCACATGTGTTTTGAATGTTGAATTCTCTAACTTTAAGTAACTTCTACTTACAGCAAGGCTGTTCCCATTTGGGCCCAACACCGTCTTGGTCCCTCTATAGTCATCATATTTAGTTTAGTGTAGAGATACATCATTGAAACAGGCCCCTCGTTACCACCAAGTCCATGCCAACCATGGATCACCCGTTCACTCAAGTTTTATGATATCCCACTTTCTCATCCACTTCCTACACATTAGGAGCAATTTTACAGAAGCCAATTAACCTACAAACCTGCACTGGGAGGAAACCCACATGGTCACAGGGAGAACGTGCAAACTCCACGCAGACGGCACCCGAGGTCAGGATTGAGCCCAGGTCTCTGGCAGCTCTACCAGCTGACCACTGTGCCACCTGCATCATTAAGATATATATATCTTAATGATGAAACCTTAAATGTTGAGGGAATGATAAAGACGTTTTCGGATGTTCTCAGTGCCACCTCTCGGGTTTAAATTCAGTTTCTGCCCTGCCGACCAGACCATCCGTATCTTACAGAAGATAGGCACAAAAAGCTGGAGTAGCTCAGCGGGACAGGCAGCATCTCTGGAGGGAAGGAATGGGTGACGTTTCGGGTTGAGACCCTTCTTCAGACTGGTTAGGTATACGGAAAACGAGAGATATCCATATCTTACTGCAGTTTAAAATGCGGCCACTCACTGTCAGGCGCGCAACCAGAGTTTGCATCATCTGCAAACCTTTTCATAGTGGCCCCTACATTTAGGTCTAAATTATTAATATATATTTTACAAACAACAAGAAACTGAGTACTGAACCCTGTGGAACCCCACTGATTGTGGCCTTGGGCTCACAAAGCACCAGCACCCACAACCTTTTGCTTGCTGCCATTGAGCTAATTGTGGATCTAATTTGCCGCTTCACCTTAGGTCATAAATTATAGTAGAATTAGGCCATTTGGCCCATCAAGTCTACTCCGCCATCTCTCCCTCCTAACCTCATTCTGCCTTCTCCCCATAACCTCTGACACCTGTAATAATCAAGAATCTATCTACTTCTGCCTTAAAAATATCCACTGACTTGGCATCCACAGCCTTCCGTGGCAAATATTTCCACAGATTCACCACCCTCTGACGAAATAAATTTCTCCTCATCTCTTTTCTAAAAGAATGTCATTTAATACTGAGGATATAACCCCTAGTCCTAGACTCTTCCACTAATGGAAACATCCTCTCCACATCCACTCTATCCAAGACTTTCACTATTCTGTATGTTTCAATGAGGTCCCCCCTCATTCTTCTAAACTCCAGCGAATACAGGACTAGTGCCAACAAACGCTCATCATAGGTTAACTTACTCATTCCTGAGATCATTCTTGTAAACCTCATCTGGACCCTCTCCAGAGCCAGCACATCCTTCCTCAGATATGGTGCCCAAAATTGCTCGCAATATATGGTGCCCTAATTTGCTCACCAGCCTTTGATCCTAAGGGCTTTTTTTTTTTACCCGCAGGCTGTTAAGATCTTGTCAAAGCTTTGCAAAAATCAATACGACTACATCGAATGCACTGCCCTTATTGTCCCTCCTTGTTACCTTGTCAAAATGTTCAATTAAGTTGTCCAGACCTTTCCTCAGCAAATCCATGCTGACCGTTCCACTAATCCCGGCCTTCATAAATCTTAAATTGGATTTCAGCTAACCTATCAGACCTAAATTAATTGGTTAATCTTTTCCTTCATTTTTAAAGAATGATACAATATTGACAATATTGACAGTCAGTTTAGTTTGGAGATACAGGGCGAAACAGTACCCTTCGGCCCACCAAGTCCACTCAGACCACAATCACCTGTACACACGCTATCCTATACACAATAGGGGCAATTTACTGACGCCAATGAATGCACAAACTTGCACGTCTTTGGAATGCGGGAGGTGGGAAGCACCCAGAGAAAACCCACACGGTCACAGGGAGAATGTACAAACTCCGTACAGCACCCAAAGGCAGGATCGAACCCGGATCACTGGCACTGTATCTTAACTACATCACTGCTCCCCTCCTCACCTACCTTTGTGAAGAGCCACATGAGATGTTCATTATGAACCATGCCCACATCCTCTGCCTTGATATACAGATTACCTATTTGATTTAAAACAAGCACTACGCTCAGTTATCATTTTGCTCCTTATTTACTTATAAAATGTCTTAGTATTTTTGTTAATTTTTCATTGGTGATATACTTTTTCATCGTTTTCCTAATTTTCCTTTTAATGTTACTTCTACCCTTTCAACTTTCCATGTCCTTCCAAGCCTTCTGCTGCATTAAACTCCCGCTGCTTGACCTAGAGCTGCCTTGACCTACCTCACTTCTCATCTCGTCACTCCCATGCTATGCATTCGGTGGGCCTACATTTTCTTTGTGTGAGCACCCTGAATTTCCCTCTTTAATAGTTCTCACCGCGTGGAAACTGATTTATCGTCAGGTTGTTGTTGCCAGTAGCCTTCTGATTAATCATTTGTCATTTTAGTAAATTGATCTTACCTCAGTTTAAATCTTTTCCTTTATTTTATATTTGTCCTTTTCCAGATCAGTGCAAAAGCTAACCAAATCATGATGAACTACATCAATGATCTCCCACTGATTCCTTTCTCCCACCTAATCTCATTGTCTCAGATTCAATTCAGAATCTTATTCCTCTCCCTCCAACCACCTACTCCCCCCCCCCCCCCCCCCATTGGATTTGCTTCTTACTGGCTAACAGCTTATTCCCAAATCAAAATCCCAAATTGGAACTACCGTGCTTCCTATAACTTTCGTACTGACAGTGTCCCAGTTAATAATCAGGTAACTGAGTTCCCCCATTATCTCTGCTCCTGTTGTGTTGGACTTATTGGAAATTGGCCTAAAATTTGCTCTTCTATCTACCTCTACCCGTTCTCAGGTCTGCAGTACCGAGATACAGTAAAAAAAACATTATTTTGTTTCCTATCCAGAAATATCAGACCACTCGTGCATATAGTCATGCCAAATATGGTGCAAAAAGAGAAAGGAAGCAACAGGCAGAAGATATTTTATATTGGGATTGTTACAGAGTGAGTGGAGAGCCATGCGTTCAGAGGGCGTGAGGTTGGAGTGTGTAAAGGAAATGGGATTGTTATATTGTGGGAAGCAGCCCCTGTCCCACTTAGGAGACCTAAACAGCAATCTCTGGTGACCTTGCCCGCCACCCAAAAAAATATCAAGGTCGAGGTGACCTGCAACCTCCCATGCACGTGTTGAAAACCTTCCTCGACTATGAAGAAAACCGGCTTACAGACCTTACTAGACCTGCGACTAAAAAATTTTAGATTTTTAAAACAGCAACCTATTTTTAGTCAAGGCCGGTTTTAATCATGATGAAAAAATAGCAGCAACCTAGAAGAAGCCTCGACCACGCGGAAACCACTTTCGACCATTAGGGAGAGTGACCAAAACCTCTGGTGACCTCATGGAAATCCTGGGTGGCGGGCAAGGTCACCAGAGGTTTCTGTGCAGGTCTCCTAAGTGGGACAGAGACTTTATTTGATAATTATTCTAACATATTTCTTCTCACAGATGTGGTTATTTCTATAATCAGTACCGCTTGCCTGTTCCGTTAATCATCACTCTATCACAACTGAAAATTCTGTAACCATGAACATAAGGATGCCAATTCTATCCCTCATTGACCCATTTTTTCTTACTGACCGTAGTACAATATCACGTCTATCGGTGCTTTCAGCTCATATGCCTTACTACACATCTTGTATTTATATATTTTTATTTAGTACACACACGCTCTCTTTTTTATTCTATTTCTAACCTTTATTTACTCTGTCTTCTACTTCTGCATTTCTACCTTCTGAATCCTTGCTGAGCTTTCCATTTCCCTGCCAAGCTAGGTTAAACCTTCCTAAGCCTTCAGATGCATGAACAGCTGGTGAGCTATAATTGAAGTAGTCTGTGTCCTAAACTAATTAGAGGAAAGATCAAACAGATTTGCTTTTCCTCCTGTTGGGAAAGTGAATAATTTTATCTGTCCTGAATCTATGCTCGGTTTCTCATCCCCTCCCTTAGCTTAATGCCATCCCAACAATATCAGCAAACCTAACCGTAATGGTATTTGTTCCAGTCCTGTGGATTTGCAATGCATCTGGACTGTACAAGCCTCTCCTTCTTCATGTCAGGAACCAATATCACAGGAATCTAATAAGGGTCTGTCCCACTTGCCGATTTATTCGGCGACTGCCGGTGCCATATCACTGTCAATAGACAATAGACAATAGGTGCAGGAGTAGGCCATTCGGCCCTTCAGGCCAGCACTGCCATTCAATGTGATCAAGGCAGATCATCCCCAATCAGTACCCCATTCCTGCCTTCTCCCCATATCCCCCAACTCCGTTATTTTTAAGAGCCCTATCTAGCTCTCTCTTGAAAGCATCAAGAGAACCCGCTCCACCGCCCTCTATGGCGGAGAATTCCACAGACTCACCACTCTCTGTGAGAAAAAGTGTTTCTTTGTCTCTGTTCTAAATGGCTTACTCCTTATTCTTAAACTGTGGCCCCTAGTTCTGGACTCCCCCAACATCGGGAACAAGTTTCCTGCCTCTAGCGTGTCCAAACCCTTAACAATGTTATATGTTTCAATGAGATTCCCTCTCATCCTTCTAAACTCCAGAGTGTACAAGCCCAGCTGCTCCATTCTCTCAGCATATGACAGCCCCGCCATCCCGGAAATTAACCTTGTAAACCTATGCTGCACTCCCTCAATAGCAAGAATGTCCTTCCTCAAATTAGGGGACCACAACTGTACACAATAATAGTAAGATTAAATGAGAACTTACCAGTTCGAAGTTTGATCTGTATTTTATGAGGAGTTACGATGAGGGATTACGTGAAGACCCCATCCAGCACGCATGCGCGACATTTCTTCAAAGCAGCGGTGTGGATTCACAGAAAAAAAACACACAATTGAAATAAATATAGTAAAGAAAAAAATAAGAACTTAATTACCAGTTGATCTGTATAATAGAGGGTGGGAGCGGGAGGGCACGTAATCCCTCATCGTAACTCCTCATAAAATACAGATCAAACTTCGGGACTGGTAAGTTCTCATTAATTTTACTATTTTACTTCGGAGTCACGTGAGTGACTACGTGAAGACTTCAACGCTCTGTGAATCCGAACCGTGTACCAGCTCATGCTTCACTCACTGTCTGAAGACCTTAGAGGGAGGAAGTATGTTATTACAATCAACAATAACCTGTTTGTGAACAATAAAGGTTTATTAATGACAACAAAAAACAGAGAGCTCCCCCAGCTTAAATTAAAATATTAGCTGCAGACTCTAAAATTCTGTCTGCAAATGTAGCAGGTTCCGCCAGCGGCTTATTATAAAACCTTTGGAAAGTTCTTTTCCGAGGACCATCCTGCTCTGGCCAGAATATGGTCCATAGGCACGTCCATTCGCATAGCCGCCGACGTAGATGCAGCCCTGGTGGAGTGAGATTTGTAAACATTAGTATTGACTCCCGCGGACTTAAGCACCTTGCTTGAGCCACCTTGAAATGGTTTGGCTCGTCACCTGACCATGAGGCTTCTTGTGGCTTATCCATAAGGCTTTTTCTCTCCCTCTTAAGTTGTATGTTTGTGTCTATGTAATTGGCGAGATGGGTCTTGGCACACAGCCGTGGGTCAGATGAATATGCCCGGAAACTCCATGACTGGAGGCGTGGTACCTGGTCTAGTTTGTGTGACCAGTCCCTGAATATGAAATGTGAAACAGTCCAATGACTCTTTCATGCTGTGTGCAGCCTCAGAAGGTGGAGGGACTGTACCCTTTGAGCTGACACTAGTGCCATGAGCATGACTGATTTCAGAGTAAGTTGTTCCCAGCGTGAGTGACCTGGGTGGTGGCCATCCCCTAAGGTACGCCAGCACAATGCTGACATCCCAGATCTGAGTGTACCTTGGTCTGGGGGAATTGGTGTTAAAAATTCCCCTCATGATTTTGACCACTAGTGGATGGGACCCCAAAGCCATTTGTCCTGCTGCTGGAACCAAATAAGCTGACAACGAACTACTGGCTGTATTAATGGCGCTGTAGCTGAGTCCTTCCCGATGTAATCCAACCAGAAACTCCACAACACTGGTGGCTGTAGCTGTAGTGTAGGTAGTTCCTGTTTTGGAGCAATACCGTTCCCATTTTCTTATGTTGGTCAGGTATTGTCTCCTGGTGGACTCCCGGTGGGATGCGGTCATCATGTTGATGGCGTCCTCAGACAATCCCAGGCCCAGTAGAGGTCTTTTTAGAATCTGCAAGCCAGGAGATTGACTCTGTCATGGCACGGGTGACTAATGCCTGACACTGGGTGGATTAATAATTCTCGACTGCTGGGGAATTCCAACGGTGTTTCAACAGCCATGTCAAAGGCCACTGGGAACCATGGCTGTGTAGGCCAGTCGGGTATTATCAAGATTCCTGAAGCGGAATCCAATTGAATCTTGCGTAATACCCGACTGATGAGGGCAGAAGGGAGGAAAAGCATAAAAGAACATTTTCCCCCAATGCAGCGAGAATGCATCAACTGCTGCTGCCTCGGAGTCTGGTTCCCAAGCGACATACGTTGGTACCCTGGTGATTCAGCCTGGATGCAAATAGATCGATATCTGGTGTGCCATATTGCTTTGTAATTTCAGCAAATATTTTGGGATTTAACATCCATTCGATGTTATCATTGAATTTGCGTGACCTGGTGTCTGCCACTGTATTTTGCTTACCTGGTAGGTAAGTTGCTGATAACCAAATATGTCTTTCGACACACCATTGCCAGATTAGGTTGACCAAATTGTCACACGATATCGACTTTACACCACCCATGTGGTTGATATAAGCCACCACCGTGGTATTATCTAATTGCAACCGGACATGTGCATGATGCGTATTAGATGAATATGCTTTTAAACCATAAAACGCACCCAACATTTCTAAGTAGTTGATACCCCGTGTCTGTAGGCAAGATGATTCTAAATTAGTCCATCTGCCCCCTGTGCTGGATTGCATGTTAGTTGCTCCCCAGCCCAAAGCACTGGCATCCGTTTGAATGGTTAATACTGGGTTGGTGATTATTATGGGACTGGAACTGAGCCTAACGTTCCTTGTCCACCATTGTAACTCTGGAATGGATTCAGCATTAAATTCATAGCTCGGTCAAAGTGACCTGAGTTTTGCTTTAGTGCATGCACTTTTGCTCTTTGCAAATTTTGATAGTGCAAAGGCCCAAATTGTACAGCTGGGAAAGCTGCTACCATTTTACCAATAACTCTAGCTACCTGCCGTATGGTTGGCTAATGTTTATCCATGGGTTTGTTGCATGATAGTGCCAACTCTGATGCTTTCCCCCTTCGGCAGAGTTACAATCATGCGAACAGTATCAATCGTAAATCCAAGATAGTCCCATGGTAGTGGACGGTGTAAAATTGGATTTATCTGGATGTATGACAAACCCCAAAGTTTCAAAACAAATGTTTGGTGGCTGCTACTGCCGAAATGGCTGTCTCCAAGGTTTTCCCCTACTATTAAAATGTCGTATAAGTACGCCATGACTATATGCTTTTGTTTCCTCAATAATGCCAAGGCGGGTTTTAAGATTTTAGTGAACAACCTTGAAGCGGAGGTTAGCCCATTTGGTAAGCTTTAAATTGCCATGGCTGTTTCATCCAGATAAACTTTAAGTATTTACGATGCTCCTTGTGTATGGGTACTGAGTAGTAGGCATCTTTTAAATCAATGCTTGCTAGAAAGTACCCTCTAGAAACCAATAGTCTGGCTGTTTCAAAAGTTTCCATCTTGAAATGTATATACCTAACAGACTTGTTTAAAGTAGTTAAGTCAATGATGATGCGACATCCACCATCTTTTTTTGATTTTAGTGAAAATATTAGACACAAATTCCAAAGGTTCATGTTTTGTTCTTTCAATGACACCTTTTGCTAGTAGCCTCATCAGTTCAGCTTGACCCTCTTGTTTCTCTTTGACTGAGAGGGTGAATACCCTTTGGGGTATATGCTGAACTGGCGGAATGTTTTCATGAACAAAGTCAATTTTATAGCCATGAATGCTGCTGAGTATATACTTGTCATTAGTGATGGATTCCCATGCATCCAAAAACAAGTGCAATCTCCCCCTGTTAGTATAGAGCCCCTACTGCTCATATGCTGAGAGGAACCAGACCCACCTACCTCCATGGTTACTGGTGCTTCTTCTGCCTCTTCGCTGGACGATGAGGCGTCTGCTGGGCTGTAGAGGGCTGCTGTTGATGTTGATATTGATGTTGCTGGGGGTGGCGCATTTTCCATGGGGTCCGCTCTGGGCCCTGGCCTAAAAAAGGCTTACGGGGAATGGTTGCGGACCCCGAGCTTTCACCAGTCCCATATGGTGGTCGACGACTGGTGGACGCCGTTGGGTACTGCCACCTGGGTTTGTTAGGTCTGCTCGGTCCCAAACCTGCCCTCACGAGACCAAAGGTCTTGGATTCTTCCTCTAGGTCTTTCACCTTTTTCGGAAGGTCCTTCCCAAAGAGCAGAATTGGAGGTTCTGAACCCGGTGTTTTGCAAAGTCCCGCAAATTTAGGGTTGAGGGCAGGCTTGATGATTTCCTTCCGTAAATTGTTTATTTCATATTGAGTGGTGCACAGCAGAGCTAATGTGTCTTGCTGATTTGTGGAGATGTCCACACCATCAATGGACCGAGCATATGATGTTATTCCTGCAGTCAGGAGTTTAAGGATTTTCTGGAGCTTCAACTGCAGGTTCCTGATGTTCTGCCCCAAATGTCCCCAAATTTGGCTGTTTACAGCTGGTACATTCAATGATGTACAATTTTCTGGGGCTGTATATTGTTCAAGAGCCTCATTGACCACCTGTTCTTGTAGGGGTTTTGAGGACAGGTTGTCAATGCTGGCTGCAAGTTTCGGCTCTAACGGCCGACCCGCTCGTAGAATGGCCACGTAGCGGGTTGACCACACCCAGCAGCTCTTCCTGATCCTGTACACCCTGCGTACTCCGGACATCTTCAGCCAGCGACCCCTCTTCTTGACCAGCCCAACCTGGTCGCCAATGCTGCCTTCAAAAAGAAGGTGAAGCAATGGCCAGTGCCGTAAAGGGCACTGCGGGAGTGCCTGAGCTCCCTTGCGAGTCTGCTGCTGCTCTCTCAGCAGATCTCGCTGGAGCAATTGCTCCATAAGCCGTTCCATTCGTCTTAGGCGGCTGCCTGTGCCGCTCTCGAGCGGTGAGGCATCTTCATCCGAATCGTCGGATACTACCGCCCGGTTCTGGCTGCAGGTACCTCCAGCCCGCTGCTCAGGCAGCACGAGCGGTGCTGGGCTCGGCTCGGTAGTTATTCCCGCCGCCTCTTGCCCCCCCTCCAAAGAACATTCCTCAACGGAGGACGAACGGGGGCGAGCTGCAGATTTCTTCCCTCTGGTCTTGCTCATTCTTTCTGGAAAACAAGCAGACCACAGAGAAAAAAACACACGGCCACGGTAAAGCTTACCTGTCGGCCCGACTTTTCAAATTGTAGCGGGAGCGCCTTGAACTCCCGTTCGTCGCGGGTGCACTGCATGAACGCTAATGTCGCGCATGCGTGCTGGACGGGGTCTTCACGTAGTCACTCACGTGACTCCGAAGTAAAATCCAGGTGTGGTCTCACCAGGGCTCTTTACAACTGCAGAAGGACCTCTTTGCTCCTATATTCGATTCCTCTAGTTACAAAGGCCAACATGCCATTCGCTTTCTTCACTGCCTGCTGTACCTGTATGCTTACTTTCATAGACTGATGTACAAGGACACCCAGGTCCCATTGTACTTCCCCTTTTCCCAACTTGACACCATTTAGACGGTAATCTGCCTTCCTGTTTTTGCTACCAAAGCGGATAACCTCACATTTATCCGCATTGTTATTCAACTGCAACTCTGACACCTCCGATCTGCCCTTCTCCCTCTCCAATTGTTGATTAAACCTGACCATGTTATGGTCACTGCTTCCTAATGGCTCATTAACCTCGAGGTCCTTTATCAAATCTGGTTCATTACATAACACTAAATTCAGAATTGCCTTCTCTCTGGTAGGCTCCAATACAAGCTGTTCTAAGAATCCATCACAAAGGCACTCTACAAAGTCCCTTTCTTGGGGTCTAGTACCAACCTGATTTTCCTAGTCTACCTGCATGTTGAAATCTCCCATAACAACCACAGCATTACTTTTGCTAAATGCCAATTCTAAATGCGCCCTATGTCCAGGCTACTGTTTGGGGGCATGTAGATAAGTCCCATTAGGGTCTTTTTACCCTTACAATTCCTTAGTTCTATCCATACTGACTCCCCATCTCTTGTTTCAATATCACCCCTCGCAAGGGACTGAATTTCATTCCTCACCAACAGGGCAACCCCTCCCGCTCTGCCCACCTGTCTGTCTTTTCGATAGGAGGTATACCCTTCAGTATTCAGTTCCCAGCCCTGGCCCTCTTGCAGCCAAAAGATTTTGAACATTTCTAAATCCAGCGGCGACAAAAAAAATGTTGCGACCCTTGAAAAAACACACGTCATACGTCATCACGCCGCATCAAGCCACATATTTTTCGGTGACCTGATACGTCAATCAATGATGCCAGCAGTCGCCAAGTGGGACAGGCCTTTAAACCATCTTCTATCTCTCCAGCCAGTCATGCATTTGAACTTTCCACTTCATTCTACACTTAAAGATGCAAGGGCAATTACTATCTCTAAACTACGGCTGCTTAATCATTTTCCTAATTACTTTTTTCTAGCTATATTACAGGTAAAAATATTAACCTACCACTTCCTGAGACTGAAAGCTTCCACACTAAACATATTCGTAATATACAATTAATTACATGGTACAATTCTTAAAGTGGTTCAGAAAATATTACAAATATATTTCATACATTAAAACTGTGACAACTGAATAGGGTCCCATGGTCCCCCTCAACTCACTAGGGCCCCAGTTCCCAAGCACATTTTAAATTCACCAGGGCTCCAATTCTCATTCATGTTTTAAATTCACCAGGGTCTCACTTAAAAAAAGGTGCTCCTGTTCATAGGACTAACATCCAATAGTTGGAAAATCTGCTGGTCAACCAAAGCCCCAAGCCTGCTGAGTTTTGGGGGCTTTACTGTATACTACAGTAATGATGAAAAGCCAGTGATGTACTTCCAAGCCTGGTGTACCTGCTGCCCTTGTCCATTGTGGTGGTAGAGCTGTCAAGTTTGGGAGGTATTCGTAGAGTAACCTGAGGGAAGGTCTGTGGTGCTTTTTGTGGATGGATCTTGCTGCAGTCAATGTGTGTTGATAGTGGTGGGAATGAATAGAAACATAAAATAGATGCAGGAGTAGGCCATTCAGTCCTTCGAGCCAGTACCAGCATTCAATATGATCATGGCTGATCTTCTAAGATCAATACTCTGTTCCTGCTTTTTCCCCATATCCCTTGATTCCTTTAGCCCTAAGAGCTAAATCTCCCTGTTGAAAACATCCAGTGAATTGGCCTCCACTGCCTTCTGTGGCAGAGAATTCCACAGATTCACAACTCTCTGGGTGAAGAATGTTTAGGATGGTTAGAACAATCAAAGAGGGCTGCTTTATCCTGTATGATACTGAGAACTGTGAGTGCTGATGAAAAAGTATGTTACCAGTCAAGTGGTTCTTCACCTCATTTGGACTCTCTAGGGATTTACATGAGGTGACCTTCATGTGGACTTGAGCATTTCAGAAAATAGCTTTCTGGGCACTTCCAAGTACTTCTGCAGCATGCTTGGATGTCATTCACAGGCCCAAGTCAACTGTTGATATGTTTACCAAAGTGTAAAACTGCGAGTGTTTCAGTTGAATGCATAGGAATGCAAAAAGCTGCAAAGAGAGGTGGACTCCGTCTGATCCATCATGTCCACAGCTCATACCACCTACATAATCATAATAATCATAATCATAATCTTACTTTATTTGCCAAATATGTTTTGCAACATATGAGGAATTTGATTTGCCATACAGTCATACCAATAAAATCCAACAAACACACAAAATACATTTTAACATAAACATCCACCACAGTGACTCCTCCACATTCCTCACCATGAAGGAAGGCAAAAAAAAAAGTTTAATCTCTTCCCTTCCTTGTACTCCTGCAGTCGGGGGCCTTGAGCCTTCTGTTGTCAGGACAATCTTGGCTCCTGCAGCTGGCGGTCGGGCCCTCCACGTCGGGGCAATCAAGCTCCCGCATCGGGGGATTTCAGCTCCCGTACGCATGGTGATCGGACCCCAGGTCGGGGCTAGACGAACCTCTTGCGACTTTGGAGCTTCCCGACATCGGCCTCTACCCAAGACTGCGATGTTGAAATCCACGCGGTGGGGGGTCAAAGTCAGTCTCGAGCAAGGCCGCCAGCTCCATGATGTTAGGCCGCAGAGCGACCTGCGATACGATCCGGAAAACAATCGCATCTCCGGCAAGGTAAGAGATTGAGAAATAGTTTCCCCTGTAGTTCACTACAAACCAGTGAACATTAACCAATCGAACATCAAGAAGGCGAAATCTATCATCAAGGGATCCTCCATGAATCTCACTACTACCATCGGGCAGCAGGTACAGAAGCCTGAAGTCATACACTATCAGATTCAGGAAGAGTTACTTTCCTATAATGATCAGCTACTTGAACCAACCTGTGCAACTCCAATCTGACCTTGGCAATGGAACACTACAGGCAATCTCTTACACCACTGTGGACTTTTTTTGTTTTTACACAAATGTTTTATTTATTACACAGTCTTCTTTTGTTTAGAATATTATGTGTAATTTATGTAAAATTTATGTACGATATTTGTTTTTGTTTATTTGACTGCATCTTTGTGCAGCTGCAGCAAGCAAGACATTTAATTGCATCCGTATCTCACTGCACCCACACATGTCACATTGATGTTCAACTTGATGCGGGAAACTGCTTGCTTGCACACAGAACTGTTGGACAACATGCACAAGACAGTGGGAGCTCTGCTGAGCAAATCATATTGCACCCACCTCAGCAAAACGATAAAATTCAGCAATACTGGCAGCAGACTCGCAAACAAATCTGCAGCGAGCTGATGATCTCCTTACGTGGTCAGTGTGGAGGTCTTCAGCTGTTCAGCCTGACTTTGTGTCTGAGTGCATGAACCCAGCCAATGATGCAGTGGAGATATTGAAAGAACTTCACATAAGGACTGACATCCGTTCTCTGTACTCTTTGTACCTTGGTCCACACTATTTCATATTGCAAGTAACACACAGCAACCAATAATATCGTAATTTGAATAGTGGTTCCAACCGTGTCAAAGGGGATGTGGTCCATAAAACAAATCTTGCGATATATTGAACTTAAAGTTACGATTGGACCTGTTAAAGGTAAGTTGAAAACATTTCAACCTGCAAACAAACGACAGGAGTTAGGTTGATTGTTATTATGAAATCGCGGTTGATAAAAAAAGTCATATCAAGCAGTAAAGTAGAAAGGTTGGCTTATGATGCTGCTCCACAGATCAGCCAAGTCAGACGGGTCACAGTGGGCCATTACTGCTGCAATGCTCCAACGTTAAACAAAACTCTGACTGACGTTCACTATGGAGAGAGATCATTCCATGAGAACATAAGACAAACTCGATGTTGGATTTACTGAACTGCTTACCCTTGTTATTCTTTTTTAAAGTAGAACTTCCAAAGTTTATCCAGAACAGCATCAATAAAGATTGTATCTGGAGCAGGGAGAGTGCATGACGCATCTGTGTGCAATCAAGCAAAGCTTCCTACCTCAGGTGAAACACTGACAGTTTTACCCTTTGATAAAAATATCGACAGTCAGCTTGGGCTTGGAATGACATCCATAATGGATGCCATGTCGTAAAGGATTCTGTCTCCAATTTGTGCTGATAAAAGATGTGAAGGACCATAATATGCAAGAAAACAAATGTTTTTTCAACAGCAAGCAACTATGCCTTAAGGAGAGCCGTATGTAAGAGAGGATAGCAGGGCAGAACTATTAACACCAAAACTCTCCGTCCATTTAATTTCACACTCTCATTTCCTGCGACCCCTTTCCAACTGGCAAGCACCATTCAGCAATGTCACCCATTCCTTCTCTCCAGAGATGCTGCCTGTCCCACTGAGTTACTCCAGCATTTTGTGTCCATCTTTGGTGTAAACCAGTATTTGCAGTTCCTTCCTAAACATTGAGCTTTTATTTTGCTTGGAGTGTAGGATGATCACAATTTATACCATTTCACTCAATAGGTTCCCATTCTTGCATACAATCACAGAGGAACACTGGAAAATATTTCCTTACAACGTTGAGAGTGGCTATTTCAGCCCATCGAGTTTATTCCAGCTCACAGAACAATCCTGTTTATCTACAAACTTTTCCTGGCGTCTAGTCTCCCCAATCCCATCGACTTCCTCCAGGTTTTATACTCATATTTACACAATGGGTACGTCAGCATGGCCAATTAACCTGCGCGTCTTTGGAATGTGAGAGGAACCCAGAAAATCCAGGGCAAATCCACATGGTCACAGGGAGAATGCGTACATCTCCCTGTGAACATTCAAAGCCTTGATGCCCCAGTGTGCATCATGTCCATTTCTTCCTTTGTTCCTGGGATCGCTGAACTAGCTGTAACAATTGTAACTCAATGTAACAATTTTCCTTGAGAATCAGACATCTGCAGATGCTGAAAATCTGAAACAAAAATCTGAAAAAGACACATTCCACAGAAGATCATTGTTTCTGAGGGTTAGTGTTGTGTAGTGTTCACAAGACTGCTGGTTGCTGGGAAGAAACTGATCTTGAACCAGATGGTTAAGAAGGAACTGCAGATGCTAGATTTCGGGTCTCGACCCGAAACGTCGCCTATTTCCTACACTCCATAGATGCTGCCTCACCCACTGAGTTTCTCCAACATTTTTGTCTACCGAGAACCGGATGACAAATCTGTGTGCAATCAAGCAAAGCTTCCTACCTCAGGTGAAACACTTACAGTTTTACCCTGGAGTCAGTATAGATAGAACTAAGGAATTGTAAGGGTAAAAATACCCTAATGGGACCTAGCTACAGGCCCCCAAACCATAGCCTGGAGATAGGGTGCAAGTTGAATTCGGAGTTAAAATTGGCATGTAGTAAAGGTAATGCTATGGCTATTATGGGAGATTTCAACATGCAGGTAGACTGGGAAAATCAGGTTGGTACTGGACCCCAAGAAAGGGAGTTTGTGGAGTTCCTCTGTGATGGATTCTAATGCTCCTGTCCCACTTAGGAAACCTGAACGGAAACCTCTGGAGACTTTGCGCCCCACCCAAGGTAGTGGAAGGTAAGACCTTTTTTTCACCCAGTTTTATTACACCAGGCAGGTCTTACCTTCCACTACCTGCAACCTCCGGAAACCACCTTCAACCAGCATCGCAACCGGCTTCGACTACAAAATTACCGATTTTTTAAACGGCAACCTATTTTTAGTCGCGGCCGGTTTTTAATTATTTGAAATAATCGCCGGAACATAGAAGAAGCAGAAACCACTTTCGACCATTAGGGAGACTGACAAAAACCTCCGGGAACCGCACGGAAACCTTGGGTGGGGCGCAAAGTCTCCAGAGGTTTCCGTTCAGGTTTCCTAAGTGGGACAGGGGCATTGGAGCAGCTTGTATTAGAGCCTACCAGGGAGAAGGCAATTCTGGATTTAGTGTTATGTAATGAACCAGATTTGATAAAGGAACGTGAGGTTAAGGAGCCATTAGGGGGTAGTGACCATAATATGGTCAAGTATAATCTACAATTAGAGAGGGAGAAGGGTAAATCGGAGGTGTCAGTGTTACAGTTGAATAAAGGGGATTATGGAGCCATGAGGGAGGAGCTGGCCAAGTGGAAAGATACCCTAACAGGGATGACAGTGGAACGTCAATGGCAGGTATTTCTGGGAATAATACAGAAGGTGCAGGATCAGTTCATTCCAAAGAGGAAGAAAGATTCCAATGGGAGTAAGGGGCGACCGTGGCTGACAAGAGACTGCGGGACAGTATAAAATTAAAAAAGAAGAAGTACAACGTACTAAAGTTAAGTGGGAAGCAAGAGGATTGTGTAATGTTTATAGAGCAACAGGAGATAACTAAAAAAGGCAAAACGGGGAGAAAAGAAGAGGTACGAAGATAAGCTAGCCAAGAATGTAAAGGAGGATGGTAAAAGCTTCTTTAGGTATGTGAAGAGAAAAATTTAGTTGGCATGTAGTAAAGGTAATGCTATGGTTATTATGGGAGATATTGGACCCTTGAAGACTGAAACAGGTGAATTTATTATGGGGAACAAGGAAACGGCAGATGAGCTGAACAGGTACTTTGGATCCGCCTTCACTAAGGAGGACACAACAATCTTCCTGATGTACTAGTGGCCAGAGGATCTGGGGTGATGGAGGAACTGAATTGGAGGATAGCTAATGTTATCCCACTTTTTAATAAAGGCGGGAGAGAGAAAACAAGGAATTATAGACCAGTTAGCCTGATCCTTCACCTTCTGTGTTATTCCCAGAAATACCTGCCATTGATGTTCCACTGTAGTGGGGAAGATGCTGGAGTCAATCATAAAAGATTGAAATAGCGGCACATTTGGATAGCAGTAACAGGATCAGTCCGAGTCAGCATGGATTTATGAAGGGGAAATCATGCTTGACTAATCTTCTGGAATTTTTTGAGGATTTAGCTGGGGGGGGGGGGGGTGCAGAGGGGTAGTGGCTGGAATTGGTGGTGTGATGGGGACTCACAGCGGGCATTGGTCGCTGGTCGTTCTCCTCCGCCGGGATCAGAGTCTCCACTTTCCATTTGGCGACATCGGCGACATCTCCGACTCCAGGCTGGGCTGGGTCTCCGACTCCAGGTTGGACTGGGTCTCCGACTCAAGGCTGGGCTGAATCTCCGACTCTGGCCTGGGTCTCCCACGCTGGGCTAGGCCGGGTTTCCAACGCTGGGATGGGTTGGGTCGGGTCTCCAAAGCTGGGCTGCTTGGGGCTGGGCTGCTCGGGGCTGGGCTGCTTCGGGTCGCTTCGGATCCCTCTGAAAATTGTGTCCAGTTGGAAACCTCCGCCGGCCATCCTCAGCTCCAGTAAAGACGCGATGGCGCAGGAAGGGGTGGACCGTCCCGGGTAGTGACAGAGGAAGAGACTAATCCGTGCAGGCACTGGACTGGCATGTGAAGAGATCGATCTGCGCACATGCAGTTTTTAAGATATTGAAACCTCGTTAACTTTTATGACATTCAATCGATCGGAACGAAACTTGGTACACTCGCAGCACAGGAGAACGGTGATCGAACTGGCAAAATATCATAGCACTATTGAGAACCCTATTTTGTGCAAATAGAAAGACCGCCAAACCGGAAGATAACAAGATCAGAATTTCAGTGGATGGATGGATGGATGGATGGATGGATGGATGGATGGATGGATGGATGGATGGATGGATGGATGGATGGATGGATGGATGGATGGATGGATGGATGGATGGATGGATGGATGGATGGATGGATGGATGGATGGATGGATGGATGGATGGATGGATGGATGGATGGATGGATAGATGTTCCCTCTGAATATGCCATTCTTATTCCACAATGATCATTAATCCTGTTGGTCAGTGTGTCCCTGTCTTTCCATCAGTACTAGTGGCTGTAATCTCATCTAATCAAGTATCTGATTTTAGGAGAAAGGTTGGGAGCTTCAATATGCTATCACTATTTCCTTAACATTATTCAAAGCTTCAAATTTCTTCTGTAATGGTGCTTTCTATTGTATAATAGTACTTTCACCACCGTGCCTACTAATTTCTATTATTGTAACCGATCTACTTTTGATTTTGTGGAGAGATGTTTCATCTGATTACTGAAGTAGTATTACACCAACCGCAGCCCTTAGCGGGAGGGGAGGAGAGGGGCGAGACAAATCATCAATGCTGTAAATGTCCTGAAAATGCACACTGCTCATATAAAAAGATTAAAGAAATGCTCTGGGGAAATCTTACATAAAAACACTTCCATGCAATTCCTGTTTATCACATCAGAAAACCGAGGAAGAATTTATCACACCTTTCAGATCCTCTGGATGTTTCAAACCATTTATAGCCAATGAAACCCTCTAACAATGAAGTCACAGTTGGAAAATCTGTAAACTAATTTCCCATTGTAAGCTTCCGTGATCCATGCAATCTGTTTTCTGTTAGTTGAGGGTATATTTTGTAAAGAACAACAAGTGAACCTCAGATAGACACAAAATGCTGGAGTAACTCAGCGGGTCAGACAGCATCTCTGGAGAAAAGGAATATGTGACGTCTGAATAATGGTTTCGACCCGAAACGTCACCTATTCCTTTTCTCCATAGGTGCTGATTGACTGGCTGAGCTACTCCAGCCTTTTGTGTCTATCTTCATTTTAAACTAGCATCTGCAGTTTCTCCCTACACAACAGGTCAACCTCCTTTACTGTGAAAAAGAGAGTCATGACTGATGTCAGGAAACCATTGTTTACCGCAATGATTAATATGCTTTATAGTTACAATGATTACAATGATTAAAGTGACCTGGAATAACCACTTTATATTTCAATAGAAATAGTTTTCGCCACATATTCTTCGAGAATGTCTATTTTGCAAAGATAGTATTTTCTGCCTGTCCTATTTTATCTTGCGCAGTTAATCTGTTCGCCGGTGCCAGGTTTGTGTCTTTTTAGGAGAACTTGGCTCCAGATGTCATCACAGCCTTTGTCCACAAGTGGAGCCAAGAACTGAATTCCAGAATTGCCCTTTACATCAAACAGTGTTTTATTGGGAACGGCATCAAGAAACCCTGGTAAACTGAAGTCAATGACCATCAAGAAGGACACCATCCAATGCTTAGACTCGCACGTTGCAGGAAGGAAGAGCATGTTCTCCATAATTGCTGCCTCCGCTGAATTACTCCAGGACTTTGTATCCTTAACAGCAAAGAACAAAATGCTGGTGGAACTCAGCAGGTCAAGCAGCATCTGTGGGAGCCATTGTCAACATTTAGTGCCTTGAACCTGTACCAGATTTGGTAAGATAGCTGATGGAAAGAGGAGAGAGGGAGGGGTGAGACAGGGACTGGTTGGTTAAGTGGTTGTGGAGAGGTGGGAATTGATGGGCAGATGACGCCAGAAGGAAGGAATTGGGAGAGGTAGGGGGTTCATATATGAAAGCAGATAAGGGAAAATAAGAAAGAAGGTGGCTTCCTATGGGAGTGCAACTTCAGAAAACAGTGGTGCGAGTGATTTCACCTCAAGCAATAGGTTTCACTTAAGTTGCACTCGTATAAATTTAGCAAAAGTACCCCTTTTCAAATAATTACCACAACCTTACCTTTGCACCAGTGTGTCATTACTGTTGAGTTGCTGCCTTTCAGCGCCAGAGACCGGGTTCGATCCTGACTATGGGTGCTTGTCTGTACGGGGTTTATACGTTCTCCCCGTGACCTGTGTGGGGTTTTTTTCTGGGGTGTCCGGTTTCTTCCCACACTCCAAAAACGTACAGGTTTGTAGGTGAATTGGCTTGGTATAATTGTTAATTGTCGCTTGTGTGTGTGTAGGATCGTGTAAGTGTGCCGGGATTACTGGTCGGTGCAGACTCAGTGGCCAAAGGGCCTGTTTCCGCGCTGTATCTCTAAACTAATTAGGAATGTTTTGAAAATATATCTCAAGTCAAGACAAACATAAGCTATGAAATTCTGAGCAGGGTTGTGCTATAACTGACAATCTCACTTGATTCTAGCATGATGAATGCAAATTCCATATGAATTGAAATAATATTCACCATGTCAAACCACTTACTCTATTATTTTGTTACATGCCTCAAGTCTCAACTCTGTGATGAGAATCAAATTTTCAACATGTTCACGAGGTTAATTCCCTGGATGGCGGGACTGTCATATGTGGAAAGAATGGTGCGACTGGGCTTGTACACACTGGAATTTAGAAGGATGAGAAGGGATCTTATTGAAACATGTCAGATTATTAAGGGCTTGAACATGCTGAAGGCAGGAAACATGTTCCCGATGTTGGGGGAGTCCAGAACCAGGTGCCACAGTTTAAGAATAAGGGGTAGCCCATTCAGAACGTAGATGAGGGAAAACTTTTTCACCGTGAGAGTTGTGAATCTGTGGAATTCTCTGCCTCAGAAAGCAGTGGAGGCCAATTCTCCGGATCCTTTCAAGAGAGAGTTAGATAGGGCTCTTAAAGATAGTGAAGTCTTGGGGAGAATGGGGAGAAGGCAGGAACGGGGTACTGATTGTGGATGATCAGCCATGATCACAGTGAATGGCGGTGCTGGCCAAATGGCCTACTCCTGCATCTATTGTCTATTGTCTATAACATATCTGAATGATTACACTGCCAGAAAACTATTTTTAAAATGAATACAAGAGATGTATTCTTCCGCACTACATGTTGGAAATATACTAGATATTCTTAAAACATGCCAGCATAAAACTGGTTCTGTTGACGTTCTCAGTATCAGATCACAACAGAATCATAAAGATCAGGCAACACCACCGTGCTCTCTTGAAAGCCGACTCTCTCTTGTTGGCGAACCCTCTTGGATTCCTCCCCTCCACCCCCTCATAAATGTTGATGGATATATTGCATTATACCTGACAGTGAGATCTCACATTATATCCTGCAACCTTGAGGGCTTCCTGTTTCAGTCTTTGGTTTGGAGATTGGAAGCTCACAGAAGATCACAAGGCAACTGGCAAAGGAATTGGGTACTCTATCCTGATAGTAATTGGAGTGATGAAAGAAAGTGGTTGTTGCCTGTCGCATTACATTTTCCAAGTTGTTCCAGTGTTGTTTTCCTCCTTTCTCACTTGTTCTCCATATATTCGATTGCACCGTCCCTCAAAAATCAGCTGTGATCAACGATCTTTAACCACCCTCTTTCAGATGACGCTTGCACTGCACCTGTGGCGTTGGTCACTTTTACTCCTTGTCCCATCACAAACATTCCCTTTGTTTTATCCACCCCTCTCCCCTCTCTGCAACTTAAAACACGGATAATTTCCCATTTTTCCAAGTTCTGTTGAAAGGTCAGCTCTCTACAGGTGCTGTGCATATCCAACTATTTCTCATTTTATTTCACATTTTCACACTTTCCAGTATATTTCAGTCCCAGATTGCAAAGAGCACTCATTACAACTCTGCTGTGACATTTCCATTTCATGCACAAACATTTCTCATGTCTCCCTAAGCAAGACTGTCACTTTGAGTCCAATTAGTATTGAGTTATGGGTAGCTTTATGCCGTGCATTTGTGCAGTATACAGTTTGGAAATTTAATTAAATTCCTGATCCTAGATATAAAAAAGACAATAATCCATTACTTTCTAAGATCCCACTATAAACAATTAAATTGTAGCTTCCCATGGGAGTTGATTACACAATGCCTTAAAAAAAATAACTTAGTTTGAAAGTGATACCTACCCAAGGGGACAGAATTCTATAACCGCAGATGCGTTACACAGCGAAATAACCCTATTATTTCTGCTGGCTGACAACCAACTACATTCTGCTCTCTCTCTCCTTCTAAAGTTCAGGAATATTTTATTGTTTTACAAATTAACAACAACAACAGAAATAGCAGTAGACAGCCATGTGGTCCTTCAAATCCACACTGTCCATCCCAGCCTCCTTAGAATCTCCGCATCTCAAGTTCCTTATCCCAAACAAAATGAAATACTTCTAATGTATATCTATAGCTCACACAAATCCATTGCCACCCACATTATAGCAAAATAACACTTATTCACCAATAGCCAGACTGACACTGTTGATGTTTAGATTCTACCGGAAGACCATCTCCAGCGCTTCTCCAGCCTTGATTGAAGTGACAAGTGATATCGAGGAGGTCATAAGGTCAGAAGTGATAGGAGTAGAATTAGGCCATTCGGCCCATCAAGTCTACTCCGCCATTCAATCATGACTGATCTATCTCTGCCTCCTTACCCCATTCTCCTGCCTTCTCCCCATAACCGCCGACACCTGTTCCAATCAAAAATCCATCTATCTCCGCCCTAAAAATATCCACTGACTTCGGCTCTACAGTCTTCTGTGGCAAAGAATTGCACAGATTCATCACCCTCTATGGACTAAAATGTCTCCTCATCTCCTCCCTAAAAGAACATCCTTTAATTCTGAGCCTATGACCTCTGGTCCTTGACTCTCCCACTAGTGGAAGTATCCTCTCCACATCCACTCTATCCAAGCCTTTCACTATACTGTATGTTTCAATGTGGTCCCCCCCCTTATTCTTCTAAACTCCAGCGAGTACAGGCCCAGTGCCGACAAATGCTCATCTGCGGTTAACCCACTCATTCCTGGGATTCATTCATTAAATGAGTACAGCCTGCACAACTTTCAGTAGCATTTAGGTTGGAGCAAGCTGATTAATGAATGACCATCAATACGGACGGTGATGGCAATGTTCACCATCAATGCAATGGCCGACAGTACAACGAGAAAGAAGAATGTGATGTGTAAAATCATAGGAAAATATTCATGTCCAGGTTCCCCTCTATATCACAAGCCATGGTCAACTAGGACTACTCCTTCATTATTTCTGGCTCATCTCCCTTGCATGATTAGGTGAACACCATCAGAGCCAGGAGCCCAACCTTTCTAGAGCACCTTAGGAAAGGCAATGAATCCTATGATCAAAATAAATGGGTGTATTGAAAGGAAGAGTAAACATCTCAAAGTGTGACTTAAATGTGTATTTTGAAAATAAAGCAATTGACCCTTCACCATGTTTGAATCAATGAGTAACGCCATCTGGGGGTTGTCAGCTTTCTAGAGCACAAAAAGAATGCAGTGCAAAAATAGATTTTGTGCAAAGATAGACATTTGGAAACAAAAAAAAACAATCATGCATTTGGTTAAGAAACTGACATGCAATTTTCTGAGATTTCAAGGAAAAGACAAAGCCAATTGAATGAATGATTTCAAGAGTAATTAGTACACAATGGGACTCAATGTTTAGGAACATTTGTTGGGATTGAGTGAAGGGAATGTATTGATTATCACTCACCGCTGTCGATACACCAATATGCCAGTGTAAAGTGATTTTTTTTTCTTCTGCAAACCTTTCACACCAGCCTTTCTACTATTTTGGGATTATCTTGGAGAGAAAAAGCTCTTTCTCATAAAATTCCCCAACGTCTGCCGCACCTGCTTCTTCCAAAGTGAGCTCTGATGCCAAGTCAGTTTGAGGCCTCTAGAATTCACATAATGCCTTGGCCTATGAAATCTGTCAGCTTCTCAACAATCAGCAAAACCACCCAGTGTAATGGCTCTTAATAACTCGATTTGCTATTGATTCTCTCCTATCTTAGCCCATTTTGCAGCTTTGGTACCACAAAATCACATTTGTACATATATTGCAGTTGAAATGTCAAAACTCATAGAGATTAGTGATTTGACCACGTATTTGCTTAAAGGTATGTTTTAAAGAGGATTTCAAAGAAATTGGGGGAATTAAGAGGTACATAAACAAGACAGGGCTAAGTCATCAGAATGCATTACCATCAATAGTGAGGCAAAGGAGGAACATTTTAGATCCTATATAGTCCATTATTATATAGAACAGTATATTGTATATAGAACATTAGTTTGGGTTAAGAGGGAATGATAGAGCAGCCATGATTGAATGGCAAAGTAGACTTGATGGGCCGAATGGTCTAATTCTGCTCCTATCACTTATGAACATGAAGCCAGAATCTGTGGAGCAAATAAAAGAAGTAAAAGACGAATTGGGATAATTGGGAACGAGGCTGCAGATAAGGAAGTGTGGACTATAGAAACCAGGAAAGAGAGTTTCAAATACCGGAATAATTGGCAGGCTGATTTTGAATGTTACACTTAAAAGGAAAAGGGGCGTGAGGTGAGAAGCTGGCTGGAGAGTAATCAAGTCTGAAGCTGTCAGATGTGAATCAAAGTTTCAGCAGCAAATGGGCTGATATGGAATCCAATCTGGGCCTCAGGTCATGGAAGAGGAAGTCAAACAGAACTTGGAGAAGGACAACAGACAGATGACAAGCTACTGGGCTTGGGCAATCTTAGCAGAATGGAGGAGACAATGATCAAAATTAGTGATGGCGTTTCTGACAGAAGCTAAAGCTGCAGCTACACACTGCTCAACTATCCACAGAAAATGGAAACAACAAGGTTTCACATGATAGGCTGCTCTGTGAGACAAGATCAGGGAGAGCTAGCTAGCTAACTGGATCCAGAATTAGGTTGATGGCAGGTAGAGGAGGATGGTGATGGAAGGGTGTTTTTTGGACTGGAAACCTATGACTAGTGGTGTGCCGCAGGGGTCAGTGATGGACCCTTTGCTGTTTATTATCTACTGTACATCAATTATTTGGTTAAAAATGTACAATGTATGGTTAGTAACTGTTATGGAGTTTAATGCAGATGTCTGCGATGTTGCATTTTGGGAAGTCAAACAAGGGCAGGACCTTCACAGTGAATGATGGGGTCTTGGGGAAAATTGAAGAGCAGAGGGATGTAGGACAGCAAATACATTGTTCCCTGGAAGTGGCATCTCTGGTAGATAGGGTAGTAAAGAAGGTTTTTGGCACGCTGACCTTCTTCATTCAGTAGAAGTATAATGTTACAGTTGTATGAGATGTTTAGAGGCCACTTGGTCAACATGGATGAGTTGGGCTGAAGGTCCTATTTCCCTGCTACATGACTCAATGAAACAGGTCAGCACTGTGTGGGGGTTGGGGGAGTAGGGAAAGCGTGTTGGGATTGGGCTATTGGTGGAGATGGGATAGTGTGTCCAGGATTGGGGGAGTGAGGATAGTGTGTTGGGGACTGGGGGAGATTTGGCCGCAAATTGATACTCACTGATTTTGCACTAAATGCGATCGAATAATCAGAAAACAATTGAAGTTTGCACTCGAGGCTTCAAGAGACACTCCACCATCAACTAAAGGCTCAATGGGCCATAACAACCAGATTAATTCCCTTTGACAAATGTAACATTTGCAGCGATCCAGTTCTCCAGCTCCAACTACTTATACCTGAGAAGGATTGAAGCTTGTGTGGCCTCTGCAACTTTTCACCCTACCCCCCAAAGGAATGTAGAACCCATACCATCAGCACTGGCTGACACTCCGGCTCAGACCATACCTTGTCCAATAGCCCTGTTACCATCGACTTTACTACCATATTGACAGCATCCTATTCCCCAACGACACCAAATTGCAAAATACTCATTTAGTTCCTCAACCGTTACCTGAAAGGTTATATGCCAGATTGGAAAAAAGATTACATTGCCGTCTCAACTGGGCTATTCTAAGTTGGAAAGTTAGAATGTCAGAAAAGGTTCAGGTGATTCATTGGCAAAGACACTGCGATGTGAGATAGTAATCTGAGATGGCAATGGTGAGATTAGTTTATTAATCTACAATACTGATCTGGTAATATTTCTGCTTATATACCAGCACCTCAGAGTTGTATGTGTGCTTGATTAATACACCTTTGATACCAAAGCTTGATTTACGCGCTGGTAATTTTGGAATAACATGTTCATATTTACTGCTGACAATGTAGTCGCATATGTGTTTAATTTACACATTTTTGAATCAGGCATGTAACTCCCATGTAAAATGTGTGTTTGTGTGTGTGTGGGGGGGGGGGATAAATATATATGAATCTATATCTATGTATATATATATATATGTGTGTGTGTGTGTGTGTGTGTGTGTGTGTGTGTGTGTGTGTGTGTGTGTGTGTGTGTGTATATATAAACAGATGTGTGTGTGACATAAATATATATATTTTTTTTTTTAAATATATTATGTGTGTAAGTGTGTATGTGTGTGTGTGTATATATATATATGTGTGTTCATACATATATCTGAAGACGGGTCGCCGCTGGAACGCTGGAGCACCACAGCTCTGAAGCCAGGTCGCCACCGACACTGGAATGATGGAACGCCGACACAGCTCCGAGGCCGCCAGCTCCGCCATTAGGCCTCAACACAGACGGAGACGGTGACGGGGGAAACGACAAGAAAAGTCGCACCCCCCCCCGAAGGGAGAGACTATAACCCTGTTTCTCCCACCCACCCCCCTCCCCCACATACACAGCCTAATAAACCAAAATTTTAACTAAGACACAAGAAAACAAAAAGAAAAGAAAAATCAGACGGACTGCAGGTGAACTGTGTGTGTGTGTGTGTGTGTGTGTGTGTGTGTGTGTGTGTGTGTGTGTGTGTGTGTGTGTGTGTGTGTGTGTGCGTGTGTGCGTGTGTGCGTGTGTGCGTGTGTGTGCGTGTGCGTGTGTGCGTGTGTGTGTGTGTGAGAGAGACACTGTGTGTGTGTATATGTGTATATATATATGCTAAACTAAGTGGGACCCATTGGGTCCCATGTTCACACGGGAGGGCTGGTCCCCAACACAATATTCCACCTCCCCACCAATTCCAATATTGGTGGCCAGTGTGGGGGGGGGGGTACTTTCTTGAGCGGTAGTATGGGTGTTTAGGGCTGAAGGGACTGGTTTCCAGCTGACTAGTATGGACATTGTGGGCCAAATGGATTCTTGGGCTGGCAGCTCAGTCACTCAGGCCTGGTGGGCTGGCAGCTCAGAAACTGCCAGAATTCTGCCCCAAACAGGTGAGAGACTCTGTGAGAGAGAAGGAGGAGAGGGTGGAGAATCAGTTTTAGACATTTTTCATCTTTTTCTGCAGATCACAGCAATCACGGAGGAAAGTCTATCCTGGCCTGGATCTCACAGAGAGCTAATGAAGGGAGGGAGAAACATACTGGGGTGAGGTTTAATACTTGCAGGGGAAATATTTACTGATGGGCCAAAGTGACTCTACCTGGGCTAGTACAGGCTTGATGGGCCAAATGGGCTCTTTAAAAAAAAACACAGTTAAATCTCAGTGAAATGCACTTTTTCTGGACTTTTCCTGGCCGGACACAAGCCTTTTGGGCCAAAATGCACCTCCTGAGCAAATACGGGCATTTTGGTCAAAAGGGACTGGTTTCTCGGCTAATAGGACCCTTGTGTGCCAAAATTAGTGGTTTTTCACTTCCATTGCCATTGCAGTTTCAAGCACAGGGCAGGCCAAACAACTCATTTCATTTTTATTAAGGGCTAACAAATCATTTATTACAAGTACATTGCAGACTCACAGTTCAATTGATTTACAGCCTAGAATGAGAGTCGTGGCGTCTCCCTCGCGATCTTGCAGAGTGACTGAGTCATGTTCAGGTGTCCGGGGTTTTATAGTCCTCCCCCCCCCCCCACCCCCCCCCACCCCCCCCCCCCCCCCCCCCACCCCCCCCCCCCCCCCACCCCCCCCCCCCCCACCCCCCCCTTCCCTAAAGGGGCATTACTTCATCGTGGTGGTTGACAGGCAAGAGGATCTCAAGGTTTTTTAAACACTCATAACTTTTTTCTTTTTCATCGATGAGAAAAATCCTTGCGGCCTGCTCAGCGGAGGACTGTGAGTAAGATGGCCAAAAATCATAGTGATATAAGGTAGCGTTTTTTCTAAAATCAATTTACAGCGCAGACAGGAAGTGGTCAAGATGAGACTTTTAATTATATAAATATATATACAGTGGCTTGCAAAAGTATTCATACCCCTTGAACTTTTCCAAATTTTGTCACGTTACAACCACAATTGTAAATATATTTTATTGGGATTTTATGTGACATACCAACACAAAGTGGTGCATAATTGTGAAGTGGGAGGAAAATTATACATGGTTTCCAAATTTTATTACAAATAAAAAACTGAAAAGTGTGACGTGCAAAAGTATTCAGCCTCCCTGAGTCAATACTTTGTAGAACCACCTTGCGCTGCAATTACAGCTGCAAGTCTTTTGGGGTATGTCTCTACCACTTTGCACATCGAGAGACTGACATTTTTGCCCATTATTCTTTGCAAAATAGCTCAAGCTCAGTCAGATTGGATGGAGAGCGTCTGTGAACAGCAATTTTCAAGTCTTGCCAGAGATTCTCAATTGGATTTAGGTCTGGACTTTGACTGGGCCATTCTAACACATGAATATGCTTTGATCTAAACCATTCCATTGTACGTCTGGCTGTATGTTTAGGGTCGTTGTCCTGCTGGAAGGTGAACCTCCGCCCCAGTCTCACGTCTTTTGCAGACTCTAACAGGTTTTCTTCCAAGATTGCCCGTATTTGGCTCCATCCATCTTCCCAAGAACTCTGACCAGCTTCCCTGTCCCTGCTGAAGAAAAGCATCCCCACAGCATGATGCTGCCACCACCATGTTACACAGTGGGGATGGTGTGTTCAGGGTGATGTGCAGTGTTAGTTTTCTGCCACACATAGCGTTTTGCATTTAGGTCAAAAACTTCAATTTTGGTCTCATCAGACCAGAGCACATTCCTCCACATGTTTGCTGTGTCCCCCACATGGCTTGTGGCAAACTACAAACGAGACTTCTTATGGCTTTGTTTCAACAAAGGCCACTCTTCCATAAAGGCTCGATCTGTGGAGTGCATGACAAATAGTTTCCTGTGGACAGATTCTCCCACCTGAGCTGTGGATCTCTGCAGCTTCCCCAGAGTTACCATGGGCCTCTTGGCTGCTTCTCTGATCAATGCTCTCCTTGCCTGGCCTGTCAGTTTAGGTGGACGGCCATGTCTTGGTAGGTTTGCAGTTGTGCCATACTCTTTCCATTTTCGGATGATAGATTGAACAGTGCTCCGTGAGATGTTCAAAGCTTGGGATATTTTTTTATAACCTAACCCTGCTTTAAACTTCTCCACAACTTTATCCTGACCTGTCCGGTGTGTTCCTTGGGTTGCCCAAGGAACATTGTTTGTTTTATGCACCAATTGGTTGCACATGATGCCCAAGGAACATTGTTTGTTCACTAATGTTCTCTAACAAACCTCTGAGGCCTTCACAGAACAGCTGTATTTATACTGAGATTAGATTACACACAAGTAAACTCTATTTACCAATTAGGTGATTTCTGAAGGCAATTGGTTGCACTGGATATTATTTAGGGGTATCAGAGTAAAGGGGGCTGAATACTTTTGCACGCCACACTTTTCAGTTTTTTATTTGTAAAAAAGATTGAAAACAATGTATCATTTTCCTTCCACTTCACAATTATGCGCCACTTTGTGTTGGTCTATCACATAAAATCCCAATAAAATACATTTACGTTTGTGGTTTTAACGTGACAAAATGTGGAAAAGTTCAAGGGGTATGTATACTTTTGCAAGCTACTGTATATATATATATATATATATATATATATATATATATATATAAATATGTGTGTGTGTGTGTGTGTGTGTGTATATATGTGTGTATATTTTATTTATTATATATATATATATATATATAAATGGGATTTTACAATGAACTCCAGTTTTTCCCGAGATATTGAGAAAGCAATGTAAATTATCCAGCAACTGATGATGATTCACATTTCAGGCAACGTCTCTTGCTCACCCTACATTTAGGTTTTTTACTTGAAACGTTATCTCGTTGTGTCATAATCCAGGAGCCTTATGACAAGATCGCTACTTCCACCAAGCCACCAACTGGGAAGCGTCTCTCCCAGTTGTTACCAACAATATATGAACTCATACAAAAGACCAATTTTTAAAATTGAATTAATTTTGCTCAGGACAATACCTTTTATACAAAAGAAATGTAAGGAAACATACAATTTACTATCAATGAGGTATTTATAAAAGTATATGTTGCATTGTGGAGAATTGACAATCAATTTATGTTGATCTAAAAATTAATTTTCAAAATGATATTTTTAGCGCAAAACAACCTAATGAAAATTTTTAAGTTGTAACCTATTTCATGTCCAACAGGATTTACTGTGTCTGGAGATTTTGGTCAATTTCATATTGATGATCTATTCTTATTGAAATAACTTTGGTCACCCTCATTTGATTTCTGCATCTAATTGAGACTATGATAGACATTTTTCCAACAATGTAAGCACAATGTAACCCCGAACCATTAGAAGGCAAATCGCAAGCCTTTTATAAAAGATCTACTTATGCTTTGAACTGATAGAAGCACTTATCGACTTGTAATGTTAGTGTCGGAACCGGTGTTAGTAGCTCAAGGATCTATTTTCAAATAATAATGCCACAATTGTAACTGTCATCAAGAATAATTGCCTTAATTTAAAACTATCAAAGCACATTGAAGAGACAATTTACTAAGGTGACTACACTGTTAAATTCCTTTGACATGGAGAAATAAATTATCTGGATTACCATGGACACACTTTATAGTAACAAACAATAGATGTTGTTACAACTGGTAACTACTGCTGATGGCAAACATTGACATCAGTGCTGTTCATTCCATTACCTGTGTTTCTCGAAGCAGTCGCGTAAGCTTCCACTGTGATTGCGCACCGGACCTGCTAGGTCATGGTAATAGAGTCATGGTGTTATACAGCACGGAAACAGGCCCATCGGCCCAGCCTGCACATGCCGACCAAGGCGCCTCGTCTACATCAATCCCATCTGCCCACATTTGGCCCATATCCCTCTAAACCTTTCCCATCCATGTACCTGTCTGAATATCTTTTAAATGTAGTATTTTAAATGCTCTGTTGTGAGAAGTAGAATAGCACCGAAGGGAAGAGAGAGGGAAATTCAAATTTATCTTGGGTCATTTTAATCCAGTTTACAGATTGGCAAACTCACTGGATCAGATAGCGAATTCCCTCATTATTATTACTCTAACTCCAATGATATACTTACATCTACACAATCGTTTTTTCTTATGTGCTTGTTAACATGTAGATAGCTGTTTATAGCATAGGGTGTTATTGTCCTTGGCATAAGTTGGTATAATCACTTTAGATAGTACTTTGGCTTTCGGCTTGGTTTTCATGGTTAGGCGCTTATCCTGGTGTTATAGCACAAGAGCTTTGTGTTTTAATTGTAATTTTCTTTATTGACTTCAATGAAAAGAACTACTCAATGATTCATGGAACTGGCATTGACCTTCAATTCTTTTAATGAATGAGTGATCAGTTTATGACACACACTTCACTTGGAGACGGCAATCAAATGTTTGGAAATGAAGTGACAACCTTAGAACTGTTGTGCCCATTGTGTGCTCCACCATTGGAGTTTATCTAACATCTATTCTGGGACCCTGTTTCAGACTAATAGCTAGACTGTTATAATTAGGCAAATGAATAATCAATATTGTATTGTGCAATCTTTGTTTTTCTGCTGCAGTTCCAGTATTCAAAGCTGGAGACATTTGAGAACATCAAGAGAGTATTTCTCTCCAGCGCAAAATGGGGGTATCGTGATTCATCAGCTGAGGGATGATGGTAAGTGATAATGAGTAGAAAGTGTATGTACACATGACTCACATTTGATTTCAAGCCAAGTGGCTTTGTGACATCCAAAATTAATGTTGAGGACTCACTAGACCAAGTTGAGTGCCCTGCCAATAGGAAGGAATCTTCTTTTTTTTTAATCAAAATAAACTTTATTCAGAATGAAAGGTATATATAAAATGAGAACTGTGCAAAAATTCTTCCGACATTCTCAGAGGCTCTACATACATTCATTAGCGTCATATTTTGTACCCGGCACCTTGCCTCTCTCTTCCAGGACTGGTGATTTTTGGTTTAGAGATACAACGCGGAAACAGGCCCTTCGGCCCACCGAGTCCACACCGACAAGTGATCCCCGCACACTAACACTATCCTACACACACTAGGGACAATTTATACTTATTCCAAGCAAATTAATCTACAAACCTGTGTGTCTTTGGAGTGTGGGAGGAAGCCAAAGATCTCGGGGAAAACCCAGGTGGTCACGGAGGGAACGTACAAACTCCGTACAGACAGCACCCGTAACTGGGATCGAACCCGGGTCTCCGGTGCTGCAAGCGCTATAAGGCAGTAACTTTACCGCTGTCCACCATGCTGCCCTAATGGAAGACTCTGGACACTAACTGCAAAGTGTGATTCTCTGAATGTTTTATTGTCACATATGCGAAGTGCTAATGCAGTGAAATTATTTTACTTACAAACAGTCCAGTAGAGTATTGTCATACTACCGAATCCCGATTAGCATGTATATAGGAATAGTTCACTGAGCCCACATGCAAGAGGCGCCATGTTTTGGCACCATTTTCAAAGTCTACACTCTAGTTCTTACGAGCGGACCCAGTCCCAGAAATTCGACTATATACAGGCTGTTTCTTCGCAACTCTCTCACTTTTGGCCCACATCTCCACGTGTTAATGAAGAGGACTGGTAAACATGAATGAGCTGTGATTGCCTATCGCCATGCCTAGGTTAATAATACCATGCTTGGTACTAACTGTGTCTTCCTGAAATGGAAAAGCATCCGGTTTCATGGCACGGGAAACATTACTAAAGATAAATTTCACAAAAGAAAAATCGTTTTCGAAGAAGTCTGTCACCAATGATTACCTTTCTTTCACTCCAGACAACTTCAAGCATTTTCAATCCCAAGGGAATGGTATTTATATTTACAGTAAATTCATTCTAAATGCTCTGAACTCATAGGAAAACCTTCTGCAAGGTTCATGTAAGGTACCTTTATATCACAGACTCAAATTGCAGGCATTGTAATAGAGATTTTTATGATAGTGACATTTTGTCACTTAAGCTCTATTTCATTGTAACCATTATCTTTGCGCATGGAATGGCAGATAAGCCAGAGGGAGTTTTGGATCTCATAATGCAGAATTTGACATTTCCATTTTACTGTGTATGTCCCAATGTAATTCCTGTGGGCTTTTTTAAAAATCTTATCAGCTATCTACTTTTTGATAAATATTCTTTGTAGTAGTACTGAGGTAGAGCTACACTGTCAGAAGTCACATCTTTCAGGATAGATATTAAACCATTTGGCCTCTCAGTGGATGTAAGAGATCCCATGACATTATTCTGAGAAAAAGCAGTGCTCTTTTTGCTACAGTAGTGTCCATTATATATTCTAAAAATAAGCCTGTTACCTATTTTCTTGCTGGTTTTTTTTGTTTCTCCTGCTGTTGTTTCTATTTTTTAAAAAATAATTGATTGTTTTTTAAAGCTATGTGCGTTATCCTGCGGTTGGGAAAGGTCCTGAACAAATCTTAACTTTTCTTCTTCTTGTCCATATTGAATTGACCAAGCTCAAAGATATTTGACCAAAATATGGACTTATAGTTAGATATGGACCAAGATATGGACATATAGATATGGACCAGAATAGTTAGTATAATGTTCTTTTAGTAACAAATGCTGGTCTTTTCCTTGTACAAGTAGTAAACAAGAAATGACTAGGGAAAAAAATAATATGTAAAATCAGTAATGAAAATCTAAAAAAATTCAGGTGCTGGAAATCTGTAATAAAAGCAGAAAGTGCTTGAAAGGTCAGAGTGCATCTGTGGATCAAAATGATATGCAGAACTAGTACATTTTGATATAACAGTTATTTGTTCTTCCCAGTTGTTGGGGGGAGGGGGGGGGAGGGGTCATACAAACAGAAATGGGTCATTTGGCCCACCCAGCCATCACCATACCTATTTCCATGTATTCTATTCTATCCCAAATGCCAATCAGCTTCCCACCCATCTATACATGGAGCAATTTACCGTGTATAAGTCGGAACTGCAGATGCTGGTTTAAACTGAAGATGGAGACAAAATGCTGGAGTAACACAGGCTGCATCCCTGAAGAGAAGGAATGGGTGACGTTTCGGGTTGAAACCCTACTTCAGACCCATTTACAGTGGCCAATTAATCTAGCAACACACGTTTCTAGCATATGTATGGAAACCAGAGCTCCATGAGGAAAGCCACACATTCACAGGGAGAATGTGCAAACCTCCCAGGGTCAGGATTGATGCCAGTAGCTGTGAACCAGCAACATTACCTGCAGTGGCTCAGTGCCACTCACAGTCTACATTGACAATTAATAGAAACATAGAAACATAGAAAATAGGTGCAGGAGTAGGCCATTCGGCCCGATGAGCCAGCACTGCCATTCAATATGATCATGGCTGATCATCCAAAATCAATACCCCATTCCTATTTTCTCCACATATCCTTGATTCTGTTAGCCCTAAGAGCTATATCTAACTCTCTCTTGAAAACATCCAGTGAATCGGCCTCCACCACCTTCTGTGGCAGACAATTCCACAAATTCAAAACTCTCTGGGTGAAAAATGTTTTCCTCATCTCAGTCCTAAATCGTCTACCCTGGTTATGGACTCCCCCAACATCGGGAACATTTTTCCCGCATCTAGCCCGTTCAATCCCTTAAGAATTTTATATGTTTCCATAAGATTCCCTCTCATCCTTCTGTATTTCGGTGAATATAAGCCCAGTCGATCCATTTTTTATCACATGTCAGTCACGCCAACACGGGAATTAACCTGGTGAACCTACGCTGCACCCTCAATAGCAAGAATGACCTTAACAGTATTAAGAAAAACATCTCTAAATTCAGAGCAAGTGCCCACTCTGATTTATCCCTGTAACATGTCAGTATGTCTAAAATTAAACAGAGCACAAAAGATGGAAAAGTATTTTCTTCTAATTTATTCACAGGACCAGAGTATTCCTGCCAAGTCCAACATTTATGGCCAACCCTTAGTTGCCATTGAGAAGAAGCCGTGAACAACCTTATTGGATTAGTGAGTCTATATTCATGATTGTAGCCTGGACTCTGAGGTTTACAATTGCTAGAACTAAAATCCAGAAGTGGGGGATTCGTATTCATGGGATTCAATTCTATCACGAACTGCAGCAAGGCATCGTCCTACTGTGGCTCGTGGGAAAGCAGAATCAATCGTACATAAACATGTAGAGTAGTCTGAGCTATACACTATCACAGCCATCTTCCGATACCCTGAGGGAGGTTGTTGCAGTGGCTGAATCTCATCTTATGAAGTTGGTGCTACAGTGTGTTGTCAGCAGTTGTTATACAGCCTAACAGCAATATTAGCCCCTTCTCCCCCTCTGGCATTAACTTGCGGCACATTAAATAGAATCACTTATCTCTCTCTACCAATTTAGCCTTGAGATGATTCTCCATCACTATTTCCTCCCCCCCCCCCCCCCCCCCCCCTCCCCGCCCCCCCCCCCCCCCCCCCCCCCCCCCCCCCCCCCCCCGTCCTTTTCCTGCCCTTAGCATCTGGTCCTGCCGTTCACTCTGGTCCAGCACCACTGCAGTTTTACAATTCTCATCCTCATTCTATCTGAGCCTGTACCCCACCATCCACCATCCCTCTGGAACCTCTCCAGAAGCCTTACAAAATATCTGCTCATAGAGGTGGTGTCAATAGAGGGAGATGAATGGGATGGAATGGAGGTGTGCACTAATAAATCATTTGGGCACTTTGACTACCTTAAAAACACTCGAAGGGACATTGAACTTGAATGGAATGCTTAGTCTTAGTCATAACTTGACAGGCACAGATGGATAAAAGTTCTTCCTGTGTGACTTGAGGCCTTGGTTTTGTTTTTGCACTATATTGATTTTTTAATTTATTGAACTTCTTCTTGTTTATCATGGTATGACCTTCTTCTTTCATGTCCATCTTCCATGTTTCAAATGTTGACATCGCTGTCATCGTCCGTCCTGAAAAGGACGCAAGCGTCTGGCAACAATCAGTGGGAGCCGTCACTTGTTGCAATAGATGGTGGTGGCAGCAGAATTAGCTTGGGATACTTCCAGTTTCCTGTCCCGCGACGTGGACACTTCTGCTATGGGGCCATGGTATGCACCGAATACAATATTTACATACCTATTGTGCTGCTGCAAGTAGGAATCTAATAGCTCTGGTTTGAGACAAATTACAATAAAACACTCTTGACTTCACTCTTGACTCTTGGAGACTCAGTTTTGCAAAATCGATATCACGTGTTTTGATCAAATTTTAAACCAGTGCTTGAAAAAGAAACTGCTTTTTACCCTTGTAAGATCAGGTGTAATACTTCCACAATGTTTTATGAATGTGACATTTTGTCACTTAATCTCTATTTCGTTGTGACCATTATCTTTTCACATGGAACCAGAGGGAGGCTTGGATCGTCACTTCCTTTCATCTGCCACCGCAATGGTGCCTGGACATTGCCAGGTCTAAAAGTTGACATGGTAAACAAAGGAGAGCCTGGATTATGAGTTAGTTTGCTGATAAAGGCACCCTCCAGACTCTACCTTATCTGTGAGCTTTGTATTCCAGTGGCCTGCAACACTACCACCAATTGTAATATGGCCTCTTTTGATAGTGGTTCCTGGCAAAATTTTATTGATAGTACAAGTGAAAGGCATTTAAGAATCAACCTTGTGTTAATACATTTAGTGTAAGCAGATCTCCTTTTTCTGATCTAATTTTGTGTATTGTACGGTCATTCTCTAATTTGCGGAGTTCATGTGCTAGTAGCTTGTGTGATTTATCACCAAATCCCAAAAATTTTTGCTTAGTATAATGAAATACCCTAATAATTTTTGCAGAGAGAATCCGACTTAATTTAAATGTTAATGCAGCTATCTTATTATGTTCTGCAATGTTGGGTCAGCCGCATTTTCTAGGTCTAACTGTTTTATCTGTTTTTCTAATTCCAATTGTTCATTCTTATTTTTCTTGTTTTGAAAAGCTTGGTATGCGATAATACAGCCTCTAACATAGGCTTTAAAACTTTCCCACAGCAAAGATGGAGAAATACCGGGGGTGTCGTTTATCTCAAAAAATGTTTTCATCTGCAGGTTCAGATAGTCACAACAACTTGCCTCAGCTAGTATTTGTGGGTTGAATCTCCAAAACGATTGTTTATTATACATTCCTTCCAATTTTATTGAAAAAGTGAGAGGACAGTGGTCCGAAATAATAATGTTGTGATATTTTGGGTTATAGGTAAAAGGGATAGGATTGTCATCTACCAGGAAATAGTCAAATCGTGTATATATTTTATGAACACCTGAATAAAAAGAGTATTCTCTTCCAGCTCAGAAAAAAGGAGATCTGCTTACATTGCCTAAAGATATTAATGAAAGATTCTTACAATTCTACCAAACACTATATTCATCAAAAACAACTGCCGATCCTGCAAAGATGAAAAGTTATCTTGAGAATTGCAATCTCCCATGTCTTAATGAGGAGGAACGGGATGAATTAGGAGCAGAGATTATTAAATCATTGAAAAGTGGAAAAACCCCTGGCCCGGATGGGTTTAGTAATGAATTTTATTTAAAAAAATAATGATTTAATTTCTTATGCTTAATAGCCCTTTATATTCAAGCGTTTAAAGAACAGACTTTACCACAAACTCTTGCTGAATCAACTATTATATTAATTCCAAAGAAAGATAAAAATCTCGAGGAGCCTGGATCCAAGAGGGCAATAGCCCTTTTAAATACGGATCAGAAGATACTAGCTAAGACTTTGGCTCGTAGATTAAGCTTGGTTATCGGTAAACTAATACATCCAGATCAAACTGGATTTATACCTAAACGACATTCGTTTTATAATTTGAGACGTTTGTTTAACATAATATATTCGCAGAGAATGCCAAATGAAGATCTAACAATTATTTCTCTAGATGCAGAAAAAGCTTTCGACCAAGTGGAATGGTCTTATCTTTTCACAGTGTTGGAAAATTTTCAATTGGGAGAAAACTTTACTTTATGAGTAAAGCTTTTATACACTAATCTGGCAGCCAGAATACTGGCAAATCAAATGCTTTCATCTAAATTTTATTTATCTAGGGGTAACAGACAAAGATGTGCCCTTTCCCCAATGTTATTTGCTTTAGCCATAGAACCTCTTGCCGAGAGTATCAGGTCCTATTCAGGCATTTATGGAAACAATAACAATATACCACCAATAAAATCACGTTATATGCAGATGATGTACTTTTATGCATTACTAATCCCCAAGTTAGTATTCCTAATGTTCTAAACATTATAGAACAATTTGGTTCTTTTTCTGGATACAGAATAAATTGGAATAAAAGTGAAATCATGCCAATAAAAGAACAAGAACCTTCTCAACTCCAACAATTTCCTTTCAGAATTGTTACTGAAATGTTCAGATATCTTGGAATTTATGTAACTAGAAGGTATACCTCTCTGTTTAAAATAAACTTCCCACCATTAATCACTAAACTATATGCTTAGATTCAATTTTGGAAAACATTTCCTATCTCCCTTATTGGTAGATTAAATGCCATAAAGATGATCTTCCTTCCGCAACATGTATATTTATTTCAATCAATACCAATATATCTCCCTAAATGCTTTAAAGAAAATTTTTATTCTATTGTCACTGACTTTATTTGGGACTACAAAACCCACAGAATACACAAAAGACATTTGTGCAAATCCAAAAAAAATGGAGGATTAGCTCTACCTCATTTAATTTTTACTACTGGGCAACTGATATTAAAAATATAATTTTCTGGTTGGATGATACATGTCAACATGTAAATAGGTTAAAAGTGGAGAGGGAAGATTGTTTGCCTTTTAGTATAGGCTCGATCCTCCTATCTCCAAAATCCGATAATACATAGTACTATCCGTATCTGGAAACAGCTGAAATTCAGTCTTAAATTGAGAAACATGTCTCTCCTTCCTATTGCAAACAATCCCTCATTAAAAACCGTCTACTTTAGATATAGTGTTTGTTCAATGGAATAACCTGGGAATCAATACTATGGGAGACCTCTATAAGAAGGGGATTCTCTCTTTTTTTCAAGAACTACAGGAGAAATATCACTTGAACGCCAACAATTTTTTAGATATCTTCAAATCCGCGATTATGTGAAATCATATACACAAGACTGTCCTCTTATCGGTCCAGATATATTATACGATTGTTTTAATAGATATGCCGATACAAGTAAGTTGCTATCTTAAAATTAATAACCCTCTTCTAAATATTGATACCCCACCTTCCGAGATTTATAGGCGAGCATGGGAGGACGAGCTGGGTTTACCCATTTCAAAAGATATATGGGAGGAAAGCCTACTATACATACATTACTGTTCTTTAAATGCCAGGCATTGCCTGATACAATTCAAAGTATTGCATAGGTTATACTACTCAAAGACCAAATTGAATAAGATCTTCCCAACTGTCTCCCCTCTCTATGATAAATGTCACTTCCAAGCCACCCTAACCCATTCTTTTGTATCCTGTATAAAAATACAAAACTTCTGGACGGGAATATTCAATACCATTTCTAAAACACTCAAAATTCAATTGAGTCAGATTCAAAATTAATAATATTAGGAATGCCCTAAGTTAACGATATTCCAAAGACGCTTCCTTGACTATGATTTAATAACTGCGAAAAAACATACTTAAATTCTGGAAAAGTTAACAGTCCACATAATGAAGATGTGGATCACAGAAATGACCGAGACACTACATTTAGAAAAATTAAGGCTTGTTTTGTCTGACAAATCAGATCAATTTTCCAAAATATGGTCTCCTTTCATTGAATTTCTTCAGCAACACAATGGTTGAACACAAATTCAAAACCGACGCTAGGGTCGGGTGAGCGGGCGTAGGGAAGGGTAGTGGGATATATCTCCGCTCTTTTTTTCAACTTCTTCGTTAGTTCAGGAGTTTTTCTTTTTTTTTTCGAAATTCTTTCTTTTCTTTTTCCTTTCTTCTTCCTTTCCCTTCTTTCCTTTCTTCTTTTTTCCGATTTACTTATTATAGCGATATCACAAAACTTACCTTCAGCGGCGCTGCAGTTCTGCCATTGGCCGTGTGCGTGTCTTTGGCGCCTTTGAGTGGGATTAAAATTAGGTTTTCTCCTCCCTGTTGGAGGCGGATTTCTTCGGGCTGTTAGCTGCTGACGAATAATCGATTGGACTTCCGTTCCCGATTTTTTGTTTTTGTTAATCGCGAGACAATTTAATGATTTGATAAAAATAAAATGCGACTTCTAACTCCCTCAACACCTACAAAGTGACGGATCGCAAGAACGGGACAAACACCAGGTAAGTTGTTTATTTTAATAATCTTACTTCTTGGGATGGCTTTAATCAAATTTTACGTTGCGAAAATGTGATTTGGGCCCCATACGAACCGGCAGTGTTGTTCCTGCCAATATGGCGTTCAAATTCACCGCAAATGCAATGATCCACTCGATCGCGTTCCAGAAAAACCCACTCGCAAGATGATTTAAATGCTCTTTGTTTTGGACAATCATGTCATAAGAGCATCTAAATCATTTATATTTTGGTTTGTTGTCTCCCCATAGTCAATATTTTTATTTTATTGTTATTTTTTATTTTTTTATTAGAAGTAAATACATAATAAAAAACATTTTGTTTGTTATAGTCATACATTATTAATATTATTTATATTAACAATTGTATCGTAATTGCACTTCTTTATATTTTTTTAATTTTTATATAGATAGAAAATAGTAGGAAAAAAAAGAGAGAAATAAAAACATTTTTTAAAAAAGTGAATGGAGTATTCGACTGATTATGCATCCTTGGAGCTATATCCGTGGATTATAAAATATAATTCTTCATCTATTCTTTAATTCAGGTTTCAGTCAGGTTCTCATGCCGAACCAATTTGCCCCTTCAAATATTCAATAAATGGAGACCATATTCTTATGAATAGTTCTTGTTTGTCCATTAAGACAAATCTTAATCTTTCCAAATGTAGGGTCTCTGACATTTCCATTGTCCACATTTTAATTGTGTGGGTTATAGGGCCTTTCCAGAATTTTAATATTAATTTTTCCCAATTATTAAACTATAATGGATAAAAGTTCTTTGGTTCGTTGTGAATAATTGATTCCTAATATTATTAATTTTGAATCGGGGACCAAATTGGTATTGACAACTTCTGAAATTATCTTTAAAAATATCCGTCCAAAAATTAGTAATTCTTATACAGCTTACAAATGTGTGCGTAAGATTACTCTAAGTGTTGACATTTATCACAAATAGGGGATACACAAGGAAAAATTATGTTTAATTTGGTTTTTGAATAGTGCAATTTATGTACAGTGGTGTATATGTTGTAAGCTTTCATCCCATATTTCTGGCCCTTTTATTTGGCCTAGTTCTTTTTCCCATGATTGCCTATATATTTCCGTCATGGGTGCATCATTATCCAATAAAATATTATAAATATAAGATATCAATTTTCTGTGTTCGGGTGTTTATTCAAACATTCATCAAGAATTTCTCTCTTTCTATTTCTATAATCCTGTGTATTTGACTTAGCATAGTCTCTGATTTGTAGATATCTAAAGTAGTCTTTTGTGTGAAGCCCATAAATTTGTTGTAGTTCCTGAAATGAAAGAAAGGAATTTTTCCTATAGAGATCACCCATGTTAATAATTCCATTATTTTTCCATTGTAAAAAACTTTTATCCATCATTGAGGGTTTAAATGTAGCATTGTTTACAATGGGAAGTGCTAATGGTAAACAATCTAATTTTAGCGTCTTATTTAATTGTTTCCAAATACGTATTCCACTGTCTATCATTGGGTTTTCTTTATAGATTTTTTTGCTTAATCTAGTATTAGTAAATAGTATCGATCCAATTTCAAAGGGTAAACAATCTTCCTTTTCCATTTTTAACCAATCTGGTTGTTTGTCCAGTTCTTCCAACCAAAAATTCATATTTTTAATATTAACTGCCCAATAATAAACCATAAAATTTGCTAAACCTCCATTTATTTTTGATTTACATAAGTGTTTTTTATTTATTCTGTGGTTCTTATAATCCCAGATAAAGTTGGTGACTATAGAGTCAACCTTCTTTAAAAAATGTTGAGAGGTATATCGGGATTAATTGAAAAAGGTACAGTAATTGCGGGAGAAAAATCATTTTTATCGCATTAATTCTACCCAACATCAAAATAGGTAATGTTTTCCAGTATAAAATATTCTTATGTAATTTGTTCAATAAAGGCGGAAAATTAGATTTAAACAAAGAAATATATCTCTTTGTTACATAGATTCCAAGATATTTAAGTTTTTCATTTACTATTTTAAAAGGGAATTGTTGTAGTATATGTTACTTTCCATTATTGGCATAATTTTACTTTTATTCCAATTAATTCTGTATCCTGAAAACAAACCGTATTGAGTTATTAAATTTAATGTTAGGTATACTAACTTCAGGTTTTGTGATGTAAATTAATACATCATCCTCGTATAAGGAGATTTTATTTTCAGTATCTTTAGTTTTATACCCATATATTTCTGGATTTAACCTCACGCTTTGTGCTAATGGTTCTATTACAAGTGCAAATAATAGCGGGGATAACAGACATCCTTGTCTACAGCCCCGAGATAAACTAAATTTAGTTGATAACATGTGATTTGTTAATATTCTAGCCGTTGGATTAGTATATAATAATTTTACCCATGTGTTAAATTTCTCGCCCAGTTGAAAAGTTTCCATAACCGAAAATAAATAGGGCCATTCCACCTTTCTCAGGCTTTCTCAGCATCTAACGAAATAAGGCTTTCTCAGCGAAATAAGGCTTTCTCAGCAAGTAAGGCTTTCTCAGCATCTAACGAAATAATTGCTAAATCTTTATTATTACTTCTTTTTGAGTATATAATATTGAATAATCTTCTCAGGTTATATGAGGAATATCGTTTTGGTATAAATCCTGTTTGATCCGGGTGTATTAGTTTATTAATCACTGTACTTAATCTTTGAGCTAGTATTTTAGTTAATATTTTTTGGTCAGTATTTAGAAGAGCTATAGCTCTATATGATCCTGGATCATCCAGATCTTTATCTATTTTTGGTATAAGTGTTATAATAGATTTGTTTAGCGTTTCTGGTAATTTCTGTTCGGTATAAATATGTACATACTTTGTCTTTAAATGCGGGACAATCAGATCATAGAATATTTTATAAAATTCTGAGCCAATGCCATCTGGTCCCGGGGATTTACCATTTTTTAGTGATCTGATAGATTCTTCAATTTCTTTTACTGTTAATAATTTAATAATTCTCTATCTTTCAAATCTAACCTTTTAAGATTACATTTTTGTAAGAAAGCTTCCATCCCTGTCCGGTGATCTATCGTTTTGGCAGAATAAAGGTTTTGATAATATTGCAGAAATCTCTCGTTAATGTCCTTAGGTTGTACTAGTGGTTCTCCTTTGTCTGATATAATCCTATGAATTGTTTTTTCCCAGTCCAGTTTCCGTAATTGACGAGCAAGTAATTTTTGAGGTTTATCTCCAAATTCAAAGTGTAATTGTTTAGTATATTGATAAAATTTTACAACTTGGTCTGAATATATGTTTATTTAATTTATATTTCAATGCTGCAATTTTATTGTGCTTTATCATGGACAAAGCATTCTCTATGTCTAATTGTTTAATTTCCCTTTCTAATGCCTGTTGTATCATCCGATTCTCTTTATTATGAAATGCTTGGGAAGAGATCATGACTCCATGAGTAAATGCTTTAAATGTTTCCCATAGTAAGGAGGCAGATGTTTCAGTATTATAATTTATTTCAAAGAACGTATTAAACTGTTTAGTAAGATATTCCTGGGATGCTTTTTCCTTTAAAATTTGTGGGTTAAGTTTCCATTGTGCTTGTTTCTCCGTCTTACCATTTGTTTTAATCATGTGTTAAAGGGGCATGGTCCGAAATTATAATATTGTGGTATTTTGAATTATAAGTAAATGGAATAAGCTTTGAGTCCACCAAAAAATAATTTATTCTTGAGTACGTTTTATGTACCGGTGAATAAAATGAATATTCTCATCCAGTTGGATTTTCTATTCTCCAAACATGTTTGATACTACTAGTATCTATATATGCATTTAATAAATCACTGGAATGCGATTTTATTTTCTGTTGTCTTGATGATCTATCTAAATAGGGATCTAATGTACAATTTAGGTCTCCTCCAATCATTAAATTATGTTGTGCTAATTCCAGAATTGTATTAAATATTTTCTTAAAAAACAAAGGACTCTCAAAATTTGGTCCATGAACATTAATAAGAGTCCATTTTTGTGCATATAATTCATCTATTAATATAATGTATCTACCCTCACTATCCGTTAAAGTTGATGTATGTTTAAAAGGTATCCCTTTACGGATTAATATTACCACACCTCTGGATTTGTGTGTAAATCAAGAGTGATACGCTTTACCAATCCATTTAGCTTTCAATCTATGCTCTATGTCCTTTTTTAGGTGTGTTTCTTGGAGAAATATTACATCTGTTTTAAGTACTTTTAAATGTGCTAATACTTTACCTCTCTTAATTGGTTTGTTAATACCCTTAACATTCCAGCTACAAAATGTTATTCCATCACCCCCGATCTTCATTTTTGAGTCTTGCATCTTTGGTTTAGGGATGTCTATAATAGAGCAAATGGTTCAGTTCTACAAACCCGACATTACACCCGAATTCAAATAGATGAATTTTAATTCCCGTTGAACTTTCTCACGTTTATGTCTCCTTTGATATAGCTTATTACTCCATTTCAACTTAAAATTATAATAGAATATTATATTTTAAAAAAAGGGATAGATTAGAGGGTTAGTAAAGTGAAAAAAGAAAGAAGAAACTACATCTATTAGTAGTGTAGTTAGTGATAGCCATACTAGCATGGCTAACCATCTACCGACTTCTGTTGTCGATGTAAAAAAAAACTTAACTAGCTCCATGTTTCCTTTAGATTGATATTCCATAAAAATATTTTACCGGGGATAGGTTTTAGGTTCCAAAGTGTTCAAATTCCATTACTCAAATATAAAAATATATATATATATGTATATATAAAACGTATGAAGAAGAGAAAAACATTCTAAGTAATTCAGTTGTAATTAATTAGTAACCATTAGTAATGATTATTAATAGTACCACACAGTAATATTAGTATTTGTTAATTATTTATATTAATAATGTTATAGTAGTAACTATGAGTATAATACTCAGTATATGAATATAACGTCCATAAGAAAGGCCTCATTCAGCATCTTTCTCCAGTTTCAATTGTCCTTAGGTATAACAAGTCCTTAGTTGCATCCGATCTTACAAAGTTACATTGTTCATTGGCATAGTTCATTTTGTAGGTAGTATTCAGTCAACAGGCTGATTCTTAATCTTCCGGGAGTAATCCAATGCCTCCGCAGGGTTAGTGAAGGTATGTTCTTTCTTATTATAGGTAACTCTTAGAGTAGCCTGGTACGTCAGACCATACTTCAGATTTTTCACATCCTTCAGTATTCTTTTTGCATCTTTAAACAACGCTCTCTTCCTGGAGACCTCCGCAGGATAGTCTCAGTAAATGCTGATCTTATCTCCCTCGTATATGAGATTTCTGCTGCGGGCAATTATTTTCACCATCTCCTCCAGTACATGATCATATTGCACCTTTATTATCATTTGTCTTGGAGGGGCATCCGGCCGTGAGTGGCGTCTCATCACTCTATGTGCTCGTGCTAGCAGAGGCTTTTGATCCAGGTTTAGGGCTTTTTGCAATAAATCTGCAGCAAATTCGCGAGGGTCTCCTTTCCCCTCTTTCCCTTCCTGAATTCCAACGATTCTTAAGTTCTGACGCCTCTGACGTCCTTCCAGTTCAGTGCATTTTTCAGTTATTTTGCTCAGTAGCTCTGATAAGCGTTGGTTTTCTCATAGTCAATATTTTTATGCTAAATATCAGTTTTAGTCCCATGATATTGTCTTTTCCTACAGGACAATCGTAATGGGAAAATAGTTGGCAGAAAGGCATGTCATGCGTGGTTTGAAGAGCAAAACCTTGTAGTTTACAATGCCAAAATTGAAAAGTTGAGGAAAAACAAGGTGTACAGAGTTGCTTATTGGTTACAATCTGAGGAGTATGATGATGCTACTGATTATGATATGCCAATGTACCAGCTAGCAACTGATCTTCTCCATAAAGACTTGGTCTATTGCTAGAAATTTTAATTTATTTACCCATTACCTGTTATGGACTTACAGCATATAATACAATAATATTAAAGTTCTGATCTTGAGAATATCACATTTTTGAATTTTCAAGGCAGTCTGGGTGTTTATTACTATTTCCGTCATAATGGTCAATTTTGTAATTGACTACAATTAGGTAATTAACTAATTATATGCTTTAATTTGAGGTAATCCAGGTAAGATGTTTTATATTTGTTTCAGAATGCTTCAATCTATAATAACTGAAAATTCCATTCAGTTCTCTTAATTTTTAAGAAGGTTAGGGGCTTTTGACTGTCCTCGATCACAGCTTTTGTCAATGCAAAGCAATAGGGAACAAGATGCTAATTTCCGAGTATGAAAATGGCCATAACCTTTTTAATACTGAAGATATGAAAGTGAATTAGGTGTCAAATGTTATGCTTTATCTGATGGGAAAAATTGCAGACTTGATTTTTAAAATCTCAAAATTTTATAACATTGCTACTTATTAGTTTATAAAATGTAAAAACTGAAGCTGTATGAAAATTGTATAATTGTTAAGTCGATTACTTTCTCCTTGTACAATTGCTTCTAATAAAATAAATAAATAAAATAAAATAAAAATACATTTAGTGGCTGCAATTTCAAATTATCAGTGATCTTTCATTCCTCACGGCAGGTTGTTGCAGTGGCTAAAAGTTATTTAAGAGCAACGGGATTGTTTTTTTGTCAGGAGTCCTGACATCCTTACTTCTGTCACAATGTTACAATATCAGATACACACCATCTACTTCCCCCTGCCACTGTGGGATTTTATAATGCAGACTTAAATGCAGATATAAAGCTTTGAGTTTAAGAAAAGAGAGAGAGAGAGAGAGAGAGAGAGAGAGAGAGAGAGAGAGAGAGGAGGGGGAGAGGGAGGAGGGGGAGAGGGAGGGGGAGAGAGGGGTAGAGGGGGAGAGAGGGATAGAGGGGGGAGAGGTGGAGGGTGGGGAGGGAGGGGTAGAGGGCAAGGGGAGAGGGATGGGGAGATGGGGGAGAGAGGGAGAGGGGAGGGGGAGAGGGCAAGGGGAGAGGGATGGGGAGAGAGGGAGAGGGAGAGGGAGAGGGGGGGGGGGAGGGGGAGGGGAGGGGGAGGGAGAAAAAGCCTTCCCACATTTTAGGTGATGCAGGATGAATAGTACTCGCACACCTTGCATGGGGATTTGCTGACAAATAGATTCTTGGTCACTGAAGAAAATAAAGAAAGTTAAGAGAAAGTCAAAGTGAAATATTCTCTCACAAGTATGGAATAATAAATATCTTCACCAGCATCAAAGGAACTAAGGGACTCACATTTTCAGTCTGCTGCTGCTTATAATTCCATGCCTGCCACAGAAGAGCGGTGTTCACTGGAAGCTTTCTTCCATCAGAAGACGACTTTCCAAGAGCCACTTGTAGATGTGAAAGGAAGGAACAAGCTATTTCAGCTAAGGAGAGTGGGCTGTGTTTTCTATGCTACTGAGTTGGCCCTGAGCCGAGATGTTTCACAAAGGGAAGAAGTGTAGACTTCGCTGTGACTGTGGGGAGCAGGCAAGTGATTTATAAGGCTGACATTGGTCGGGGAAGCACATTTACAGGTCAACCAATAGAAGGAAAGAATGCAATCTCCTACTATCGTCGTTTGATAATTTCACTTCAAATGGAAGTTCACCTAATTAACATCTTCATCAACAAACACTCAAAGTCGACTTTGAGTGTCCACGAAGATAGACACAAAATGTTGGACCAACTCAGTGGGACAGGCAGCATCTCTGGAGAGAAGGATGGGTGACGTTTCGAATACGAATTTTGATTTACCAAAAATGACACATCGTGCTGAAGTAACTTAGCGGGTCAGCAGCACCTCTGGAGAACATGGATAGGTGACATTTTGGGTTGGGTTCCTTCATCAGACTGATTCCTGGGATGGCACGACTTCCATATGAAGAAAGACTGGATAGACTTGGCTTGTACTCGCTTGAATTTAGAAGATTGAGGGGTGATCTCATAGAGACTTACAAAATTCTTAAGGGGTTGGTCAGGCTAGATGCAGGAAGATTGTTCCCGATGTTGGGGAAGTCCAGGACAAGGGGTCACAGTTTAAGGATAAGGGGGGAAGTCTTTTAGGACCGAGATGAGAAAATCGTTTTTCACAGAGAGTGGTGAATCTGTGAAATTCTCTGCCACAGAAGGTAGTTGAGGCCAGTTCGTTGGCCATATTTAAGAGGGAGTTGGATGTGGCCCTTGTGGCTGAAGGGATCAGGGGGTATGGAGAGAAGGCAGGTACAGGATACTGAGTTGGATGATCAGCCATGATCATATTGAATGGCGGTGCAGGCTCGAAGGGCCAAATGGCCTGCTCCTGCACCTAATTTCTATGTTTCTATGTTTCTATCAGACCCTTCTTTTTAGCTACAGTGGAGATGGGACATAGCCTGGCAAGTGATAGGCGGTTACAGGTGGGGAAAGGCGGGGGTGCATGAATGGCAATGATGCTATGTGTGAGGAAAAAGGAAGGCACCAACACTCCTGGGTATAAGACCGGCAATATTGCACACTGAGAATGTATGGCTTGTAGGCTACCCAAGGTGAATATGAGGTACTATTCTTCCAATTGTACCTCTGCGTTGTATTTGCTTTTACATCTTCAATGTGGTTCCAACAGATTACAGTTCAATATTAGTGTTGGGCCTGGTCCTGTTAAAGGTTGACATCACTACTTAAGACGTATAGAGTCTCGTGATTGAATCTGGAATTGTAAGAGCTTTTCTTTCAGCCTTAAGAGCCTAAATTGTTGCCTTCTCCATGATCTTGAGGGCTGCACACTGGCGCAGTGATAGAGTTGCTGCCTCACGGACTTGGGTTCGATCCTGACTATGGGTGCTGTCTGTGTGGAGTTTGCATGTTCACCCTGTGTCTGCGTGGGTTTCCTCCATGTGTGTCTGGATTCCTCCAACATGCCTCAAAGATGTGCGGGTTTGCAGGTTAATTAGCCGCTGTAAATTGCCCCGGTGTAGTTAGGATAGAACTAGTGTACAGGTGATCCTTGGTCGGCACAGACTCGGTGAGCCAAAGGAACTGTTTCTACGCTGTATCTCTAAACTAAACCATATCTGTAGACCCAAATCCCTCTGCTGTGGTATAGTTGAGTATGATTAGTGCTGAATTTTAACCAAAAAATTGTACCTCACAATTATTGACATTTAATTCCTTCTCCCAATTCCTAAAATGAAGAAGGTCATGGAAGCGTAGAACACAGAAACTGGGCTAAGCTCAACCATGCCGACAATAATGCTTATCCCATTTACACTTATTAGGCCCATACACCTCGAAGCATTTCCTATCCAAGAACCTGTCCAAACAACTTTTAAAACACTGCAATTGTATCAACATCCATAACGTCCTCTGGCAGCTCATTGCATATGTTCACCACCCTCTGTGTGAAAGTTTACACCTCAGACATCCTTTAATTATTCTCTTCCCTCACTTTAAACTTGTGCAGTCTAGACTCCCCTGCAGTGGGGAAAAAAGATCCTATCCTATCAAGTTCATTATCTCACCATGTGTCATGGCCTCCATTTGATGCTAAAATGAATTAATTGTAACTTAGAGAAGGCACAAGAGACTGCAGATGCTGGGATTTGTAGCAGATAAAGGAGAGCTGCCGGAGGAACTCAGCGGGTCAGACGGCATCTGTGGAAAGAAATGGGCAGTGCACGTAATGTCTATCTTAGTGACATCTGCTGATTTTCATAACATTCGACCTATGCACAATTTATTGATGGATGCTGTGAATAGAAACGTAGAAGAAATGAGCCCAGTGGGACACCTTTAAACAACTTTATAGCAACTGCACCTATCTATGCAGCAGTCAAAAATGAACCCAACTCTGTTTATAAGACTGTGGCTTTCTTATAAGTATGTGAAAGGTCTACTCCTTAATATAGTGGAACACTAAGCACTTAGGAAGAGGAGGGGGGATGAAGAGTATAGGATGGGCAGAGGCAGAGGACAGTCTGAAGAAGGGTCTTGACCCAAAAGGTCCCCTATTCCTTTTCTCCGGAGATGCTGTCTGACCCGCTGAGTTACTCCAGCTTTTTGTGTCTTTCTTCGGCAGAGGAAGTGATCAGTGCTGATGATGAGGAAGGTGTACAACGCACTGGAAAATTATAGCATGGAGATGGGCATGAACGGGATTGATGGTAGGAGCTAAAGAACATTTGATGGAAAATTGAACTGATTACTGTTAAAACTGATTTGGGGACTTTGATTTGTACAGTTTTGATATTAAGCAGAAAATATTAAATTTCTTAAGAGATTGGTTTGGTGCTACAAGTACTCTGTCATGGGGTATTGGATCGGGCTGGTGTTCCACAGGAGGAACCATTAATCTTATGTGTTTACATTGATATGTTACATTGAGTGAGCTGTCAGTCTGGAGGTTGATGTTCCTATTTCCAGTGGTGCTGTAAATGAGTGTGATACTGTGTTTGTTTCTCGTACAGTAATGTCACCAGTTCATTGAATTAGAACAGGGCAGCACTAAACCAGTCAATCCGAACTGATACCTGAATAAATCTCCATGTCATCAGGCTATGTCAACCTAAGCTCTTGTTACCGAAGCTCTGAAATATCTCCTTGCAATCTCTCATTTCAAGGACACTCGCTGCACACCGTGCTATCACTGGGGAATCTTCAATCTTAAGCCTCTGCAGGAAGTCTGATATAGATTAATGTGCAGACTTGTTGCGAAGTACCGCATTCTGTCTTACAGCTGGATCTCAGCCAGTGCAGCCTGACACAAATGAGACTCCGCTAGATAGGAGCTGCGGACTGGGGGCACTAATAAGTCTCCCGATCATGACAGGTTATGCTAGCTGCGTTGAAGTTGCTGCAAAGTGCCTGCCCCAGTTTGGCGCAGCCTTCGAAGCAGTGCCCTTAAAATGCTTTATTTATGTTCCAATGATTAAAAACAAATGGCATAAAATGGGTAATGTTCGGAATCCATGCTCCAGATGCGACCCTTTCTTTTCAGTACACAGGCTAACCTTAATAATTGCAAAGAATTACAAACCTTTCTTGCTTCCAGTTCCTCCCCCCTACAATCAGTCTGAAGAAGGGTCCCAAACCAATAAGTCATCTATTCATTTTCTCCTGAGATGCTGCCTGACCCGCTGAGTTACTCCAGCACTTTGTGTCTATGTCTGGATAATTACAAATCTGATAACTTAGGTTCTGTGGTGGGGACAATAACGGAAGATGTATTTACATATGGTGTGAGGAAAATGAACATTTTGCTTGACATTGAGTCTTTACAGAAGTCTTTACACACTTGGCAAATAAGAGAAAGCATTAGAAGAATTGCACAGTGACTGCGGGGTAAGCCTTTGACATCTTCCTACTGACTTCAAAACAAAATTGATGCTGTTCACTCCCTTTAATACTCTGCAAAAGATTCTGCAGTGTTTCCTGCTGGTCTCGGAGGTATTGTGGAAAATCTTCACCACACAATCTTCAAATGAACTGACATGAATCATAAGACCAAGGTAAGCAACCTGATGGCAGATAAAAGATAATTCGGGATAATTTAATGAAGTTAAGGTGAAAGAGCCTAAGAATCTTAGGATTCTGAGGCAACTGAATGGGAAAATTCCAGAGGTCATCAGCAGAGGTTTTTCCACTCCTCCATTGAGATCGGATGCATGCTGGACGACTGGACAATCGTCAATCCTGCAATATTTCCTGCTTGTCCCCAAGATCTTCTGGAAATGTTCCAATTTATAAAGGGATACAAAGTTGACCTGGGTAACTACAAACAGGTTTAGCCTAACATATCCAGGACAGAAAATGTTAGCCTTAAGATGAAGGATGAACGAACACAAAACAAATACAGGATCAGTCTGAAGAAGGGTTTCTGGCCGAAACGTTGCCTATTTCCTTCGCTCCATAGATGCTGCTGCACCTGCTGAGTTACTCCAGCACTTTTGTCTACCTTCGATTTTCCAGCATCTGCAGTTCCATCTTAAACAAAACAAATACATGTCTGACATTGAATTTTAAAGGAAGTCACAGATTTGGCAAATAAGAAAATGTATTAGAAGAAGTGTGCATATGGGAATCCTTTGTCAAGATGTCATGCTGAAGGTTATTTGAGAAGTCTAAAGAGTGAGGAAATTGAGAGTGTTCAATTATGCAGTTGCCTGAGTGCTTTGCCCCAGCATTAGTCTATGGTGGCCTGATCTTGCAAACCCTTCCAGTGAGCAGCAAATCTAAACCACGTCCCCACCTCACCTTTACAAAGGGCTATCAAAAAGGTCCTGAGCAAGAGGGCGGCACGGTATGGTTGCTGCTTTACAGCGCTTACAGCGCCAGACATCCGGGTTCGATCCTGGCTATGGGCGCTGTCTGTACCGAATTTGCACGTTCTCCCTATGACCTGCATGCGTTTTCTCCGAGAACTTCAGTTTCCACCGACACTCCAAAGATGTACAGGTGTGTAGGTTAATTGGCTTGGTTATATAGAATGTTTTTAAAAATTGTCTCTTGAGCAGTGCAGTGCGGGGATCGCTGGTCGGTGCGCACTCGGTGGGCCGAAGGGCCTGTTTCCACGCTGCATCTCTAAACTGAACTAAGCTTTAAAATAAAGAGGTTAGATATATAGAGATGGTCTACTCAGTCATAGATTGAGGATTTGTTATGAGGTAGAACGGAAATCTTGGTAGACCATGACAGTCCTACTGTTCCGCGCGATGAGCTGAAACCAGAGGGTTGTGGAGATAGAGGCATTCCTACCTGCCGGCCTCTCAATGCACTGGATCTTCCAGCCAGTTGAACTGTTGAAAGAATTAAATCATTTATTGCAATTCTCAACCAGGTATATAACCTGTTTGCCTGTATGTTGGAAGCACTGCAGCAGTGAATGTACTCAATAAAATAGGTCAGAAGCAAATTAGATGTGCTGAGGATATACAAGACATCAGTCATCACTTTCTTTATCCACTGAACAAATACAGGTTAACAAGTACTCTGTGACCCATGTACGAAAACTCTCAGTGGTGAGTCTGTCAAGGGCCTGTCCCACTTACCCGACTTTTCAGCAACTGTCTGCGACCTTCAAGCTCGCCTGAAAAACCGCGAGCTGGATCGGCCATCAACGATGAAACCGCGAGATGGATCAACCAACTGAAGGTTAAAGATGGCTGGCACAGTGTACGGTAGGTCCTTTAAAAGAGCGGGGGGGGGGGGGGAAGGGGAGAAGGGAGGAGAAAGGGGGAGAAGGGGAGAGAAGGGGAGAGAAGGGGAGAGAAGGGGAGAGAAAAGGGGGAGAAGGAGTGGAGACACTTTTAAGAAGCCAGACAACTTTCAATAAGCCAGAGATACCCAGCTGTGAAGTTTAGCAGGCATTTAACATTACTGGTCTGTTTTCCTTGGGCCTGAAAACTCATGCCTACATTTATTTTTCCCCAATGAGCCAATTAAAATGCCCGGTCAGCAAAGGTGACCCCACTACCAACCGCACTACGAGTTCAAAATAATAGATTTTCTCCATGCCGACCAATTTTTACTCGCAGAACATTTTTCAGCTTGTTGAACATTTTTCCTCAAACAAACTGAGGCTTCGAGTACGCGGGAACTCCTCTCGAGCATGAAGGAGAGTTACAGTGACCACCTACGACGACCATGTGTCGACCATGCAGCGAGTTTGTGGCGAGCGCAAACTCTCCTAAACTCGCAAATTAGGTCGCCACAGTGGGACAATCCCTTCAGTTGCACACACCTCTGGAGATTTGCTAGAACTGTGAGCTGCAGAACACAGCAGTTCAGCAGGAATCTGAACTCAAAGAGGATGTTGGTAACATGGCAGCATCTGTGGAGAGAGAGAAAGTGTGTTATGTGGAAAAAGGAACAGCAGATGCTGGTTTAAACCGAAGATGGACATGAAATGCTGGAGTATCTCAGCGGGACAGGCAGTAAGTATCTCTGGATAGAAGGAATGGGTGATGTTTCGGGTTAACACCCTTTGTTAGACTGTCATCCCGAAACGTCACCCATTCCTTCTATCCAGAGATGCTGCTGCCTGTCCCGCTGAGTTGATGTTGCAAGTGGATGATCTTACATCAGAACTGGCCACTTCTGACACAAACAGGAAAGGCTGATTATCTGAATTTATTGAATTCAGCATTGAGTCCTGGGGGTTGTTTCATGTAAAGGTAGAAGGTGAGGTGCTTCCTGGACTCAAGGGCCCAAGCTAAAGGAAGAGGTTTGCAATGCTAGGGCTTTATTCTTTAGAGCAAAGGAAGTTGTGGGGTGATCTTATAGAGGTGTAAAAGATCATAGGGGGGGGGGGGGGGGGGGGGTAGAGAGATAAGGTGAATATACAGCTTCTTTTACCCAGAGTTGGGAATCAAGAACCAGAGGGCATATGTGTAAAGTGAGAGGGGGAAGATTTAACAGGAACCTGAGGAGCATTTTTTTTTTCATACAGAGGTTGGTGGGTATATGGAATGAGCTGCAGAGTTGGCTACTGGTTGAGGCTGGCAGCATAACATTTGGACAGGTACATGGATAGGATAGGTTTAGAGGGATATGGGCCAAATGCAAGCGGGAAGGACTAGTGTAGGCAGGACATCTGTGCTATGGTTTGAATGAATGAATGAATGAATGAATGAATGAATACTTTATTGTCACATGTACTTGTGACATTACATGTCACAAGGTATTCAACAGTCGCCTCATGAATGGTGCCGACAAATTTACAAAGTATCCCCCACCAGGTTCTTCTCCCCCCCCCCTCCCCCCCCCCTCCCCTCCCTCCCCTCCCACCACTCCCCCCACCTCGTCCTCCTGCTCCCAACAGTCCCCCTACTCCATCTTTTCACGGCTGTATGACTCTAAGATTGAATAAGATAGTCAATGGAAATCAAAAATCTGCAGAGAAACTCAAAGTTCTAGTTAGGCGGCAACTGTGGAGAGAGAACCTGAGCTGATGAAAGGTTCTCAATCTGAAGTGTTAAACCTTCTTTTTTCCACAGAGGCAACTGTTGGAGTTTAGTTTTGTCATGAGTAAGTTTGGTAATTTTCTTTGTAACACTGAAAATTGAGGTGAGACATAACTACGAGTCAATAAGATGAACATATTTCTCGAGCTGCCGGAGGAGGTAGTTGAGGCAAGTACTATCACAACGTTTAAGAAACGTTGTAGATGGGACATGTTGGCCGGTTTGGGCAAGTCGGGCCGAAGGGCCTGTTTCCACACTGTAAGACTCTATGGCTCAAAGACCCTAAAAATGAGAGAAAGCATTCACCCAGGGGCAGGCAGACGTCTTGAGCTCATTGTCTGAAAAGATGTTACAGACAGGAACGCTCATCACATATAAACAGTACTTGGAGATACATGTGAAGAGGAGAAACCTGAAGGTTTATGGACACAGTGTGGGGAGCTGGGATTAGTTTGGGATCAATCAGCACAGGGAGAGTGGTTTGCCATGTGTCAGAGATTTTCTGCAATTTTCCCTTCGCCGTGTCTATAACACAGTGTATGTTCATCGTTCCTGTTGTTTTGGAACTGTGAACTCACAAAAATAAAAAGGAAGGAAGATAAGAATGAACAAAAGATTCTTCTGTATATGTGGAAAAAAACTGCAGCATTTATTGATCAATGAAGAAATGATCTCAGGATAGGCCATTTTTATTCACCCATTCATCAAAATAGAAAAATTGCATTTGGTGGAAGTCTGTGTGTATTTTTTTTAAATGGTTTTCAGCCGGCAGTCTCCAGCGATCACTGTCGGTAATTGCACTCTGCTTCTGATGTCTCATGGGGGCTCTAACAACCGGATGAAGTAAGAAATCCTGAGGGTGAGGCTGTTGCTGAGAGAAGATGAATATATAGTGTGTTTTAATGAGGCTTGCTGCCACAGTGGGAAGCGTTTGCATTCAGAAGGATGGCAGTCTTATTGAGCAACGATGCCTTGCCTTTAAAGAAGGCTCTCGCTCCTGACCAAGCTCTTCCCCGAGGAGTCTTTCCATTGTGATGATGAGTATCTATAGTTCAAATTTTGGTTCTACCTTTTCAAGATTGAAAATGTTTGAATATTTTCCTTTAGATCTGTGATACTAATATCACAGGAATACTAAAGGAAAATATTGAAGGTAGGACTTTTAATAGAATCATAGAATACAGCACCAAGGTAGGCTTTTGGCCCAACTCATCCATGCCAGTTAAGATGTTGAGGATGCTTCTTTCCCATCCTTGCTTTCTTGTCCCTCTTCCGGCAGGTGCTCCCTGCCCTGTGCAACCTACCTGCATCTTCTCTGTCCTGCTGGACCCAAGAGAATGGTCACCAAAGCACCCGGACGTCAGAGCAACAAGACTCTGCTGCAGGCATGAAATGAGGACACGCAATCCTTCCTTCTGCCACACCACTCCCTGTGGACAAGAAATTGCCACAAGTTCTGGGAAAGCACCAAATACTACCTAACTCCAGCCAACGCTCAACAATAAAGTTGGCAACGTTATCTACAAGGCAATGAGAATAATATAATGTATCCATGTATATTAGTGTTCCACTTTGGTGGAAGAATAGAAAGAACAGAACATTGTTTAAATATTCGACCGCTGCAATCCAGAGGATCATGTGTCCTTATATATGAGTGGGAAACGTTAGCATCCAGGTGTGGAATGTAATGACGGAGATTAATGGCACATTGGACCTTACTGCAAGGGGATTGGAGTGGGTACATAAAAATAGTCTTGCTCCAGCACTAGAGCCTTTGAACTCCTTATATAAAGAGGAATACAGTTGCAAAGGAGGTTCGCTCGGTTGGTTGCTGGGGTGAAAGAGTTGTCCAACTCCACCGAGATCTGTAATCTTACAGCCTGGCATATCCCTCTTCCTAAAATTACAATCAAACTAGGCGAGCAATCCTGGTTGAATGAGGAGTAGGGAAGGAAAGGACAGGAGCAGGATCAGATATATATATGTTAAATCAATGTTAACCCAGTGAAGCTGCAGGGTCACCAGCTGTTGAATGGCCAAAACAGCATGAGAAAGGATGAGGTGATTGTACAACCAACAAAATCCAGTACTTGCAACATAGCCCAACGTAGGTTCTGATGTAGGGTCTTGACCTGAAACATTGATCATTTCTTTCCCTTCTTGACCCATGGAGTTACTGCTTGACCCATGGAGTTACTCCAGCAGTTTGTTTTTGCATTAGCATTTGCCTATTCTGATTAATGACACATTTACTCTACTCCTCTTTCCATAGATGCTGTTAGACCTGTTTAGTAGTTCCAGCATTTATTTTGTTTTTGATTTCCAGCAACTTAACTTTTTCACCTGTGATTACTGTTGAACTCACTGCCATTTCTCTTCCCAAGAGATGTTCTGCTCTTCTTTCTGATCGTTTCTGTCTGTATTTTACCTTGTTCGACCTCAAACCTTCTCCTTCTCTTGTTGCTTTGGATGTTGTTACATTTGCTCCCACGGCCACATCTCCAGGGTCTTAGTGGTGGGGGACTCTTCAAGGTAATGCCACTGAATATCCTTTTAAGAAGTCTGCAGCTCCATGCAGACTCAGATCATATTTGAATGACATGACCTGGTAGATGGAAAGTAATACTCATGCCAGACGGTAATCATCTGCAACAAGAAAGAATCAAACAACATACATGCTGGAACATGGTGTTCCATGTTGGTGTATGGAGCAAGCTGCTGGCGCGATGTAGCTGAGGCAGCATTTTAGAAACATTTAGACGGGTACATGGATAGAATAGTTAGAGGAATATGGGCCAAAGGTATGCAGGTGGGACTTTTTCTGCTCCTATCATTTATGAACTAGTGTGGTTGGGGTATGTTGAGGTAATTCTAGGCGCCAGCTCCTTACGGCGGTTGCAGTCAGTCGAAGATTTTAAACCGCCAGCTCCTGATGGAGCCACCACGACGGCAGCTGCACAAACTGTGCCAGCTTCTCCGGGCTCGCTGCCCCTATTTTCGGAGCAGTGGCCCGTTCCTGAAACAAAAAACCTCTTTCCCTGCCGGAGCAGTTTCAAACTGCTCAGATTCCCGCGCCATGTAATGACGCGCATGCGGGCTGGCGGGCTCTTCACGTAGTCACTCACGTGACTTTGATATAAAATTGCAGTATCTCTTGGGTCCTAAAAGGCGATGTCTCTTTACAAATTGTTGTGGAGGGGGGGAGGGGGGTCCAACCTATTCATCTTTTATTCTGTGGATTGTGTCTTAGAAGCTTTTCCTGTGTCTAACCCAAACCCAAACACTAAAAAAATCAGTCATTCAAAAGACTTGAGCAATTTTTTTTTAAGTATTGGAAATATATTGTTGTTGAGAAAATCATTGTTTAAGATTATTCCCTGAATTTTGCAATACATCTCCTAAAATACCAATGTCAAATTCTCAATTAAATCTACGCTAATCACCAGTTTTCCCAAATGGCAAATTAATTTCTGAAATGTTAGCATCTTATATCCGAATACCCCCATTCTTCACTTTTGTCCCCTGTAGAGTGAAGATAGAAAAGCTTCAAAGCATGTATCACTAGATTCAGTAACAGCACCTTCCCCTTTTGAATCAAACTACTGAACAGTTCTCTCGTAAGCTAAAGAGGTTTTCCCGATCTCACAACCTAACTCATTGCAGCTGGTGCACGTTTTAATCTGCATTTTAGCAAGAACACTATAATGCTGTAAAATCATATTCTGCACTCTAGCAGTTTTCTCTTTGCACTTCTTTTGTACTTGAGTATGGATTGATTGTACACATATGTAGTATGATTTGACTGGGTAGCACACAGAGTTTTTCAGTATGTCGTGGGTCATGTGATAATAATAAACCTATACTCTCTACATGACATAGAAAACATAGAAAATAGGTGCAGGAGGAGGCCATTCGGCCCTTTGAGCCAGCACCGCCATTCATTGTGATCATGGCTGATCGTCCCCTATCAATAACCCATGCCTGCCTTCTTCCCATATCCCTTGATTCCACTAGCCCCTAGAGCTCTATCTAACATTATACATTACACATATCCTTCATCTATCTTGGTTACTCAAGACATCAACGTAGTTATGTTAATAAAGAATGATAGAGGTTGCTTTGGCTTTGCAACAACACCTCTTACAAGATGATTAGTCCATCATCGGTTCAATTATGGAGCAATCCATAACATCTGGTAGGAGTGCTGATGGCAGAGCTAGTGACTCAGATGAAACCTTCATCCAAACCAATGCACCAATTTCAAATAACTTCACGGATGGTGCAATTCTTTGGGATTGTATAGAGTGCTGCACTATTTTACTCATGCTTTTTACATAAATGAAATAATCACATTCTACACGATACAACTATTTGACCCAGGAACTGAGAAGGCATGTTTTCTCTTCCAATCTGATGCAGTACATTCACGAGCATTGTTGTGTGGGAACGTGCCATCGCTTCCCTTCACGGCAGATTGTCCCACTGAGCTGGGTTTTAGTTGGTTGGGAGGAGAGCAAAGGAGCTGGAACGTGGAGCTGGAAGAGGTGTCAGAAGGACACAAAGTGCCAGAGTAACCCAGGCAGCATGTCTGGACAACATGAATAGGTGATGTTTCGGGTTGAGACCCTTTCTCAGAGTGATGTGTCGGAAGTCCTGGCATAACAAGATGATCAAATACCCGAATATCTCTTCCGATTCTTTAAACCAGAGCATGAGGGAAGCATGAACAAGCAGAGGGTGCTGAGGCAGTTCACAGTGGGATTGAGCGACGCATGGTAGCATACCCTGGTGACCGTTAATGAGTTGGTCTGTGAAACCCTATGGGAACCGAATATATTTGTAGATGGTACCCAAAGATTCAATGAGCCAAGGAATTAGGAGAGATAATTGCAGTGTTGGCTCTAACTCAAAACCCTTCTGTGACTCTGGATGGAAAAATGGTAATTTAATACAAAAATCCAAAATAATACACCTTGAAAGGGAAAATGGGGATATTTGATTTTCATAAATAGTGGTGTCTGCCTGGAATTCCTCCATTGGAGCTTTCGGCAGAAAGTGGCTAAAAATGTGTAAGTGGCTAAAAATTGCTAACTATAACATTTAAAAGAAATCTGTAAAGTGTTCAGCCAATGCAGAGACACCCCAACTGACTTGAACTACAAAGTCAAGACGGAAGAATACAAAAAGCTGGAGTAACTCAGCAGGTCAGGCTGCATCTCTGGAGAGAAGGGATGGGTGACGTTTCGGGTCGAGACCCTTCTTCATACTGGTCAGATGTGGGACTGAAGAAGGGTCTCGACCCAAAACGTCACCCATTCCTTCTCTCCAGAGATGCTGCCTGGCCCGCTGAGTTGCTCCAGCTTTTTGTGTCGATCTTCAGTTTAAACCAGCATCTTCAGTTCGTTCCCACACATAGAAGAATGCAAGTTGGAGGAACATATACACTAATCAAATAATATGGCTCTCTGGTCAGGCTACAATGTGCAGATTGGATTTGTTTAGATGCCTGGAAATGGTATGGTGAGGATCAGCTAGGCCAATCCCCAATCTCAAAGGTCAAATGGAAAGAGTAATAACTTAGGTTTGAAATTCATTCCTTTGTCAAATGCCCAAAACACACAACACAGTTGGGAACTTTGGTTCCATCGAGGTGAACATCAATGTTTTGTATTGTGCGCTTAGCTTTGGAATTGACAATAAATTCCTACTCTGGAGATGCTTTTGGTTTGAAACATCACTACAATTAATCCTATATAGAGTTGTAAAATATATGAAACAAGTACATTTAGATAATTGAAGTAAATTAAACTGTGAGCCGGCTAGGGGATGCCAGTTTCTGGAATGAGTCAGATAGGTTGTTCGCAATATGAGAGGAATGGAATGAGGCAAAAGGGTAGCTACTTAGATTGCAAATCTTTTATATTTACTTAGTGTGACACACAGGCTGATTGAGTTCATACTGGTTCCCAGCAGTACAATTATAGTAGTCCCATTACTGTATCTTCTCCTTAGCTTCCTGAAACTTATTCTGTATCTATGTGCCCGCAATACCTCTACAAGCAAGATTTTCATTGCATCTGGGCTGCCCTGCACTTGTGCATATGACAATAAACCTGACCTGACATGTCTACAGCACGGACTCAGTGGACAAAAGGGCCTGTTTCCATGTGTTGTATTCCACGTATTCCACGTTTTGTATCACTAAACTAAACTTAACCAAACCAAACTAAACTAAACCAAACTAAACTAAACTTCCACATAATACAATCTATCTGCTGCCTAAATCTACACTACCTGCATTACCTCCGTTTTGTTTTGCCAATCATCACTGCAATCGTTCAGAAGCTTGTTGTACTGTTTGCACTGAGCTATATTACCATGTTACCTACTAATAGTGAGAAACTGTTTATGCTGGTAAGTGTCGCCAGTGGCCAAAGGATTTCAGGTAATTGGCTGCAGGACCACGTGAGGAGTTGGGCGATGAACATGTTTAGTGCATCGAGTGGTTGCGATCTGTAATTCACAGCCGGACGGTGACAGAAATGAGTCTAATGTCAACTCTGGAATGGATGAGCAGAGCTCTGGGGATAGAGCGGTGAGAGGTACTAATTGGATAGCGATTTGAAAGATCCAGCACAGACTCGCTGGGTTGCGTGCGTGCTGTCCTTCCACACTCTAAGGACGTTGTTGGATGTTGTGCAGACAGATGCCACGCTTCAGTGCAATGTTGCCGCAGCAGCTTCAACCCTAAATCTGATCATTTAATATCAGATAAATAAAAACATCATATTGTAAGGGAGAGAGCTGCACTGGAGAGTGTTTATCTGCAGGTGGGGATGTGTTCAGCAATACTGGACAATGGAGCAATGGAACGCATTATGCTGGGTATGTCAGCCAGGATTTGTCAGCTGTTACCAACAGAATTGACAGACCCAATAAAATTAGTTCTGCTGGAGTGAACAAAGCAGGGCAGCAGTCAGGGGAATTCAATGGCATTGGACTAATGTATGCTCTTTGTCTCCCGCCTACCATCCTACAATTTCAATTATCCTGTTCTGAGTTGTATCTCCTCGCCCACAAAATCTCACAGTACAAAGCAGAATATTAATTTGCCGTCACAGCAGCAGCCTGAATGGTGATAAGATACACTTTCAGTGATTATTTTTCTTCTTTTTTTTTTCACACAAACCACAAAATCTACAGCGGCATTCTTCAGCTCATTTGGTGTCAAAATGTACTCATTGAGATCACCTCCCCACAGGATTCCTCGTAATTTGTAAAAAAAGGGTTCTCTTTTTATCGTGTTTACAGTTTTGCAGTGGTTACCAGCCAATTAAATTCTATTGAGTTGGATGGACAGTAATTTAAGGATAAGGGGGAAATCCTTTAAGACCGAGATGAGAAAGACTTTTTTCACACAGAGAGTGGTGAGTCTCTGGAACTCTCTGCCACAGTGGGTAGTTGAGGCCAGTTCATTGGCTATATTTAAGAGTGAGTTGGATGTGGCCCTTGTGGCTAAGGGGATCAGAGGGTATGGAGAGAAGGCAGGTACGGGATACTGAGTTGGATGATCAGCCATGATCATATTGAATGGCGGTGCAGGCTCGAAGGGCTGAATGACCTACTCCTGCACCTAATTTCTATGTTTCTATGTTTCTATGTAATCTCCCGAGTTTGCATGAAGTACAGATTGCGAACAGTTTTGGTTTATTGCGTACAGTTTTGGTCTCCTAATCTGAGGAAAGACATTCTGGCCATAGAGGGAGTACAGAGAAGGTTCACCAGACTGATTCCTGGGATGGCAGGACTTCCATATGAAGAAAGACTGGATAGACTTGGCTTGTACTCGCTGGAATTTAGGAGATTGAGGGGGGATCTTATAGAGGCCTACAAAATTCTTAAGGGGTTGGACAGGCTAGATGCAAGAAGATTGTTCCCGATGTTGGGGAAGTCCAGAACAAGGAGTCACAGTTTAAGGATAAGGGGGAAGTCTTTTGGGACCGAGATGAGAAGATCTTTTTTCACACCAAGAGTGGTGAGTCTGTGGAATTCTCTGCCACAGAAGGTAGTTGAGGCCAGTTCGTTGGCTATATTTAAGACGGAGTTAGATGTGGCCCTTGTGGCTAAAGGGATCAGGGGGTATGGAGAGAAGGCAGGTACAGGATACCGAGTTGGATGATCAGCCATGATCATATTGAATGGGGATGCAGGCTCGAAGGGCCAAATGGTCTACTCCTGCACCTATTTTCTATGATTATGAAGCCTCACTAATAATTCTGAAATGGAATGTAGAATATAGAACAACACAGCAAAACAACGGGCCATTTGGTCCACATTGTTTGTACCAAACATGATGCAAAGTTAAGCCTATTTCATCAGTCTGTACCTGATCCATATCCCTCTATTCCTTACACTTCCATGTGTCTATCTAAAAGCCTCTTAAATGCCACGATCATGCCTGCCTCCACCACCATCTGAGGCACCTTCTAGGCCTCCACTACTCTCTGTGTAAAGACACTTGCCCCGCACATCTCCATTAAACTTTCCCCCTCTCACCTTGTTGGTGTGCTCTCTAGTGTTGGACATTTCCACCCTGGGGTAAAGGTTCTGACTGTCTACCTTATCAATGGCTCTCATAATATTATATACTTCTATCATCTCCCCTCAGCATCCGACGTTCCAGTGAAAACAATTCAAGCCTATCCAACCTCTCCTTGAAGCTGAAATCCTCTAATCCAGGCAGCAAGGTAAATTACAGTAAATCTTGAAAGCCTAATTCCCTCAGACCGGTGGATCAAGAATGATGCACCGTGGTCTCGGGGTGTCATCACCATTCAGTACTGAGAGAGGCGAAAACTTCCTCTCTCCAATGATTGTGACTATTGGGAATTCCCTACCACAGAGAGTTGTGGATGCTCAGTTATTGACTGTGCTCACCACAGAGGCTGATAGATCTTGAGGCTTTCCATTGATCAAGGGACATAAGCAATGCGTAGGGAAGTGAAATTGATACAGAGGTATTTAGTGGTGAAGTGAGGTGAGATTATATGTATATATGAGATGTTTTAACTTTGTACCAGAGGTGATGCTGGAACATATAAAATTATAAAAGGACCTGACAAGCCAGATGCAGGAAAAATGGTCACAATGGTGGGGGAGTCCAAAACCAGGGCCCACAGTCTAAGAATAAAGAGGAACGATTTAAAACTGACATGAGAAAAAAGGTTTTCACCCAGAGAATTGTGAATTTGTGGAATTCCCTGCCACAGAAGGCAGTGGCGGCCAATTCACTGAATTAATTTAAAAGAGAGTTAGATAGTGCTCTAGGGACTAGCAGAATCAAGGGATATGGGGAGAAGGCAGGCACGGGTTTCTGATTGTGGATGATCAGCCGTGATCACAATGAATGGTGGTGCAGGCTAGAAGGGCCAAATGCACCTATTTTCTATGTTTCTATCACACTGCGTGGTCAGCGACGGCATGATGGAGTGCCTGACAAATGTGGTATGGGTTGTATTCAGATTAAATCATTCCTTTTCTTCCTGCATTACTATTCAACTCAATCTCAATGGAGAGCCTTCCTGCAGACACACTGCAGCCACTTTCACATGGAAAGGCAGACATTCAATTCAACACCACCTTTCACAACCTCAGCTTGCCGAACAAAGCCGCCTTGTGGTGTAATCACTGCCAATTAGAGCCCACCAGGGTTACGTTAACAAGAGGAAAATAAATAGATGGTTGTTTTCCTTGTGTTGACTGTAGAATAAACGTTCACAAGTTTGTTTCAGAGAATCTTCCCAATGCTCGTCGAGTGGTACCATTGGATACTTTACAACAAACTGATGAAAGAAGGCAAGACACGCAAGTTAAATACAGCTAAGAATGGATGTTGCAAACAGAAAATGTCAGAAACCTGTAGGTGATCTCATGCACCCACAGTGCATGTCCTTTGTGCTATTATTGACCATAGACATGAGAGGCATTTTCAGAATAGATTGGTGAAAGGTACACAATTCAGCTGTGGTGCATTGTCCTGAGGAACTCCTGCAGAGATGCTCTACAGCTGGAATTTTAGGTTTTAGTGTTAGTGATACGGCGCAGAAACAGGCCCTTCGGCCCACCGAGTCCGTGGAAACTAGCGATCCCCGCTCATTAACACAAGCCCACACACACTAGGGACAATTTACACTTATACCAAGTATACAAACCCAAGTTAATTAACCTACAGACAAGTACGTCGTTGGAGTGTGTAAGGAAACCGAAGATCTCGTAGAAAGCGCACGCAGTCACGGGGAGAATGTACAAACTCTGTACAGATTGCACCCGTAGTCAGGATCGAACCCGGGTCTCCGGCGCTGCAAGTGTTGTAAGGCAGCAACTCTACCACTGCGCCACCGTGCAGCCCGGAATGATTGACCTCCAAAACCTACAATCATTTTAATGCACTAACATTTTTTTAACCAGTGTTCCATCATACCAGGGTTTCATGATACACACTCAGTATAATGAAGTTGTAATGTTAAGGGCCTGTCCCAATTTCACGACCTAATTCATGACCTTTTTTACTCGTGGACATTTTTCATCCTGTTGAAAAAATGCCCCGACCTACTTGATGCCACGCGTAACTACGATTAGCATCACGACCTCCTACGACCTACCTACCACCTCCTACGACCTTGTGACGACTATGCTGCGAGTATGAGTCAAGGGCAAACTCGGCAGAGGTCATGAATTAGGTCGTGAAAATGGGGCAGGCCCTTTAAACACATCAACAGAATTTAATTGAAGACACAAAGTGTTGGAGTAACTCAATGATTGGACAGCATATCTGGAACACATGGATAGGCAATGTTTCAGGGTCGGGACCCTTTCTACTGACATAATTCAATTAATTGGTTCATCTTTGATCCGTGCTGTAATGAGGTCAAGAGGTGAGTGTTTGTGGTGCTGGCCTTATCATGGTCTGGTCATCGCTCTGGTCCGACTCAGGTCTTGGTCATGTTCTTCATCCTGGTCTTGGTCCTGCTCCTGATGTTGTGTGGCATACTGGGGAGAATAGACTCATACAATGTGAAAACAGGCCCCTCGGCCCAACTTGCCCACACCGACCAACATGTCCCTTCTACACTAGACTCACTTGCCTGCGTTTGGCCCATATCCCTCTAAATCTATCCTCTCACTGGTGATTACATTTCACTGAAATTCAAAGAGCAAACTATTCTGACACACTATGAGTACAGGGAACTGATTGAAGCTCATTACCTCCAGGATACTCATCTAAAACCCAAAGGCTACAGGCTTACAGGTATTTGCTCTTTGCTCTTTTAATTATCAGTTTTACAGGTATACCCATTATCAATGTTTACCATTAAAGCCCCACCTATACTTTGAACTATTATGCTTTAAGTCATCTTACATTCAGATAGTTCTTCCATTTAGTAATTTAAATATGTCCCACCATCTCTATACTTCTCCCCAGTGAGTTACTGCCTATTTTTTTCATAACTCCAAATATTTGCTTCTGCCAGCTAGAGTACTCTTTCTGATCATGGATTTCTTTGCTTGTAAGCATGACCCTCAGATGCCTCCTCCTAAACTGTATTCACCCAGTGTTTAAAATGAAAAGGAGGTTTGTTTCAGCTCCAACCATCTGATGTGGTGGCTGGAGGTCAGCCATGTGTCTGTTATACTCATGACTTTGACCATCAATCCTGTTTTAGCGATTTGTATATACTTCCAGATATTCTCTGCAGTATGGATTCAAAAAGAGACTAATCTGACGCAGTCCCATTCCCCACTAGTTTTTCCTGTTACCTATTATCATTGGCAAAATTTCAGACTTGACTGGCTTTATCTTGCGCTAAGGGTTGTTCATGTTATTTTCTTTATCATGTATCTGTACACTGTGGATGGCTAGATTGTAATCATGTATTGTCTTTCTGCTGTGGTTAGCATGCAACAAAAGCTTTTCACTGTACCTCGGTATACGTGACAATAAACTACTGCACATTCAAACTCAAATTTAACAGGTTTGCTTGATATTCTGATTAATCAAGACTCACCCCATCCACGGCTTGATGCTGTCCATTCTTGGCCTGTCCATTCCTTTGTTGCTGTTGCAAATGCTAATGGACAATCCCTCGGCACTGCTCCAGTTTTGGCCCAGGTGCTCCTTTGATGCTGTCCCAATGTTGGCCTGGGTGCTGCCTCCTTGCTGCCCCAGGTTAGTCCAGGCGTTTCTTTGATACTATCTCCCCATGGTCCCAGTCACTCCCTCTGCAATGCTTGGTTGTAGAGCATCTGTTTTGTAAAATACCAGAAGACCAGGCTTTACATGCAATATATTTCAATGTAACTGTGTGTATGTTTAACCCTTTGCAAATGACATTGTATATGTATTGTTTGACGGTCTCCTATTTTTCATGTTCTAACAACTTTGACCTGATGGATCTCATGTGTCCCCCACCCACCACCCGACACCACAACACATGGGCCATCCTTCCACCGTGTGTCCCTTTGGCCAGGACTTTCCTGTCCTCCTGAGTTCATGTGAGAATTCTATCCTCTCCACTATAGGCTTTGTCTTTCCATGGAAGCCAATCTGTGTGTGCGACAGATTGGTTCCCATTGGAAGATTGATTTTAAATCTGATGCTCCCTCTTGCAACTGTAGCGTTGAGAAATGTCCTTTGGTGATTTAAATATTCAGTAAAATAATAGTCATCTTTATTTCAAGAATCAGTGTAAAGATCAGATACTATTTATATGAAGTGCATTGGTAATAATCTGAACCAAGAGGTAACAGAGTTTGATTCTGTCCTGCACAAACAGCAGTTTTATAACAAGGGCAGAGACTTTGTTGGGCAAACCCAAACCTGACTCAACTGCTCTATCCCTCAGGCACTTTTCACTAAAACATGCTAGTGCTCAATCGGACTCAACAGTAGCCAGCATTGAAGGTGCCCAGTGCAGTCTCTTGATATCAGTAGCGTACCTTCTTAAAATAACAAATCCTGCCACTGTAATGTGTTGCTAGTTAACCTGAGACTGTTCTGTAATAGAATCGGGGTGCTCCAATTTAATCCAGGAAGGATAAAAATAAGTTCTGAACAAACGAGTGTGATTAGGTATGCTTCTAATGGCAGAAAAATGCCAGACACACAAACGTGAATTTTATTCGGAAGTGCCTGGTTCAATTTCCCAATTGACAACCTTTCAACCAGATTGTAAGTTCTGCTTAAAAATCAGCCATTAATCGAACCTTTTGCTAGACATGCAATGGTGTTCGATTATCAGCCTCCAATGAATTTATACTTCCTGAATGCATATTTATTCATTGGAGCCTTTACTTGAAAACTGAAATTGCTGGAAATACACCAGCAGGTCAGGAACATGCAGCATCTGTGGAACGAGAAGTCTCGGATAAAAGGACTTTTAGTTGTTTTTGACGATTCAGTTGCTTTCTGATTGTGTTCAACACTTGCAAATTTAAACAATTTGAATGATCATTCACACAAATGCGTGTCTGGATATTAGTATGAAGCCTGTCTGACGTTCTCTCATAGTTGGTCTATTGAAGCTAACTATATGTACAGCACTGTTGTATCATTAGACTCATCATCAGGAGAGCACGTTCTACTATGGCATATTGAGTTAATTTAAATTAAAAAAACAAAAATCATACCTGGGGTCAGTGAAAATGAACATGAAGCTATTGAATTAAGGTAAGAAACCAGCTATTTTACAGATGTTCTTGCCCTTATGTCCTTCCCGGGTCTGACTCATATCCTGCTCTTTAGGATCACTATCTCCACCAAGGCTACATCAAACGGGGGCAGACACAAAATGCTGGAGTAACTCAGCGGGACAGGCAGCATCTCTGCAGAGAAGGAATGGGTGACGTTTCGGGTCGAGACCCTTCTTCAGACTGTGCTTTTGTCTGAAGAAGTCTGAAGAAGGGTCTCAACCCAAAACATCACCCATTTGTTCTCTCCAGAGATGCTGCCTGGCCTGCTGAGTTACTCCAGCATTTTGTGTCTACCTTCGATTTAAACCACCATCTGCAGTTCCTTCCTACTATACTCTGACTATATGAGAATCCAACCCAGGGATTTTATAAATATTTATAACCAGAATTTCTTAATGTATGAAGATCTACATTTGTGTTGATGGATTATAAATAACAATGTAATAGCTGACAGCACAACCTCCTATCTCATCCCCGTTTCTCATTTTCCTTTAATTCCCCTCATTCCCCTGTCCTCTTCCACCTATATGTCTCCTGTTGATGTATCATTTCACTCCTGATTTCTCATTATCTGACAACCCTATTGTCTCCTTTTCACCTCTATCCTTTGTTACTTACTTCACCATCAGTCAATCAAACCCCTCTGACCTGTATCCACCTATCACTTGCCTGGCTTTGCCCCGGCCTGATCTCTCTTTTCCAGATTTCTTACCCCCTCCACCCACATTCCATCAGTCTGAAGGGTCCCGACCTGAAACCCTGCTTGTCCATTCCCACCACGGATGGTGCCTGATCTGCTGACTTCTTCCAGCACTTTATGCTTTGCCACCTCCAATACCTTATAAGTTTACATCCACATCTTGCTCCTGAGTCTGCCAAAAATCCAGTGATGTATATCTTCGGGTGACTGTGATGCCACCCTTTCATAGCTTCTTTAAGGTCAAACTCTGCTGGCCATCATCAGTTGTTGCCATAAACTCTCTTTGTTATCTGCTAGTTCTCACATCATCTCGCAGCAAAGATTCAGACTTAGCTGCACGTTGTTAATCTTGCTTGGAGATTTCTTCCTTCTTCCTGAACCGTGACCTTTCCTCTACAATAAACAACAGAGCTCCTGACTGCACCATGTCTATTTCCCTCATCTCTGCCCTCACTCCCTCTCCTCACAGACACAGGAAAAACAACATGATTCAACATTTTGCACAGCACCAGCCTCCACACTCAGTAGATCATCCTTTGCATTTTCCACCACCTTGAGATAGATTCCACCACAACACACATCTTCCTCTTTCCTTTTCAGCAATCTGAAAGAACTATTGTAACAGCCAGAAATAGTCTAGCTAGCTGGTCAGTTACAATACACAGATTGAGACTGGAGACGAGCAATGAATTGTGGTGTGTCCCAGTAAAGTCCACATTCTGACCATGAGCACTTTCCAGCTGCATTCCCCACATCTGGTACCTGGATCTTTCAAAGAATATCCCCTTCCATTCCTTTTCTCTGAAAAGCAATTCTCCTAAGATCAAATCATTTGAAGTTATAGTTCGCAATTTGCTTCGGCAATGGAACACTTTCCATCCTTCCTCCCTGGTATGAATGCCTTAAACCTGCCTGATGTACTTGAGTCAGAAATAATCCCACAGTTGACAAAGGTCAGTGGAAAATAATAGTGCTTGGCTTCGAGGGCATTTCTTAATCTTCCAGTCCCGTGTCTGGTCTCGACACTTCAAACGTGTCACATTACTGAACAGGTTTGTACGATGAGAGAATATCCTGGCCCAGATTGTATTTTGTTACCATCAGTCTTGTTGCTGACATGTTCAATTTTGTGTGCTGTTGCATGAATATCGTGGCAAATATCAAGCTGTTAGAGGAAAGGCTTTTAACTCTGAGGTAACCACAAGGTAATAAACAAGGAAGATTTAAGGAAAAATCATGCACAAAAAACCAGAACACTGAGGAAGTAACGCCTGAAAGTCTTTGCAATATTCATCAGCGTAGGCTGTATCAATGGGGGAAGAATCAGAGTTAGCAATTCAGACTGATGACCACTGTGGTGAAAGGTTATTGATCAGAATCATTATCTGTTTTTCTGTGGAGCACATGAAGTGAAAGAAACCACAAATATTTTCGAATCATAGCGAGATAAATCGCAGAAACTGACCCTTTGGCCCACGTGTGCCATGCCAATCGTGGGTGGCACAGTAGTGCAGCAGTCTTCTTCTTCTGCGCTTAAAGTTGGCCTAAAGTTGTAGGTCAACTTGTTCTATTTGATCTTTTGTTTTGTGCACGTCAGTTTGATTGCATTAGTCGAAACAGGGTGGACCAGTTGCAATCTCCCGCCCCAGCGCAGCAGTAGAGTTGCTGCCTTTAAAGTGCCTGACACCCGGGTTCGATCCTAACTACTGGTGCTGTATGTGTGCAGTTTGAACATTCTCCCTGTGACCACGTGGGTTTTCTCTGGGTTAACCGGTTTCCTCCCACAATCCAAAGACGTACAGGTTTGTAGGTTGATTGGCCTTGGTAAAAATTGTAAAAATGTCCCTAGTGTGTAGGATGGTTCTACATCTGGTCGGCGTGGCCTGGGTGAGCCTGTTTCCACGCTGTATCTCTAAAATTTCTACATCTAAAATCTCTAAATCAACCACCCATTTTTTGCACTCAACCTATTTTATTCACTCTACATCCATATCAATTTATCCCAGATTCTACCACTTACCTACCTACGGGACTTTTTACAGTAATCAATTAACATATCAATCCAGACATTTAGGGGATGTGGGAGCAAAATGAAGCACCAGGAGAAAACTCAGGAGTTCATGGGGCACAGCATCAGAGGTCAGGAATGAATGCAGGTCACTGGTGCTGTGAGGTAGTAGCTGAAGAAGGGTCTCGACACAAAAACGTCACCTGTCCATGTTCTCCAGAGATGCTGCCTAACATGCTGAGTTACTCCAGTACTTGCTTTGTCCCTGTGTGGATTATGTGTGGCTTTTGTCGACATTATAGTATTTACTTGCTCTCTATAGCAAAGCAGTCATATCCAATCACACTGGCTCAGGAGGAAGTCCCAACTTCATTATTAGGGGCATCTGGAGATGGTGCCATAGCAGTAACACTCAAATGTCCACTAAAAAAATCACTTATATTACACAGAGGTATGGTACATCGTATTTGAAGCATTATTCAGCTCATCATGGCAGTGTCTGTGTTGACACTCTAAATAATTCTCTTCACATCCCTCTTCATCTAAGTCCATGTGTTTCTTTTTCCCTCATCTAAACTATATTATCTACCTCAACCACTCTCTGGTAGAAGGTTTCACACTCTCTGGTTTATGTCTGAGGTTTCCAGTAATATGGTAACTGACCCATCTTAGAGCTCAGGAGGTAATCTGTGGGCAGAACATGCCTCCGCAAACTATCAGATCAACACTGAGATATCCAGCAGGCAAATCATAAAGGTGAATTCTTCTTCTTATTGCGAATGAAAGGTAAACCAAAGGAATAGTTAGATCTCAAGCCGGGTGTTGAGCAGCCAGGTTGGTGTCTCTGCGTTAATGTCTGCCAGGCCCTGAGCTCCATTTGGTGGGTGGTAGAGCGGGCACCCAGAGATGACATGGTTGGCTGTCTGTTGTTCTGATAAAGGTGAATGAGTGGAGGGAACATTTATATCTTTTGACTGGAAGCAAATTAATGATTGGAACATAAAGGAATGAGATAAAAGAGAAAGATATTATTTTTCTCTTGTGGGAATGAAATGCCACACACAAAACAAAATGTTCATAATCAGAGAGGTTGTTCTGTAATAATTATTACTCACTATGAAGTTCTGCTTATTATCCACTTGCAACTTGTATTCTAGTGTGTGTAAATTGATTGGTACTCTTCTTACATGGCTTGAGTTACTTCACCTCAAAAACTTTAAAATAAGGTGTGAGGGAAAAAATGTAATCGGAATCTGGAGCAACTTTTTCACTCGTAGGGTGGGGGATATATAGAATGAACTACCAAAGGAGGTATGTTTAGGAAGGAACTTCAGATGCTGGTTTACACAGAGGATAGACCAAAAAAAATGGCGGAGTGAGTCAGCAGGACAGGCAGCATCTCTGGAGAGAAGGGATGGATGACGTTTCAGGTCGAGACCCTTCTTCAGTACGGGTCTGATCTGAAGAAGGGTCTCAAGCTGAATCGCCACCCATTCCTGCATCTGAAGTTCCTGTAAACCAGCATCTGAAGTTCCTTCCTACACATTTATTCCAGTATTTTGTGTCCACCAAAGGAGGTAGTTGACGCAAGTACCATGACAGCAATTAAAAGACATTTGAACAGGTACATGAACGGTTGGGAGGGATATGTGCCAAACGCAGGCAAATAGGACTAGCTTCAATGGGACATCTTGGTTGGCATGGACGTTGGGCTGAAAGGCCTGTTTCCATTCTCCCCAAGGCTGTAAGGTGTATTGCGTGATCCTGTCGGTGGTTGGCTCCAGTGTTGAATCCTAATCCTGTTTGTCCATAAGTAGAATTCTGGGCTCCAGTGGACCAACCTCACCATCGCTGGCAGCAATGCAATGAAAGATAGTTACATTCTATTCACCCCCATGTGCCCGGGGCTGGATTTCAATGAGACTGCACTCAGGACATAATCAGTTGAACAGAAGAGGCAGCAACCTTCCCACTCATTGTGGTCCTCTCTCCAACCTCAGAACCTTCAGTACTTAAGCACTGCACCCACACAAACTCATTAGATTATCAATACTTCTTGCCAGAGTCATTTACTCAAGTTGTTTATAAAGTCATTATTGGTTAATTATGAATAATTCTAACATCATTGCAAACCTGTAATTACCATAGCAGTAGAGATTTATGACTTTTCAATGCTACATCCATTAATCTCTTTTATTCAAAAAATCCTTTCATAAATATTAGCCTGCCAATGTTTTAAAACTATTATAAATCAAAAATATGGAATGCTGATATTGAACGTATTACTGTTGATAGTCTAAAAATTGCTTCTATATTTTAATGGCTTCAAGCAGTATGTCACTCCTCTGCTGTTTGTAAAAGTTACCATTAAGGACTATGTTCTTCATTTGGAAGATTCCAAAGAACGAGGTTGTCAGAAAATGACACAGTCCTGGAGTAACTCACTGGTCAAGCAGCAGTTCTGGAGAACATGGATAGTTGACGTTTTGGGTTGGGACCCTTTTTCGGATTATCAGTCGGAAGAAGGGTCCCGACCCGAAATGTCACCTACGCACATTCTCCAGAGATGCTGCCTGACCAGCAGAGTCACACCAGGTCTTTATGTCTTGGTTGTAAACTGCAGTTCTTCCTATCAACAGGATTGTCAGGTTTGCCTGTGGAACACGTCTTTGTGATTAATTTTATTGATCTATTGCAAGATCTTGCAGTTGCCGGCACCTAGACTTGCACCTGCAACCTTGGTGATTGCCCCTTAAAGTGGCACAGTACAACTCAAGGAATACTCTTCTAGGTACTGGGGAGTGTTGTTGCTTAAAACATTGATGCTGTACTGATGGGGCTGGAATGGCCCTTGGGCATTAGAGGACCTCAACAGGATGGCAAGTATCCACAATGATCATGTTGGTTGTCCAAGTGTGCAACACCAGGACTAGGTTTCTGGGAGATTACCAGAGAGATTTCTGCATGGATTAATATGATGTGAGTACAGTCCATGTCAAACCTGCAGTGGTAGCAAATCCCATGCCCACTGTGCCTGCTCGTGTGGGCTGAAGGTAAATCAGGTGAAGTCTCTCCTCTGGCGTGGGGCCTGGGTGACCTCCCTCATGCAACTGTGAGCTGTAAGCTATGAAGTGTGCCGGGGATCAGTAGCTGCAGCCTTGAACAACCTAAGGACTGGAAGCTGAGGGTAGATCATCTCCGGACCTTCACCTCCAGGTCAAAGCAATCCAGGCTTGCATGCCTGTGGTCACAAAAAGAGGGCAAAGAATGCAGTTTGAATGTGGTATCTTTATATAGCATGCTTCAGGATACTTTATCCGAGTTTAGAAGAATGAGGGGCGACCTCGTTGAAACGTACAGAATAGTGAAAGGCTTGGATATAGTGGATGTGGAGAGGTTGTGTCTACTAGTGGGAGAGTCTAGGACGAGAGATCATAGCCTTAGAATTAAAGGAAGGAGATGAGGATAAATTTATTTAGTCAGAGGGTGGTGAATCTGTGGAATTCTACGCCACAGGAGGCTGTGGATGCCAAGTCAGTGGATATTTTTAAAGCAGAGATAGATAGATGTTTGATTAGTACAGGTGTCAGAAGGTATGGGGAGAAGGCAGGAGAATGGGGTGAGGAGAGAGAGAGATAGATCAGCCATGATTGAATGGTGGAGTAGACTTGATGGGCCGAATGGCCTAATTCTACTCCTATCGCTTATGACCTTATGAGAAACAACATTACTGAAAGTGAGAACAAAAACAGGCAGTGGTGAAAGCACTCAGCAGATCGAGCAACATCCCAGGGGATAGGAAGGGAACAACATTTCAGGAAGAGTCCTCAATGTGGTATGTTGAATCTGGTTCTCTCCCCATGCAGGCTGCCTGAACTGCAATGTTGCATTTCCAACAGATTTCTGCCGCAGTTGTTAAATAGTCAATTTTTAGATCGGTGACGACATTGAACTATGAGATCGAATTGCAGAGTGATATCGCACAGAAACAGGATCACCATGTCCAATCAGACCTTTATGCCCCTCTGCACTAAATCCCATTTCCCCACGTTAAGTCCATATTCTTCAATTACTTTTCTATTCAGGTGCCTGTCTAAATGTCTCTTAACATTCAGCAGTTTATTTTGAAGTTAGATTGTAACTGATTCCATCATGTCCTCTGGCAGCAAGTTGCAGATATCAACCATTCTCAGTGTAAAAACCGACTACTCTGATCCCCTTAAATCCTCTTTCTCTCACTCTAAACCTATACCGTCTTGTCTTAATACTCCTACTATCTTACCCTATCTATGCATCTTATAATAAAGATAGACACAAAAAACTGGGAGTAACTCAGCGGGACAGACAGCATCTTTGGAGAGAAGGAATGGGTGACGTTTCGGGACGAGACCCTTCTTCAGACTGGTCACCAAAATGAATCTGTAAAGTGTTCAGCCAATGCAGAACCACCCCAACTGGCTGTTGAACTGCAAAGTCAAGATAGGAGAATACAAAAAGCTGAAGTAACTCAAGGGGACAGGCAGTATCACTGGAGAGAAGGAATGGGTGACGTTTCGGGTCAAGACCCTTCTTCAGACTGAAGAAGGGTCTTGACCCGAAACACCACCCATTCCTTCTCTCCAGAGACGCTGCCTGTCTCACTGAGTTACTCCAGCTTTTTGTGTCTATCTTCAGTTTAAACCAGCATCTACAGTTCCTTTTGACACATATACATCTGATAATCAATCTTGTATACTATCTCAGGTCACCCCTCAGTTTCCTTCGTTGCAACTAAAACAAGTCCAGTCTATCCAATCTCTTCCCATGACTGAAGTCCTCTTCTTTGCTCCACTCCTCAAACAGATTTTGTTTTTTTCCCTCCTTCCTGACTTTCAATCTGGACCTGAAAAATCACCTATTCCTTTTCTCCAGAAATGCTGCCTGGCCCACTGCGTTACTCCAGCATTTTGAGTCTTACCTTTGATGTAAACCAGCATCAGCAGTTCCTTCCTACAGATTTTGTCTTTGCACTTAAAATGGCTTTCAACATGAAGATTTTTGAAAAGGTTGTTGGGCCAAATTTCCCCACAGCCAAAGAGGCCAAGAGATTCCAGTGCAATTCCACTGTACTCCAGGTTACAGCTTGCCTCACCAGCAGTCTGTCTTGTCCCTTCTCTGTTTTTATTATTTTAACAATGTCTTGAATGTTTGTTTTAATATCTCTTCGTATGGTTTATGTGGGGGGGGGGGGGGGGGATTGGGGGAAACATTTTTCAGTCACTTACCTCAACGGAGATACGATTTTTCTCTGTGTCGCATCTCCACCCCCCTTTGTGGAGTGTGGAGAGGTGCGGCCTTTCCTGGAGACCGGCCCGGAGCTTCAAGCCGCAAGCGCGGCGCGGACTTACCATTGCGGAGCCTGGGATCATTTGCCAAGGGTCGCCAGTGTTTGGACTTTAACACCGTGGAGCAGCGGGTCTCCGGTAAGAGTGTTCCGATCCGTCCCAACTCCAGAGTTTCCACTGAGAGGGCTTGAACAGCGGGCAATCGGCAACGGCCCCGTTCAAAAGCCCCGACCACGGGTGGACAAAGGAGGAAGATGACTGAACTTTATTGACTTCCATCACAGCGAGGAATGCTTTTTACTTAGTATGGCTGTATGGTAACTCAAATTTCACTTGTGACAATTAAATTGAATCTTGAATCTTGAATCTTCCACCTGCTCAGCAACAGTCCTCCCAGACCTATGCGAAAGATTTCTAAACCTATATCTTCAGATAATTATCGGGCAAGATACTGCAGGTGTTAATGATTCAGTTTGATATAGTCTCTTGTGAAGAGTTGGAGTTGTCAGCCCCATCTTTGAGGCTTAACATCATGAACAAGGTGTTGGAAATGATATACTTTATTCAAAATTTAAAACCCCAAGGGCCATCTCTGCAACTATGCCTGAAGAAGCACTGAGAATTTTGTACTATCCTGGCTAACAGTTTCCCCAAGCAATGGAACTAAAAAAAGAACGGATAACTGGATATATTATTGATTTTTACGTGCCATCATACGCATAGTTGTTGCTGAATCTCCCATTTCATGAGTGATTTGAGAGCTTTCTGAGTGATTGATAATATGTTAAAAAAAAAACATGGGTCCTTTTTTCATTAAAATAATGGGCAGATGGTTGAGAGATCAAGGACAGGTGCACAAGACTAATTCCAAGACAGACTGAGAACTGAAAGCAGGAGAAATATCTTCAAGGAGAGCTGCGAGACGGTGGAAATTCATTTTCATTGTTAGTGGAAGAGGCAGAGAAACTATGCCACCATTTGAGATTAGATTGTATTGGGGAGAGGAAGTTGAATTGAAAGAAATGCAGATTAAGAGATGTTGGGATGAGAAATATGATTAGAATTAGTTGCTCACATAGTGAGTAAACAATAGAGCTTGCTTAGGCAGTGGAGCAGACAAAAGCATAGGAAGGAACTGCAGATGTTGGTTTAACCCGAAGATAGACACAAAAAGTTGGCGTAACTCAGCGGGACAGGCATCATCTCTTGAGAGAAGGAATGGATGGCCTTGTGGGTCGAGACCTTGAGTCTGAAGCAGGGTCTCGACCTGAAACGTCAGTCATTACTTCTCTCCAGAGATGCTGAGCAACTCCACCTTTTTGTGTCTCTTGTTTAGGCAGAATGTGTGTTTTGTACTGTGGAGGTGTTGCAGTTAATTACTTATGGGCCCTTATTTTTTGTTTAAACTCTTGTTTTCTCTCTGAAGGAACATCACACATCAGACAGACAGGGCGCATTGGCTTCTGAGGTCTACTCTGACAGCATAAAGTCATTAGTTTTAAACGTATCATCAATAGGAGCGTGTCTGCAGCAGCTGCACCAATTTCAGTTAACTTTGTTTAATGGAATTTAATCTTGCCTCAGGATTTGTAAATGCCCCACAGGCTAGATAGCAACTCAAAGAAAAATAGAACTTAAAGTTTGGAGTTTGTCAAATCAATGTGGGAAAGGTTATTCCCAAAATCAACAAGCTTGTTGATTGACCGACCTGTTGTGCATTTTGAGCAGATCTGACCTGAAATTAAGGAAGGCAACAGCAGCAAAGAATCCTTTAGTGATGCAATTGCACATTGTATTTACAAATGAGTTTTTATTAGTGTTCAATTACAATTAAGGTGCTCCTCAGATCATTGATAGATGAGATCCTTAACCCCACTTCTTTATTTCTCACACATCCGTTCGCAAACCCTTCTCCTCCTCTACAGACCAAGAACAATGTTCCCCTGGTCTTTACTTTCCACTCCACCAGCCTTCATATTCAACAGATCGTCCTTTACAAGAATGATCCGCGGAATGAGTGGATTAACCTATGATGAGCGTTTGTCGGCACTGGGCCTGTACTCGCTGGAGTTTAGCAGAATGAGGAGGGACCTCTTTGAAACGTACAGAACAGTGAAAAGCTTGGATAGTGGACGTGGAGAGGATGTTCCCATTTGTGGGCAAATCTAGAAATAGAGGTCATGGCTTCAAAATTAAAGGACGTTCTTTTAAGGAAGGAGGCTAGGAGAAACTTCTTTAGTCAGAGGTTGGTGAATCTGTGGAATTCTTTGCCACAGAAGGCTGTGAAAGCCTAGTCAGTGGATATTTTTAAGGCAGAAATAGATAGTTTCTTGATTAGTAAAGTGTCAGAGGTTATGGGTTGAAGGCAGGAGAATAGGGTTAGGAGGGAGAGGTAAATCTGCCATGATTGGATAGCGAAGTAGTTTTGATGGGCCGAATGGCCTAACTCTACTCCTATTCCTTGTGACTTGATCACCAGCTCCATCTGTTTCAGCCACCAGGTACTATTCTTCCCTTCCCATTCCAGTGTTGCGCTGCTCCCTTTGTGACTCCTTCATCCGATCTTACCCCTACCCAACCACTCCCTGCCTTGTGGCACTTTCCCATGAAACCTGAGGAAATGCAACTCCTGTCCTTTAACCTCCATCCTTCCCACCACCCAGGGAACAAAGTGGTTCGCTCACACTTTCTTCCAGTCGAGTGTACAGCAATGTGGTCTCCCCTGTGATGTAGAGAACCATCCTATTTGGGGTGATCATTACGCTGAACCTGAGTGTGCAATGTGCACGAAGGAACTGCAAGTGCTGGTTTCAACCGAAGATAGACACAAAATGCTGGAGGAACTCAGCGGGACAGGCAGCATCTCTGGAGAGAAGGAATGGGTGACGTTTCAGGTCAAGACCCTTCTTCAGACCGCAGAATAACTCCGAGTGTGAATTCGCTGTGGTAACCCTGATTTTTCGGTTACTTGCAATTATCATTCTATACCCTACTTCTTCTCTGACCTTTACATGACTTACTTCACCTGAAACACGTGAACTGTTTCGCACTCCACAGATACCACCTCTCCCGCTGGTCTCCACCTTGCTCTGTTTCTGTTTCAGATTTCCAACATCTGCAGTTTCTTAATCTTCATTTGAGGCCTTGCTTTAATTGTTCTCTGAGTAGTCCCGACATCACACCACATGTTTTACAACAGCGGTTTTTGAAGTTCTACCTCGTTCTAAACTGTGCTACGACTTCATCAGAAAACCAAGCTGTACTGTAGCAAGCAACAGGCGCAGAAGTGCACGACTTCTGCAAGGGATTATCCTGTTATTGCAGCTGGTCTGATCTTGATTTCTGCTCCACTTTCCTGCCGGTTCCCATCAGCCCACGGACCAAATGTCAGTCTCCCCTGGCCTTGAACATATTCAATCTCAGCCCAACAAATCCCAGCTCCCCCAGGTAGAATGTTCTAAAGATTCATCATCGACCGAGAGGAAAATATGCCATCTTACCTCTGTCTTGGAAATGTGTCTATCTGATATCAACAGTGCTAGTGAAGTTACGAGTGTACTATAATGTGCTTTTAAATGAAGCATGTCTCTCATCACCTGCAGGAAGATTGTTTATGACAGAAATGTTTTTCCTCATAGAGTAATAAACATGAAGCTATGTATCCACTCTATTTGACTCTGTGTGCGAACGTTGGCTGCTTTATAGGAACATGAGTTAGGAGTAGGCCACTCTGCACCTCAAGCCTGTCCTTCATTTAATAACATCATGCCTGATCTAATTGTAAGCTTAACTCTATTTTCCAGTCTAACCGCAGTATGGACTGAAAGTTACAGCGTGGAAATATGGCCCTTCAGCCCACTGCTTCCACGTCGACTATTGATCATTCATTCACACTCGTTATATGGGATGCAAGCAGAAGCCTCCACGTGGCGCATCCCGGGCAATGCTGACGACAGGAACTGTACCACAGTGACTGACTGAAGTAGCCAATTCTGCAACCACCGGCCGTCAGCCGTCACTGACCGACGTGATATAGAAGATGGCCGGACACGAGGACGAAGAACTAGTTATATGTCATCCCGTTTTTGCATTCGCTCCCTACACGCAAAGGGTAATTTACAGAAGCCAGTTAATCTACAAACCCACACATCTTTGCTAACCGCTTGCTCTACCTGAACACCAGTCTTTTGTGAATCAGAAAATAACTAGTTTATCCTGATGCCTCTGCATCTCAGAACTCTGCAATCTCCCAACATTTCTTCACCTATTTTCCTGTCATAATTAAGAATTTCATATTTTCCCACATTATTATCTATTTGCTCAATCTTGACTCATTCACAGCCTATCTATATACCTTTGTAGCCACCTTATTTCCTATTCACAACTAATTTACCTATCCTAACCCACAAGATAATCAGCTTCAAAAGATGCTGAGGAGATGCTCAAAATAAAACTGAGTGGCCAATTAAAAATCTCAAAAATCTTGGAAAAACAAGACAGGGAACATATAATAAGATGTTTTCATAAGGCAGGTGATGGAGTCTCAAGGCAAGAGTTAGCAGCAAGAGAAATAACTACCTGCAAATGACAAAGATGTAAGAATTTTGTCTTCATAAGTAATGGTGATAACAATTTTGCAGAGTGCGACAGCAAAGAGATAGAGGCTCATGTAATCATTAGGTCAAGACTGTATTGTCCCTAACATGCATTCTAGAGGAGTTATTCTTTTGAATGCAACAGAAGTGTTTTGCATGCTGCGAGTGTGTCTCTGCGTTTGTGTGTGTACGCTAATGCTTTTATGTATAAGTTCCATTCCATGTTAGCAAGTGTCAACATGTGTAAGTGTATATATGTGTGTAATGGAATCTGTGTGTTAGTATGCATGTCTGCACGTGTGGGTTGTGTGTGTGTGGCTTTGTGTGTTGGTTAGCATATGAGTGTGTGAATGTTTGTGTGAAAGGGAATGAGTCTACGTTACTATGTGTTACTGTGTGTGAACATGTGCGTAAGACCGTATGTTAATGTGATGTGCATGTTAGTGTGCGCGTTTGTGTGTGATTCTGTGTTAGAGTATGTGAATTTGTGTTAGTGTGTATATATGTTGACGTACATGTATGTGTGTGGCCAGGGTAAAAGGAAGGAGGAAAGTAAAGAATAAACGTCAGCGGTGATGTGTTTGGCAGACAAACAAAGCTGGAATGGCACCCAACAATAAAACACATAAGTAGATTATGGAGTCATAGAGTCATAGACTAATACAGTATGGAAACAGGCCCTTCGGCCCAACTCACCCACACCGGTCACATTGTATTATGTACAGTACAAGAGGCCTTCCCTCACTAAACTCTTCCAGACTAAAGTTACAAATGTTATGCTTCCATACACATCAACCTTTCCCGCTGATAATAATTATTGGAACATTATTTCTGAATAACATCCCATAAATTTAAAGTCCAATTATTTAACTTGCTTTATTTCATTGAGACTAGTGGCTTTTTCAGTTTGATGGAGTGACCGGGTTCAAATTCAAACCAGTCTGATGCAAATGGGGTATTTTATTCACCGGATGTAGTGAATCAGTTTAATCACCTCAAACCGGGTCGCCGCGCTGGAACTCCGGTGAGCTGAGACCGGCGAGAAAAACATCGCGGAGCTGCGGGTCTGTGGAGCGGCCAGCTGCGCTGAACTTCACATCGGGAGCCTGGGATCTCTCGCTGAGATCACCAGTGGTGGAGCTCCATCCGGCGCGGCCTTGTTGGCTTCGGAAGCCGCGGCCTCCAGTAAGGTAGCGAGCGGCCGTTCCAGGTGTCCCAAGCCGCTGAGCGGATTCTCCCGACGCCGGAGCACCATCACCTGGCGAGAACGGCCTGGAACATCGGGCCCCCGTAAAGGCGACCGCGGAGGCCTCAATAGGCCCGACTATGGGTGGACAGGGCATGGGCACTGGACTTGGTGCCTTCCCTCATAATGGGAACCATTGTGGGGGGGATGTTTTTTATATTTAAATCTCTATTATTGTTATGTCTGTATTCTTTTTTTATGTGCTGCGTTGGCAAGACGCATTTCACTTCACCAATTGGTGTATGTGACCAATAAATAACCTTTGAACCTTTGATCTGGGTTCAAAAGGATTCATATCACAAACGTTCTTTTAATTTGGCACAAACCGATTTATTAAGCAGTGAAAACTATCATACACTCTAGCTCCACTTGATTGAAACACTGGCTCTGGCACTCCGAGTTCAATCAATGGAGAGTCAACCCCGGGGGATTGTATGTGTACTTGTCAAGTTGAGTGTCTCTGCCAGTGCTTGGACTATTGGCACACTGCACTGGAAAATGACCTTGCATCTCAAGATTAGTGTTACTTTAAAAGCCTTGGGGACCGCAAATTGGGAAATGGATTTTGTTTATTGGTTAGTGCCACATTAGTGTACCACTGCCAACCAATCCAGAAAATACACGTTTAAATTTGATTAATCAGGTGATAAATGACATACATAGAAATGAAATCATTACGTGTCTCTGTAATTCATTGTAATTCAACTTCAGCCATCTTGGGGCTCATTCAATGGTTACTGGTGCTGTCAAACAGTCATTGTGGGGCTCAGCCACACACTGTTGTCAATTACAACCAATAGAAGGTCATTTGGCAACCGGTAGAAATTATCCAGATGGTACTAAGGATTGGGAGGGTTTCATTTTCCAGGTTTCTGGGCTCTGACAACTGAGCAATTCTGTTCCTGGGAACTGATCCTCATTGATAAAAACTGTCATCTACCATAGATCTATGGGCCTGTCATCAATAGACGGTTCCCTTTCTTTCCCTGGGTTGCTTCAACTTTTTGTATGTGGGATAATGCTTAATGAATTAATGCATAATACATATATTATTTCTGTAGGTACCATTTCGTGTGTATGACCTTGTGTAGTGAGAGAGACTCCATATTGACCAACAGGGCGAAGACTTTGGTTAATAAGAAACCGTTGACTTGAGCTAGTAACGTCCATTTTGTGTCAGACACATACAGTGTCTCAAATTATGATAAACGTGGCCTGCAGTCGTTAAAATTAGATCAACCTCTCAATTAGTAATGGCCTAATCTAAACATTATAAGTATCCACCTCTCCACTATGGGACAGTGGCAAGTCATGCATCTCAAAGTGGGTAAAAGTGCATGATTATGTAGATGTATTATTCATGGTAACACATACATTTTATTTAACTCCAACTTACCACCTCCTGCGTAACTTTGATGGGTTAAAAGTGAAGTTACAAATAGAAATGCAAGGTGACAACAAGCACATGAGCACGTTCATTCAAACACTGTCATACAGATAAACACAGTCAAAAGAACACAGCTGAAATGGTACCCACAGAAATAAAATATTTATTATGTATTCATTAAGCAGCGGTTCTTGGCCTTCAATTATTTACTATGTACATTAGTGATGCGGAAGAGGGAATGAAATGTAAGGTTCCAAGGTTGCCAGTGATACGAAAATAGATGGAGAATATTTTTTTGTTGAGAACATTGTGATACTACAGTGGGATATAGACAGATTGGGTTGTTAAAAACCAAGCCATGCAATGTAAAGTGGGGGAATGTGGGGAATTAAAAGGCAGCATTTTATGAGGTTTAGAAGGATCTCAGCATTCTAGTTCATGAATCACAAAATATTTCCAAACAGGTCCAATAAGTAATTAAGAAAACAAAGATTACAGCCTAAAGAAAGATCCTGAGCCTAAACATCGTCTACCTCCTGAGCCTAAACAGTGTCTGTCCATTCGCTCCACAATTGCTGAAGACAGACACAAAATGCTGGAGTAACACAGTGGGTCTGGCATCACCTCTGGAGAAAAGGACTGAAGAACAGAGTCTGAAGAAGGGTCTCGACCTGAGACGTCACCTAGTCCTTTTCTCCAGAGGTGATGCCCGAACCTCTGACTTGCCTCAGTATTTTGTGTCTTTAGTGTAAACCAGCTTCTGCAGTTCTTTCCTTCACATTTTGGCTTCTCCACAGTTGACCTGCCTGACCTGCTGACTTTGTGTTTTGGTAAAGCATACAAAATGTTGGCCATCATGACGAAGGGATTGGAGTTTATGAATAGGGAAGTTTTGTTACCGGGTATTGGTGAGGCTATATCCCTGTTACTCTGCATAGTTTTGGTCCCCTTACCTAAAAAGGGAGAAAGTGACATTGGAGGCAGTCTAAGGGCCTGTCCCACTTACGCAAATTTTCAGCAAACTGTCTGCGACCTTCAAGCGCGGGGGCACTCGCCTGAAAAAACGCGAGCTGGGAAAAGGGGGGGAGAGACACATTGAAGAAGCCAGACAATGTTTAATCAGCAGAGATACACAGCTGTGAAGTTTAGCGGGCATTTAACATTACCAGTCGGTTTTCCTTGGTTCTGAAAACTCGTGCTTACGTTTTTTTCCCCAATGAGCCAATTAAAATGCCCGGTCAGCAAAGGAGATTGCCTACGGCTGCCTCGACTACCTACAACGCCATGGCAACCCCACTACCCCTGCACTACAAGTTCAAAAGTATCTATCGATTTTCTCCAGGCCGACCAATTATTATTCGCCGAAAGATTTCCAGCTTGCTGAAAAATTTTCCGTGACCAAACTGAGGCCGCGAGTAGTAACCACTATGCGGGAACTCCTCTCGACCATGAAGGAGACTTACCAGTGACCACATACGACCATGTGTCCACCATGCTGTGAGCTTGTGGCGAGCGCAAACTCTCCTAAACTCGCAAATAAGGTCGCCTTAGTGGGACAGGCCTAAGGAGATTCACCAGGTTAATTTATGGATTGGGAGAATTGACCTATTGAAAGAGCCCAGATAGTTCAAGTCTGTATTTCTTGACGGTTAGCAGAATGAAGAGTGACCCTATTCAAACATATTCAATCCTAAGCGGGCTTGACAGGGTGGATGTTAAGTTGTTTTCACGAGTGGGAGATTCATGATCAAGGGGGCATAGCTGCAAATTAAGATGACATTTATTTAAAATGGGTGCGTAGACATTTCATCCCTCAGAAGTTATTGAATCTCTAGAATTCTTTGCCTCAGAGGGTGGTGTAGGCCAAATCATTAGATATATTTAAGGTGGATGGAGGTAAATATTTGAAAAATCAAGGAATTGAGGGTTATGGGGAATTGGCAGAGAAGGGGAGTTGAAGCACAGATCAGCCATGATCATATTGAAAGGCAGGCTTGAATGACCTGCTGGAGCCCTCTTTTTCAGTGTTCTTGTGTTTTGGGCCTGCGACCGTTTCATCAGAACTGATTAATTTACAGTCATGGAGAAGGTGGGGGAGGGGAGGAGGGGATGGGATAGATACAGCCATGGGAATATCTCTGACAGGGTGACACCAAATGAATTATGTGTGGCATAGAACTGCGACGACTGACTGGAATGATATGAGGTTAGAAGCAAAGACTAACAGTCACCCTGACCTCCATGGGTAAAGCTGTGTATACCTGTACATAAGTTTGTGTTTGAGGTTGGAGGAGGTCATAGGTTCCATTGAGGACGGAAATAAGATGTCAACATTTGTCCTCCACATAACATGGATTCAGTTAATAATGACCTGCCATGCATTGTCCTGCACCCCCCCTCCCCCTCGCCACCGCCCACCCCCCACTCTTCTGGCTATCTTTGCCCCTTCCTCTGCAATCAGTCTGAAGAAAGGTCCCGATCCGAAAAGTCACATATCCAATGTTCTCCAGGGATGCTGCCTGTCCCGCTGAGTTCCTCCAGCATTTTGTGTCTTTCTTTGGTAAACCAGCATCTGCAGTTCCTTGTGTCTACTAATAAAACCTGGTTGTTCTTATAATAAATAAGAAGTTATTTTTCAGAACTGTGAAATGGAAAACCTCACTGCAGATGAATTTTGCAATTTGCATTACTGCTGACATAATTTCAAGGGAATTTTACATCTAAAAGTAAAGTGCCGGAGAGAGGAAATATCGTACCAAAAAATGAGAAGACAAATTTCCCAACAGGCTTCTAAGGCACCCAGAAATGTGCGCATTAGGTTAACCCAACGTTCAAGCTTACAACACTGTTGAGCCTGGCCTTGACTAATCAAATGCTGTCTCTTTCAGTGTCCACAGTGCGATTGAACCAGAGCCTTTGGCCAAGATCAATGACAAATGTCTGCAGGGCTGTACTCCACACTAAATGAAATTAATAAATCATTTACTAGCTTATTCTGTTGTTAATTAAATAAACTGCCTACCACTCAGATCTTATAATAAATAAAAGGTCCATGTTAAAATATATTCCTCTAATTAAAAAATGTAGCTGGCACCACTCCATTGCAATGGGACGTTAATAAATAAGTGACCAGCCTGGCTTAAATTAATAGTTAATGGCCATGTCCCGACCTTAACTCTCCAAATTAAAATTCTAAAAAAGTAAAAAGCCACAGAAGGTTTGCAAGCAATTCATGAGTTTCATATGAGAGTTTCATATAAAATAAGCTACTGCAATGGAAATTTCTCCAGAAACTTATTCCAGTACAAATCTCTGTCATTATCTCTGAGATTTGGACCTGCAGTTTTGCTCTTGTCCCTAACGTTCTATGTTGCAGCTTTCTGCATCTAAGCATTGGCAGGAAAAGCAAGGATTTTAAATGGAGAGTAGGCACATAATCTGTAAAGGAGCAGTCTCTCTCTCTCTCAATAATCTCTGGAGAAATAATTTGGTTTGAAAACTTTCTGGTGGACCATCATTATTCTGCTAGATACAAATTGGATGAAGTTGCAGATAATGAGAAAAGTTGTCAAAGTAGGTAGCAGGATATAGATCAGTTGAAAATTTAGAGAGATACTTGACTAAGTGCAGACCCATTGGGTCTGCTCCCAAAACGCAATATTCCACCACTCACTGGTTCCCCAACGCAACCCATTCCCCCCCATGCAATATTCCACCACTCATGCATAGCCCCCAACTGCGCAGCCACGGCTTATTTCTCCCTATCCCCCAGCACTCCCCCTCCTCTTCACCCTCCCTCTTCTTTCCCGTCTCCTCCTCCCCTCCCCCTCCCCCATCCCTCTCTCACCTCTCTTTTCCCCTACCCTCCATCACTCCCTCCCTCATCTCCCTCTATTCCCCCCCTCCCCCACCAGACATGAGACGGGGAAAAAAATGAAAAAAAGGGGAAGAGATAGATTTCTTTGCGGATTATGAAATTCGGCAAGGCCCCACCGGTGCCGCGAGGCCCCACCGCCGCCACGGCCCCATCATCGTGACGCCAAACTGCCGCGCTCTCGATGCCTCCTGGATCGTCGCTTAGAAGCCTGGGTTAGACGAAGCGGCCGACGGCACCCGTGGCTGGGCACCAAAGCCCATGAAGTGGGCTCTGCCGCTCGCCCACTCAGCACCACGGAGGCGTAGATGCTGATGCAGACGCTGATGCTCTCCAGCCGGTGGAGCGTTAATGATGCTCACTCCACTCCTTCAGCTTTATATTCTCCTCGTTGTGCGAGGCGGGCGCTGCCCATGACTGACAGCGGACCAGGCCAATCAGTGCTGCGATGGTGCAGGAAGGGGCATCGCCGTCCCGGTAACTAACAGGAGAGGAGACCCATCTGTGTGACGCTGACACAAAGGAGAGGAGACCAATCTGTACATGTGCGGTTTTAAAGATTTTTAAACGTTAATAACATTTTAAATATACCATTGATCGGAACAAAACTTGTTGCACTTGAGCACAGAAGAATGGTAAGGTGACGAAAAATTGTAGCGCTACTGTGTACTGTTTTTGCGCAAATAGAAAAACCACGCAAACGGGAAGAGCACAAGATCAGAATTTTAGTTATGTATAGAAGAAGATAGATAGATAACCTGAGCATATGGGATTAGCTTAGAGGGGGCATCTTGGTCGGCATGCATGAGTTTGCCCAACGGACCTGTTTCTGCGCTGTATCACTCTATCTAATATCTTTAGCTACTTTGTGGAGGACTATCAAGGGTGCTGGAAGGAACTGCAAAGGCTGGTTTAAACTGAAGATCGACACAAAAAGCTGGAGTAACTCAGAGAGTCAGACAGCTTCTCTGGAGATAAGGAATAGGTGACGTTTCGGGTCTGAAGAAGGGTCTCGACCCGAAAACTCACCTACAGTATTCCTTTTTTTTCAGAGATGCTGTCTGACCCAGTACTGTCTGAGGTACTTTACGGTGTGTGTCTATCTAGGACTATCAAGGGGATTAATTTGTTTGCCCGCTGGATGGAAGGGAATGATAGTATTTACTGATGTACTAAAATTAGTGTAATCTCTCAAATTCAGATCGGTTTTTCACCACAGAATAAGGAATCTTTTTGGTTTTCTCATTTACTAAACATTCCTGGTCAATGCTTTTTGGCATTTTTGATTGACTGTGGCAATAGCATTATAGGTTCATTGTAAACATAGGGAGACAGGGACAGACCAACAGATAGACCGGTATCTCTTCCAAATGCCTGACGTAAACACATGCATTGTGGTCTTTACTGCAGAAAGCCGAGAATTGTGCCTTTTGACAGCAGGACAAATGGAAGGGAATGGATCAATTCAGTAGTTACTGATGAAAGGGGAATTAACACAACGATTTGCCTCCCAGTTTATATTAGTGGACTGCACATTGCACAAAAAAAAAAGCAGGATACTAATCAAAACTTAATATATCAGTTCCCACACAAGTTCTGATGTAATTCAGTAGGTGTCCTTCAAATACTCAACACAAGACCTTGAAATGTAAACAATGTAATTAGTTTACACTAGTTTCTTATGTTGCTTTTATCCCCAATGGTCTGAGTGAAATGATTACAAGGCTGCAATCATTCTTCTTAACAGTTCATGCAGACGTGGCCCTTCATAGTAATTTCCTTTTACACCATTCCGAGGGGAAGGGAGAAAAGGCTGGAAATACATAGCAGGTCAACTGATGAGCATTTCCAGCCTTTCTGCTTTTTACCTTAGGTTTCCAGCAGCTGCAGTATTTTTGCTTTTGAGAAAATTAGAAATGTCTGTTGCTGACCTTCCAGCCAGTGCCCTGTAAACATGTTTCAGCACAGGGGTTAATGTAACCACGCCAACAATAGTCATCGTGATACAGAGTGATGAAAACTTGAGGCATTTAGATTCAAAGATCAATGACTGTGCACAGAACTGGAGCAAACCATGGCACCATTTTCTATATACACAGGTATAGCTGCCAATGGGAACATTTATTGCTCGGTCCCTAACTCCCTTTGAGAACTTGGTGGTGATCCACCTTCTCAGGAACTACTATAGTCTTTGTGATAAATATATTCACTCTATACAATACAAGAGGGAGTTCCAGCGTTTATAGTGATGGTGACAGTCCACCATACCCTTATATATAGAGATAATCAAATCATTTCCAATAACTCATATAGTTGTAGACAAATGCAGCACAGATACAGGCTCTTCAGCCCACAGAGTCTACGCGGCCTCATTTACATCCAGCCTACTCTAATCCCATACGTGAGAGAACATGGCCACACACCTTGATGTTGAGCAACAAAACCTTTGATGAATTTCCCAAGGCCAATGCCTTGACAACATCACTGACCTGAAAAATAACTGGAAAGCGCAGGCAACAGCTAACGAGGCCACAAGAACAGGTCAGTGCCAGGTATCCAGGACTGAGTCAGTGATTAGTGTTTTTCCTTCCAACACCCCAAAGCCATTGTCCTTTCCGCAAGGCCACAGTTCAGAGTGAGATGAAATGTTTCCCTTTCACCTGGATGTCGGTGATACAATTGCAGTCAGGAGCTTCCTGAACGAGGCTTCTCCAGGACAAGGCGGCAGAGTTAATGGAGAGAAGAGGAGAATACATTTCTGCCGTCATGGTCATTCGACACCATCTTCCCGTCCAAACACATTATTAAACTCTGGGAACTATGTCTCTATTCCTCACTGTGCAACTGGACAGTCGACTTCCTCCGCAGTCGACCTCAATCAGTACGAATTGACAAAGGCACTTCCTCCTCGCTGAACATCAGCACAGGGTCACCTCAGAGCAGTATCTGCAGTCCGCTGCTCCACGCTCTCTCTGCCCGTGGGGTCAGGCGCTGCTCCAACGCCAACTTTAACTTCATGTGCAACACCAATGTTGTTAAATAGACGTGTCAGAGAACAGGGAGGAGATTGAAAATCTGATCGAATGCTGCCATAACAACAATCTTGCTCACAACATTAGCTAGACCTTGGAGCAGATTGTTGACTTCAGAGGGGAAAGCCTGGATCCATGAACCTGTCTCCAACAATGGGACAGCGATGGAGAAAATCAGCAGCTTCAAATAATGGGCATGCATACCTCTGAAGATCTGTCCTGAGCCAAGCACATTGATGCAATTACAAAGAAAGCTCACCAATGCCTCTACTTCCTGAGAGGTGTGAGGAGATATTGAATGTTGGCAAATACTCTATCGAACCTCTACAGGTGTACAGTAGAGAGCATAGCGACTGGTTGCATATTAGCCTGGTTCAGTAATTCGAAAGCTCAGGATTCCAGCATTTGCAGTCTGTTGTGCCTACTACGAATTTCATGTTATATATTATTCTTATTATTATTATTCTCAGTGATATGTAAATCCTCTTTTCTGTTTGCCATTGCACCTGAGACGTTACACAGGGAAATTATTCTCTCTCCTTTCCTGAGGGAAATTTCCAGCACTTACAGTGCCAGGCTTGCAAATTCTGCCAAGTTTGAGATAACCTCTAATAATAATGCAACAAGGGTATGATATATGTAAATTGAATGGCTTTGGACAAACCCCTTATTCCCAGAACATTATAAATTACTCAGCTTCTGAAATGTCCCCTATTGTTCTGTTTAAACATGGCTGATTGTATCACAACTCCATTCTCAAGACCCCGCACTCTTTTATACGCTTACAAACCACCATTCATTCATCTGTCTGGAATAGTTCCATTTTTTAACCAATTTAACAGTGTTTTTAAATGTTACTATATTGTATTCATAGATTTATTTCATTAGTTGCTAATGAATAAATTAGTAGCACGGCCATTTGTGGAACCTTATCTTTAAGCAAAACACAAGTGCTGAAGGAACCCAGTGCAGAAGTAATGGGCAAGCGACATATCGGTTTGAAACCCCTCCTTAGTCTTTAAGATGCGGTTATCTTGTTCTGTATTCTCCGTCAGAGGAACCTGCTCTCTAAATCCACCCATTTCAATCCCCCTATTAGTTTAGACACCTCATCTGCATCAGGCATCTGCCTTTCTTATCTCAAGGCAAATCTAACCATTTTTGCAACCCCATCATTTGATATTTAAGCCCCTGTACCATTCTGCTGAATATGTGCTGCATCCCCTCCGAAGCCAATATACTGAGCAACCGAACTGAACTAGACCTGAACATGAAGTGGAAAGGATGTTGCCACTAGTGGGAGAGTCTAGGACCAGAGGTCACAGCCTCAGAATTAAAGGACATTCTTTTGGGAAGGAGATGAGGAGAGATTTCTTCAGTCAGAGGGTGGTGAATCTGTGGAATTCTTTGCTACTGAAGGCTGTGGAAGCCAAGTCAGTGGATATGTTTAAGGCAGAGATAGATAGATTTTTAATTAGTACAGGTGTCAGAGGTTATGAGAAGAGGACATGAGAATGGGGTTAGGAGGGAGAGATATTCAGCCACGATTGAATGATGGAGTAGGCTTAATGGGTTGAATGGCCTGATTCTACCCCTGTCATTTATGACCTTATGATTATGTACAAAAATAATCCATTAATCAAAAGTTGAAGTTCAGGACTGGTTATATTCTCCATGATCACCTTGGAAACTGCAGGGTCTGGGAGTGCCCCAACAAAGCCTCAGGACACAAGAAGGAATAGGAAACATATAGTGACCTTGGCAGAACAAATTCATAAACCAACGACTGCTTATAAATAAACGGGAACAGAAACCAAATAGGCTTCCGATTGCCTTGGGGAGTATTGCAATAAACACATGTGACATAATATCAAAAACTAAATGAAATGATTTGATTATTAGCCAGCAGGAACTTGGAGCTCCAGGTGAACTGGCTGTGTCTCCTCCCCAAGAACCAGCAAGAGCTTTGTGGGAAAATGTCACTGCACACTGGGCCCCGTGTAAAGACCTTGGAGTCATAGCTCATGGAATATATGTGATGCCACGCTGATATACAGTGATGTAGATATTGTAACAAATGGAATGTTTTATTTCTTTATTCCTACTGTTGAATAGAAAAATTCTGGAAAAAAACCTTTCATAAATAAAGAATTTTCAAGACATTCAAGGAATTATTCCAGATTGATCAAAGAAAATTATTCTTGTCATGGAAAGCCTCCTCCATTTTTTTAACCAATTGTACAATGCGCTGGGTGCAATTCCACAAACTATTGATATGTGAACATACATATTTGAAAATGTTGTGTATCGAGGAACGGCAGATGCTGGTTTCAACCAAAGACAGACACAAAAGGCAGTAGGAACTCAGCGGGTCAGGCAGCATCTCTGGAGAAAAGGAATAGGTGACGTTTCGGGTTGAGATCCTTCTTCAGACGCATGAGAATGTTATGATTTTTGGAACTCTGCAGTTCCCTTCCAAGAAGTGCAACTTACAGGCATGTAATTAACAACCATATTTAATTGTGGATAGTAATTACAAATATTTTGCATCAAAGACCACAGATGCTAGACGTTTAGGTTGAAGGCTGAAAAGCTCTGGGAAATGGGTCTGGGGCCTGGTGTCTGATGCCTGGAGTTGGGCACTAAGCCACAAGGGCCCTACCTGGGACCCTAGGGTCTGGTGCTGGACCCTCGAGTTTGGGCCTGGAAGCACCAACTGGGACAGGTGATTGTACTTGTGGTCTGGGACTTGGAGCTGGGGCCTAGAGCCTGGGATCTGTGGCGAGGAACGCGGGACTGGAGCCTTGGTTATGGTGATGGGGCTTGGTGCAAAACATTCACAAAGGCCACTTGCTCGGCTTCCAGGACAATCTCATTAATAGGACGCTTCCAATAGTTCCCTTCCACCAGGATGATGAGTGGGTTATAGCCTGCTCTGGGCTGAGCTTGTGGACCTAGGCTATATCCAGGCCCACGGCCTCACCAGGCCCTGATTCCAAAATCAAGCCTGTTTAGTGGCAGGGAAGTCGCAACCAGCCCAGGGCGGCATCCTCTCCACAAGCTGCAGGAGCAGGAAATTGACCCTGAACCTCCTGCCAGTCCTGGAGAGAGAGAGGCTAGACACAAAAAGCTGGAGTAACTCAGCAGGACAGGCAACACCTCCGGAGAGAAGGAATGGGTGACATTTTGGGTCAAGACCCTTCTTCAGAGGCTGTTGCTCGCCCTGGGGCCCAACTCAACCCAGTTGGACAGTAGTGGTGTGGAGGTCAGCCACAGGGAAGCTGTGACCCAACACAAAACCAGGAGAGTGGCTGGAACTGTCAAGCCCATTGGACTTGGCACCATGGAACAGACATGGTCATGCGGGTGAGACACTGAGCTCTTCTGCTCCAGTGTCAACATTCACAGGTACCAACCTACTGCACTTTCAAACCAATACCTTCACTGCACTGAGATGAGGAGTTTAAGACTGCACCCTGGCCAACTGGGTGGATGTGTCTATTGCTGGGCACCAACAGCACCTGCCCCATGTGTTGACAGGTGGCCCAGGTCCTGTGGTCTCTCTCAGGTGGATGTGACTCTGCAGTTGTCCTCCACTCTCTTTGTTTGGCTGCACAGCTCTCCACAGTCTCCAAGGCTCACAACACAGCATTAGGGGAGTGTTGGGATTTGCACCGTGTTCTTTGCACAGTAGGACTGTCGGTAATGCATCTCTGTATACATAACATTAAATGCCCCTTCCCTTGCATTATCTCTCTCTTTATCCCTCCTACACCTTAGTCATCCTGCAAGTTTCACTGTTTGTATCCACTCGTTGTCACTTCTTTCACAGCCAATGACGGACCATTGTGGGCCCCATCTTTTGTTGCTGGCTTTGTTTTGTTATTTTTATTCCTTTCACTCATTGGATCTTTGTACCTTTTCTTACCTCTAGTTTCCCTCTCCCCTGACTCTCAGTCTGAAGATAGGTCTCGACCCGAAACATCACCTATGCCTTTTCTCTAGAAATGTCGCCTGACCCACTGAGTTACTCCAAACATTTTGTGTCTATCTTTAGTGTAAACAGGCATCCGCAGTTCCTTCCAACACAATATGCACCACATCACTGGTTCACCCTCATCCATTCTGCTAATTACATCTTCAAAATACCCTAATAGATTTGGCAAACAGGATTTCCCTTTCTATATATTCTGCCCAGTCAATTATTTTGCAAGTACCATGTTCCCACCTCCTTATTAACAGATTCTCACAGTTCACCTACAATTGATGTCGGGTGTCTGTGACTCTCTCTATTGAATAGAGCTGAGGTGATTAGACAGAGGCAGAGCTATAAACATAATATCCTTGATTGAAGGCAGTAATTCCCAACTAAACAACACAGCTGGGGGCCCATAATCTGTCAGAGATGTGATACAAACCCATTGTTAAAGTTAGACCATCTTGTTTCTTCCTTTAGACAGATAAATTGTCTCTTATCACCAGTTTAGATATTTACACATGAAATTATGGTTAGGTAATCATTAAACCAATTATGAATTCACTCAGTTTTTCTCGTCACTGCAAGTTGTACTTACCATCATGGATGTTTCTATTCAAGCTGGGGTCACTATTCTCTTGACACTCAACTGGACAATTACGTAATACTGTAGCCACAAGAGCAGAAAGGAGACTAGGTGTCCTCAGTAGAATGAATGAATCCTTTATGACCACATGTGGTACGTCACAGTGAAATTCTTGCCAAGGTATGCAATAGTTGCCCATGAAGGGCACTTACAAAGTTACTAATCCTTCCCCCCTCCCTCATGGCGGTCCCCCCACGCCGGGTCCTCCTTCGTTCCTTCTCTCGGCAACGACGTCCTTACCTCATGTGTCCGTTTCGTCCGTTGGTCGGCGCCATCACCGACTGCCGCGCAGACCTCTCCGCTATCGCTGCCGGGTCCTCGCCTGAAGCCTCCGTGGCACTGACTTAAGAGGCTGTCCCACTTAATTGGCGAGTTTAGAAGAGTTTAGGAGAGTTTGAAAAACATGTCATGTTGAAGACCTCCTTCGACCTCCTTCGACGATGTTGAAGACCAGCTTCGACTAGCTACGACTAGCTGCGACTAACTTCGGGAAAATTGGACACTGAATAGTGGAGAGTGAAGATGACCTCCTTCGATCCCCTTCGACCTCCTTCGACTATGATGAAAACTATCTATGACTACCTTCGACTACCCTCAATTACCTACGACTAACATGCCGACCTACTACGACTGAACCTATGAGTAAAAAAACTATAGATTTTTTTCCATGACGACCTTTTTTTACTCGCGGGCATTTTTCAACATGTTGAAAAATACGCCGCGACCTAGCTGAGGCCTTGCGTACACGGGGACCACTCTCGAGCATGAAGGGGAGTTACAAAGGCCTCCTACGACCTCGTGTCGACCATGCTGCGAGTATGAGTCGAGGGCAAACTTGCCAGAATTTACGGATTAGGTCGCCCAAGTTGGACAGCCCCTTTAGGTCCCAGCCGCGGGCCCTGCCAGACGCAGGCTCTGTCGGCTCCTCCGCCGACCCGGGCTTTGTTCGGACCCGGACTCCGACGAACCGCGCTCCGACCCGTGTGGCGCCGGCCGGGCTCCGACCCGGACTTCTCCACAGCCCTCCGGGTGGCATTGAGGCTTCGACGCCTCGGTAAAGACCTCCAGCCGCATTCCCAGTCCACAACCATGGCCCAGCGGGAAGCCTTTTGCCGCGCGGCCCGGCGGGAAGCTTTGACTCACCCCGTGACATTATAAATACTGTCCTCCAGCTGTCAGATACAACTAGGGCTCTTGATGGAATACACCCGAGTTTCCAAAAATTCTCAAGAAACAAGACACTGTCCAGAACAAAGTAGCCTGCTTGATTAACACGCCATCTACCATCATAAACACTCATTCCCTCTACCATTGGCTCATGGTAGGTACAATGCTCGTCTTCTACAAAATACACCGCAGTTATTCCCATAGTCTACTCTGACAGCATCTCCCAAACCTGTGACTTCAACCAGCAAACAAACGATAAGGGCAGCAGTGTGACGCAGTAGTTAGAGCTGTTGCTGTACAGCTCAGAGACCACCTTCAATCCTGGCCTCGGGTGCTATTGGGATGTGTTTGAACATTCTATCCTGTGACTGAGTGGGTTTCCTCCGGGCTCCCTGATTTCCTTACATATCCCAGAGACATGTTGGTAAGCTAATTAATGAGTCACTGAAATTTGGCTCCGTTGTAGATGGGTGGCTGGAGAATCAAAGGGGAATTGATGGGAATGTGAGAGAGAACAAAGGGCAGGGAAACAAGAGACCACATGGGAAGGGACAACATGATGGGATTTCTTGGAGAGTTAGAACCGACTCAGTGGCCTGAATGAACTCCTTCTTTATTGTGGGAAGTATGAAATAAGGCAGAGGATAAGTTGCCACCTGCAGATTCCCCTCTAAGGTATACACCATCCCAACCTGGGAGCATATTGCTGACTCCTCATCTTCTCAAAATACATCTTTTGTGGATTAACCAGCATCTGCAGTTCTTCGTTTCTATACTATGGGACTTGCTTCATTTTAATCTTCATTCCATCAAATGCAACATGTAAAATTCTAGTCAAACTTCTTCAATGTTTGGAGGTCACACATACAGAACAATCGCGCAGGTAACTATTTCAATGGACAATTTACTATCACCAGTTTCAGTTTAGTTTATTTCAGTTTAGTTTAGTGTCACGTGTACCGAGGTACAGTGAAAAGCTATAGTTGCGCAGCCAGCGGAAACACAATATATGATTACAATGGAGCCATTCGCAGTGCACAGATACATGATAAGGGAATGACGTCTAGTGCGAGGTAAACCCAGTAAGGTCTGATCAAAGATAGGCCGAGGGTCCCCGATGAGATAGATAGTAGTTCAGGAATGCTCTCCGGTCACGGTAGGATGCTTGATAACAGTTAATGGCACCAAGAACAATCTGCCCAACAGCACCCACTGCTTAATTTACATTAAAAAAAAAGGCTTGCATCCGCCTGATGGATCCTGTGCAATCAGGGTCAAAATCAATTGGTTGCCATTGTTATTGCTGGTGTGATCTTGCAACGTGAGATTGAAGTCATTTGTTTTTCTTCCAAATCCCTTTGAAATCTAATTACTTTAATTCAAGAGCAAACCCAGCAAGAACTCACACAACAAACCAAAGACAATATTATCCTAGGCAGATTGCTCCACAGTTTGCACCACGATAATTGAGTTCATCATAAGATTGCAAACTAATTACTGATGAGGAAGGCCAGCTGGCTCAGTCTCAAAGGATGCCATTTGTAGGTTAGCTGTAATTCTTCCTTCTTCCCTTGCAGAATGATCATAAGATCTCTCACATCAAACTTATGTACTAATAGCAGTTTGGCCTTCAAGCCCCTTTCTGCATGTCCATATATTTTTAGTTGTTAACAGTGAAGCATATTTCTGACATTTGAATTTGTCTGTATTCCATTCTAACCATTTCATACAATGTATTCTTCACTAGGACCTTTGTACCAGATCTCTCATCAGTTTTTTTCTAGTCTTAGTACCAAGTTTTTTTTTGTTACCTATTCTTTTCCAGGCACAGGTATAATTGAGGCTGGAATTAGGAATCTCTGCTTTAACAATGTTATTTACAGTAAGTGTAAAACACATTCCCACTTTTTTCCGATGCTCTGTAATAAAATCATATCTATGTGACTCAATCTTCCAATACCTCAGTATATTTCACGGAAATATTTGTTGGAGGAATCGAAACTTTGTAAAATCCAGAAGTGTAGAAGGAGACTTATTGTGCTCATTCTGAATCCTCCAAAGATCCATCCACTTGGTTGCATTCTATTCACTTTCCCCACTTTGCTGTAAATTCTTGCTCTTCAAATATTTATTCTGAATATTTTAAAAACTGCTGCTATAAATTTGAAGGAAGGACATTCTTGCTATTGAGGGAGTGCAGTGTCGGTTCACCAGGTTAATTCCCAGCATGGCAGGACTGACATGATGAAAGAATAGATCGACTGGGTTTATATTCACTGGAATTTAGAAGGATGAGAGGGGATCTTATAGAAACATATAAAATTCTTAAGGAATTGGACAGGCTCGATGCAGGAAAAATGTTCCCCATGTTGATGGAGTCCAGAACCAGGGGTCACACAGTTTAAGAATAAGGGGTAGGCCATTTAGGACTGAGATGAGGAAGCACTTTTTAACCCAGAGGGTTGTAAATCTGTGGAATTCTCTGCTACAGAAGGCAGTGGAGGCCATTTCACTGGATGTTTTCAAGTGAGAGTTAGATAAAGCTCTTAGGGGTAACGGAATCAAGCGATATAGGGAGAAAGTAGGAACAGGGTACTAATTCTGGATGATCAGCCATGATCATATTGAATGACCTACTCCTGCACCTATTTTCTATGTTTCTATGAAGGCTATACAATCCAGATCACAATTACCAGAGAGAGGATACACTAAAGCCCGCACACTCGTCCATCTTGTGACAACCCTCCTCCTGCACTGCCTCTTCCTGTGGGAGTTGTGCACATTGACACACTGTGCCTGTTATCACCAACGTCTCCATCTCCATGTTACTAGATTGGGTGGCACTAGAATGTGCCCTCTTCGGTCTATTCTGGGAAAGGCCTCCTTCATCGGGCCTTTTGTGTCCAGTTAGAGTGTCAGCTACACAACACTCTGCCGTCACTACAGCTGCCCTGGATATGAGGCTGGGGCCCATCTTCTTGCAGATGGGCACCTGAGACCAAGGGGATTTGTTGATGTTCAGAGTCATAGAGGTACACAGCGTTGAAGGCCCGTTGAGTCCAGGCTGACCACATCAACCCCATATTTTTAATACTTGCCCAATACTTACAATAAGATTATTTTAGCACTCACTGGCACAATCGGGACGATTTACACTGGCCACTCAACCTGCCGTCTTCAGGATGTGGGAGCAATCGGGAGAACCCAGGGAACATCCGCATAGTCACAGGGAAGATGTGCAAACTCCAAGTGACAGCAGCGGAGGTCAGGATCGAACCCGAACTGCTGGAGCTGCGAGGCAGCTGCTCTTCTAACTGCCTCCAAGATGCTGGTGTGGGAAAGGAATTATGGAGCGACTCATTAGCCAGAGCCACAACATCACGTGGATTGTGTGACATTTTAATATCTTCTGTTGAATGTTATTCTTTCGCATCTGCATGAATCACAACAGTTTTGCAGATCCCTGTGAAGAGTTAAACCTATAATTTTGTTCCTGGGCCTGATATTCTGCCGCAGGTGATTGGAATACATTCAGATTGCTGCGTGCTTTGGTGATGCTAATAACAACGCTCGGCAGACAGATGCAGGAGGCAGAAGATCAAGGCTCACCCGTCCAATTCCCCACTCGCACCTATCCAATCTCAGGCACTGCCAGTATAAATCAGCATCTCCAGTCTGCGATCCCTGCACATTGATCGGTGCCTTGCAACACAGCATGGTCGGCAGGCTGCAGTCCCCTGAGCTGAGCCAGGCTAATGCTATGGGTTTTACTTAATGGAGATGAAATGCAAGAGAATGACCTTCTGAACCATCATCAGGCCTCATTTAAAACAGGGGAGGATTAAAGCCAAATAGCTGCCCAGTTTCCACTCTGGTGTGACCCTGCGGACGCCCGTCATGTCCAAAGTTACTGCAGCAATTTATCTGTGTATTAATACGGAGCCCCAGGCACTGCCTCAAGGAGCTGAATACTAAACTATAGTGTCACGGCCTGAACTGCTTGCCGAATCGCAGAGAAGGAAGTCTGCAATGAGTCCTAATACTCGACATTTAGTTTGTCACTCGCCAAGAATGGATGGAAGGGCTTAGATGTACAGATCACCTTTCACGACTGAATTCCAGAAATAGCATTGGCCATGATATTAACATGAGAGATTATGGCAGCCATTTTGGGCATAACAGGCTTTCACGTACAGCAGTGAAATAAAGCTGTTTCAGCAGTGTAGATTGAGGGATCATTTTCAGCAAGGAAACACAGACATTCTTATCTTTAAACTTGACAGCATAGTGTTTAACTGTAAGCCTCAGCCCGTTTCTAATGGTGGGTAACTGGGAGTAAAATCAAAGCCTTTAATGAGACCTCATGCATTTGGATCACTAAGTTAATTTGCATATTCAGCATCGACATTCCCCTCTGATTTGAAAAGAGACAGAACACAGCTGAAGAATCCAAAGTAATTTATTACCTTAAACACATGCTTTAGCAGCTAAATCACTTTGTTTCAACGATGCTGCACACACATGAGTATCTCTTTGTTGGACATTGATACATGCAGCTTAACAAGATACTAGTGCGCATCATCAGGTTCCAGTCCCACCAGCCAGCCCAAGGCTTTTGGCATCTATGCTTTTACTCAAACCGGATGTGTCTTTTCCTCGAAGATAGACACAAATAGCGAGACAGGCAGCATCTCTGGAGAGAAGGAATGGGTGACGCTTCGGGTCGAGACCCTTCTTCAGACTGAGGATTCTTGACCAGAAACGTCACCCGTTCATTCTCTCCAGAGATGCTGCCTGTCCCGCTGAGTTACTTCAGCATTGTGTGTCTATCTTTAGTGTAATCCAGCATCTGCAGTTCTTTCCTACACATTGTGTCTTTTCATCAATGAACAGGAGAGCAAACACTTCGAGGCGATAAAGTGGATGGAAAAAAAGAGATAAACAGGAATTTTGTTGACTATCCAAGTAGAAACTATCCCTGGGTAACAAACGGGTTCCATTTTCACGGGCATCCAGAAGTCACTTTTGCCCTTAAATCAGAAAATACACATAAATAACTGAATATGCAATTACAATGATTGGCAGTAAAAAAAAAAACACTTAAGACCAATTGAGGTGGGAAAATACTAAAAATGGAGACAGAGGAAACTAGTTCTACCTCTCATTTCCCTTTCCGCCTGAATTTCAGTCTAAAGAAAGGTCTCGACCCAAAGCATCACCTATTCCTTCTCTCCAGAGATGCTGTCTGACTCATTGAGTTCCTCCAGCTTTTTGTGCCTATCTTAAGATAGTTCTGCTGTTGGTTGGAATAAACATAAGTACATATTTTGGTCTTTTGAATTTAATGAATGAGAGCTCATTCACATGTAGTGGTTTCCATAGGGCCAGGCGTGTATAATCCATGAATGGCCTGTAAATGGGCAAATAATTGTTTAGAGTACGTAAGAGTGTGTACTGGTATGGGGACAGTGGTAGATGTTAAGTGATAGTTTATAGGGAGGTGGGAATTGTACAGCTACATATTTCACTTCATTCATTCATAGGATGAGGCATTGCTGACAATGTCAGAATTCATTGCCTGCCACCGTCCCTGCACCCTCACTCCGTCCCCACCTCCTTGAACTGCTGCAGCTGATCTGATCAAGTGCTCCTAACACTGCTGTCAAGGAGGGGGCAGCGATGTCAGATAGCGTGAGACATGAAGGGGACGTTCCTATGCACCTGTACCCCTAATGTTCCAGTTGGAGAGATTGAAGGTTTGTATAAAGGAATTAATGATCAGTTGCCGCAGTGCATTTTGTAGAAGATCTGTGTTGGGAAAAGTGGAGAGAGTGATGGAAGGGACGCCAATTGTAAGGTACGTGGCTCCTGTAATATTGGGTGAAAACCCCTTTTATGACTGTGAGTTGTACGTTTAGGGAGAAAATGCCTGAAGATCTCCCTCGATGTAGAAGCTGCCTGCTTGTCTCTATGCTGTAACGCATGGCAGGACAGGAATAGCATTAATGATATACTCGTCAGAAGGACTACATTATCCTGAACGGTGGTGAGATTAATATCTGTTGTTGGGAGCATTATTCATCCAGGAAAGTACTCCATTGTGCTACCTGATATGTGCCTTGCAGATTGTGAACATGCTTTGGGTTATCAGCAAGCGGGTCCCTCGACACAAGACCCCCCAGCCTCTGGCCTGTACTTGATGAAGCAATTGAAGATGGTTGAACCAAGGGCAACATCTACTGAGTAGGAAGGAACTAGCATTCTCTGTTCCCAGCTGTAATCAGGCAACTGAACCATCCCATCACTAGGGAGTGGTCTTGATGTACCATCCATCTCATTAGAGACCCTTGGACTATCTTTAATCAGACTTTACTGGACTTCATTTTGCACGAAACATTATGCCTTTTATCCTGTATCTGTACACTGTGGACAGTCATCATGTATTGTCTCTCCGCTGACTGGATAGCATGCGACAAAAAAAGCTTCTCGGTACGCACGGCAATAAACTAAACTAAATCAAACTGTCAACCTGTACATTGTTGGGATGTGAGAGGAAACCAGAGTATGCGGAAGAAACCCCTTGGTCACAGCGAGAATGCACAAACTCCACACACACAGCTGCTGTGGTCAGGATTGAACCCGGTGCTGTGGGGCAGCAGCATTAACTGCACCTCAGCGCTGCCCTCTGCAGCACCTGAAGCTCCAGCATTTTACCATTTTACAAGCAATATTTAGCAGGTGTAGGAATTCTTCTTTTGCAGCAAAGCCAATAGATTTCTACTGAAATATGATGCCGCATACTGGGTTGGAAAAGAGTTATGTCAGCATGCTGAGTAATGTTTTGTATGCAGAGACCATCTAACATTGGTTATTAAATTAAAAACCTTATGTCCTGTCAAGTTTTTATTTTCTAATTCCCTGTATAGTTACATGACATATAGGATTTAGTGCAGGAAGAAACTGCAGATGCTGGTTTGAACCGAAGATAGACACAAGAAGCTGGAGTAAGTCAGAGGGACAGGCAGCATCTCTGGAGAGAAGGAATGGGTGACGTTTCGGGTCGAGAGGTCTGAAGAAGGGCCTCGACCTGAAACGTCACCCATTCCTTCTCTCTAGAGATGCTGCCTGTCCCGCTGAGTTACTCCAGCTTTTTGTGCATACCGGAATTATATATACTTGCCTGTACTGGCATTCTAATACTTTGGTTTTGCAGATCCAAGCTCCTCTCCCTTCATAGACTCTTGGTTTATCTTCAGTCCTATCCTCTGACCCCAATTTTCCCAAAGGTCTAGACTCTCCAGGACTATCTCTGCCTTTTACTTCACTGTAAATGGAAATCAAGAGAGATGCCTGACAGCTTATTGATCGGATATTGTCTGAATGTGACCCATCTACCACTATAGCTTTGAGATGCTGGTTCATCAGGAAGAGGAGGAGGTCTTCAGCTCCTGAAAACTGAGCTGCACTCAGTCATATCGCAGCTGATCCAAAAATTCACAACACCAGCCCATCTTCGACCCATATCATTTGCTGGTCTTCTAAGCGACGCAGCCTTTGGGAAGAGAGAGATCCATCTTTCTACTAACTGCTAAGTGAAACATATTGCTGCCAGATTTAGCTCCAAAGCAGCCCAGCTCAAACTTAAGTAATTTATACTTATTATCTTGATCTTGATTTCCTCCTGAAACAGGGTGTCTCACGCCATGAAAGACAGGGTTGAGGCCATGCCACCAACATGGTCGACATGGGGGTGCTAGAAGCGGTTGGCGATCCCACCGATTGGGTCTCCACCATGGTCGCCACGATAACGAAAGACAAGAACGAAATACGTGTGTGTATCAACCCGAAGGACTTAAACCTTGCCATCAGGCGACCCCACTACCCCATGCGGTCTGTTGAGGACATGGCGGCTCAGGTCGGGCAAGCCACCGTCTTTTCGGTCCTAGACGCTAAGAACTCGTTTTGGCAGATCCCGTTGGACAAAGCGTCTTCTAACCTGACGACCTTCGCCACACCGTTTGGCAGATTCAAGTTCCTGCGAATGCTATTCGGCATCAATTCCGCTAGCGAGGTGTTCCAGCGAACGATGGAGCAGATATTCTCGGACCTGCCATGTGCCATCATCGTGGATGATATCCTGGTTTATGGGAAGGACATTGCCGAGCACGACCTGAACCTCCGCCGCGTCCTGGATCGGGCGCGAAAGGCCAACCTGAAACTGAATCCCAAGAAGTGCCGGTTTCGTGTCTCAGAAGTCACGTATGTCGGACACGTTTTCACCTCTAACGGACTAAAACCCGACCCCTTGAAGGCGGCTGCCATCTCCGAGATGGCAGCCCCCACCGACGTGCCAGGTCTACAACGATTCTTGGGCATGGCAAACTACCTTGGGAAGTTGATACCAAACCTCAGTGAGCTGAGTGCACCCCTGCGGCAACTGACAAAAAAGGATATCGCCTGGGTCTGGCTCCCACATTACCAGCAGGCCTTTGACTGCCTCAAGTCGAAACTGATTAACACTCCGACGTTGCGGTTCCTCGACGTGAGTCGATCCATCACCGTCACCTGTGACGCTTCCAAGTTCGGCCTGGGTGCGGCCTGCCTTCAGTCTGTCGATGGATCGCTACATCCTGTCTCCTATGCCTCCCGCACCATGACGGACACCGAGCAGCGGTACGCTCAGATCGAGAAGGAGCTGCTCGCGGTGGTGTTCGCCTGCTCCAAGTTCAGAGACTTCCTGTTTGGCAGCAGATTTACGGTCGAAACCGACCACCAGCCACTGGTGACAATCCTGAACAAGCCGACTCACGCTGCCCCCGCCGGGCTGCAGCGTATGATGCTGCAGCTCCAGCGTTTCGACTTCGATATAATCTACAAGAAAGGCACCGAGATGCACATTGCGGACACCCCATCCCGTGCCCCGCGGACCTCCTGCGCTCGCCACCCCTACGAAACAGAGGACTTGCCCGTACTGGGCGTTAACTTTATTCCCACCAAGCAGCTACAGGTTTTAGCCGAGCACACCGCTGCCAATCCAGTTTTGCAGCGGCTTGCCTCTGTGATTAAAGCAGGGTGGCCAACAAAGTGCTCCAGCGCGCCGTCTGAAACACAGCCTTTCTTCCTGGTCCGCGACGAACTGGTGCTCCAGGATGGCGTTATCGTCAAGGGACATAAAGTTGTAGTCCCGTCCTCCCTGCTTGACTTTTACTTTTGTGCAGCCCATAGCGGACACCCTGGGGTCGATGCGACACTCGCCCACGCTCAGTGCCAATTCTACTGGCCTGGAATGGCCAAATATATCCGAGACCGATTTTCTCCCTGCTCCACGTGCAACAGTCTTGCTCCACACCACCAGCGACAGCCCCTGCTGCAACAGCCCGCCCCTGCCTTGGCCTGGTCCTCGCTGGCTGCCGACATATTCGAGTGGCGTGGTAACCACTACCTTGTCCTGGTCGACTCGTACGCAAACTGGTTCGAAGTGGATTTACTGACATCCCTCATGTCGGAGATGGTGATCCGAAAGCTGCGGAAACACTTCTCCACTTTTGGGTCCCCTGTCCGGCTGCAGACTGACAACGGCAGGCAGTTTACCAGCCGAGAGTTCAAATGTTTTGCCGACAAGTGGAATTTTGTGCATTTCACCAGCAGCCCAGAGTACCCACAGAGCAACAGCCTTGCTGAACGGCCAAGCTTCTGATGGAACAGGCGAGACTGTCCAACTCTGATTTGTATTTGGATCTCCTGAACCTCAGGAATGTTTCCAGGGATCCGGCCATAAGGTCACGTGCTCAGCGTCTGATATCCAGAACAACCAGATCTACCATCCCGATTGCTCAGCGCCAGCTGCAACCTCGGGTGCTGGAGCCTGCCTCCGTGCAGAGGCGCATTCAAGAGAAACATGACAGCCAGCGGCGTTCCCACGAGTGGTCGTGCAGACCACTCGATCCTCTGTTGCCTGGACAGGTTGTTCGGTTGCAGACCGCCGGTGGTCACTCCCGTCTGGCTACCGTGGTTGGGGTGGCCGACTCGCCTCCTTCGTACCTGGTCGACTATGAGGGAACGATCTACCGAAGAAGCCGACAACACCTGCTTGCAGTTAATGAGCCGAAGCCACAGCCCCCGGGGCCCTATGCCCCGCCACTCTCCTACCAGCAGCCGGCTGCCGTCCCAACCAGTGTTCCCTGCATGCCTCGATCCCCATATCGAGCGCCCGGTTCCCCTCTGCGCGGGTCACCTGTTGCCGGTCGCGGTTCTCACTCTCCTGTTTCTCCCACTCCACCGCCCTTCCCTGGTTCCCCAGCTGCCTCGTGTCCTCCTGTTTCTTCTGCTCTTTCGGGGCAAGGGGGAGACATCCGTACGCGCTCGGGCCGGATTAGTAAGCCACCTGTTCGTTATGGCGATTTTGTTTAATTCTGCTGTTTAATTCTGTTGTTGTGACCAATCTGTTTTGATTTTCTAAGGGGAAGGATGTAGATGGCTTATATATGCAACCAATAATATAGCTACCTCAGTACCATTAACCCCGCCTAGTTAACATCAATCATAACGCCTTCCCCTCCCTGGGTACAGTTCAGTAGAAGAATGTAGCCAGTGCTTGATGATGAATGTAATACCCTGTGCTATCATTAAAAGATGTTGCACACTTTAAGAGTTTGTGAATTGCTTATTTACACTACCCCTGAGGTTGGTGGTATAGCACAGAAGCATGTCCCAAAGCCAAGAGCTTAGCTCCTGGTTGCCGGACGTGGCATGTAAATTCGTCATGCGGCAGGAACTGGTAAGGCAAAAGATTTGGCCAGAAACATTAATTACATGACCTCTCACCAGTTCCAAGAATTAATAATGGATGAAATACCCAAACGATATGAGACACCTGTAAAGTGTGCATCACTCAGAGAGCCCACTGTAAACCAGTGCATCTGGGGGCAAATGGGTGCAACCATGCGATTGCATGAACCAGGCTACACAAAGCCTTAAAACTAATCGGATCAGGTATAGCGGCTTTGGGCGGTCAGTCGAAGGGGCACCACTATCAAACTCACAGCGGACATGTTAGCCTGCTGTGTAACGCCCACTTTGAGATCAAACTGCCTGACGGAAAACGCCATCAAACCAACTTGAATCCGAAATTTGCAGCACTGTGCAGATCATCCAACATAGCCACCAAACTTGTTGTTTGGTGAGGTTCTGGCAAAGTAAGTCAATAACGCAGATGACGAGGCGAAGACTGTGCATGATGCCGCCTCGTCAACCATACCCCTTCAGATTGGTCACAAACACTGGTGCGGGGCGAGCTCCCATTACTACGCCAGTGGAATGCACCAGTGCACATCTCCAGCAAACTTAATAGGCAAAAGAATCCAACAACCATGGTGGTACAAGCAGCTGGACTTGTCCAGGACATATCCTCCAGAGAGCAGTCACCAGTAGGGGGTAGTTTGCAATTATTCTACAATGAAGGGTACTGTATAACATCAGAGGCGTTTATAATCGCCCGTTTTAGGGATTTCGAATTCAGTTAATTTGAATTACCCAAGCAAGAGAAGGATGTTGGATGTCGAGCCATTCTAAGACCTAGCCCGACTGAAACTCCTATGTCCAGTATAAACACTTCCAAATAGAAACGGTCAGTACTGCTAAGCAACTGCTTTCCAAAGGATGTTATATGGCAAATATAGATCTGAAAGATGCATATTATTCAGTACCAATTCATTACAATACCGCAGATATTGGAAGTCCGTTGAATGCGACAGCGGTGGCAGTTAGAACTTGCCAAAATGGGTAAACCCAGCCCAAGCTTGTTTACAAAATTGTGGAAACCAGTATGCGGACTATTCCGGGCTCAGAACCACTTGTGATGGCATACTTTCATGATTTTCTGATCATGGGCACCACTCAGAAGGCAGCTGAATTTCTGTTTCAATTACCAACATATCAGTGACTCTGCCTATGGCCAAAAGTTTAGAAATAGCCCTGCAGCAGTCTGGAAGAAGAATAGCAACCCTCCTACCAACGAGTGGCTAATGTTATTGGTAAATTAATAGCAGCACCTGGCATGCAATTTAGGCTTCTACACGATCAGAATATGCAACGGGCTGAGGGACAGGCACTCAAAAACATGCAGGTCATTTCGATAGACCGATGCAGTTGACAGCCCAAGCTATCACCAAGTTGCAAAGGTGTATAACAAATGTCTCACGTTGCTCTAGTAACATTTTGCGCAAACAACCTTCAGCTGCTTTACAAGTTGAGGTGAGTGGATTCAGTGAGTGAGCCACTGATAACACCAGCCATAACAGCAAATGCAGTATGCAAGAGGCACTAAGCCTACAGATGTATTTGGAATCGTTGGGGCATTTTATGCCGCAGAAAAGCGTACTATTTGACAAATGCATGACTTACATGTTTAGCTCCAGATTGACAATACCACAGCAATTGCATATATTAATTACAAGGGTGGAATTACGTCATTATCATGTGATAATCTGGCTAAACCCCATCTGGCACTGGTGTATTACTAGGAACATATGGGTCTTAGCAATCTACCCACTAGGTAGAGATAGTGTGGTGGCGGACACCAGGGCACGTAAATTTAAAGACAACATAGAATGGATATTGAATCCAAAAATGTTTTAAAAAAGATTGTCACCCATTATGGATTGCCAGACATAGATCTGTTGCATCCAGATTAAATCACCAGTTACCTAAATACGCCTCATAGGAACCGGATCGAGGGGCAGTAGCGGTGGATGCATTCCCGCTACATTGGGGAGGTACACTCTTCTACGCTTTCCCCATTCTGCCTTATCAGTCAATGTCTCACCAAATTGAGCAGGGCTCCGCTTCAGGCGTTTGGTAGTCCCCGACTGGGCCACACAAGCATGGTTACCATTGGTTCTGAGACTAATGACACAGCCATCCATGGTTATCACCAAATGCAGCACCTTGTTGCTTCACCCTGTGACAGGAAAGAATCATCCTTTTCATGATCGTGTTAATCTGTTGATTGCAGATTCTGACGCGACCTTTCCAGGGGCTCGGACTATCGAGGCGAACCATGGATGTGATAACTACGGCCTGGAGGGATAATACTAAAAAACAATACATATCTCATATATAAAAATGGGAGATGCTCTGCTTATAGTCAACTATATCTTATCACACTGCAGGCATACCTGATGTATTGGAGTTTTTTGTTACATTACACTTTGGCGAGCAATGGAGTTATAATGCCATTAATAGTGCTAGGAGTGCATTGTCCTCCTATTTATGGTAGGGGTCAGGACAACATTCTGTCGGATCTCATCCATTGGTGTCCTGATTCATGAGAGGTATTTAACAAGAACCCTCCTAGACCTAGATATACGTGAATCTGGGATGTGAGCATAGTTCTCACTGCTTCGTCAATAGGCTCCGATTACATCTGTTTCCAAAAAACCAACACTTAAACTGGTCATGCTCATGGCGCTCGTTTCAGCGCAACAGGGTCCAGACATTGCAAAATTTACGACTGGACAGCATGCCTTTTCTGTAAATAGTATTACGATTTATGTATATGATCTAATTACACAAGCAAGCCAGGGATGTCCAGGACAAAAATGAGCATTAAGGCATACCCCATCGACCGGCGACTATTGTAGTTATGCACCTTCATCAATATTGAGGTCACCAAGAGTCTTAGAGTCTTAGAAGCTCCAAAACAGATGCTCATCAGTCATAAAGCCTCATCGAAATGTGTCGGTGTTCACCATTTCCAAGTGGCTGAAACAGGTTTGGATTCTGCTGGAGCAGACACTAACGTGTTTTAATCTCACTCCACCAGGGGGGTATCGACACCACAGCGAGGGCACTGGACGCCCATGTCCTTGGGGCCGCAGGATGGTCCTGTGAAGGGATTTTCAACGGTTATAATAAACCTATCCTCACGACAGAAGGATTTGGGCATGTTATTTTGGGTCCTGTTTGTAAATTCCCCCTAGGAGAGAGGGGTTGTTATTGCTTCTTTTGTTATTAAGACATTAATTTGTATAATGCACACAATGTTCAATACATTATTTGTTTATCCTGTGTCAACCGAAGCAGTGTGTCGTATGGAACTGGGTCTACGGCATGAAATCACAGAGCTTTGAAATCTTCATGGAATCATTCACGTGACTCCGAAGTAAAATAGTAAGATTAAATGAGAACTTACCAGTTTGAAGTTTGATCTTTATTTTATGAGGAGTTACTTTGATTACGTGCCCTCCGCTCCCGGCCCTCATAATCGCAAAGATCATCTGGTAGTTCTAGTCTTCTGAGTCTTACTATATCACTTCGACTGTAGTTACTGTGATTTCTCGCCGCTGCTTTGAAGATTGTCGCGCAGGCGCACTGGCGGGGCATCTTCACGTAATCGCTCACCGTAACTCCTCATAAAATAAAGATCAAACTTCAAACTGGTAAGCTTATTTAATCTTACTATTATCCATATCCAGTACTTCATTTACAAAAAGGGATTTCCAATCTTTCGATGGCTGACAAAGGATGGCCGTATGCAATCATCTTCTAAATCGATTCTAAAACTTCAATCATCTGGCATCTGAACATTCAGCCCTGATAGTTCAGCATCTGGCTCACTCATTAGTCCAGAGTGTGAACAGGATGTTGTAGCTGGAGCTGCATTTAAACTCACCAGATTCACTGGTTTGCAACATTTACTATATAACACTACAACATGTAATGGTCATGAAATGAAAGTGTGTTAGGAATAGCATACAATAGTCTGGAAAATATGCTGGTTCAGTACCACCAAAGTCAGAAGAAGGGGCCCGACTCGAAATGTCTCCTATCCATGTCTTCCACGGAGTTACTCCAGCACTTTATGTTTTGCTCAGGATTTCAGCATCTGGAGCTCCTTGTTTCACCACCAAAGTCCCATGAGTGCTGGATTATTCGAGTTTTACTGTGTTGTCAAGTCCAATTTCTACTTTAATGTTTCCTACCTGAACCAGCCTCATTAACGAACTGCCTAAGGCTGGCTGACATACAACAGGAAGAAAATTGCCATCAGCCTCTGGCCTTGTAGCTCTTTGATGTCAGGACCGGCATATTGAAGTGCAGAGAGCTACAGGTCAACTTCTAGTTTCTTACATAGGCCTACTACTGCAATATTCCACCGCCTATCACCGGAACAGTTTTCACCACATCTGCGCATTGTCGTATCATATGCATTGAGGACCCAGTTACTATGACTATGACCTGTGTGACAGATTCACATTGTAATAAAACTGTATTGCGTAGTCTCCCAGAACTGAAGAAGTCTCCCAGTCTGAAGAAGGGTCTTGAGCCGAAACGTCACCCATTCCTTCTCTCCAGAGATGCTGCCCGTCCCGCTGAGTTACTCCAGCATTTTGTGTCCACCTTCGATTTAAACCAGCATCTGCAGTTCTTCCCTAAACATGTCTGTAGGTGTTAGTTCTCCTCATCTGCATCCAAATAATATAGCAACACATACCTGTGAAATGTGGAATCTGAAGATGTCAGTGCACATCCAGACTGTTGGATGTAATGCCTAATGACTGCAAAGACCCCAGTGGGAAATGAAGGATATTTTACTCTGAACCAAAATTTATGGGAATGTGTCAAGACAAAAAATAAAGTGGCAGCACCTAATCCTTTTCTCCAGAGATGCTGCCTGTCCCGCTGAGTTACTCCAGCCTTTTGTGTCTAACTCCACAGACTAGCTCTGGTCAGTCCTCCTGGTAATGGACATCAAATTCTGACATTGATGTTGTACTGAAAATAACACAGACCAATCAAAAAAGACTGGAGGTGCTGAAATATAAACTGAATTTGTAGAAACACTCAGCACGTTAGGCAGCAGCTTGGAGAAAGAAACAGTGTTAACATTTCAGGTCTGACACCCTTCAGTAGCAGAAGAGGTGAGAGAGGGATGGGTAGACCAAGGGAAATATCTCTGGTAGGGTTGGACTAAATAGGTTAATGGGGGCAATTAGAAGCATGTGATAATGTTTTATCTGGAAGTCCCATATCCCTGCTATTAGCAACACATGAGACAAGACAAATAAACGTTGTGGTCTTCTAACTGTGGCATTAAGCCGTTTGGAGTCATAGAGCCATACAGCAAGGAAACAGGCCCTTCGACCCAACTTGGCCATGCTGACCAAGATGTACTAATCCACACACGCTAATCCCACCTGCCCACATTTGGCCCATATCCCCCTGAACCTTTCCTATCCATGTACCTGTCTAAATGTGTGTTTAAATGTGGTTATAGTACCTGCCTCAACAACCTTCTTTGGCAGCTGATTCCATACACCCACCACACATTTGGTCTCACCCATTCAAAGATGTCCCTTTCTTCCATCCCTCCTTACCCCACCTTCTCTATAACTTAACACACAAACTCTTTTCCAGTTCTGGTGATAGGGCTCAGACTTCAGTCGTTAGCTCCGTCTCTCTTTCCGCAGATGTTGCCTGACCTGCTGAGTGTTTCCAACATTTTTTGGCTTAAAGACTATAATGACATTCGTAGTATGTATACATCTGGGAATTTTTTTCAATAGACTGGATGCTGACTGTCAACTGCCTTTGTAGCTTAAACATTGCCAGAAATTCACCTCCTTCTCTGATTGTTGGCTTTAGAACCAGTGTGAAAAGCCAGGAACTGCCAAAAATGAAGAAGAAATCAAACCCCTTCAAACTTGATTCAGCTGCAATCTAGTCATGAACATCAATCACTAATTTTGGTGCCAATTCACATTTATGTCTCTTTGCCTCAAACACCTGGCAGGGACATCAGTAAAGTAACAACTCAAATGATAAAAAAAAAAAGCAGGGGGAGAGGGAAGAAAGATGATAAATAAAGGACGAGCAAATAAAATAGGTCCAATGCTCCAGACTGTGTTCAGTGGTACAACCCCTGGGCTGTAATAGTTGCAATGCTGATCAGGTGGAGAATGAGCAGCAGGGAATTCAGGAATTCCACCCACTTCCAGGTTGGAAATTGAGTACATATAGAAACATAGAAAACATGCAAACATAGAAAAATAGGTGCGGGAGTAGGCCGTTCGGCCCCTCAAGCCAGCACCGCCATTCATATGATCATGGCTGATCATCTGAAATCAGTTCCTGCTTTGTCCCCATTTCCCTTGATTCCGTTAGCCCTACGAGCTAAATCAAACTCTCTCATGAAAACATCCAGTGAATTGGCCTCCACTGCCTTCTGTGGCAGAGAATTCCACAGATTCTCAACTCGCTGGGTGAAATCTTTTTGCCCCATCTCAGTCCTAAATGGCCAACCCTTTATTCTCAAACTGTGACCCCTGGTTCTGGACTCTTCCCCAACATCGGGAACATGTTTCCTGCATCTAGCCCGTCCAATCCAGACATTTTCCTTACCCTGGAAATATGTTTGGCGGTCGCATGCATGCTAAGATTTGCACAGCAAGAGAATTAACCACAGGCTGACAATGGCAGAACTCAAACTTGCTCCTGTTGTGTAGGCATGCTGGTTTACACCGAAGATAGACACAAAATGCTGGAAACATAGAAACATAGAAACATAGAAATTAGGTGCAGGAGTAGGCCATTCAGCCCTTCGAGCCTGCACCGCCATTCAATATGATCATGGCTGATCATCCAACTCAGTATCCCGTACCTGCCTTCTCTCCATACCCTCTGATCCCCTTAGCCACAAGGGCCACATCCAACTCACTCTTAAATATAGCCAATGAACTGGCCTCAACTGGAGTAACTTGGCGGGACAGGTAGCATCTTTGGGTCGAAGGAATGGGTGACATTTCGGGTCGAAACCTTTTTCAGACTTCTGTAAATGCTGTCTGTCCCGCTGAGTTACTCCAGCATTTTAGTTTGGTTTAGATTAGAGGTACAGCGCGGAAACAGGCCCTTCAGCTCACCGCGTCCGCACAGACCACTAACATAAACACACAAGGGGCAATTTGTTTTACATTTTATATATATATATGGCAATTAACCTACAAACTTGTACATCTTTGGCGTGCGGGAAGAAACGGAAGATCTCGGAGAAAACCCACGCAGGTCACGGGGAGAACGTACAAAAACTCAGTGCAGACAAGCAACCATAGTCAGGATCGAACCCGGGTCTCTGGCGCTGTAAGGCAGTAGCTCCACCACTGCACCACCCTGTCGCCCTTTGTGTCTGGCTTCTGTTAAATTAACTACCTTGCAAAGACAGTCAAGCTCTAGCCAGTCCCAGTTGTGACGTTACTCCTCTCTCGTTTGTCCTTGACAGACAGAAAAGGTTTTCAAAAAATTGAAACAGTTTATTTGGTGAAAAGCTCCTTATGTCGATGTTTTGATTGATGCTGCTTTGTGTTGTTCTCTGTGTTAGTTTGTCACATTCAATACAACACATTAGCTTCTGAATTCTGATTGTTGGGCAGTTTCTAAAGGATTATTTATTCCATAAGAATAAAATTGAATGAGGTGATGGAAGAAATAAAAAGAAAGATTTAGATAAAGTCACTGGAGGAACTGGACTGCGCCCACATGTGTAGACTTTTTGAGTCATATTGAGCAGGGACTAGACGAAGTGGAACACGTTGGGTCCCAGCTGGTCCCCCAACGCAATACTCCACCTCTCCACCAATTCCAATATTGCTGGCCAGTGTGGGAGGGGGTGGCTTTCTGGAGCGCTAGCATGGTGTTGTGGGCCGAAGGGACTGGTTTCCAGGGGGGCTAGTATGGACATTGTGGGCCGAATGGATTCTTGGGCTGGCAGCTCAGTCACTGAGACCACACTCACTCAGACACACACACACTCACACACACTCACACACACTCAGGCACACTCACTCACACACATATACACACACACAGATACTCACACACACAGATACTCACACACACACACACACATATATACTCACAAACACATACACACACACTCACTGACACACACCATATATATGGCAGTAAACTTCTGCAGTCAGCTTCACTTCCGCAATCAGAGCTACCTGTCCACTAAGCGGAAGTCACGAAATGAGCAGGACTTTTGAACCAAACACATTCGGATCTAATAAAGTATTTATTCCTTCCAAACACAGTTGGACCTAATAAAGCATTGCAGTTTCAAGCACAGGCAGGGCAGCAGGCCACACAACTCATGGCATTGTCATTCAGGGCTAACAAATCATTTATTGCAAGTACATTGCAGACTCACAGTTCAGTTGATTCACAGCTTAGATGAGAGTTGTGGCCTCTCCCTCGCGATCTTCCAGAGTGACTGAGTCACGTCCAGGCATCCAGGGTTTTATAGTCCTGCTCCCCCCCCCCTCCCCCCGGAAGGGGCATTACCTTCAATGCTGTGATTGACAGGCGGGAGGATCTCAAGGTTTTTTAAACATTCATAACTTATTTATTTTTCATCGATGGTAAAAATCCTCGGGGCCTGCTCAGCGGAGGAGGACTGTGAGTAAGATGGCCAAAAATCATAGCGATATATGGTAGCGTTTTATCTAAAATCAATATACAGAGCAGACAGGAAGTAGTGAAGATGAGACTTTTAATTACATAGATGTTTTTGTTGGTTTTTTTTGTTAGAACTAAGAACAATAGTGTGGTACTTGAGTACCTAATACATAAATACATATTACCATTCGTGTACAACTTCGTATTTTTAATTTAATAATAAAAGAACAGTGAAAGAAAAAAGAAATAAAGAGTGTCGGAATAGATAGACTAGCGAGTAGAAACAGATAGCGAAAGAAATAAAGAACAGAGATGAAAAGCTAAAAAGATTGAAAGAACAAGAGAAAGTAGAAAAAAGAGAAATTAGGAGAGATATACCTATTTCGTATTTTTGCCCATGCGTCACCCGGTTCTGAACCATTTAATTTCTAAGGTTGTGCTATGTTGCACCATATGCTTGTAAAAAGTTGATAAAAGGAGACCAAGTCTTTAATAATTGGTCTACTTTGCCTAGTAGGAGGAATCTCATTTCTTCAAGATGTAGCGTTTCCGACATATTTGAAATCCACATTTTGAATGTTGGCGTGGTTGCGTTTTTCCAGAATTTGAGTATAGGTCTTTTTGCTGTTATTAAACCGTAATTAAGAGCTTCATGGAATATAATTAGTTTACTTCCTTCTTCCATTGATCCAAAGATAATCAGTTCTGTATTGGGGTTCAATTTTGTGTTAAATAGTCTTGTAAAATTTCCAAAAATTTTGTTCCAAAATATGCTGTTTTGTACAAGAGACAAAGGAATGTGCTATAGTGGCATTTTGAGTTAGACATTTGTCACAGATGGGAGAAACATTTGAATTAATTATATAGATAAAGAGGGGTTATAACAAAAATAGATTCTAATTCATGGAATCCTTCATGACTTTGGGAAGTCACAGAACTTTGCATTTAATTGAGTACTTTAGAAGTGTATTTGTATAGGAAAATACAGCTGTCAATATATGCACAAAAAGGTTCTACAATATGACGAATGTTGTTAACAGATCGTGTTTCCATGCATACAAAAAAATGGAAAGGGTGCAACCAAGATTCATCAAGTTGAGGAGATGAGGAGAGGTTAAGCCAACTGGGCGAAAACGTTGTCTGACCATTCCCTCCATAAATGCTGCCTGTTAAGTTCCACCAGCCTTTTGTCTTTTGAACTGATATTCTCCTTGAGTTTGGAAGAATGAGAGATGAACTTATTCAAACATACAACGTTCTTACCAGGCTTGACAGGATAGAAGCAAGGAGGATGGTAACACACGATTGGGCTTCAGTGTCAAATTAAGGTACACAAAAGATGCTGGAGAAACTCAGCGGGTGCAGCAGCATCTATGGAGCGAAGGAGATAGGCAACGTTTCGGGCCGAAACCCTTCTTCAAAATAAGGTGTTGGCCATTCAGCTCACATGAGCATTTCTTCAATCAGACAGCAGTGAGTATTGGAATCCTCCATCCACGAGGGTTTGAGTCCGTCACTAAGTAAGGATCGAGATTGATAGATATTTTGACATTAAGTAAACTGGAATTAGCACAGGGAAGTGCTGCTGAGAATGAAGATTAGCCAAGATCTCACTGAATGGGAGAGGGGGTGGAAGAGGCCAAATCACCTACTTCTGTTTCTATTTCTTTTGTCTTTTGTCCAACTGAGCAAGTCGACAGATCCTCAGTTTAATCACTTGACTGAAAGCCAGCATTTTTATGGCTCCACTGCAGATTGGTGTTCTAAACCTGATGGCAGGACTTGCTAACATGACCAGCTGTCTGGGAGGAGGGGGCTCCATCCCAGCATAAAAACAGGAGAACTTCTGTAAAATCTGTGCACACACACAAACTGGCTGCCATAGAGGCACAGCCATGATAAGTGCTGCCTTATAAGTTCGATCCTGACCTCGAGCACTATTCCTGTCGAGTTTGTACATTCTCCCTGTGACCACGTGGCTTTTCCCTGGGTGCTCCAGTTCTTCCCACATCTCAAATTCATGCGGGATGGTGGGTCAATTGACCGCTGCAAATTGACCCTGGTGTGTAAGTGGGCGATAGAATCTCAGGGGCGTTCAAGGGAATGTGGGGAGAATAGTTGGCAGGGAAAATGATCAGAGAATGGGATTGGCTTGCAAGCTGGCATCGACTCGATGTGCTAATTGGCCTCCTTCTATTTCATAAGGAAAAATGAGACTATGGTAAGATGGAGAGCAGTAACTATGAACAAAAATGAAAAAATATTTATTTTCTATTCAACACTATCTGAGATTTGAACTGGTCTCTGAACCGGAACTAAACTGTTAGTGCCAAATGATTGTGTAGAACTGGGATGGTTAAACGTCACCTTGACGAATAAATTGGAAGTAAGCAATATGATAATAAAAAAACATTTTGAACTAGAATCATCTGAGCAAAGATTTGATCTGCTGCTCATGTGGGACAGCTAACTGATTGAAATTCAGGTGCTGAAGGAAGATGCCCACAGAACTAATCAGTCATTGTAGTTCCCTGATGTTCTTCTTCACACTGCATTCCAACACTGCCCAGCTCTCTGACTGAAATCCAAATCAGATTTGCAAGGATGTTTATTCTCATAATTCGTGTTTGTAAAAACACTTCATGCCAAAAATGTTTGGCAGGAAACAAACGCGCAGATGTCACTTGTCAGTGGTTCCTCTGCCCGTTCAGATGTCATTAGATTGCTGGGGAGATAAATGACTCCAATTCAGTCTGCTTATTGAAGCCTCGGTCAGTATTAAAGTGATCCCGAATTGCACTGAATGGTGTTTCCATGATGAAAGTCTTGTAGAGTCAGACCCCTGTTCCAAGGAAATTGCATCCCCTTACTTGCAGGGGAATCGGACTTTTCCTTAATGTAGTCACGTCGTCTTTCAAGAGAGAGTTAGATTTAGCTCTTAGGGCTAATGGAATCAAGGGATATGGGGGAAAAGCAGGTACTGATTTTAGATGATCAGCCATGATCATATTGAATCGCAATGCTGGCTCAAAGGGCCAAATCGCCTACTCTTGCACCTATTTTTCGATGTTTCTATGTTTCTATCTGCACATGCCTCAAAAATGCGAGCTGGAAAAAAATACATTTACTGAGAGAGATATTTATTCTGTACCTCAGATTTTTGGAGAGTGATTAGTAAATTTCTGTAAGAGTGATTGTCTCCTACCTGAACAGCGGTAACATGGCAGTTGCCTCCAATTCTTGCCACTGAGTGGGGTCCAGATGATGCATTAATTAGTTGCGCTGCCTCACTGCACCAGGGACCCCACTTTGATCTGGACCTTTGCTTGGTCATTTATGTCAAAAATTGCAGGCAAGACAAGGAGTTTAGTTTACAATTTATTAAATGACACCCGGATATTAGTGGAGTCACAAAGAATTTGCAGATGCGGGAATCTTGAACAAAAAACAAAGTGCAGGAGGAACTCAGCAGGTCAGGCATCATCTCTGCAGGGAATTGACAGGGGATACTTTAGGACAAGATTGTTATTGGGGAGGGGGGGGGAGAAAGCTGGAAAAGAGAGGTGGGGGCTAGACAAAGCCTGGTAAGTGGAATAGGACATAAAGTGTTGGAGTAACTCAGCAGGTCAGGCAGCATCCCTGGAGAACATGGATTAGAGACATTTTGGGTCGAGACCCTTCTTCAGATGGTGGATATAGAGTGCATTCAGAAAGTATTCAGACCCCTTCACTTTTTCTACATTTTGTTACATTACAGCCTTATTTTAAAATTGATTACATTAATTTTTTTTATCATCAATCTACACACAATACCCCAGAATGTAGAAGCGAAAACAGGTGTTTAGAAATTTTTGCAAACTAATTAAAAAGAAATAGCTGAAATACTACATTTACATAAGTATTCGGATGCTATGACATTCAAAATTGAGCTTAGGTTCATCCTTTTTCCATTGATTATCCTTGAGATGTTTCTATAACTTGATTGGAGTCCACCAGTGGTAAATTAAATTGATTGGACATGATTTGGAAAGGCACACACCTGTCTATATAAGGTCCCACAGTTGACAGTGCATGTCAGAGCAAAAACCAAGCCATGAAGACGATGGAATTGTCCGTAGACCTCCGAGACAGGATTGTGTCGAGACACAGATCTGGGGAAAGGTATAAAACAATTTATGCAGCATTGCAGGTCCTAAAGAGCATGGTGGCCTCCGTCATTCTTAAATAGAAGAACTTTGAAACCACCAGGACTCTTCATAGAGCTAGCCGCCTGGCCAAGCTGAGCAATTGGGTGAGAAGGGCCTTGGCCTTGGTGACCAAGAACCCAATGGTCACTCTGACAGAGCTCCAGAGTTCCTCTGTGGAAATAGGAGAACCTTCCAGAAGGATCACTATATCTGCAGCACTTCACCTTCGCCTTTATGGTAGAGGGACTAGACAGAAGCCACCCCTCAGTAAAAGGCACATGACAGCCCACTTGGAGTTTGCCAAAAGGCACCTCGAGGACTCTCAGACGATGAGAAACAAGATTCTCTGGTCTGATGAAACCAAGATTGAACTCTTTGGCCTGAATGCCAAGCATCAGTCATGTCTGGAGGAAACCGCTCATCACCTGGCCAATACCACACCTATGGTGAAGCATGGTGGCGGCAGCATCATGCTGTGGGGATGTTTTTCAGCGGCAGGAACTGGGAGACTAGTCAGGATTGAGGGAAAAATGAATGGAGCAGAGAGTACAGAGAGATCCTTGATAAAAACTTGTTCCAGAGCGTTCTGGACCTCAGACTGGGACGGAGGTTCACCTTCTAACAGGACAACGGCCCTCGGCACACAGCCAAGACAACACAGGAGTAGCTTCGTGACAAGTCTGTGAATGTCCTTGAGTGGCCCACCCAGAGCCCGGTCTTGAACCCTATCGAACATCTCTGGAGGGACCTGAAAATAGCTGTGCATCAACGCTCCCCATCCAACCTGACAGAGCATGAGAGGGTCTGTAGAGAAGAATGGAAGAAATTACCCAAATACAGGTGTGCCAAGCTTGTAGCGTCATACCCAAAAAGACTTGAGGCTGTAATCGCTGCGAAAGGTGCCTCAACAAAGTACTGAGTGAAGGGACTGAATACTTGTGTAAATGTGATATTTCAGTTATTTATTTTTAATTACTTTGCAAATATTTCTAAACACTTGCTTTCGCTTTTTTATGATGGGGTATTGTGTGTAGATTGATGATAAAAAAATGAATTTCAATCCATTTTAGATGCTGTAACGTAACAAAATGTGGAAAAAGTGAAGAGGTCTGAATACTTTCTGAATGCACTGTAGGTGAGAGAGAGTTTGATTGTCAGATGGAGGGAATAGGTGTCACAGGCTCGAAATGAAAATGAGACCAAAAGGTATCAGATCAGGGGAGAGAAGAGGAGTGAAATGTAATGCCAGGGGGATGTCTCCTTCAAGCCTGCTTCATCGTAAAATTAAATCATAGCTGATGTATCTCTCAGTTCCTAGTTATTTACTGTTGGTCCATTTCACTTTATAAAAAGTATCAAAATCCAATAAATGTCAGTGGTTATCTAGTTGGTCTGTCTTTTGGGTCAAGGAGGCCTGGAAAATGCTTGTCACTGGTTAATGGACATTTAAAACGCATTGCGTATCATCCCACTGCTGTTTTCTAAAGTCCCACAAACACACCGACCTTCGTTTGCAACATTCCCAGAAAAACGCTGTCAGGTCCCCCTGCGTGATACCATAGTGCGTCATTTTCAGCATGAGCTATGGCAAAATCTTGCTGCTGCCAGCATTTCGCATTGCAGCTGTAACCTTGGCAGCCAGACCTTAAAGGGACACACCGCAGTACATGCAGCACTCTTGCAGCCACTCAGGAAAATTGCTGCTTAAGGAATAAATATTGGAATGGAGGGAGGGCTGTGAGATACGCTTTGTGCTCACAATCACCGCTCAAAGACTAAATCTTGGAAGCAAGAGTTCTTTATTCCTCTCGACTCTGCAGACCCGGGTGCCTCTCCAAATCGAGACACACCGAAGCCAAAGAAGTCATCCCCCTTTATACACAGAATTTTACATTCAACCTCCCCTCCGGACCCTTCTCCAATCAGGGTCGGAGGTGCACAATCTGTAGGTACATCCCACCGTACATCCCCTCGCACCTCCCATATCATACATCGCATGTTCAAACATGTTCATGGTAATGAGCAGTTTCTTGACCAGGGGTGTGTTGTAATATTCATTTATTCTATTAAGCATGCTCAGTTGCTCATGACCTACCCTAGTTTTACTCACCTCCTAGTGAACCCTCTCAGTTCTCCTATATCAGTACTAAAGCTAAGCTATAGTGACAAGGGTCCCATCTATCACTCCATTCCACTGATAGGGATCTCTCTACATCACTCCCTTCTACCGCTATACAATGCTATTACTTCTTACTCAAGGACCCAAGGATGGGTCTGGCAACCTTCAGACACAGCTGTGTCAGAACCCTCTCTCCAGCCCCTCTCAGTTCGAATTCTCTTTAAAACTCCTTACTTTAATGGGGTTTAATCACTTTATCCCTCACAATCCTCCCTTTTTCTTTTGCTACGCACACACTGATTAAACCCCCATTTCAAGTTCCCTCAACTCGAATTGACGTAACATTGTCCTAACCTCTTCCTGTAGATCATGAACCTCCCCTGGCCGCATTATCATTATTTTCTGTATTTCCCCTTTCTCTCCCATAGGCATGACTACAGCCTGCATCTGACATATTTCTGGTAATAAGTTCCCTAAAACAAGGGATGCAACAGGGGATAAAGATCAGTCCAGCCTCTGCACATAGAAACACGAGTCCCACCGTTCTCCACCATGTTCCTCCGAGGATGGAATCCCACCATTGGGTTCCCATAATCGAATTCCACTTTTGTATTGGAACATCTGCCAACTTACGGATCCCTTCTGATATGTCCATCACTGCCTGTCCATTATCATCGATGTTCAAACAGCAATTAGAGAGGTTGAATTTCCCGCATACCCCTCCTTCTTCTGCCAGGAGGTAATCTAGGGCTAACCTGTTCTGGTATATCGCTGCTCTCATCTGTGTCTGCTGATTTGCCAGCATCTCCAGCTTGGTTGGTAATTACCTCCAGTACTGCCTGAAGCCTTATGATCCAATTTAACATGTATACTGGTGTTCGGTAGCCCCAGGATCCATCCTGTGCCCAAGTGGCTGGTCCGTAGTATGAGATGATTCCTGCTGGTGGCCATTCTTCATCTTTCCACTCTCCAATGTCTATTTTCCTCTTTTTCCGATATAGGTCATCAAATACAGGTGTTCCTAACGACCGGCCTTCTTTGGTATTTAACAGGAAAAATCCAGGTTGTACCAGTCCAATAAAACAAGTCCCACTCCAATTTATCGGTAACACCGAGTATGCCTTGTATCCGCATATCCATAACAGTCCTTCAGGGGCCGGTCCACTAGAGGCAACCTTGTTCCATATGTCTCGCAATACTGGGATCCCCTGATAAGGGTTGTTCCCGGTGCAGTTCCATAGTCCAGCCGATTCCACTCCATCGGTCTTCATCCAGATAGCGCAGTTTTTCCCATATTTCTTAGTTAGATACCATTTAGGCTCCTCTGGCCACCACACTCGGGACTGATTTGGCCACTGGGTGACGATGCGCTGGCAGGGGCTGCTGCCTACTAGGACGGCATCCTTTGCCCTTGAGCCTTTGTGCAAAAAAAATACTTCCTGACTATCCTACTAAACAGACCAGCTACATTATTTTTAAATTATGCAGTTATTGTAAAGATATGAAGCTGTCATTATGTGCAGTCATACAGTACTTTCAAACGCTAAAGTCAATCAGGGATCACAGTCAATAATAATGACTTTGACTGGTTCTATAAATTGTGCGAGTTTTGTGTGCAGACGAGTCTATATGGGAAGAATTATAAATGGGTATTCGGGTAATAAAGATTAACACAGTGTATGTACTTTAAGTTTTCTTTCATCACCATGGCATAAAAAGATCATAAAAAGGCTTTCACCAAAATGTTGCTGTCATATAATTACCCAGTCCCGTAACATTGCATGGTTCAGTGTGTGTGGTGCCATCGTTGTAATCCTACATTGCAACATTATTTATGAAAGTAATTAAAATTTAGCATATTCATTGCTTCCCATCCACCCTTCTCCATTCTCTTGTCTTCAGTATTTCAAATTATGTTTACCATTTGCAGTATGCAGCTAAAAAAAACTGCATAAAATAATTGCGGGATGGTAATAGCATAGAAGGCCATTAGGCCCATTAGGCTGGTGCTAGTTCTGTGCAAATGCAGGCTGTTCCACTTCCCCCTGCCGTTTCTACATAGTCCTGCGAGACATTAAACATAGAATATAAAGCATAGAACGGTACAGCACAGCAGCAGGCCTCTGATTTACAAAAAGAGACCCAGAGTACTGGAGTAAGCATCTCTGGAGAACATGGATAGGAAAAGAGCAAAGTGCGCCAGCGTGATGGTGTAGGGAATAAAAATTCCACACAATGAAGTGGGGAGAGTGTGAGGATCCTCATGGTTAGTTGGGGAGGAAGTATTGAGCCCTTCCCCGAGTGAAGAGAGTGAGGATAAAAAGGAAGAGGGTCGGAAGGAAAATACTCCCCAGTAAAAGAGGCAAGCTACATTGTGTAACCAAAGTATCACGTCTAATGTGTACAGCTCGTCCACAACTCAATGAGATTGAACCCGTTCCAGGGATTGCAATGTATTTATGCATTGACTTTAAATAATCCAAACCTCATCCGCATTAATGGTTGCATTTTCTTTTAATAGCCGGCAGACAGCAAGTTCAACAAGATGATTCATTGGTGTCCCATAGAAATGCTCAGCTGGGTTTGTTGGCAGATATTCAATTGAATGTTATCCACAATCATGACAGGGAAACAGCAGAGAATTCAAAACAGATACAAAATGGAAGGTCACAGTTACAAGGCCAAACCACAATGTAAGCAAAGTGATATCAAAAGGTATTGAATCAGTCACATCCCGTGCTGTATGGGGAGACTTCAATGGTAATATTTTCACAGCGGGACAGTTCTCTTAATCTCCAAGTGTACCTTTGGCAGAACATTGACAGAGGCCCAGCAGCAATAACAGAGCAGTTCCTTCTGCTGTTTCTCTTGGGTTTCTGCAGTATCCTTTTACAAAGCTCAGAGAGAAAAGAGAGTACATTCATTTAGATTACTCATTAGAAGTCGCTCTTTTAAAAGAGGTTTCCCATCATCATTATCTCTGGTGACAGGAAGGATTAGCTATCAAACTAATTCTCTCTGATGCGTATGAAGGAACTGCAGATACTGGTTTAAACTGAAAATAGACAGTAAGTGCTGGAGTAATGGGCCTGTTCCACTTGCATGCGATTGCATGCGTTTGGCGCGACCAAACAGAAGCGGAGTTCACGCGAAGTTCGCACTAAGTACGCGCGTGACATAATTTGCGTCATACTTACCAATCAGCTGGGCAGAAGGTGGGCAGACTGAATTTGGGCGTCGCACGGCGTCGGGCGGTGATGTCATCACACAACGCCACGTCGGGCGGTGACGTCATCGCGTAACACCACGCCGTCAAGACGCTGCGTACGTCCGCAATGCACCTGCATGCCGACGGGCCGTTGGCGCGCAAAGATTTCGGACACTGTCAGATTTTAGGAGCCCGCGCGATGTCGGGACCAGCCCCGCACAACTCCGCGCTTCTAAGTGGGACCGGCCCCGTGCGGCCATACGGTGCCCGTATGCCTCAAGCGACCACGTTTGGTCGCGCCAAATGCATGCAATCGCATGCAAGTGGGACAGGCCCTTAACTCAGCGGGACAGACAGCATCTCTGGAGAGAAGCAATGGGTGACGTCTCGTGACAAGACCTTCAGTCTGTAGAAAGGTCTTGATCCTAAACGTCACCTAATCCTCCCTGATGACAGAGAGCAGCTACAAATGCACACCTGTCAGAGGCTTTCATAAACATCTTCAAGAACCTTTACGAGGGATCCAGTTGCTGCGTCAAGATTGATTCAGGAAACAGAATTGTTTGACATTGTTACAGGGGGAAGACAAGGTTGCCTTCTATCCCCCTTACTGTTTATTGTCACGATCGACTATGTCATGCGGAGGACAATGAACAAACCTGACTTTGGAATATCCTGGAGAACAGGAAGACGCTCTGGAGGAGAATGCATCAAAGGATGGATTAATGATCAGCTCCCAGAAGACTAAGAGCATGCAGACTGGAGACCAGCAGCCAATAAACCAACTGATAATCAATGGGGGAACCTGTGGAAAACGCCACAACATTGACCCATCTTGGCAGCATGTTCACAGTAGATGGAGATGTAGAGGTCGACATCAACTCCTGAATTGGTAAAGCCGCATCAGAAGATTGAGGGGTGATCTCATAGAGACTTACAAAATTCTTAAGGGGTTGGACAGGCTAGATGCAGGAAGATTGTTCCCGATGTTGGGGAAGTCCAGGACAAGGGGTCACAGTTTAAGGATAAGGGGGAAGTCTTTTAGGACCGAGATGAGGAAATCATTTTTCACACAGAGAGTGGTGAATCTGTGGAATTCTCTGCCACAGAAGGTAGTTGAGGCCAGTTCGTTGGCCATATATAAGAGGGAGTTGGATGTGGCCCTTGTGGCTGAAGGGATCAGGGGGTATGGAGAGAAGGCAGGTACAGAATACTGAGTTGGATGATCAGCCATGATCATATTGAATGGCGGTGCAGGCTCGAAGGGCCGAATGGCCTGCTCCTGCACCTAATTTCTATGTTTCTATGTTTCAGACTAATGCAGCCGATAAGGTCTAGTGGCAGGATATCCAAGATGCTAAAAGTCAAGCTCTTCCAGTCCGTAGTCCTCCCTACAGCCCTCTATGCCATTGAGACGTGGAAAATCAATGTGAAGATGGAAAATAAATTGGATGCATTCCAACAGTGCTGCTTGAGGAAGATCCTGAAGACTAGCTACAGAGACCACATCACAAATGAGGAGATCTACAGGGAAACAGCAACAAAGCCTCTCGGCTAGGACATAGAGGGAAGCAGGATGAAATTTGCAGGACTTGTACTCAGAATGTCACCAGAACGTGCACCTAAGATAGCAATGACATGGCAACCTGACGGAAGAAGGGAAAGAGGGCGACCAAAACTCACATGGAGGCGAACATTCCAGAAGGATTTGGAAGCCCGGTACGCAAACCTATCGAGGGTGGAAGACGTCGCACTTAACCGAACAGAATAGGGAAAGCTTGCTGCCCAATGCAGTCAACAGTGTGGAGGAACTAAGTGTAAGTAAGTCACATTCCCCATCCGTCATTACACCCCTCGGGTACCAGCAACACCTAAAGGGAAACTGGGGTGACTCTTTCAGTCCAGAGTCAAAGCTTCACCTGTCCATTTCTCTCCGCAGGTTTAGTTTAGTTTAGGAAGAAATTGCAGATGCTAGTTTACACCGAAGATAGACACAAAATGCTGGAGTAACTCAGCGGGACAGGCAACATCTCTGGAGAGAAAGAATGTGTGACGTTTCGGGTCGACTCGAAACGTCACTCATTCCTTCTCTCCAGAGATGCTGCCTGTCCCACTGAGTTGCTCCAGCATTTTGTGGTTATGTTTAGTTTAGTTTAGTTTAGAGATACAGCATAGAAACAGGCCCTTTGGCCTAACGAGTCTGCACTGATCAGCGGCCACCTGTACACTAGTTCTTCCCTACACACTGGGGACAATTTACAGAGGCCCATTACAGCTTTGGAAGTCTTAGGAATGTGGGTGGAAACCAGAGCCAGAGAAAACCCACGTAGTCACAGGGATCATAAGATCTTAAGAGATAGGAGTAGAATTAGGCTATTCAGCCCATCAAGTCTACTCTGCCATTCAATCATAGCTGATCTATCTCTCCCTCCTAACCCCATTTTCCTGCCTTCTCCCAGTAACCTCTGACACCCATACTAATCAAGAATCTATCTATCCACTGACTTTGCCTCCATAGCCTTCTTGTGACAAAGAATTCCACACATTCACCAGCCTCTGACTGAAGAAGGCATTGACTAAAAGAAGGAACCTGACGAAGGAACGGCTAATGAACAAACACCGTACAGACAGCTGCCATACTCGGGATCGAACCTGGGTCTCTGGTGGTGTAAGGCAGCAGCTGCCATACTCAGGATCGAACCTGGGTCTCTGGTGGTGTAAGGCAGCAGCTCTGGTGGTGTAAGGCAGCAGCTGCCATACTCAGGATCGAACCTGGGTCTTTGGTGGTGTAAGGCAGCAGCTCTGGTGGTGTAAGGCAGCAGCTCTGGTGGTGTAAGGCAGCCGCTCTGGTGGTGTAAGGCAGCAGCTCTGGTGGTGTAAGGCAGCAGCTCTGGTGGTGTAAGGCAGCAGCTCTGGTGGTGTAAGGCAGCAGCTCTGGTGGTGTAAGGCAGCAGCTCTGGTGGTGTAAGGCAGCAGCTCTGGTGGTGTAAGGCAGCAGCTCTGGTGGTGTAAGGCAGCAGCTCTGGTGGTGTAAGGCAGCAGCTGGCGACACAGATTTTCGCTGTGTCGTCAGCAGATTTTCTTTTGCTTTAGATTCCAGCATCTACAGATTCTTGTGGCTCCATCAATTGACTTACTCCTTTTCACTTCTGGAGAGGACTAAAGACCTGTGGCACCATCTCGATTGGGATCACAAGGGTACTAACCTTTCACAGATCAAAGGCACATGCATGACTCTTGTCAATTTCTGACGTTCGATTTTCTAAGTAATAATAGATTTTATACAGTGATCTTCAAACTGAAGGATTGTGCTATAATGCTGTGAAGGATTATAGCACAATCCGACCTCCTGACACGAAAACGGAGCCTCTTTTAGATCTTGGATCGAACATCCCCAAAATTAATGCCTCTTCACGCTCACCACTTATCATCCTGGGGGGCGATTTCAATGTCCCGGGTGTAGATTGGTCAGATGGCATACAAAGCGAACCAAAAGGGGCTCTCCCGGAAGCCCTAGCTGACTTTACTCCGGAAAATCACCTGTCCCAAAAAGTCTCTTTCCCTACCAGGCGTGATGAGACAAGTGGCACCAAAAATACTTTATATTTACTGTTCACTTCACACCCAGATTTAATCTCGGAAGTTTCATCGTGTGCAGGAATTAGTGATCATTATATTATCCAAGCAAAATTGCGCTTAAAGCTTAAAGTCCCTTCAAAACCACCGCAAAAAAATTTCCCTCTGGAAAAAAGTGAACAGCAAGGAATTTAAAGACTTAGCTAAAAAACTGGCAAAAGATTTCTTCAACCTGCAACCAGATAAAAGATCCGTAGAAGACAACTGGGTGTGGCTAAAAAACTCTTTAAATAATATTGTCACAAATCATGTTCCTCAAAAGCTAATCAAGGGCGTATGCATCCTCCTTGGTTTTCGGCAAAACTGAAACGTCTCTGCAGTAAGAAAGAGAAGTTTTATATCCGTGCCAAAAAAGGGGGTACAAAATTGGACTGGGACAATTTTACTAGTGTGCGAAAGCAAGTCGATCGTGCAATTAGGAGTGCTCATAGACAACATGTTTCCTCCATTCTTGGGGGAGAACAACCCAAGGCTTTTTGGAGATATGTGAAATCCAGACGGACAGACATCACTGGTGTCCAGATGCTAAACATGAACAACTGCCTGATCACTGAGGACCAGGCGAAAGCAGAAGATCTTGCGAACCAATTCCAACACGTTTTCACCCGGGAAGGTGTGGAGCCTTCATCATTTCCAGTCCTTCCGCCCAGCCCATATGCTGATATGCCTGCTATTAAAATTGAGGTTGAAGGTGTCAAGAAGTTATTGCTCAACATTAAGAACTTCACAAATAATTAATATCACAAAAGCAATTGGACCAGATCAGATACAAAATCAAGCCCTCAAGATCGCAGCCGGAGAACTGGCTCCAGTTTTACAGTTCATTTTTCAACAATCGCTTGACTCGGGCGATGTACCGCTGGATTGGAGGAAGGCCAACATCAGTCCTCTCTTTAAGAAGGGTTCAACCATCAACCCAGCGAATTATCGTCCTGTTTCACTAACAAGTACTTGCTGTAAATTGCTGGAGCATATCATTGATAGTAATCTGATGCGTCACGTGAGCAAACATCATATTCTTGCCGACCACCAACATGCATTTAGGAGGCATAGATCATGCGAGTCTCAGCTTATCCTGACGACAAATGACCTGGCCAAGCACCTTAACAGTAACGTCATCATGGATTTAGTTGGACTGGACTTTTCTAAAGCATTTGATGTCATCCCACACCAGAGACTGCTTCGGAAGCTTGACTTCTACGGTATTCGTTCCAACACGAAACGTTGGATTTCCAGTTTCCTGACAAAACGTCTTCAGCGCGTGTGTGTGAACGGAAAGAGCTCCAATTGGCACCCAGTGTTGAGTGGGACACCCCAGGGCACAGTACTTGGCCCACACCTGTTTTTGCTTTACATCAATGACATCCATGAAAAAGTCGCAAGTACGACCAGACTATTCGCTGATGATTGTTTGCTGTACCGTCCAATTAAGTCAGCTGATGATGAAGATGCTCTCCAAAAAGATCTCGATACAATGGTCGAGTGGTCACAACAATGGGGCATGCAGTTCAACCCTTCCAAATGTGAAACCATGTGTGTCACCAGAAAGAGGAATCCAGGCGTCACATCTTACAACATACTTGGTGTCACCCTTGAAGAATCCAAACAAACCAAGCATCTTGGCATCAAATTGCAGAATGATCTACGTTGGAACGGTCAGACTCATCATGCAATAGTGAATGCAACTTCCTGAGGCGCAACTTCCATCATTGTTCAGCTTCTGTCAAGGAGAAGCTGTATTTCACCCTCGTTAGACCTCATCTGGACTATGCAGTTGCAGCTTGGGACCCATACACAGATAAAAACATTTCATCCATCGAACGTGTCCAAAGACAGGCCGCTCGATTTGTTACTAACACCTACGAGAGAGAAGCGAGTGTCACCAAACTTCTGAATTCTCTGGGGTGGAACCCTCTCCAAGACAGACGTGAAGCTCACCGCTTGACCTGTTTTTACAAAATGTTAAATGGTCAGCTAGACATAGATCACAAGACCTACACCAACCCCAAACCAATTAGGAGCAGACGAGGGCATTTGATCCAATTTGTGGTCCCAGCCACAAAGACAGATGTGTACAGCAATTCGTTCTTCCCACGCACTATTAAAGCACGGAATAATCTCCACCAAACCACGGTTGCCCAGCCAGATGCAACTAAATTTAAAGTGGCACTTTCTTCCCAATAACCCTCTCTGGCTAAACCCCTCCCTTCACCACCTCCAGTTTAAATTCCAGTTGGAATATTTTGGAGGACCAAGAACCAAGAACCAAGAAGGAGGAGATACAGAAGGAGATATGAAACAGCAAAAAACAAACCACCAGAGGAACTCAGCGGACCAAGCAGCATCTATTGAGGCAAAGGAATGTTTTGACATTTTGGATGGAAACACTGAATCAGGATTGAGATTTGAAACCAATTGTACATATAACATTTTCAATGTAGTATCATCTCCAAGAGGAGCATTATCATATATAACATGCCTCCAAGTCACATGAAGGGATTATATCCGGTGTCCGATGCTCCAGTCACAATACATAGTCATAGCACAGTGGTTTTATTAGGTATTTCTGAAGGAGAGGTTAAATTTGAGGCCAATGCAAGCATGGGATTCATCAGTTGTGGTGAGGCAAGAGAAACTTGAGATGCAAGTGGCAAGAGTACATTCAATGGGCAATCCCAGGTCCTCCCCTGCTTACGAGCACCCAACTCGCGTACATCTGTACACGCAAACAAGCGTCTGGAAGAGACCAGCGGGGTGGATTTGTTGGCTGCTGCAGGCATCCACTGCTTCGTGGGAATTCAATTTGCTGCTGCATTTCCGACTCGTGAAATGTTTGGGTTTCGACCAGTTCATAAGAACGGCGTTCTGCTGTGCGCTGGGGGCAGCCTGCATCAACAAATGGAAGAGGTCATACAGATAAGGAGAGGCAAGCCATGGATAGATATGAGCACAAACACAGAGTTTTAAATTAAACAATAAAAGTCACACAGACCATCAAAGCTACTGCCTCCACAGACCATGAACATGTTCCTTTTACACTGAAGAGTTCTCCCTGGAACCTATTGATTAGTAGGACTGGATGTTACAATCCCTAAGGTTTTTCACTACAATTGACATTTGGTATTCTTGGGGATGACCGCGAGGTGATTTTGCTACCAATCAGACACATCTTCAGTTGTGTACCTCAACGTCACTGGGTTTTTCGGCCTTTTATCACAAGACACCCTCAGTCGAGGCAGGCCCACCGCAGGGAGATCAGACCTGGGTGTGTGTCTTATGGTTAGCCTCTAGCTGGTCACGTGGCAGCCCAGACAGCATCTTTTCTCTTCAGCCGCAGCCAGTGACTGCTCCATTCGGCTTTTTTCCTTCCATCTTCCTCTCTACCGCTGACTGTGGCTGGTTGGGCTCTGGACTCGTGTCCGTTGGTGGGACAGTACTTGGTTAAGCTTTGCCTGGGGTGCTGATAACCTGTGGACTGTGGTGGTTAACCTGCCACTGGGCTTCACTCGACTGATTTGGCCTACCTCTTAGAAAGTAATGGTCAATGCGAGGCCCATCACCAAGCTCTCTCAGGCACTTTTTCCTGCCCTGGTGGATCTTGATACCCTTCTCTGATGTTATATTTTCCCAGCCACAGATGCAGCTTCGTAGCTTATGTCCTGCCGGTGCTGCTGCTCTGTCAATTGCTGTGCTAGTTGTCTTATTCATAGTTGATTCCTTCAGTAGCAATATAAGGATTCCTTCCGTAGCAATATAAGTAAAGTTGTTCTCACTAGCATTCCTAGTCCCAGTTGTTCTCCCGTAAAGGACAGCGTATCATTGAGTGCTCGACCAGAAACAAAATGCCAGACATCAAACTGACAATACATATGTTTGTAACAGTTTTTTGTGAACAGCAGCCATTCATTCATGACCTCTCAGCGACTAAACAACACCAGGTCACTGTTGGACTCAGTGTCAAACCAAACACAATTAATGCTGAAGAGGGTAAAATAACTTAAAAGCATTGTAAATCAGCCATCGACCGGCCTGGCTTCACAATTCAGCCCTCATCTTTACACAGCATGTCTCATTTGCAAAAGCTTTATGAGTTGTCTCTCTGTCTATACCAATTAACACTAACCATCAGGCAATAGACAATGTAGCAATAGGCTGATTAAATGATTTTTCCAGCCTTGCTTCTTCTGTTTTGACTAAATTGATGAGCTTGTTCAAGGAACAAATGACTTGTAACTCGAAAGGGAGATGGGAGAAAAAAAAAGAATAAAATGAAATAAAGATCAAAAACCCCCAGATTCTCCAAATCTAAAACAAAAAATGAAAATGTTGGAAATACTTCGCATTGCCCTTCATTTTTTTATAAGGTCTCCAGCCAGAAACGTTAACTTTGTCCCCCTTCCCACAGATGCTGCCTGACCTGCTGAATATTTCTAGCACTTTCTGTTTTTGTTGTGACAAAGTGAAACCATAAGATCATGAAATGAATCAGATTGAAAGATTAATGGAGACACAGACTGCAGATGCTGGAATGTTGAGCAAATAATCTTGTGCTAGAGGAGCTCCAGGTGTCAGAGGTTATGGGGAGAAGGCAGGAGAATGGGGTTGGAAGGGAGAGATCGATCAACCATGACTGAATGGCGGAGTAGACTTGATGGGCCGAATGGCCTTATTCTACTCCTATCACTTATGATCTTATGAACCCGGTGGATCAGGAAGCATCTGTGGAGGGAATAGACGGGGACATTTTGGGTCGGGGCCCTTCCTCATGTTGAATAAACCACAGAGTTTGTCCAGCAGAAAGGTTAATGCTTGGCCTTGTAAAAAATGTACACGCTCAGTGGCTTCTTAATATTTAGTCCAAAACAAAATGTGCAGAATGTGCAAAAAAACCCCAGAAGATGCTGGAATAACTCCGCAGGTCAGGCAGCATCTGAGAAGCAGTTAATGTTTCATGTTGAAAACTCAATGGTTCAATGGTTCTTTATTTGACACATGTGCAACTGAACAGTGAAGTTCCTTTTGCATGTCCGTGGTCTGCTGAGCCTTCGGGTATTCCGGGTACCTCGGGAAGGCCTTTGCCACGACACCTCCGCAACTCTTAACCAGAACTGAGAAGAATACCAAACAAGTTGGTCTAGATAGTAGAGAATGTGAGGGGGTGGAGTGGTGGTGGTGGGGGGGGGGGGGGGCAGAGCTAAAGGAATGTCTGTGATAGGGTGAAGTAACATAGAAATGGGCATTTAAACTCCTTTTTGCGTAGCGTGTTGGAAATGTTGAAAAATCCACATGGGATCAGTTGAAGGCATTTGCAATGGAAAGAGATGAGGCTGTGGAAGCAAGTTTTTGTCAAGAGAGTTTTTTGTCATATGTACCGAAACAGAACATTGTTGACTTAAGGTCGATACCTTATTGAAGGAAAGAAATGTAAAAGAGATTGCCGAGAGTGAACAAGATAATAGGAACAGGTGGCAATCCCGCCAGAGGTCAGAGGAGAGGTTGGCACTCCTGGAAGAGTATTGGCAGTGAATGTGCAGACGAATACACAGGGCGTGAAGAGCACAGACAAAACCAGCTTGTTTATTTACGGGCAAACGATCCATAGAACCTTCCACAAAACATTGCTCTGGACGAGAGAGCAGTTTCTCATATGTCACAATCTTAAAAAAGCTGATAACATAAAGGGAAACAATCATTGTTCACAACCTGTATTTCCTAACCCTAAACTTGTCCGCATGCTAGAGAGAACTCTTACAAAGCAGAATGTAGGGTTAAGGCAATGCTGGACATTCAGCCCCTTCTGGAATGATATCACGGACTTAAAATGATTGGGAAATCAAGGATGTTTCAGCCCACCATCCGAAAAGGTGGTCAAAGTAGACTAAATTGCAACTATCAAAAGAGTCTCTGTGATTCGTTGAAGATATGGTAAAGAATGTGATGGTTCACATGTTTTTATCTCAAAGAGTTGACAAAGGTATGACTGGCTGAATGGTCACTTTTCTGTTTTGTAGAATCCTAAAAAGGTTCCATAATCTGAAGGATCACAATATTCACATGCTGCAAAGGCCAGTGGTTATAATGGCAGTGTATTTTTTTTTTAATCACCTGTAGACCTCAACTGTGAGGTTTCACGGGGACAAAAGTGCTCAGAAAAGGGATATTGGCAATCACATTAGCCTCTTTCACCTTCCCCTAACACAAGTAGATTCTCATGTCGCTCAGTGGAAGCATCCTCAGTTCTTAGTCAGACCGTCCAAGATTCTTGATCCTGGGGGCCAGTTTGACCTACTTATCAAAAACCTGCCAATGTTTTATTGTGGATTTGAATTCCTTCCATCAGGCAATTACAATCAAGCAACATTCTTTCAGGGAGCTACCTGTTTCACCAAATATATGTTAGGGTGCTGCCATTAGGATAACACATGCGGTGTAGTGTAGCACAATATTTAAACAAGTCTAGGCTGACATGTACGAAAATCTCTCGTTCATTCTCTTGCATTCCCATTAATTTCCCCCGTGATTCTACCACTCACCAACGCACTCATCCTCGGTATGTGGAAGCCAGAGCACCAAGAGGAAATCCATGCAGTCACAGTTAGAAAATGTAAGCACCACACTGACAGCAGTGGAGATTAGGATTGAATCTAACTCACTGGAGTTGTGAGACAGTGGCCACACTAGCCGCACCATTGCACATCCCTTATACTAGCAGCTTTCCTGACTGGAACAGCCATGATGCTCGATGATTGTTTTATCATTGTTGACCCTCCAGTAGAGGTCCTAAGGGTACGTTAAAGGCTCCTCTTTACACTGCCAGGAGATGGGTGTTCACCTCTGGGTCCCACAGCTAAACCCTAGAAGTCTGCCACCCCAGCTCTGCCATTGTCAGCTGTGGGTGCTTGACATCTCCAACAAACCTACTGTATCTGTGCCAGTGGGCAGCTTGGGGTTCATAAGATCATAAGATCACAAGTGATAGGAGCAGAACTAGGCCATTCGGCCCATCACGTCTACTCTGCCATTCAATCATGGCTGATCTATCTCTTCCTCCTAACCCCATTCTCCTGCCTTTTCTCCATAACCTCTGACACCCATACTAATCAAGAATCTATCTCTGCCTTAAATATATCCACTGACTTGGCCTCCACTTCCTTCTGTGGCAAAGAATTCCACAGTTTCACTGCCCTCTGACTAAAGAGGTTGTCCAGTTTTCCCAGGCAGCTACCTGAGACGTCTCATCACAAGTTTGTTAATACGAGGGCCTGACACAGCCAGTGAGCTCACCTGGAGCCTCCAGCCCATCACCCAGCCACCATTCTCCCACCACCACCACCAACACTCCCAGGTGCAACGGTCGGGCAAATCCCTCCTCCACCTGTACTTCGCTGTCTGGACAATACATTCAACTCACAGACAACGATTGTGTGGGGAGGAACTGCAGACGCTGGCTTGAACCGAAGACAGACACAAAAAGCTGGAGTAACTCAGCGGGTCAGGCAGCATCCCTAGAGAAAAATTAGGTGAGACCCTTCAGACAACAATTGTCTATTTGAAAAGGATGTGGAGAAGAGAGTAGGGGATAAATCAGAACGGGTGAAGCTAGCTGATATACGATGTGATTCTGGTGAATCTGACAGCGGAAACCAGCTAATCTTAATTGAACAATAACTTCTCAAGTTTGTCTGCTGACGGCTCCTGAACCTCTAATCTAAGTCACAATCAGTTCTAATTCCACATGCTTGCAAAGCGCGTATCATTGTTATTCTGTGGTAACAGCATTGCTACGTTCAATCGATGTTATTTTGGTGCAAGTTTAACTGTCATTATTCCTACACTATTGAGATTAGAATTGGAATGATGATAAGAAACAAAATAATATGCGTCTCCAGGGCTGTAATTTAACTTCCAGATTGTGTTACTCTAGTTTATAATGTTATCTTGCAGTAAATGAAAATTGTTCACACAATAACGATGATAAAAATGAAAAGTATTTTCTCCAATTAAGACCTTATTACCCATGACGTTGTTGCATGAGTGATCTGTTTTCTATTCACCAGCAAAAGGCATTTTGTCTTTCACCAGCATCTGCAGTTTTTTAGTATCCAGCTAAAGACACCCCTTTAGATTCAGAAACACTCACTGCACCTTGAGGTTCTTTACCCTTGTAAATGCAACAGCTATGTCCTGCGTTTATGGGTATATTCATAGTGCTAACACCAATGGTCACCTTTCTGAAACACTCTTCCCCACAAAACTCACCACTTTGGTTACCTGTCTCATCTCACCATTCCGACCTACTAGTTCAAACTCTGGGAATCCTTTCACATCTTATGTCTGAAGTCCACAATGGAAATGCATTGCAGCAAAACCCTTGACTCCCCTGAGACAAAACCATGGATAGTGGAGAAGGCTATCAAAGAAATGTGCAGGATGGAACCGCAGACGCTGGTTTAAACCGAAGATCGACACAAAATGTTGGAGTAACTCAGCAAAAGACTGAGTCTGAAGAAGGGTCTCGACTCGAAACATCACCCATTCCTTCTCTCCAGAGACGTGGCCTGTCCTGCTGAGTTACTCCAGCATTTTGTATCTATCTTAAGCTATCAAAGAATACAGCAGGACACAGATCAGTTACAGATGTAGGAAGAGATCTGGTAAATGGAAGAATCCGAGCAAGTGTGAGATGTTGTATTTTGGAAGATCAAATGCTTGGGGAAAGTATACAGTTAATTGCAAGACCTTTAACAGCACTGATGTACGAGGGATCTTGGAGATTAAGTCCATATCTCCTTGAAGGTGGAAACACAAGGAGTTAAGAGTGGTAAAGAAGGTAGACACAAAATGCTGGAGTAACTCAAAGTTTCCCTTTTCCCTGTCTCTAGTCTGAAGAAGGGTCTCGAACCAAAACGTCACCCATTCCTTCCCTTCAGAGATGCTGCCTGTCCTGCTGAGTTATTCCAGCATTTTGTGTCTATCTTTGGTTTAAACCAGCATCTGCTGTTCCTTCCTACACGTGGTAAAGAAGGTGCATGTTATCCTTGCCATCATCGGTCTAGGCATTAGCTGTAAGAATCAGTAAGTCATATTGCGGCTTTATAAAACTTTGGTTAGGCCACGTTTCTGTGCAGTTCTGGTTGCCCTATTATGAGAAGGATGTGGAGGCTTTGGAGAAGATGCGGAAGAAATTCACCGGAATGCTGCCCAGATTAGACGGTATTAGCTAGAAGGAGCGGATGGAGAAACGTAGATTTTTCTGGAGCATTGGAGATTGAGGAGAGGCTTGTTAGAAGTTTATAACATTATCAGAAGCATGGATAGGGTGGACAGTCAGAACCTTTATCCAGGAGTAGAAATGTCCAGCACTGGAGGGCATAACTTTAAGGTTACAGGAGGAACGTTTAATCGAGATATGCGAGGCAAGGTTTTAGCACAGAGAGTAGTGGGTAGTGCCAGGAATAGACTGCCAGGGTGGTGGTAGAAACAGAAATGACAGTGGCATTTAGATAGGCACCTGGATATGCAGCACATTGTAAATATATGGATCGCATACTGGCAGAGTAGATTCTTTTAAGTTGGCACCATGTTTGGCACAGACATTGTGGGTCGAAGGGTTCGTTCCTGTGCGGTACTGTTCTCTGTTCTATCTTCATGGAAACAATATAAAGCAGATTGAGGATGTATCTCTGATCCATGGACGGCCCAGCCTGTGGGCTTTCTTAAGCAATGCCTCCCTTTATCTGCCCGTGTTTGTCAATCTGTAGCCGCATTGAGTTGACACCAAACTCTTCGTGATTAAAAGACCATATGGTTCTAAATGGAGCCAGGGTCTTTCTGCCACCCAGGATCTATAATTGTTTGACATAATTATCGGGAGCCTTTAACTAGCCCGCAGATAAACTCACGTTGGCTGTCTGTCAGTAGATGGGACATCATTTATTAGTACATTGAGATAGAAATCCCCCCAACCTACACCATGAGATAAAACGATTTATTTGCAATTCCTACACTCTGCACCAAAGCAGTGATTATTTATGAAATGTTACCGAATTATCCTTAAATGGTGATCTTCCTTAGAAAATGATTCTGGGCACCTTGTATGATCCTACACTAATGTGCCGACCCCTTTATGTCCCTCAATCACAGGAGAGAGGCAGTGTACTTAATTAACATGGAGATAATCCCAACAAAGAGCCTTTGGGGCAACACAGTGGTGCAGCAACTGTGAGAGCTACTGTCTCGCAACTGCGGTGACCTGGGTTCAGTCCTAAGCTCCAGTGCTGCCTGCATGGAGTTTGTGCTCATTCTCTTGGGTTTCCCCTCACATCTCAAAACTGTGTGGGTTGGTAGGCTAATGGGCCACTGTAAATTCCTCCAGTTTCGAAGTGAGTGGTAGATCCTGGAGGAAATTTATGGGAATGTGGGGAGAATCAATTATCAGGAAAATCAATGGAGGGAATGGGCTTGGTTTTTGGATCTTATGAATGTCACAGATGTGACAGGTCCAATTGGCCAGTTTCTGTGTCAGGTGGAAATGTGAAAATCGCGGCTACCAAGAAATTGGAACATTACTGAAAATCTTTTAGATGTAACTGGAATCTGTGTGCTTCATCTAAATGTATGTTCGCGTCTTCCTGTGCTCTTAAATGCATGTGTCATTGTGTTGGTTGGTAGCACAGTGTTCAACTGGCAAATTCACCCACACTATCCATTGTTGAAGCCTTAAGAGCTCCTGTACCTGCTGAATTATCCATTAACCTGATCTATACTGATGAATAATTAACAAGGTGCTGCCTGTGGTTCAAAGGTACGAATGTGAGAAGTGCATCCAGGTACAGCTCCTGAAGGACCGTGTTGGGGAACTGGAGAAGCAAGTGGATGACCTCAGGTTCGTCCGACAAACTGAGTCGTTCCTCGACAAGTCCTACAGTGAGATTGTTACACCTAAGGTACTGGAAGAGAGAAAGTGGGTGATGGTGAGAAAGGGAGGGAAACTTGGAATGCAAAGGTCCCCGGGTGTTGTACCACTTTTGAACGGGTTCACCCACTTAGAAGCTGTAGGGACAGAAGACATTAAAACATTGAGCGGCTGACTGGCTTGCGAAGCAAAAAGGGCTGTTGAGCCAAAACCAAAGAGGCCAACGTCAGGCAACGCCATTGTAGTTGGAGACTCCATTGTAAGAGGTACGGACAGGGGTTTCTGCGGCAACAGATGGGATTCGAGGATGGTGTGCTGCCTTCCTGGTGCCAGGATCCAGGATGTCACGGACAGAGTGCAGAAGATCCTCAAGGGTGAAGGTGAACAGCCGGAAGTGGTGGTGCATGTCAGCACAAACAATGTCGGAAAGACGGGGATGAATATTCTGCAGCGTGACTTTAGAGAGTTCGGAACAATGCTGAAAAGCAGGACCTCCAGGGTTGTTATCTCCGGTTTGCTTCCAGTTCCTCGTGCTGGCGAGAGCAGGAACAGGGAGATACGGGACCTGAATGTGTGGCTGAGTAACTGGTGCAGGGGGCAGGGATTTAGATTCTTAGATCACTGGGATCTGTTAACAGGTGGGGGACCAGTATTCTGGCAGGCAGGTTTGCCTCTGCTGCATGGGTGGTTTTAAACTGAATAAGGGGGGGTGGGTGTCAAATGGGATAGTCGACGATGGAGTTAAAGGGAAAGAGAGTAAAGGGATGGTTAATGACCCCAGAATTAACGGGAAAGGAAGCTCACAAAGGGATAAGAGAGTATGGCCAAGTGTAATAGGGATCGATAGGCAGGAATTTCTGTGCATAATCCGAAAGACGCAGGATCATTTCATTCCAAAAAGGAAGAAAGATTCTAAGGAGAGTAGGAGGCAACCGTGGCTGACAAGAGAAGTTAGGGATAGAATAAAACTAAAAGAAAAGATGTTTAACACAGGAAAGAGTAGCCGGAAGCCAGAGGATTGGGAAACTTTCATAGGACAACAGAAGGAAACAAAACGGGCAAACAAAAGATGAAGTATGAGGGGAAACTGGCCAGGAATATAAAGAAGGACAGTAAAAACTTCTTTAGATATGTTAAGGGAAAAAGAGTAGCAAAGTCAAATGTGGGTCCCTTGAAGGCAGACACGGGTGAAATAATTATGGGCAACAAGGAAATGGCAGAAGAGTTGAATAGGTACTTCGGATCTGTCTTCACTAAGGAGGACACAAACAATCCCCAGATGTACTGGAGGGCAGAAGATCTAAGGGGGCAGCGGAACTGGAAGAAATTTTCATTAGGCGAGAAATAGTATTGGGTAGGCTAATGGGACTGAAGGATGATAAATCCCCTGGGCCTGATGGTCTGCATCCCAGGGTCCTCAGGGAGGTGGCTCTAGAAATAGTGGACGCATTGGTGATCATTTTCCAATGTGCAATAGATTCAGGATCAGTTCCTGTGGATTGGAGGATAGCTAATGTTATACCATTTTTCAAGAAAGGAGGGAGAGAGAAAACGGGGAATTACAGATTAGTTAGCCTGACCGGTGGTGGGAAAGATGCTGGAGTCAATTATTAAAGAGGTAATAATGGAGCATTTGGATAGCAGTAAAAGGATTAGTCCAAGTCAACATGGATTTATGAAAGGGAAATCATGCTTGACTAATCTTCTGGAATTTTTTGAGGGATGTGACAAGTAAAATGGATGAATGGGTGCCAGTGGATGTAAACTTTCAGAAAGTCTTTGATAAAGTCCCGCACAGGAGACTGGTGACTAAAATTAGAGCACATGGTATTGGGGATAGAAAATTGGTTGGCAGACCGGAAGCAAAGAGTAGGAGTGAACGGGTCCTTTTCAGAATGGCAGGCAGTAGCGAGTGGAGTGCCGCAAGGCTCAGTGTTGGGGCTGCATCTGTTTACCATATACAGTGGCTTGCAAAAGTATTCATATCCCTTGAACTTTTCCACATTTTGTCACGTTACAACCACAAACGTAAATGTATTTTATTGGGATTTTATGTGATAGACCAACACAAAGTGGTGCATAATTGTGAAGAGGAAGGAAAATGATACATGGTTTCCAAATTTTATTACAAATAAAAAACTGAAAAGTGTGGCGTGCAAAAGTATTCAGCCCCCCTGAGTCAATACTTTGTAGAACCACCTTTCGCTGCAATTACAGCTGCAAGTCTTTTCGGGTTTGTCTCTACCAGCTTTGCACATCTAGAGACTGAAATTTTGCCCATTCTTCCTTGCAAAATAGCTCAAGCTCAGTCAGATTGGATGGAGACCAATCTGTGAACAGCAAATTTCAAGTCTTGCCAGAGATTCTCAATTGGACTTAGGTCTGGACTTTGACTAGGCCATCCTCTCATGAATATGCTTTGATCTAAACCATTCCATTGTAGCTCTGGCTGTATGTTTAAGATCATTGTCCTGCTGGAAGGTGAACCTCCGCCCCAGTCTCAAGTCTTTTGCAGATTCTAACAGGTTTTCTTCCAAGATTGCCCTGTATTTGGCTCCATCCATTTTCCCATCAACTCTGACCAGCTTCCCTGTCCCTGCTGAAGAAAAGCATCCCCACAGCATGATGCTGCCACCACCATGTTTCACAGTGGGGATGGTGTGTTCAGGGTGATGTGCAGTGTTAGTTTTCCGCCACACATAGCGTTTTGCATTTAGGCCAAAAACTTCAATTTTGGTCTCATCAGACCAGAGCACCTTCCTCCACATGTTTGCTGTGTCCCCCACATGGCTTGTGGCAAACTGCAAATGGGACTTCTTATGGCTTTGTTTCAACAATGGCTTTCTTCTTGCCACTCTTCCATAAAGGCCCGATTTGTGGAGTGCACGACTAATAGTTGTCCTGTGGACAGATTCTCCCACCTGAGCTGTGGATCTCTGCAGCTCGTCCAGAGTTACCATGGGCCTCTTGGCTGCTTCTCTGATCAATGCTCTCCTTGCCCGGCCTGTCAGTTTAGGTGGACGGCCACGTCTTGGTAGGTTTGCAGTTGTGCCATACTTTTACCGTTTTCGGATGATGAATTGAACAGTGCTCCGTGAGATGTTCAAAGCTTGGGATATTTTTTTATAAGCTAACCATGCTTTAAACTTCTCCACAACTTTACCCCTGACCTGTCTGGTGTGTTCCTTGGGCTTCATGACGCTGTTTGTTCACTAACGTTCTCTAACAAACCTCTGAGGCCTTCACAGAACAGCTGCATTTATACTGAGATTAGATTACACACAAATGGACTCTATTTAATAATTAGGTGACTACTGAAGGCAATTGGTTGCAATGGATTTTATTCAGGGTATCAGAATAAAGGGGGCTGAATACCTTTGCACGCACACTTTTCAGTTTTTTTATTTGTAAAAAATATTGAAAACCATGTATCATTTTCCTTCCACTTCACAATTACGCACCACTTTGTGTTGGTCTATCACATAAAATCCCAATAAAATACATTTACGTTTGTGGTTGTAACATGACAAAATGTGGAAAAGCTCACGGGGTATGAATACTTTTGCAAGCCACTGTATATTAATGATTTGGATGAGGGAATTAGGAGCAACACTAGCAAGTTTGCAGATGACACAAAGCTGGGTGGCAGTGTGAACTGTGAAGAGGATGTTAGGCGGTTGCAAGGGGACCTGGACAGGTTGAGTGAGTGGGCAGATGCATGGCAGATGCAGTATAATATAGATAAATGTGAGGTTATCCACTTTGGCGGCAAAAACAAGGGGGCAGATTATTATCTCAATGGGGTTAGGTTAGGTAAGGGGGAGGTACAGCGAGACCTGGGTGTCCTTGTACACCAGTCACTGAAAGTTGGCGTGCAGGTACAGCAGGCAGTGAAGAAAGCTAATGGAATGTTGGCCTTCATAACAAGAGTATTTCAGTACAGGAGTAAAAAGGTTCTTCTGCAGTTGTATAGGGCTCTGGTGAGGTTCACGAGATTGATCCTCATTGATCCTCACTGGCAAGCCTCCACTGCTCACAGGCAGTGGGTCCGCAACCACTGGCTGTGTAGCCAGCACCGGACCAGGTGTAACAGACGGGCCTCCATCAACAACGCTCTCCTGGTCACTTTCCTTCCTACCTCCGGAGCGCCTCACCGACACCTTCTTCATTTTCTGCAACATTTCTCCAACCGACCTCCAACCGTCGCAGAAAATGAGCTCTGGAAAATTTTTTGAAAACTTACCTCCCGTTTTTAAACTTACCGCTCCAACCGGCCGACTGCACCAATGCGTCTGACGTCATGATGCACCAACGGCTGTACGGGGTTCTATTCACGTAGTCACTCACGTGACTCCGAAGTAAAATTACAAAAGGACTGGACAAGCTAGATGCAGGAAAAATGTTCCCAATGTTGGGTGAGTCCAGAACCAGGGGCCACAGTCTTAGAATAAAGGGGAGGTCATTTAAGACTGAGGTGAGAAAAAACATTTGTACCCAGAGAGTTGTGAATTTATGAAATTCCCTGCCACAAAGGGCAGTGGAGGCTAAATCACTGGATGGATTTAAGTTGGATAGAGCTCTAGGGGCTAGTGGAGTCAAGGTATATGGGGAGAAGGCAGGCACGGGTTATTGATAGCGGACGATCAGCCATGATGACAATGAATGGCGGTGCTGGCACGAAGGGCCGAATGGCCTCCTCCTGCACCTATTTTCTATGTTTATGTTTCTATGTGTCTATGAGTGGGCCATTAAATCACAGACTAGGCATTTACATAGTTCTATTTTATTCTCTCTGTAGAGAGAATGGCTGTAATTAATGAAATTGGTAAAAACCTGTTATAAAGTTTGTTATAGATAATCCATGAGAATAAAATAATGGGATAAATGCAGGATTACAATATAAATGGGTGCCGACGAGATGGCCTCTTTCTGTGCTGTATTTCTCTATAATTCAATGATTCATCAATGAATCTTTTCCGTTCTGAGGGTGTCCACATCCCACATCCCACATTGTTTGTTCCCTGCAGACACTGAGGTCCCTTTCTCCATTCCATTTTACCACCAACCATCCTGCCTCCCGCTTCTGGCTGTGATGGCTTTTGCATGTTATTTTGGGTTCCCTCTCACATCTCTGGTTTTGGAATAATGTATCCACAAGCTGTCACGTCACTCATCAGTTGTCAACCTCTTCACTTTTCCTAAAGCTAACAAAGGTGATCCAAGACTAGCCTCTAGATTTAACATCCTGACACTGACCTGGTACAGCTTGGCAATTTATCCCAAGTCCCATTTAAGAAACAGTTAGACAGATACATGGATAGGAATGGTTCGGAGAGATATGGACAAAACGCGTGCAGTTGGAACCAGTGTAGCTGGGACATGTCGGCTGGTGTGGGCAAGTTGGGCTGTTTCCACACTTGATCACTCTACGATTCTATGGCTCTATGTAACGGGGCTGTCCTAGGGTGGGGTTTGGCAGGGCAAATTTCCTGATGCTGTTCAACCTCAACGGGCCAACTGAGCAGATGGTGCAAAGAGAGAAGGAAATAACTGGGAACACGTGTGGGCAAGGGAAGGAGGTGCTGGGGCAGTTGCCGCTTCCTCCGTGATTTCCGAAGGAAGTTATTTACAGACTGTCCTGGAGCAGGACAGTGACTTCTGGCAATCCTGAGGAGATGCAGTATCATCAGCAAAGGCTGTCTCATCCAGGTTCACCCTGCCAGTTTGTCCATCAATCCTGAGAGGACTCATAGTCGTAGACGAGGAAAACGAGAGTTCAAGTGGTCAACATTTAAAAAAAATATTTGGACAGGTACATGGATAGGAAAGATTGTAGAGGGATAGGTGCTAAATGGGAACAGGTGGGACCAGTGTAGGAGCATTTTAGTCGGTATGGGGAAGTTGGGCCAAAGGGCCTGTTCCCGAGCTGTATGACTCCTTGACTCTATAAGTCTTGGGAGACTGATGTACAATAATTTCACAGTTTTGGATAATAATCAAGAGTTAGTGCAGGAATGTTGTGCTGAGGGAAAATGTAAGCCATGAGGAGGAGCAGAATTGCCCACTCTTGTTTTTACTTCATGTACTGCAAATGTCCTGAGATGTCTGGACGGGAATCAAGGACTTCTCGCAAGTTTCACCCAAGAGCTTCTCCGTCACTTCTGCCTCTGGCATCTGTCGTCCCTTTCTCATTCCCAGAAGTTGCAGACAACATCGAAGGTTCTGAGGCCAACAGATGTACCTGGCTTGATGTTGGCAGTGATCATGGCACTGGGAAGAGGAGATTGTTTCTTCAGAACAAAGAAGGGAAGATTTAATGGAAACAAAAATGTAGAACATAGAACAGTTCAGCACACTAATAGGCCCTTCAATGTCTGCGCTAAACACGATGCCAAGTTAATTCACACTTGCTTTTTATTCTTTTATTCTGTTCGAAATAAAGAATTAATTTTATTTTTTTTTAATCTCATCTACTAGGTGAACTATATCTCTTGATTCTCTATATCCATGTGCCTATCTCAACGTTTCTTAAATGCCACTATCGTATCTGCTTCCGCTAGCGCCCTAGCCAGTGTGTTCCAGGCCCCCACCACTCTGTGTATAGAAAATACTGTTCCTTTGATGCAAATACTGAATCTCCTTGGAATTATCACCTTTCCCCTCTCAGTTTCAAGCAAGGCCCTCTTGTCTTTAACATTCCCAACCTGTCCTATCTAAAGGAACTGCAGATGCTGGTTTATACCAAAGGTAGACACAAAATGCTGGAGGAACTCAGTCTGAAGAAGGGTCTCGAGCCAAAACGTCAACCAGCAACAACATGTACCTTTGCTTCATTCAAGGTGACCAGTCACTTTCATCGCAGCCGCAGAACAGGTAGCAGGCAGCTGCTCTGCACGTTCGATAATGGGTCAAACTTGGGAAATGAATCTCTCTCAACCCCATCAGCCAAGCGGCGACACAGGTGTTATCAGCAGCTCTAGCTAACACCAAATTCCCTGATGCTGGAACGGAACATGTGAAGGAGAACCAGTGTTGTCAGCTCTTCAAAATTTAATCTCGGGGTCAATGAGCATATTGGATTGATTTATTTTTAAACTTGGAGGTGGAGAATTTTTATTTTAAAAACTGTACTGGCAGCAAAGGGCCATAAATGTCAAAATATATTAAATCACCCTCGATATGGCATGACATGAAATGCCTGAACACGATTCCACTGCCAGCATTAACTGCTGACTAAGTGTAAAGGGCCTGTCCCAGTAGCTTGCGATTCCATGCGATGATCGCGACCTAACGTGGTCGCTTGAGCCGTCCGGCGTCGCGGGGCCGGTCCCACTTCGATCGCCGGAGCCGTGTGGAGTTGTGCGGAGTTCGTCCCGACATCGCGCGGAGCTCCGAAAAACTGACCATGTTCAAAAATTCTGCGCGGCAACGGCTTTTCGGCTCACAGTCGCCTCGTCGCATTACGCACCGCCTCGATGTCATGCCTCCGTGACCCTCTCTGTAGGTGCCTCCGTGACCCTCTCTGTGTGTGGCTCCATGGCCCTCTCTGTGTGTGCCTCTGTGCCCCTCTCTGTGTGTCCCTCTCTGTCCTGGCGAACTTACCTTTCAGACTTCGCTCCAAGCTCGCCTCACTTCCCGTCGCGCCACTCACCCGACCTCCGCGCGGCCCCCGCTGCCGGTTTGGTCGCGCTCTTCGCACGCAGGCGCATGCTGTTGGGAACGGCCCTGTACAGGGATCACCCGACCTCCGCGCGGCCCCCGCTTCTAGTTTGATCGCGCTCACCGCATGGAGTCGCATGCTGGTGGGACAGGCCCTTTAGTGTTAGTGTTAGCACAGTGGGTGGCACTGTGGCGTAGGTGGTAGAGCTGTTGCCTCACAGCACCGAAGAAACTGGTTCAATCCTGACCTCGGGTGCTGTCTGCATGAAGTTTGCACATTCTCCCTGTGACTACGTGGGTTTCCACCAAGTTCTCCCTTTCTTCCCACATCTCAAAGACGTGTGACTTTGTAGGTTAACTGGCCTCCATAAATTGCCCCTAGCGTGAAGGGAGTAAATGAGAAAATGAGATAACATAGAACTAGTGAGAATGGATGATCGATGTCAGCATAATCTTGATGGGCTGAAGTGCCTGTTACCATGCTGTATTTCTCTTACCAGTCATAAGGCACCTGGTTCAAATCTCAGTTTAGGAAATTAGAGTACCTATTTTAAACTGGTAATTCTGTTCAATACAGAGTGAGTGTGCCTCGATCAGTGATGTTCTGAGGATTTGTCTCCCTTTCCTGTGAATATTAGTAATCCAACAAAAACATGTTAAAGAGCATGAAAGTGATCCCTGGCAACTGGGTGAAAACTTATCATTCAGCTAACACAAAAGAAAGATACACTGCTCATGAAGCCACAGGGAAAGTCCAAAGGCTTCATCTAGGGGCGATGTGCAGAACTGCAAATAAACTTTGTGCTCGTGACTGGTAATCAGGATTTGGGTGATTAAACTCGTCAAATTCAGTAATTCTATTAATTTGAGGGCTGGCATAATGAAGGAAAATGAACATTAAAGCTTCCAGTTTTCCAGAAAAACCTAACTGGTTCATTAATATGTTCCAGGGCTGGAAACTTGACATACCCCTTCAGTGCCTGTAAACTACCTGTTTTGGTTAAATTATGTTCAATCAAGTCAAGTAGAGCTTATTGTCATATGCAAGAAGGGTTTCGGCCCGAAACGTTGCCTATTTCCTTCGCTCCATAGATGCTGCCGCACCCGCTGAGTTTCTCCAGCACTTTTATCTACCTTCGATTTTCCAGCATCTGCAGTTCCTTCTTAAACATTTTGTCTACTCCACTGCGAAATCTCCTCACGGTATGTAGAAGGGTTTCGGCCCAAATCGTTGCCTATTTCCTTCGCTCCATAGATGCTGCCGCACCCACTGAGTTACTCCAGCACTTTTGCCTGCCTGTCATATGCAATATGTCGATTTTAAAACGTCCATGGTAGTGCAAGAGGTGGCCCGCTGTGTTCCATTGTTGATGTAGGGTTAGGGTTGATGTAGGGTTAGGGATCATTGTTGATATAGTGATAGTTGTAGGAAAGTAACTGTTCCTGACCCTGGTGGTGTGCGTCCGCAAGCTTCTATGCCACCGGCCCGGCATAGCGGTTTTAGTAGATGAATCACCGGTAATGATGAGTCAGAGTACAGGAGAAAGATTGATAATCTGGTTCAACAGGGACAGGACACAATCAGGTCTCAACACTAACAATTCCAAGGAGTTGATTGTTAACTTCAGGGTAGGAAAGCCGAGGATCCATGAACCTGTCTTCATCGACAGTGGTAGAGAGAGTCAGCAACTTCAAGTTTCTGGGCGTACATATCTCTAGATCTATCCGAGATCCCGCACGTTGATGCAATCACAAATAAAGTTCATCAATGTCTCGACTTCCTTGGAAGATTGAGGAGATACTCTATCAAACATCTTCAGGTGTACGGTAGAGAGCATACTGATTGGTTACAACTTGTGTAAGAAGGAACTGCAGAGGCCGGTTTAAACCGAAGTTAGACACAAAAAGCTGGAGTAACTCAGCGGGACAGGCAGCATCTCTGGAGAGAAGAAATGGGTGACGTTTTGGGTCGAGACTCTTTTTCAGACGTCTGAGTAAAGGGCCTGTCCCACTTATGGGCCTGTTCCACTTAGGCAACTTTTTAGGCAACTGCAGGAGACTCTGTGGTCGCCACAGGTCGCGACATGTTCGCGGGTGGCTGCCGGGAAGTCGCCTTAATGGTCGTGAGGAGTTCCCGCATTCTGGGAACTAGTCGCGGCCTCATTATGGTCACCGCGAAAAATTACCGGCGACCAGAATGAAGCCGCCATGGAGAGTAGCGAGAATTCTCGTGCCGAAGGTGGGTCACCAGGAGATCCTAGTGGGTTGCCGGAAGGTCAAAGGTTCTCGTAGGTTGTAGCCGGTTGTGACCAGTGAATTTCATTGGGAAAGAAAATGTAAGCAGTTGTTTTCAGAACCAAGGCTTCTGTCACATTGGCTTTGCACCGTGTGAATTTCACTCTGACAGCGCTCCTCCCTGCTTGCCCTGTCCCCCACCTGCAAAACGAGGTGGTGAAGGAAGCGATGTGTGTGTGTTCCACTCTGACAGTCGCCGATCCAGTCGCTGGTTTTTCAGGCAGTCGTCTGAAAATTCGCCTAAGTGGGACAGGCCCATTAGGCAATTTTTTTAGGCGACTAGGCCGTCGCCACATGGTCGCCGGGGTGTCGCCTGTATAATCGTGAGTAGTCTCCTCAGTTGCCCAAAGAGTCGTAGCGTCTTTCTGGTCGCCGCTGGATTTTCAACCGCGGGGCAGGCAACATCTGTGGAGAAGTCTGAAGAAGGGTGTCGGCCCGAAACATCACCCATTCCTTCTCTCCAGAGATGCTGCCTGTCCTGCTGAGTTAGTCCAGCATTTTGTGTCTGCATGGGATTGATGGTTTAAAAGAGGGATAGTGAGATGATACAGGTACATGAACTTCCAAAAGGCATTTAATAAAGAACCACATGTACCTGATTGTGTTGTGTACAATAATGAGTTTGTGTTGGATTTCTGCAGTGCTAGTTTGCATGCAGTTAACCAACAGAGGGAGTCGAGAGCAGAAAAATAGTCAAGATGGTTACATGAGGTGACCCAGCACTTCACCCTGTCCACATTATCACAAAGATGATTATTACAATAACAACATTATAAATCTTGTAGTTGGAGAGGCAGTGGCCTTGTAAACATGCAATTGGCTAGGGGTTAGAAATTTGTGTGGTGTTTATTCACAGACTGCAGAGAAGTCTTCAGCTGTGTGCTATAGAGGTCAGGAACGGGAACTCTGCCTTTTTAATGAATCTTAGTAGCCAGGTCTTGGGTCTCAGGGGCATCATTTTGAAGACTGAACACAGTATGAAACCTTAAAAAAGGTTGTAAACAGTGAAGTGGCGAAAGACTTGAGAAGTGCTCAATCAGACTGGGGTTAGGCAGATTTAATTTAACTGAAGAATTGGACAATACATTTTCGGGGGGTAGAAATAAAGAGAGGCAATATAAAATAAATGGAACAATTTTAAAAGGTTAACAGGAACAGAGACCCGAGGGTGTGTGTAGACAAATGTTGACTCTGGCTGAACAAGTTGAGAAGGCTGTTAAAAAAGGTATTGGAGAGAGATATCACTGAGAAATTGATTCCTGCCTCAGGAAATGTTCCAAAGCAGCACTGTAGCAGTTTCTGAATTACGGTCCCAAACCAAAATATCACCCATCCGTGTCCTCCAGAGATGCTGCATGACCCACTGGATTACTCCATCACTGTGTGTCCTACAACGCTATAGTAAGCTTGTTCATACTGATTCACAAATAGATGCAGTACCCCATTGCAAACATGCAGACCGTTCTCAATGTCAAAGGCTAGGCATTGAAGTGCTGGGAACGGAAGAGAGGTGGGATGGAGGGAAACGGAGGAGAGAGAGAAAAAAAGAGAGAGAGAGAGAGAGAGAGAGAGAGAGAGAGAGAGAGAGAGAGAGAGAGAGAGAGAGAGAGAGAGAGAGAGAGAGAGAGAGAGAGAGAGAGAGAGAGAGAGAGAGACACAGACACAGACACAGACACACACACACACACACACACACACACACACACAACATGGTTCGGTCACCTCCATACAGTACACAGCAGATCCCAGAAGAATAATTGCTGGATGAAAACAGTGGAAAATTGGCCTTTCCTCATAATGAGAAGATTTGGAAAGCACAGCTGATGGCTGAATACACCACAGGGTCCTTAAATCAGTCTTGTCTCTGTTCAAAGCCAAACAGAATTTGCCAAATAGGATGCTGTGCAATCAGCCAGTCATTCACCGCCCATCATTAAATCAAACGGAAAGGCTTGGTGCTGAATCAGAAATGCTAAACAACGCTCCCTTGCCCAATTAAACGCCCCAGATAATGTCTGGCATTGAAATATATCTTCAATGAATCTGTAACTGGTTTTAAGTGAATAAATATTCCTGGTGTGGAGGAGAGAATATTGTTTAATAGTATTGGCCTCACTCGTGAGAATAAGCTCCCCGCTCAGTTGATCCAACGAATACCGAACAAGGCAGTTAATCTGCAGTAAAGGACAGAAAGTGCTGGAGTAACTCAGTGGGTCCGGTATCATTCCTGAGGAATATGGATAGGTGATGTTTAAGGTCATGTCCCTTGAAGAAGGGGCCTGACCTGAAATATCACCTATCCATGTTCTCTGAGGGTTCTTCAAGGGTCAAACCCGAAACGTCATATATCCATGATCTCTACAGATGCTGCCTGGCCTGCTGAGTTACTCAGCACTTTGTGCCCTTTTGTATAAAAAAAGCATCTGCAGTTCTTTTTGTATAAAAAAGCATCTGCAGTTCTTTGTATCCACAGTTTATTTGCAGTGATTGATGATGATTGTGAGAGCAGTCATGTTGGCACAGGGGAGAGGGTCAGCCCAGCGCAGGCTCGGCGATCGTTTCACTGAACACCTTCGCTCAGTCTGCCTAGGCCGACGGGATCTCCCGGTTACTGAACACTTTGAACCCCCCTCCCAACCCCATACTGACCTTTCTGTCCTGGGCCTCCTCCACTGTCAGTGAGACCCAATGCAAATTGGAGGAACAGCACCTCATATTTTGCTTAGGCAGCTTACAACTCAACGGTATATTGACTTCTCTAACTTTAAGTAACCCTTACTTTCCCTCTCTCTTTTCTCACTGTCCTGATTAAATTGAACTGATTGTATGCCTCATTGTCACCTTCCCATCCACTAACAATGATTAATTCGACATTTTCCTTGTGGTTGTCTCCTTTGATCTCTCATTTTCACACCTTACCCTTCCATATCTCTATGTCTGCCTCTCCCCTGACTCGCAAACTGAAGAAGGCTCTCTAGCCGAAACATCACCCATTCCTTCTCTCCAGAAATGCTGCCTGTTCCGCCGAGTTACTCCAGCATTTTGTGTCGATCTTCTGTGTAGGCTGAACAGATGATCACTGACAATAAGAAGTCCATGTTAAATAAAGTCAGAACTACTTACTGAGGACTATTAATTTGACAACTTAGTGAGAAGTTCTGGAATTGTAGAACACAAACAGAGATTGTTCGGCCCATTCCCCCTGTGCCACTCAAGGAGCAGCACCTCAACCTAATCCCACCTTCCAGCCGTGGCTCTGCAGATCACAATTCTTCAAGTTTAGGCACCTCAATTAAGCCCCCTCAACCTTGTCTGTTCCAAAGAACACTATTCCAGCATTTCCTATCTACCCCACAGTGCTCAATTTTCCAGTCTCGGCAAGATCCTCGTCAATCATCTCTGCCCCCTCTCTACTGCAAACACATCTTTGCTGTAATGTGGTGACCATCCCTGACACACAGCATTCAAGATGGGGCCTAACTAGTGTTTTATACCACATAAGCTTTCTACACACATTGGTGACACTGCAGCTAATAAAGTATCCTAGTTGGTTTTGCAAACTATTTCTGACTTGCTCTGCTAGCACTAACAATGGATATACACACCAAAGTCCATCCCTTCCTCCACACTACTGGATATCCTCCCATTTATACCGTGATCCCTTGTTGTCGTGCATCTCCCTGGTTTCATTCCCTCCAAATTATATTTCATTTACAAAAACTCCATAACTCTGGCACACCTGGGACTTTGGACCGGCAGATACACCCAGAACTCCAAATATTATTCTGCTAGTGTTCCAAAACAATTTAAACTACTTTTTTAGATGTTACAAAAGAGAATAGTATTTACAGTGAAGCTATAGGAAGAAGGGTCTTGACCCGAAACGTCACCCATTATGCTGCCTGTCCTGCTGATTTACTCTATTTACTGTAAAGCCGATAAGTTTAAAGGCAAGGTGGAAAGGTTTCCTCCTGTGATGACTTCTGTATGTACATGGGCAGTAATCAACGCTGTTTCTCCCTCTCATTGACAATTTATTTTACAAATATCAGTTTAGTTTATTGTCATGTGTGCCAAGGTACAGTCAAAAGCTTTGTTGTGAGCTAACCAGTCAACGGAAAGACTATACATGTTTACAATCGAGCCATTTACTGTCTATAGATATATGGTAGTTGCAAGATAAAGCCAGTAAAGTCCGATCAAAGATAGTCCAAGGGTCAACAATGAGGTAGATAGTAGTTAGGGACTGCTCTCCAGTTGTGGCAGGATGATTCAGATGCCTGATAACAGCTGGGGGGGAAAAAAACGTCCCTGAATCTGGAGGTGTGCTTTTTCACACTTCTATACCTTTTTGCCCGATGGGAGAGGGGAAAAGAGGGAGTGGCCAGGGTGCGACTCGTCCTTGATTATGCTGCTGGCCTTGCTGAGGTAGCGTGAGGTATAAATGGAGTCAACGGAAGGGAGGTTGGTTTGTGTGATGGTCTGGGCTGCGTCCACAATTCTCTGCAATTTCTTGAATACTTAAATACTTTGATAGTTTTGGCCAAGATGATTTTGGTCTGGCATTTCACATCTTACCCTTTCTTTCTCAATACATGGGAAAGGACAAGTTGTCTGAAATGCCAGCAAACTATTTATCGCAATTATATTCATTGATAGACCTCAATTGCATTAACCTCTCCTCAGGCAAACCACAGTAGGCTCTGACCTTTCAAACTGACAGGGAATGAGATTCCACAGAGGAAAGAAACAGAATTGTATTATATAAACTTATTTTACAGCCTCAATACATCACAAAATATTTTACACCTGATTAAGCACTTTGACATTTGGGGAACTACATTGCCTATTGGATACAATAAGATCGCATAAGCAGTAGGGAGATAAGTGACAAGATAATCGCGGTTTGGCTGAGGGATACATATAAATCCAAATGAGGCAGAAGGTCTCTGCGTCAGTGGATATTTTTAAGGCAGAGATAAATAGATTCTTGATTAATACAGATGTCAGAGGTTATGGGTAGAAGGCAGGAGAATGGGATTAGGAGGGAGAGATAGATGAGCCATGATTGAATGGTGGAGTAGACTTGAAGGGACGTACAACTTAATTCTACTCCTATTCCTAGTTATAACCTTCTATTGTGTCACGGAATCGTCTACATCCATCCGGAAAGGGCCACGTGAGTGGAAAGGGTGTCGGGTAAAATACTTGTCAACACTATGAAATGTCGAGAATGTAGAATCTTTGCAGTTCCTGTTTTGTATATATTTTTTACTCTGAATAAAGCTTTTGATTTTTTTTAATACATCCACCCGGATAGCCTGGCCCAACATCTCTGCTTCTGAATATTTACTCTCCGTGCACCTGTCTAAATGTCTTTTAAATATTGTATTTGTATCATCTGCCTCCTCAGGCACCTCGTCCATATACGCAGCACCCTCTGTGCATTAATCATTCCCCCCGTCTCTTTAAAATCTATGCCCTCTTGAAGCCAGGCAAAAACCCTGTGACCATTTACCTTGTAAATTAACCCCTTATGAGAATGAAGATTTGGAAGGATGTGGGCCAATTGCGGGCAAATGGTACTAGTTCAGGTAAACCTCTTGGTCGACATGGATGAGTTAGGCCAATGCGCCCCTTTCAGTTTTGCGTAATTTAATGATTTTAATTAGGACTATAGGTTTTCTCGAGATTGAGTCCAGAGTCTGGTATTTACAAACTGCACTGCACAATGCCCTCACCTCAATGGGTTCTGGATCCGCCACGACGTAGAGCTTTTCTTCCATCGCCTCCATGATTATTTCTATGGGAAGGAGTCCTCACCACCCAGTGATGAGCCCTTCTCCACCGGTTCCCTGCTCTTGGACACCCCGAATAGCCTTCTACCTCTCTAGACCTTTTTATTTCTAACTGCCGGCGTAACATCAACCATCTCAACTTTTCCACTCCCTTTACCTACTCTAACCTCACCCAGGAAGAAGGGTCTCGACCCGAAACCTCACCCATCCCTTCTCTCCAGAGATGCTGCCTGTCCCGCTGAGTTACTCCAGTCTTTTGTGTCTATCTTTGGTTTAAACCAGCATCTGCAGTTCCTTCCTACACAATGCATTTTTAGTTGTCTATGCCTGGTCTATTTGATCATTCTTGCAATGTGCTGCAAAGATTACACGGTGCCAACACATTTGAATGCAAGCCTTGGAAACAATTTTGTGTTTCTCTGTTATGCTTCCCCGTAGAGCAGAGAATCAGCCTTGCGAATGGATACCTGAATGATTGAATGAGTCATTGCAGGTCATTAGCACTGCTCTCACCAGTAGATGGATAAACCTACATAGCAACACTCTAGGGGTCACAAGGGTTTGTTCTGAATCCTGAACATGTTGTGCCTCAACAAGCACCTACAGATTGATTGACTTTTCATTCATTTATTAAGTATTTGTGGGATCTTGGTGTTTACAAGTTGGCCTCTTTACACAATGGAAGTAATAGACCGGCTATGAACACTTTATCACAAGAGTCTGGAAAGGTGATGATCTGGGTCTGTTCGACTGTCATCTGCAAGGATGTGGACTAAGAGAACCTGAGCTAGAGGGAGAGGTTAAGTCGCTAGGACTTTATTCTTTGGTACGCAGGAGGATGATGGGTGATCTTATAAGAGGTGTACAAGATCATGAAGGTAATAGATTGGGATTTTCCCAGAATAGGGGAATCAAGAACCAAAAGGACATAGGTTTAAGGTGAAGAGGGAAAGATTTAATAGGAAACTGAGGAGCAACTTTTTTATTTACAAAAAAGGAACAAGCTGCCAGAAGGAGGATGTATGGAACAAGCTGCCAGAGGAGGTAGTTGAGGCAGGTGCTATCACAACGCTTGAAATATGTTTGAACAGTACATGGATCAGATAGGTTTAGATGGATATGGACTAAACACAGGCAGGTGAGACTAGTAGGTGGGGCATGTTGGTGTGTGTGGACTAGTTGGGCCGAAGGGCCCGTTTCCACGCTTTATGACTGTGTGATTTCCCCCAAGACCTATGGTCTCTTCCCACATCCCAAGCGCAGGTTAACTGACAGCTGTAAACTGCCCCGTGTGTAGATTGATTGAAAGACTGTTGAAATGTGGGGTGAATAGGCAACAGGGAAAATTGATGGAATACTCAGAGAGCTGATATAGACTTGATGGGCCAAATAGCCTCCTTCTCTGTTGTAAGTCAGAATAGTTCCATATCTCAATAAAATTGACTTCAGTCATTGAATGTTAAATAGCAACAGATAATACTGTTGTTAATTAGTTGAACTTTATACTTCTAGTTAAGGAATTGAATACAAAAAACATTTATATTGATTGCACAAGTTAAAAATATTTAGTCAAAAATCATGCAAAACCAGACCCACACATATAGTCAGCCATGTATCAATACATTGATCTTCACCAAAAAGTTCAAAAGAAAATAACACCCTAGTTTCATCTGCATTTATAGTTTAAAGAAACCAGGATTTCACATATAAACGACCCAACAGAATTAATTTAAAAGAAGTTCCATAGTTTGCACAAATTAAAGTGGGAATTAAGAAACAAACCCAATTAGAAAAATTAGATATGTAATAACAAGCACATCCGTAATATGACAGCCTGCAAATAAGATGTCAGCCTGGCCTTTGAGAGAGTATGTGTCTTTTCACAATACACTTCAGAGAGAGTGAACTTCCTGTTGAGCCCATACCAGCTGCATTGCATGTAGTTTTGATCTCACTGCCCAAGAAAGAATCTACTTTCCATTTAGCAAACGCACCAAAGATTCAATTGACTACTTCCAGGAGCGGTTAGTTTGTTCTGCGAGTAGAGAAGGAGTAACCCGGGACTATATTTCTTTAGAATTGAAACAAAATAATCTTAAAAGACTCAACAGGCTGGATAGGGGGAGGGACGACCAGGTCCAGGAATCAGTCTCCAAACAAGGGATAGGCTATTTGGGACCAAACCAAGGAGAAATTTCTACAGAGGGTGGAGAATCTTCAGAATTCTTACATTGGGAGGCAACAGAGGCTCATTTGTTGTGTTTATTGGAGCAAATTCAGCTGAAACACGATTATTTTACTTGCTCGGGTCGGAGTAACAACTGAACAAAGATTGAAATACCTCCATAGAATGTTTCCTTGCATTCCCTTCAGAGACAGCAAGAGGGAGCTGCACATGAAAACACAGTCCGTTACAAGCAGCAAGAGCAAGTTGTTCTTTTGTACCAACTATCTATCAAACCCCCCTCGCCTGTATCCTCCGATTACCTGCCACGCTTTGTCCTGTCTCTCCACTCCCCTATAATCAGTCTGAAGAAGGGCCCTAACCCAAAGCAGTACCTATCCATGTTCTCAGAGAGGCTGCCTGACCCGCTGAGTTACTCCAGCACTCTGCGTCCTTTGCTGTAAACCCGCAGAGGCTGAGAGAAGCCCACCTCAATCACCGCAGTGTGTACATGGTGAGGATAAGCTGCCAAACCTGCGACTGATCATTTTCGGAGCTTTGCGAGCCAGCTTTGACGGAGTGGTTCAGCACCTGAAACATTAACTGTTTCTCTTTCCACAATGCTTTGTTTACTGAATTTTCTGCTTTTATTGTAAATTAGAACATTGACAACATCCACTGGCAGTACACAGTACTGCACAAAACACCTTTTATTCCCCCTGTAGCTAACAAACAAAAACATTTCCCAGAGGAAAACTGTAAATTTTTGTTTTAGTCAAGATGAAGACGTTCAGACCTGTCCAAATGCTTCACGCGTTTCAGACCTGCAACTAACCGGCACAATTGCCGTTGCAGTGACGCCAACCAGCTTTGGGGAGACACAGCCCCAAAGCAAGCTGCACCTTCGGCCAGCTGCATGCAAGGTAAACCAGAAGTTCACACAGTTATTGGAGTTCTTTTGCGCATTAGACAAAAGAGCAAAACGTACAAAGTATTGGGAACTCTGGGAAAAGTATCTGTTCATTAACAAGTTTGTGACTAAAACAAAGTTTAAACAGCATCAACGATTTCGGTTTTCACAGAGTGCGAGTAATCCTGCAGAGGGAGTGTTGGCTGCAGTGTCCAATCGGTTTGAGTCTCTTGAGAAGCAAGCAGCTTCTTCTCTCCAAATGCTACTTGAATACCTGGAAGTAAAAAGGATATCACTGCAGCTTAAAGTCATAGATTCATACTGCATGAAAACAGGCTCCGTCGGCTCAACTTGCCCACAAGTGTAGTAACAGAGTGGAAGTATTTTGATATTACAGGAGGTCCCCAGGTTACTACAGGGTTCTGTTCGTGAGAACTGTTCCTGGGTTGGAGATGAACAGGAAGTGTTTGGGAGATGTTCACAGTAACAGCCGTGACAGGAGAGCAGTCAGGTGCCGTCAGCCGGACTCATTGACTCCGAGTGAATGAGCGAGTCTGCTCATTTCTCCCAGCTCTCCTCAGCTCCACCAAGCTCTCCATCGTTGTGGCTCTGCGGAGCGGTGGAGAGAGAAGTCAAGTGGAACTGCCTCTTTCCCACCAAGCAGAAGGTGCCTGCAGCCCCACAGCATCCAGCAAAACCATCCCCATCCATCCCGGTAGACTCCCAAACGCTTGTTCATAGGTACTGGGTGTCCATAAATCTGACACTCGTAGCTCAGGGAGGGCCTGTATATTTGGACATGTTGAGATCACACCTGGCGTACAGATCTGGTCTCCTTGCCTATAGCCACTTGCACGTCATAGGGAAGCGGTACTGGAAAGATTCTCTAGACTGTTTCCGGAGAGACTGGGTTTGCTGTACATTGAGTGGTCTGGGACTATATATTTTAGATGTTCCAAGGAGAGGAGATCGCATTGAACATAAAAATCTTAAAAAAGCTTAACAGTTTAGTTTTTAGAGATACAGCGTGGAAACAGGCTCTTCAGCCCACCAGTTCCGCACAGTCCAGCGATCCCAGCACATTAACACTGTCCTACACGCGCTAGGGACAATTTACACTAATACCAAGCAAATTAAACTACAAACCTGTACTTCTTTGAAGTGTGGGAGGAAACCGAAGATCTCGGAGAAAACCCAAGCGGTCACGGGAAGAATTTACAAACTACTCCGTACATGCGGCACCCGTGTCTCTGGCATTGAAAGCGCTGTAAGGCAGCAACTCTACCGGCTGCTCCACTGTGCTGCCCAGGCTGGAGTCAGGGATGACGTTTGCCAAGCTAAGGAACTCTAGGCCAGGGCTCAGCGTCAAGGTAAGGGGTAGGCCATGTAGGACTAAAATGAGGATTAATTTCTCCATTCAGGTGGTGGAAAGTTGCTGGAATTCTCTACCTTGGTGGAACATGAAGACTCAGTCATTTAAGACAGAGAGAATTTTATTTCTGGATATTAGGGTAAATCAAGGGATCAGTCAGAGTGAGTGATCAGTTTAGTGTAGTTTAATTTAGTTTAGAGATATAGTGCGGAAACAGGCCCATCAGCCCACTGGGTACACGCCGTCCAGCGATTCCCCGCACACTAAAGCTATCCTACACACACGAGACATTTTTTTATAATTATACCAAATGCAATTAACTTACAAACCTGTACGTCTTTTGAGTGTGGGAGGAAACCAGAGATCCTGGAGAAAACCCATGCAGGTCACTTCATTTGGGAACCAGGATTTCCCATTAAACTTACAGAATATTTTAAAAATAAACCTGCTATAACATCAAGGACAGCTTTGAGGTGTACCATTAACAGCATTCAAGCATGATTTTGTGTAAAAATAAACTTTGATGTTCTCCTTAAATGTAACTCATTGGGTTGTTAAAGTGAAGTCTGAAATTAGTAAAATTTGGGCCATATTGAAGAAAGGAGACAAGGAGAAATTTATTTAAGAAAGGAGATGAGGAGGAATTTCTTTAAGAAAGGAGATGAGGAGAAATTTCTTTAGCAAAGGGTGGTGAATCTGTGGAATACAGTGCCACAGAAGAATGTGGAGGCCAAGTCAATGGATATTTTTAAGGTGGAGATTGATAGATTCTTGATTAGTACAGGTGTCAGGGGTTATAGGGGACAGGGGATAGATAGATCAGCCACGATTGAATGGTAGAATAAGGCAAACACAGTGCTAGCATTTATTTCAAGAGGGCTAGAATACAAAAACAGGGATGTAATGCTGAGACTCTATCAGGCGTTGGTCTGGCCACATTTGGAGTATTGTGAGCAATTTTGGCACTATATCAGAGGAAGGATGTGCTAGCCCTGGAGAGGGTCCAGAGGTTTACAAGAATGATCCCAGGAATAAGTGGGTTAACATATGATGAGCATTTGACGGCTGGAGTTTAGAAGAATGAGGGGGAACCTTATTGAAATGTGCTGAGTAGTAAAAGGCTTGGATGGAGTGGACGTGGAGAGGGTGTTTCCACTAGTGGGAGAATCTAGGAATAGAGGTCATAGCCTCAGAATTAAAGGGCGTTCCTTTAGGAAGGAGATGGGATGGAACTTATTTAGAGGGTGGTGAATCTGTGGAATTATTTGCCACATAAGGCGGTGGAGGCCCAGTCAATGGATATTTGTAAAGCAAAGATGGATAGATTCTTGATTAGTACGGTGTCAGCGGTTATGGAGAGAAGGCAGGAGGATGGGGTTAGGAGGGAGACATAGATCAGCCATTATTGAATGACGGAGTAGACTTAATGGGCTGAATGGCCTAATTCCTCTCCTATCACTTATAACCTTATAACACTTGTTGGGCAGAATGGCCTAATTCTGCTCCTCTAACTTATGAAGAATGGAATTTCCAACCAGGAACATGATGTTTTACAGGTAAACCTTGCTCCGGTTGGTGCCAAGACATTTGGTCTTAGTCAGCAAGAGGTGTACAGATACACCTACATTCCCTACCATGCATCCCTTTAGCCAGATCGTCTCGACACAAAACGTCACCCATTCCTTCTCTCCAGAGATGCTGCCTGTCCCACTGAGCTACTCCAGCTTTTTGTGTCTATCTTCAGTTTAAACCAGCAGCTGCAGTTCCTTTCTACACGGATACAACCTTGGTCATTCCCATTCCTCCACAGGGAGTAAGAAAATAACTCCCTCCACTCCAGTGTCATCTTAACAAGATCACAACTGGGAATTAAACAAAAACTAGGGTTGATTTTAATGTGCCCCGAATTTTAAAATAGCAATGGCAGAGGGAACCCATTGCTCAGTCTGACATAACTTACCAACTGTTCTGACTTTGGGTTTGATTGTGGTTTGAATTTTCTTGTTGTGCAGTTGATTCACTCCACAGAATCTGTTCACTCTACACAACTGATTGCTCAGTCCGACAGGTGTGCGGTTGATCACGCCGCCCGTGCTTGTCGACCGCATGACCTTTGAAGATGGCGGGCAGTTGTTCGTAGAGGGGACATTTGCGGTCAGGGTGCAGCCGTCGCTCGAGCTGATCAAGCTGGACGTCCCGTTGGCGTTCTTAAAGCTGTCTTCGTCAGTGGTCTCGTGGATGGTGTACATGACCGAGGTGCTGGCGTCAAACAGCTGGTGTATGACCTGCAACAGCAGAGACAGCGTTAACTATTCTGTCACGTAGGGGGGAGTAAAAAAAGGACAGTGTATTTTGAGAGACAACGGGTAGGGATGGCAGTACTGTTCTTTTACGGCCTTCTGTGGAAGCATCCTGTGTTCTGATCCGCTTGCTGGACGGACCCGGACATTCGGTGGGCTGGCCGACCGCCGTGTCCATTTTCAGCTTGTGCCTGGGGGGAAAAATAATTAAAGTATTTTTATAAGATGGGTCAACTGGACTGACAAAGAACGTGCAAGTACAATATTAGTTGAGAACAACTGCTTAACATTAACAATTTTTCCATCTGAAATTTTCAATGTGTTACAATAGGGTGGCCTTACAGCGCCAGAGACCCGGGTTCGATCCTGACCTCGGGCGCTGTATGTAGGGAGTTTGTACGTTCTCCCTCTGTCCATGTGGGGTTTTTTGGGTGCTCCGGTTTCCTCCCACATTCCAAAAACATGCAGGTTTGTAGGTTAATTGGCTTCTGTAAATTGCCCCTAGTGTGTAGGATAAAACCAGCATACGGGTGATCGATAGTCCGGATTGACTGACTTCATCCATTTCACCACTAACTTCCATCCGGCACTCATATTCACCTGGACCATTTCCGACATCTCCCTACCATTTCTGGACCTCACTATCTCCATCGCAGGTGACAGACTACTGACCGACATCTACTACAAAGCCACTGAATCCCATGGCTATCTGGACTACACTTCTTCCCACCCTGCCTCCTGTAAGCACTCTATCCCCTACTCCCAATTCCTCCGTCTACACCACATCTGCACCCAGGATGAGGTGTTCCAAACCAGGGTATCGGAGATGTTCCCCTCTTCGACTATAGATGAGGCTCTGACCAGGGTCTCCTCAATATCCCGTAGCTCCGCTCTCACTCCCCATCCCCCCACTCGTAACAAGGACAGAGTCCCCCTTGTCGTCACCTTCCAGCAAACCAGCCGTCACATACAACAAATAATCCTCCAACATTTTCGCCACCTCCAACGGGATCCCACCACTGGCCACATCTTCCCATCTCCTCCCCTTTCGGATTTCCACAGAGACCGCTCCCTCCGTAACTCCTTGGCCAATTCATCCCTTCCCACTCAAACCACCCCCTCCCCTGGTACTTACCCTTGCAACTACAAGAAATGCTACACTTGTCGCTTTAACTCCCCCCTCGACTTCATCCAAGGGTCCAAGCAGTCTTTCCAGGTGAGGCAGAGGTTCACCTGCACCTCCTCAACCTCATCTATTGCATCCGCTGCTCTAGGTGTCAACTGCTCTACATCGATGGGACCAAGCGCAGCCTTGGCGATCGCTTCGCCCAACACCTCCGCACATTTCACATTAACCAATCTGATCTCCCGGTGGCTCAGCACTTCAATTCCCCCTCCCATTCCGAATCCGACCTTTCTGTCCTGGGCCTCTTCCATGGCCAGAGTGAGTCCCATCGCAAATTGGAGGAGCAGCACCTCATATTTCCACTTGGGTAGTTTACACCCCAGCGGTATGAACATTAACATCCCCAATTTCAGGTAGTCCTTGCTTTCTCCCCCCGTTCCCTCCCCAGTTCTCCCCGAGCCTACTGTCTCCACCTCTTCCTTTCTTCTTCCCGCCACCCCCGTCACCTATTCCTTCGCTCCATAGACGCTGCCTCACCACGCTGAGTTTCTCCAGCATTCTCGTCTACCGTTATGGGTGATCGATGGTCGGCGTGGACTCTGGGCCGAAGGGCTGGGCAGCCATTGATAATCATTGGCCCCATCTCTCCCCATTTTTGGTGGAAATCTCGCAGCCCTGGTGTTGCCAAGGAATGCCTGGTCAGTCGTCCAACCTGAGGGATCCCCAGCCCGTCTATCACCACCCCCACATCTCAATCCCACTGCCGCCCAACGCTACTGCCAAGGACACGATTCCCTACCCTACTCCACCGGTTTGATACCCCCCCATCCCAATATCCAGCCACTACTCCCCAACTGGCCCATGAATCCTTCTCCGTCCCAGCTCTGCTTGCCCCCTCCACAGCCCACACAATGCAAGGAAACCAGCAAACGACACAAAGTGCTGGAGTCACTCAACAGGTGAAGCAGTATCTGTGGAGAACATGAATAGATGACGTTTCATGTCGGGACCCGTATTCAGTCGAAGGGCCGAAACTTCACCTAACCATGTCCTTCAGAGATGCTGCCTGACCCGCTGTGTTACTCCAGCACAGTGCGTCATTTTTATTGTGAACCAGCATCTGCAATTCCTTTTTTCCTGTGAAGAAACCAGCAAGTTGGTCACAAAAGCAGCCGACAAATAATAGGTGCTGAAAGCACAGCACGTCAGAAAAACAAATTGTGCTTCATGGCAAGGGTTAAGCTAAAACATTAGATCTTTTTCCCCTCTCCATAGATACTGTCTAGCCTGCTGTGTATACCTAGAATGTTCTCACTTTATTTCATACTGCCAGCATTTGCAGCATTTTGCTTTTCAGCTGTTCTTCTTCTTATCGAGACCACATCACAAGATTAGAAATTGTTCAGCCAGAGCTGAACACACTTCTCAGCATCTGCATACAATGCGTCTTGCGCTTCATGTGCTTCTTGTGAGTGGTGGTGGAAAGATTTGTGGAAACAGGGCCGCGACGTGAACGCTCTTTCCTTGACCCCTTTCAGCTGTTGACCAATAAAATTAGAGCCCAACTTGCCCATGAAGCCACATTGAATGAATGAGGGTCTCCACTGCCTTCTGTTAGAAGGAATGCCGATCACAAGCAAAATGGGTTGACGTTGTAGAGGTCCACTCTATTTAATAATTAACCGATACAACCCCGTCACTCACGCGCACATTGTTAATATTTTACTACTATTGTGCCGTCGCTCGTGAGCACATCCAACTGCCAATCCTTCGAATTCCAACTGCCGCCTTTGAATTCCAACCACCTGACGGGCCCGCCCCCGACCGTGTGATTGGTCGGCCCACACCACGCCCGGTCCGCCCGAGAGTTCGAGCCCGACCAACGACGGTACGATACCAAAGTGGCTCAGGCTGCCACGTGACGACCCCCCCCCATCCACCGCCAGAATCAGGGTAATGGAAGCGGTTAGGTTCACGAGTGAGCGGGCCTGATCTTGTGTACAGATCTCCTGTGTTCAGGGTCGCAGCTGGCAGAGTTAAGGGCGGGTGCGTACGTGATGGTGGACGCCCTCTATGTGCCACCTGTCCAATTGCGCCGGCGTAAGACAGTCCACAGAGACAGTCTCGTGCCAGCTGTCCACGTTGATGACAAAAGTCGTGGTGGCGTGTTGCAGTACCTGGAAAGGTCCCTCGTAAGACCTTTGCAGTGGTGTACGGTGCGAATCGCGGCAAAGAAAGACGGACTGGCAGCCCTGGAGGGTGGGTGGGACGTACGTGGTGGTGAGTCCATGGTGGGGCGTTGGGACTGGCGAGAGCGTGTCCACTTTCTCCTGAAGGCGCGTCAGCGTGGTCGGTTCATGATTTCCACGTGCCGCCGGGATGAAGTCCCCGGGATCGTAAGCGGGGCGCCGTACGCCAGCTTGGCCGAGGAAATTGCCAGGTCTTTTTCCAAGGCACTGCATATGCCCAGCAGGACCCACGGCAACTCGTCCATCCTGCCCGAGCACGCGAGCCGTGCCTTTAGAGGTGCCTTCAGGAGCTGGTAAAAACGCTCCACTAGGCTGTTTGCTTGCGGGTGGAATGCCGTAGTGTGGTTCAGCGGAGCGCCAAGCAGCCGGACCATTGCTGAACACAACTCGGAGGTGAACTACGCACCTCTGTCGGAAAAACTATCCACCGGCACACCAAAGCGGGCGATCCAGTGGTCCGTGAGGGCACGTGCACACGTCGCAGTGGAGTTATCCGACAGCGGGACGGCTTCCGGCCATCTTGTGAATCGGTCCACGATAGTGAAGAGGTGGATGACACCTCTGGATGGGGGCAGCGGTCCAATGATGTCGATGTGGATGTGGTCGAAACGTGTGGCAGGGTGAAGTTTTGCAACGGCTCCTTGATGTGTCGCTGAATCTTTGAGGTTTGACAGGGGATGCACACCCAGGCCCAGTTGCCGACCAGTTAGCGCAACCCGTGCCACATGAACTTGGCTGCCATCAGTGCCATTGTTGCCGAGATGGAAGGGTGAGCCAAACCGTTGTGTCAGCGGCCCAAATCGCACACCCTGCAACAACAGGCCTGAGATGGCAGTGCGGTAGACGAGCATTTCCTCATCCTCATCCACCTAGGGCCAAAACGTGGATGTCATTGATGGCGGTGCTGGACAACGCATCTGCAACTAAGTTGTTTTTGCTGGATGCAAGTCGCAACTCCGAAATGTAGGCCAAGTGACGCTGCTGCCGGGACGACCAGGGATCAGACACCTTGGCAAAGGCGAACGTGGGTGGCTTGTGGTCAGTGAAAGCTGCGAAACCCCTGCCCTCGAGGAAGTAGCGGAAATGCCAGATGAGCTCCCGGTTGAAAGCACTGTAAAATGTATGGGGCTGCCAGCTTCCATCGATCAGTTGCTCCAGCACACCTCCCCCCAGGCTGTGCCGGATGCGTCAACCGTGAGAGCTGTTGGTGCGTCGGCCCGTGAATGTACCAGCATCGTCGCCTTTGCCAGCACCTCTTTGACGTTGTTGAAAGCGGTCGTGGCTGCGTCATCCCAAACAAGCTCTCTCGGTTACCACTGTAGAGATCCACGCGTTGTGTAAACACCCTGTTTAATAATTAACCGATACAGCCCCATCACTCACACGCGCATCGATAATATTTTACTACTACTGTGCCGTCGCTCGTGAGCACACCCAGGTTCCACTCCAACTGCCAATCCTTCGAATTCCAATTGCCGCCTTTGACTTCCAACCACCTAACGGCCCGCACTCCTGACCGCGTGATTGGTCGGCCCAGATCACACCCAGTCCACACTAGAGTTCGAGCCCGACCAACAACGGTTCGATACCAAAATGGCTCGGGCCGCCACAACGTAAAATTTAAACTTGACCAGGGTCAGCTTACAGGCACAGTCTTTGGACTCCTGGGACATGGGAACAGTGCGTGTGCACGGGTGCCTATTCATATAAGAGAACTTGCATATGTTGGGATGGGATTCTCTAATTGTGTGAAAGAAGAACAGGAATGGATATCAGGGTGCAACTTTAAAAAGAAAAGCAAAATCTACAAAAAGGATTAGCTGAGCCAAACACCACCAGCACAGAAAGTGAAACTGAACTGGCTGGAATTAAACTGGGGAAGTCTAAAAGAGCATCACCATATCCAAATCCAGAATGTGCAGTAGACCAGGTCAGTGAGCTTTAGTGATAAACAGTTACCTGGAATCAGAATGCTATAGCAATAACAAAGCTAAATATATAGTTCAGTTTAGTTTAGTTGAGAGATACAATGCAGAAACAGGCCCATTGGCCCACCGAGTCTGCGCCGACCAGCGATCCGCACACAGTAACGCTATCCTACACACACGAGGTACAATTAATATTTATTCCAAGCCATATAGCCTACACACCTGTACGTCTTTGGAGTGGGGGTGGAAACTGGAGTTTCCCAGAGGAAAACCACGCGGTCACAGGGAGAACGTACAAACTCCTTACAGACAGCACCCATGGTCAGGATCGAACCCCTGTCTCTGGTGCTGTAAGGCAGCAACTCTACCACAGCCCCACCATGCCGATCAGCATCACACGAGAGATTTAGAGATGCCGAAGAATGAATAATTCAATGTTGAGGCTGCTGAAGCTGAAAGCAAGGATAAGGGTAACTTTGCCACAGAAAATAAGCTGCCATGTGCCTCTGTGGGGCAGCCAAACAGCCATAGAGCATGGAAACAGGCCCTTCAGCCTAACGTGTCCACGTTGACCAAGTTATCAGTCTTGTCCCATTTGTCAGCATTTGCACTATGGTCACACCTCCTATACTAATGTAGCTACCAGGCTTGGCACCACACAGCTGAGAGAAAAAAAGAAAGATACCACTGAGGCAGTGGTAAAAGCAGAAGAGTTGAGAGAGGAAATCTCATCCATTTCACTGGATGTGAGATTGCAGTTGTCAGGGTTGTTGCAGGCTGAAAATAAATGCTGGTTACTAGCCTGTTCCATGACATGCAGGTGGCAAAGAGAAGGGGAACAATCAGGTAAACCACAGAAAGGGTAAGGCTGAACTGGCAGCGAAGCAAGTGAAACTGACTGGATTCGGACACGAGCAGAAAGCAGCACTGACGAGTCAATGCGAGAGGCAGAATAGGGAAGAGAATCAAGCAGGTCTAGTCTCAAGAAAGAACATTCCACGTCTCCCACAAAGTTGTAGGCATTGCTTGTCCCAGACAACTCCCAGAGCAACATCTGCATTGTGTATGACCAAGTTCCCCTTTAGGCTCCAGAGTGAAAACATGTTCGATCAGGTTGAAGGAATCTCAGTCGGGCTCTGTTTGAGAAAGGCAGAAAGGGATTTCCACCTATTCTGATACAGAGCAGAGGTGATGGGGTATTGTCTGTACACGCCACTGAATATAATCCAAGTTTGTCCAACCTATCCTTATAGCTAATGCTCTCTAATCCAGGCAGTATTCTGGTAAACCGCTTCTGCACCTTCTCAAAGCCTCCACATCCTGACTGTAATGGGGCAACCAGAACTGTACACAATACTCTAATTGCGGCCTGACCAAAGTGTTATAAAACTGCAACATGACCTCTCGACACTTATGTGTAGGAAGGAACTGCAGGTGCTGGTTTAAACCGAAACATCAACCACTCCTTCTTTCCAGAGATGCTGCCTGTCCCGCTGAATTACTCCAGCTTATGCTGTCTATTCTCGACACTTATATTCAATAATTAGCATCTTTGCGGCTGACACTACAATTGGAGGTATAATGGACAATTTAAGAAGTTTATTTAAGATTACAACAGAAACTAGATGAACTGGGAAAGTGCGCGGAAGGAAGAGCAAGTGTAATTTAACTCTAACTAGTGTGAGTTGATATATTTAGGTAAGATAAACCAGGACAGGTCTTACAAACTTAGTGGTATGATCCTGAGGAGTGCTGTGGAACTCAGGGCTAGAGGGCCTGTTTCCATGCTGTATAACTATGACTACACATATACTGGGGACCATAACATAGGTATGTTACAAAACTTACCTTTAGCGGCGCTGCAGTTCTGTTACTGGCAGTGTGTGCAACTTTGGCGCCTTTGAAGGGAGGGGCCGGATTAAAATGCGGTTTTCCCTTGCCAGCCGGAGCTTTATTTTCTCGGAGTGCAAGCTATTTCTGGAGATTCGTTCCGACTGCCAGTAAGTTAATTTTTTTTTTTAAATAGCCCAACTATTTCCGTGAACGCCAACAAAGGGGACGGATTTTACGTAGGGGACAGGTAAGTGAAAGCTGTTTATTTTTACATATAAACCTGCTTTTTTAGATGACCGGTTTATTCCCCATACGAACCAGCAGAATTTTTCCTGCCGATATGGGGTTTAAATTCACTGCAACCGCAACGTTCCAATCCATCGCGTTCCAGAAAATCCCACTCGCAAGCTGATTTAAATGGCCATTAATCTACATATTTCTATGTATTAAACACTAAATTCCTTCAATTTGGCCTCTAAATTAATGACAATTAGATTTTAAAATAAAGTTATATTGTGAATTATTGTGTGAATGTTAATTGGACACTTAGGCTTTAAAAAAAAAAGTTAATTTTTTCTTAAGAAATGGATAGATGTTTAGATCTAGTAATTGAATTTTGTAGTTAGCTACAATTGGGTAACTAACTAATTATATGCTTTAATTTCAGGTCATCCAAGTAAGATTGTTTCATATTTGTTTCAGAATACTTCAATCTATAATAACTGAAAATTTATTTTAGTTCTCTTAATTTTTAAGAAAGTTATGGGCTTTTGACTGTCCTCGATCACAACTTTTGTGTTAAGTCAATAGAAAAGCAATAGGAAACAAGTTGCTAATTTCCGAGTATGAAAAATGGCCATAACTTTTTTTTAATACTGAAGATATGAAAGTGAATTAGGTGTAAAATTAAACTTCTTTTTATGTTTTATCTGATGGGATAAATTGCAGACTTGATTTTTAAAATCTCAAAATTTTGTAACATTGCTACATAACAAGAACCAGAAGCACCAATGTTGAATTATGACCCAATAGCCAAAGGTTCCCTGTCTCTATTCTCACTAGCAGTCGAATGGGGCAGGTTTCTCCATGTCTAGTAAATTTGCCAATCACACGTTCAGTTGGGACAGTTTCTTCTGGTGTTTTCACCTGGTGCATTCGTCCAGCAAGTGGCCACCTCCCCGGTGAATTGGTTGGCCAATGTGGTCCACTATTCCCAGAGTCCAGGCAAGCAATGTCTCTATCACCAGTAACAGGGCTGACAGCGACTACAAGGGATGAGGAGTTCCTGCTGGACTGCAGAGATCCTGCTAAACTAACAAAAGGCGATCGGAAGATAGACAAAGCAAATAAATTGTCAACAAAATTATAAAATTGTCTGCCTGCCTCCTAAACAGGAAGATCCAAGAGAGTTAGCAGGTTCTGGTGGACCAGCTAAAGACGCAGTTTAATGGGGCATTTATGTCTTGCTTCTTGCATCAGTTTCCTACACATGGTAACACAAGAAAATTGGAGTAAGAGTAGGCCACTTGGCCGCTCATGCCTGCCCTGTCGTTCAAGGCTGCAGGCCCCTTCTTAACTAGCATCCCCATTAATCCTTGCTCTCCATCCATAACCCTAAATATTCACTCCCTCCACCACCATTGCACACTGACTGCAACGTGTACCCGCTGCAAAAGTGCACTGCAATTGCAACGTTGTCTCCCAAACCTATGGCAAATTCATCCTGCAGGTTCCGCACCTCCACGTCATGTACCTTCCCAAATTGGAATTAAATCATCTCCGGATCGAAATCCTGGAACTCCCCACCAAAGTGAGCTATGGCAGCACCTTTGTCAGAAGGATTGCAGTGATCCATGAAGGCAGTTCACCATCACTTTCTCAAAACGGAGTAAGGGGAAGGGCACTAAAGGCTTGTTTGTGATGCCCTGATCACAAAACACAAATGATTACAAAAATACTCCTTGGACTCTCATGCCATTCTAACTCCAGGAAGCCTCAGATATTTTATCACCAACAAACAGTAGAATGCTAAATAATATGATCTGCACCCAGCAAGCTCACAAAGAAAGCATTTTAAATACAGCAACACCGATAGAGACAGAAATACAAAACAGGACTTGCCCTTCTTGAAGCCAAGAAGAAAACTTCAACAAGGGCAGAAATAAACTTTACAACAAAAGGGAAGCGAGAAACAGAAATTAGCTTTTCATTAACTTTTCATTCCCAGAGGTGAATCGTGGACCAGAGGATATAGGTTTAAGATGAAGGGGCAAAGATTTAATAGGAATCTGAGGGGGTAACTTTTTCCTCACAAAGGGTATGGAACAAGCTGCCAGAGGAGGTAGTTGAGACTGGGACTATCTCAAAGTTTAAGAAACAGTTAGACAGGTACATGGATAGGACACATTTGGAGGGATATGGACCAAATGCAGGCAGGTGGGACGAGTGCAGCCGGGACATGTTGGTCGGTATGGGCATGTTGGGCAGAAGGGCCCGTATCCACACTGTATCACTCTATGACTCTATTTTCATTCGTTTCAAATCTTTACATTTCTAACAGCAACACTTTTGGGGAATCATAAAAATTACTCTCCGAGACAAACAATTACAACTTCCCACTTTGACAGAAGAAACCTGTCATCGCACCAGAATGAAATGGTCACCTCTGTTCAAAGGCCGACTTCTCGGCCTCAACTATACTTCAGCAGTTCACCACTCAGGGGGGAAATTAAATGGTAATGTCACTATGCAGTACAGCCAAGCTGTGAACCATCCCACTTAAGATAACACAAAATGCTGGAGTAACTCAGCTGGTCAGGCAGCATCTCTGGAGAAAAGAAATTGTGGACGTTTCGGGTTGAGACCTTTCATCAGACTGAGGTTTCCCACTTGGGGTCAAATTTACAGAAATTATGGTGAGGGGGAGGGGTCAGGTGACTTTGCAGCCAAAATAAACATTGAGAAAGTAGGAGGGCTAAAACCTTGTAAAAATGGACGGCACGACTTCTCATTGTAAAGGTATTTTGAGCCACAATGCACTAAAAAAGGAGGGGGTTCAAGTAAAACATGCTGGGTTTTTTTCCTGATGGGAGACACGAAACGCCATTGGAAAGTGTCGTCCATTTCTGCTTCAAACATGTGCTGGAGCAACTTTTACAACCGGCTTGTGGCGGGGGGCCAGCGGCAGTGCGGCACCCCCTCAGTTGGGCGCCTCGCCTCAGGTCTGGCCCAGCACTGCCACCGGCATTCACGACAGCTTCGGGGCGGCCCAACAAACACCCCCCCCACCCCCGGGGGAAGGGACTCGGACCCGAGCAGGCCACGCCGGAGCGAGGATCTCTCCCGCGGCCGTGGGCAGGCGAGGCGAGGGGAGGGGAGGCGAGGGGAGAGCCTCCACCGGCCGGGCGCCAGGCCAGAGTCGGATCCAAGCCCCGCAAGGCGTGGGGCGCTACCTGTGGGGCGGCTCCTTGTCCTCCTCCTCCTCCTCCTCCTCCCCTTCCTCCTGCTGCTGCTGCTGCCGCTGCTGCCACCGCTTCTTCCCCAGGTGATGCAACAACAGCACCGCCGACATTTCCCAGCTCCTCGGCTGAACAATATCACCAGCCCACCCACCGTCTCTCGTCACTTCTGGTGCACGTCGGCGCTGCCTGCTAACTCCGCCGCTATTGGGGAAGAACCAAATGAGGATCGAATTTTTTTTTTTTTTTTTTTTCCGACGGACTAAAATGATTACCACTATGGACAGATCGATGTCTCAATTGCAAAGAAAGAATTGACAGGAGCACGCTGTTGCATTTGAAAACCTTCCACTTGAAACAAAACGGGCATCTTTTTTTTTTTTTTAAATCCTTCGATGCAGAATTGCAAAATAGTGGGTTCATCCAATTGCAACATTTGCATTGATTGTGATATTGGACTAATAACCTGGAGTTCTGAAAGTGGCGGTCACCGAAGTAAATAAGTTTGCGGTGGGCAAGAAACGATGGAGGAAACTGACTTCCCATGGGCGGACTCGTAATGCACCTTTGCCATTTGCAGAAGTTAAGTTTTGCATCAGTAAAGGAGTAGCAAATGAGAAGCCTGCTTCAAGACCGAAGTGTCCCGACCTGAAACGTGGTCTGGCCATTCCCTCCACTGATGCAGCCCGAGTCGCTGAGTTCTTCTAGCATTTTGCTTTTGCTGAAGATTCCAGCATCCACAGTCTTTTGTGTCTCCATGTTTTCTCTATTTCTCTGTCCTGAAAATTTGACCCGGACCAGAAGCGTTCGCGCATTTTCCCTTTCCCAAGATGCTACTGGACCCGCTGAGGTCCATCTCTTTCTGTTTTTTATTTTATTACAGCACCTAATGTTTTTTGATGTGCGCCAGTGACCCAGATCTTGACCTTGGATGCTGTCTATGTGGAGCACATTCGACCACTCAATCATAGCCCCCCACGGGATGCCTGGTCCCCCAGCGCAACCCATTCCCCAAGGCAATATTCCACCACTCACCCGTTCCCCCAACGCAATATGTTACCACACCCATAACAACTGCGCAGGGGCTGCTCATTTCACCTTATTGGGGGATTGCACGTACGGTAATCTGGTCAAAAGGCGGGTGCAACTCAATCCATGTGGAGGACATGGCGGCCTCGACACACACTGTTAACACACAAAACGCATACATTCTTACCTGTTAAAAAATGCCAAAATGGTCAATTTTTACACTAAATAATTGTGGGTGCTGCCATTGAAAGCGGGAAGGTCTCAGGTTTAAACTGGTGTTATCTCATGGTGTAGCGTCTTTTACAACCCGTGACTAATAGCTGCATTCATTGTCGTCAATTTGATTACAATATTGTGGGATTATTTTTTTGGGTGACTGAGCGCTCTGAACCAAATGCTCTAGTATATTTGCTCTGAACCCGAGCACCAAGGTATAAGCGGCTGAAGGAGCGCATCCCTCGGCACAACCCCCACTCTCCCCACCCGGGGTCAACAGTGGGCCGGCAGCGCCCACACACGGGGACGGGTAGAGCGGGGCCGGGGCTCCGGGCAACGTCACCTGCAGCAGAGTTGCGGACAGTCTCAGAGGCTGACATCGAGTGCTGCTGGAGGGTCATCAACTCGGTAAAAGACGCCCTTTGGTCTGCCCGAGCATTGTTCACCACCCAGCAGAGCGAGATGTCCGTCAGGGAATGTTGCCGACTGGCCCGCTGCAGACTGCAGGAGTACGTGCTGAGGGACGCACTGAAGCTCGGTGCAGCCAACGGCGAGGCTCGGTGGGGGAGGGCCACAGTCTAACGCCCTTCCGCTGCTGGACATGGGGGGTACGGTATGGTGGAGACGCCCCTCAATATAAGGGAAGGTATCCCACGCCACTGTGGCACGAGTGGGGGACTGATTCGTGGAAATTTGGGGGAAAGAAATGTCTAAACTGTATTGATCTATTGTACAGCCTCCGAAAATGTCGGATGGATTTTCCGCAAGGTTAATGTATTGTATATATTTATCATTCGAATAAAGTATATTTTGAAATAAAAAAAAGGACAGTCTGCTCGCTCCCAGAGTCACTGACCGTGCTGCACCCCATTCTCTTCCTCCGCCCCCACCTCCTTCCCCCGACACTCGCGGCTGCGGGAATAGATGGCCGGGGTCCGTGAGTGTGCAACCACTGGGAGTGGCGGCGCTGCCCTGGCAGCAGCGGCTCGCCTGCAGTCCGTCTGTTTTTCTTTTTATTTGTTGTTTTCTTGTCTTGATTTTAGCATTAGTTTGAGTTATTATGTAGTGTATGTGTGTGGGGGTGGGGTGGGAGAAACGTTCTTAGTCTCTTCCCTTTGGGGGTACGCGACTTTTCTTGTATCCCCCGTCTCCGTCTGCGCTGAGGCCTATCGCGGAGCTGGCGGCCTCCAACTTTAACTGCGACCGACCCAAGGCTCCGGAGGTAGAGCCAGCCAGGAATTACCAGCGCGGGACTGGCCGACTTCGGGGCTGCGGCGGGTTCAGGCGTTCCGGCGGCCCGACTCGGGGCTGTGGCGGCTTTCCGGTGGCGGTGGTGTGGCGGTGGCGGCGGTGGCGGCGGCAGCGACTTCGGAGGTTCGGCCGCGGGCCCAGTGGACGACATCGTCGGGAGCTCGCAGGTCACAGGTTGGTGACCTGTTTTTCCGGAGCTCCCGCGGCAACAGCTGCGTCCGCTGGACTGGAGGGCGGCAGCTTCGGCAGTTTGGACCTTCCCGGGCCGCGGAGTTGAACCGGCCCGCTCGCGGAGCGCAGTTCACCCGCGGGACTTACACCACCCGGTGCGGTCACAACATCGGAGGCCCGGGTCGCCTCAGCGCAGAGGAAGAGGAAGAAGGGAAGAGACAATGACAAGAGTTTTGCCTTCCACCACAGTGAGGAGGTGTCTGGTGAACTCACTGTGGTGGATGTTAGATATGTGTTTATTAGCGCAAGGTCTGAATGACAATAAAGTTTTCCAAGTTCCAACCAGTCCGGATGCTGGGCCAGAAGAAGGGCCCACTGTGCTGGCAGCCATAGCAAATGCTTACCTGCAGTTCACCACGTGTACTCCAGTTGGCGTTGCCTGGCAACAGTACGGGTCACGAGTCGTGACCTCGACTGCGTGCAACCTCCCTATAGGGGGGTTGCACGTAAGGTCATCGGGTCAAAGGGCGTGAGGGATAGATGGCCTGGGGTCCGTGAGTGTGGAACCAGTCCGTGTGGAGTCCGGATGCTGGGACAGTAGACTGCCGTGCAACCTCCCTAGCCACCCTCCCTCATTTTAAACTTTTTTTAAAATTCAGTGTACTGTGACTTTAAGAAAAATGCATTTGCACCTGCACGAGCTAGCAGGACTCTGTGTGCTTGGGTAGGAACAAAGTTGCGAGCAGGGCTACACTCCCATTGCGATGTCAGCACAGGGAAGAAATCTTTCTCAAATTGGGGATTTGGAAATATAAAAACGGCAATAACTTGTCAAATATAACATCAAATTTGAAGGAAATTTGACACGAACGACCACGGGACAAAGGTGAATTAGGTAGTGCAAAATCTTTGCGCTATTGTATACTGTCTTGGTGTAGTTCCTTGAGATGGCACGCACACAGACGTCCAAACAAGACGAGACTTGTAGCAATATACCAGTGTTGGCATACTGGACCAAGTGGGACCCGTTGGGCCCCGTCCCCCAACACGAGGGGGGGGGGGTGCTGCGGCGTAACACAGGAGGGCGGACCACGAAAGCAATAATCCACCACTCACCCATAGCCCCCACAGACACTAACGCCCACACACACACACACACACACTGAGCCCCCACCTACACACACTAAACCCCCACCCCCTCATAAGGAAAGTTCTGGAAATGAAACCTATTCTCTATTCCACCCCCCCCCCCCCACACACACAATGGAAACAAAACACGTGGAGGTGAGGGCATCGGCGCTGACCTCCCCCCCATCCTACCCCCCAATAAGGAAATCCTTCCCACGGGGGGGGGAGGGGGTGAGCGGCGTTAGAGGAAAGTTCTGGAATTTTTTTTGTAAAAAACCCCATCAATCCTTCCCAAGTGAAATCCCCCATCTCCATGGAGACCTAAATGTATTTATCTTTGAATAATGTCAATGTCTATGAAAACCACAATGCTTTTTATCACTTTTTAAAAATGCAACTCAAAATGAAAATGAAAAATAAGCTAAACACAAGCTAAATAGACTATTCTATTTCATTATTTATTGGTATTATGACTGATCCATGTTGGGTTTAGTTTTGGATGAGTATCTAATTTTAACTGAAGTTGCTTACATAATAAATAAGCCGTTATATTTGTAGCGGCAGATTTTTATATCGTTCAAGAAATTACTCCGGCTAGCCGCTAAGTGGACTGCATGGTTAAGGGGAATGTCATTAAATGCATGCGAGGTCTCCTTCAGAGACTTTCAGAGATTCTTCACAGATAAGATTCTTCACACACATTTAACTAACGGAAGTAATAAACGAGTCGTTGGAGAAACACAGTGGGTCAGGTACATCTGTAGAGGGAAATGGAGAGGTGATGTTTTGCGTCAGGATGTATCTTCAGACCCTCCAGCTACCCAAAACATCATCTGATTCATTCTTTCCACTGATGTTGCATGACCCGCTGAGTTCCTCCAACAATTTGATTTTTTAACGCAAGATTCCAGCAACTGTGATCTTGTGTATTCATCCAACTACCAGAAAATGTGGAATCCAATGCATATAGGATTACACAAAATAACAGTTATAACTATAGTATAGGACATGAAATTTGCATGTGTTAAACTTGAGAAATAGTTGATGGGAATTATCAGTACTTAGATACTGCAGAGATGTTAAGTTTAGTTTATGGGTAAAATTTATAGTTTAAAGAAATAAGTAAAATTAATGTTTGGCTATATCTTTATATATTATGTATGTATATCTGTCTCTATGAATAGTCAATTCTACAACACAATACATGTAAATAGTTAACTGCTAACATATTATGATATATGTCAATAATTGATAATCCATATGGGTTTATTACTTAAGGGGGGCAGCCCAGGAGTACCTTTATGAACTGTGGGTACCATGGTTTGACCATTGACATATTGTTATACCAGTCATTACTACGAGTTGAATATTAACTACTTATAATGAAAGATGTTTTGTTGGTCACTCTTTACTTGGTGTTCGCCTTGGTGAACGGCAGCCAAAAGAGTCTATGGACAATTATAAACTGATTATAGACTTTATAGACTGTCCTTATATTCTGTTTAATTAGTTTATAATTTAATTATAAACTAATTAAACAGAAACCCAAGTGGATTCAAACTGTAGCTACAAGAGCAAGACCGAGGCTGGGTGTTGTGTACTTCCTGACATCCAAAAGTCTTTCCATTGCCTGCAAGGTACAAGTTTGGTGTGTGATATTACATTCTCCCCTTGCCTGGATGAGTGCAGATCTAACACCAACACCAACCGATTTCCCCATTTCTGACAGACCATGGCTGCAGTCAATACCATAAATAAAACACCCTTCAGTTACCTGTTCAGATCCCAGTTTGCAACCTCTTGAAATAATGTCATGGGGAGTGGGCAGTGAGAAACACCACCACAGGCAGGTTCCTCTCCAGGGCACACTCCTCTGCCTCTGAAATATAATACACTTCCTTTTTACATTTTCTTTGTTTAGTTTAGAGATACAGCACAAAAACAGGCCCTTCAGCCCAGAGTCCGCACCGATCAGCGATCCCTGCACACTAATATTATCCTAAACACACTAGGGACAATTTACAATTATAACAAGCCAATTAATCTACGAACCAGTACATCTTTGGAGTGTGGAAGAGAACCGGAGATCTCGGAGAAAGTCAGGAACGTACCAGGGTCTCTGGCGCTTTAAGGCAGCAACTCTACTGTTATGCCACCCTGCCACCCCAATCCTGTTATATCTTTAATTGTTGAAGTAACTTAACCAAGGTGCCAGTAGTTCAACGAAGACAGCTCATCATCAACTTCTCAAAGGTAATAAGGCGTGGCCAATCTTGTCAGTGCAACAGATAGATTCTAAAATAATTTCAGGTTTTTAACAGGAAGAATAGTGCACATTTGAATTTCTCCACAGCTCAATAAAATCCAATTCATTCTCCCAGCTAAGACTGCATCTCAACTAGACCATTGTTTCCTTGGGCAGCCTTCCACATTACAGTCTCCTCAAATGATTCCATTCACTATCCTTGCTGATCTACACTAATTTCTACTTTACCACTTTTTCACATTTAAAATTTGCATCCTTGTGTTTAAAAATGCCAGATTTTATCCTATCCATTCCATGAACATTTTCCTGAGCTGAGCCTTCTCAATACTGTCCACGCCACCAATCCCACCTCCTCTTCCTCCTCCCTAGCAATCTGAACTCTTCCCAGGATCCAGGCTTCTTGTGCATCTCCCAGCTGCCATTTGCCACACTAATAACAGCCATCCTTTCAGTCCAGAATCATGGAACGTTTATAACATAGAAGGAAGTAATTCAGCCCAATGTGTCTTATAGACAATAGTCGCAGGAGTAGGCCATTCAGCTCTTCGAGCCAGCACTGCCATTCAATGTGATCATGGCTTCTCCCCATATCCCCTGACTGCCATCTTGAAAGTATCCAGAGAACCGCTCTCTGAGGCAGAGAATTCCACACTCAAAACTCTTGTTTCTAGAGGTGCCGCATGATGGCAGCCTCTGCCTTCAGTCTGTCTGTTTTTCCATTTTTTTAATTTTTAGTCTGTCTAAAAAAGTATGATTTGGAGGTTTCTTAGTATTTTTATATAGGGGAGGTGGGTAGGGTAAGGGGGAAACTGTTTCCCAGTTACTTCCTGGCGACTATTCTCCGAGTGGCATCTTTCCCCACCCCCCCGGCCCACTGGATTGGTGCAGCCTTTCCTGCCGGAGACCAACCAGAGCTTCAGCAGCGGCACAGCACTGAATTAATCGCAGAGCTGGCGATGTTTTTTGTTTAGTTTAGTGTTGGGCCTGCTGATTCAACACCATGGAGCTGTGGTTTGCGGTGCTTCCAGCTGCGGGTGGCGCTGATTTCAACACCGCGGAGTCCTGAGATCCCTTTGCCGAGGGCCGCCAGTGTGAATCTCCGCCCAGCTCGGCCTGTGGACTTCGGGAGCCGCAGTCTCCGGTAAGAAGTGGCCAATTTGGAAGTCCAAGCCACTGAGAATGTTCTTCCCTTCAGACGTCGGAGTTCCATTATCCCAGCGAGAGGACCTGAACATCGGGCCGCCCGTAGCGGCGACTGCGGAGGGTTCGGGGGGCCCCGACCACGTGTGAACAACAAAGAGGAGGATGACTGAACTTTGGTGCCTTCCCTCTCAGTGGGAAATTTTGATTCCGCTGTGGGGATGTTTATGTTAGTCTATCGCGTGTTGTGTTCTTTTTTATTCGTATGGCTGTATGGTGATCCAAATTTCACTGTGCCAATTAGTGCATATGACAATAAATATGTCTCTTGAATCTTGAAGAGTGTTTCCTCACGTCCATACTAAGTGGCTTACCCCTTATTCTTAAACTGTAGCCCCTAGTTCCAGACTCCCCCAACAACGGGAACATGTTTCCTGCCTCTAGCGTGCCCAAACCCTTAATAATCTTATACGTTTCAATAAGATTTCCCCTCATCCTTCTAAATTCCAGAGTATACAAGTCCAGCCGCTAAATTCTCTCAGCATATGACAGTCCTTTCTTCCCGGGATGGTCTTGTGTCAGTTAAGAGATTTTTAGCCTAATTCTTTATTGCGATCTCATTATAAGATACAACATGGAGACAGGCCCTTTGACCCACCGATTCCACACCAACCACTGATCATCCATTCACACTAGTTCTATGTTATCCCACTTTCACATCGATTTCCTACCTACTCTGGACAATTTACAATGGCCAATTGACCTTAAAACCTGCATGCCATTGGGATGTGGAAGGAAAACAAACACACAGAGGAAACCCACAGAAAGTGCTAACTCCATACATACAGCATCCAAGGTCAAAATCAAACCCACGTGTCTAGCATTGAGGCAGTAGCTCTACCAGCTACTCCAGTGGGCTGCCCACAGATCCTGATACCACTGTAATCAGCTATCATTAAGTTACCTTCATAAGTTGGCCTATTGGCCCATCATACTTCTCTCCTATACAAGATTTTGGTTTAAGCCTATTACAAATATGCCCAATTTTCTTATAATTTCTAAAATATCCTCATCAGTCAGTATAACGGTAAGAGGCTACTTTGTTATCAGATTCCAATTTGCTACAGTTGTTGCCGACTTCATTAGGAAATGTGAGAATTGTGTTCCCTAACCAAAAGCCTTGAGTGACCCAGGAGGTCCATAATTTGAGATCCAGATCTTGAGCATTCAAGTCTGGTGCTGCAGGGTCATATAGGAACTCCAAGTATGATGTTGATACGGCCAGCAGAAAAGCAAAGAGGTACATTCAGTCTAAACTGGAAGATAAGACAGACATTTGTCAGCTGTGACAGGACTTGCACACTATTACTTCCTACAAAGTGAAACCCAGGAGAACACTTGTTCTCCCTTCAATTACCTTCTTGGGTTCCAATAGTCAATGACGTAAGAGTGAACCCTTGGAAAGTGTGCTTCCCCTCATGTCCTTAAAATCTACGTGAACCAGCAGGTTGGAGTTTTTGTGGACGTCTTCAACCTCTCAAAGCACTTCATCATGGACGTTAGTGCCATTGAACAGTAGTACGCGTGTCAGTGGTTATGGGGAGAATGCAGGAGAATGGGGTTAAAGGAGAAAGGTAGCTCAACCATGAATGAATGGCACAGTAGACACGATTGGCCGAATGGCCTAATTCTGCTCCTGTGAAGTTATGATTACAGTTGCGTGTTCAACACCATCAGCGCTTCCAAACGGAACAAATACAAATAACTAGATCTCTGCCCCCATGTAATTGGATCCTCCACTTCCTCATCGGCAGACCACAATCAGTACGAATTGAAAACACTTCCTTCTCGATAACCGTCAACACAGGTGTATCACCAAGCTGTGTCCCCAGTCCCCTGCTCTATTCGCACAAAGAAAGCTCACCAGTTCCTTACAAGATTGAAGAGATTTGATATGTTAACAAATATTCCATCAGACTTCTACAGGTGTATGGTAGAGACTATATGGACTGCATCACACCCTGGTTTGGCAACTCAAACACCAGGAACAAAGAAGGTGACAGAAAATGGTGGACATTGCCTGATCCATCACAGGTACCTTTAAATCAAGGTTTGCCGACCTGGGGTAAATTTATTGATTCTGGAACTTAAAATAATAATGTTAAAAACAGTACTTTCAAATTTACTTTCGAAAAGTTACCAGGGGTAAAAGGGACAAAAAAAGGTTGGGAACCCCTACTGTAGAAGTGCAAAAATGTTCAAGAGCATAGACATCTTGCAGTGCACAAGGATTTGGTATCCTTCCTCAACGAAAGATACGCTTTCCAGAGGCAGCACAAAGGTTCACTTGACAGATAATTGGAAAATGTGAGGTGGACACAAAGTAGAGGTAGACACAAAGTGCTGAGTAACTCAGCAGGACAGGCAGCATCTCTGGAGATGTCCGAAGAAGGGTTGCATCCAGAAACATCACCCATTCCTTCTCTCCAGAGATGCTGCCTGCCCTGCTGAGTTACTCCAACATTTTGCATCTACATTCGCTTTAAACCAGCATCTGCAATTCTTCCCTGCACATTTTTATTTTAGGAGAGTATTGGCTCATCTGGCCAACTCAAATATAAAATATCATAAGCATAATAATAATCACAATACTTTATTAGCCAAGTATGTTTTGCAAAATACTAGGAATTTGATTTACCGTAGTCTTACCAATAACAAGCAACAGAACACACAAGCTACATTTTAACATAAACATCCACCACAGTGACTCCTCCACAGTCATCATTGTGATAGAAGGCGGAAAAAGTTCAATCTCTCTTCTTTGTTCTTCGCGTCCGAACGCCTCGAGCCTTTCGTTGACGGGGCGATCTTGGCTCCCGTAGCCGGCGGTCGGGCCCTAGCGTCTGGGCTGTCAAGTTCCTGAACCCGGGGGGGAGAGAGAATCTCAGCTCCCAGGCGATCGGGGCTAGTCAAACCTCTTGCGACTTGAGCTTCCCCGAGCTCCTCGATGGTGAAATCTGCAGGCCGCAGTTGGAGTATCAATCCCAGGCAAGTGATTGGCTCCGATGGCAAGTCCACATCCGTGCGGTGGGGCTCAAAGTCAGTCTCGAGCAAAGTTTCCAACTCCATGATGTTCGGCCGCAGAGCGACCGGAGATATTACCCAGAAAACAATCGCATCTTCGGCAAGGTAAGAGATTGAGAAAATGTTTCCCCTGACCCCTCCCCCACAAAACAAAAAATAGCAACAAAAAAAAATACGAAAAGACAGACAGATCGTTGGTGAGGCTGCCATCATGCAGCACACCCTGGTGGTATCGATATTGAAGCAATCTCAGCAATGTGGTTTTGTTAGAGGGCTTAACAATGCAGCTACCTCGAGAATGTTTCATCAGGTGAGCACTCTACAATTAGAGAACTTGGCCTCAGGATAAATGGGTTAATTGCTCAAGATTCCGATAAAATTTCTCCTCAGGACGATGGATCTTTAGAATAGTGCCCTGGAGAGCCACGAATAAAGTCATTGAGTATATTCCAGGCTGAGATATAGATTTTTGGACTATAGGGGAAATTGGTTGAATAAATGGCAAAGACCAGAATTAGCTATGATCTTACTGAATAGCAGAAGTAGCAGCAGCTGCTTGGGCAAGAATCAGACACAAAACAAAAGCAAACAATTTTCCCAGAGGATTTAAATTTATGGGCTGTTTTGCATCACCAGCAATTTATCAGATAATGTATTTGAAATAAGGGAAAAATGACAGGATGCAAGTATTGCATATGCCAACTTCAGAGATTCTCTGTAGGTGTACATTTATTTGCACTTACAATGAAATGCATGGTGGCAGAATAATCTTCAGTGGAAGTTTAAAAAACAATGTTGGAGAAATAATGCTTGTAATTTAATGACAATTTTACATCTGCTATGACGATTGAGTTTTAAAAATAGATAGCAAACAGACATAGCAGCAACCAACACTAAGCAACCACGCGTGTTGGAGGTTTGATACAGGCTGGAGGAGTTTTCCTCATTCCATACATATCAATACAACCAATTATTTGCTTCGGCTCTTCACAAAGTCTTCGCCTTTCTTTATGGAAGCCTTCAGTTCACCCATAGCTTCTGCTACAAGCTTTTCTTCAAAGGCAGATAGTTTACCCAGCCCAAGGTTCTTCTCTATGCCACTTTTCTAAGGAAAAATAAAAGTGAAATACACCAACATCAGACATTTTCTGAAAGCCAATTCAGAGCACACTATTAATCTGGGTAAAAATGTAGGTGAGAGACCAGAAGTGGAGAATTCCAAGTGACAAGGTCACAGATTATTTCTAAAGAAACCGACCTCAGCTCAAACAGCTGATCCCATTATTGCTGCGAAAAGGATGGTGCAATTTTGAAAATAGAGAAAGGCAAGGAAGCTTCAAAGTTACAATGACCAATTTGATCCCTGCATAAGAGGGCAGAACTGACCTCAACTGCATTTCCCTATAGTGACAGTACACATCACCTATTTTCACATGAGACAGGACTCTTGGGAAAGGTCGGTGACAGACTGTACCTCGCCAAGATCTTCAATCTGGTGGAGTGCAAGAAATTTATAGGCTTAAAATTGTCAAAAATCAATCCTTTATTATAGGAGTACCTTTTTACAGTCGCCTTGCTTTCTGCTCAGGATGCATCGCTAGGAACAAGGGATATGGGGCGAAGGCAGGAACAGAGTACTGACTGTCGATAATCAGCCATGAACACTTAGAATGGCGGTGCTGCCTTGAGGGGCCTAATGGTCTACTCCTGCACCTATTGTCTATTGAACACTAATGGAATTAGTATAGACAAGGGTTATAGCTTTTATTTTTATTGCTGAGAGAGCTAAACACAAAATGCTCAAGAAACCAAGCAAGTCAGGCAATATTAGTGTGGAAGGAAAGAACAGGGTCAAGACTGCTCTTCGGACCGATTGTACTAGGTGGGGGCAAGGGGAAGGAATGCAGGGAGAGGTTCAGGCAAGATAAACCAGACCCGCTGAGTTATTCAAGTACTTTATTTTTGTTTGTAAGCCATATCTGCAGTTCTTGCGTATTTTTAGGATTAGCCACTTGCAACTTATAGTTGGGGAGGAAACATTTGAAAGCTGAACAATCTGCCCAGATTGAAAGTGAACAACTCACCCCAAGTAGCAAAGGCGTGGCGAAGTATGGAGATTCAGTTTCTTCAGACCGGACAAATGCACATTCCACCACTCCTTCTTTACCATTCATAGCATCCAAGAGTGAGAAAACAAATCTGGCGCCAGCATAAGCCATTGAGAGGGTGGCAGAACCTGGATAGCCAGACAGAAAAGTCAGAAACTGCAGTGAATATCCACAATGCATATTCATTTAACAGGGATTTTTGGCAAGAACTGCACAAATCAATTTCCTAGTTAAATATAGAACAAGAATGGAAAAAATGTTCAAACAGCAACAGGATTAGTAAATCAAATTTCACAAGCTAAAGGAAATCCTTCATAGTCCCTTATGAGAGGGTGCTTCTGTTGGTTATATAACAGGTGGAGATTTGAAGGACAGCATGTTGGACAGCTACTCCAAATCCACAAGTGAAGCCATTTGACATGCACTTCTCACATTCCCAGCTACTAATGTTTCAAATCTTGGTGAATTGAAGCACTATTACTGCTGGCAAAGATTATAACACATCACTATCAAACCTCAGCCCTTCAGGCACCAACCCCAAATTATGGTAGCACATGTGCAGATAAATAAATCATCTCAAACCCATAGTCAGAACTACACAGCACAGAAACAGGCCATTCAGCCCAACTCATCCATACCGACCAAGTTATCCAACAGTTGACCAATGCAACCTGGCCCATATCCCTCCAAGCCTTTCCTGTTCACATACCTGTCCAAGTGGCATCAACAACCATCTCTACCCATGTTGCCACTTTCACAGAACTATGTACTTGGACCCCAAGGTCTGTTCTCAACATCACTCCCCAGGTCCCAAATTCTGCTCTGCCGTCTTATCAAAATGCATCAACTTGCATTTAATCAAATTGCTTTTCCAAGCCCATTGGCCCAGTTGATCAAGTTCCTGTAGCAATCTTAGATAACCCCTTTCTATGTCCACTATGCCACCAATTTAAATGCCATCTGCAAAATTACAAACACACCAGCCACATTAACATCCAAATCCTAAAATAACAATCAACTGTAGACAGCACCGATTCCGATGGCATACCAGTTATTACTGGCCTTCAGTCTGACAAAACAACCCTCTATCACCACTTCGTCTCCTATGACAAGGAGAGAGAAAAGACAAAAGGTATAGAATCAGGCAAGCCATTCACAATATAAGTAGAGAGCAAGGTTATAGAGTCCTCAGTAAACTAATTGGAATTCAGTTCAGTAAACTAATTAAGGAAGAAACTCTGAGTGATTTTCTCAATTCTGTTAACCCTTGCTGTCTCCTCCCCTTCCCACCTCTCCCTCAGCCCACGGGCTCTGACATTCCCTCTCTCTCTCTTCCCCACCCTAGTCGCACCAGCTTCTCATTTTCACACCACAAATAGCTTACAATGGCTTGTTCCCTTTTCATTGATACTTTTTTGCATATCTTTCATTCATTGTTCTTTATCTCTCCACATCACCGTCTATATCTCTCGTTTCCCTGATCCCTGACCAGTCTGAAGAAGGGTCTCGACCCGAAACGTCGCCTATCTCCTTCGCTCCTTAGACACTGCTGCACCCGCTGAGTTTCTCCAGCCTTTTGTGTACCCTCTGAGTGATGGTCAGGCTCAGGATCAAGGAAAATATGGAGATGAATGAAAAACTTGACGTGGATGGATTCTAGCTATTGCAGAAAGCTAAAAAGGATAAAACCATCCCGACAGCTCAATCAATGGACTCAATCATGTTGGCAAGTTTTTCTCTGATCTCCCAACATGGGTGAGGAGTTAAGAAAATGGACAGCAGAATCAAATATATAAATACATTTTACAATATTGATCAAGTCTTCAGTATTATTAAATCCAGTATTATCTAAATTGATACGACAATCAATAATACTGAAAACTTGATCACCATTGTAAACGGCACATGCCACTGAATTGATGCCTGTGTGGCACCCGATATGATTGACATTTGTTTGAGTAGTCATTATCTGACCGAACCTTGCATGTAATTCAGCTGTATTCAAGCATGGGCGGCCATGGTGGCGCAGCGGTAGAGTTGCTGCCTTGCAGCGCGAGCGGCGCTGGAGACCCAGGGTCAATCCCGACTACGGGTGTTGTCCGTACGGTTTGTATGTTCCTGCCGCGACCTGCGTGGGTTCTCTCCGAGATCTTCCGTTTCCTCCCACACGCCAAAGACGTACAGGTTTATAGGTTAATTGGCTTTGTTAATGTAAAAATTGTCCCTAGTGTGTGTAGGTGTGTTAATGCGCGGGGATTGCTGGTCGGCGCGGACCCGGTGGGTCAAAGTGCCTGTTTCCGCACTGTACCTCTAAACTAAACAACCCATTAACAAAGGAAGCTTGATCAAAAAAGGTAGAAACTGAGAAATTATTAACCTACAGTGGATATCAGGCAGAGGATATTATATAAAAATGTTAAACAAACCTGCTCCAGCCTTGGCCTTGACCACCTCTGTGCCAGCCTCTTGAATTCTTTCTGTCAAAGCCTGCAACTTATCCTGAGGGATTTCCACTTTAGGATTGCACTGAAATTAAAACAGAAACTGAAGTTAGCATACAAATGCTCATTTTTAGATGCACAGGGCTAATTGTAAATAACCCATGAAATATATATTTAACTGCAAAAAAAAAACCCAGCAAACTTATTTGTCCATCTTCAGATGGTCAGAAATACATTTTCTTGGTTCATCATTAAAATGAAAAAAAAAAATCCTACATTACAGGATACAGCAGAGCTACCAATATGAGAGAAGGGGTTCAAACAATTAATAGATGCATGAGAGAATGGACGATTTTTTCTTCTCACCAAAATAATGGTGTTCTGAAATTCACTGCCTTAGTGTGTGGAGCCCGATAACCGTATCTATTTAAAAGGCTACCTGGACAAATACCTGAAGCATTGCAACTTGCAAGGAATAGCAAGAGCTGGGAAGCATTTGTTAGACATTTGTCTGGCAGGCACAATGGGGGCCAAATAGCTTTGTCCTGATGTGACACTTCTACAATTACAAATGGCAAATTTGCTAATAATTTACAAAGGACTATTTCACAGCAAAGAGGGAACTACAACAGCTTACATAATCTGCTTGTGAAGAATCTACAAACAGGCATGATTAACCCATACCAATGTTTCTCAATAAAAGCAGAAGCATTTCTCCAATATATGCAGTCATAAGGAACAGGAGTAGAATTAGGCCATTCGGCCCATCGATCCCCCATTCAATCATGGCTGATCTATCTCTCCCTCCCAACCCCATTCTCCTGCCTTCTCCGTGTAACCTTTGATACCCTTACTAATCAAGAACATATCAATCTCTGCTTTAAAAATATGCAATAACTTGGTCACCACCATTGTCTATGGCAATGAATTCCAGATTCATCACTCTCTGATTAAAGACATTTCTCTTATGGGTTCTGGACAATGATGTAGCTTTCAACAGTGGGTAATTAAGACTTTGTATTTCCTATATACAGAACTGTGGCACACCAAGTAGCAGAATCATCTACTGTTTTGTCTTTATCAAGCCTATGTACCTGAGAGATCAGAGGGATGATGGTCTTTCCAGCATGGCCTCCAATCACCGGTACAGACACACGTGCGGGGTCAAGGCCCTGCAAAACAAATAGAATACAAAGTTCCATGAAAGAGGCAGGAACAATTGTCCAGTAACTGTTAAGTCTTGTAGTCAGGGGTACATTAGTTGAATTGAACTTAATGTGCACTTCTTGGAGAACGTCCACTATCACCCAAGTATTCTAATCTGCAAGGAAAATCCCAGCATTCTTAATTGTCTTCTTTACAAAGAATTGAACCACGAAGAAAGCATCCTGTAACTTGGTAAACAGCTATTTAACCCTTACAAGAAATAAGAAAAAAAATACATGCATAACAATTTCAGATCAGGTATTGAATGAACAGCATACTTTTTGAATTTTGGCTGATGGCGATACATTTAATAAAGCTGAGCACGAGAAATCATACAGACGAAGCTCACCAGCCTTTTAAATAATAAACTAGCCCTTTGTCTCCAAATATTCAAAAGTACATTCCTTTCAGTCAGGGCTAACTTGCCCTTCTTGAAACCCAAATGTTTTGGGGACTTGACTGCAAAAAAACTATTCTGCCTTCCTTGTACATTAGTCATTAACTTTGAATCCAGCCCACATTTAGAAATTGATTTATTAGAAAAACTGATTTTCAATTTTTGCATTCCAGTTGTTATTTTTAATGGCAGTAGATTTCTAAATTTGGTTCTCACTTCAAACATAGTGCATTCTACCCACACAAGGTGGGTTATTTTTTGGATCAGATTTAGATAAGACTAATGCCAAAAAATATAGTCCTGCGTAATTCCACGACTTAGAATATTGTAGTGGCCATTTGGCTTGTTTTGTGTGTCATTAATGATGGCATGTGTCTTTAAATTTTAGACTGCCCGTTATATTGTGGGTGGGATTTTAGAGGAATTTTAAGGCATGGTTGGAGCTAAATTTCTTGCACAGAAGCTTAATTTTTAGTGTCGTTTTGGAACAGCATGGGGAAGGCATACCCTTTGATCATGCGAAGCGTAACGGAGACACGAGGAGTTTTCTAACCTTTAAAGCAATAAGCTGGAGTTTGATGGAGATTATAGTGTACGAGTCAGAAGAAGTTTGGATGTACCTTATTGTTTTTCATGAACAATAAAGAATTTATTAATCAAAGGACTGTGTTTTGAAGATTTATAGAAACATAGAAAATAGGTGTAAGAGGACATTCGGCCCTTCGAGCCAGCACCGCCATTCATTGTGATCATGGCTGATCGTCCCCCATCAATAACCTGTGCCTGCCTTCTCCCCACATCCCTCGACTCCACTAGCCCCTAGTGCCCTATCTAATTCTCTCTTAAATCCATCCAGTGACTTGGCCTCCACTGCCCTATGTGGCAGGGAATTCCATTAATTCACAACTCTCTGGGTGAAAATATTTTTTCTCACCTCAGTCTTAAATGACCTCCCCTTTATTCTAAGACTGTGGCACCTGGTTCTGGACTCGCCTAACATTGGGAACATTTTTCCTGCATCTAGCTTGTCCAGTCCTTTTATAATTTTATATGTTTCTATAAGATCCTCCCTCATCCTTCTAAACTCCAGTGAATACAAGTCTTTTTAATCTTTCTTCATATGACAATCTCGTGAACCTACGCTGCACTGCCTCAATCACAAGGATGTCCTTCCTCAAATTAGGAGACCAAAACTGTACACAATACTCCAGATGTGGTCTCACCAGAGCCCTATACAACTGCAGAAGAACCTCTTTACTCCTATACTGAAATCCTCTTGTTATGAAGGCCAACATTCCATTAGCTGTCTTCACTGCCTGCTGTATCTGCACGCCAAGTTTCAGTGATGCCCAGTTCTCACTGTACCTCCCCCTTACCCAACCTAACCCCATTAAGATATAATCTGCCCCCTTGTTTTTGCCGCCAAAGTGGATAACCTCACATTTATCTATATTATACTGCATCTGCCATGCATCTGCCCACTCACTCAACCTGCCCAGGTCACCCTGCAACCTCCTAACATCCTCTTCACAGTTCACACTGCCACCCAGCTTTGTGTCATCTGCAAACTTGCTAGTGTTGCTCCCAATTCCCTCTTCCAAATCATTAATATATGGTAAACACCGAGCCTTGCGGCACTCGACTCGCCACTGCCTGCCATTCTGAAAAGGACCCGTTCATTCCTACTCTTTGCTTCCGGTCTGCCAACCAATTTTCTATCCATGTCAACACCCTACCCCCAATACCATGTGCTCTAATTTTAGTCACCAGTCTCCCGTGCGGGACCTTATCAAAGGCTTTCTGTAAGTCTAGATACACTACATCCACTGGCACCCCTTCATCCATTTTACTCGTCAAATCCTCAAAATTCCAGAAGATTAGTCAAGCATGATTTCCCTTTCATAAATCCATGTTGACTTGCACTAGTCCTTTTACTGCTATCCATATGCCCCATTATTACCTCTTTAATAATTGACTCCAGCATCTTTCCCACCACCAAAGTCAGGCTAACTGGTCTGTAATTCCCCGTTTTCTCTCTCGCTCCTTTCTTGAAAAGTGGGATAACATTAGCTATCCTCCAATCCACAGGAAGTGATCCTGAATCTATTGAACATTGGAAAATGATCACTATTTCTAGAGTCACCTCCCTGTTGACCCTGGGATGCAGACCATCAGGCCCAGGGGATTTATCATCCTTCAGTCCCATTCAGGCCCAGGGGATTTATCATCCTTCAGTCCCATTCAGGCCCAGGGGATTTATCATCCTTCCATCTGTGAAGTATCTTATCTGTTAAGAATCTCTGAAGGTCTCTGACAGAGAGCTCGCATGCATCTAACAACATTCCCCTTAACCATGCAGTCCACTTAGCGGCTAGAGGGAGTAATTTCTTGAACGATATAAAAATCTGCCGCTACAAATATAACAGCTTATTTATTATGTAAGCAACTTCAGTTAAAATTAGATACTCATCCAAAACCAAACCCAACATGGATCACAAAACCAATAAATAATGAAATAGAATAGTCTATTACAAAAGTAAAATTGAATAAGGAACCAAGGGGTTAAATAAGAGTTCTCATTTTGATTATGGAATCTAATGTATTATTCAATGTATTCAGTGCCCCCCCCCCCCCCCCAAACACAGCAGCAGAGGATTTGATACATGACTCTGCATCAGCTCACCATCAGTTGTTTATGTTTACCCCAAACATTATTCAACTGCAATATGGATTAGTACCAGGTCTTTTCAAAGTTCTTTCGCAAAAATATTTGTGCAAGGGAAAAAGATAAAGCAACACTGATTCACGTCAAATGATTTACAATTAAAATAGCCACAAATAGGGCTATAACCAAGGTGTAGACCATTCAATTTCATGTTTACCTTAAGCTCAGCAATAAAGGTGTTGGCTCTGACGACATCCAATGTTGACACACCAAAGATTTTGTTAGGGTTGTATACTCCATGTTTCTTGAAGATTTCTGTTGTAATTGGTATTGTGGAGTTCACCTTGAAAAAAATTACAGATGACAATATCAGAACAAGAGAGAATATCAAAACAAACTGTTTTGTACACATTCTGTAAAATGTTGTGCTTCCCTAGAAGGGTCTGTATTCTTTGTAGATAGGCATTTATTCTGAAATGTTTTCTTTCTGTAATACCATTAAGGACCAAACTGTAATTCAATTGGTACAAAAACTCATCACTCAAAAAAAATAAGCTTGCAAGTTCCAGTCATGCAAGCGCAACTCAAAGGATATTAGAGGCAGCCATTTCTTGTTCATACAAGACGCATAATAGGCCAATCCTAAAATGCAAAGGTTGCCCAATACTTATGGCTAAACACGTTGAGTGCATTCTTTGGTTTAGAAAAGCGATCTTACTTAAATTTACAAGATTCAAAAGGGGGAATGTCAATGTAGATGTTTACATTGTTCTGCTAATGGGAGCATTTCAATCCAGGGGATGGTCATTTAAAACTTAGGTGCATCAGAATCTCTTCTTGCAGAGGGTAGTTAACTTCTGGGATCCTTCACCCAGGCAGGGTTGGAGGTTAGAACATTGGGGGGTATTCCTTACTCAGAAAACTGAGCACAAGATTCATCTTGTCACTGTTAATCTCTGAATCCCTAGTCTGGTATCTCGAAAAATTGAATTGTTGCTCCCGTTACGATCACATCAATTCTATTTATCAATACTCAGTGTCCAGTATTTTGCAAAAGAAAGCAAAAGAGTTTTTTTTAAAAACATTTAAACATAGAAAATATGTGTAGAAGAAGGCCATTCGGCCCTTCGAGCCACCACCGTTTTAGGCAGTATTTTGCAATATTATTGGAGAAGGCAACTACATAAAACAGTTTTCCACGGCATTTTTAACCAACAAGACCAAGAGCAGACAAGTTGACCTCTTCTGCCTATTCCACCGTTAAACAAGGCTATTTTCTACCTTAAATATTTTCCTCCCTCTATTCTGTTAATATCCTGAAATCAATTTCAGTTTTTAAATATAACTATCACAGCCTTCCAAGGTGGAGAATGACAAAGACTTCCAGCTCTGTAGATGACTGTGCCACAAATATGTGTCAAATTGTCACTTGTATAGGACAGGCATTACCAGCTTATAGAACTCACAGGGTTGGCGATGACACAAATCATTGCCTCCGGACAATGCCGGGCACAAGCATCTGTTAGATCTGCAACTATTGATGCATTTGTGGTAAACAGATCATCTCGAGTCATACCTGAAATCAGAAGAAATTTTAATGTTTACATTAATATTATTACATCCGCACAATAGCACTCTTAATATCATAAATACAAGCTGTAAATAACCCCTCCATGTTTCCCAGCTCCACAAATGAACTTATTTTTTCATATTTAAGTGATAATGTATGCAACTTATTGGAAACTTGTGTTTTAACTGTGTGCAAGCTTATTTAATACAAGCAAAACAGCAGCATTGGCATGAGAAAAATGCGTGTCTATATTTCAAATCAAGATATGCTTCTTTGATAAAAACAAGAAACTTTGACACATCATTTATAGGTAACCCAATCAAGTATGCTTTCCATCTCCATTATCTGAAATGATTTGTTGGGAATGCTCTTGTTTGTGATATAGATTGAAACAACTTAAATCACTAAACTACTCTTGGACACAAATATAGATTGGTTGGTTGGCAGGTTTCCAGACAACACCAAAATTAGAGGAGTCAAGAGTGTTTTATTATCATGTGCCCCAGATAGTACAATGAAATTATTACTTACTGCAGCACAACAGAATATGTAAACATTGTACACTAAACAATAAAAGAGTCAGGACGTCACATTGTAGCCTTATAGAACTTTGGTTAGTCCACATGTGCCGTTCTGCTTGCTCCATTACAATAAAGTTCTGGAGGCTCTTGAGATGGTGCAGCAGAGACTTCTCAAAATGCTGCCTGGATTGGAGGATTTAAGCTACCATGAGAAGTTAGACAAACTTGAATTGTTTTCTGGATGTGTCAGAGTCTAAGGAGAGATCTGATGAAAATATATACAATTATGAGAAGCATAAGTAGGGTAGAAACTGAGAACTTTTTTCCAGGGTGGTAATGTTAAAGACCAGATGGCATAGCTTTAAGATGAGAGGAGCAAAGTTTAAAGGAGATGTGCAGGGCAAATCCCCCCACCCCATAAGAGAGAGTAGCAGAGGAGTAGAAAGGCACTGCCAGGAATGATGATGGAGGCAGATTTGAAAGGGGCATTTTAAGAGGTTTTTAGATAGGCACATGAAAATGCAGAGAATGGATGACATACAGGAAGAGGAGATTAGTTTAACTTGCATCATGTTTGGCATAGACATTGTGGGCAGTATGGCCTGTCCCATTACATGAAACTGGAAAAACTGATGAAAATTACATTACTTGGGTTGAGGTTGCGATACAAGCAAAAACTAAATAAAGTATTCTTTGGAAGAATAGAATTATTTGTTACAGCAAAAATTAAAAAAGTTGTTTCAATAAAATGCAAGTTGGTGCCTTTATGAAAGAACATTTGATTAGTACAGGTGTCAGGGGTTATGGGGAGAAGGTAGGAGAATGGGAGAGATAGATCAGCCATGATTGAATGGTGGAGTAGATTTGATGGGCCAAATGGCCTAATTCTGCTCCTATCACTTATGAACATAACACCAGAAACAAATCAGGAATAAATCTCTCTGCGACTCACACACACAGTGTAATTCATCAAGATTAAACCTAATTTATTTAAGAACCACCTTTTCTGTACTCAACACCATATATCCTCGAATCGCTTAATATCTGAAACTTCTCAATGTTGGCCTGAACAATCATGTGAACCTACACTGTTGCTTTTCTAAGAGAATTCCAAAGCTCCATTTCCTATTCAAAGAAATTTCCTCTCATCTGTCCCTGATGACTAGACACCACAACCAAATGGAAACAACTTCACATTTCAACAAGATCACAAACTCGAGAGCACAGATCTAACCTGCTGAATTCCCCCTCATTCAACAACAGCACCATCTCAGAAACAAGTTTGGCAAAACTTTACAGCACTCCTCAATTGAAAGTACATCTATCCTTAAAAGGACGGGATCTAGAGACAATATTCCAGATTTGATCTATACTGTCTCTACTCTTGCATCTTTATCCTCTTTTAATAAAAGCCTTCATAATTGAGTAAAGCTTTAGTAAGGCTTTTGATAAGGTCCCTCATAGTAGACTGATCCAGAAAACCAAGATGCATGGGATTCACAGTGACTTGGTCGTATGGATGCAGAACTGACTTATTCATGGAAGACAGGAGGGTTGTTGTGGAAGGAAGCTATTCTGGCTAGAGGTCTGCAACATCAAAATCGGAGGCTTTGCAGACACTGAGGAAGACAATAAAATATGTTATTCTGAAATGATTTTAAAGTATCACCACACTCAAAATAGTCATTCAAAAGTACTCAGTTATGATCACTCTGAAAGACCCATCACTCTGAAAGGTTGGCCATTTGCTTCTCCCGCAGATGCTGCCAAACCCGGGCGTTTATAACTCCTCTGCTTTAAATTTATAATTTCTAGTATTTTGATTTTCCCTCTCCTTCCCTAACAGAATGCTGTGTGACCCATATAATTACATATTTACTTTTAACAAGCCATTTCAAAGCAGGGATGTATTGTCAAGGTTTGAAGTGTCTTTTCAAGCAAGTTGAGATTTAATCAACAACATATTACTCCAGGATTTACGTACATACCAGGTTTCCTCGGTACTCCAGCAGGGATAACCACCAATTCACATCCTTTTAAAGCATCAGGCAGCTGCTCAGCACCCATAAAGCCTGAGCAAAAACAACATTTCTGTTTTAATAGGGAGAAACAAATTTACAAAGACTTGCAATTACATTGAATAAGTTATAGTAATTAAACTCTGCAAGGTACTCCACAATTTGTTGTCTTTGAAATGTAAACATCTATTGCATTGTAGGAAAAGAACCAGGCAATTTGCATTGGCAAGTCTCTCAAACAGTTAAAAAAGGCTGCGGATGAGTTCTATTTCAACACAATTCGGGGAAGAAAAATAAAACAAAAAGCACTTGATATGGAAGCATAATTTACACTGTACTATAATGAATGGTGTTGTGAGGGCCAATTAATATGAACATTTATACGTTGGCTACCCGTGCCTAGATATAACGGCTGAGTCAGGATATCCCATGCTAAGTGGCTGGTTTCGCTGGGCTGAAATTGTCAATGGATGGTATGTTTAAAGAACATCATTACATAAGTATCAATAGAAACAATTGCTTGTCAACTTTCAAAGCAACTTGGATAGAGTGGATGTGGAGAGGACATTTCCATTAGTGGGAGAGTCGAGGACTAGAGGTCATAGCCTCAGAATTAAAGGACGCTCCTTTAGGAAGGAGATGAGGAGGAATTTATTTAGTCAGAGGGTGGTGAATCTAACCATATAACCATATAACAATTACAGCACGGAAACAGGCCCTCTCGGCCCTTCCAGTCCGTGCCGACCATTTGTTTTCCCCTAGTCCCATCTACCTACACTCAGACCATACCCCTCCATTCCTTTCACGTCCATATACCTATCCACTTTACTTTTAAATGTTAAAATCGATCCTGCCTCCACCACTTCTGCTGGAAGCTCATTCCACACTGCCACCACCCTCTGAGTAAAGAAGCTCCCCCTCACGTTACCCCTAAACTTCGGTCCCTTAATTCTCATGTCATGCCCTCTTGTTTGAATCTTCCCTACCCTCAATGGGAAAAACATATCCACGTCAACTCTGTCTATCCCTTTCATCATTTTAAAGACCTCAATCAAGTCCCCCCTTAACCTTCTGCGCTCCAAAGAATAAAGACCTAACTTGTTCAACCTTTCTCTGTAACATAGTTGCTGGAACCCTGGCAACATTCTAGTAAATCTCCTCTGTACTCTCTCTATGTCTGTACTCTCTCTAATCTGTGGAATTCCACCACAGAATGCTGTGGATGGCCAAGTCAATGGATATTTTTAAAGCAGAGATAGATTCTTGTACGAGCGTCAGGGGTTATAGGGAGAAGCCAGGAGAATGGGGTTAGGAGGGAGAGAAAAATCAGCCATGGTTGAATGGAGAAGACGACTTAATGGGCCAAATGGCCTATTTCTGCACCTATCACTTATGACCTCTTTTAAAGCTGTACTCACCAGTTACTTTTGCCCTTGTCTCAATGTGACCAAGATCGGCTGCGACACCAGGCGTGTGAGCAATGTCATATAGCGAGAGCTCACTTACAAGAGGACTGTTCTTCAGTAGCAGAGAGAGAGGCTGTCCAATGCCACCTGATGCACCCAATACCGCCACCCTGGCATTGCTCTGTACAAAAAATGTGAAATATTACAAGTTTGATTGCAAAAGTCCTTTGTAGAAATGAACTAGAAAATAAACTCTTCTGTTGTAAGCTAGCTTGCTATTTTCTAATGCAATTTATTTAAAATCACTTCTTACAACCATTCAACCTACAATTAACCTGGTTAATATTAAGATTACACAAGTATTGATTTTCCCATAATTCCTCCAAATTTAATCATGAAGTCACAGCTACATTTCACTTTCTAACAAAGTCTTCAGTCTGAAGAAGAGCCTCGACCCAAAACATCACCCATTCCTTCTCTGCAGAGATGCTGCCCGACTCGCTGAGTTGCTCCAGCATTGTCTATCTTTGATTTAAACCAGCATCTGCTGTTCCTTCCTACACCTCTCACTTTCTAACTTCAAGTTTTCTTCAAGAGTCGTTGGTCAACTCATTACACTTCCTGCAGACTAGGATTCAACCCTTTTCCATTCATTTCCTTTACTCGTCTCGGTGTCAATGAAAATGGCAACACAAACACTTACTGGCAATACTTCAACAGTCCATATTGCTACTTGGTATCCTTATGAAATTCCTTGGCAATAAAGATACATCCCAGAATGTATAATGAAACAATGAAGCCAAATGAAAACCTAGCTACACTTAGGTTGATTGACAACATACCAAATTAAAAATGATTGCAGTGTACAAATTGATATGTTCAAGAACGCCACAAAAATACTACATGGAAGCAAGTCACTTGTTCAGAAGTGTTAACATAATGAGCTACTGTCACTTTGGACCACTGTTCCAACAGTATTACCATTAATCTCTGCAGCTCTCCTAAGAGTCTATCCTGACTACCTTTGACACATGTTAAAAGTAAAAAGCAATGGAGTAAATGCAGATATGCTATACCAGTTAGGTAAAATTCAAGGGGGGGGGGGGGAGACACTCAGTTTTAATGCCATGTGTGGAAAAGGGGCAGGAAATGAGATGACAGTAGGTGAAACATAAATTATTGCCATTTCCAAAAATAATTTGCATTGGGCACATTAGATCCTGGATTTAACTGTCCAATGCCAGATCCTAGATTTAACTGTCCAATGCCAGATGAAGCAACAAGGAGAGACTGCAGATCCCAATTCCCAATTAGGCCGTGAATGGTATCTGGGGGGGGGGGGTAGTCAAATCAGAGGGCACCGCCTCAGAATAAAAGGACATGACTTTAGAATGGAGACGAGGAGGATTTTCTTTCGTCAGAGGGTTGTGAATAATGGAATTCATTGCCGCAGACAGCTGTGGAAGCCAAGACATTGGGGATTTTTAATGTGGACCTGGTTGTTTCTTGATTGGTAAAGGCATCAAAGGGAGAAGGCAGGAGAATGAGGTTGAAAGGCAGAAAAAAAAAGATCAGCTATGATCAAATGGCAGGGTAGTTTGATGGGCCGAATAACCTAATTCTGCTCCTGTGTCTTATGAATGTTACAGAATGCAAAGAAAAAGAGAGAATGCGTTAAAACTAAAAAAAAATCACCAAAAAAAAAAATCAAGATGCTTGAAATACTCAGAAGGTCAGGCAGCATCTTTGAGAAGAGGACAGTTAACATTTCAGGCCAAAAGACCTTTTGTCAAGCATGTAGAGTTGCAAAATGCAGAGGAGGCAGCCATGCCTGACCAGTCAGGCTTGGCATGTCTAACATTCCCAGGTTTTTTAGAGCGGGTGTGGGAGCAAGGGCAGCAAAAGCTTTATCAGTATCACAGATGGACATCTGACGCAGACAGAAAATAACTAGTTCGCATTCCAACTCTGACCAATCGGTCTGCAGTCTCCTGTACTGTTACATTTAATTGGAACTTAAGGAGCAACTTTTTAACAATAACATGCTTGCAGTGACAAGCATAGGTATACAAAATAACATTTCCAACAATAGGCACTCTGTTAATGCCATTCCAATAACCTTCGACAGCGAGCATTACGATTGCAGGTCAAGAAACATTTTGGTTAAGGTCATACCAGTCCTATTGTGAGAGATCAAAAATTATCTATCTGATCATGTTTGACATGGTGCACAATGAACAGAATTTAAAAAAATCAGGAAAGTTTGTTATCGACAGGCATTTTAAAATTAAAGTCAGATGACAAAATGATGGTATCTTTAAAATTAAAGTCAGATGACACAATTAAGAGGCTATTGTTTCAGAGTTCTGCATTTCCTGATTTTGTCCTTTTTAAAAATAACAAACCATATTGTCAGGCAATATTACTGCATTAATGAAATCCAGCCATGTCTGGAGTCCAGGTTAGTATACGCATTAAAAAAAATAATAATAATTGGATGCTGGTCCAAAAGTCAATTGTGGCAAAAATGCAGTGTATTGTATCCAAAAACAAGCACATTATTTTGTGAGGGAACTGCAGATGCCGATTTAAACTGAAAATACACAAACAGCTGTAGTAACACAGCTGGTCAGACAGCATCTCTGGAGAAAGGGAATAGGTGACATTTCAGGTGAAGACCCTTCACTGAATCAAACAAGAGATATAGCAAGGGTACACAAAAAGCTGGAGAAACTCAGCGGGTGCAGCAGCATCTAAGGAGCGAAGGAGATAGGCGACGTTTCGGGCCGAGACCCTTCTTCAGACTGGTCAGGGATCAGGGAAACGAGAGATATAGACGGTGATGTGGAGAGATAAGGAACAATGAGTGAAAGATATGCAAAAAAGTATCGGTGATAAAGGGAACAAGCCATTGTAAGCTGTTTGTGGTGTGAAAATTAGAAGCTGGTGCGACTAGGGTGGGGGAGAGATAGAGATAGAGGGAATGCCAGGGCCCCAGGGCTGAGGGAGAAGTGGGAAGGGGAGGAGACAGCAAGGGTTAACAGAATTGAGAAAATTCAATATTCAAGCCCAAAGGATGCAGACTCCCCAAGCGGAATATGAGGTGCTGTTCCTCCAACTTGCGGTGTTGCTCACTCTGGCCGTGGAGGAGGCCCAGGACCGAGAGGTCGGATGTGGAATGGGAGGGGGAGTTGAAGTGCTGAGCCACCGGGAGGTCAGGTTGGTTATTGCGGACCGAGCGGAGGTGTTCGGCGAAACGATCGCCAAGCCTCCGCTTGGTCTCACCGATATAGATCATCTGGCATCTGGAGCAGCGGATGAGGTTGGAGGAGGTGCAGGTGAACCTCTGTCGGACCTGGAAGGACTGCTTGGGTCCCTGAAAGGAGTGGAGGGGGGAGGTGAAGGGACAAGTGTTGCATTTCTTGCGGTTGCAAGGGAAAAGTGCCCGGGGGAAGGGGTAGAGTGGGAGGGGAGGGAAGAATGGACAAGGGAGTTGCGGAGGGAGCGGTCTTTGCGGAAGGCAGACAGGGGGGGAGATGGGAAGATGTGGCGGGTGGAGGGGTCACGTTGGAGGTGGCGAAACTGGTGGAGGACTATATGTTGTATTTGCGGCTGGTGGGGTGAAAGGTGAGGACCAGGGGGATTCTGCCCTGTTTGCGAGTGGGGGAATGGGGAGCGAGGGCAGTGTTGCGGGGTATGGAGGAGACCCTGGTGCGAGCCTCATCAATAGTGGGGGAGGGGGAATCCCGTTCTCTGAAGAATGAGGCCATTTGTGATGGACTAAGAGATATAGCAAGTTCTTTTCACAGATGAGTAAAATGTCTAGCTTTTCCTTGGTGTTGAATGTAGATCACATATGCTGCTCCTACTCAGTTGCAAAAGACAATATAGATAAACATTACTCTGAGAGACAACTAATTTTGACAAACAATTACTAAATTTCAAATGCATTATATAATTCTGTCAAAACTGAAGTAGTAAATACACCCTGATATTGGTGTAATATGCAGCTTTTTTTTTTAAATTTACAAACCAACATTAGACTCAATCTTAAAAGTCACAAGCAACTGGTTCAATGTAATGTTATCTGCAACAAATGTTTGCCATTGCTTCTTTTAGCACTGGAACATTGGTCACTTTGCACCACTGGCCACTGTTCCAACAGTATTACCATTAATCTCTGCAGCTCTCCCAAGAGTCTATCCTGCCTCCCTTTGACACATGTTAAAAGTAAAAAGCAATGGAGTAAATGCAGATATGCTATACCAGTTAGGTAAAATTCAAGGTGGGGGGGGGGGGGGGGGGGGCACACACACTCAGTTTTAATGCCATGTGTGGAAAAGGGGCAGGAAATGAGGTGAAACATACATTATTGCCATTTCCAAAAATAATTTGCATTGGGCACATTAGATCCTGGATTTGACTGTGCAATGCCAGATGAAGCAACAAGGAGAGACTGCAGATCCCAATTAGGCCGTGAATGGTATCTGAGACAGTAACCCGCTACGTTCAACTACACTGCCGAGCAACACCAACTTGCCTGCGGCCGGGAAGCCTAAGTGGCATTGAGGCAACAGTGTCTAGCAGGGGCTCCTTTATGCAAACGCCCAGTTTCTCCATCTCCCCCGATCGGTGACCCCCAGGCCTTGATGCAGAGCCCGCCTGGCCTTCAGCTCTGGCCACAGGGGAGGGGACTAAATTAACCAACCGATCAAGAAGGCATTTAACGCTAATCCGTTTGGCTCTGCCTTGTACCTGTGAGGAGCTGCAGAAACTCCTGCCGAGCCCGGCGGCAACAGGCCTAACAACACGGGACAACATCTCGGGCCGATCTCCGAGGCGATGTGACTCGAACGACCTCCAGCAGCTAAAGGACTAAAGCGAGGACGGTGCTGCATCCTAACTTGCTCTCCTGGCGCAAAGCGACCAATCCGCTTCCTCCGCTTCCCCGTTCCCTCTCGCTGACTGGCTGGCTGGCGTCCCCAGTGACGTCACGGAGGTCTTGCCCGCCCAGCACGTTAGGATGCAGCGCAGAGCATGCGCACTCCGCAGTTAGTCGTCGGCGCTGCACTCGGGGAGGGGGGGGCGTCTGCGCATGCGCCTCTCGCATCCCCCTTTCGCCGTCACTTCATGGATACCATTCAACAAGAACTGTAACTAAGGAACTAAGCCCTGGGCTGGGGAGTGTGGATCAAAGATCCCATAGCGAGGGTGGATCAAGCTGCAGTGTTGGAAGGATTTAGTAGGCACCAACCCAACACTTGTTGACAACCCTAGTCATGAAAAATATCATATTTTGTGATGCAACAGAGCTCTACAATATGCTGAATCAAAGCACAAGGTATTCCAGGCTGACAGACCCAATTTATCTCTATTTAATTGGTGAGTAAAAAGAACCAATAAATAGAGGGAGATAATATAATAATAATATTATATTAATTTATTTGTCATTCGAACATATTAGTATACATTTGAACGAAATGTCGTTCCTCATGGGACTGAGGTGCAAGATTGATATTGATGTAGGGTGCCAGTGGTTGATATTGATGTGAGGTGCCAGTGCAGCGCGTGTGTGTTGGATGATAAAGAGAAAGAAGGCCCACCTTCCTTCCTGTAATTACTCTATTGGATTTTCTCAGTTTCTCTGGTGCCACCACATCTCTTCTGATGCCAACAGAAGACCAGTTACTCTGAGATGTCTCTCTTCTTACTTTATCGTAGCTTTGAATCAGTGAAATGCAATGGTGGGGATAGGTGACAGCAGTCGGTGGGCAGCCGTCTTCTTGGGGAGAGCTGGGGGCTGGACATGGAGAAGGGTGCTGTGGTGGGACAGGGTGGAGAAATGGGGAATATGGATGGAAAGGAAGAGGGAAGTTAAGTGTAGAGGGGAGAGAACGAGAAGAGAAAATAAGGGGGGAAAGGAAGGGTGTTCCAGATTGAAGGGGTAAAGTGAGGGAGGTGGAAAAGGTTTGTGTGTGTGCTACACTTGTGCAGCAGAATCTGGTCTCCAAATAACTAAGACTACCCTACCATTGTAATAGGACTACACTCTGTCAAGTCGACAAGGTAACTGAAGTATACTAGCCATCTCAGCTCAGAAAGCAAGAATGCATGCTGTGAGAGGAAGCAAGTCTGCATGCTGTGTGGCGGGACTGCCTGAGAAGAACATGAATCCCGAATGAAACCAGAAGAATTGGTAGATGAGAGCAAAAAACAAGATTATCTTTAATTTGCAAGATAAAATGATTGCAGAGTAGTTAACTGTGTTAAATGTACATTTGTGGGAAGTGTAAGTGTTGTTGTAAAGTCTCAAGTGTCACTATTACATTAAGGTACAGCATTGCAAAGTTAAACATGCAACATTGCAAAAAGCATGCTCAGGTCGTTTAGTATAATTTATAGAAATCAATAGATGTATCTTCCTGATACTCCTAGTCTGAATGATTTATGAAATATTTCATAATGCAAGAAAAACTTAATATGATTGATTATTACAAAAATCAGTATATTTTAGGACCCGGATGTAACACCAAGACCATTGAGACCTGTGTGAGGGATAAAGTGATTAAACCCCATTAAAGTAAGGAGTTTTAAAGAAAATCCGAACTGAGAGGGGCTGGAGAGAGGATTCTGACACAGCTGTGTCTGAAGGTTACCAGACCCATCCTTGAGTCCTTGAGTAAGAAGTAATAGCATTGTATAGCAGTAGAAGGGAGTGATGTAGAGAGATCCATATCAGTGGAAGGGAGTGATAGATGGGACCCTTGTCACTATAGCTTAGCTTTAGTACTGATATAGGAGAACTGAGAGGGTTCACTAGGAGGTGAGTAAAAACTAGGGTAGGTCATGAGCAACTGAGCATGCTTAATTGAATAAATGAATATTACAACTCACCCCTGGTCAAGAAACTGCTCATTACCATGAACATGTTTGAACATGCGATGTATGATATGGGAGGTGCGAGAGGGATGTACGGTGGGATGTACCTACAGATTGTGCACCTCAGACCCTGATTGGAGAAGGGTCCAGAGGGGAGGTTGAATGTAAAATTCTGTGTATAAAGAGGGATGACTTCTTTGGCTTCGGTGTGTCTCGATTTGGAGAGGCACCCGGGTCTGCAGAGTCGAGAGGAATAAAGAACTCTTGCTTCCAAGATTTAGTCTTTGAGCATTAATTGTGAGCACAAAGCGTATCTCACAAATTGGGGGCTCGTCCGGGATCGCCACTCCGGCTGCTTGGTGGAGGCAAAGAAGGAGGGGAAGGTGCACCCTGCTGATTTCAGCAGTCTCCGATCTCCTTGCTTGCCATCAGCAGTTTGAGCGAGTGATATTCGGTGGGAAAGACTCGGGAAGCAAGAGGGGGTGTAAGGTAAATACGTAAGGGACGGTCGAGCGATTCTTGTGCACAGGACCCAGGTAAGAAAAGCGACTATTAAGTATTGCCTGGGCGGCCGGGGTCTGTCGGACGGGAATAGTCCGACGAGACAATGGAAACCGGAACGGGAAAAGTAAGGGTCCGGGGAACCTGGATGAGGCTCATACTGATATGGAGCCTAACATTCCGCCCGATAGTCCATTGGGGCGAATGTTGTATGGATGGGTGAAGGAAACACCCGGGGTAAGAGTAAGGAAACTATGATAAAGTTTTGTTACTTTGAGTGGCCAAAGGAGCCTATTCGAGGGAGCGCAGTGTGGTGGCCGCGGTTGGGTTCAAATGAGGACTGGGTGGGACAGGCGTTAAATGTTTTTGTGAATGAAAGACAAACGCCGAATCAAATAGAAAAGGAATATGCCCAGTGCTGGAAACCCAATAATGGGATGTTTCCGTTAAAGACGGAAAGAGAGCAGGATGAACCTAACTGGCCACCAATTGGTGATGATCACCTACGAACTGCCCCCGCCATATGAATCCCAGCCCCCAAATATATCCCCATCAAGCGCTGCTGCATCTGCCCAGGAGGTCCCACTAAGCCAGAGCGGATCGGCAGGAAACCTATTCCCTCTATCTCTATCTCCCTCCCCCACCCCAGTCGCACCAGCTTCTCATTTTCACACCACAAACAGCTTAAATGGCTTTGTTCCCTTTATCACCGATACTTTTTTTGCATATCTTTCACTCATTGTTCCTTATCTCTCCACATCACCGTCTATATCTCTCGTTTCCCTGATCCCTGACCAGTCTGAAGAAGGGTCTCGACCCGAAACGTCGCCTATCTCCTTCGCTCCTTAGATGCTGCTGCACCCGCTGAGTTTCTCCAGCTTTTTGTGTACCCTCGGCAGTAAACCTGTCCGCTCCTGTCTCAGAAGAGACAGATAGTAGAGAATCACAGAGAGTAGAGAAGAAACAGGGTGAAAGAAACTGTGATTCAAACATAGAACGTGAAGGAGAGAGCCAGTCAGATAAGGAAGAGGGAATAAAAAGTGAGGACGAGGATGGGACGGGTGTCCCAGGCAGTAGTCGGAGGACGCGATCTCAAACGAGGGCAGCGGAACAGAGATTAGACCGATCTGTTCAAATGAAGCCCCTCAGGGAGGTCCCGTTAGGGGGAAATGCCGGGGGGATGGGATTTGTAAATGTGCCTCTCACCAGTATGGAGGTGAGGAACTTTAAAAAGGAGATGAAAAAGTTTATTGGAAGACCCCTTAGGGACTGGCTGAACAAATAGATCAGTTCCTAGGGCCAATGTTTATACATGGGAGGAAATGATGTCGATAATGGGAAGTTTGTTTACTTCAGAAGAAAGGCAGATGGTCAGACAGGCGGGAATAAAGGTCTGGGATAAGGGGTTGCCGGCTCACGCGGGAATAGCAGAGGTGGGAGCAGTAAACTATCCCATTACTGCGCCGGATTGGAGTAACCAAACAGGGGAAGGAAGAAACAGTATGAGAAATCTCAGGGAAATAATAAGTAAGGGAATCAGAGAGGCCGTTCCCAAGGGACAAAATTTTGAACGGGCTTTTGAAAATCAGCAGAACAAGGACGAACCTCCGACAGTGTTCTTACAAAGGTTAAGGAGGAATGTCCAGCAGTATTCGGGGATAGACCATGATACGGCCGCAGGTCAGCAGTTGTTAAAGGTTAATTTTGTAACAAAATCATGGCCGGATATTAGAAAGAAATTGGAAAAATTGGAAGATTGGAATGAAAAACCATTGAATCAATTGTTAACAGAGGCTCAAAAGGTATATGTAAGACAGGATGAGGAGAAACAGAAGGGAAAGGCAAAATGATGTTGCAAGCAGTACAGCAAGGAGTACAGAAGGGGGGAATCGAAGGTGATAGAAGGCCGGTGTGCTCATGGAGACCGGGAAAAGGTGAAGCGGTAGTATTGGAGGACGAGGAAGAGGTGAATGGGGGGACCGAAGTAGGGGTCCCCGGGAAAACAAGGAACAAGAATCAAGAAGATGGTACACGGGGCCACCCCGTGTTATTATTGTAAAGAGGAGGGTCATTTCAGGAGGGAATGTCCCAAGCGACGACGGGAGGTGCAGTCGTACGCACTCATGGAGGAAGAATAGGGGGAGTCAGGGGTTCCGCTCCCTGGGGTGTACACACGGGAACCTCTGGTAAACTTGAGATTAGGACCCCAGGGAGGAGGATATGATATTTATGGTAGATTCGGGAGCAGAGAGATCGAGTGTAACTAAGGTACCACAAGGAATGAGATTGGGTAAAAAACAGGTTAGAATCTCAGGGGTAGAAGGGAAAGTGATGACATTACCCTAGGTAGAAGGGGTGGTGGTAAAATATGAGAATCGGGAACTACGGAAGATTTAATCTTGGTACCCCAGGCAGGGATAAAATTTGATGGGGAGAGATTTACAAATCCAATTAGGAATGGGAACAGCCCCCGTAGGGGGACAGATAATAGTCCAATTGTATAAATTGACCACAGAGGACGAGGGGAAGAATATCCCACAGGTGTGGCCAAGGAAGGGAACCGGGGAGGGTTGCAGATCCCACCTTGAAAATAGCTCTGAAAAAAGAAAGTGAGGTAGTACGGGTAAGGCAATATCCAATTTCTATGGAAGGAAGGAGAGGACTTCAGCCAATTATAGAGAACTTTACTAAAGGATGTATATTAGAGAATTGTATGTCCCCATATAACACCCCCGTACTCCCCGTAAGGAAGACCGACGGGACGTTCAGATTGGTCCAGGATCTCAGGGAATTAAATAAGGTAGTTAGAATGCGACACCCCGGTAGTCCCGAACCCGTATACCATAATGGGACGGATACCCCTGAATCACAAGTGGTTCAGTGTGGTAGATTTAAAAGACGCTTTTTGGAGCTGTCCCCTGGCTGAAGAGAGCAGGGACCTTTTTGCGTTTGAATGGGAAAACCCAGAGACCCAAAGGAAACAGCAGTATCGGTGGAACTGTGCTACCCTCAGGGATTTACGGAGTCCCCGAACCTGTTCGGACAAATATTAGAACAAGTACTAGAGGACGTTCCGAGGACTGATGAGACACAGCTGTTTGCAGTATGTGGACGATCTATTACTATCAGGGGAAGAAGAGGAGGCAGTTAGGGACGCAACAATAACCCTCCTGAACTTTCTGGGGAAAAGGGGTTGAGAGTGTCTAAAAGTAAATTACAGTTTGTAGAACGAGAAGTTAAATATCTAGGACACCTGATAAGCGATGGAAAAGGAGAATAAACCCGGAAAGGATAACGGGAATTACCGGACTGCCAATGCCGAAGAATAAGAAGGAGATTAGGAAGTTTTCTGGACTGATTGGATATTGTAGATTTATGGATGATGACTATACACGACAGGTTAGGTTTCTATATGATTAAATTAGGTGAAGAAAACGACAAAGTAAAGTGGGAATCCGGGACGAACACCAGTTTAGGAAACTAAAGAACAGTTTAATCACTGCCCCTGTACTGGCTCTCCCGTCTATTGACCAGCCATTCCATCTTTTTGTGAATGCAGAAAATGGAATTGCGCTGGGAGTACTAACCCAAGAGAAAGGAGGGAAGCGGCAGCCCGTCGCGTTTCCTCTCCAAACTCTTGGATCCAGTATCGCGGGATGGCCAGTATGTATTCAAGCGGTAGCGGCAACAGCAGTGTTAGTGGAGGAAAGTAGGAAAATTGATGTTTGGAGGAACTCTGGTGGTGTCCACTCCCCACACGGTCCGGACGATACTAACTCAGAAGTCCAGTCGGTGTTTACGGATTCTAGAATCTTGAAGTATGAGGTTATACTTATGGAAAAGAATGATTTGACCATAGTAACGGATAAAAACCTAAATCCCTCTCGGTTTTTTGTACTCGGCAGGTGCTGAGCAGGAAGGGGAGTTTACCAGAACATGATTGTAGTGAGATAATAGAACTTCAGACAAAGAGTAGGGAAGATTTAGAAGAACAACCGCTTGAGATACAGGGAAAGATGGTTTATTGATGGTTCTTTCCCGATGCATAGACGGAAAAAGGTATAATGGGTATGCTATAATAACCGGAGAAGGGTTTGAAAAAGTGGAAGCAGGCAGGTTACCAGGAAGTTGGTCCGCGCAAACTTGTGAACTGTATGCATTACTGAGGGCATTGGAACTATTGAAAGGGAAAGAAGGCACTGTGTATACGGATTCCAAGTATGCCTTGGGGTGGTACACACCTTTGGGAAAATCTGGAAAGAAAGAGGGATGATTACAGCTAGAGGGAAAGAGTTGGCTCATGAGCATATTAATTAAAAAGCTCCCTTGGAAGCACTAAATTTTGCCAGAAAGAATAGCGGTGGTCCATGCTCTTTAGCAGGCCACCAGAGAGGGAATTCGCTGGAAGCTACCAGGGAATAGGGCAGTCGATAGTGCCCGCTAAGACAGCGGCAACAGAAGGAACGGTAAAAATGTTGTCTCTAATACTGTTGAGAGAGGGAATAGAGAAGATACCTGTATTTCTCGCGGGAGGAGGAAGATAAAATGAATGAGTTGGGTGCCCGGCGCTCCACGGACGGGAAGTGGTGGACGCCCGGACGAAAAACAAATAATTTACTAAAGGATTGACGAGGGATTTGATTAAACAACTACAATTCGCAATCGCACTGGGGAGCTCAGGCTCTGTGCGACACGATACTACGGACATATGCCTGTAGAGGCATTTATACTTTAGCCAAGCAGCGGTGTCTGGTTGTGTAGTGTGTCAAAGGGTGAATAAGAAGGTAATGAGAGCTGTCCCAGGGGGAGGACAACAATTGGCCATTAGACCCTTCCAGAGAATACAGGTGGACTTCACAGAACTACCAAAAAGTTACAGCAGTGGAAATATCTTCTGGTTATAGTGGATCACTTCAACCAGGTGGGTAGAGGCATTTCCCACGATAAATGCCACTGCCCAGGCGGTCCACTAAGATACTGCTGGAACAAATCATCCCACGATATGGAGTAAATTGAAATCCATAGATTCAGATCGAGGAACACATTTTGCTGTTCCACGGTGCACCTATTAATTTGTCGCGCCTTGGGGAATAAACTGGAACTGCATACTCCATGGCACCCCCAGAGTTCGGGAGAGTGGAGCGGATGAATGCCACTCTAAAAATTCAGATAACTAAATTAATGGAGGAGACAGGTTACCCTGGACAAATGTCTACCAATTGCTTTATTGCGAATACGGACGGCACCACAAAAGGATATTGCGGTGTCTCCCTATGAAAATGTTGTTTGGATTGCCTTATTTTGGGAAGGTGGAAGGCACACCAACCTTTGAGGGAGGTGATGTGTTCTTGAGGAACTATTTACTGGCAGTGTCTCGTTCCCTTACAGAATTAAAAGCTAAAGGATTATTGGCTCAAAGCCACACACTCGACTTTCCAATACATGCTGTAAAGGCCGGCGACTGGGTACTGGTCAAGAATTGGAAGGAGGAGAAACTCCAGCCCAGGTGGACCGGACCGTACCTAGTATTACTGACAACCGAGACAGCAATACGAACAAAAGAAAAAGGGTGGACCCACGCGATCCGGGTTAAAGGACCCGTCGATCCACCCGTTCCTGAGGAGGAGGAACAGTGGATGGTGAAGCCAGGAAGCAAACCCCTAACAGTAATTTTAAAAAAAAAGCATTGAATGTATAACTGACAGTATGAAAGGAGCAGTCGTGGTATTGTTTGCTTTGTATGTAATTGTGGTAAAAAGGTATTAATAATTGTGATAAATGTTATCATCCTATCCAATACAGAGGGCGGACAACCAGATCATTTACCTATCATTCCCATGTGAACAAAGTATGCCATGACCGGAAGACTAGAACCATTTGTGAAGAGGGGGGAAAGGAGTATTTGATGGCAGGCAATAGGGGGTATATAGGGAAGTTTGGGGCCGTTACCTGCCCAAGGGGAGAGAGATGGGTTTGTGTGCAGTTAGTTTTCCCTTCTCAGATCGTAAAATGGGCAATAGATAAGACGAAGGAGGAAGTAATAAAAGAGGTTACAAAAGTAGTAGTCACTAAGCCTCCCCCCCCTCCCCCCACATACTTAGCCTCAAGTGCACCAGACACTGTACGAAGAGATAAAGAAGCAGATCGAGATCTCTGAAGGAGAAAAAAACCTGTTTGTGGACTTGGCCCTCCGGATAGCTAGAATCCTGAATGTGACTAACTGTTGGGTCTGCGGAGGACCACTGATGAGTTCACGTTGGCCGTGGAGGGGATCCATTGTTGAAATATGGGACCTGATGGGGTGGAACCTGACAGTTGGACAAGACCGAGATCCCCAGGTATGGGTCCTGACAGACGCTCCGGTCGGGACTGAGTGTATCGCTAGGCCCTGGGCAAAGGATGCCGTCCTAGTAGGCAGCAGCCCCTGCCAGCGCATCGTCACCCAGTGGCCAAAGTGTGGTGGCCAGAGGAGCCTAAATGGTATCTAACTAAGAAATATGGGAAAAACTGCGCTATCTGGAATGAAGACCGATGGAGTGGAATCGGCTGGACTATGGAACTGCACCGGGAACAACCCTTATCAGGGGATCCCAGTATTGCGAGATATATGGAACAAGGTTGCCTCTAGTGGACCGGCCCCTGAAGGACTGTTATGGATATGCAGATACAAGGCATACTCGGTGTTACCGATGAATTAGTGGGACTTGTTTTATTGGACTGGTACAACCTGGATTTTTCCTGTTAAACACCAAAGAAGGCCGGTCGTTAGGAACACCTGTATTTGATGACCTATATCGGAAAAAGAGGAAAATAGACATTGGAGAATGGAAAAGATGATGAATGGCCACCAGCAAGAATCATCTCATACTACGGACCAGCCACTTGGGCACAGGATGATCCTGGGGCTACCGAACACCAGTATACATGTTAAACCGGATCATAAGGCTTCAGGCAGTACTGGAGGTAATTACAAACCAAACTGCGGGGGCGCTGGAAATGCTGGCAAAGCAGCAGACGCAGATAAGAGCAGCGATATACCAGAACAGGTTAGCCCTAGATTACCTCCTGGCAGAAGAAGGAGGGGTATGCGGGAAATTCAACCTCTCTAATTGCTGTTTGAACATCGATGATAATGGACAGGCAGTGATGGACATATCAGAAGGGATCCGTAAGTTGGCACATGTTCCAATACAAAAGTGGAATTCGATTATGGGAACCCAATGGTGGGATTCCATCCTCGGAGGAACATGGTGGAGAACGGTGGGACTCGTGTTTCTATGTGCAGAGGCTGGACTGATCTTTATCCCCTGTTGCATCCCTTGTTTTAGGGAACTTATTACCAGAAGTATAAGTCAGATGCAGGCTGTAGTCATGCCTATGGGAGAGAGAGGGGAAATACAGAAAATAATGACAATGCGGCCAGGGGAGGTTCATGATTTACAGGAAGAGAAGGTTAGGACAATGTTACGTCAGTTCGAGTTGAGGGAACTTGAAATGAGGGTTTAATCAGTGTATGCATAGCAAAAGATAAAGGGAGGATTGTGAGGGATAAAGTGATTAAAACCCCATTAAAGTAAGGAGTTTTAAAGAAAATCCGAACTGAGAGGGGCTGGAGAGAGGATTCTGACACAGCTGTGTCTGAAGGTTGCCAGACCCATCCTTGAGTCCTTGAGTAAGAAGTAATAGCATTGTATAACAGTAGAAGGGAGTGATGTAGAGAGATCCATATCAGTGGAAGGGAGTGATTAGATGGGACCTTTGTCACTATAGCTTAGCTTTAGTACTGATATAGGAGAACTGAGAGGGTTCACTAGGAGGTGAGTAAAACTAGGGTAGGTCATGAGCAACTGAGCATGCTTAATAGAATAAATGAATATTACAACACACCCCTGGTCAAGAAACTGCTCATTACCATGAACATGTTTGAACATGCGATGTATGATATGGGAGGTGCGAGGGGATGTACGGTGGGATGTACCTACAGATTGTGCACCTCAGACCCTGATTGGAGAAGGGTCCCAGAGGGGAGGTTGAATGTAAAATTCTGTGTATAAAGGGGGATGACTTCTTTGGCTTCGGTGTGTCTCGATTTGGAGAGGCACCCGGGTCTGCAGAGTGGAGAGGAATAAAGAACTCTTGCTTCCAAGATTTAGTCTTTGAGCATTAATTGTGAGCACAAAGCGTATCTCACACCTGCGTCCAAATTTTCAGCACTGATTCCTTTGATAACCTGAATAGTACCCATTTATCAGGACTATATTTCTGTGCGCTAGCTATTCCGATTTCCATAATGTTATGTCATGAGTTCTTGCCATGAGTAGCAAGTTTTTATGTGGCGTATTTTGCAATGCTTTCAATATGACCTCTTTTGTTAGATGTCACTTTCCATTTTACAGAATTTCCTGTGGCATTTCTGACCATTCATTTTTATTAGCAACCTTCTGTATGCTGCCAGGATCCCAGCCTGGATCACTCAACCTGATATATGCTCTATACAAATCTGCTATTACTCAGGACAAATTACTTTATAAATATTGTTCATCTTAAGCTTTAAGTATTATTAAAATGGTTCTTCTGAGAACGCTCTGGTAACTATTAAAGACAATGTCACTCAGAATGTTAATAGAAGTAACATTTAGCCAAACCACTAATGTTGATGTTATTTGGGTGAGCTAAATCTCAGCAAAGCAGCATAAGAGTACACACAAATTGTGTGTCATAAAGTTGATCTTCTGCTTATAACAGGCTTTATATCTTCCACAAATGTTGCAAAATTGGTGGTCACAATTTTTGTCCACTGAAATTCCTTTCTGACATGGTAGAGAGGTATTTTAAGGCAGTGTGTCGTCCAGCTGACAATGACCAATCTCCAAGATGGTTTACTGATAATAACCATAAAGTCCAGTGTATGCATACACTTGCCTTAAAAAAAAAAAAATGTTTTCCCTATTGGTATTTAAAAAAATACAAATTGCCAGCCACAAAAATAGTAACTTATATTAGGGTATTAATGCTAAAATCGAGTAATGAATGTGACATTTGATAACAAACACTGCAAATATTAAATATTGGACATTTTAAGAAATAACAAAAATTCTCAAGCATCCTTTAAACATCTAATACAACATAACACATTGTATCCTTATTGCAATATAAATTCATTTTCAATACAGTTCTAAAAAAATCTATATTTACAGATGTACGGACCAAATATCAATATGATGAAAGTCATGTGATAACAGCCAAGAGAGCTAAAAAGGTAATTTTTATAGTTATGTTTGATAATAGAGGAAATAAGTTAAATTTATATAAAGTCTATCATCATGAGTTTTCAAATTACTTTAAAAGCAATTGATAAAGTATAGTGAATATTTATATTGGGAACCATTTGGCCCAATGCAAGATCCCATGTACAGTGAATGCCAGGTTGGACTGAAATGTTGGTCTTATCTTTGATCAAAATCCCTGTAGTTCCACTGGGTAAAAATGACTCTTCCATTCACTTGAGCAGGCAGGTGAACCCCAGTTTAACATATCACTCAAAATGCATTGAATGAGATGCATACAGTGCATTTCTGAACATGCATACAGTGCATTGTGCACTGCAATATAGTGCATTTTTTAACATGCATACAGTGAACTGTGCACTACAATACAGTGCATTTTTCAACATGCATACAGTGCAATGTGCACTAGAATACAGTGCATTTTTGAAGCTGCCAATGACCAATATTTTCAAGGCCTGGGATGCTTGATTTCTGATTCAGAAGGAAACGTGCTAACAACAGAACCAAGCTAAAATTGAATAGAATTTGGCATATCATCACCAAGGTCCATAATATGTCACACTGAAGCATGAAGTTGCACAGTTCAACAAAAACATAAGGAAATACAATGTTGTATTAATATTGAGATGTTCTGCGGCTTTTTCCCTGAGAAGACTTAAGAATCATTGTCCGAGGAAGACAATTTAGGTCTCAGAGAAATTTCTTAACTCATAAGGATATGAATCATTGGAATGCTATGCCAGAATTGATGTTTTGTCATTGAGTCTGTCCATTGAGATCAATGGGTTTCTTTTTGTTAATAAAGTAATTATGTTTCATGGAGAGTGCATGGGAAGCTGCCATTGATGTAGTTGAATCACAATCTTATTGAATAATAGAGCAGGCTCAGATTGCCATATTGCGACTCCTGATTGTATTTCTTTCAGCCTAATATAAGTGTTGAAAATAGGTTAACTCAAGCATCTCTGGCCAGTGAACTATAAGCAATATAATTTTCAGTAACTAAACTAAGTTAAAATTGATGTACACTTGGTGAGATCTAGCCTATGAGAAACATAGAAACATAGAAATTAGCTGCAGGAGCAGGCCATTCGGCCCTTCGAGCCTGCACCTCCATTCAATATGATCATGGCTGATCATCCAACTCAATATCCTGTACCTGCCTTCTCTCCATACACCCTGATCCCTTCAGCCACAAGGACCACATCCAACTCCCTCTTAAATATGGCCAACGAACTGGCCTCAACTACCTTCTGTGGCAGAGAATTCCACAGATTCACCACTCTCTGTGTGAAAAACGATTTTCTCATCTCGGTCCTAAAAGACTTCCCCCTTATCCTTAAACTGTGACCCCTTGTCCTGGACTTCCCCAACATCGGGAACAATCTTCCTGCATCTAGCCTGTCCAACCCCTTAAGAATTTTGTAAGTCTCTATGAGATCACCCCTCAATCTTCTAAATTCCAGCGAGTACAAGCCAAGTCTATCCAGTCTTTCTTCATATGGAAGTCGTGCCATCCCAGCAATCAGTCTGGTGAACCTTCTCTGTACTCCCTCTATGGCAAGAATTTCTTTCCTCAGATTAGGAGACCAAAACTGTACGCAATACTCCAGGTGAGGCCTCACCAAGACCCTGTACAACTGCAGTAGAACCTCCCTGCTCTTGTACTCAAATCCTTTTGCTATGAATGCCAACATACCATTCGCTTTCTTCACAGCCTGCTGCACCTGCATGCCTACTTTCAATGACTGGTGTACCATGACACCCAGGTCTCGCTGCATCTCCCCTTTTCCTAATCGGTCACCATTCAAATAATAGTCTACCTTCCTGTTTTTGCCACCAAAGTGGATAACCTCACATTTATCCACATTATACTGCATCTGCCATGCATTTGCCCACTCACCCAGTCTATCCCAATCATCCTGCAGCCTCCTAGCATCCTCCTCACAGCTAACACTGACCCCCAGCTTTGTGTCATCCGCAAACTTCGAGATGTTGCATTTAATTCCCTCGTCCAAATCATTAATGTATATTGTAAATAGCTGGGGTCCCAGCACTGAGCCTTGCGGCACCCCACTAGCCACTGGCTGCCATCCTGAAAAGGACCCGTTCACTCCTACTCTTTGCTTCCTGTCTGCCAGCCAGTTGTCTATCCACATACTGAATCACCAATACCGTGTGCTTTAAGTTTGTATACCAATCTCTTGTGTGGGACCTTGTCGAAAGCCTTCTGAAAGTCCAGATACAACACATCCACTGTTTCTCCCTTATCCACTCTACTAGTTACATCCTCAAAAAATTCAATAAGATTCGTCAGACATGATTTACCCTTCGTAAATCCATGCTGACTTTGTCCAATGATTTCACCACTTTCCAAATGCGCTGCTATCCCATCTTTAATAATTGACTCTAGCAGTTTCCCCACTACCGATGTTAGACTAACTGGTCTGTAATTCCCCGTTTTCTCTCTCCCTCCCTTTTTAAAAAGTGGGGTTACATTAGCTACCCTCCAATCCTCAGGAACTACTCCAGAATCTAAAAAGTTTTGAAAAATTATCACTAAGGCATCTGCTATTTCTGGGGCTACTTCCTTAAGTACCCTGGGATGCAGCCTATCTGGCCCTGGGGATTTATCGGCCTCTAATCCATTCAATTTACCTAACACCACTTTCCGGCTAACCTGGATTTCACTCATTTCCTCCATATCATTTGACCCGCGATCCCCTGCTATTTCCGGCAATTTATTTATGTCTTCCTTAGTGAAGACAGAACCAAAGTAGTTATTCAATTGGTCTGCCATGTCCTTGTTCCCCATGATCAATTCACCCGTTTCTGACTGCAAGGGACCTACATTTGTTTTAACTAATCATTTGCGCTTCACATATCGATAAAAACTTTTGCAGTCAGTTTTTATGTTTCCTGCCAGTTTTCTTTCATACTCCATTTTCCCTTTCCTAATTAAGCCCTTTGTCCTCCTCTGTTGGTCTCTGAATTTCTCCCAGTCCTCTGGTAGGCTGCTTTTTCTGGCTAATTTGTACGCTTCATCTTTTTCTTTGATACTATCCCTGATTTCCCTTGTTATCCACGGATGCGCCACCTTCCCTGATTTATTCTTTTGCCATACTGGGATGAACAATTGTTGTAGTTCATCCATGCAGTCTTTAAATGCCGTCCATTGCATATCCACTGTCAACCCTTCAAGAATCAATTGCCAGTCCATCTTGACCAATTCACGTCTCATACCCTCAAAGTTACCTTTCTTTAAGTTCAGGACCCGTGTTTCTGAATTAACAATGTCACTCTCCATCCTAATGAAGAACTCAACCATATTATGGTCACTCTTGCCCAAGGGGCCACGTACAACAAGGCTGCTAACTAACCCTTCCTCATTACTCAATATCCAGTCTAGAATAGCCTGCTCTCTCGTTGGTTCCTCCACATGTTGGTTTAGAAAACTATCCCGCATACATTCCAAGAAATCCTCTTCCTCAGCACCCCTGCCTATATGTAGATTGAAGTCACCCATTATAACGGTTTTACCTTCGTTGCACGCATTTCTAATTTCCTGTTTGATGTCATCCCAAACTCCACTAATACTGTTAGGTGGCCTGTACACAACACCCACTAGCGTTTTCTGCCCCTTAGTTTTTCGCAGCACCACCCATATCGATTCCACATCCTCCAAGCTAATGTCCTTCCTTTCTATTGCGTTAATCTCCTCTCTAACCAGCAACGCTACCCCACCTCCTTTCCCTCTCTGTCTATCCTTCCTGAATATTGAATATCCCTGGATGTTCAGCTCCCAGCCTTGGTCACCCTGGAGCCATGTCTGCGTGATCCCAACTATATCATAATTATTAATAGCTATCTGCACATTCAACTCATCCACCTTATTACGAATGCTCCTCGCATTGAGACACAAAGCCTTCAGGTTTGTTTTTACAACATTCTTGGCCCTTTTACAATTATGTTGAAAAGTGGCCCTTTTAGATTTTTGCCCTGGATTTATTTTCCTGCCACTTTTCACCTCGCTACCTATTGCTCCTATCCTCATTTTACACCCCTCTGTCTCTCTGCTCACACATTTAAGAAACCCTCCACTTCTTATTCTCCGTTTGTTATTTTTTTCTTCTTTCCTCCCTACTTGTTGTGTCTGACTGCTTCTCTTCTCTGCCTCCTGCCTCACAAACGGACTACTTGCCTTCTCTATTAGAATCCCTCCCCCTAACCGATCTAGTTTAAAGTCTCCCCAGTAGCCTTTGCAAATCTCCCCGCCAGGATATTGGTTCCCCTCGGGTTCAAGTGCAACCCGTCCTTTTTGTACAGGTCACACCTTCCCCCCAAAAGAGGTCCCAATGATCCAGAAACTTGAATCTCTGCGCTCTGCACCAGTCCTTTAGCCACGCATTGATCCTCCACCTTGCTCCATTCCTACTCTCACTGTCGCGTGGTACAGGCAGAATCCTGAGATTGTTACCTTTGCGGTCCCTTCTCCTTAACACTCTTCCTAACTCCCTAAATTCTCCTTTCAGGACCTCCTCTCTTTTTCTACCTATGTCATTGGTACCTATATGTACCACGACCTCTGGCTCCTCTCCCTCCCATTTCAAGATATCTTGGACACGTTCAGTCACATCCTGGACCCTGGCACCAAGGATGCAAACTACCATCCGGGTCTCCTGACTGCATCCACAGAATCGCCTATCTGACCCCCTAACTCTAGAGTCCCCTATTACTGCTGCCCTGCTCTTCTTTTCCTTACCCTTCTGAGCAACACGGCCGGTCTTTGTACCGGAGGCCCGGTCGCTGTTGCTACCCCCAGGTAGGCTGTGCCCCCCAACAGTACTCAAACAGGAGTACTTATTGCCAAGGTGTACAGCCACCGGGGTACTCTCTAGTCCCTGCCTCTGCCCCTTGCCTCTCCTAACCGTGACCCACTTTTCTGCCTCCTGTGGTTTTGGAGTGACCACCTGTCTGTAGCTCCTCTCTATGGCTTCCTCACTCTCCCTGACCAGACGGAGGTCATCGAGCTGCTGCTCCAGGTACCGAATACGGTCCATTTGGAGCGCCATCTTGACGTACCTGGCGCAGATGTGGACGTCTGGAGAGCTATCTGACTGCATGACCTCCCACATCTGACATCCAGAACAGTAAACTGCCCTGGCACTCATCCTCCCCCTTACCCTGGATACAATACAAATATAGAATACAATACAAAGCAAGGATTTTAGCTGAAAGAAATCAGCAGGGATCTGACTGCCAATCAGCTGCTCCCTCGAGTCGTCTTCCACCAATCAGCGGCTTCCTCAAGCCCACTTGTTGCGAGCTGTGAATGGAACGTTACGGATTTGGGTTCCTCCCACTGCAACCGCTCCTGGGCCCCTGTGAAAACAAGCCCCGCGATAGAGTTTTTAAACTTACAGGTCGGACGTCGCTCCTCCCACTGCAACCGCTCCTGGGCCTCTGTGAAAACAAGCCCCGCGATAGAGTTTTTAAACTTACAGGTCGGACGTCGCTCCTCCCACTGCAACCGCTCCTGGGCCTCTGTGAAAACAAGCCCCGCGATAGAGTTTTTAAACTTACAGAAAACTAGAAAGACAAGAGTGGACATTTCTGGAGCTTTACTAATGATCTTTGTATCCTCTCGGGCCACGGAAAGAGGACTGGAGAATGGTCAATTTTATTCCTTTATTTAAAAAGGGCAATAGGGACAAGGGCTAGTGGCAGGGAAATTATTGGAGAAGATTCTTGGGAACAGATTTATTCACATCTGGAAAAGCATAGACTTATTAGGGATAGCCAGTATGGCTATGTGCAGGGGAGGTCATGTAGGGCACACTTGATAGATTTTTTTGAGGAGGTAACGTTGATGAGGATAGGGCAGTGGATGTTATCCATATGGACTATAAAGCATTTGATAGTAAAGCATTTGTCATGGTAGACTGATCCAAAATATTAATTTGTGGCTATCATGTGACGGAAGACAGAAAACAGGTGGAGGAGTGGTATTCTGATTGGAGATGTGTGGCCAGCGTGGAGGGATCAGTGCTGGGGCCTCTGGTGTTTTTGATTATACGTAAATGATTTGAATGAAAATATAGGTGGGCCGATTAGTAACATTTGGAGATGACACAAAAATTGGAAGAGTTCCACAAATGGTGGTGGGTGTCATGGAACAAGCTGCCAGAGGAGGTAGTTGAGGCGGGGATTATCCCAACGTTTAAGAAACAGTTAGACAGGTACATGGAGAGGACGTTTGGAGGAATATGGACCAAGCTCAAGCAGGTGGCACCAGTGTAGCTGGGACATGTTGGCAAGTTGGGCCGAAGGGCTGCTTCCACACTGTATCATTCTATTACTCTATGAATTGGGGATAGCATGCAGCAAGATATAGTTTGGAAAATGGGTAGAGAAATGGCAATTGGAATTGAATCTGGACATCTGTGAAATATTGCACTTTGGGTAGTCATATATAAGAGGTAAGTATACTGTGAATGATAGGACCTTAGAGGCATGGATGTATGGAGGGATCTTGGGGTACAACAGCTCCATGGAAGTGGCAACACAGTAGATAGAATGGTAGAGAAGACATATAGCATACTTGCCTTCATCAGTTGTTGGGGCATTCTGTATAAAAGTAGGGAAATTATGTTGCAGCTGTACACAACTTTGCTTTGGTCACATTTGGAGTATGGTGTGCAATATGGAATATTGTGTCACTGTATGACAGGAAGGATATGGAGGCTTTGGAGAGGGTGCAGAATTGGGTTTTTTTGAATCGTGAGGATGATTTATGATTGGTGGATGAGAACTTATTTGCGATAAGGAGTGGCTGGACAAACATGGAATGTTTTTTCTAGACTGTCAAAGGATGAGGGGAGACCGGATAGAAGTACCAGAGGTCCCTGAGCTACAGTGTATAATCAATTCCTGAGAACTGTCTGTAAACTGAATTTTCTGTGAAGCAGAAAACATTTCCCTTCAAATCGCAATTTGAAATCTTCATCCTTGACAGCACTAGGGGTAAGTTAGCGTATGTGTGAGGAGTTGATATCAGCAAGCGAACTGTGATAAATGTTTGTCTGAATGCAGCCCAGGTGTAGTGATGGGGTGAACTGATTTGCTAATCAGCAAGAAATCTCTTGGCAGTCTAATAAAAGATATTGAAAAGATGATAAAAGATTGGGGATCGTAATGTTTGAACTTACCAAGGGGAGAGTTTGGAGAAGGCATTGGCTTTCTCAGTGGGTGATCTCTGCTTTATACTGGTGAAGTGATATATAGACTACAGACTCTGAGAGGAGTGTCTTAGTTTAATTTTCGCAATCCGATCTTTTGTAATCTAGTGATCCATTATATATAAAATTACAATAGGCACAGATAGGGTAGACAGCCAGAATATTTATCCCAAGGTGGTGATGTCAAATACTAGAGAGCCTGGCTTGAAAGTGAGAGGGGGAAAGTTGAAAGGAGATTTATAAAGGCACATTTTTTTGCACGGTAAGTGGTAGTTGCCTGGAACATGGTGCCTGGGGTGGTTGTTGAAGCAATACAATACAATTGTTTCAGAGGCATTTAGACAGGCATATGAAGAGGCAGGGAATGGAGGGATGTAAATCATGTGCAAGTATATGTTTAGTTTAAATCACCATTGTGGTCAGCACAGACATAGTGGATCTGTTCCTGTGCTAGATAGTCACAAAATACTGGGTTCCTCTGCTACACTGTTCTGCATTTCCTTTGTATGATTACGCTGATAATACAAAATAAAATCTATTAAACATTACCAGTTAGCACCTAACAACAAACATATAGATGATTCAAAACAATTGCTTTCTTTATAATTCTTGTCTTCTAGTCTGAAATAGCAAGCCGGTTAGAATCCAAAACAAGTTTTTGCTAAAGGCTTTGTGCCAAAACTAAATGTTCAATTCTTAGAATGATAAAGCATACTAATTAATTAATTATTATATTCTTCCAATTATGCTTTGGATTTGTTTTTTTGCAGGACGAGTATGGAAATTATTTGTTGCCAGAAGATGTAGAGCTTGAGTGTGTTAAGTATTGTGTAGTTTATGATGGGCACACAACCACACTGAACTCATCAGGTAAAGATGCATTTAGAAATTATAGTTCTGACATCCGAAGTGCGGCGCTCGCGTGCAGCTGCGGCTCACCTCAGTCCGTCTGTTTTTTCCTTTTTTTTGTCCTTTGTGTGTCTGTTTTTTTAGAAATTTGGTTTATTAGGCTGTGTTTGTGGTGGGGTGGGGGGGGGGGGGGGGGGGGGGGGGGGGGGGGGGGGGGGGGGGGGGGGGGGAGAGGGAGGGGGGCGAGGTGGGAGGCCCGAAACAAGGGTCTCGGGGGAATGGCGAGGGCGGCCTTTCCTTGTCGTGTCCCCCTCACCAGTCTGTGGGTGAGGCCTAATGGCGGAGCTGTGGCCTCGGAGCTGTTGGCGAGCGTCTCGGAGCTCCGGTGTTCCAGCGGCGGCGGCGGCCCGGCTTCGGCGCTCCAGCAGATTTGCTCCAGCGGTGTTCCAGCAGCGGCCGCGGCCTTGGCGCTCCAGCGGGTGTTCCAGCAGCGGCCGGCATTGGCGCTCTAACGGCTTCCAGCGGGTGTTCCAAGCAGCGGCCCGCTTCGGCGCTCCGGCGGCTTCCGGCGGGTGTTCCAGCAGCGCCCCGCATTGGCGCTCCGGCGCTCTGCTCTCCAGCGGGTGCTCCGGCATGCCGGCCCGCTTCGGACGCTCAAACCAACCGCGGCTCCGGCGGCTCTCCAGCGGGTGTCCCGCGGCGGCCCCCGCTTCGCGCTTGCTGTCGGCTACCGGCGGCTCTCCAGCGGGTGTCCCGGCGGCGGCCCGGCGTCGGCGCTCCGGCGGCTCTCCGGCGGCTCTCCAGCGGTGCTCCTGCAGCGGCCCGGCATTGGCGCTCCGGCGGCTCCGGCGGCTCTCCGGCGGGCTCTCCAGCGTGCTCCAGCACGGCCCGGCTCGGCGCTTCCGGCGGCTTCCAGCGGCTCTCCAGCGGCTCTCCAGCAGTGCTCCAGCGGCGGCGGCTTCAGAGCTTTCCGGCGGCTCCAGCGGTCCGTGTCCGACGATCCTGACTGGGAGCTGTGGTGGTGTCCGGCGTTCTGGCGGCGGCGCCTGGCTTCGGGGCTCGGCCCGCGGGCCTGGTGGACGATGACATCGTAGAGCCTGGATCGCCTCAGTACAGAGGGGAAACAAGTAGGGGAAAATGACAAGACCTTAAGACTTTTGCCTTCCACCACAGTGAGGAGGTGTGGTGAACTCACTGTGGTGGATGTTAAATATGTTTTATTGTGTGTTTTGTTTTAATTTATTCATGTTTGACTGCAAGTAACAATTGTTCGTTCAGACCGAAAGTCGGAATGACAATAAAGGAATCTTGAATCTGACGATATACTTAACAGCATAGTAATAATACAGGATTACACATTCATTTTGAGCATTTGTGAAAAATTTAGTTATAATTTAAAATCGATTGAATAGAACTGCATTTTGTGTCTCCCTTCAATTTAAATCAGCATCTGCAGTTCTTTCCTAAGCAACTTTGTTCCGTTATCCCATTTGATAAGGTGTAATAGAGACATTCACGGAACCACTTTATTTGATGAAGGCTGACACAAATTAAGTATTGTAGCCTTGCCCTCTGACACAATGCATATTTGTTATTTTCTGGCGATAAGAATATGACTCCCTAATCAATGATGTTCTGAGAACCGCTGCCCATTCGCTATTCATATGTCTATAGCAGAGTTTTATGTTTTCTTTTATGTTAACTGCCATTTTATTTTCCTATTCTGCTTTTGACTGTCTCATTTTCCTTTTCACCTCGCATCTTAGTTTACCTTGTTCAGCTGGTCCTCACGAGGTACTGACATGCACCACTCATCTTGTGTTTCATCATAAATTTAACCTCTTTTGGCACCTTGAGCTCCCACCTTTCCTCTTTGTGGGAATTAACCAAGCCTGTACCAAAATAGTATAGTTTATTATTGTCACGTGTACCGAGGTGCAGAGAAAGGCTTTTTTGTTGCATGCTGCCCAGTCAACGAAAAGACTGTACATGATTACAATCAAGTCATCCACAATGTAAAGATACAGGATAAGGGAATGATATTTAGTGCAAGATAAAGTCCTGTAATATCCAATCAAAGATGGTCTGTGGGTCACCAGTGATGTAGATGGTGGTCAGCACCACTCTCTAGATGGAGGTAGGATGGTTCAGTTGCCTGATAACAAAAGGATTTGAGTACAAGAGCAGGGAGGTTCTACTGCAGTTGTACAGGGTCTTGGTGAGGCCACACCTGGAGTATTGCATACAGTTTTGGTCTCCTAATCTGAGGAAAGACATTCTTGCCATAGAGGGAGTACAGAGAAGGTTCACCAGACTGATTCCTGGGATGGCACGACTTCCATATGAAGAAAGACTGGATAGACTTGGCTTGTACTCGCTGGAATTTAGAAGATTGAGGGGTGATCTCATAGAGACTTACAAAATTCTTAAGGGGTTGGACAGGCTAGATGCCAGGGAAGATTGTTCCCGATGTTGGGGAAGTCCAGGACAAGGGGTCACAGTTTAAGGATAAGGGGGAAGTCTTTTAGGACCGAGATGAGAAAATCGTTTTTCACACAGAGAGTGGTGAATCTGTGGAATTCTCTGCCACAGAAGGTAGTTGAGGCCAGTTCGTTGGCCATATTTAAGAGGGAGTTGGATGTGGCCCTTGTGGCTGAAGGGATCAGGGGGTATGGAGAGAAGGCAGGTACAGGATACTGAGTTGGATGATCAGCCATGATCATATTGAATGGCGGTGCATGCTCGAAGGGCCGAATGGCCTTCTCCTGCACCTAATTTCTATGTTTCTATGTTTCTATAACGGCTGGGAAGAAACTGTCCCAAAATCTGGAGATATGCGTTTTCACACTTCTGTACCTCTTGCCTGATGGGAAAGGGGAGAAAAGGGAGTGACCTGGGTAAGAGCGTTCCTTGATTATGCTGGTGACCTTGCCCAGGCAGCAGTGAAGTAAAGATGGAGTCAATGGAAGGGAGGTTGGTTTGCGTGATGGTCTCGGCGGCATCCACACTCTCTGCAATTTATTGCGGTCTTGGATGGAGCTGTTACCCAAACCATGATGTGACGCATCCCGATACAATGCTTTCCACAGCGCATCTGTAGAAGTTGATGAGAATAGTTGGGGACATGCTGAACATCCTAGGCCTAAGGAAGTAGAGGCATTGGTGCACTTCTTTGCCAATTGCTTTTGTGTGGTTGGTCCAGGATAAGATGCTGTTGATATTTACTTCTAAGAACTTGAAGCTTTCGACCATCTCTACATCAGCAACATCAATGTAGACCAGGGTATATGTATCACTTTGCTTCCTGAAGTCAATCGAAATCTCTTCATCTTGCTGACATTGAGGGAAAGGTTGTTGTCTTGGCACCAGGTTACAAAGTTTTCAATCTCCTTCCTGTACCCTGTCTCGTCATTATCTGATATCCAGCCCACTACAGTAGTGTTGTCTGCCAATTTGTAAATTGAATTGGATTTGTATTTGGTTGCACAATCATGAGTGAATAAGGAGTAAAGAAGGGGGCTGAGAACACATCCTTGCAGGGCACCAGTGTTGAAGATTATCATAGAGGATGTTTGTCACCTATCCTCATTGATTGTGGTCTGTTGGTCAGGATGTCAAGGATCAATTTGCAGAACTGAGTGCTGACTCCAAGTTCCACGAGTTTGAAAATATTTCCTTTTTTTATGATCTCTTATTATAGCCAATGCCTTCTTTAAACTCTCCTTCAAGTAAGTTCAAACATTATGAGCCCTGTGCCACTTCATGTTAGTGCACACCATCATTAGACCTCCAAGAGTTTTCTAGCTAATTTGCAGATCAGCTTCCCCCATCACTCTACCTCGGCTGTATTCAGACACACATTTCTCATGGTTCGCCTGCCGATACCAACTCTGAACACCAAAGCTGATCTTCCCCAGAACCAAAGGGTTGTCAAGTATAAAGATTTCAGATTGCGATTTTGGGAGAAATTGTTTCTGATTTACAGAATGATTTATAATTCACAAAGGTTACTCGTATGACTGTTGCCTGGATCAGAACTATTAGAAATAAGGAGAGGATGGACAAACATGAAATGTTTTCTCTAGAGCATCGGAGGCTGAGGGGAGATCTGATTAGCAGACATTCTTATCTTCAGACTATAATCTTACCATGTGTATTCAGATTGCATCCTCCACACCAGCCTCCGTACAAAGAACACACAACTGGGAAGCTGATCCAACTTTATTTGGGGAACATAACCTATCCCACTTGTAAAAATCAAACTCCTTCATTGGGTCTATGTCTTTGTATTTGCTTGACTGGATGTTAATCCTGATATTCATTCTGGCCTATTTGAAAGATCATAATGCTGTTGTTTAAATATTACCCCCCCCCCCCTCCCCCCCCCCCCCCCCCCCCCCCATTGTAGAGTCCATACCTTTGAATTTCTAACCTATACCTCCACTGAATCATAGAAACATAAAAAATAGGTGTAGGAGTTGACCATTTGGCCCTTTGAGCCAGCACCACCATTCAATTTAATCATGGCTGATCATCCAAAATCAGTACCCCGTTCCTGTTTATTCCCCTGATCTTCTGATTCTGTTAGCCCTAAGAGCTCTATCTAACTCTCTCTTGAAAACATCCAGTGAATTGGCCTTCACTGCTTTCTGCGACAGAGATTCACAACTTTCAGGGTGATAATGTTTTTCCGCATATTCCTAAATGGCCTACCCGCTATTCTTAAACTGTTACCCCTGGTTCTGGACTCCCCCAACATCAGGAACATTTTCCCTGCAAATCCCTCAATAGGGCTGTTGGAAATAGTGTTATACTTAATGGATTAAAACACAAAATGCTGGATTAACTCAGCGGGTCAGGCAGCAGGGCATGGATAGATGATGTTATGGGTCCAGATTGTTCTTAGCCTGAAGAAAGGCCCCTAACCAAAATGTCACCTGTCCATGTCTTCCAGAGATGTTGCCTGACCTGCTGGGTTACTCTTTCTTTTGTAAACCAGCATCTGCTGTTCTTTGTGTCTACACTAATTAGATTATGATATTGTTTACATTAAAATGTTGTGATCATGTACTTTTTGCTAAATGTTTATGTTATTTTAAAATTTGTAATTTGTAGGTCATTCAATGCAATATGCAAAGCTTTTGGAAGATGTCTGCCGATATCCAATCAGAGTCCTAAATGGTGGATATGAATTTTTCTCTGCTTGCTATCCATTCTTCAGGACACAGAAAATATTTTACATGCCACAGGTGAGGACATGAGTTGTGCTGAACAGGAGGGTTGAATAACTAAGAGACTTTGAACCAGGTGGCTTTGCCCAGCATATAGTGACTTAAATTTTCATAAGAGCAACTCACACTTCTGTTTTGTAATTTGTGTGCATCTGCAGTCCGGTGTTTTTTAAGAAGAGCCATGTTTTGGGTGTTATTCAGTACCTATTGATGGACGTCAGAGTAAAAAGGCCTGCACAGAGTGCACCTTTATTTAAGAAGGGCTGCAAGGACAAGTCGGGGAACAACACACTGGTGTGCTCAACATCAGTGAAGGTAAAGTTACTGGAGAGGATTTTGAGAGACAGGATCCATCTGCATTTGGAAAGGCAAGGAATGATTGGGGAAGGCCAGCAAGGTTATGTGCGTGGGAAATCGTGACACAAATTTAATTGAGTTTTTTGAAAAGTTGACTAAGAGGATTGACAAGGGCACGGGCAAAGTGCATTGTCCATATGAACTTTATCATTGTTTTTCCACGGTCCCACATGGCAGACTGGTCAGGGGGCAGAGATCACATGGGATTCAAGCTGAGCTAATCAATTGGATATAAATTTGCTTTTGAGGAAGGAGTTAGAAAGTTGAAGTGGAAGGTTGTTTTTTTCAGATTAGTGCCCTGTGACCAGTGGTGTGCTGTGGGGTACAGTGCCGGGTTCACTTTTGTTGGTTATATATTACAATTTGGATTTGAATGTACACACCAGGATTAGTAAGTTGTGCATGGCACCAAAATTCATGTTGGGCAGTGAAGAAGATTGTTTAACATTACAACATAATCTAAATCAACTGAGAAAAAGGGCAAAGAAATGGCAGATGGAATTTAGGGCAGCCCAGTGGGGCAGTGGTAGAGTTGCTGCCTTACAGTGTCAGAGACCTGGGTTCGATTCTAACAATGCGTGCTATGTGTAAGGAGTTTGTACATTCTCCCTGTGGCTGTGTGAGTTTTCTCCGGGTGCTCTGGTTTCCTCCCACACTCCAAAGACCTACAGGTTTGTAAGTTAATTGGCTTCAGTAAAATTGTCCCTAGAGTGTAGGAGAATGCTAGTGAATGGGGTGATTGCTAGTTGGCACGGATTCAGTGGGCCTAAGGGCCTGTTCCTGCGCTGTAACTCAAAATTCTAAATTCTAAACTCAAGGCAATTGTAATGCAATGCATTTTGGGAAGTTATACCAGGGCAGGATTTACACAGTAAACGGCAAAGCCCTGGGGAGTGTTATAGAATGAGGGACCTAGCATGTGCATGTAAAAAGTTCTCTAAAAGTAAGACAGAGGTAGAGAGGGTGGTGAAGAAAGCATGTGGCATACTGGTATCCATTGAACAGGATAATGAGTACAAAAGTTGGGGCGTAATGTTATAGTGTGCAAGAGGATGGTGAGACCATGTGTGGATGTGGCTCCGACGGACGAGAAGCCGAATGGAAGCCAAATAACCGAATGGAAGCAAAGTGGAAACGCCAACTAACCGAAAGGCTGCGTCGCCTAAAAGCACACTCACCGAAAGGCGGCGTCACCTACAAGTCAACGAACCGAATGGTGCTCAACAGAAAAGTGAAATAACGGACGTGACATTGCTGGGGGGCGGGACTTGTCAGCGATTGGTCCAGACCCCCACGTCCATCACATCACTGTGGAGGGAGGATGATTGTCCCAAACCTCCGCTCCACCTGACCCACAGCCCGCGGAGGATGGCCATGGGAGAGTGGGAGTTGTCACGAGGGATGCGCACCTTTGGCCGCTTACAACTTGGTGTTTGGGTTCAGATTCCTCCGTCACCTACGGCTTGTGTGGGAAAATGACCCCCACCCTCACGTCTCCTCCTTCTCTCCCCCCTCTTCTCTCTCTCCATTCTCTCTCTCTCCCACCTTCTCTCTCTCCCCCTCCCCTCTCTCTCTCTCTCCTCCTCTCTCTCCCCCTCCTCTCTCTCTCCTCCCTCTCTCTCCTCTCACTACCCTTCTCTCTTTCTCTCCCTATTCTCTCTCTCCTCCGTCTCCACTGGCGGGAGGGTGGGGGTCATTTTCCCACACAAGCCATAGGTGACTGGGCAATTTGAACCCAAACACCAAGTTGTAAGCGGCCGAAGGTGCACATCCTTCGGGACAGCCCCTGCTCTCCCACGGCTACCCTCCGCCTCATCTCCCCCATGCGGCCGCACTGTGACGGGCTGTGGGTCGGGTGGAGCGGAGGTGTGGAACAGGCTGGTCCCTCCGCCCACCCAGAGTCACTGACCGCGATGCACCACCATCGGACACCAACCCCCACCCGCACACCAGGGTGATCCCCCCAACCCCCACTCCGAGCCCCGGACTCTGACACCCACACTGGGTGATTCACCCCCACCCCGGCCGCGGGGACAGATGGCTCGCGGCATAGTAAATCGATTTTAAAAACATATGGGGGGACACATTCCCTGGCGGGCCGATGACAAGCGCGCATGACAACGAACAATTTTACCTCCTCCCACTCTCTCCCCCCCGACAACAAGAAGCACGTATTTATTACCGTCTGGTTGCTTGCGGAACGCACACAAGCTCCCACACACAAAACACCAGATAATCTGTAACTCAGCGGAACAGGCAGCATCTCTGGAGAGAAGGAATGGGTGACGTTTCGTGTCGAGACTCTTCAGACTCAGTCTTCAGCTCAAGAGTTTTGACTTTGTTTCCATTCGGTTATTTGGTTTCCACTTCTTTGCTTCGGCTTCTCATCCGTCCGCGCCACGTCTGGGTACCGGTGAGACCGAACCTGGGACATTGTGCCTAGTTCTAGTTACCGTTCTATAAAAGGTATGACTAAGCTACAGTGGGTGCACATGAATACTGGAGCGCATGAGTTATACGGTGAGACTAGATAGGCTGGGACTGTTTTCTGTGGAGTGAAGTAACATGGGGTGACCTTATAGAGGTCTGTAAAGACATGGGGGGCATAGGGATTGATGGTCACAGTCTTTTTTTAACCAGGATAGGGTTGTTCAAAACTAGGTATAGGTTTATAGTAAAAGGAAAAAGATTTAAAGGGGATCTGAGGGGTGGGTTTTTCTCAGTGTGGAAAACCCACCCCTCAGATCCTCTTTAAATCTTTTTCCTCTCTCAGAGGTGGGCATATGGTTCAAAGGTTCAAAGGTTATTTTATTGGTCACATACACCAATTGGTGTAGTGAAATGCTTCTTGCCAATGCAGCACAGAAAAAAAGGAATACAGACATAACAATGATAAAGAGATTTAAACATAAAAAACATCCCCACACACCCAAGAGATACTCATGCAATAATCTGAGATGCCTGTTTAATATAATGCATTCATATAAAACTGAAGAACAAGACATATCAATTATTTCATTAGACGCAGAAAAAGCTTTTGATCAAGTAGTATGGGACTACCTGGTTAAAGTATTGGAAAAATTTCAAATGCGAGAGAATTTAATCTCATGGGTAAAACTATTATATAACAGTCCCACTGCTAGAATATTAACTAATAACATGTTGTCTCTGAAATTTCAATTATCCAGGGGCAATAGACAAGGATGCTCACTATCCCCTCTGTTATTTTCTCTTGCAATAGAACCTCTAGCTGAAAGCATTAGAACACATCCGAACATCCATGGTTATAATACAAAATGTTCAAATAACAAAATATCATTATATGCAGATGATGTACTACTGTACATCACAAAACCACAAATCAGCATAACAAATATTTTAAATCTAATAGAGGAATTTTGATCCTTTTCAGGATATAGAATAAATTAGAATAAAAGTGAAATTATGACGATAAAACCTCAAGACTCAACACCTGCTAAAATTCCCTTTTAAATTGCTACAGAAAATTTTAAATATTGGAATCGATATTACCAGAAAATATAAATCTTTATTTAATGCAAACTATATGCCCCTACTTAACAAATTAAAGGCCCTGATTAAGTTTTGGAAAACTCTTCCAATGTCTTTAATAGGACGAATAAATGCTATAAAAATGATCTTTTAACCACAAATTTTATATCTATTCCAATCAATACTATCCTGGCGGGGAAATTTGCAAAGGCTACTGGGGAGACTTTAAACTAGATCAGTTGGGGGAGGGACTCAAATAGAGAAGGCAAGTAGTCCGTTTGTGAGGCAGGAGGCAGAGAAGAGAAGCAGTCAGACGCAACACGTAGGGAGGAAAGAAGAAAAAAATAACAAACGGAGAATAAGAAGTGGAGGGTTTCTTTTTTTTTTTTTTTTTTTTTTTTTTTTTTTTTTTTTTTTTTTTTTTGTTTGTTTATTTTTGTTAGAAGTAAGTACAGTAGTCTGGTACTTAAGTACCTAATACATAATACATAAATACATATTTTCATTCTTGTACAACTTCATATTTTTGGTGCAATAATAAAAGAACAGTGAGAGAAAAGAGAAATAAAGAGTGTCGGAATAGATAGACAAGCAAGTAGAAACAGAAAGTAAAAAAAAATAAAGGACAGAGGTGAGAAGTTAAAAGATTGAAAGAAAAGGAAAAAGTAATAAGAAATGAAAGATTAGGAGAGATCTACCTATCTCATATTTTTGCCCATTCGTCACCCAGTTCTGAACCATTTAATTTCTAAGGTTATGTTATGTTGCACCATATGCTTGTATAAAGTTGATAAACGGAGACCAAATCTTTAAGAATTGGTCTACTTTGCCTAGTAAGAGGAATCTCATTTCTTCAAGATGTAGCGTTTCAGACATATTTGAGATCCACATTTTGAATGTTGGCGTAGGTGCGTTTTTCCAAAATTTAAGTATAAGTTTTTTCGCTGTTATTAGACCATAATTAAGAAAGGCTTCTTGGAATATAGTTAGTTTACTTCCCTCTTCCATTGATCCAAAGATAATCAATTCAGTATTGGGGTTCAATTTTGTGTTAAATAGTTTTGTAAAAATTCCAAAAAATTTCATTCCAAAATGTATACAGTTTTGTACAAGAGACAAAGGAATGTGCTATAGTGGCATTTTGAGTTAGACATTTGTCGCAGATGGGGGAAACATTTGAAAATATTTTATTCAGTCTTGTTTTCGAATAATATAATCTATGTAAAATTTTAAATTGAATTAGGTTATGTCTTACATTCATTGAACATTTGTTTACATATAATAGATTTTTTATCCCATCTATCGTTCGGAATTTTTATCAATAACTCTTGTTCCCAGTCTCTTCTAATTGCTTCTGTCGTTGGTGTTTCTATATTTAGAATTATATTATATAAGTAAGATATTAAATTGCTTGATTCTGCCTTTCTATTCATTCCTTCCTCCAGTAGATCTGGGGTTAAAGTTTGATATCCTTGTATATACTTTTTCAAATAATCTTGAATTTGAAGGTATTTGAAATATTGATTACTTTTCAAATTATATTTTAGTTGTAATTGTTGGAATGATAAAAGTTTTTCCCATTTCATACATATCTCCCATCATTTTAATTCCTATTCTTTCCCAATGGGTAAACGTTTTATCAATAATGGATGGTTTGAATGAGGGATTATTAGCTATTGGAGAAAGAAGCGATAATTTTCTTAATTTTAAAGTTAATTTTATTTGTTTCCAAATTCGTATTATACTATGAATAATTGGATTCTTCTTGTATATTACATTGTTCAGTTTTATCGGGGAAAGAAGGATCGCTCCTATATTATAAGGGGAACAATCCTCTTTCTCCATTCTTATCCAATCTACCTGTTGGGCAGAACTGTCCAACCAGTAGATTATATTTTTAATATTCACTGCCCAATAATAATACAATAAGTTAGGGAGTGTCAGTCCCCCTGATTCTTTAGATTTACACAAGTGTTTTTTTTTTTATTCTGTGTGATTTATAATCCCATATAAAGTTTATAATATCAGAATCTAATTTTTTGAAGAATTTTTTAGGTATGTATATTGGTATTGATTGAAATAGGTACAATATTTGTGGTAAGAAGATCATTTTTATCGCGTTTATTCTGCCTATTAATGACATCGGCAGTGTCTTCCAAAATTTAATCAGCCCATTTAATTTAGTTAATAAAGGCATATAGTTTGCGTTGAGTAATGATTTATAGTTCCTTGTAATTTGGATGCCCAAATATTTAAATTTTTCTGTTGTAATTCTAAAAGGGAATTTCAACAGATGTGTCGACTCTTGAGGTTTTATCGTCATAATTTCGCTTTTGTTCCAATTTATTCTATATCCTGAAAAAGAACCAAATTCCTCTATTAAATTTAGTATATTTGGTATGCTAATTTGCGAATTTGTAATATATAATAATATGTCATCTGCATATAATGAAATTTTATTATTTGAGTGTTTGGTAATATACCCATGAATGTTCGGATGGCTTCTTATACTTTCAGCTAAAGGCTCTATCACTAGTGCAAAAAGCAGGGGCGATAACGCGCACCCCTGCCTATTGCCCCTTGCTAAGTGGAATTTCAGGGATAATATATTATTAGTCAGTATTCTAGCCGTCGGCTTATCATATAATAGTTTTACCCATGAAATAAAATTATCTCCCATATTAAATTTTTCCAATACTTTTGAATAAATATTGCCATTCTACTTGATCAAAAGCTTTTTCTGCATCCAATGAAATAATTGCTAGTTCTTCTTCAGTATTATGTGAGTACATTATATTAGACAACCGTCTCAAATTGTTTAAATGAGTATCTCTTTGGTATGAACCCTGTTTGGTCCGGATTTATTAGTTTACTAACATATTTACTCAATCTTCTCGCTAGGGTCTTCGTTAATATTTTTTGGTCTGTATTTAGGAGTGCAATAGCTCTATATGAGCCTGGTCTTCTAGATCTTTATCCTTTTTTGGTATAAGTGTAATAGTTGATTCAGTTAGTGTTTCTGGTAGTTTATTTTCTTTAAAAATGTATATATATAAATCTTGCAACCGTGGAGAAATTATTTCGTAGAATCTTTTATAGAATTCATTACTGAAGCCATCTGGTCCTGGGGTTTTGCCGTTCTTCAACGAACTAATTGTTTCTTCTATTTCCTGTAGTGTAATCTGAGCTCCTAATGCCTCTTGTTCCACCATATTTAATTTTGGAAGATTACAATTATCTAAGAAATTTGCAATTTGAGTATTATTTGCAGAGGTTTTCGATGTATATAAGTTTTGATAAAATTGAGCAAATCTTTTATTAATATCTTTAGGTAGTGTTAGTAATTCCCCTTTGTCTGATTTAATTTTAGTAATTGTATTTTCTGTGTCCCTTTTTTTCAGTTGGCGTGCTAAGAGTTTATGAGGTTTATCACCAAATTCAAAATTTTCTTGTTTTGTAATTTGAAATAATCTCATTATTCTGGCCGATAAAATTTTATTTAGTTTATATTTTAGTATTATTATCTTATTATGTTTATCTATAGTTGGTTCTTTGGCATTTTCTGAATCTAATTGTCTAATTTCTTGTTCTAACTGCAATTGTTCAGTATTATTCTTTTTATTTTGGAAAGCTTGATATGAGATTATAATTCCTCTAATAAATGCCTTAAAAGTTTCCCATAATAAAGAGGGTGAAATATCTGGTGTATCATTTGTCTCAAAGAAGAATCTCATCTGCTCTTTTAAATATGTGCAACCTTGTGAGTTATTTAAAATTTGGGGGTTAAACCTCCAAAACGAATTTTTATCGGGCATTCCTTCTAATTTTAAAGAAAAAGTTAACGGGGAATGATCAGAAATGATACTATTATGATATTTAGAATTATATGTATATGGAATTAGTTTTGTGTCCACTAAGAAATAATCAATACGTGAATATGTTTTATGTACTGTTGAATAAAATGAATATTCCCTACTTACTGGGTTAGCGATCCTCCATACATCTGTTATATTAGAATTTTTCATGTATGTATTTAGGAGTTCACTCGTTTTAGATTTTATGTTAGTCCTTTTTTGTTTTGCTGATTTATCCAAATATGGATCTAAAACACAATTCAAATCTCCCCCTATTATCACATTTTGATGATTAAGTTCTGAAATTATATCCAAAATTTTACTAAAAAATTGGGGGTTGTCAAAATTAGGAGCATAAATATTTATCAAAGTAAGTGGAGTAGAATAAATTTCTCCCGTAACTATGACGTACCTCCCCTCTTTATCTGCTATAGTATTCTTTAATTTAAATGGTATACCTTTACGAATGATAATAGCCGTGCCTCTAGATTTAGAAGTAAATGAAGAGTAGTATGTTTGCCCAATCCAATTTGCCTTCAATCTTATCTGTGTTTGATATTTCAGATGCGTCTCTTGTAAGAAAATAATGTCACTTTTTAAGGCTTTTAATTGGGCAAAGATCTTACCCCTTTTAATTGGTTCATTAGCGCCCCTTATATTCCAACTACAAAACGTGATTCCTCCAGTTTTATTTTGTTTATCGTCTTGCATTATGGATCATGTTAATACCTTTACTTCATATGGTGCAACCAAGAACCTTTATAACTCCAGATGAAGGATGATCATCCCCAGCTGTTAAGTTTTGTTGGCATCTCTCCTTCAGAATAAACCTTGAAAAAGACCAGAAAGTGTAGAGTCGTGAAAAGATAATTAACAAACAAAAAGTGATATTATAATATCCAAAAAATAAAGATATTATAATTAAAAACAAGCCACCAACAGGTGGTAGAAAAATTGTTATTGACTTCCGTAGATGTTTTTATATGTTTCGCTCTGCCCCCTTGACCAATTATTATTAATTGGAAGAGAGAGCGATACAAAGTTCAAAATTATATATATATATATATAATAAAACATACTCCAATAGCTAGATTAGAAATTTATCTTCCAGGAGGAAAAACAAAATAAAAAAGTAGTTTTCCAAATTAATTTATATATTTAAATATAACAGTAATTATGTTAATTATATATCCATATCTATCAATATGCCTAGATTTATTACAATTAAGTCTCAAACTTTTGTATCAGACAACAGCAGGTCCCAAGGGGTTAACCAAATTCAGACCCTTGGATAATTTCCAAGTATCTGAATCTCCTCCCCCCTTTACGCACGATCTAGATTAAGTCTACTGTATCCATAAAATGTGTTAGTATGTTATTAATACTACCTAATTTTATTAATTATATTTTATGTTAGTATGTAATTATATGTTTCTTAAATCGTATTCTATATTACACTATATTCTCAATTTATTTTCCCCGCCACAGTTTCTCTTCTTTGTCAGTCCTTTGTTGAAATGAAAACTTAAAATCCGACCTTGAATTAACATTCCAAAGATAAAGTCTAGACAGTGCCTCGAGGAAGATTCGCCATTTTAACAAGAGCAGTCTTTTTTGTATGTTAAAAAAAAAGAGACACAGTCCTTTCTTTGTCGCTTCTCCTCGATGTTATTGTAGGAGACCAACTCCTAACGATCAGTAGACCTCCTTTGTGATACTTTGTGCATATTTAAATGCCTCTTCTGGATCCGTGAATGCACGTTCAACATGGTTATAAGAAATTCTCAATTTAGCGGGATATACTATCCCATATCTTACTCCCGAGACCTCTTTCAGTAGTCTTCTCGTGTTTGTAAACTTATTCCTCTTTTCCATGACTTCAGCTGGAAAATCACGGAAGAATCTTAGTTTGTCTTCTCCAAACATCAAATTCCCTCCATATGGAATCTTTTTCATAATTCCTTCCAAGGTTGAAATGTCATAGAATTTCAGAATAATCTGTCTTGGGGGGGCAGTTAAGCTTGCTTGAGCCTTACGTCGGACTCGGTGAGCCATATCTATTCTCGGGGCTTCAGGCAGCTTAAGTACTTGTTTGAGTAAATTGGCAGCAAACTCCTGAAAGTTTTGTCCAATCTCCTTTCCTTCTTTTAATCCAATTATCCTCAAATTTTGTCTCCTTGATCTTGCCTCCAAGTCCGTGCATTTATACTTCATTTTAGCAAGCTCCCTCCCAATGATTTCTTGTTCCTGTTTTAGTCTCTTTATCTCCTTAGCCATCTCAGTTATCGTATTGTCCATTCCTTCCATAGCCACCTCAGTAGATTTTAGCATTGTATCCAGTTTTTTATTACAATCCTTATCAACCTGCTTAATTTTTTTATTTAAATCCTCCTCAACTTCGACCACACGTTTGGTTAAGTCATCAATTTTCCCCATCAGCGTATCATTACCTTGTTTAATTTTTTCAGAGAGGCTTTTGTCCAGCACGAGGTTCTCCTCTCGTATCAGTTTGAGGGTTTCTTAAATGTGTGAGCAGAGAGACAGAGGGGTGTAAAATGAGGATAGGAGCAATAGGTAGCGAGGTGAAAAGTGGCAGGAAAACAAATCCAGGGCAAAAATCTAAAAGGGCCACTTTTCAACATAATTGTAAAAGGGCGAAGAGTGTTGTAAAAACAAGCCTGAAGGCTTTGTGTCTCAATGCGAGGAGCTTTCGTAATAAGGTGGATGAGTTGAATGTGCAGATAGCTATTAATAATTATGATATAGTTGGGATCACGGAGACATGGCTCCAGGGTGACCAGGGCTGGGAGCTGAACATCCAGGGATATTCAATATTCAGGAAGGATAGACAGAGAGGAAAAGGAGGTGGGGTAGCGTTGCTGGTTAGAGAGGAGATTAACGCAATAGAAAGGAATGACATTAGCTTGGAGGATGTGGAATCGATATGGGTGGTGCTGCGAAACACTAAGGGGCAGAAAACGCTAGTGGGTGTTGTGTACAGGCCAACTAACACTAGTAGTGGAGTTGGGGATGGCATCAAACAGGAAATTAGAAATGCGTACAACGAAGGTAAAACCGTTATAATGGGTGACTTCAATCTACATATAGATTGGGTGAATCAAATTGGCAGGGGTGCTGAGGAAGAAAATATAAGAAAGTAAATTCCAAGGATTTCTTGGAATGTATGCGGGATAGTTTTCTAAACCAACATGTGGAGGAACCAACGAGAGAGCAGGCTATTCTAGACTGGATATTGAGTAATGAGGAAGGGTTAGTTAGCAGCCTTGTTGTACGTGGCCCCTTGGGCAAGAGTGACCATAATATGGTTGAGTTCTTCATTAGGATGGAGAGTGACATTGTTAATTCAGAAACACGGGTCCTGAACTTAAAGAAAGGTACCTTTGAGGGTATGAGACGTGAATTGGCCAAGATGGACTGGCAATTGATTCTTGAAGGGTTGATGGTGGATATGCAATGGAAGGCATTTAAAGACTGCATGGATGAACTACAACAATTGTTCATCCCAGTATGGCAAAAGAATAAATCAGGGAAAGTAGCGCATCCGTGGATAACGAGGGAAATCAGGGATAGTATCAAAGAAAAAGATGAAGCGTACAAATTAGCCAGAAAAAGCAGCCTACCAGGGGACTGGGAGAAATTCAGAGACCAACAGAGGAGGACAAAGGGCTTAATTAGGAAAGGGAAAATGGAGTATGAAAGAAAACTGGCAGGAAACATAAAAACTGACTACAAAAGTTTTTATCGATATGTGAAGCGCAAAAGATTAGTTAAAACAAATGTAGGTCCCTTGCAGTCAGAAACAGGTGAATTGATCATGGGGAACAAGGACAAGGCAGACCAATTGAATAACTACTTTGGTTCTGTCTTCACTAAGGAAGACATAAATAAATTGCCGGAAATAGCAGGGGATCGCGGGTCAAATGAGATGGAGGAAATGAGTGAAATCCAGGTTAGCCGGAAAGTGTTGTTGGGTAAATTGAATGGATTAAAGGCCGATAAATCCCCAGGGCCAGATAGGCTGCATCCCAGGGTACTTAAGGAAGTAGCCCCAGAAATAGCAGATGCCTTAGTGATAATTTTTCAAAACTCTTTAGATTCTGGAGTAGTTCCTGAGGATTGGAGGGTAGCTAATGTAACCCCACTTTTTAAAAGGGAGGGAGAGAGAAAACGGGGAATTACAGACCAGTTAGTCTAACATCGGTAGTGGGGAAACTGCTAGAGTCAATTATTAAAGATGGGATAGCAGCGCATTTTTAAAGTGGTGAAAGCATTGGACAAAGTCAGCATGGATTTACGAAAGGTAAATCATGTCTGACGAATCTTATTGAATTTTTTGAGGATGTAACTAGTAGAGTGGATAAGGGAGAAGCAGTGGATGTGTTGTATCTGGACTTTCAGAAGGCTTTCGACAAGGTCCCAAACAAGAGATTGGTATACAAACTTAAAGCACACGGTATTGGGGGTTCAGTATTGATGTGGATAGAGAACTGGCTGGCAGACAGGAAGCAAAGAGTAGGAGTGAACGGGTCCTTTTCAGGATGGCAGACAGTGACTAGTGGGGTGCCGCAAGGCTCAGTGCTGGGACCCCAGCTATTTACAATATACATGAATGATTTGGACGAGGGAATTAAATGCAACATCTCGAAGTTTGCGGATGACACAAAGCTGGGGGGCAGTGTTATCTGTGAGGAGGATGCTAGAAGGCTGCAGGATGACTTGGATAGACTGGGTGAGTGGGCAAATGCATGGCAGATGCAGTATAATGTGGATAAATGTGAGGTTATCCACTTTGGTGGCAAAAACAGGAAGGTAGACTATTATTTGAATGGTGACCGATTAGGAAAAGGGGAGATGCAGCGAGACCTGGGTGTCATGGTACACCAGTCATTAAAAGTAGGCATGCAGGTGCAGCAGGCTGTGAAGAAAGCGAATGGTATGTTGGCATTCATAGCAAAAGGATTTGAGTACAAGAGCAGGGAGGTTCTACTGCAGTTGTACAGGGTCGTGGTGAGGCCTCACCTGGAGTATTGCGTACAGTTTTGGTCTCCTAATCTGAGGAAAGACATTCTTGCCATAGAGGGAGTACAGAGAAGGTTCACCAGACTGATTCTTGGGATGGCACGACTTCCATATGAAGAAAGACTGGATAGACTTGGCTTGTACTCGCTGGAATTTAGAAGATTGAGGGGTGATCTCATAGAGACTTACAAAATTCTTAACGGGTTGGACAGGCTAGATGCAGGAAGATTGTTCCCGATGTTGGGGAAGTCCAGGACAAGGGGTCACAGTTTAAGGATAAGGGGGAAGTCTTTTAGGACCGAGATGAGAAAATCGTTTTTCACACAGAGAGTGGTGAATCTGTGGAATTCTCTGCCACAGAAGGTTGTTGAGGCCAGTTCGTTGGCCATATTGAAGAGGGAGTTGGATGTGACCCTTGTGGCTGAAGGGATCAGGGGATATGGAGAGAAGGCAGGTACAGGATACTGAGTTGGATGATCAGCCATGATCATATTGAATGGCGGTGCAGGCTCGAAGGGCCGAATGGCCTGCTCCTGCACCTAATTTCTATGTTTCTATGTTTAATACCAATATACTTACCTGAAAATTAAAAAAAAACTGGATTCTGATATTACAAATTTGATATGGGTCTATAAATCTCATAGAATTCAAAGAAGACATTTGTGCAAACCTAAAGAATTTGGTGGATTAACGCTCCCTAATTTTTTGTATTATTATTGGGCAGCAAACGTCAAAAATGTGATTCACCTGTTGGACCACTCTGCCCAGCGGGTGGATTGGACAGTAATGGAGAGAGAGGATTGCGCCCCTTTTAATATAGGAGCAATCCTTCTCTCACCAACAAAACTGAATAATACAATATATAGTAAAAATCCAATTATTCATAGTACTATTAGAATTTGGAAACAAATAAAATTAGACTTATTAGACGAAGCAATGAATATAAAGGCGGATTCAACTAATTTAATATCATACTTGTATAATATTATTCTAAATATAGAAATACCATCATCTGATAGAATTAGAAGAGATTGGGAACAAGAACTGGCTATAAAGATCTCGAAAGAGAGTTGGGATAAACATTTTCTATATGTGCACAAATGCTCGATCAATGTATGACAAATTTTAATCCAATTTAAAACCTTACATAGACTATTATTCAGATACCAAAATAAGTAATTTTTTTCCAAATGTATCCCCAATTTGTGATAAATGTCGATCCCAAGAAGCAACCATAGCGCATTCCTTTGTTTTTTGCATAAAAATCCAAAATTTCTGGAATTAAATCTTTGAAATTTTTACAAAATTATTCAAAGTAAAACTGAAACCGAATGCAAAATTGATTATTTTTGGAACAATGGAAGCCAGCTTTGAGCTGACTTCGTTCCAAAAGAGCTTCCTTAATTATGGCTTAATAATGGCAAAAAAACATATACTTAATTTCTGGAAAAACTCTCCCGCACCAACGATAAAAATGTGGATTTCAAATATGTCCGAAATGTTACACCTCGAAGATATGAGATTCCTACTAGCAGGCAAATCAGACCATTTCCAAAAGATTTGATCTCCATTTATCGACTTATTACAAGCATAGGGTGCAACATAACTTTGAAAATAAATTGTATCAGGACTTGGTGAGGGGTGTGTAAAGATACGAAGGAGGTACATCCCTTTTATCTTATCTTATTTTACTTTCTTATATTTTCTGTCTTCTATTTCTTTTCTTTCTTTTCCCTTGGTTTTCTTTTTTATTCTTTCTTGTGTCTTACGCTTCTATGGGTTCTTCCTGATCACTCTCTCACGCACTTACTATCTTATCTACCTTTCTCTATTCTTCTTCTTCTTAAAGTTTAAAATAAGAGGTGGTACAGGAAATGTATTATGTTATTTTTGGCTTATATGATTGTAATGTACATAAGATTGTAATAAAGAAAATTTAAAAAAAAAACAAAAAAAACCAACAATGGTTCCCATGTTGAGGGAAGGCACAATGTCCAGTGTCCACTCCACAGACCCACGGCTCTGCGATGTTTTTTATCGGCGGTCTTTGTACAGCTCATCGCCAAAGCCGAGGTTCCGGCCGGTCCCATCAGGAAACGCTGCTCCAGGCCCGCTGGTAGGCCGCGAGGACGGGTCGAAGATGCAGCCCAGAGAAAAGCTGCCTCTCCGACCAGGTAGGGACCAGGAAAAGCAGTTTCCCCCTTCCCCCCCCCCCCCTCACATAAAAAAGAATACACCCCAAACAAAACACTGTTTACACACTGAAAATAAAATAAAGAAGTTAAAAGACAGACAGCTGCAGGCTGGGCAGCCATACCAACTGGCACCCCCGACGGGAACAAACTGCCAGCTAAATTGGTAGTAGCGGGAAGAATTACAATGATTAACAGAGATTTCAACAGGTTCATGGAGAGGAAAATTTCAGAGGGACATAGACCAAATGCAGGCTCATGAAGGTACCTTGGTCAGCATAGGTGTGTTCAGTCATACCATCTATTTGCGTCGAGTATAATTCAAATGGAATGCATCATAACCAGTGCTAAGGGTGGGAATTTCATCAGTTTGGAAATTTATCGTAGAGGTGGTATGGAAATGTTGTGTGCCTCAACCACAAGTGTACATTTAAACGTGGTAAGTATTACGAATTTTAGCTTGTTCTTTGTAAAAAATAATTTCTTTATAGATTACATTTTTAGTCTAAAAGTTCACAAATTTCAAAAGGTAAATTCCCCTTTAATAGGAAGGGCAATTAAAAATTAACTATTAAGAAAATAGCAACTTGAAATAATGGAACATATAAAACAAGATTTATTAGAAATGGCCTTTCTTTAGAATTTCCTTATCTCCGTTCTAAATGGCCTACCCCTTATTCTTAAACTGTAGCCCTGGTTCTGGACCCCCCCAACATCGGGAACATGTTTACTGCCTCTAGCGTGTCCAATCCCTTAATAACCTTACATGTTTCAATAAGATCCCCTCTCACCCTTCAAACTTCCAGTGTATACAAGCCCAGTGGCTCCATTCTATCAACATATGACAGTCCCGCCATCCCGGGAATTCACCTGAACCTCGTGAACCTACACTGCACTCCCTCAATAGCAAGAATGTCCTTCCTCAAATTTTGGAGACCAAAACTGCACACAATACCCCAGGTGTGGTCTCACTAGGGCCCTGTACAACTTCATATGTACCTCTTTGCTTCTATACTCAACTCCTCTTGTTATGGCCAACATGCCATTAGCTTTCTTAATGGTACTCTGCTGTACTTGCATGCTTACTTTCAGTGAGTGATGAACAAGGACTCCCAGATCTCGTTGTACTTCCCCTTTTCCCAACTTGACACCATTCAGATAATAATCTGCCATCCTGTTTTTGCCACCAAAGTGGATAACCTCACATTTATCCAAGATACCTCAAGCTTGCACAGGCTCGTTATAACAGCGCATGAGCCTACAGATTGAAATGGATAAGTACCATTAGATGGGGATATGTAGGTGGAATGGAAGATTGGACTGGGCGGTAGGAACGGGTATAACCCTTTTGAAATGCTGAAAGTCGAGAGGAAGGAAAGGTGGTGGAATCTTGATGGAGGTGGCAGAAATTCCAAAAGACGTACATTGAATATGGAGAATGGTGGGGTGGAAGGTGAAAATCAGGGGATCTCGGTTCTTGCTCCCTACAGGAGGAGAATAAGAGCGAATAGAGGTGTGAGTGATAGCTATGATGCAATTAAGGGCTCTGTCAAGTATGATAGAGGGGATGCCACAGTTAGATAGATATTTCAGAGGCACTTGTGTGGAAAGTCCCATCATCCTGGAGTCATAGTGTCATAGAGCTAATGAGTATGGAAACAGACCCTTGGTCCATGCAATACCACCTGGTCCATGCAAACCAAGTTGACATTCTGGGCTTCTCCCATTAGTCCGTATCTGTCCCAAAGCCCTTTAACCCCTTCCTATCCATATATGTGTCTAAATGTCTCCTTAAATCATAATTGTATTGCCTTCCAAAGCTTCCTCTGGCAGCTCATTCCAGATATGGATTACCCTCTGAGTGAAAAGATTGTCCATGAGGTCTCGTAAATATCTCCCTTTCATCCTATGCCCTCTAGCTTCGGAATCCTAAATCCTTGAAAAACTCTAAGGACAGCACGGTGGTGCAGAGGTAGAATTGCTGCCTTAAAGCACTTGCAGCACCAGAGACTCGGGTTCGATCCCAATTATGGCTGCTGTCTGTACGGAATTTGTACGTCCTCCCTGTGACCCCGTGGGTTTTCTCTGAGGTCTTCGGTTTCCTCCCACACTCCAAAGACGTACAGGTCTGTAGGTTAATTGGCTTGGGTTTGTATGCTTGGTATAAGTGTAAATTGGCCCTTGCTTGTGTAGGCTTGTGTTAGTGTGTGGGGATCGCTGGTCGGTGCGGACTCGGTGGGCCGAAGGGCCTGTTTCCCTGGTGTATCTCTAAACTAAACTTTATGCATGGCCCTCATGATCTTGCCACCTCAATGAGATAACGCTTCAAAGCAAACACAACAGGGATGGAGGAATTTGCAGTCCTTAGAGGAGGCTCAATGGGGGAGGTGGAGATACCTTCCTGAACTGTGGCTTTCCCTCTGTCATAATTGTAGGGCTCTTGACTGCATGTCATCTGGTTCTATTTTCTGTACCATTGCTCTCACCCCCTCTGCTGGAGAGAGAATAGGTAGAGTTCCTCTGCTCCTCACCCTCCACCCCACGGCCCCCCACATTCAACGGATCATCCCATGCCATTTCTGCCAGCTCTAACTAGTCTGTCACTTGCTGGTTTGGATTTTGTGGCTACAAGTGACAAATATGTTTCATAAAAGTGTGGCCAGGAAACATTGGGTGTCACGCTCACACTCGTATGGAAAATTCCTTATTTTTACCCTTGTGCCAAGAAATGGCTGCAGTCTACAAGGAACTCCTGTTACTTTTCTGAAGTATCATACTCAGTAAGACATGTCAATTATTCTGTATTATATATTGCTTACAGGAGTTGGATGCCTTTGAGCCCTATCCAATTGAGATATTGCCAGCCAAACTTTACATGGGTGACTACAGACAATCCTGTAACAAACAAGTCCGGAAAGATCTGAAGATCAAAGCATATATCAACCTCTGCCACGAGAAAGTGATAGAGTGAGTTATTGCGTAGATGTTCTTTACTCTCTTTCAGAATGTGCACATTCTGAGGCTTGGTACGTAGAAAGTCATTGATTTATGCCTTGTACTGCTGGTAAATCTTTACTGTACAAAAAATAACTGTGGAGTAGACAATGATGGGGTTTGAAATGTAGGAACCTTGCAGTATCTTTGAACGTATGAGCCTTCAGATCATCCACTGAAGGTATCTACTTACACTTGAGAATCAACAGAAACCTCTGCAACCTTGCATGTCGTAGACCCAAGACAAAAATGCAGTAGATCCTCATCGGGTAGTTACTTCAAGCATCCCATACAATGAACTCCTCCAGCAGAAAATGGAATGATCCTGTGAAGTCTGTAATAGTTTGATTTGATCGTCACAGAGATGAGCACCATGGCCCAGGATACAGATGTACCATTATTATGTTGGTACTGGCAGGATACTTTGTTTTCCTCCCATATCCATGTGGTGTACCGGCATCTTAATTGGTGATTGTAAATTGGTAATGATTTATTATTGTCACATGTATTGTACACATTATATACAGTGAAAAGCTTTTGTTAGTGTGCTATCCAATCAAATTAGATAATACTATATATGAATACATTTAAACGTGCGCCAGGTAGTACAACAGGTAGAACAAAGAGAACAATACCAGAGTGCAGACTATAGGTTTTCAGCATTGTGGCGTCACAGTTCCAGAGAGAAAGTCCAATGTCCACAATTATGTAGATTGCGAAATCGTGACTGCACCCTCGTTTATGGAATGACCTTACAGAAGTCTGACAACAGAGGGGAAGCTGTTTCTGAGTCTGGTGGAACGGCTGCCATGTTTTTGCATCTTCTGCCAATGGGAGCATGGTATAGATAGAATGACTGGTATGGAAAAGGTCCATGATTTTGTTGGCTGCTCTCCTTAATGTAGATAATTGGCAGAAAAATGGAAAAGAGAGTTGTGGATATGTGAACGAGAATAAATTGGAGGGCTCCCAGGAAATTAGGAGTGAGGTAATCCGACTGATGGGATTGCTTTGTTGGGGCCTGGCCTGAACCTGATGGGCTGAACCTCCAGCATTAAGGGGAGCATTTTGCCTCACAGCTGTTTTTGGTTTAGCAGGGAATGGAGGGGTATGGATTATGTGCAGGCAGATAAAAGTGGGCCATGCATCATGTTCGACATGTACATTGTTGGCCAAAGGACCTGTTCTTGTGTTGTACTGTAATGGATTCTGTAAATAGATATCAATAATAGTATTGGCTCATGATGTATTTGATCATGGCCTCAATGGCAACAAAAGGTCTGCAATCTGTCTCGGATTACCTATAAAAGGCAAGAGGAAAATTGGTCTGCTAAAATAATGTGGATTACTATGTAAATATGATTATCGGTGAGCCTGGCATCAGCTCTGTCCACATTTGATATCCACACAGAACAACAGTAGCATGGGAGCGATTTCTCTGCATGGTTGATTGGTACCAAAAGTACTTACAGGGAAAGTGATTTTTGTTTTAACAAAAACATATGACCATGTATTGATTTGTTCATTCATCCTACGACATGTCCATGTACTTCTAGCATTTTTGCAACATAACATACTGGTAGTACTAACATGCTAACAAATTGTCCTAAAATACAAATGTGTGTACAACCTCAATTCACTACATTAAGAAACAATTGCTTCACTCTTTTTATCTTTTTTTAGCTTGGAAGAAGATGAACCCACTGCAGTTTTACACATAACTTCTTCAAATTCCACTGATTTCTCTGCCCATTTTCCAATGATCTGTAATTTTCTCGGTGAGTTAATTAATAGCTCTGCAAATTTTTAATTTATTTTGTAGCAAGCTAAGGATATATGTTAATACAAGGAAATATTATAACCTTGAACAAACACATTTTTATTCTTTTGATTGATGAGCCCTGCAATCTATCCTAAAATTAATGTAAATTTGGGAGATGCGTTAACAGAAACTGCTAAAAATGGATCAGTTAGACAGGAAGTATATGCAGAGAGAAAAACAGTTAATATTTCAAGTCAATGAGCTTTTCCTAATGCCTCTATTTTTCTGCATCCTTACAGGCGTCCTTAATGTGCTGAATATTTATGAATTTTCTTTTTTATTTTAAATTTCCAGCATTTGCTTTTGGATTATGGAAGTTAAACATGTTTTTCAAGCCAAAAAGCTTAATTGCAGCTATTTATACATAGCTGGTTTTTGTTACAATTTTTTGTGCTCTTCAGCGAGATCAATGCCAGGGGATAGAATGTTAACCATTTCATAAACCAAGAACTACCTCATGAAACTTGAAAAATGACTGCAAATCATCCCAGCAATGTTACTGGACTTAATCCCATAATTTAAGAATTTAAGTTTATATTTTCACGGGAACGGTTTCAGGAGAGCAATATGTTTTTAGGCAAGTAATATTTGGTGTTTGACCATTTACCAGATATATTCATTCTAAGGCTGTTAATTAAAATTGTTTGTATTAAAAGGGTGAGTGGTTGGATCATTTTGATCCTTCTTCTAAGAGATGCCATTTTGTGGACAGTTGCATAACAGGGTCATGCCATTGGTGGCAAAGGCTGATTCATTATCAGGGTGTTGTGAACTTTGGCACATTTATGGATTTATCTGCAAATACTTCTGCTCCTAATCTTGTGACAGGGAGCAAGTCTTCAAAGAAACAGCTAACAGTGACTGGGCTGCTTTCTCAATATCTAGGATGAAGACTTCCCACTACTTTGGAAAATTGTTCCTACATCTACCTTTGCATCAATAATGTACTGAGTAATTCTATGGGGCCCATGGAGTTTTGTTGCCATTGAGGCCATGGAATTTGGCGCAAATGCTTAAATTCTTTCATTAATAACCAGGGCATTGCGCAAAAGAATGATATATATATTTTAGCAGCTTCTCAGGATCTTCTGATCTTCACAGCCTTGCACCATACATCTAAACGTCTTGAGAAGTACTGTCTAAATGCTTGGATGTTTGGTACAAAACAATCCATTTGTGTACTAGATTCTAGTACATTCAAGTAACTAAAAGAATCCTTAAACATCAATGTGGTATTGTCCAAATAACCTATATTTTTAAAGTAAAGTAATATTGGACGATGAATAAATATTGGCTGCAATGATCAACCCCAAAACATCTTCAAAACAAAATGCAATGATAACTCTTCAGCTCGTCTGAGAATGTAACACCCCTTACAAAGAACATGTCTGACAGTCTATATTCCCTGGCTATCACGTCTAAAATACATTACCATCATAATGTTTAAAAGATAATTTATAGAGGTGAACAAGATCATGAGAGAAATAAATTGGGTAAATGCACCTTTTACCTAGAGTACGGGGATTGAGAACTAGAGGATATAGGTTTAAGGTGAGAGGAGAAAGATTTAATAGGAACCTGAGGGGCAACTTTTAACACGAAGGGTGATAGGTGTATGGAATGATCTGACGGAGGAGGTAGTTGAGGCAGATTGTTCAATAAATATTTAAACAGGTACATGGCTAGGAAATAATTTGAGGGATAAGGGCTAACTGCAGGCAGGCGAGACTAGTGTACATGAGGCATATTTGTCAGTATGGGCAATTTGGGCTGAAGAGCCTGTTTCCATGCTGTAATTAAGGAGTGCTGCAGTTCAGGGCCATATCTGGATTATTGAACTAGGTCCCCACATTCTTCTGATCCTGAGGCAAGTGACTACAAGTAAATCAAGCATAAACCAGGCAACTCAGAAATATAGATTTGATACCTTTGTTATGAGGAAGTATAAACTTTGCACAGTGTAAAAAGGTTGCAGCAATATTTAGACAATCAAGCACATTAATAACCATTTGTTTCAGCGGCATACCAATGTTTAAGTTGTCATGGAAACGGTTTTCAAATGGGAATTCACCCCACCTCCCATACCACTAAACCCAGATCATTACGGATGGAACTCCATTGCAATCTTTGTCAAAAGGGGGAGGCTCCTGCAGAAGCAGAATCTATGTAATCTGGGCCTTCTCATTAAAGTCACCAAAACCCTAAAGCACATTTCTCTCTCTGCCTTTGATGGCTGCTTTCTATTTAAAAACACCGAGTTCTCGAGGACCACGCATTAGCTTAGCCTCTTACTTTTCATACTGGCCTCCAAGCATATTGTGGGTCCCAGTAAGATGAAAAAAGCAGAAGCATCCAAGGTATCACTTACTCCACTTCAACCAGGGAAGTGTTGTGCAAGTTACAGCTCAACGTTTTATACAAATTTCATCTTTGAGTCCTTGGGGGTATCTTGATGTAATGATACAAACAAGTAACTTCAGGATCTATAATTCTACTACTATCCATAATGTATGCTGATGATTTTTGAACTATACAATTATAAAGCAAGTTTGCATGAAGTAATTATTGCAACTATTTGATACCTGACTTCAAGAGGTTCTGGAATGACACAATGTTACTTTCTTATTACACACAGATGAGCATTTGAGCAAAGGTGTTGCGTGCGTAGTCTCCACAAAAGGTATAAGTCGCTGTTGTACTGCAGTGATGGCCTACCTCATTCATTCTCAGAGACTTCCACTGAAGGTAAATAAGAGAATTGTATAAAAATAATTGATATGTTGGAACCAACAGCCACCCTGAACTGAGAGCTATACGACAGAACCACTGTTGAACTGTCTGAATAATATTATTGCTGCCATCCTGAATGAAGGTGGGGAGGCAATATTTGCTGATTATCAGGTCAAAATAACAATGGAAATAAGACAAAAAATCAGGTGAAGAAATATTGAGTTTCCTTCTCCTCAGACTACCAAGTGTTTTCAGCATTTTCATTTTTATTTCATATTTCTGGAATTGGCAGTTTGTTTACTTTCCATCACTAACAATGCTGCTCCGTCAGACCATAGCCCCAGAACTATTTCCCTTTTAATGAAATTGGTCATTATGTATATTAAATCCCTTCTGAACGCAGCATTTCAGACCAGCAGTAGAATGGCTGAGTTAGTAAGCACAAGCATGGTGGAATAGGAAAACAAAATCATAATCTTTTCTCCAATGAAGCGCTATCTACTTTCATAAGAAACAATTATTTTATGGTAACTAGTTCACCAGGTTAAATGCTTTTTAATTGGAACCTTTTTTTAATCCATTAATCCATCGAGGGAGTAAACATTTCTTCTTATTTCTACATTTTGAGATTGAATTTCCATTTTCCTTTTTAGAATATTTATAATGTCAAATCCTCTTTGTTTTTCAAGATGGAACTAAAGGACTTAGTAATAAGGAGTTGAGATCAGTGAATCCTAGTCAATTCCTACAATTTAGCTTGACCATCATAGCTCGTTTGCAGTGATTACCTGAAACTGTATCAACCTCACTTCTAGTTCAATTCTCATAAGTCTGGGTTAGCATCAGCATTTGAGGTCTTATCAGGTCTATCATTGATAGAGTGGGATGAGACCAGTATAAAATCGTGAAATCTCGCAGAACCAAATTACTAATCCAATTAGAGGAATTAGCTGTTTGGACAGATGGCCAAAGAAAGTTTACAATTCAAAGAAATATTACTAAATAATAATTATCTGTGGGAAAGGTTCTAGAAGGGGGGCAGGTGCGCAATTTACTGCACTCTCTATTCTCCCCCCCCCCCCCCCCGCCCCACCCCCCCATCACATATGAACCCCACTATGGCTGCATAATGAAGCCACCACAGCTTTCGTAATAGTTTTATGAGATATAGGCAATGTACTTTGTTTTACTGCTCTCTTTTGAAACCTGAGTTTGCACGTGTTAAAATGTGCCTCAATATTCCTTTTCTTTAGGATATATGGGCACACATAGAAATGTGTAAAGCAACCATTCGGCCACATCGTAATTTTGTACATCAACTTTCTGCATGGGAGGAATTTATCCTAATGGAAAAGATCACCGATATCTCTGATCCTTATTACTGAAATAATAGACTATTATTGTCAAAACAAAACTTGGAAATATTTTTTTTTAAATGAGTCAATGATTTAATAGCTCGAAAAGTACCTCAAATATTATCTAATTTATAATGCAGCTGTAATTTAAATTCCCTTCATAATTTCTAATTGTATTGTCACTTATGACCACAGTTTATTGTTATTTGAATTTACATATTTCTGCAGATTTTACAGTTTAAAAGAGTGGTTAACAAAAGGCATATCATATTCAATGTCAACATGTTACATAAAAATGCAATGAGCAAGGTCTATTCAATATATAATCTCCCTGACATTCATACATCCATAAGTATTTTGGTGAGGTATTTCAGCAAGTGTGGGATATCACACCCAAAACTGGGGCACACACTACTTGCTATGAGTCTTTCTCTGATATTGGAACACTTACATTAAAGTTTACCAGCCTCTGATTCCTAGTAGAAAATAAAAGCAACTTGGAGGTCAACCTGCTAACAACCTGCTGAAGCACAATACCCGGCCATTGTCCATGTTGCACTTCTCGACACGGGACCCTGGTCGCTATCCAACTTATCCTTCCCAACTAAAGCATCTGGTTGCTGTCCAGGTCACCCTTCCAAGATCTAGTCACTGTTGTCTTTCCCAACTCATGACCCTGGTGGCTAAGAGATTTTTTTTTTTCAGTAAAGCTGTGCCAGCTGTTAATGCAGCTGCCTCGTTGCACTTTTGTTGAGTTTAACATTTGGCCTAAGCAAGCAGGAATTCAAGTCAAACTACATGACCCAGCAACACCTTTGATTCATTTTTAATACATCACGCAACCACGATTTCAAGTGGGAAAATGGAGTCTCAATTATTTTCTGAGTTACATTTTGTGCCTGATAATGCAACGTTCCCCAGCTATCTCTTCTGACTGTTCCATCTTTATTTCATTTGTTTGTGGTAAAAGCCAGAGTAAACTACACAACGGTTACAAAGTTGTTATACTATAGAAACATGGAGCACAGAAACAGGCACTTTGGCCCACCAAGTCCACACTGACCATCAAGCTCCAATTAATCGTACACTGATCCTATTGCATTCTTCTTTATTCCCATCAACTCCCCTCAGATTCTAATACTCACCTAAACATAAGGGACAACTATATTGGCCAATTATCCTATTGATGCATTAGTCCTTGGGATGCAGGAGGAAACTCACCTGGTAACAGTGATAAAGTGCAAACTCCACACAGAGAGCATCAGATGTCGGAATTGAACCTGGGTTCCTGAAGCTGTGAGGCAGCAGCTCTTCCATCTGTCCCACTTCGTCAGCCACAATACCATTCTGTAAATACACTGATTCTAGATGCATTGTGGTGTTTTGATTGAAACGTCCCTGAGTTTGTCTGCATTTTTGAAGAGCTGTTTAATATCTGTTTCATATCAGCAATGATTTGATCATTAGCTTTTGTGATGATTTGGGGAATTAATCCAGACATTCTGGAATCCAGCCTGTCAGATTCTTTGGATAGTCAAAAGATAGAGATCCAATAAAAATAAATAAATAATCTTATTAAATACACATCAGCCCTCTCAATCTTTCCTATCGCAATGTGTAAATCACACAATACTCGATACTGAGGGTCTGAAGATAGGTCCAAAGCCGAAATATTGTATGTCCATTTCCCTCCACAGATGGAAAGGAATGTTTATTGGCAGGTGTCAACCTAGAAACCTGCAGGAGGAGGTCAACTGTACTTACATTGATGGGAATGGCAGGCCAAACAATAAGGCTTAAACAATAATAAGTTTGTGGCCCACATACCTGGAAATTGATCAAAATGTAATTACCCAGCATGTCATGAGCAAATTGAGAAGGCCATATGATGTTGAATGGTATGCTTGCCATCAATCGGGGCAATAAGTACAAGTGTCAGGAAATCATTTTATAGCTTCTTAACACTTTGGTTAGTTCACATTTGGAATATTGTGTGCAGCTCTGGTCGCCCCATTACAGGAAGGATGTGGAGACTTTAGAGAGGGTGCATAACAGGTTTTCCAGAATGCTGAGAAAAACACAAATGCAGCATGTGGAGAGGAAATGGACAGGCAACGTTTTGGGTCAGGAAAACAAAAGGAAATGCACATTAGTCAGGAAATGGTTAAGAAAGAACTGCAGATGCTGGAAAAATCGAAGGTAGACAAAAATGCTGGAGAAACTCAGCGGTGAGGCAGCATCTATGGAGCAAAGGAATAGGTGACGTTTTGGGTCGAGACCCTTCTTCAGACTGATGTGGGGGTGGGGGGAGAGAAAACCTTCTTCAGTCAGGAAATGGTGTTGGGTATACTGATGGGACTGAAGGTGGATAAATCGCCAGGACCTGATGGTCTGCATCCCAGGGTACTCAAGGAGGTGGCTCTAGAATTTGTGGATGCATTGGTGATTATTTTTCAATGTCCTATAGATTCTGGATCACTTCCTGTGGATAGGAGGGTAGATAATGTTATCCCACTTTTCAAGATGGGAGAGACAAAGCAGGGAATTATAGACCAGATAGCCTGGCATCGGTGGTGGGGAAGATGCTGGAGTCGATTATCAAAGATGTAATAGCGTCGCATTTGGATAGCAGTAACAGGATCGGTTCAAGTCAGCATGGATTTACAAAGGGAAAATCATGCTCGACAAATCTTCTGGAATATTTTGAGGATGTAACAAGTAAAATGAACAAAGAGGAGCCAGTGGATGTAGTGTACCTGGACTTTCTGAAAGCCTTTGATAAGGTCCCACACAGGAGATTAGTGGGCAAAATTAGAGCACATGGTATTGGGTGGAGGGTATTGATATGGATAGAAAATTGATTGGTAGACAGGAAACAGAGTAGGGATTAATGGGTCCCTTTCAGACTGGCAGGCAGTGACTAGTGGGGTGCTGGAAGGCTCAGTGCTGGGACCGCAGCTATTTACAATATACATTAATGATTCAGATGAAGGAATTAAAAGTAACATTAGCAAATCTGTAGATATCACAAATCCGAATGGCAGTGTGAACTGTGAAGAGGTGCTATGAGGAATAGATGAGGGAACTTTATGTAGTATTGACCCATTTATTAGGAGCAGTGTGGGCATGTGATCAGTTCCAGTTGTCATTTGATATTAAACATAGAATATCACCCAAATGGCAGCCAATAAATAGCTTTTGCGTGCTGTAAAATCCACCTCCATTTCCACCCACAATGCACATGTGAATGGTCTCCCTTTGCCTTGTCCTATAGTTATTCCACTGTGTTCAGGCTTTAGTTTGAAGCAGAGACCTCAAGAGCAAAGTCCTCAGGTCATGAGTTAAGTGTCCTCTGGCACACACTTGGCACAGGATTACCAACAACAGTTCTCAATCCCCAGTGGTCTAATAAATCTCCTCCTTCCCCTTTTGATATTTTTATTTATGCCCGGTATGGACTTATTACTTGTTTGAACTATTCAAATTTATGAAACTTTAACCATGAAGCTCAGGAAGCAAATTATTATTGTTAATCCAGATATTGTAGGTATCTTACAAAACTTACCTTCAGCGGTGCTGCAGTTCTGTCACTGGCCTTGTGCGCGACTTTGGCGCCTTTGAGGGGGGGGGGGGCGGGGTTAAAATACGGTTTTCCAATGCCTTCCGGAGTTATATTTTCTCGGAGTGCAAGCTTTTTCTGGAGATTCGTTTCGACTGCCAGTAAGTGAATTTTTTTTTTTTTTTAATAAATCGCCTGACTATTTCAGGATTTTACGTAGGGGACAGGTAAAGGAAAGCTGTTTATTTTTTCATATAAACTTGCTATTTTAGATTACCTTAATCAACATTTCATGTTGCGAAACGGTGATTTATTCCCCATACGAACCGGCAGTATTTTTCCTGCCGATATGGGGTTTAAATTCACCGCAACCGCAACGTTCCAATCCATCACGTTCCAGAAAATCCCACTCGCAAGCTGATTTAAATGGCCAGTAATTTACGGGCATTAAACACCAAATTCCTTCCTTCAATTTGGCCTATAAATTCATAACAATGAGATCTAAAAATCATATTATATTGTGAATTCTTGTGTGAATGTTATTTGGACACTTAGGCTTTTTAAAAAATGTTAATATTTTCTTAAGAAATGGATAGACGTTTAGATCTAGTAATTGAATTTTGTAATTAGCTCCAATTGGGTAACTAATTATATGCTTTAATTTCAGGTCATCCATTTAAGATTGTTTCATATTTGTTTTAGAATGCTTCAATCCAAAATAACAGAAAATTTCTTTCAGTTCTCTTAATTTTTAAGAAAGTTATGGGCTTTTGACTTTCCTCGATCACTTTTGTGTTAAGTGAATGGAAAAGCAGTAGGGAACAAGGTGCTAATTTCCGACTATGAAAATCGCCATAACTTTTTTAATACTGAAGATATGAAAGTGAATTAGGTGTCAAATTAAACTTCTTTTTATGCTTTATCTGATGGGATAAATTGCAGACTTGATTTTTAAAATCTCAAAATTTTGTAACATTGCTAGATATTGTTCCAATAAATTTGCTGCATATTTCCCATTATGTGATGCCCAGAACTATACAGGTATTAATACGGGTAAACAGCATTAATAGATATAAAGTTGAATACTTCCCAATCATTATTTCACGCTGCTTTATACTTTCTGGTTTGAGCCACGCAATGCTGTGTTAGTGCCTCGATCTGTTTGGCCGAGAAGCCTTGCTTCCCATTTGCCTGCAGATACCACTTATCACCTGTAGAGGTCTCAGCACTGCAAAGTATACTGGATTAGTGAAGGTACACAAAAAGCTGGAGAAACTCAGCGGGTGCAGCAGCATCTAAGGAGCGAAGGAGATAGGCGACTCCTTCGCTCCTTAGATGCTGCTGCACCCGCTGAGTTTCTCCAGCTTTCTGTGTACCCTCGATTCTCCAGCATCTGCAGTTCCTTCTTTAAAACTGGATTAGTGAAGATCGCCACTGAAGCTCAGAGTCTGGACCTTTGGTTGCCCTTTCTTCCCTGCAAACTAATTTTTAGGCGATAATCTTACTCAAAACAGTTTAGTGGCTCATCCAGGTCATAGCATACATTCGAATGGGACACCAACAATTTGTCAGCTTTCCAATTATTGTATATACTAATTTTAAATAGCATGCCTAGGATTTATCCCAAGCAGGTCAACCATTTGCTTTCTAATCTATTTTATAACCTTTTTGTGTGGTACCTCAATGCAAACCTTGTCGGAGACTAGAGATTCCCTAGCCTAATACATTATTATCTCAGAACATTCAATCAAATATGACCAAAGTTTTATAAACCAATTCTGGCATTTCAATGTGATCATATAATTTTCTCCCCTCATATATTCAATAACTTCTCCAAAATAGTTGCTGTACTAAACAAACCGTTTGCTCCAAAAAACCCCCAAAAAAACTCTGAACTATATCTCTCCATCGATGGATAACCTGTTTAACACTCCACTCATTTTTTTTTTGACTTTCTATTTTTACTTTATTTTTCTCTATCTTTTCCTATCTGCAATAAAAACAAAAAAATGTATAGAATTACAAATAAGACATAACTGTTAATAATATTAAAAATGTATGTGGCAAGTATATTCTTTTAATATGTACTTGCGTCTAATAAAAATATTTAACAAAAAACTCTGAACTACATGGACTATTATTGTTTGATTTTGTGTGTGTACACATTCACATATATACACACACACGTATCAATTATATGTGTGTGTGTATACTTGTGACTATGTACACATACTTTTTTTCTCGTTTATTTTATATTGTTTTCAGTGTACTAATTTTACATATTCTGTTGTGCAGCTGCAAGTAAGAATTTCATTGTTCTATCTGGGACATATTGCAATAAAACACTATTGACTCTCTTGACTAATGTGGGAACTGATCTCCCTGGCCCTCCACAACCCCTAGTTGGGTGGCAAGAATTTAAGCTATGCCTCTGAAACTTTAAAAATTAATAACATTGAATTGAGTGATTCTTTATTATCACATGTGACATGTCACAGTGAAATTCTGTTTTGCATAACGTACAAAAGCACTGAAATGCCAAACATTAAATTAAAGCAAGATAATTTTTAAAATCACTCGCTTTGCCTCATTTTACATGCCTGGAATTAACATTAAAATCTGTCTGGTCTGTCAGTTTCGGATCAGAAATTAGATACGTCAGCAAAATGCTGGGAAATCCCAGCTGCTGGAAGCTAGGGTGAGCCCAATGTGAACTGCTGACATTAAGCCCAGCAAAATTCATCCCATGAATCTAAAATGTCATATGTTGATACACAAGAAAGCTTGGAGTAGAGTTCAGTACTGCTTAAAAATCACCCTGCGAATTGCCCAATGGAATTGTCTTTCATGTATTCAATTTTATGGCCCTTGATGCTCTCCAAGGGTCAGCAACAATTCCAAAGGGTCCAATTCCAATTACAAACTAAACTCAATTGTGGGGGATGCAGATACAAACATAAAAAAATGCAACACTACTTGCAAATTTAAGCTGCTGTACAATTCTATCTTACTGTGGAGAGTGCATGGAGGAAGTTCATTTGAATGATACAAAGCTGAAGGATTTCTAGAATTTGTCGCAGATGGGGGGAAACATTTGAAAATATTTTATTCAGTCTTCTAACAGGTTATGTCTTACATTCATTGAACATACATATAATAGATTTTTATCCCATCAAATGAATGTTTCTGTGTTCGTCATTTACAAAATAATTTTACATGTTCTTTGGAAGCTCAATAAATAAAAATTCCAAATGTATATGTCTTTATTGTTTAAGAAAATCGAAATCCTGTATGTTTTTTTCCCCACAGACTTAAGGTATTATCCATATAATCTATATAAATTTCTAGTTAATAAGAATAAATTATATTGTCCAGTGTAGAAAATAACAGATTACTAAAATCCATTAAATCATGTGAATCTTGTCTACTCAGTACTCAGCAGAACTAACCTTAATTTCTCTCCCGCCATGGAAAAACATTAAATTCTCAAAATGAAGATACATTTGATTACATTGTACTTTTGATAAAGTGAAGTTTATTTTTGTCTTATTTTTTTAAATTATGCTCCTGACTCCGTTATTTTATGAAATAAACAATGCATATGTTAATACATTCAACACCTATTATTGAAAATAATATTTAATAAAAAGAAAAAACATTTGCTTTAACCATTTTGAAATTATACATTCAATGAGATATGCATTTCACATGTAAATATACCTTGATCACCAGTTTAAGGAATAAGCTACATTTTCTAATTGATTTTTTGAAAATCACATCAGCAATTACACTTTTGTAATAAAACTGCTTTATTGCAAAATGAAGTCGAGTAAAAGTGAACACAAGCACCCAGTTAAAGTTTTGCATTCTTAATCTAGAGAGAAAAATGATCCATATAAGCTTAAATCTCTTCAGCTTGCATTTTCCCAATATAACTTTGAAGTTTAAATAGACAGATTACAGTGGATCCTGAAAACGTTTAAAAGAAAATCGACAGGTAGTCTTTCATGTTTCTGCAATTAGTTTAATTAGAGCATTTACAATACGATTTATTAATTATTTAAAAAAATGAATTGGAATAAAATGCTAGCATTAGATATAAACAGGAAAGGAGATCTATGCAATGGACAGTATTTAATCTTTGTCTATTTTTCCTGAATACATCAGTCAAAATACAAATGGCAATTCAATAAATAATGCCACAAGTATAAACTCACTGCAGGTAACCTGTCAATTTTAAGACCACAAGAGGCAAATATTTCCTTAGACTGCTGAAACAGAATGGTAACATATTTGTGTTGAACGCTGTTACAGCAGAATACCTGGATTCCAGGAAAAAACAAAGCTCTGTGGACTGGGATACCAGCTCCACAGCCTAACAGAATGACGCGCAGCATGATTCAAAGATAAAGTCCCTGTTGTTTTTCTAAAGCCATCGAACTAGTGAAACCACAGGCATGGCCAGATAAATCAGCTCATATTATATTCTTCTATAAAATGGATAGGGGCTGCAGAATTATACAAATGCAATGTTCCTTCCCCTTTAAAGGGACGACTCCCTATAGTATCTTGGCCTGTGGAATCAACGGGATCTGTTTTACTTTAATTCTCCATAAAAATAGAACTATTCTTCTGCTTTCCCACTATTAGTGAGCACTTGAAAGCAACTTCCAAGGCACTTCAGGCAATATGAAATATTCAGAAGTTTAGGAAATGTTGAGAATGAAAAGGGAGAAATGAAAATTTCTCTCCTTCAAAAATGTCCTGTCCACTTTCCCCAAGGGTCTGCTTTTGAAAGTAAAGCAGCAGAATCCTTGTCACTTCAAAGACACAATTTATTTACAAAAAGGCAGGAACTGGGAAAAAAATCTTGACACATAATATTTTTTCAAAGATGTGCCAATTTGTAAAAAAACACAAATCAGAATTAACTACACTGAAGAATATTAGTCATAGAAAAGGAAGGGGAAAATGACCTGAAAATCCATGGATCAACAAAAAGGATATAATTTTTATCTTTAATTTTCATTAGGGGATTGGTACGATTCAAAAGCCATATTTTTGGAGAAGGCTAAACTAAAGGTACATCTTCAGTAGTTTGTCTATACCCCATGCTTATTTGATATTCAAATTATATTAAGAAGCCTTCACTCCAGATATTATACTGCATTCACTTTGGTCCATTCTCTCAGCAGCATCATGGAGATTTCAACACCATAAAAGGAGAGTGAATTTGATTATTTTGTGTGTTTAAGAGACTATATTTAGAGAATGATGCTCAGAGCACCAAACTCTCCACCCCAATGTACCAGGTCTATCAAAAATCCATGTATTACAGTATTCATTTGATAGGTGGGACAGGCAGAGGAACAGAGTGTGGGGGGGTTGCTAGACGGAGAGGTTAGGGATGAAAAAATGTAAAGTGGGAAGCCTGAAGATAGATTACAGAATTAATCATAATCACATAATTATAGGCTAATTCAAAATAGCACTTATAGCAGAGGAAATTATGTTGCTCTTCTTCCCGTTAAACAATTTATCATAGAGTATATAATATAAATAGGACATGGCAGAATATCAGTTTCCACCATTTTAGAATAATGGGAGATATTTTGTTACCCAGGTGGAAAGCCTCATGTAGAATATTCTTAATGAGACTAATTATACATCCATTTTTGGTACAGGTGGAAGATGCAGGTGGTTTAGTCAAATGTTGATACATCTAAGCACTATGGCCCTTCAAAAGGTTTGTACAAATTACTTGATAACCAGAACTAACAGTCATGCCCTCCTCCAGTTATTGTGTTCAAGATGCAAGTAATACCATCTCAAAACATGAATGATCAACTTCTGCAGTCAAAAAAAGGTTGAATTAGAGAAAAGATTTAAAAGATGGGATAAATTTAAGGGAAACCGGTCAAAAACATAGCTTTTTCCTGAGATAGGAAACAGTGGACATATCCATTTAGATAAACAAAAATTGCAATGCTACATCACTGGAGAGCACCAGGTACAGTGCAATTAATGGTCTAAATATTTACACAGATTGATTATATTCCAACTATTAATACCTTACATTATTTGCATATTAAAACCCTGACCAGCGAAAAAAAAGTGTATGGATAAGACTACTTCAAGGCACACCATTCTTCAATACAAAGCACAAACATCACATATGATTGTAGAAATGATCTTTGTGTTATTGAAGATTTATAAAGGAAGTTGGCTTAATTTAAATTCAGATGATGATTGTGGTATGAGTGTAAACTGAAGGAAAACAGCATCGGAACAACAAGCTAGAATGAATATGAATATGAGTTCTGAATATGAATATGAGATATGAGTGCTGGCATTGGTCAATCACAACTGATTTAATAAAGCACAATTTCTGTTTTTTTGACCTTTGGGCTTCTTAGTAAAGTTAGCTTGTAAACGTTTACCTGCAATATTGCACAGGAGATAAATGCAAATTTAAAGATCAACAGACTGGATTTAAAATGACAAACTTTTTACTTTTTACTTTTTAATTTATGCATTTCTACTGATCTTTAGGCATACTATGTGCTTCAAAATAGGAAGATTCTGATTGCATAGAACTGTATAAATGGTTTTGTTTTAAAGTTTGAGGTATAATACAATTAAGATGGTGCATCTTATCAACCCAGTATGACTAATAAATGTATGTGTAATGTAAGCAAAGACAGATTTTGCCTTGCATTTAGGTGTGTGTAGGTTGTAATAGAATATTTGCTTGTTACGTAAGTAGCCTTGGATTTAGTCTATGAAATCAGGTAGGCATGGTAGAGCTTAGTTTCAGCTTAAAGCAACAAATCTATCCATACACTTTCATTATAAAATAACATGATGTGAACTTTCAATCATCTGTCAGTTCTTATTCATTTTAAAGCAATTACGTCTTTGCTTTATTATTTTCTCAAGCATAGGCTTCCATTACTTGGAGCTGCACTGCCCCCTTCTACCATCACCCACTCTTACTAACCATTGGAAAAAACTAAACCCACAATTTATAAAGTGTCTTCAGTCTTATGTTAAACTTTGAGTGCTTAATCCACATGCACAACATCCTTCAAAAATACTAATTCCCTCAAAAAGAACCTGTTTAATTTTAAGAATCTCTGTTTTTTGTCCTGCCTTCAGCAAACTGCACTCACGATCTATCAACTCACAATTCTTCCATCAAAAGGCACGTAAAACAATGATTACCCGGAGAACTGTCACCTCCCATTTTCAGGATTAGTGACATCCTGAGAGAGCTCAAACAGAATGTCATTCCATGGGGCAGCACAAGCCTCGTGGCTTTTAATAACCTTCCTTTACTTTGGGCTTATACTTTTCCTTCCAATCCCATTTCCTTCATTCATTTATATCCTACTTTTTAAAAAAAAATAATACAAGTTGAAGCTTAGTAAGTTACCCTTTCAGCAAAGTCAAGGCAAAATGATATTATTATGTAAAACTTTCTGATCAATTAAAGTTGTTTTCAGTGAGTGAAGTAGAAATGTGTTAACTGTCTTACTGGTAGGAAAAGTGAACTGAAAGGTGTTGATCAGTAGTATGGGATCTGGGTTGTGAAAATGCACTTTTCCATTCAATTTGATATGGTTTCATAGTAGCTATAGTTACTTAAGATCGGAAAGACATGCACGGCCCTTATGACAAACTGTCGACAAATTGGGCATTCACTCATGCGCTTTCCACACTTCGTACACGTGACCATATGGCCACACTCAAGTAGCACACAGTCAATTGGCGAGTCCATGCATATTTTACAGAGATTCTCTTCGACCGAAGTTCCTGTCCCTCCTACACATAATAAAAGAACAATCAATAATTATGCACCAGAGAGAATACTGGGAAGTAAGATTAAAACAAACATAGCTTGTGGGGACAAATAAAAACATATTGATATTGAGCAGAGTTCAAAGAATGAGGGGAAAACATTGAAATATAGTAATTGCTAAAGTGCATAACAGGGTAATGTTGAAATGTTTCCATGAGTGGAAGGTGTCTTAAACAGGGGTAACTGGGAGATAGGAGCAGATTCCTTGTGAGATAGCAGGGCATTTAAAACTGAGTTACATAACAATTCATTTTTACAGAGCTGCTGAATCTCTGCAATTTTCTGACCCAGTAAATTTTGATGGCTGAATCAATGCAAGAACTCAAGGAAGAGGTAGTCATTTTTTGAAAGATTAGAGGATTGTGCAATTGGCATGGATGAGTAGAGGTCTGGGGGAGATCACTAAATGGCATGTCAGGCTTGAGGGCCAAGTGACCTATTCCCGTTCCAAAATTTCTATCATTCAACAATAAACTGGTTATTGTCCAGAATAAAACATTACAGTTTAGTGGTTAAATTCGGAATATCAGTGTGAGGGAATGAAATTCTTATCATTTAAAGGGCCTGTCCCAGTTTCACGACCTAATTTACGACCTCTGCCGAGTTTGCCCTTGACTCATACTCGCAGCATGGTCGTCACGAGGTTGTAGGTAGGTTGTAGGAGGTTGCAATGCTAATCGTGGCATCAAGTAGGTCGGGGCGTTTTTTCTAGCATGATGAAAAATGTCCAAGAGTAAAAAAGGTCGTGAATTAGGTCGTGAAAGTGGACAGGCCGTTTAATATATAGCTCGCAATATTAGCAAACTCTGAACATGCAAAAAAAAGGGAACTGCTTTGTAAGTGATCACACGCCACAAATGTAACTCAAGCTAAGGGTTAAAGTCAAATTTTGGACCCCATGAATTTAGACCCGTAAGTTTTGGGTTTGAAATCGGCCAACTTAATGGGATAAAAATCCAATTCTTCCCTACAGTCTCCTGATCCTTAAGTGGAATCGCATGTCTGAATATAGAGGGAGAAAGGTCAAGAAGGGAATATTTTTCAGAGATGGCGGGATAGGTGACGTGTTACATCTGCTGCTTTCTGAGGCCTACTAACTCTGCAGCACATGGTTTCAATTTGAATTTTGCTTCAGAACTGTTGGCCACGTTGAAATAGTTCAGTAATTTAACATCAATTGGTATTCCATATGTACCATCACTCAAATACCAAAGTGCTTAGAATGTGAAACTTCCACTGGGGCAGCATTACTATTTACAAAAGTCAGCCTAAGGACACATTAGGCAGATTGGGAGGTTATTTTAATTAAATTGAGAAATGTTTTAAAATAAACTTGGGTAAAAATACTGAAAATAATCAGCACCAAAGCCCTCATCTGGCTGAATATTGTGCTCCTCGGTAAAATTTGAGCATCAACTAGAAGAAAGTTTTCAAAATGCTACTTTAGGTACCATTTACCTCCTCCACAATTCGGAGATCTATTTGGACACTTTGGGTTATATTAAAGGGGTTGAAGGGTACGCTTTGACAATTTTCTGTGTTCTAAATATGCAATATAGTGAATACTTGTATATATTTTTAAAAGCTGCAGAGTGATAATATAAAGAATCTTACCATCTTGAGTTTTAAGTTCAGCAGCTGCAAAAATAAATTAGAACAGTTATATCAAACATTGGTATTAAATGCCAATTTTAATTAACTACCTCTGTATAAGCCTTTCCTACCATGATTCTGAAGATCTCTTTGTTCATTGTATAATCTTGTCACTCGCTCCATTAACTCCCATTTTTCACAGCACCCTTTGTAATTTACAAAGTTCCGAGCTAGTATTTCTTTCAGCTGGCGTACTGATAGACCTTCAATATCTTCCACACAAGTCAAGTCTGATAAGGATGCTCTATGCCGGCCTGGGACAATTATCTCCTCTGAATTGACGGACTAGAACAAAGCCAAACCAAGAGAGATTAAAGATAGATGGACATGTAGTATCAATACCTCTAGAAACATTTAATCAATTATTCCACACACTAGTTATAAAAATGTAGCATGTGTGTAGAATTTTGTGCAATGACACACTACAATTTTTACAGCACATTCCCCAAACAAATTTTACACATCTCTCATTTTGGGTAATGAAATTAGTAATAAATGTATTTTTCCCTAAACTACTTAATCCTTTCCTTCATTACAGAGGGGAACAGACTCAATTGTAACCACAATTTCCATTAATCCAGTGATTTTGGTCTCAAACGTTCATTTATACAACCACATTCTCATGAAACACCGCATTTGTTTATCCAAAGGATACCTTTTGCACAATTTTGTACAGTGGATTGTAAACAACTGGGGAGCAAATGGTACAATTGATAGAGCTGTTGCCTCAGGTGCCGTCTGTGTGGAGTTTGCACGATCTCCCTGTGACCGCATGGGTTTACTCCAGGTGCTCAGGATTTCTCCCACATCTCAAAGACCTGCGGGTTTGCAGGTTAATTGAGCCGTGTAAATTGTCCCTGGAAGTATAGTGTGAATTGGTGATCTATGGTTGGCATGGACTCAATAGGCCGAAGGGCCCGTGTCATGCTGTGCATCTCTAAACTAACTGTTCTGGTATTCTCTCCTTTATAAATCCATCACTTTGATAGGGAGAACACTGATGTGCCTTCTCGAGCCCCAATTCGCTGTGATGGTATTACAGTCACAGTCACAGAGGCCGGCGTCAGAAAATCCTTCAGAGGGGTGAACCCCTGAAAAGCGCCTGGACCTGATGGTATACCCGGTCGTGTTCTAAAAACCTGTGCGGACCAACTGGCTGGAGTCTTTACGGACATTTTCAACCTCTCACTTCTGAGGTCCGAGGTTCCCACCTGCTTTAAAAGGGCATTAATAATACCCATGCCCAAGAAGAGCAAGGTGACGTGCCTCAACGACTATCGACCAGTGGCACTAACGTCGTTGGTGATGAAGTGCTTCGAGAGGTTGATCATGGCACAAATCAACTCCTACCTCGAGAAAAAACCTGGACCCACTACAGTTCGCTTACTGCCACAACAGATCAATGGTGGATGCGATCTCGCTGGCCCTCCACTCCGCTCTGGACCACTTGGACAACAAAAACTCATATATCAGGCTGTTATTCATTGACTACAACTCGGCATTTAATACAATCATCCCCTCCAAGCTGGTTAGCAAACTCTCAAAACTGGGTCTCTGCGCATCCCTCTGCAATTCGATCCTCGACTTCCTTATTCACAGACCACAGTCTGTTCGAATTGGTGGAACAGTGTCAGCCTCGATAACAATCAGCACGGGAGCACCTCAAGGCTGTGTGCTCGGCCCCCTGCTGTACTCACTCTATACTTATGACTACGTAGCCAGTCATAGTGTGAACTCCATCATCAAGTTCGCTGACGACACCACTGTTGTGGGACGTATCACTAATGGGGACGAGTCAGAGTATAGAAGTGAGATCGACCGACTGACCAAATGGTGTCAGCACAATAACCTGGCCCTCAACACCACAAAACCAAGGAACTGATTGTGGACTTTTGGAAGGGGTAGGATGGGGACCCACAGTCCCGTTTTTATCAACGGGTTGATGGTGGAAAGGGTCAAGAGCTTCAAATTCCTGAGCGTGCACATCTCTGAAGATCTCTCCTGGTCCGCGAACACTGATGCTATTATAAAGAAAGCACATCAGCGCCTCTACTTCCTGAGAAGATTACGGAGAGTTGGTATGTCAAGGAGGACTCTCTCTAACATCTACAGGTGCACAGTAGAGAGCATGCTGACCGGTTGCATCGTGGCTTAGTTCGGCAACTTGAGCGCCCAGGAACGAAAAAGACTACAAAAAGTAGTAAACACTGCCCAGTCCATCATCGGCTCTGACCTCCCTACCATCTAGGGGATCTATCACTGTCGCTGCCTCGAAAAGGCTGGCAGCATCATCAAGGACCCACATCATCCTGGCCACACACTCATCTCCCCGTTACCTTCAGGTAGAAGGTACAGGAGCCTGAAGACTGCAACATCCAAGTTCAGAAACAGCTTCTTCCCCACAGCCTTCAGGCTATTGAACTCAATTCAAACAAAACTCTGAACATTAATAGCCCATTATCTGTTTATTTGCACTTTATCTGTTTTATTTATTCATGTGTGTGTATATATTTATACAATGGTATGTGGACACACTGATCTGTTCTGTATTCATGCCTTCTATATTCTGTTGTGCTGAAGCAAAGCAAGAATTTCATTGTCCTATCTGGGACACTTGACAATAAACTCTTGAATCTTGAATCATGAAGCAAATGTAAGATGGAGATGAATTTCTGCAGGTAGCTGATTTTTTAAAAAAACACAAGATTTTTTGACTACATACTTAATTATGACCATTAATTTTGTGGTACTGGCCTAGAGCACATGGATATTCAGGGGAATGTTGTTGCTTATTGCCAATTGCCCATCATAACCGAGTAAGGTATTATCATTGCATGTAGTTGAAACAAAAAAAAACTGTTGATGATGGTTAGTAGACAAACAAATACAAAGTGTTGGAGTAATTCAGCGGCGGGGGTTAGGCAGCATAACTGGAGAACATGGATAGGTGACGTCGAGACCCTTATTCTGACTGATTCAGTCGGCTGAATTACTTCAGCACTTTGTGTCATTTCACCGTAAAACTAGGTGCCGATGCACCTGGCCTGCACCAGCGAGCCCTTCATCGGTTGTAACCCCTGCTGGCAGTTCTTAGTTCACGATGCTACCACTGACAACATGCACTCGGTCACCGTGGGGCTCCCTCACTTCTCATCTGCTGCCACTTCCAAGTCGCCAACTCCAGGGGAGAAGGAAGAGGCAGTGGCGGTGGAGGGGTTGGATAGGTCGAGTGGACAGAGGGACAGGAGGGGAGGGGGAGAAAGCAGCGGAACGGACAAAGCAAAGGAAGAAGCGGCAGCTGGAAAGCGGGGAGGAATCCCCATGTTGACAAGGTGCACCCTGTAGGTGATGGCGGCCGAAAGATAGAGCTGAGATAAAGATAGAGAAAGATAGTCCCCAGGGGCTACAACGTGAACCGCAACAGCCATCTCACCGGACTGTGTGGTTGGTGAAGACGGGCTGACTGGTCCATCCGTTATAACCAAAATCCATTATATAGGGGTCCAATAAATGAGGGCTTATTGTATCATCACCTTTAGAGATAATTTCATCCATGGCAGCACTATGCTCTTTAATATTCAAAAATTGCATTAGAAAATAAAATCCATTCAGTTAAACAGTCAAATTTCAGTGTGCCAATCTGGCAGCTGAAAATTAGTTTCAACTAATTTTATTCACCGCAGATTTATATCCCAAAGTGTAATTGGACAGATTTTAAAAAAAATACATATTCTGTTAGAAAATAAAACATTATGTGAAAGGTAAAAGAGAACTCATAGAACTTGATACAAAATAGCCTTTCACCAATACTCTCTGCCTCCTATCATTTTAACAACATTATATTAGTTCATGGGAATTGGTACTTTCTGGACTTGCACAAGTATTATGAAAGCCGTTTAATACTCCCTTATTATGCTCTATGGAATGGAGTTAAATTAACTAAACCTAAATAAAAACAGACTAATTTTGTCTGAACATTTATTCAATGAACAGTTATTATTACTGATCACATTGGAAAACAAGATGTCGTTTGTAGAATGCTCGAAATGAAAGAAAACTACACTATGGAACTAGGGATAAATATTCAACTCACCTCAGTCTCATCGTCATTTTGTGCTGAAGTCTCATTCTGATTTCCTCCACTCACTTCTGTGTTTGCCTGCAAATGCAGACCAGAAAATTGTCTCAGTAATTTAATACTTCATATTCATATTCCAAAACACAGCAAATAATACATTTTTTGAATAAAGCTGAAAGGATGTATCATTTTAAGAAGAATACAGAAAGACTGCATAATTTATCATTTGAGTTCACCATTAACTAGTGATTTTGAATCTCTCTGCAGCTAGTGGTACAAGCCATTAATAATTAAAAACTAAATTAACCTTGCCCCGTTGTGTCAACTCCTTCATAAGATCTCCTATTGTAAACGTCATATAAACATTAAGTTCTGACTTTCTCCATCAGAGACAAAACTCAAATTATGAAAATGTATTTCCTCTAGGCAATTAAAACTGACTGGTTTAAGCGTGCATTTCCATTGCTCAGCAGTGTTGCATTTAATAGGCAAGTAAGGTGATGATTGTCAGCATCTCAATACTGCTGCGATTATGAATGCATCAAAACCAACCAAACATCACTAATTGGTTTATTACAGAGGAATTAACGAGGAATCCTTTTACTGTGGACATGTGACCAACAGCATCATTCATTGGAATTTAAATAGGAGCAGGATTAAGCCATGCACTTCCTTCAAACAGCTCCATCATTCAGTAAGATCGTGGCTAATCTGATCATTGGCCTCAACTCCACATTCCTGCCTGTTCCCCAAACTTTTGGACTTGATAACATGCAAAACATCTATTGTTCATAGCCCAGAATGTAATGAATGATATTCAGCCTAAACAGCTCTCCAGGTGTTCCAAACATTCACGATCCTCAAGAAAAATCCCTCCTTATCTGTCATCAGTGGGCAATCACTTTGCTGAGACTTGCCCCAGTTAGAGATTCTCCCACTAAGAGAAACATCTTCTCAGCCTCACCATTAAGAATCCAGCTTTTTTTCATCAAAACCTTTTAACTTTCCAAAATTATTCAGAAATTCCCCTCTCTTGGATCAATATAAAACTAAAGCTCAAAATTAAAGACATCCAAATAAATTTTAATAACATCAACTTGATGTTTCATAGGCACTTTTCAGAGATTTATGGAAAAACATACCAGGTTTGGTTCCTGAGAGATTCTTGGGCTATTTGGGTTGGTCGCTCCATACGGTGGGGGAGCATCGTGAGAGGTAGATGCTGTTGTCCCTGTGGGTGCATTTGACATAAAGGTCTGCTGTTCAGATATATTCATTCTATAAAGAGGAATATGCACCTGACTAGATGGTACGGACTGAGGTTGCTGTCCCATTACCAAATCTACCAGATCAGATTTCTCTCGGCACATTTCCATTGAAATTTCATGTAGATGTAGGTAGTCACGCAATTCTTTCACTTTCAGTTTCATCAGTTCTCCCCGGTGGAAGTCGGTGGTGCGAAATCTCTGGCAAGTGTGGCATATTTTAGGGCTATTTTCAGATTGGATTGAACAAGATGTGCAAAAGCTCTTCTTACAATCAACACAGACATGCTGAAAAGAGAGGAAACATTAATGGCAGTCGGCCTCATTTAACAGAGTAACTGAATTAATGCAGAGATCCTTTTTGTGATTATTTTTGTTTTCCTATAAAAAGTATTTATTTTAAAAACACATTTTATTTCCATCACAAATGACCTCACATAATTGTTCACAGTAAATTAGATAACATTGTGATATTTTACAAAGATAATTGTGTTTGACATGCAGTTTGCAAGAAATTATTTTCTTTCTTTTACAGTATTCTGTATCCGTTTACAATAACAAAGGTAAGGTAGTGACATTTAGAGGGCACAGATTTATAGCAAGAGGGGAAAGATTTAAAAAAAGGGCAACTTTTTCTACAGAGGGTGCTGTATATATGGATCAAGCTGCAGAGGAAGTGGTAGAGGGAAGTGCAATTACAAAATTTAAGACACTTGGATAGGAACATGTACAGGAAAGGCTTTGAGGGATCTGGGCCAGGCACATAATGGAACTAACTCTGTGAGGCACCTCACTCGGCCTGGATACCTATTTAGTGCTCCACAGCTTTACAACTCTATCTACAATTTCTCTGTCTCCCATAATCGCATATACGTCTATCAAGTCACCTCTGAGCCTGCTTTGCAACAGGGAAATCCTGCCCAGCCTCTCTCCCTACAATAGAAGCCCTTCAATCAGATAATATCCCAGTGAGTCTCCGCTGCATGCTTTCAGGCACATCCACATCCTTCCTTTAGCATGAAGTTAGAAACAAAAAGCTGGAGTAACTTAGCAGGTCAGACAGCAACTCTGGAGAAAAGGAATAGGTGACGATTTGGGTCGAGACCCTTGTTCATACCAGTTCCTTCCTACATACATCCTTCCTTTAGTGTGATGCCCAAAGTCTAATATTCTGTACCTTGAACAATGAAAGCAGGCGTGCTATTTGCATTCTTCATCACCCTATCGATCTGTGTCGCTATTGTTTGAGAACCATGAATTTGCACACCAGGGTCTTTCTGTTCATTAACATTATTTAGTGTGCTACCGTTTCATGTATATGTTCTGCCCCTATTAGACTTCTAAAAATGCACTCCGATTTGGATTAAATTCTATTTGCTAATGCTCTGCCCAATTTCCATCTGTTCATTATCACACTGCCGACTTAAATCATCTTTCCCGTTATTCAGAACATAATCGATTTGTCTAATCTTCTTAATCACACCTGCTACATTCATGCCTAATTCATTCATACATATACATATACATATACATATATATATATACACATATACATACACACATATATACACACATATACATATATATATCATGGAGCAAAGATCGCTGCACATCAGTGGCCACTACTCTTTGCCTCCAATCAAGCCAATTTTGAATCCAAAATGCGAGTTCACCTCTGATCCATGTATCTTAACCTCCGGATCCAAGTGACTTTGTAGGACCTTGTCAAATGTCTTGTTGAAGTCCATTTACGCAACATCTATCACCTTGCCTTCATGAATCTCCATTGTTACCACCTAAAAAACTCACTTTAATGAGACAGGATTTCCCCAGTGATAAGGTTCACTTCCTAATAAACAGACAACTCACAAAAAGGTTAGACCAACTCAGGATTTACTGATCATCTGTCAGCGGAAGTGACGGGGATGCACCAGTCAAGTAAGCAACACAGACACTTGACTTCCCCCGTGCCATCACTTCAATGAACAAAGAATTGCATGATGTTTTATACTGTGTGTTTGTCACTTAGTCAGGGGTGGAAGATCGCAACCTTTACGTGGTCCGCCCTGTTTCGACTATTGCAATCAACTCCACGTGCACAAACGGAAGATCAAATAGAACAAGTTGTCCAACAACTTTAGGCTGTGCATGCCACACGAAAGAAGAAGAAGAAGTCACGTAGTCACATTCCAAAGATGTTAGTCACGGTCAGAGATAGTCAATACACATTACCACAGGATGCGTCTGAGCTTGTCTCTTGTCAATGAGTAGACACATTTCAAAGGCATCTTATCAGTCAGTACTTTAACGGCAAGATATCTCAAAGACATTGGTCATTGTCTCAATACACAGCAATCTGAGGCAAGCCCGGGCTTGTCTCTCTCTCTTATCAATCCACTGGAAAAGGCCTGCTTGAGATGAAATATAAGCTATAACCTAGTCTGGGATTCCATTATATATCTTTTATATATTTAAAAGCATTTAACCTTTTCACCAGCACAAAGCTATGTTGACTCTCCCCTATCAGTTCCCACCTTTCCAAATGTACATTACTACCTTTCTGAATTATCTCCATTAATTTCCTTACCAGTGGCAAAAGACTCACTAGCCTATAGTTAACTTGCTTATTTATCCCCGACTACTCTCTGAAATAAAATATTGTTAGTTATCCTTTAGCATTTAGTGGCAAATAAAGATGCAAAAATCTGTGTCAAGTTTCCAGCCTCTTCCATTGTTTTCCCCATACCATTCTTGGATAGATCTCATCTAGTCCTGGGGATTTATCCAATATTTTGTATCAAGACATCTAACACCTCACCTTCTTAATACTGACATGCTCTGGCCTATCCATGTGTCCCTGCACTCAATAAACTACACATCTTTCTCCTTGGTAAATACAGATGCGAAGTAATCATTTAGGACCCCACATCTCCTACCTTAATTCATAGTTTTCCTCTTTGGTCCCCAAACGGAACTACATACAGAATGACTTTGATCTTGTAGGTCCTTAGCAAGATTTCAGTCTTTTTGATCTTTCCTAGTGACGTTGAAAAGAATGTACCTAATGATCATTACATGGCACTCTTGATTATAGAGCCTTTATTTAGATATATTGACAAACGATAGTGTTTTAAATATATGTACTGGATGTGTAATTCTAACATACCCACCCACAACTACTCCATTGTAAACATTTAGAATTAGCCAGTTAACATTAAAACTCTGCATCAGGTAGCCACCAATCTAATAAGTACAGAGAAATGCTTCCTTGCATGAATATCTGGAGTAAATGCTTTAGTTTTAGTTATCCCTTTCCTGTCCTGAGGTACTGAGAATATTGAGCTTGGTTATTTGAATGGAAGCCCATCATTATTACATAGTATGTGCCATAGAGTCAACATGAAAAGTGAAGAAAATGAAAAGGAGAGAAAGATAAATCATTGTAGTGAAAAAGTGTTCAGACTTGTATTTATAATCGCACCTTTCATAAATTCAACATTCCAATGCACGTTAAAGCTAATTAATGTGTTCCTGCAATAATGAAATGTGGCAACCAACATACACAAAAGGATCCCACAACAGCAAAGTGACGTTTTTCTCTAGTGGATTGTATGAGTAATAAATATACGTAAGGAAACCAGGGAGAACTCCTCTATTCTTCTCTGAACAGTACAATTAGGTCTCTTATGTCCACAGAGGTGCTTGACAATGTTGCAACTGAAATAAGGCACCTTCAAAAATGCAACAGTTCCTCAGTACTTCACTAGATTTCACCCTAGATTTTGATCAAAGCAAGATATTGGTGGACACGTGAATCTGGGAATCTTCTGTTCAGCCTCGGCCTTTTAAAGTAAACGTCTTTCAGTCTTTGTCTACAATATACAGATTCACAATTCATTCATTAACTTTAGTTATGTCATATCCTCACATTTTTAAACACTGCATACAATATAGCTCATAAATGATCCCAAGGAAACTGACACCATTTTATAAATAGAACTTACAAAAAGCATGACGCAAGTAATTGAAAATTGAATTTTTAAAACTGATCTCCAAACTACAGACTGGAATATCAGGTTTGATCATAAGACATGTTTTGCTGAAAGAAGACACGATTCACAGGTGTGTTTGAAAATATTTCACAAAGAATAAATGTCTTCATGAAGGTCAAAAGCTTTAACATTAATCTTAAATGTTTTCAATGGTTACATTCAGCATATTAATAGATACCAGTAACTAGTTTTCACGCAATATTTAGAAGAATGGAATGCCTCATGTTACTTCTAAGTACAGCTACATGAGGAGTTTGGGAAGAAATAATCTTTTTTGACAACTAATTGATCAAGCAGATGAAAAGTGTCAGAAGTAAAATAATTAATGGACCGTATAATTTTAAACAAAGATTGACAACATTTTTTTTTACACTAGCTAAAGTATTTCCTAAAAAGAATCAAGTTCCTGTTTAAATTATGAAAAATAGTTATTGATATTTTTGTTAGCACTCCAAAGTAAAAAAGCTCAGCATCATCCCATTAGTTTAGTAAATGAAAGCATCATGACAGCCTTTGTGAAGAGAAAACACCCAAAAGTTCCCTTTTAAATCTTTCATGTCTTACCATAAAAATATACCCTTCTTTATGAGATCATTAGAAGAAACATATTGAGTATCTTTTCTATTCCTCTCAATCTTGTATACTTTTCTCAGGTCACCATTCAGTCTTGGCTTCAGCAAGCCCATATGACAGAGAACACTAAACTGCAGGACAACCAAGCCTGTGCCAGCAGTATACTCTACAGCAGTACGACCTTGATAAGATATGCAAAAGAGGAGAAATTTTGCAAATTTTCACCATTTGTTGCCTCAAACACAATTTCCTAGTAGGACAATGTAATCAATTTAGGGGTATTGAAGTCCCTTCATCTGTCAAGGAAGTCGCATATCTGCACAGGACTTTGGTGAGGACGCATTTTGAGTCTCGTGTGCAGTTCTGGATCAACTTTTAGGAGAGGTTTGACAAACTTGGATTGTTTTCTCTGGGATGTCAGAGTCTGAGGGGAAACCCGATAGAAGTATATTAAATGATGAGAGGAAAAGATAGGGTACACAGCCAGAACCTATTTCCCCCATGGTGAAAATGGCAAGGTGCTAGTGACATTAAGAGGCTTTTGCATATGCACATACAGTGCCCTCCATAATGTTTGGGACAAAGACCCATCATTTATTTATTTGGCTCTGTAGGCTACAATTTGAGATTTGTAATAGAAAAAAAAGTGCACATTGTCAGATTTTATTAAAGGGTATATTTATACATTTTGGTTTCACCGTGTAGAAATTACATCAGTGTTTATACATAGTCCCCCCGTTTCAGGGCACGATAATGTTTGGGACATGTGGCTTCACAGGTGTTTGTAATTGGTCAGGTGTGTTTAAATGCCTCCTTAATGCAGGTATAAGAGAGCTCTCAGTACATAGTCTTTCCATCACCTTTGGAAAGTTTTATTGCAGTTTATCAACACAAGGACCAAAGTTGTGCCAATGAAAGTCAAAGAAGCCATTATGAGACTGAGAAACAAGAATACAACTGTTAGAGACATCAGCCAAACCTGAGGCTTACCAAAATCAACTGTTTGGAACATCATTAAGAAAGAGAGCACTGGTGAGTTTACTAATCGCAAAGGGACTACTGGAAGGCCAAGGAAGACCTCCACACCTGATGACAGAATTCTCTGTATAATCAAGGAAAATAACCTAAACACCTGTTCGACAGATCAGAAACACTCTTTAGGAGTCGGGCGTGGATTTGTCAATGACCACTGTCCGCAGAATTCTTCATGAACGGAAATACAGAGGATACACTGCAAGATGCAAACCATTGGTTAGCCGCAAAAATAGGATGGCCAGGTTACAGTTTGCCATAAAATACTTAAAAGAGCAACCATAGTTCCGGAAAAAGGTCTTGTGGACAGATGAGACAAAGATGAACATATATCAGAGTGATGGCAAGAGCAAAGTATGGAGAAGGAACTGCCCAAGATCCAAAGCATACCACCTCATCTGCGAAACACAGTGGTGGAGGTGTTATGGCCTGGGCATGTATGGCTGCTGAAGGTACTGGCACATTTATCTTCATTAATGATACAACTGCTGATGGTTGTAACATAATGACTTCTGATGTGTATAGACACATCCTATCTGCTCAAGTTCAAACAAATGCCTCAAAACGCATTGGGCGATGGTTCATTCCACAGCAAGACAATGATCCCAAACATACTGCTAAAGCAACAAGTTTTTCAAAGTTAAAAAATGGTCACTTCTTGAGTGGCCAAGTCAATCACCCTATCTGAACCCAATTGAGCAGCCTTTTATATGCTGAAGAGAAAACTGAAGAGGACTAGCTCCCAAAACAAGCATAAGCTAAAGATGACTGCAATACACGCCTGGCAGAGCATCACCAGAGAAGACACCCAGCAACTGGTGATGTCCATGAATCGCAGACTTCAAGCAGTCATATGCAACAAAATACTAAAAGGGATATGCAACAAAATACTAAACATGACTACTTTCATTTACATGACATTGCTGTGTTCCAAAGATTATGGTGCCCTGAAATGGGGGGACTATGTATAAACACTGCTGTAATTTCTACATGGTGAAACCAAAATGTATAAAAAGGCTTTTATTAAAATTTGACAATGTGCACTTTAACGTAATGTGTTTTTTTCTACTACAAATCTCAAATTGTGGAATACAGAGGCAAATAAATAAATAATGGGTCTTTGTCCCAAACATTATGGAGGGCACAGTAGATCTGCAGGGAAAGGAGGGATATGGATCAATATAGACAGAGGAGATCATTTAACTTGGCATCATGTTAGGTGTGGGCATTTTGGGCTGGAGGGCCAATTCTTGTGTGGTACTGTTCAATGTAATTTTAATCTCCATCTGACAATATGTACTTACCTTCCGTGAGGCATTTTCAAACTGAGAACCGCAAGCTCTACATGTGTTTTCCAATGGAGGTGATTGAGAATTGTAGCCCGCGTTCGTGTACGCCTGCCTTCTAGGAGTGTATTCAGGTTCATCCATCGTCTGGTTGTCCACGCAGAACCAGTTGCAGCAGGAGGCCCACATTGCAGTGCCGTCTGCATTAATGACAGAAGAGCGTTTACTCCTTATACATAATACATTCAACCACACACTCAAAAATCATTCATGTTATTGAGTATCTTCACCAAGGTTAGCATTTATTGCCCATCAAATTTGTCCTCAAGATAAAGTTGAGCAGCCTTTGAGTTTCTTCAAACCTTACGGTGAAGATAGAGTTGATGAACTGAGTATAGGCAGTTCCAACATTTTGATCCAGTGATACTGACAGAATAGTCAATCTGGTTCCAAGTCAAAGTGACGCATGACTTGGAGGGAACTTGGAGCAGGATTTCTCACCTGTCTGCTGTCTTGTCCTTCTAGGTAATAAAGGCTGAGGGCTTGGCAGGTGCTTGGATGGTATTGGGAAGTGGAGGGTTTATAAAGACTATTTTGGGCTCTGAGTTTGATAGATTTAGCAATTTCAGCACAGGAAAATATTAGTGGAAAGTGATTGGACACTTCCTTTTCTGACACCCATATGGCATCAAAGTTACTTTTCATTTCCTAGCCCAAATCTGATCTTGCTGCAGGAACCAACTGATTGCTTAATTACATAATGAGCTCAGAATTCTTCAACACTGTAATGCTAACATTCTCTCTCTGATCCTAGGATGAAGGGAAGGTCATGAATATAGATGCCTACAATAGTGAGCCGTAGGAAATTCTTGCAGCTTTAAGCAAGAGCTGCATGACTGACCTCTGACAATCAACACCTTTCCTGCCAGGGAGCACTGTAAATATTTACCTTTGACTTCAATTCTACTAGGGGTGCTTGATATCAAAGTAGCCTTTAAGTGATATTTGGAATTCAAATATTTGACCCACATTTGGCCATCAGATAAAAAGTCAGACTTGCTTTCTCTAAAGTGGGTGTAGAATATCCTATGCACAAATTAAAAATGGCTTTTAGGGATACTGATGATCAGTCATTAACAAATCTTGCTGGGTAAATTTTGGCTGCCTTGTTATTGCAACAGCAACTACATTTCAAAACTATACTGAAGGACTATTCAGTCTGAAGAAGGGTCCTGAACCCAAATGTTCTCCAGAAATACTGCCTGACCCACCAACTCCAGCACTTTTTTTTTGAATAATTTCACTTGATACAAAGTACTTAAGGATGTCCTGAAAATATGTGACGGGCATTGGGTTAATGCCAATTTCTATGTTTGGATCAAGATTGTAAATTAGACCGACAAGATTTGTACCGGCCAAACCAAACTGGAGCACGAGGAGCTGGTCATCATGTGCTGTTTGACAGTGTTTGATACTAGTTCACTGCTCATGATGATAGATAGGTAATTGGATGGAATTTGATGGATTGGAGTGTACTGCTTTTTGTCAAAAGGCAAATTTCGATGATTCCCAGATTTGTTAGGTTTGCAAGTGTTGTTGCTGAAATGGAACAGCCTTAGCCAGAAGCATTGTTCTGGGATACAAGTCCTTAGCACTGAAGCCAGCTGCTGTCTGGCTTATTTGCTCCATCTACTGCACCCAGTCATTTTTTGACAGCACAGTGATTAAACTAACTGAACCATCTAGTATCATTTTCAGCCAAAGTACCAAATATTTGATCTGCAGAAGGTTGCTGGTGTAAATTAAACAGTTAGTATTTCTGGCTGAAAATGGTAGTATATGGTTCAGTCCTTTCTTTTGCATTCATATCGCAAGTTCCTTAATCCGAGGGTGACATGTTCATTCACTGAGCGTGGTAGCACTGCTGAGCTTTGATCTAATCCAGTGGATGTGGGATCACTCAGCACTGCTGGAGTGTGCTTTTTCTCCAGTTTAGCATACATTTGCCCTTTGATGTAGCCTCACCAGGTTGGCACATTACTTACACCTGGTATTATTCGGGATTCATTATTTTATTCTTTGTTGAATCGCAAACACAAGAGAAAAATTATATTATATTCCTTCATGTTACAAACTGTAATATAATCCTGTTAACGAAGGAACTGCAGATGCTGGAGAATCGAGGGTACACAAAAGGCTGGAGAAACTCAGCGGGTGCAGCAGCATCTAAGGAGCGAAGGAGATAGGCGACGTTTCGGGTCGAGACCCTTCTTCAGACTGGTCAGGGATTAGGGAAACGAGAGATATAGACGATGATGTGGAGAGATAAAGAGCAATGAATGAAAGATATGCAAAAAAGTATCGATGATAAAGGGAACAAGCCATTGTAAGCTGTTTGTGGTGTGAAAATGAGAAGCTGGTGCGACTAGGGTGGGGGAGGGAGATAGAGAGAGAGGGAATGCCAGGGCCCGAGGGCTGAGGGAGAGGTGGGAAGGGGAGGAGACAGCAAGGGTTAACAGAATTGAGAAAATTCAATGTTCAAGCCCAAAGGATGCAGACTCCCCAAGCGGAATATGAGGTACTGTTCCTCCAACTTGCAATGTTGCTCACTCTGGCCATGGAGGAGGCCCAGGACCAAGAGGTCAGATGCAGAATGGGAGGGGGAGTTGAAGTGCTGTGCCACCGGGAGGTCGCGTTGGTTATTGCGGACCGAGCGGAGGTGTTCGGCGAAATGATCGCCAATCCTCCGCTTGGTCTCACCTCCCGGTGGCACAGCACTTCAACTCCCCCTCCCATTCCGTATTCGCTCCTTAGATGCTGCTGCACCCGCTGAGTTTCTCCTGTAATATAATCCTGCTGCTTATAGCCATGGCCTTTCATTGATTCCCAGCTTCATGCTGTTTAATCAGTTTTCAATCTATCCTAATTTGCATGGAGTTGGCTGCTGCAAATATTATGGACCAGCAGGACAGGTTGCATCTCTAGATAGAAGGAATGGGTGCCTTTTCGGGTCGAGACCCTTCTTCAGATTGGTCTCGACCCGAAACGTCATCCATTCTTTCTATCCAGAGATGCTGCCTGAACCGTAGGCATTTTGTGTCTATCTTCGGTTTAAACCAGCATCTGCAGTTCCTTCCTACATATTATGGAATTAGCCTTCTTCTTCACCTGCATTGTCCAATGGTCAGTGACCAGAGAGCTGATCTGTAGTAAGTTGATTGGTGAAGGGAAGTAGTTTATTTTCCCTTCATGTTGTACATATTTTCAGATACAAATTCATTGTAACAACATTACTGTTTGGGACATACTGTTTGTTTCCCTGATCCGTGACCAGTCTGAAGAAGGGTCTCGACCCGAAACGTCGCCTATCTCCTTCGCTCCTTAGATGCTGCTGCGCCCGCTGAGTTTCTCCAGCTTTTTGTGTACCCTGTTTGGGACATAGCCAGGTTGGAAATAGTGGTGGTACCTGTCCTTTTTTGTTATATATACTGAAGTCAAAGAGCACATTCTGTATTCATATTATCAAATGCTCATTCTAAGCAACGATCATCGAGGAAGACAAATGTTTCATCAGTGTCAGTCCAAAGGAGGTCCCTGACCCGATGTCACTATTCATGACCCAGAGAATCTGCCAGACCTGCTGAGTTACTATAGCGCTTTGGTCTTTTTCTTTGTAAACCAGTACCTGCAGTTCCATGCATCTCTCTTGATTGATCAATAGAGAGGACAATCAGCAGATTTATTTGCCCATGTTCAACCTACACCGAGAAGGTATCACAAAAGCGCAGCAATTTTCTTCCCTACAAGGATTCAGTGAAAGTTGCGTCATGATAATCAGATAACTCTGAGTTACAACAGTATTTTAATTCTAGGCATAATTAAATAAATCAGTCAAAATGAGATTGGAGGTCACTTTTGTATTATTAATATTGTCCACCATAATCACAATCACAATACTACTTTATTAGCCAAGTATGTTTTGCAACACACGAGGAATTTAATTTGCCGTCAGTCATACAAGTAGAATTGTAATGTACTAAATGTAAAAAAGCTGCACTTTATATATTCAACTATGTTGATAGTGTACTTGTCACAAGAACTAGAATCAGATGGGTTTCAACTTCATAAATCTCTACATGAAATGTCATGTTGGATTTTCTAGTTTTTTAATTATTTTACTAGATTATTGCTGCATACATTTCTATTATGCAAAGAAAATCCAACCATGACATAATGTATTCAAAACAAGTAACAAAGATAAACATCAGGTAATAATTCTAGGGGGAAAACGAGTACTGATTAGTAAACACAGAAGGAAGACTAAAACAGCTATAAAAATGTACCCAAGAGGCATTACATTTCGTATGACTGAATTCAGGAGAATGCATGTGAATATCTAGACAACATTAAGATGTTATGCCTCCATTTTCATAGAAGTCTATTTATTCTGCAATTCTACTTATTCAGATGTAAACCTGGAACAATTCATAATTTGTTCCAATGCTGGACAATGATAAGAGCTCTAGATGCAACAACTAGGCCATAAAAGACCTGTAAACAAAAGGATCATGCAAGGTTTCCATTAATACCAAGTGCAATTTATTTTCCATTTTCAGCAGAAATAACAAGCTGAATTTTTATTTTAGACTACATGGCATATTTAACAGCCTGGTAATCTCAAGTCTTTTTATATTCAGCTATGGAAAATTGAATATATTGCGAATATTTTGGAATATTGTTATTGGCAAAGTATCATACATCCATATTTGTCAACAAGAAGGTGATTTTGGGTGCTGCTTTTGAAGAAGCTATGATAAAACTGCTGCAATTGACCTTGAAGATGATCCTCACACTTTAGCCACAGACAACCAGTGGGAAAGGGAGTGAATATTTAAGGAAGTGAATGGTCTAATTGCGTCAGGGTGATATCAAGTTTTGAAACTGATTGGGATTACACTTATCTAGGCAAGTGAACAATATTCAATTACGCTACTGCTGTTATCAGGCAACTAGATCGTCCTCTTTACCATCTAGAGTGTGATCCTGATCTCCCCACATCCACCTAATTGGAAACCTTTGAACTATTTTCAGTCTTCATCTTACACTAAATGTATGTATCTGTACACTGTGGATGGCTTGATTGTAATCAACAATATTTTTTTCCTTGACAGGATAGCATGCAACAAAAAGCTTGTCACTGTACCTTGGTGACAATAATAAACTTTATTGCACAGGCGACAATAAAAAAACAAAACTATTTCTGACTTGTAACTTGCAGGTGGTGGAAGGATTGGAGGCAGACTGAAGACGAGTCATTAGCTGCAAGATAACCAGCTTCTAATCTCACACACATACACATACAATATCCATAAAGTAGTTAACTTTCTGATTATTAAGGCCCTCAAAGTATGGATGGAAGAAGCCATGCAACGGCAATGTTGCTGACTATTGAAGGAAGTTGTTGAAGCCTCTCACCACAGCTGACACTTGTATGGTAACTTTTATGAACTAATGCACGAGTGTTGTCAGGTCCTGTTAAAAGCAGGCAGGTACAGCTTTATCTTCCAGATGTGACCTTGTGGAGAAAGGTTTTTACAAAGAAGTTGAAGATGCTTCAGATTAGATGATCATCCTTGGACTGAGCTGAATACCTTCAATAATGATTACAGTCATCTTCCATTATGCAAGGAATAGCCTCAACCAGAAGGCAGCTATAAACTCATTGATATCAGCATCAACTTGTTGAGGTGAAACACCCTACAAACTGCATTTCAATATTTTTAATGCAATCATATAGTCAAGGTAAATTAGCAGTACATACAATCTTTTTCTCCAATGTAAATTTGGTTCAACAGATATTTCAGAATAGTCTGTTGAAAGATCTGGATGGTCCATGTTATTTTAGAAGATCAAAATATCAAAAGAGATGATAGATCCTTCTGGCTACAAAATTTAGTTCAAACAGAATAAACTAAATCTAATTTCCATTTTACTGTTTGAATGTTATCTAATAAGCCAAATGATATCACCTTTTTGATATCGTCTTTCTGATATCAAACAACACCTGGCTTACTTTACCAGGCCAAGACAAAATAATCACACAGAGTAGAAGAATTTATTAATAGATGAAGCTGCTGAAGGAAACAGAGCAAGAAGAACTTAAGCAGGCATTAATTACATGACAGAGATAGAAATAAGATATATAGACAAAATAAGAAAGACAGAGCTCCTGAGGAATAAAACTGACACAAGTTATCTGTGCTTTAATTTGTAAATAATCTGTTACGATTTTTTAATAAACCATTGGAAGGTAACCCTTTATGGTACAATATGTTGAGAAGGAATTCCAAAAACGACTATCTCTCAACTACAGAGACCCTATTTAAGAGGTGTGCTTTTTGGAGTAACAAAGCAAAGATATATTTTTTTAATCCAGTAAAGTATGATAATTTTGTGAACTGATTAGATACATTATATTTATTTATTATTGTTACATATACTGAGATACAGCGTATTTTTGTTTTACTTGCCGTCCAGGCAAACTATGACAGACATATCAGGTATTGTGAAAGTGAAAATAAACAGAATTCAGAATAGTGTTACAGCTACAGAGAAAGTGCAGATAAAAACATGTGCAAGGGGTGCAATAGGCAGATTGGAAGATCGGAATTCATCCTCAGCATATGCAGTCTGTCCAAGTAGAATAACAGTGGGGAAGAAGCTGTTCTTGAATCTGGTGGTGCATGACTTCAAGCTTTTATATCTTCTGCCCGACAGGAGAGGGGAGAAGTGAAAACACCTAAGGAGTGAACGGTCATTGATTATATTGGCTGCTTTTTCAAGGCAGCATGGAGTTGATGGGGGGGGGGGGGGGGGGGGGGGGGGGGGGGGGTCGTCAAAGGGTGGTGGAGGCTGGTTAGTGTGATGGTCTTGTGTTTATAAATCCCTGCAATTTCTTGCTGCCATGAACAACACAGTTGCCATACCAAGCTGTGAAAACAGTCGGATAGGATGCTTTATGTAGGAAGGAACTGAAGATGCTGGTTTAAACCGAAGCTAGGCACAACATGCTGGAGTAACTCAGCGGGACAGGCAGCATCAAGGATAGGATGCTTTGTAGGGTGCATCTGTAAAAATTGTTGAATCACTGGAGATATGCAAAATTTCCTTAGCTTTCTTAGGAGGTAGAAGTGGTATGCTTTCATCAACTAATGCAAATTACTAGTGATATTTACACCTAGGAAGTTGACTTTGATTACAGAATCTGAAAAAATTGTCTACCTAATTGCTATAATTTAATCTTTATAAGCAACAATGTGTCAGATTTAAGCCAGTACATCACACCATTGTAAGCAAACTGGCATTTCCTTTGGTAAATCATCAAGTAATTTCATACAATTTTTGACATCTGAACCAACTGCGAAAAAAAAAATCAACTGGTGTCAATCCCAACATCTATTAATTGTTTTGCAGTTGTGCACTTATCTCCATTTAACTGTTTAATTTTAGTTAGTAACATTTCAGATTAGCTTTTTTCAAATCAATTGCTACCTCGCATACATCTATAAAACCACTCTCCAAAAACTTGCTTTTCATGTTTTCACGTCAATCCCATGGTTTATTTTCACACTGATCACTCACTTGAGATCAGGAGTGTAGCTGAATGAACACTTTGTCACATGTGACAAGTCACAGTTAAATTCCTTGCTTGCATACCCAAGGTATAAGGGTGCTGACAGTTAAGGGCCTGTCCTACCAGCATCCGACTCCATGCGGTGAGTGCGACCAAACCGGCAGCGGGGGCCGCGCGGAGGTCGGGTGATCTCTGTACAGGACCGTTCCCAACAGCATGCGCCTGCATGCGAAGAGCGCGACCAAACCGGCAGCGGGGGCCGCGCGGAGGTGGGGTGAGTGGCGCAACGCGGTGGGAAGTGAGGCGAACTTGGAGCGAAGTCTGAAAGGTAAGTTCGCCAGGACAGAGAGGGACACATAGAGAGGGGCATAGAGGCACACACAGAGAGGGCTTAGGAGCCACACGCAGAGAGGGTCACGGAGGCACCTACAGAGAGGGTCACGGAGGCACGACATCAAGGCGGTGCGTAATGCGTCGAGGCGACTGCAAGCCGACAAGCCAGTGCCACGCGGAATTTTTGAACATGGTCATTTTTCGGAGCCCCGCGCGATGTCGGGACGAACTCCGCACAATTCCGCACGGCTCCGGCGATCGAAGTGGGAGCTGCCCCGCGACGCCGGACGGCTCAAGCGACCACGTTAGGTCATGCTCATTGCATGGAGTTGCATGCTGGTGGGACAGGCCCTTTACAAAGTATACACAGTATCCGCGCCAGGTCCACCGTTGTTCTCCCCTTCCTCCTTCTCGGCAGTCCCCCCCACGCCGGGTCCTCCAGTCCATTGTGCTCTCCCTCCCTCACGGCAGTCCCCACACGCCGGGTCCTCCGTCGTTTCTTCCCTAGGCAGCGGCATCCTCACTCCACGTCGTCCATCCTCGTCTGTCAGTCGGCACCTTCATCGACCGCCGCACCGACCTCTCCACTATCGATGCCGGGTCCTTTCCGGACGCCTCTGTAGCGCAGAGCATCCAATATTTGTGTAACTCATTTCCTAACAACTAACAAGCTGCAGACACAGAAAGCCGTGTCAAGATCAAAAAGTACTTGAAAGTTTACTTCAAGAGCTGTAGGGTTACCGAGTCATAATTGAACTATGGCCGTTGGTGGTTATTTTTCTGCTGGCAGAGCTCGTGGAACTTTTGTCTCTCAGCACCAGCGACCTGGGTTCCTATTTGTGTGGGGCTTAGACAATATCTACTGTAGCATCAACTTGTTAACATGTTCATAAATGCATCACTCTAGTGACCATACATCACTAAGAACAATGCATCATGTTGACAGCATGTATCAAACAAATTGAAAACTAAAAGGGTAAATCTCCAAACTAATTTAGAAGTTCTAAAGCATGTTACACATTTTAATACAATTACAATGCCCAAATATTCTTCAACAATAGACCTGGATGTGATAACAAGAATTAATATCCAAATAATAATACAACATTTGGACAGTGAGATTTTTTTCATTTCTTGATCATTTACCTATTTACAGAATTCTACCTAGCTCTGAATCTTCAACATAGACACAATAAATATGGGCTATCCATGTTAAGCGTATTAAATACTATGCAAGAGATGTAGGTTAGATTCAGGAGGTGATTTGATCAAAGCTGCATTAAAATTAACCTTAATAAGTGCTTAGCATTTCTTACCCAGATTCCACCACTTCATTATCCGAAAGATCTTTATTAAAGTACATTTTAACAGACTCATCAAATTTCTGAATCTCAAACGAGTATCCTAATCCCATATGATTGTATATTGTAGAAGTAAAAAAGGGGGTTTATTTATTCTAATCAATCATTTAGACCTTCTGTGTTTCTATATATTAAAAAGATTTAAACAATGTTCTATTTAAACAGCAATAATAGCCGAAATAGAGGATGATTGTGGAGAATGGGGATTCCAGAAATCCATTCTCAATGCTGAAGGCGCTACAATAGGCAGCTACCCAAAAATGTAATTAAAGGGCAAGACAGTCTTCACTAACATACATACAATTTAACACAATTTAGGGTGGAAACAAGTTATATTAATTGAAGGTACACAAAAGGCTGGAGAAACTCAGCGGGTGCAGCAGCATCTAAGGAGCGAAGGAGATAGGCGACGTTTCGGGTCGAGACCCTTCTTCAGACTGGTCAGGGATCAGGGAAACGAGAGAAATAGACGGTGATGTGGAGAGATAAAGAACAATGAATGAAAGATATGCAAAAAAGTATCGATGATAAAGGGAACAAGCCATTGTAAGCTGTTTGTGGTGAAAATTAGAAGCTAGTGCGACTAGGGTGGGGGAGGGAGATAGAGAGAGAGGGAATGCCAGGGCCCGAGGGCTGAGGGAGAGGTGGGAAGGGGAGGAGACAGCAAGGGTTTACAGAATTGACAAAATTCAACGTTCAAGCCCAGAGGATGCAGACTATTAATTGAATATTAAATGGTGAAACAAATTGAGATTTTAGTCTGCCAATAGCAGGCAACAATTTAAGATTTAATATGCAATCATACTGCACAATGGCAGTTTAAAAACAAGTGATATTATCAAGGAGGAGCATGCATATAAAAGAGATAGAGAATGATATGGTATTAGACAATTATACCCCGTTTTGAATGGAGGGCCAAGGTGAGAATACAACTGAGAGCAGCTGAAAAAAAAATGAAGGGACTAATAATGGTTAACTACTTGCAAATTTTCAAATCTTGTTACATACAGAAGCATTAATAACCTTTGTAAAGAAAGGATATTAGAGTCTTGGAAATGACTGGCCCAAATTCATTATGATTGCAATTAAATATAAAATATCTAGAAAGTCTTAAAGGGAAACATTTCTCACTGGAGTCAAGGAGGTTAAATATCTGGGGGGAAAAAATCAGTTTCAATCATCTCAAATAAGTCAGAAACAAGGGAAAACAAACTTTGTATTAATAAGAGCATTTTCACAGCGAGTTATACCTGTCTAGGACTGGAAACAATTCAAGAATAATCTAAAGTCAAGAGTGGAAACATGATAGCATTTAGTCAAATGCTGCCTATTTGAAATTCTAGTGTTAAATTGCAGGATGCTCACACAGCAGGGGAAAATACCTTAATATCGAAAATAAAATTAGCAACAGTTGCACTATGGATAACGTGGAGCACATAACTTCTTGTGCATCACCAACAGACTATTTTCTATACTAATTTTCATTCCTGTGAATTACTATGCCTTGGATTGCTTGGGTTATTACCATGCATAAAGCTCCATTTTATTAAAACATTTGACGCTAACAATTATGTATTTTTAGATTAATTTAATTGATGTTGAATTTGCTCTCAAGCACATCTTTTTTAACTATAGAAGAGGCACAGACAACTATTTGGCTGATGTCCATGTTGACTTTTCACAACTGCAAAATGGTAAAAACCCCACCACGACCAATGCAAACTATCTATCTCCGTTTACTGTGTCTAAACCCTTTAGATTTGAGCATTTCAATTAAATTACTCACTAATTTTCTCCATTTAAGGGAGAATAACCCAGTTTCTCCAGTCAATCCACACCCTCGTACTTTGTGCCTGGACCAATTTAGATGATATTGCCTCTTTGTTCATCCAACCAAAATTATTTTGCACTTCTCGGTGTTAATCTTTACAGATTGTTATTTTGCAGTTCATTACTGTCTCCCTCAGTATCTACCACACTTCAAGTTTTCAATCCTGTGCAAATATTGAAATTATGTTCTATACATAACATCAAAAGATGTTAGTAGATCATCATCATCGAAAATATCAATAGGCACGGTGTCTTACAATGATATGTACAACAGTGATCGCAACTTCTACTGAAGTGTGGATGGCTGTTGCCTCGCTAGGAGCTCATCTGCCCTTTGACAGGTCTTGTTTTAGGTCCTGCTGGGGGTCCACAGCCCCCTCCTCACCTGGCAAACCAGGTGGGGGAGACGGTTTAGTCGCCGACTATCCAACCATGGAGCAGGTAGTAGGGGATTACATGGTACCCGTGGCGGGGGGGGGGTGGGACTTGACCTGAGGAGGGATGTAAAGAAACATATTTTAAATAGAGTAAGCATATACAGGCACTCCCTGACATAAGCTCACTAACTCCCATGTGGTCTCCATGTTGAATAGTAAATTTATGCGTGCACAATAGCACTTCAGTTTCCGACTTGCATAACATTTGAGTTATGCAAGTGTCCGCAGGATACAACCATTATGTCTGTAATCTGGAACTTTGTGTCTTCAAATGTGGTGGAAACAGAATCAGTCAGGGCTTTCAAAAGAGAATTGGGCAGACACAGAAGGAAAATCATTTGCAGGGCTCTGAGGAAAGAGCAAATGATTGGAACTGAAGAGATAGCTCCATAAAGCGCAGGCATGGAGTTGATGATCTGAATGGTGAGGTCTAGGAAATAAATCAGACCACAAATCCTTTCCTTTAAAGCTGCAACATGGAAACAGGTTCTTCAGCCCACCGAGTCACTGATCACTTGTTCACACTAGTTTTGATGTCATCCCATTTTTTAATCCACTCCCTACACACGAGGGGCAATTAACAGAGGCCAATTTATCTACAAACCCTGAAAGGGAGACTGCTGTCAAGTAAAGCTCAATATGGCCTTGATGTTTTATTTCCTCAATCTTTCTCATCACAAGCTGCACCTCAGCTGAAACAGACTTCACGCTTGAGTGGACAGAAACTAATGGGAAACTGTTCAACGTATGGCGTCTACAGTCCAGAAGCAAGGCCAACCACACACCGGAGTTGAGCAGCTGTAAGAAGACAAGCCAAGAGACATGAGACATTTATTGTCACATGCACCAATTGGTACAGCAAAATTTGCGGTCACCATTTGAATTAAAAAAACACAGAACACAATAGTCTTTAACACAAACATCCCCACACAGCGAAATCAAAGTTTCCCACTGTGAGGGAAGGCAACAACGTTCAGTCATACTCCAAGTCGTCATTGCCTCTTTCACTAATGCATTCAAGAGGATGGGCCTTACCATCATCACTTGCATGAAAAAAGTAGTCCTCTATCAGAGTGTTCCAACATGGTCCCTCCTTCGTTGAAGGCGCAAGGCTAGATGGTGGAAAATATGGACCACACCTTACCTCTCAGCAATGGCAGGAAGATGGATGATGAGATGCACCATCATCTTCAGTGCACCAACACAGCACAGGCTGACTGAGGTGAAGGCTGTTTAAAATTCAAGAACTCGAATCTGGCACAAATGTTGTGGTTGAGCGGGTGGGCGAAATGTTGGGCAAAACGAGACTTACGGTGGCGCTATGGAGTGAGTGGAACTCGTGCCATTAATAAAAATTGTATTAAAAACGGGGGTAAAAGGGGTGAACTGAAGCTACTCACCAGAGGAGAACGGGTGTGAACCGCTCCGGTAGCGTTAAAAAGGTGCGTGACGTCATCAGGCGCGCAACTTTAACAAGAAAATGTTGATGCATCGCTCCCCCCCCACTAATTGAAAAAGCCTGTGAAAAAGGAAGTAGGCCTCACTGGAGCCTCGGGCTCAAGTTTGAGTGCCTCCTAGGAAGATATTTTAAAGATGGATGACCTCAAAAAAATTATTATGGATGAGCTAAAAAAAATGCTTAAGGATATGAAAAAAGAATATAAAGAAGAAATAAAGACTTTAAGAAATTATATTTTGGTGTATCATGAAAATTTGAAAGAGTCAAAAAAGAAGTTATAACTACTGTAAAGACTATGATGGACGAATGGAAAGATAAAGCGGGTACCGATTTGCAACAACAGTTGGATGACGTAAACTTTTACAAACTGGTGAGATGGAGTTGCTGCTGGATACCAAGTTAGAACCTATTAAAACCTCACTTAACCAACAAAATGACATAATAAAAGAATTGACTGAATCAGCTGAGAAGAGTCTTGCCGAGAACAAGCGTTTATCAGAATTATTACACAAAATAACTGAGAAATGCATTGACTTGGAGGGACGTCAAAGGCGTCAGAATTTGCGTATTGTTGGATTGAGTGAAGGCCGAGAGGGAGATCAAGACCCTTGAAAATCTGCTGCAAAACTCCTGAAAGATATTCTGAACTTGGACCAAGAACCTCTGTTGGGCCGAGCACACAGGGCATTGAGACGTACCCCTAGGAGGGATGCTCCCCCAAGACAGATGATTATGAAGGTGGCTTACAATCATATTTTTGAAGATATGATGAAGATAATAATATGTAAGAAAAATCTCAAATACGAGGGAGACAACATCAGTATCTTCAGAGATTACTGTGCGGAAGTGGCCAAGAGAAGATCTTTATTTACAGAAACAAGAGGTATCCTGAGGAACATAAAGAAGCTGAGATATGGCCTGATGTACCCGGCAACATTAAGAGCAACTTATGATAATAAGGAACACCACTTCACCAAACATACAGAAGCTCTTGAATTCGCTCGAAACATTCAGAAGAAACTGGAAGAGGAAGAAGTAGAGGAAGAAGTAGATGAAGATGAACAATACTGAATATTATTGATCACTTACCTGATGATACTGCCCATCCACAGAAAAGGAGGAGGATTCACACTGAAGGAGGACCCGCAGGGAAGGAGGAGGAACAATGGACATGGACTTTATCTTGGGGATGGATGGATTATTAATAAATATAGTTTTGTATTACCTACTCCTTAAAAAATGTATGTTAGCTCTCCTAATATAGTGCTATGACACTAACTATTTTTGATATTAGTAGTATTATTAATTAATTATTAAGTATATAAATTTAATACCCCACCCCGACATATATAGCCCTCAAGGCAAAAACGGAGCTGGAATTATTAACATCTTTTTTTTTTCACGGAAGTCCGTAGATTAATAGTCACACTAGTGTGGCTTACACTAATACTAACTACACTAATTATAGTTGTAGTCTCTTTTTTTTCCCCTTTACACTTTACTAACATCACTTACTTTACACACATTTTTTATTATCACTTTTATAATATAACCATATAACCATATAACAATTACAGCACGGAAACAGGCCCTCTCGGCCCTTCCAGTCCGTGCCGACCATTTGTTTTCCCCTAGTCCCATCTACCTGCACTCAGACCATACCCCTCCATTCCCTTTACGTCCATATACCTATCCACTTTACTCTTAAATGTTAAAATCGATCCTGCCTCCACCACTTCTGCTGGAAACTCATTCCACACAGCCACCACCCTCTGAGTAAAGAAGTTCCCCCTCACGTTACCCCGAAACTTCTGTCCCTTAATTCTCATGTCATGCCCTCTTGTTTGAATCTTCCCTACCCTCAATGGGAAAAACGTATCCACGTCAACTCTATCTATCCCTTTCATCATTTTAAAGACCGCAATCAAGTCCCCCCTTAACCTTCTGCGCTCCAAAGAATAAAGACCTAACTTGTTCAACCTTTCTCTGTAACATAGTTGCTGGAACCCTGGCAACATTCTAGTAAATCTCCTCTGTACTCTCTCTATTTTGTTGACATCCTTCCTATAACTAGGCGACCAAAATTGTACACCATACTCCAGAATTGGTCTTACCAATGCCTTGTACAATTTTAACATTACTTCCCTACTCCTATTATGTATTTTATTTCATATTATATATTATATGGATTTAAGTATGATTGTTATTATATAGTTAGTTCAAAGAGACGTGTGTATAAGACAATGATACAGAAATTAAATTTCATTGATCTGATGTTTGGGTATAGGGTTGGGTTAGATGAGCTGAGACATCTACTCCATTATAAACCACCTTAATAATAACATGTATGACATAAATACTAGGATTGGGGGTAATGGAATCACCTTCTGTAGTTGGAATGTTAAGGGAATTAATGAACCAATTAAAAGAGGTAAGGTTTTAGCTCAATTAAATAGATTGAAATCTGATATTATTTTTCTCCAAGAGACACACCTTAAAAAAGATGCGCAGTATAGATTAACAGCAAAATGGATTTCCAAAGTATATCACTCTTCATTTACACATAAGTCTCGAGGGGTAGCAGTAATTATTCGTAAAGGTATACCTTTTAAACAAAGCTCAATAATAGAAGATATTGAGGGTAGATATATAATAATTACAGGTGAATTACATTCTAAAAAAGTAATCCTTATGAATATATATGGTCCTAATTTTGATAACCCATTATTCTTCAATAAAATATAAAACAATTCCCACTTAAAATAGTCACGGACAAATTTAAATATCTAGGAATTAATGTATCTAAATCATATAACTGTCTATTTTAATATAATTACCCTCAATTGTTAAATAAACTAAAAAAAAATATTTTATATTGGAAAACACTACCTATTTCAAAGATCGGTAGTCTTTTTGCACCAAGGGAAGTACAAAAAAAAACTTATGGTGATAACTCTATAATTCATAGCAATAGACGTATTTAGAAACAAATAGTTAAGACCCTACATATGGATAATTTGTCACTTTGTTTGCCAATTATGAATAATCCTTTGTTTAAGCCCTCTGTATAGGACAAGGGGTTTAGACGCTGGAATGATTTAGGAATTAAAAGGATAGAACACCTTTACAAGAAAGGAACATTTCTTTCATGGCAAGAGTTACAGGATATCTATGGATTGCAGTCAAATAACATATTTAGGTATTTACAAATTAGAAACTATATTAAGTCAAATACGCAAGACAATAAAAGTAGAAAACCAGGATTATTAGATGAATTGTTTAATAAACACCCAAATACAGAAAAATTAATAGCGTATATATACACAATACTATCTTGGATAGGGAAGTCCCAACTTCGGAAATATATCGACAAACATGGGAAAATGAAATAGGTTTATCTATAACAAAGGAAACTTGGGAAGAAAGCCTACAATGTATACATCGTTGCTCATTAAATGCTAGACATATATTGATACAATTGAAGGTATTACACAGATTACATTATTCAAAAACGAAATTAAATAGAATTTATCCTAACATTTCTTCTATTTGTGATAAATAGAAACATAGAAACATAGAAATTAGGTGCAGGAATAGGCCATTCAGCCCTTCGAGCCTGCACCGCCATTCAATATGATCATGGCTGATCATCCAACTCAGTATCCCGTACCTGCCTTCTCTCCATACCCTCTGATCCCCTTAGCCACAAGGGCCACATCCAACTCACTCTTAAATATAGCCAATGAACTGGCCTCAACTACCCTCTGTGGCAGAGAGTTCCAGAGACTCACCACTCTCTGTGTGAAGAAAGTCTTTCTCATCTCGGTCTTAAAGGATTTCTCCCTTATCCTTAAGCTGTGACCCCTTGTCCTGGACTTCCCCAACATCGGGAACAATCTTCCTGCATCTAGCCTGTCCAACCAAATGTCAGAACTTGGAAGCTAACTTAACGCGTAGTTTTGTAACATGTATAAAACTCAACTATTATTGGACAGAAATCTTTAGAGTTATCTCTGAAGTTCTTAAAATTAAACTGGACCCAGATCCAAAATTAATAATATTAGGAGTTCCGGATTCAAATCTAATATTAACAGTAAACCAAATAAATTTCTTGGATTACTGTTTGATAGGGCAAAAATTAATATTGAAATTTTGGAAGGGAACATTGTCCCCCACAATTAAAATGTGGACAGTGGCAATGTTGGAGACGTTGCATTTGAAAAGAATCAGATTTGTCCTAATGGACAAATACGAACTCTTTGAACAGATATGGTCTCCATATGCAGAATATTTGAAGGGGTAGCTGTTCTTGGCATCACAACTTAATGGGTACCTGGCAGGATTCGATGAAAATATATATATATTTTTTGATTTGTATGCCTGTCTCTATTGATATCATTATTTGAAATTGTGTTATTCACTATTAAATGAATAATATACTATAATCTTTTTTTTCTTTTTTCTCTTCTCTTTCTCTCTCTCTCTCTCTCTCTATATATATAAATCAAAATTATTATTTAATCACCATTCTTATTGATTAAAATCTATTCTTTTCTTTTTCTACTTTCTAAAAAATAGAAGTTTATAAGAATTATTTGTAACATCCGTATACTTATTGAAATAAGTTGGTTGTGTATTTGAAAAGTTGTTATACCGTTGTTATGATGGATTACTTCTAATAAAAATATTATTTTAAAAAAAATGTTGGACAAAAAGGTGGGAGAAAAGATGGCAAACGGAATTTAATGTAGGAAAATGTGAAGTAACCCGTGCCTGCCTTCTCCCCATATCCCTTGATTCCCGCTAGCCCCTAGAGCTCTATCTAACTCTCTTTTAAATTCATCCTCTACTGCCTTCAATGGCAGATAATTCCACAAATTCACAACTCTGGATGAAAAGGTTTTTTCTCCTCTCAGTTTTAAATTGCCTACAAATGGCCTTTATTCTTAGATATGTGGCCCCTGGTTTTGGACTCCCCAAACATTGGGAACATTTTTCCTGCATCTAGCTTGTCCAGTCCTTTTATACATTACTATAAGTACTTCTCATACTTCTAAATTCCAGTGAACACAAGCCCAGTCTTTCAAATCTTTTCTCATATGACAGTCCTGCCATCCCGGGGATTAACCTTGTGAACCTTCGCTGCACTGCCTCAATAGCAAGGATGTCCTTCCTCAAATCAGGAGACCAAAACTGTTCACAATACTCCAGATGTGGTCTCACTAGGGCCCTGTAAAACTGCAGAAGGACCTCTTTACTCCTATACTCAAATCCTCTCGTTATGAAGGCCATCATGCCATTAGGTTTTTTCACTGCCTGCTGCACCTGCATGTTTACTTTCAGTGACTGGTGTACAAGGACCGTCAGGTCTCGTTGCATTTCCCCTTTTCCGAATCTGACACCATCGAGATAATAATCTTCCTCCTTGTTCTTGCCGTGAAAGTGCATAACCTCACATTTATCTACATTATACTGCATCTGCCCACTTGCTTAACCTGTCCAGCTCACCCAGCAACCTCCTAGCATCCGCTTCGCAGTTCACACTGCCACCCAGCTTTGTGTCATCTGCAAATCTGGCTAGTGTTACTTCTAATTCCATCATCCAAATAACTTATATTGTAAATAGTTGCGGCCCTAGCACCGAGCCTTGCGGCACTCCACTCGCCACTGCCTGCCATTCTGACAGGGACCCGTTTATTCCTACTCTGTTTCCTGTCTGCCAACCAATTCTCTATCCATGTCAATATCCTACCCCCAATACCATGTGCTCTAATTTTGTCCGCTAATTTCCTGTGTTGGGACCTTATCAAAGGCTTTCTGAAAGTCCAGATATACTACATCCACTGGCTCTCCTTCATCCATTTTACTGGTCACATCCTCAAAAAATTCCAGAAGATTAGTCAAACAGGATTTCCCCTTCATGTGTACTTTAACCACATGCAATTTTGTTCTATTACAAATCTTAAATTGTGGAGTACAGAGGCAAATAAACAAATGATGGGTCTTTGTCCCAAACGTTATGGAGGGCACTTTATGTCCTTGAAGTCCAAAAAGCAACAGCCATCACCATCCTATGATGCATATTCCCAGTTTCTTATTAACATTACTGCTTGTTTGAACAATTGTGTTCTGAACTCGATACACACATAACAGTTGCAGTGTTCTCATAATCAATGTTATCACAATAAAAATTCAACACGATTTGTTTTTAAACAAACCCATGGTGGCTTTCGTGTATTATCGCATTCTTGACCAACCGAGTTTTGCCTGGATTAAAGTTTCTTGCAGCAAACCACTTGTCTAAAGCAGATTGGAAAATTATGGTATTGCCCTCATAATTTCCTCCCTCTGCGACCTAGGAAATTGTGATGTTTATTTTATGGCTAGCCTTTGCTAAACTTACATTTCTTTGATTTTTAGTCCATCCCGTGCCCCAGCTACCTTTTCTTTAAAAGTAAACTTTGGAAACGCCTTCTTTACAAAGCGATGCTCTTAATTTCTACAGATGGATCTTTTTAATTCCTAATTGACCTCATCCCTCTTCTTATTACCCATTTAATGTTTGTAAGCCTGAGGATAACATTAAAGTGAATCCAACAAGTTATCAATCTATTTTGACACATGCTTTTATGTCATTTAATTTTTCACTTCTACTCTGAACTTGCTATACTCTGTGTTGCTATCCAAACTGTTCCATCCTGCCACATCATGTTTTCCATGGTGATGGACACCTAAACTGCCTAATGGAGTTAACAGTTCCAAAAACACTATATCTCGACAAATGCTTCCATTTACAGCCATGTTCAGCCAGTTGGACAGAGGTATGGGTGGATGATTCATCTTGGCTTCTTTCTCAGATGTCCACAATCACAGTCTTCAAACAATTTGATTTGATTCACTTAATATCAGTATAAATATGAGAGTACAAGAGTTAGCAAATTTTATGAGACTGGATATCAACCCAGCTGTAGTGTTAAAGACTTCTGCAGGAGAACTTATCCCATAATGTTATTCTCGTACCGTTACAAGTGACATGTGCCCAATTACGTAAGACATTTTCCCGATGGGTGTTATTTAAAGAAAGCAGAACAAAACTAATCTGACTAATTCCAACTCAGTCTGGTCTCAGTCATTAACAATATTATTGAAAGTGTAATTGATGGTACTGTTAAGAGGTACTTATTCACTAATATTTAGTTAGGATTGGCCAAGACCACGCAGTTCAATATTTCATCACAGCCTTGGTTTAAACATGGACCAAGAAACTGAATTCCAGAAAGGAGGTCGAGGGTGACTAACCCAGATTTTGAGGCAGTATTAACCCTACTATGGTGTCAATGAGCTCTGGAAAAACAAATTTATGGACTAAAAGAGGAAAACATCCAATGGTTGAAGTCATGCATTGTACAAAGGAAAATGCATGCGATCGCTAAAGCGAGATCATCTCAGTTCTAAGGTATCACTGCAGAGGTTCCTCGCGGTAATGTTCTGGGCCCAACCACCTTTCAAAGATCTTCCTTCCGTTATAAGGCCATATGTGGGGATGCTTGCATAACTTTCAATTCCATTATAACTTCTCAACAAGTTAATTTATGGCCACATGTTGCAAGATCTAGACATCATTCCGATATGGTCTGGTATCAGACAATTAACAACTGGGCCACAGAATAAGCAGGCAATGAGCATCTCCAACAAATGAGACACTATTTGCCCATAATGAAAATAAATGCAATAACATCTGCAGCCTCATCGCCCACACCCTGTGGTGCTACCAAGGATCAGAAACTTAAATTAACCCGCCAGACAAATACCATGAATACAAGAGGTCCGAAAGTGGGTATCCTGCAGTGCTTGATGCCTCAAAGTCTTTCATGTCCTACAAGTCTGCCTACTTCTAATTCATCAGGTACAAAACAATCTGCTTTCCTTGCAGTCTAGCTAACACTGAGCATTTATTATCTCCATCAAGCTCCCACTTTGACTGCAGTGTGCACGATATACAAAATGCACTGCAGTTACTTTCTTAAGCTATTTCAACTGCACCATGGACAATGAGTGTAGCAGGTACTCTAGAACATCACCAATTTCCCCTCTGGATCTCAATCCTGGAACTCCATCCTGGAACTCCCTACCCAATAGTAATAATACATTATGTTAACCTGACTTTTTTTTTTCTTGTGGACCAGATGTATGCCCTCAAATACTTGCACTTCGTCTGCTTCATTTTCCTCACCGTTTTATCCAGATAACTCTAGCTTTTGTTGCCTTATTTATCCCAGTCATGCAAATGCATCCAAATTAAATCTATACTGATTATTTGATTACAGTTTTGTTTGGCAGTTTTAATTATAATTGACTCTGGGAATTATTTTTTTTAATTTAAAGAAACAAGCTTTTCTCCAATTAAGTATTTTTGCTCCATATCACAGATTTCGCCAACTTGAACTTATTCAGTCCATTTATTGACCTCGGCTCCTTTGAGAAATATAGAAACAGGGAACTGCAAATGACAGCTTACAAAAAACAGAGGGCTGGAGGTGTGTGTCCAAATGGGGCAGAGGGGAGAGAAAGGGCAGTGAAAATAAAGGGGGCAGGTGTTAGTTACCTAAAATTGGAGAATTCAATGTTCATACTGTTGGGAATACGAATACTGTTCCTCAGGTTTGTGCGTGGCCTCACTCTGGCAATGGAGGCGGCCCAGGACAGAAAGGCCAGCATGGGAATGGGATTCAGAGCCTGCCAGGTCTCGTTTGGCCTCTTTCTGACATGGGCCTCCCATTCTGTTAAATGTAATTTTAGCTATGGATAAATCCTGTAGGCAATGCAGCTTGGGAAATTAGCCATTGGCATGTGTCAGGCCAATGTCCTGAAGTGAAAATGCTGTTTACCAAGAGGCATAACTGAATGGTGATATTTTTACTTCAGGACAATGTCAAATGACTGAAATGCATTGCACAAATCTTCCATAATTAAGCATAAAGTCAGGGCAGATGGTAGCACTCTTACTTAAAGAGTTAGAAGGTTGTGGGTTCATACCCTAATCCAAATTCAAACATATAATTAAATTTGAATTTTCAATGCACTACTAAATAAAGGCAAATCAAGGTACGATCTACCTGTCCGGCCAATTGCTAAGAATTCCATGGCACAGTTTAGAATAGGGAATTCCTCTTGTGCCCTCTCAAAGTTTATTTCTCAACCAACATCACTTAATTCATTAAATCTCATACATGTGCAAATCAGATGCTGCATCGAACTACACAAGTGATCACTTACAAAGTAAGCACTTTGAGATACAAATAAAATGTTTATTTTTCCAAATGTTGCATTAACACATTTTGAAATGAACCAACAAAACAGCTCAACGTAATAGAAAATTGTATGCAATTTTCTTACCACTAATTTCTGGGTTTGCCCAGATTCAAGCCTGGTTTGCACAAAACAAGCCATTTTATTAGTGGCAAGTACAAGATGTAATAAACATTAACTCAAGTTTAAGAATGATCAAGTTTAAGAATGATCAAGTTTATAAAATAACTTGTAGAATGATCAGTTGATTATTCTAATATAATAATGAAGTATTTCAACACATGGGCATTCAGTGCATATCATTTTTCATACTGGCTTTAACAAGACTTTTACATGTAATGCATAAAAGAGATCCATACCATATGGTAGAACCAAACAATGCTGCGTTGTGCATCCATTCAGCCATCCTAATTTGAAACCCTAACCTAGAATTATATTACCCTCAGGAACTTACGGTAGCTACATGTTGACTGCCTTCATAAAATTCTCAAGATTTCTGAAATTGAAGGGGCATTAGTCTTCTAGTTCTGGCTACAGAATACACAAGAGATATTCACATAATTATCTGTATAATCTCAGAAAGTGAAGGCTGCATTGGACACATTTACCTGCTTCAACAATTAATCTATTTTGATGAGGACCTGAGCAGGCAGCACACACTCACCTGAATTGGCAGCAGTCTTCACCTCACCTTTGGGAGAGTGATCTGTAATTACACACCACAATAACACTACTTAATAAAAAAAATGCTATTACTATCCATTTCAATTTATCTAGATAATTACAGTCTTACAACCCTGGCTACTCAACTAAAACAGATGGAAACTACATAAAAATCAAAGTATATTTGCAAGCAAATTTTCGGAATTTCATTTTAAAATGTACACGTCATATTCATTGTAAGCACTGCCATTTGAAATAAAGGTCAGGGGTTGCTGAAATCTGTGAACTTTGTCCAACAAAAAGCCAAGAATGGGGACTTCTTTAAAAAAAACTCACAAATTGTCACATATTGTTTTCAATTCATCAAGCTCTTTGGCCATATTTAAACCTGTCATTCCCTGCTCAAATCAGTATCTCTTTTGAGCCAGTTTGTGTTTTTATGTCTAGTTCAAAGCTTTTAAATGCCCTGCTTTCGGCCTAGCCTTAAAACGTTCAGAAATGTTAAGAACAGAATGCTCAATTTTCTAGTTGGCACATAGAATGCAAAATTAATCAATGTTAATATTCATGTTTTCTGAAATATCTGAATGTTAGAAATGGTTTTGAAATTTAGTATCCAGTACTTACTGATGCAAATATTCTTCAATTTAAAACAAAATAGTTCATGATTATTTTTTCTTTAAGATCAGCAACCACAGGGTATAATCATTGAATTATTTTAGCAAATTGCAACGGAGATTCTTCTTGAAAATTATTTTAAAAAATTCTGGTGTAACCCATTGGGTCAGGCAGCACCGCTGGAGAACATGGGGCAGCGAGATTTCATATCAGGACCCTCTGTTGGCAGTTTAAATGTTAATGAAAATGCATTGGCCAAAAATAAAGAACACTGCAAGCAAGGAGCAAGTTTGTAGGGTGGACAAAGTTTGCAAGAATAGCAATTGTATTCACATAGATGCTATTAGTTCACTGTTAAGGCACAATGTATTCATAGAAATTGAAAGACAGATGGTTATATATTGATAACTAGAGAAATAAAGAGTTAACATGGAGAACTATAGCAAATACACAGCTGAAAATGATGCGGAAAGAGGCAGAAGTCCATTAACAGTCAGAGGACCGGAAGAATTTGGGTGCATATTCACATGGAAATGGTTAGAGACTAGTAGATGAATAAAGAGATTTTCACAAATATCAAAACCTGACCGAAACTTCAGATTTATTGTAACTGAATGAATCCTTCAAAATCATAGGTGTTTACCGTAAACACTGTTATAAAGTCATTCACAACTTGTGAGTATATAAAATTGCATTGACTGTCATAGCATTTTGTTTAAAAAATGGATTACACTGTATGTGAATACAATTGCTATTCTTGCAAACTTTAACTTCCCTGTCTCACTGTGCGAGTTGGCCCACGAGTGACCCCGAGTTTTCACTCGTGGTGATCACGTAGCGGGAACGTCGGAACTCGCACGAGCAACTTATCGACTCGTGGCGCTAACGGCAGGTACTCGGGAAACTTGTTAACTCGTGAAAAAAATCAAACATGTTTGATTTTTTCCACGAGTCAAATTAACTGTTCAAGTGTAAAATGGAAACATTTTAACTCGTTGCAATAACGTAGTGGCCCCATGCGTTTATCTTAGTGTCTCGTGAGTGTACCGTGGGAACTTTAATAATCTGTTCTTTTGCTCGTAAGACTGAACCAGATAGACACAAAATGCTGGAGTTTATAACTCAGCGGACCAGGCAGCATCTCTGGAGAGGAGGAATAGAGTCGAGACCCTTCTTCAGACTTTCCTTCGCTCCAGAGATGCAGCCTGTCCCGCAGAGTTACTCCAGCATTTCGTGTCAATCTTCGGCCTTTCTGCCACTTGTCCCGTGGCTTCACTCTGTCTCAATGAACGCTTAAAGACCTGCCGTAGGGGCAAGTCTGGGGTGGTGGGTGGGATGTGTCCACGTGTGATGCTCCATCCACCCCCCCGGGGCCGAGAGTGTGGGATTGGGAAGGAACTGCAGATGCTGGTTTACACCGGAGATAGACACACACAATGCTGGAGTAACTCGGCGGGACAGGCTGCATCTCTGGAGCGAAGGAATGGGTGGCATTTCGGGTAAGTCTGAAGAAGGGTCTCGACTCTATTCCTTCTCTCCAGAGATGCTGCCATGTCCGCTGAGTTGTGTGTGTGTGTCTCTCTCCCTCTCTGTCTATCTGTGTGTATCTGTGTGTGTGTCTGCTGTCGGGTCCCGGTGGCCGCTCAAAGTCACCCGAGCTGCTTGATTCCTCTGAAGTGGTGGCCAGCTGCTGTCGTGTGTGTGTGTGTGTGTGTGTGTGTGTGTGTGTGTCTCTCTCTCTCTCCCTCTCTGTCTATCTGTGTGTGTGTGTGTGTGTGTGTGTGTCTCTCTCTCCCTCTCTGTCTATCTGTGTGTGTGTGTGTGTGTGTGTGTGTGTGTGTGTGTGTGTCTCTCTCTCTCCCTCTCTGTCTATCTCTGTGTGTGTGTGTGTGTGTGTGTGTGTGTACTGTCGGGTCCTGGCGGCCGCTCAGTCACCCGCGCTGCTTAATTCCTCTGAAGTGGTGGCCAGCTGCTGTCTGTGTGTATCTCTATCTGTGTGTGTGTGTGTGTGTGTGTGTGTGTGTGTGTGTGTGTGTGTGTGTGTGTGTGTGTGTGTGTGTCTCTCTCTCTCCCTCTCTGTCTATCTCTGTGTGTGTGTGTGTGTGTGTGTGTGTGTGTGTACTGTCGGGTCCTGGCGGCCGCTCAGTCACCCGCGCTGCTTAATTCCTCTGAAGTGGTGGCCAGCTGCTGTCTGTGTGTATCTCTATCTGTGTGTGTGTGTGTGTGTGTGTGTGTGTGTGTGTGTGTGTGTGTGTGTGTGTGTGTGTGTGTGTGTCTCTCTCTCCCTCTCTGTCTATCTCTGTGTGTGTGTGTGTGTGTGTGTGTACTGTCGGTCCTTCAGTCACCCGCGCTGCTTAATTCCTCTGAAGTGGTGGCCAGCTGCTGTCTGTGTGTATCTCTATCTGTGTGTGTGTGTGTGTGTGTGTGTGTGTGTGTGTGTGTGTGTGTGTGTGTGTGTGTGTGTGTGTGTCTCTCTCTCTCTCTGTCTATCTCTGTGTGTGTGTGTGTGTGTGTGTGTGTGTGTGTGTAAGTGCTGCTTAAAAGTGGTGGCCAGTGTATGTCGGGTCCCAACGGCCGCTCAATGTCAGTCACCCGGCTGCTTCCTTTTTTAAAATTATTTAAAATAGAGATCCATTGCAAAAAAGTATTTAAAAACATAAAAAAACAAGAAATGCTTGGTAGAATGCGCATTTTCCCATTGTAGGTCATATCAATAGATGCGGCCGCGCTGAAATAACTCAAAACCACAGGATGGAGATGTATTTTAACATTGTTGCTTTATTAAACCATACCTTCATTCACGGTTGGCTCAAGAGTAACGGGAGAGGAACTTGCTAACTCGGGAGAGGAACTTGCTAACTCGGGAGAGGAACTTGCAACATCGCAGCAATTACATACCCGTGGGAACTCGGCCACACACTTGATCATACACTTGCAGTCTCGTGGGCAGCCACGAGTCTATCACTCGGGGTACCTCGTGGGTCAACTCGCACAGTGAGACAGGGGCATTAGTCTTCCCTACAAACTTCCTCCTTGCTCACAGTGTTCTTTGCTTTGGCCAATGCTTCATTAGAAGCAATGGGATGCTACCCATCCCATTTTCAATTGAGTCTCAAGACTCGATTCACCAATTTTCTATATTCCACGATCTCCCGAACATTTATATCTTTCCTAATGTACATGCCACCCGACATGTGAGTTTACAGGCATTAATTTAAAGGTCAGGAACATCATAATATCCACGTGTCCAAAAAAAAAATCAAGAAAACCTCGCCTGGTCACCAGCCAAAATAGTAAGTGGCACTTAAAAATAAACCAATACATGAAAACGTCTACTGGAAACCAATTACAATATTTCTGCCACTGCCTCTGTCAAAATCAGTAATCAAGATTCAACTGTACCATACTACTTCAAAGATTAAAGCAAAGATCCAAAGAAAATAAGTTGACCTTCACCTGTTGAAAAGGAAACATTAACAAACAATCACAAAATTAGAGAGTTATACAGCGTGGAAATAGGCCCTTTGGCCTGCTTGCACACACCAGCCAACATGTCCCTGCTACACTAGTCCCATCTGCTTGCGTTTTGCCCATATCCCTCCAAACCGGCCCTATCCATGTACCTGAAATTAACAAGGGTATTTTGGGAAAAAACATTCAGAGTATAGAGCTTTTTGCCATTAATTTATTTGATAGCAGATATGGAGCAGGCAATTCCATACATAGTCCCTTGCTTACAGGCAAAACCAGAGACTACCTTGCTATTCTTTATGAACAAAATGGACAGAGGAAATATGAAACACTCATGCCAATCAATTCCAAGACAGGATGCCAGGTAAGGCAAAGAGGAAGAAACCAACCTTATTTGGGTATCAGCTTAAAAGGGAGCACAAGAGAAGAGTGCATTTTGATGTGACCAGTTAGAACGATCAGTGCAATGTTTTTTTTAATGAAAATGAAATAAATCTAAAATGTTTAGAATGAAGCAATTTAATTTGTTTCTTGGCCTTATCTTGGAGTAAATCAATTTATCTACCCATAGACTGAAGCATTGAAAAAGGCAAATACAAGATCCACAAAATCCTGTTTATGTAACAGGCCATCTCATTGTTACATTCCCCTGGTGATACTATTGTATTTATAGACATTGAACTGCAAAAATAAACGACCCATTGTAACAACTGTTGGTTGAAATAAACGTGACAAAACATCCAAAACAACTTCAAAACGAAAACTGGTCAAATCAATAAACAAGAACTCTTGCATCAGAAACATTATACAATATTTTCACTAAGCCTACTTGATGTTACAAACACGCAGAAGGTAAAACTTGTTGTTAAAATCCATTAGCATTCAATATATTCTGACAGCTTGCATAATAGACTACTTTCCTCAGGCTTCACAGTGTAACTAAACCAGACAAAATGAAAACTTTCACATTTGTAGTTTTGTAAAAAACCATGGTCAATTAGTATTCAGGAGAATATGATTGTTCCAAAAATCCTTCAGGGTTTTGTCCTTCAGCTGTACACCTTTAACTATACTGGCAGCAACTACCCTGCAGCATTTTTGTAACAATCACATTTTCCCACATACTTCCAGCTACGGTTCACTAGATATACAAGAAAACAGATATAACTGAACACCATTATTCTGTACCGGAAGAGTAACAAAAATGTTAACACCAATCATATATGTTTATTTAAACAAAACACACTACAGGTTAACAAATAAATCAAGTTGTAGTAAGGAGAAGGCATCGGTGGATTAAGTTGGAATGTGTGTTTAAAAGTATGGCTGGCATTTGGTAAACGTAGAGAGGTATATGTTTGAGGCAGACCCAGCGCAGCACACACCGGTGTCAGCAACTTCCTTACCTACGCGACTCGCCTGTGTTCCTTTTCCAAAACTTTTCCTTACTTCGTTTCATCAGCAGCTCGGTACTACTTTGGACATGCGATGGTTGAAAATGGGAAGAGAAGGGGGGGAGGGGGGGGGTGGGCTGGCGGATGGCGACGAGAACACACAGAACAGAACAGAAGCAGCACCAAAACAATGGGGTGGGAGGAGGGGAAAGTGACGAGCCCGCACCCAGCGAGTGACCCGCTCAACCTTCCGCCTCGGCTTCCAACCGACACCGCCACCGCGCGCCCCGCCCGCGAGCACGAGCACGAGCGCGACGATCAACGCGGTGCGTGCGTGCGCGCGCGCGCTCGTCGGGCTCGGCCACCTGGCCTCCCCTGGCGCTGGAGGACCATCCCCAACTTGGTCGGCATGAACAGTGAACAGATGCTCTTGGCGCAGTGTTGATGTATCGTTGGCAAAAAAAGCATCGGCGCAAACCGCGCCCCCTAATCCGGTGATTCGACGCATTCCGACGTTAGGTGAGAACACGCGGCACGGCATTTCCGGCTGATTGTACATTTGGTTTGATATGTTTTGAATAGTTTAACTTCAGTTCATTGCAATCGTGTTACGCGTCCCCCCCCTCCCCCGCAACCTGTTGGCTCTGACGGCCGTCAGTGACGTGGGGACGGCGCCCAGCGTGCTGACGTAAGGCGCGTTGCGCGGGAACTGTCGACATGGAGACGGCGGGCGGCGCGGACCCGGAGCCGGAGCCAGCAGAGTCCGAGGGGCCGAGCGGCGGCGCCGCGGGACCGAGCGCATCGGCTGCGCCCACGTACGAGCTACCCTGGTGAGCGGCGGCGTCCCTCGGCACGATCCCAGGATCGTGCGCTACCGTTGTAACGGGAGTTGAACAGCAAGATCCCACAGGGTAGCAGCGTGAGAAGGAGCAGACTATTATTGTCGTGGGATCATACAGCAGGGAAACAGGCTCTTCGGCCCAACTTGGCCATGCCGACCAAGATGTTCAGCTAGTATCACTTGCCCACTGGGATCATGGATATGCGTTTGACCCATATCCATCTGAAACATTTTCTATGTCTCAAGAAGAGTCCTGATCCAAACGTCATTTATCCATGCTTTCCAGAGATGCTGCCAGATCCGCTGTTACTTCAGCACTTTGTGTCTTTTTTCCCCTAATTTTTGTAATTGGACATCCTCATGAGATTAACTGCCGTATGTCAGGTGATCAGGCCAGTGTGGGGTCTGCAGGCTCTGCCACAAATCAGGCCTCCTGGACCAGATGGACTACACCTAAGGTTCTGAACACAAGAGACTTAGTACAATCTCTAATGAAGTAGAGTTTTGAATGGCATGCTTATTGTAGGTAGAAAATAGGATGGAGATACAAGAGACTGCAGATGCTGAAATCTTGAGCAAAATACAATGCTGGAGGTACTGGGCAAGTTGTGCATCTGTCGGTTCTGTTTGGGATCTTTCTTCAGACTGATGGACTAGGGCGGAGAAAGCTGGAAAAAGATGGAATGGATCAAAGCCGGGCAGTTGTTAGGGGGATACAGATGAGGGGCTATGATTGACAGATGGGTGGAGATAGTCTTACTAAATGGCACAGCAGGCTGAAGAGGCCCAAATGGTCTCGCCATGCTCCTAATTCAACGCAGCTTTGCATGTTGCATTGCCAGCAAAGTTGGTGAGAGACAAAGTTTTACTGGTGTTCAGATGAAGGTGATGCTGCTGCCGAATCCAAGCTTAGTAGAATGTGACATTAAATTAATACTTTAAAAACTAGAGGTTAAATTATAACATAAAACTTCCCCAGTCGCAACCTTTTCTATGGTACACCATTTTAAACATTTGGCACGTGCTGCATTTTGCTTTATATTAACATTCCGATAATAACATTTCAAACATTGTCAAGTCCTTTTGTTTATTCAATGTATTTCTCCCTTGGTCTACAAATCTTTTAATTTAAACATTTTAAAGCAAGTTGATGAAATACAAACTTATCAGGGTGTCAAAACTTGGATTCTAAAGTACAATTTTTTTTTTGCTAAACAGGGTTGAGAAGTACAGACCTTTGAAACTGAATGAAGTTGTCGGGAATGAAGAAACAGTCAGTCGACTGGAGGTAATTTTCTAGCATTTTTCTGCAACATTGTCTGCAAGCACAAAGATCTTTTCTCGGTTGATCGGTTGGAGGATGTGGACCTAGATACCAATAGCACACAGTAAAACTTGGAAGAAGGTTTTGCTGTGAAATTATGAGTACGTTAAGGTAAAATTGAAAATCAGAATCACAAAGGTGATGATATCCAGGTTATTACTTGAGCCAGGTACAAATCAGTTGAGGGCAAATCGAAATGGAGAAGCAAGTGCTTAGTGGAAGATTGGCATGGAAAAAATAGCTTCTCATTCATGGAATGCTGTAGGGCTCTCGCTTAACTTTTTTTCCCTGTTGCCAGCCGGGCAACCTTGACAGCTTTTTAGCTTGCCAAATGACAGTTTAGGTGGTCATTTAAGACAGTTTGCATGACGCGTGCGATAATGTGCTCGGACGAAGTGCGTAGTTACCAGTCAGAATTATGCTCAATGAAGCATTCACATATTATGTTCAAGAAGGAACTGCAGATGCTGGAAAATCGAAGGTAGACAAAAGTGTTGGAGAAACTCAGCGGGTGCAGCAGCATCTATGGAGTGAAGGAAACAGTCAACGTTTCAGGCCGAAACCCATCAGTCTGAAGAAGGGTTTCGACACGGAACGTTGCCTATTTCGTTCACTCCATAGATGCTGCCGCATCCGCTGAGTTTCTCCAGCACTTTTGTCTATATTCACATATTATTTCTGCTTCAAATAACTCACAACCTAAACGTATTGACCAATCAAGACATGATATATATATACCACAATGACATGCAGCAAAATTATAATACAATATCTCAACTCTTTTTACACATTGCAATTAATGCAATTTCTATTAGTTCTTTCCACTTCCAAACAAAAATGTGGTTGGATTATTCAGCAAATGATCAACCTGTGTCAATAAATCCTGGACCATGCACACCACAGATTGATGCAAGCATGTTTTCTGTGAAGGACCGAAAATTACCATGAAATGGCCATAGGATGGGTCGTTATTGCTATTGGCACACAAACACTCTGGCTTCCCACATAATTTATCCATAACAAAATATACAGGTTGCAAGGAAATTTCTAAAGGCATTTTATGATAATAGCTGTTAAAACCGACTATACCCATCTGACAGGTTAAACATTACACTAACTGACAAGAGATGGCCAAAGGACATAACCGCAGCAAATGTTCTTTTGGTAATATTTTTAAAGGAGTCAAAACAAATAGGGGGGGGGGGGGATCAGTACAGGATGAATGGGGGAGTTCAGTACAGGATGAATGGGGGTAGACAAAAATGCTGGAGAAATTCAGCGGGTGAGACAGCATCTATGGAGCTAAGGAAATAGGCAACGTTTCGAGACCCTTCTTCAGACTGTCCCCCCCCCCCCATTCTTCTTGAATGGGGGGATCAGTACAGGATGGATGGGGGGGGGTGATCAGTACAGGATGAATGGGGGGGGGGGTCTGGACAGTGTGGATGGGAGATCACTACAGGATGAGTGAGGGGATTAGTATAGGATGAATGGAGATCAGTACGGGATGAATGAGGGGATCACTACAGGATGCATGAGGGGATCAGTACAGGATGCATGAGGGGATCAGTACAGGATGAATGGGCGATCAGTAAAAGATGAATGGAAAGATCACTACAGGATGGATGGGGGGTTTGGTGCAGGGTAAATGGAAGGTGGGTCGGTACGGGATGAATGGGAGGATCAGTGCAGTATGAATGGGGGGGAAAAGTGCAGGATGGATGGGAAGGCGGGTCAGTACAGGATGAATTGGGGGATCAGTGTAGGATGGATGGGGGGGTGGCAGGAGAATCAATGTGAGGTGGGTAGGGTGATGAATAGATTGGGGGGGGGGGTGGATGGGAGGGGAGCACAGGGGATGTCAGTGAGGACTGAATTGAGGAGGGAATGGGGATCAGTGCGGGATGGAGAGGAGGGGTCCCAGGATAAGAGGGGTGGAGGGGGGCGTACGAGAGAGAAAGGGGGGGGAGGGGCAGAGGAGGTGGGGAGGAAGGAAGGACAGCGCTCCTCGGACAACATCGCCCCGCAGCCTTGGCCGTCCCTGTCCAACGCCAAAGTGCCGCCGCCAAAGGGGGAGGCAGTTGGGAACTCGTCGCCACCGCCTCCCCTCCTCCGCCAGGCGACAGGAAGGTGCGGGGCCGAGCGGTGCAGCTGCTTCAGACGGCGGAAGGAGGCCTCCCGCTACCTCCCTCCTCCCGGCCACGGCGTGCGAGAGGGGTTGTATTGAAAGCGCTGTTAACGGGTTTGCAGGCAGCGCCCGTTATCAGGGCGATAGCGGCCGCTGCCTGCAAATCAAAATATACTGCCGCAAATCCACCAACTGCACTTTCAAAACAACCCCTCTCTCACGCCGAGCCAGGGAGGAGGGAGGGGGAGAGGGAGGTCTCCTTCCGCCGGGCGGGGTGCGGGAGGAGGAGGCGGTAGAGCCGCTGTCGTGGCCGCTGCTGCCGCTGTTCGGGGCCCGTCATTCGCTCCGACCCTTCGTCACCACGCACCTAGTATCTTTGCCCCGCAATCAAAGATACTAGAGGAATACAGCCGCCGCCGTCGACATGAAACGTCTCGTTCTCAAGAGATGCTGCCTGACCCGCGGAGTAACTCCAGTTTTTTGTGTCTATTGGTATAAATCAGTATTTGCTTGCCAAGCCGGGCAAAATGAGTCGCCGTTTAGGCTCTTTGGGTGATCATTGGCACCTGGGCAACCGCTGATTTCGAGCCCTGTGCTGGCACCAAGAAATTTGGAAAGAGAGCTGGTGTTCTGCTGGATTTCTTTGAACTATGCTGGTACCAGAGACCCTAAAATTGCATAATTAGGGTTACGGACAATTAGGGAGTGTTGGATTCAAATGACAGGATGTTTAATGAGCAGTGAAAGAGTGGTGGCACAAGTAGCGAATGAACCAGAATAGAAAAAATTGAATGAAATCAAATTATAAGGCATTTGTTACAAAGATAGATGAGTTAATGGCACAAATAAAATTGAATTAATTTCATGTAATAGTTATTGTAGAGTTATCATTTCAAAGCGATTAGAAAGTTGAACTTGGTCTTCTGGGTTGTTTGACATTCCCAAACAACGGTTGGGAACACTTTTTTTTTTAAAGAAGGAACTGCAGATGCTGGAGAATCGAGGGTACACAAAAAGCTGGAGAAACTCAGCGGGTGCAGCAGCATCTAAGGAACACATTGCTGGGGCCAGTGATGGAGGCAGATACAATAGTGGCATTTAAGAGACTTGGATCAGCACAAGAACATGTAGGGATGGAGGGGTATGGAATATGTGCAGGCAGATAAGAGTTGATTCAGGCATCATGTTTGGCACAGATATTGGGGGCCAAAGTACCATCCTGTTCTCAGCTCTATGTCCTAATGGACAGGAAGTGGTGGATAGTGTCATTAAACAAGAGGGACATCGTATCAATGTGCTGATGAGTTGTGATTGTAGACCCAGAGGGTCATGTGTAGAATTGGTTTTAGTTGGAAATAATTACTGCAAAAAAGAAGATACAGGTGGCAGTGGTCCACAGGCCCTCAAGGCATTGCCAAATGATAGATTAAAGCATAAATGGGAAATATTGAAGGCATGTAATAAGGAAACGATAATTATTGAGTGATTTTTAACCTGCACGTTGATTGGACTAACCAAACAATGGGACTATGCAATGCATCAGGGAGTTAGGGATTATTTCTTGGAGCGATAGGTTTCAGACCCCTTCCTCCCCAAACAGACTGTTTTAAATTTTGATTGAAAGATACAGCTTGGAAACGGGCAATTGGCCATTGAATCCACATTGTCCACCGATCACCCGTTCTCATTTGTTCTCTGTTACCCTACTTTCACATCCACTCCACACCAGGGGAAATTTACAGGGGCACGTCTTCGGGTGTCGGAGGAAACTGAAGCACCAGGAAGGAACACATGATCACAGGGACAACGTGCGAACTCCACACAGTCAGCACTCGAGGTTAGGGTTGTACCTAGGACTGGCACTGTGAAGCAGCAGTTTTACCAATTGCTCCACTGTGCCCCAGAATGAGAAGGAGATCTTGTAGATAAGGATACTCCAGGGCGTTGTGATAACAACATTCCTGATATAATTTCAGAGTGAACAGTCCTGATATAAGACTTGAATCCTCAAGCTAAATAAGGACATTTACAAAGGTATGAAGGAAGAAATGATCGTGGAGATGTAGGAAAGTATTGTCAGATATTCAAGAAATTATTTTATAAAAGTCTGCAGACATTTATCGCAATCAAAAAGAGGGCATGAGAAAGACGAACTATCTGTGATTAAAAAGGTCAAGGTTATATTAAATTTAAAAAACATGTACCAAGTGGGAAACACGTTACTTAGCTTAACATGTTGGGAAGATGTTGGAATCTAATCAAGGTAGAAATAGCTTTCAGAAAAGCTTAATGCAGGCAAACCACATTAACATGGTTTTATGAAAGGGAAATAATTGCATAAATTTGTTGGAGTTCTTCAAGGGTAGAGAAGAACCTGCAAATGTCACGCATTTGGGATTTCCAAAAGGCATTTGAGAATGTGCCAAGTGCAGTAGATCATTATAAAGTATTGGGGGAATTCCTAACGGATTAAAGTTTTAGAGGACATACAGGAAAGAGAAATGGAATGAATGGGTCATTTTCAGGCTGGAAAGAAACATCGACAAAGACCTATAATTTATTCATTTGCCTCTGTACTCCACAATTTGAGATTTGTAATAGAAAAAAATCACATGAGGTTAAAGTGCACCTTGTCAGATTTTATTGAAGGCCATTTTTATACATTTTGGTTTCACATGTCAAAATTACAGCTATGTTTATACATATCAGGGCACCATAATGTTTAGGACACATGGCTATACGGTCTTGTAATTGCTCAGGTGTCTTTAATTGCATCTTTAATGCAGGTACAAGAGAGCTCTCAGCACCTATTCTTTCCTCCAGTCTTTCCATCACTTTTGGAAACTTTTATTGCTGTTTATCATCATGAGGACCAAAGTTGTGACAATGAAAGTCAAATAAGCCATTGCGAGACTGAGAAACAAGAATAAAACTGTGTGAGACATCAGCAAAACATTAGGCTTACAAAAATCAACTGTTTGCGACATCATTAAGAAGAAAGAGCACTGGTGAGCTTACTAATCGCGAAGGGACTGGCAGGCCAAGGAAGATCTCCACACCTGATGACAGAATTCTCTCTATAATAGAGAAAAATCCCCAAGCACCTGTCTGACAGATCAGAAACACTCTTCAGGAGTCAGGTGTGGATTTGTCAATGACCACTGTCCGCAGAAGAATTCATGAACAGAAATACATAGGCTACACAGCAAGATGCAAACCACTGGTTTGCCGTAAAAATGGGATGGCCAGGTTACAGTTTGCCGAGGAGTACTTAAAAGAGCAACCACAGTCTGGAAAAAGGTCTTGTGGACAGATAAGACGAAGATTAACTTGTATCATGTGATGGTAAGAGCAAAATATGGAGGAGAAAAGGAACTGTCCAAGATCCAAAGCTGAAGTGGATAGACACATCCTATCTGCTCAAGTTCAAACAAATGCCTCAAAACGTATTGGCCGGCGGTTCATTCTGCAGCAAGACAATGATCCCAAACATACTGCTAAAGCAACAAAAGAGTTTTTCAAAGCTAAAAAATGGTCAATTCTTGAGTGGCCAAGTCAATCACCCGATCTGAACCCAATTGAGCATGACATTTATATGCTGAAGAGAAAACTGAAAGGGACTAGCCCCCAAAACAAGCATAAGCTAAAGATGGCTGCAATACAGGCCTGGCAGAGCATCACCAGAGAAGACACCCAGCAACTGGTGATGTTCATGAATCGCAGACTTCAAGCAGACATTGCATGCAAGGGATATGCAACAAAATACTAAACATGGCTACTTTCATTTACATGATATTGCTGTGTCGCAAACATGGTATCCTGAAATGGGGGGACTATGTATAAACACTGCTGTAATTTCTACATGGTGAAACCAAAATGTATAAAAAGGGCCTTTATTAAAATCTGACAATGTGCACTTTAACCACACGTGATTTTTTTTCTATTACAAATCACAAATTGTGGAGTACAGAGGCAAATAAATAAATGATGGGTCTTTGTCCCAAACATTATTGAGGGCACTGTAGTTGTAGTACGGCACAGTGGCGCAGCAGTAGAGTTGCTATCTTGCAGCGCCAGTGACCCAGGTTCGAACATCACTCCGGGTGCTGTCTGTATGGAGTCGGTACATTCCCCCTGTGACCATGTTGGTTTTCTCCAGGTGCTCTGTTTTCCTCCCACATTTCCAAAGACGTGCAGGTTTGTAAGTTAATTGGCTCAATAAAATTGTCCCGAGTGTGTAGGATAGAACTAATGTAAAGGTGAAAATTCGTCGGCGCATCTCTGTGGGGCCTGTTTTCACGCTGCATCACTAAACTAAACTAATAGGCGCTGAATAGTTACAAACTCTCTTAAAGACTTGGGGGAGGTGACAGAATATAAGGTACTCAAATTTTCCAATGATTGAAAAATAGGATGGAGGGCATGTGATGAGGATATTTGTAGTCTGTGACAGGATATAAATAAGTTGGCTGAGCGAACGAAAACTTGGCAAATGAAGCTTAAAATGGGGAAGTTGTGTCAGATTTTAATAAAGGCTCTTTTTATACATGTTGAGGTCATGCACTTCAGTTTGACAAATTGAAAGGCAATTATTATCTGACTGGAGAGAGACGGCAAATGGTTGGCATACAGAGGGATCTAGATGTTCTTGTGCATGAAGCACAAAAAAGATTGTATGCATTTGCAGCAAATACTTAAGGAAACTAATTGTACATTGCCTTTATTGCTAGCAGGTTAGTATTTAGAAAGAGGGAAGCATTGTCACAATTATTCAGTGTGTTAACAAGGCCATGCCTGGAGTACTGTATACAAGTTTGGCTCTTTATTTTAAAGCATATGCTAGCATTGAAGGCAGTATGTAAAGTAGGGAATTAGCATTGGCATAAATAGGGAACTCTGGATGAAAATTAAGACTTGGGTTATTAAAAAAAAGGTGGCATGGGCCAGGTACAAGCAGCCGGGATGAAGTGAATGGCTGGAGGAGTTTTGGGGATGTAGAGGTATACCTAAGTAAAAGGGGGCATGAGATAGACAATAGATGCAGGAGTAGGCCATTCAGCCCTTCGAGCCAGCACCGCCATTCACTGTGATCATGGCTAATCATCCACAATCAGTACTCCGTTCCTGCCTTCTCCCCTTATCCCTTGACTCTGCTATCTTTAAGACCTCTATCTAACTCTCTCTTGAAAGCATTGACATAGAAGATTAAGGAGGATACAAAGAGACTTTATAAATTTATGAGGGGAAAGCAAATAACTAGGGACCATGAAAGACCAATGTCGACATTTATGTATGGAGCCGCAGATGATGGGTGAGGTCCTCAATGAATACTTCTCTACTATTTTTACTGGGAGAAAGACATGAAAACTGGGAAATTCATGAATGGGAAGTCTTGTGGATAGTCAGCATTACAATGGGGTAGGAGATTGCAACCTTCACGTGGTCTGCCCTGTTTCGACAAATGCAATCAACCCGGTGTGCACAATCAAATAAGATCAAATAGAACAAGTTGTCCTACAACTTTAGGCTGTGCATGCCATACGCAAGAAGAAGAAGAAGCATTATAATAGAGCTATATGCATTTGCAAAGAAAGGGGTTGATTTGGGATAGTCAGCACAATTAATGAGTCACAATTAATGACTGTGACTCATTAATTTGATTGAGAGTTTTTTTAAAGAAGTAAGCAAGAAAGTTGATGATGGCAGAGTGGTGGAAGTAGTCTGTATGGACTTCAGCTAGGCCTATGATAAGGTTAAGCATGGTAGGTTTCTCTTGGGTTAGATCACGTGGGATCCAGGGAGAGCTAGCTAATTGGATCCAAATAGAGATAGCTAATTTAATCCAGGGAGAACTTGCTAGTTGGAAACATAATGGCTTCATGATAGGGAGTGCAGGGAATGGAGGAAGGTTGATTTTTGTATTGGAGTCTGTTTAGTGGTGTGACGTGGGTCAGTGCAAGGCCCGTGGTTATCAACTTTATCAACGACTGTGAGAATGTGCAAGGCACGGTTAGTAAGTTTGCACTAAAATAGGTGGTATCATATTCAGTGCAGAAGGCTATAAAAAATTACAGCGGAATCTTGATCATATATATATAAATGTTCCAAGGAGATGCAATCAAGATGCAAGATGTTGCAATTTGGAAAGTCGAACCAGGGTAGAACGTTCAGGTAACTGTGTAAGGGCCTGGGCGTGCTGTTGGCCAGAGGGCCTTGGAGTCCAAACACATAGTTTCTTGAAAGTGGTGTCACATGTGGACAGGATGGTGAAGAAAGCTTTTGGCATGCTGGCCTCCATTCGCAAGAGCATTGATTATGGAAGTTGGGATGTTATATTGCAGTTGAACAAGATGTAGGTGAGATTGCACTTGGAGTATTATGTTCAGCTTTGGTTGCCCTATTTTAGAAACATTTAAGTTAAGGTGGAAAGAGTACAGAGAAGATTTACGAGGGTGATGCCAGTATTTAAGGGGCTGTATTATAAGGTGAGATTGGGAGGCTGGGTCTTTATTCCTTGGTGTGTTGGAGATCGAGGGATAATCTTGTGGGAAGCCTAAATTATGAGAAGCCTAAATAAGGTGAATGCACACTTTCATTTTCCCAAGAACCAGTGAGCAAGAGTCTAAAGTGAGAGGGGAAAAATGTAATAGTATTAATTCCAGATCTAAACTTACCCCCCCCCCCCCCCCCCCCATCTGGTTCAGTCAAACACCGAATACAAGCACTGGAATTCCAACTCTATTTTATTGTATACAAAACCGCGGACCGATCCTCAGTACCACTTACTCGAGCCCAATACAGCCTCGTGCAAATAGATTAGAGACAATCGGCACAGACCAATGTGCTCCCCACCCCTTTATACCCCTCCGAACTAAAGGCGCGAAAGTACTTGGGGGGAGGCAACCCCTATAAGCCAATTACTGATACCGGCTGCAAAATACATAGAATGACAACACTTTGGCCCAATCATATAACAGTACATTAACATAGTTTCAACACATAGTACTTAGGGAGATACACTTCTATTAAGTAAAAAAAATTACCATTAGATATGGAAACATCGTGCTGGGCACGAAATGTAATAAATGTAATATAAATATATGTGTAGTCTAAAGTAGAAGCTCGTGGAACCCGTGCCGGAGCCTCGTGACTGAGGCCAAGTAATTAGATTGTCTAATCTAAAGTGGAAACTCATGCCTGAGCCTCGGGACTTAGGCCAGGTGACCTTTAATTATAAAAAGCAGTGATTGCTGAATAAAGACCCTCTTAACTCAAACTCGGTGGTGGACGTGTCTTCTTGTGCCAGTCACAACTGAGCCTTGCCTTCAACAGAAACCTTTACAGCCACTCTTCTGGACCAATCACAAGTACCGGCAGGAAGGTACTGAAACATAGTTGAGACATAACATTTTCCCAAGCATGCTATTAGCATCAGCGCATAGCTGCACCTGCAGAATCCCAGACATCTTGGCAACTTGTAGACAATCTGGACAGAAACCTTCTGCAACCCCTTCTCAGGCTTCAGACTTCCTGGAGCCATCCATGTCACATGGGTCTCCGGCTGCCTGCAAATGATGTCACCCTTAGTGAAGCAGGTTTCACAGACATCTTCCATTTTCCCAAGTACCCAACCCCCTGCATATTCACAATAGAACCTTTAATAAAAAATTGTGAGGCAACCTTATCCCCACAGAGGGTGGGGAAAATGGGATAAATGGAATGAGCATAGAAATTTGATCATGGGTGATAATCCCAAATCAGTACCCCGTTCCGGCTTTTTCCCCATATCCCTTGAGCTAAATCTCTTTTGAAAACTCCCAGTGAATTGGCCTCCACTGCCTTCTGTGACAGAGAATTCCGCAGATTCACAACTCTCTGGGTGAAAAAGTGTTTCCTCATCTCATTCCTAAATGGCCTACCCCTTATTCTTAAACTGTGACCCCTGGTTCTGGACTTCCCCAACATCAGGAACATTTTTCCTGCATCTATCCTGTCCAATAATCTAAGAATTTTATAGTTGTGAGTCTGTAGAATTCTCTGCCTCAGAGGGCAATGGAGGCCGTTTCTCAAGAGAGATACTTTCAAGAGAGAGCTAGATAGTGGAGTCAGGGGATATGGGGAGAAGGCAGGAACGGGGTACTGATTGGGGATGATCAGCCATAATCACATTGAATGGTGGTGCTGGCTCGAAGGGCCGAATGGCCTACTCCTGCACCTATTGTCTATTGTCTATATGTTTCTATAAGATCCCCTCTCATCCTTCTAAATTCCAGCGAATACAAGACGACCCATTCTTTCAGCATATGTCAGTCCCGCCATCCCAGGAATTAACCTGGTGAATCTACGCTGCACTCCCTCAATAGCAATAATGTCCTTCCTCAAATTTGGAGACCAGAATTGTACAAAATACTCCTGGTGTGGTCTCACCAGGGCCCTGTACAACTGCAGTAGGACCTCCTTGCTCCTAAAACCAAATCCTCTCGCAATGAAGGCCAATATGCCATTAGCTTTCTTCACTGCCTACTGTACCTGCATGCTTACTTTCAGTGACTGATGTACAAGCACACCTAGGTCTCGTTGCACCTCCTATTCTGACACTATTCAGATAACAATCTGCCTTCCTGTTCTTGCTATCAAAGTGCATAACCTCACATTTATCCATGTTATACTGCATCTGCCATGCTTCTGCCCACTCACCCAACCTATCCAAGTCACCCTGCAGCCTCAGCATCCTCCTCGCAGCTCACACTGCCACCCAGCTTTGTGTCATCCGCAAGCTTAGCGATGTTACGTTTAATTCCCTCGTCTAAATCGTTAACATATATTGTAAACAACTGTGGTCCCCGCACCGAGCCTTGCGGCACCCCACTTTTCTTCTTCTTCTTGCGTATGGCGTGCACCGCCTAAGGTTGTAGGTCAACTTGTTCTATTTGATCTATTTGTTTGTGCACGTCGAAACAGGGTGGATCACGTGAAGGTTGCAATCTCCTACCCCACCTCACTAGTCACGGCCTGCCATTCGGAAAAGGACTTACTCTTAGCTTCCTGTCTGCCAACCAGTTCTCTACCTATGTCAATACCCTACCCCCAATTTTGCACACTAATCTCTTGTGTGGGACCTTGTCAAAGGCTTTTTGAAAGTCCAGATGCACCACATCCACTGACTCTCCCGTATCCATTCTACTTGTTACATCCTCAAATTCCAAAATATTAGTCAAGCATGATTTCCTCTTTATAAATCTAGTCAAGTTCAAGTTTACATTTATTGTCACTGTACAATATTTGGTACAGTGAGAATTGGTACAGAGATGCCATACAGCCATACAAATAAAAAAAACACAACACACAATAGAATTTAACATGAACACCCCCACACAGTGGAATCAACGTTTCGCACTTTGAGGGAAGGCAATAAAAGTTCAGTCATCTTCCTCTTTGTTCACCCGTGGTGAACAAAATCTATGCTGACTTTGACCAATCCCGTTACTGCTTTCCAAATGCGCTGCTATAACATCTTTAATAATCCACTCCACTACCATGTAAGGCTAACTGGTCTTAATTCCCAGTTTTCTTAAAAAATGAAATTATATTGGCTTCCCCTATAGTCCACAAAACTGATCCAGAGTCGAGAGAACATTGGAAAATGATTGCCAATGCATCCACAATTTCTAGGGCCACCTCCTTGAGTACCCTGGGATGCAGACCATCAGGTCCTGGGGATGTGTTAAAGAAGGAACTGCAGATGCTGGAGAATCGAGGGTACACAAAAGGCTGGAGAAACTCAGCGGGTGCAGCAGCATCTAAGGAGCGAAGGAGATAGGCGACGTTTCGGGTCGAGACCCTTCTTCAGACTGGTCAGGGATCAGGGAAACGAGAGATATAGACGGTGATGTGGAGAGATAAAGAACAATGAATGAATGATATGCAAAAAAGTATCGATGATAAAGGGAACAAGCCATTGTAAGCTGTTTGTGGTGTGAAAATGAGAAGCTGGTGCGACTAGGGTGGGGGAGGGAGATAGATAGAGAGAGAGGGAATGCCAGGGCCCGAGGGCTGAGGGAGAGGTGGGAAGGGGAGGAGACAGCAAGGGTTAACAGAATTGAGAAAATTCAATGTTCAAGCCCAAAGGATGCAGACTCCCCAAGCGGAATATGAGGTGCTGTTCCTCCAACTTGCGGTGTTGCTCACTCTGGCCGTGGAGGAGGCCCAAGACCGAGAGGTCGGATACGGAATGGGAGGGGGAGTTGAAGTGCTGAGCCACCGGGAGGTCGGATTGGTTAATGCGGACCGAGCGGAGGTGTTCGGCGAAACGATCGGCAAGCCTCCGCTTGGTCTCACCGATATAGATCATCTGGCATCTGGAGCAGCGGATGCAGTAGATGAGGTTGGAGGAGGTGCAGGTGAACCTCTGTCGGACCTGGAAGGACTGCTTGGGTCCCTGAAAGGAGTGGAGGGGGGAGGTGAAGGGACAAGTGTAGCATTTCTTGCGGTAGCAAGGGAAAGTGCCCGGGGAAGGGGTAGAGCGGGAGGGAAGGGAAGAATTCACAAGGGAGTTGCGGAGGGAGCGGTCTTTGCGGAAGACAGACAGGGGGGGAGATGGGAAGATGTGGAGAGTGGAGGGGTCACGTTGGAGGTGGCCAAACTGGCGGAGGACTATGTGTTGTATTTGCTGGCTGGTGGGGTGAAAGGTGAGGACCAGGGGGACTCTGCCCTGTTTGCGAATGGGGGAATGGGGAGAGAGGGCAGTGTTGCGGGGTATGGAGGAGACCCTGATGCGAGCCTCATCGATGTGTCTGCCTTCAGTCCCAACAGTTTACCTAACACCATTTTCTGACTAATGTGGATTCCCTTCGGTTCCTCCCTCCTACTAGATCCTCAGTGCCCTAGTATTTCCGGGATATTGTTTGTGTCTTCCTTAGTGAAATCAGAACCAAAGTATTTGTTTAACTGTTCTGCCATTTCCTTGTTTTCCATTATAAATTCATCTGTCTATGACTGTAAGGGACCTACATTCGTCTCCACTATTTCTTTCCTTTTTACATGCCTAAATTAAATTTTTGCAGATTTTATATTCCCCGCAAGCTTTCTTTCATGCTCTTTTCCCCCCCTTTTAATTAAGCCCTTGGTCCTCCCCTGTTGAGTTCTAAATTTCTCCCAGTCCTTTTGTTTGCCGCTTCTTCTGGCCAATTTATATGCCTCTTTCATGGATTTAACACCTGACTTCCATCTTCAGCCACGGTTGAGCCACCTTCCAGTTTTATTTTTTCGCCAGACAGGGATGAACAATTTTTGGAGTTCATCCATGCGGTCTTTAAATCTTTGTCATTGCATCTCCATTGTCAACCCTTTAAGTATAATTTGCAAGTCTATCCCAGCCAATTCCTGTCTCATACCTTTATTCAAGTTCAGGACCCTCGTCTCTGAATTAACTGTGTCACTCTCCATCCTAATACATAATTCCTCAAGCATCTTGAGGAAGTGATTGATGAAAGTACTAAAACACCATTTAAGGAACATTTGTATAGCTACATGGATCGGAAAGGCTTAGAACATAGAACAGTACAACACCAGCCCTTCGGCCCACAATGTCCACAGAAGGATATGGATTAAACACTGGCAAATGGAAATTGCTTAGATGTGCATCATGGTCACATGGATGAATTGGACTGAAGGTACTGTTTTCGTACTGTATGACTATAACAAGCTTGTTATCAAGATTTAGGTCTGCAGAATGAAAGTGGTTGTCATGGATTGGATTGGCTAAGTAATAGTAAACAGCATGACAGTAAGAATTGTTTTTCTACTGTAAGAAACTCCCCTTTTTCCAGTGGAGTTCCCCAGGGAAAGTTACAAAACACATTGTTTTTATATATTGTATACTAATGACTTGGACTGTCATTAGTGTAATTAGGAGATGTATAAAATTATATTGATAATAAGAAATAATGAGGAGATATCAGAAGTCAAGAGGGTTTACGTGTCACATGTATTGACAACGGAAATATCAAATGCTTGCTTGCAACTTTACAGGTCCACTAATGCCAGTAACATACTAATAAACATTCCATTATCAGTAAATTAATAATCAATAATACTTGGACATTGGGTATTTTTAAAGCGGAGATTGATACTTGGATAAATAGCAGATGACATTTAATGGTAAAAATGTTCTAATATTTTTTGTAGGTCGAACAAGGTCAGACTATAAACCAAAGGGTACATGTCTAAAGGGTGTAATCAAAAATCTGGGGGTTTATTTGCATAGTTTGCAGGGTTACCAAAATCGGGAATACGTGCAAGCGGCGGTTGGACACGTGCAGCGGGAATGATTGCAGCGGGGGAACGATTAGCGGGAAGCGGGAACGAGCTGGACACGTGCAGCGGGAAGGGCGGGAACGAGCGGCGGTTGCAGCGGGAAGGGCGGGAACGAGCGATGGTGGGTACAGGATGATGCTACAGACAGAGATGGTCAAAAGGCTGTTAAGACATTCATGTGCAAGGAACAGAGGTAACATTAGCATTGTGGGGCTAAGGGCCCATTGCCTGTGTTGTATGTTTCAATAGACAATAGGTGCAGGAGGAGGCCATTCGGCCCTTTGAGCCAGCACCACCATTCACTGTGATCACGGCTGATCATCCCCAATCAGTACCCCGTTCCTGCCTTCTCCCCATATCCCCTGACTCTGCTATCTTTAAGAGCCCTATCTAGTTCTCTGTTGAAAGCACCCAGAGAACCGGCCTCCACCGCCCTATGAGGCAGAGAATTCCACAGACTCGCCACTCTCTGTGAGAAAAAGTGTTTCCTCGTCTCCGTTCTAAATGGCTTACTCCTTATTCTAAGACTGTGGCCCCTGGTTCTGAACTCCCCCAACATCGGCATTGTCATTTAGACAATTGAGTTTATGTGTATGTGTATACTAAAGGATGTTTATGTGTGTTTAATGAGTTTGTATATAGTACTAGTTGAAAAAAGGAAGGTTGGATTCAACGCGCGTTGCAGATTTTGGGTCGTTGCCATACATATTTCTGGTGCCGCAACATGTTACTGAGAGAAATGCATTTACCCCCATTTGTTACTGACAAATGGGTTGAATGTTACTGTGAACTAAATTTAGGGTTGGCATCTCCGAGTTTGTTGAATATGTTAGAACAGGCTGAGAGGACCCTTAACAAATATGTGACATCCCACGCTTTAGATATGGAGTAGTACAATAGCAAGGCATTTATGATCCTATATTTCTAATGAGAAGGATCCTAGGAGAAAGTTGAATCATCTAGTTCATCAAAGGAGGTCAAGAAAAATATTAAACACAAAGCGCTGGAGTAACTCGGTATGTCAGGCAACAACTCTGGTGACGTTTTGGGTCGGGTGTTCTTCTTTAGACTGATGGTGGTGGGGGGAAGAAAGCTGGAAGAGAGGGGGGACGGGCTTAACTGAAGTGGAGAGTGTTGTGAGGTCAAACAATAGGAAATTAGTAAATTTAAAAGTAAATGGATGATGATTTGCAGGGTAAATTAATCTAGGTCTGCCTCATTATATGATAGAAGCTGAAACATGCCACATTTAAGAAATGTCTTGGCGTGTATGTGGGAAATATGACAAGCAAAGTTTTGAATTATTTTACAGGCCATTCCCTCCTAACAGCTGTTTGTGTAAGGGAAATACGCTTCGGGAGGGGGGGGGGGGGACTTTACTCTCTCAGAATCTATTTGAATGAAAAAGTAAACACAAAATCAATGTTTTTGTAACTAATTTCTTGACATACCTGCAGATGATGTGCCTTCGCCTTAAGAGAAATCATTAGATCAACCATTTTCCAGGAACACAACCCTCCCCAGGTGGTCAACTATATTGTAAACAACAAGAACTTTTTTTCTGTGTGTCTGTTCGAATGTCTCTGGAGATATTTTGATCTCCCACAAACTTCCCTCCGTAAAGAGACAAAAGGACTTAGATCCTCTTGGAACTGTCAAGACAAATTGTGCTTCTCTATTTCTTTATATAGAACATTGTACAGCACATGAACGGGTCCACAATGTCTGCCAAACATTGTGCCAAAATATATTTTATGTTTGTTGCACAGAAGAAGCTTTCCACTATGGGGTTAGAAGTTTGAGCTTCACTGATGTTCTGAAAACATCTACAAGTACTATCTGAATAGGATAAGAGGGATTGTTGGAAAATGAACAATGGACTGAGTGGGAATGGGATAGATGGAATTAACTCATTTTGATCAACCATCAAAGTAAGAATGAAGCAGTTATCAAATAACCATACTGACATTTTTTTCCCTCGCTTAATTTAATGACATTTTCCAAATGATCAAGCAGATAGAGCGCAGGATGATGTAAAAAAAAACAAGTCATCCCTTTCAATTGATGAAGAGCAATTTGTCATTCTGGACTTGTACAATGCAAAGCGTGGAGACATGTTGATTCTGCAATTACATATTGGTTCAATGGCACTTTATTGTCACATGTGTCGAGATACAGTGAAATTCATTTTTGTATGCAGTTCAGTACAAGTATGACTATACATAAGCACTTGCATTGATTGAGATTTCCATTGCCAGAGCTTCAACATCATCTTTTCACAGAATCGCATTGCACTCCTTCCTGTTTGGCCTTTGTTTTTTGATACCAGTTCCTGTGCTTCAGAAAGTTAATGATTGGTAGGATGTAATAAAGACTGGTTGTAAAACAAATGTAATGGAAACATAGAAACGTAGAAAATAGGTGCAGGAGTAGGCCATTCGAACCCTTCGAGCCAACACCGCCATTCAATATGATCGTAGCTGATCGTCCGCTATCAATAACCCGTGCCTGCCTTCTCCCCATATCCCTTGACTCCACTAGCCCCTAGAGGTCTATCCAACTCTCTCTTAAATCCATCCAGTGATTTGGCCTCCACTGCCCTCTGTGGCAGGGAATTCCATAAATTCACAACTCTCTGGTTAAAAATGTTTTTTCTCAGCTCAGTCTTAAATGACCTCCCCTTTATTCTAAGCCTGTGGTCCCTGGTTCTGGACTCATCCAACATTGGGAACATTTTTCCTAGCTTGTCCAGTCCTTTTATAATTTTATATGTTTCTATAAGATCCCCCTCATCCTTCTAAACTCCAGTGAATACAAGCCTAGTCTTTTCAATCTTTCCTCATATGACAGTAATAAAGAATGGTTGAGGATATTTAAAGATCTGCTCACTGAGAAGGTGGCATGCTCAGACATGGGAAAATTAGAAAAGATAATGAATGTCAGTGACGATTGTTACAACTGAGAATAGAGAGGTTTCATTTTGTGCTGATCACTGCTTTAGTTGTAGTATATGCCATCCTTTTTTGTCAACACAATACATTATTTTCTTGACATAGAAAGAGGCAAGCACCACTTGAATGGGTACCATCGTAGCTGAGCATCCCAACACTAGTCAGAGTTAGCTGTTCTAGACCAAAAAATGTGTTTTATTTGTTAGGTAAATCTGTTCAGGGTGCTTTGCATCTGGATTGTCTTTTAAACAATTAAGTTTATTTCATCGGTATCCAGGCCGTGTTTCCTGTGCATTGATACAATATCCTCTGGAAAATGTGAACATTTGAAGTTATAGTTGAAGGGCTGTTTTAATGCATTTTGCTCCACCCTAATGGCAGTGGGTGGATAGTTAAATAAAGTTGAAGAAGCTTGAAGTTTCGTTGGCAGAAGCTGAAAGTGAAGCAAGTGATGCAATCTACGCAATTCTTCACAGCACCAATTACTTTGTGGACCTCAAATATGTGGAATTGCATTATATTCTTGTCTCTTGGGAACAAACATAGTACGGAATTTAACGACCTTTTGATTATCATCTGCTTCTAACTATGTTCTGTATTTCTAATTATTCTCATTTGTGAGAAAAATAATTGTTTCGAGATGCCAGAACCTTTAGATGCAAAATTTGTATTCCCAATGTTAGGCCAGATAATTGCTTTTGCTGTGTAAGCTGAATGTGCAAAGGTCTGCTGACAGCAAGTTCTGGTTGTGTAGCGAAGTATTGGCTAGTTGTAGTGCAATAGTGGTGCATTCTGCACTTTCATGCCTGAATGTGGAATTGCAGCACTGCGTCCAACTTTTTTTTTGCTGTAGGATTGAGTGGTGTTTCCATTACATGTGATTCTGAGGGGTAGTGTGTACTTTGTTCCTGGCCATAAGACATAAGAACAGAATTAGACCATTTAGCCTATAGTTTCAATTACGGCTGATCTATTTTTCCCCCTCAACCCCATTCTCTTGCCTTCTCCCCATAAACTTTGATGCCCTTAGTAATCAAGGACCTATCAATCTCCGCTTTAAAAATACCCAATGTCTTGGCCTCCACAACCTTCTGTGGTAATGAATTTCACAGATTCACCACCCTCTCTCTTAACAGTTTTCTCTTCTCCATTTTAAATGTGTCCTTTTATTTTGAAACTGCCCTCTGGCTCTAGACTCTCCCATGTACCTGCAAAGCAACTTTCAAGCAATCTTGTACTCCTAGATTGCACTGTTCTAAACACTCCCAAGGGCCCATCATTCACTGAGTAGGTCCAGCCCATGTTGAACTTCCCAAAATGCTACACCTCGCATTTCTCTGTATTAAATTCCATCAACCTTGCCTAAGCCCACCTGCCCAACCGATCAAGATCCTGCCGCAATTTATTTTTTCCCCATTGCCACTTCTCTAGCCTCTTTTTCCACTGGTCCAATATCCAGTCTTGCCTCTCTTTTACTCTTTGTAAATCTGAAAAAACTTTTAGTATCCTTTTTTATATTATTAGCTAGCTTATCTTCATATTTCATCTTTCCTCTTTCCTCCCTGTAATGCCTTTTTAGTTGCATAGTGCCACCAATGGTTTACACCTCCAGCAGGGCCTTATTAATATGAAGGAGTTTGCTTGACCTTCAATAAAGATTTGTTTTACTTTCACCCGGAGATTTGTGAATCTGTGGAATTCTCTGCCACAGAGGGCAATGGAGGCCATTCACTGGAAGTATTCTAGAGAGAGTTAGATATAGCTCTTAGGGCTAACGGAATCAAGGGATATGGGGAGAAAGCAGGTACAGGGTACTGATTTTAGCCATTATCATATTGAATGGCGGTGCTGGCTCGATGGGCCGAATGGCCTAATCCTGCACCTGTTTTCTATGTTTATTTTAAAGGGCATTCACTTTATTTTAAATGTTGTGCATTTGCTTTTGTTATTTTTAATTATTTCATCTTTTTTCAACTTCTTTTTCTATTTGTTTCTGTTCATACGTGTTTGGACACAATGGAAAAAGGTCTTCCTACAGTGTGAGGGCAGGACCTTGATGTCTGCTGTTTCTGGCCTCGTTACAGCTTGCGTTAAGCTGTGCCCTAATTGTGTGAGTGAGACTAGCACAAGCATGGGCATTCTGTAAGAGGCAGCTCGGTCCAAAATCAACCTTTTATTTTGATTGGGACCACATGTTTTTGGAACTAGATGCCAAGTTTGATGCTAGGCGTTGCTAGTTTAACATCCCATCACCATATATTTGGAAGTGTTTGATCATGCAACATAGTTAATCGTTGAATTGTTAATAAATTTAGTCGAGGTTAATTAAGTAATTCAATTGCATTATTTTTTACAGGTCTTCGCAAGAGAAGGAAATGTACCAAACATCATTATTGCAGTGAGTTTTCATCATCTATTTTATTTTCTTCCATGAATGTGTGGTTATATTGCAATTATTTTGTTCATAAAAAAAAGTGATGTGACCAAGCAAAGCTGTTTTGTTCATAATTAATCCGAATCAATAATTCAGAGTAATTATGTGTGATGCTTTGATAGGAAAAGAAACTCTGCATCGACGTTATAAATTGTGGTAATAATTTGCATATTACATCCATCGTTGTATGCTTACACCTTTGCATTTATTGTTCCTGCTTTTGGATTTCGTAAGTGCTGATTGACCATGGTTATTTCATATGGTGCAATTCCCAAGCAATGGTTTCATTGGTTCTTATTGGATAGATAAGAACGGCTCCTATTTTGACATTCATCACATTCCTATTGATTAAGAACATGTTAAGAACAAACGGTTACGCAAATTTTACTAGTAGCCAAATTACCCATATTTGAGAGGCCATTGATAGTGACTTAGTAACTATATTGTGTCACCGATTTAAGAACTTGGAAACCATCTTTCTCCCCAAGCATATAAACTTCTCTTGATAATCTAAAGCATTTATTTGTATTTAACTAAATTGTTTGATCTCCAATGTTGTGAAATCAATTGATAACATTGATGGAAAACTATTGTTGACTTTTCTGCTATTTTGTTTTTTATTGGGTAAAGATCTTAAGCCTCAAATATATTTAGTGTGTTGTCATTGGCCAATTAAACGAAAATGTCGGGAATCTCACTTTGCCTGTTGCAGTGAGAAGAATTACCCACATTTGTGCAGAAAATAAGCATTGGGGAAAGATGGTTTATGGAAATAAACTTCATTTTTATACAGCAGGAGGTATTTAGTGGTATATTTACTTTGCATCACTTGGACAAGTCAGTACAGTTGATACTACTTAAATTGATTTGTTAGTAGTTTTTTTCTATCTACTAAAACATATGGTTTGAATTTTTATTTGTTCACTGGATGTGGATGTTACTGGCTAGGTGAACATTTATTACCCATGCTAAATTACCCTTGAACTGAGTGGCCAGCCAGGCTAGTTGAGGTAGTTATTAATCAGCGGTGATGGTGGTTGCAGAATCTCTTTTGAACCAGGCAAATTTAGCTGATTTCCTTCTTGAATGGATATTATGAATTAGAGTTTTTATATAGGTCAGTAATATGTTTACTGTTATTAGCTGTTTACTTCAGATCTATCACCTTTCCTGGCTACTACAGTAGAATTTAAACTTGTAAATTAATTATTGGACCAAACCCCTACAGTGACTTGTCACCAACTTGAGCACTATGCTGCCATATCTAAATCATCACCATGTTTATCTTGCAACTAACATTTTGAACTGACTTTTGGCAACTAACATTTTAATATAGATTAAGAGAAGTAGCTGTTGCTGAATGTGCTTTCCCTTGGCTGGTGTAAATTACTTTGTTTTAAGTAAACTGTTTAATTTCTTGCTTCCATTCAGTTGTTAATCATTTATATGTATCTTTATCCAGGGCCCTCCTGGGACTGGAAAAACAACCAGCATCTTGTGCTTGGCTCGAGCACTTTTGGGTCCTGCATTAAAGGATGCTGTTCTTGAACTCAATGCTTCAAATGACCGGTGAGATTCCTGTATTTTGTTTTGATATTGGACGATGTCCACTGCTGACAGATCAGGCAGATTATCATACCCATCTGACTGAGACCACAGAGCAAAGATGGGGAAAGGAAATTAAATAAAAGACATTCTGATGTCTTATCATTAGTTGGCTTTAGCATTCTTGGTAAAAGGGGTAGAAAGTGAAACCAGCATTTAAATAGTATGCTCATGACCCCCTCAGGGCATACTGAAGTGCTTTACAGCCAATGAAGTGCTTGTGAAATGTGGTCACTGCTATAATGAAGGAGATGTAGCAGCTAATTTATGTACAGTAAACCATCACAAACATGGCTCTGATACGTCCAGAAATCAATTGCAAAAAATGTTATAAGTATTTGCTTGTGTTTCAGGTATAGAAGCACACACCTTCCAACTGATGTTGCCTCCATCAGTTTTTTTTTTAATTGCCTTGTTTACATTACAATTTATCACAACTTACCATCTTTTCAGATGCAGGCACATTGAAATCTGGCTTTATATAATTTAATTTGCTAAATATGAAAGATGAATCAATAAAGATCTAATGCATTTTATCAAATCCAGATATTTTGCTGGTGCCTTGTGTATTTATAACTGCGACAAAATCATACAAATGTTGTTAATTAACTAGTCTCAAAAGCAGCTGGCCTTCGGAAGGTGTTATGAAGAGAAATCAAAAGAAGCATTTTTAATTAGGAGCATTAAACGTTGTTTGGAAAGTTTCAATCTATGGTCTAGATTTGCTGCTCACTAGTCTTTGTGTTAATTCCTCATCTTACTTTGTTGTGGTTGGTCTGATGGGTGGTACAATGATGATGGCGTTGTACTGCCAAAATCATCCTTAAATGTGGAAACAAATCTATTCAAAACAAAGCTTTCCTTGTGCAACTAATGTCTCTTGCTGTTCAACGTTTACATTTGAAATGAGCGATGGGTTTTACAACTCTGGACAAGTACATTCTGTGCATTTATGCTGCGGTGGGTAGCAATGAAATCAACTTCGTAAGCTGCTCTGAAACGCTCTCACAATGTGTAATGAAGAACGTGCTACTGCTGGTGATGCTGACGTCTCAGCTCCAGTGACTTGAGCTCACCTTTGACCACTGCTGCTGTTTTACCGTCTCTGGAGTTTGCACATTCTCTCCGTGACTGTGAGGTTCCCCTGGATGCACAATTTTCCTCGCACATCTCAAAGACGTGCTGGTTGGTAAGTTAATTGGCTATTGCAAATACAGTGTAGGAGGCTGGTGGAAGAATCAGAGGTATCAGCGGACGTGTGAGAATGAATAGATTTGGGGAAATAAATGGAGGGATGGATGGGATTTTTTGGGATTTCTCCAAGAGCTTGAATATCTCAATGAACTGAATGACATCGACCAATATAGAAAACATTGCAAAATAAAATGAAAGAATCTTATTTGTGTCGTCCATTTCACTTGCTGATGTGATAGACATTTGACGTTTTGTAACGGTTAAAATACCAATCTCTTATTTGTAAGACTCTATTCCTCCGTCTATGCCACGTCAATACCAGGGCGTCAGAGATATCCTCATTCTTTATGAAACAGGGGTTCCCCTCCTCCATTATAGATGAGGCTCTCACTAAGGTCTCCTCGATATCCCGCAGCTCCGCTCTTGCTCCCCCTCCCCCCCCCCCCATTCGTAACAAGGACAGAGTCCCCCTTGTCCTCATCTTCCACCCCATCACCCGTCGCATACAGCATATAATCCTCCAACATTTTCGCCACCTCCAACGGGATCGCACTACTGGCCACATCTTCCCATCTCCACCCCTTTCTGCTTTCCGCAGAGACCGTTCCCTCCGCAACTCCCTGGTCAACTCGCCCCTTCCCACTCAAACCACACCCTCCCCAGGTACTTTCCATTGCAACCGCAGGAGATGCAACACCTGTCCCTTTACCTCCCCCCTCGACTTCATCCACCCTTTCTAGGTGAGGCAGAGGTTCACTTGCATCTCCTCCAACCTCATCCACTGTTCCAGGTTCAACTTCTCTACATCGGCGAGACCAAGTGTAGGCTCGGCGATCGTTTTGCTGAACACCTCCGCTCAGTCCGTCATAACCTACCTGATCTCCCGGTGGCCCAGCACTTCAGCTCCCCCTCCCATTCCCAATCTGACCTTTCTGTCCTGGGTCTCCTCCATTGTAAGTGAGGCCCAGCCCAAATTGGAGGAATAGCACCTCATATTTCACTTGGTAGTTTACACCCCAGCGGTATGAACATTGACCTCTAACTTCAGATAGCCCTTGCTTTCCCTCTCCATCCCCTCCCCCTTCCCAGCTCTCCCACGAGTCTTACTGTCTCCGACTATATTCTATCTTTGTCCTGCCCCCTCCCCTGACATCAGTCTGAAGAAAGGTCTTGACCTGAAAAGACACCCATTCCTTCTCTCCAGAGATGCTGCCTGACTCGCTGAGTTACTCCAGCATTTAGTGTCCACCTTCGATTTAAACCAGCATCTGCGGTTGTTTCCGACACCTCTCATTTTTGCATACTGGTGACTCATTCGAACAACAAGAAACATAACCAGATAAAGTACTTTGTGTGGTGTTGCCTGGGATGTTGGCAAAGTTAATCTACATTTTACAAATGTTACTGTCCAATCTTTTATGGCTAGAAAAGAAGTCAGTGAAGCTTTTATTTGGTATCTCATCGGAAAGATGGTAGCTAAACAATGCAGCAGAGCTGCACTGAATTGTCAGCCTCGATTGCCTACTTGGCAGTGAACAGTGGCTTGAACCTGAACAATTTTGACACCAACCAAAAATTATACAGTGACATATTGCTGACATTCTAGTATTGAATGGGTATTCACCTGTACAAACACAATTTTGATTGTGTATGTGTGGGGTGGGGGGGGGGAGAAGCATGTTTTTTGGCTCTTCCTTCGGAAGATGCGACCTTTCTTGCCGTATCCCCCGTCTCCATCTGCGCTGAGGCCTATCGCGGAGCAGGCGGCCTCCAACTGGGACCGACCTCGAGGCTCCGGAGGCAGAGCCAGCCAGGACTTACCAACGCGGGGCTGGCCGACTTCAGAGCCCCGGAGGCGTTGTGACCCGACTTCCAACACCGGACTTCGGAGCCCCGGAGGCTCGGCGCGGGCCAGTGGACGACATCGTCATAGGTCACAGGTTGGTGACCTGTTTTTCCAGAGCTCCCACAACAACAGCTGCGTCTGCTGGACTGGAGGGCGGCAGCTTCGGCAGCTTCGACCGCCCCGGGCCGCGGAGTTTGAACCGGTCCGTTCGGATTCAGCCGCGGGTATTACTTACCATCACCCGGCGGGGTCACAACATCGGAGGCCTGGATCACCTCAGTACAGAGGGAGAGCAAGGAGGGAAGAGACATGGACTTTGGGACTTTTTGCCTTCCATCACAGTGTGGAGGTGCCTGGTGGACTCACAGTGGTAGATGTTAAACTGTGTTGAGTGTGTGTTTTTGTTATTTATTCTATGTTATGACTGCAGGCTAAACCATTTCATTGCACTGAAAAGTGCAATGACAATAAAATTGAATCTGAATCTGAATCTGAATTGAGTCAGGAAATGCTTTTTGTTTTTGTCAACACTGGATAGTGTAATCTCATGCCCTGCCCTCTAAGTGTGGTTAATATTTTTTTCCAGAGAAAGCTATAAAAAATAGAAAATGTCAGCGATTGTTAGGATCCCCCCCGTACCAATTTAAATCAATGCAATAAAATTCAGGAAAAATATCTATGATATTTCACGAGGTGATCTTCACTCAAATGTTTCTAGTATGTCCAGATATCTTGACGAATTTGTGACTTCTCATTTCAGAGGACTAACATGTTTACCATATTCACTGGTTATCTGTTCCAGAGGACACAATCTCAGACAAGCTACCTTTGTTGAATAAGTGTAAATTTTAGCACTTTTGTACAGCATCTTCCTTTGCTGAGCAAATTTGAGATTGATCTTTTATCTTGCTAAATGCTTGTAATTGTTTTTGATGGTTCATGTTAAATACATTTCAAATATGTGATGAAAACGTAATTATGACTTGCATTTATTACAGAGGTATTGATGTGGTTAGAAACAAAATTAAAATGTTTGCCCAGCAGAAGGTTACGTTACCAAAAGGTCGTCACAAGATCATCATCCTGGATGAAGCAGACAGGTGGGAGAATTCATGTATTTAATGGAAAATGCTATGACTTGCTTTGTGGTATAAATGAGGTACCAGCCATACCTGGGCATGGAAATTTGAGTCATGTTCTTAATGCTCTTACAATTGTGTTTATGACAGCATTAAAAGCCTTGATGAGTTAAGTACAAATAAATGTAAAAAACTGGGGTTAGAAAGTAATCCTGCAATGCTAGTCATAGTTCTTGACACTTTGAAGACACCTTGTTTACGTCATTGGGATGAAGTGTTCATCACGGTGGTACAGTAGTTAGTCTTACTGCTGGCAGTATAACCATTTTTAACAGCAAAGTAAATGTGCTTTGAGTGAAGGAAACATCAGCATATTTAAATAACTCGCATTTGCATAACCAGTGCTGTATCTGGACTAATGGGCCTGTCCCGCTTAGGCGACTGCAGGAGTCTATGCTGTCACCACATGTTCGCGGGTGGTTGCCGGGTAGTCACTTTCATGTTGTGAGGAGTACCTGCATTCTGGGAACTAGTCGCGGCCTCATTCTGACCAGAATGAAGCGGCCATGGAGAGTAGCGAATGTTTCTCGTGCCGTAGGTGCAGTGGTAATGGGTTGCCAGGAGACTCGAAGGTTGTCGTAGGTTGTCGTAGATTGTTGCTGACCGGTGAATTTAATTGGCTCATTGGGAAAAAAAGACGTTAGCAGTAGTTTTCAGAACCAAGGATAACTGATCGGTAATGTTAATGTCCGCTGAACTTCATGTATCTCTGGCTTCTTAAAAGTTGTCTCAACTCCTTCTCCCCCCCCCCCCCCCCACTTTCCCCCCTCTTTTAAAGGACTTACGTGACCCTTCCCGTACACTGTGCTTTCACCATCTTAAAATACAGCGCCAACCTTCCTGTTTATCGCAGTGTGTGTCAGTATCATATTGGCTTTGCACCATGTGAATTTCACTCAGACAGCGCTCCCCCCGCTTGCCCTGTCCCCCGTCTGCATAATGGGCTGGTGAAGGAAGCGATGTGTATGTGTGTGTGTGTGTGTTCCACTCTGACAGTCGCTGTTCCCATCGCCGGTTTTTCAGCCGCCTGAAAAATCGCCTAGGTGGGACAGGCGCATAAATCTCTCTCCAGAAGTATTTGTCTTGTTGCTCTTGCAGATAGGCAGGAACTGAATATGGGGTGAGGGGAATATATTCATGCTATGTTAAGTTCTCTGTATGATTTGCAGTATGACAGATGGAGCCCAACAAGCCCTAAGGAGGACAATGGAGATTTTCTCTAAAACCACACGTTTTGCACTGGCATGCAATGCTTCAGATAAAATCATAGGTAGGTTTGTGAATGGAATTATCTGTTACTAAATGCATTTCCAGGAGAAATTAAATTGGCTATTACTGTGTTTCTGGATACATTGCCAATTTTTTAATGGAAATAATTTCATTTAGTTTTAATCAGGGATTTTAAAAATGTTATGTCCTCGCCAGTTTATATATTTATTATATAAAAGTAAGTCAGTAAGCAGAATATTGTGATATGGTTGAAAAGGTATGTTGAAAAGCAGGTTCTGTTGTGGGCTTGTCCACTGGTGGATTGAAGGCCCATTGGATTAGCTTGCCCACCTGTCTTTACCTGAGCATTTTGTTTTCTTCTTGCATTTAACAAGAAATTAGTAGTTTTAAGTAATTGCTTTAAATCGGATAGCAACAATGTAGGATGGTAAATTATACAAGTGTATCCACTTCTAGAGCTGATCTTATAATTTATTCAGCTGTGTCACCTGGATTATTTTTAGTCACTCACCATTTCTTGAACTAGATACTCACTACCACGAGGTGAATCAATCCAGCAGTTCTTTTTATAGAATGTTCAGATTGGATCCTAGCCAGGATCGATTGCATCATGCGAGTTTGGTAGACGATAGCAGTGAGCGTGAAGAATTTTTTTTTTTTTAACAGTGAGAAAAGTGAAAGAGGGTGCCTTTACCAATTGACATATAATTCAACAATTTTTAAAAAGTCCATTTTTTCCTCCTTTTATATTTGTATCATGCTAATCCTATACAACACAATGTATTTAGCACTCGGAGTCATAGAGCTGTACAGCACGGAAACAGAGTCTACGGCCGTCACGTCCATGACGACCAAGTTAGCATACTGGGCAAGTCGTATTTGCCTGTATTTGGTCCGTAGCTCTCTAAACCCTTGATAGCCATGTGTTTGTTCAAAGTCTTTTAAAAGTCATAATTGAATGTGCTTCTGTAGCTTCCTCTACATCTCATTCCAGATATGGTTACCCTTTGAGTGAAAAAGTTGCCCCTGAAGTTCCTCTTAAATCTCTTTCCTTTCTTTAGGTGTATACCTCACCTTAGGTGTATGCCCTCTAGTTTTAGAATCATCTACCCTGGGGGGAAAAGACTTTGAGTATTCAAGCCATCCTTTATCTATGCCCCTCATTATCCTGTACACCTCAATAAAGTTATCCTCAGCCTCCAATGCTCCAAGGAAAAATATCCCAGCCTGTCCAACCTCTCCCAATAACTCAAGCCTGCAAGCCCAGGTAACATATTGGTTAATTTATTTTGCACCTTTTCCAATTTATCGGCATCCTTCTGATAGCTGCATGATCTGAACTGCACACAATACCCAAGTACGGTTTCACCTACGACTTATACAGCTGCATTGTGGTGTTGTACTGTTTGTACTCGATACCCTTCTCGAAGGCAAGCATACCAAATGCCTTCTTCACCACACTATCCATTTTACTCTACCCGTGCTCCCAGATTTCTCTGTTCTTCAAAGGTCTCCAGGGTGCTTCCATTTACTGTGCAACTCCTGCCCTGGTTTAACATACCAATGTACAACATCTTAAGGGCCTGTCCCACTTTCACGACCTAATTCAAACTCTGCCGAGTTTGCCTTTGGCACATACTCGCAGCATGGTCAGCACAAGGCCGTAGGAAGTCGTAGGTAGGTCATGATGCTAGTCGTAGGTACTCGTGGCATCAAGTAGGTAGGTCAACATGATGAAAACCCCGAGTAAAAAAGGTCGTGAATTAGATCGTGAAAGTGGGACAGGCCCTTTACACTCACTTGAATGTGGTTAATTATGTACATTCTGTACACTAGAGATGAATCATCACACAAATGTTATTTTACCTTAAATTTCTTAAAGATTTGTCTTGTTTTCTTTGCACTGTATTCAGTTTCATTGTGATTAGCAACTTGCTCAAATTTAGCATTAAGTTAAGAATACCAATGTGATTACAGAGAATGCTGGTTGATGAGATACACCAAATAAAGGCAAATTACTGTATATTCAGTCATAAAAGATTCTTACCGATATGACCAATTCCCTATTGGCCCTGGCCATTCCAACAAATTACCAGGATATTTTTTAAGCTAATATATGAGGAAAATATGACCATGCCTTTGAGAGTAGATTCAATGCAGCGGATTGTAATTGGATATGTTGTAATTGGTGATGAGCTTATTTTATTTCTTTGATGTGTTAACAGAACCTATCCAGTCTCGTTGTGCTGTTCTACGTTACACAAAGCTTACTGATGCCCAGGTCCTTACACGACTAATGCAGGTGGTTGAGAAGGAGAATGTCCAATACACAGATGATGGATTAGAAGCTATCATCTTCACCGCACAAGGAGACATGAGACAGGTAAAAGCACAGTTAAATGTGACGTGAGAATGAGGGTGTTGATTGTCAGATCCTATTTAACGATATCAATTAGCAAGGTAGATGTGGTGTGGTTTAGTTTAGTTTAGAGAGACGGCGCAGAAACTGGCCCTTCGGCTCACCGAGTCCACTCCGTACACTATCACTATCCTTTGGACTAGGGACAATTTACATTTTTTACCAAAGCCAAATTAACCTACACAGCTCTATCACTGTGCCACTGTACTGCCCCATGTGGTGTTTGTTAAAAGGTATTTGTATAACAAACGGTATTTGTATAACAAAAGCTATTATTTTTAGATTTAAATAGCTTTTATTATACAAATACCTTTTAACATACTAAAAGATCCCAATTTACTTTACAGGAATATTAATCAAACAGAATTTAGTACAGTGCTATGTCAGGTATTGGGAGATTTGGTAAATATTGATTTGAGCATAGTAGTTTTATATAGCATCTTGAAACAGTGAGTTACGGTGTTGCAGACATATCTAAGGTTGTAATTTCACTGTTACAAGATTAACGATTATTGTTATAAGATTAACGTTGACAAATGTAAGTGAGTCTTTTTTATTTTTTTGTAAAATATTTTTATTAGAAGTAAATACATATTAAGAAGAAATAATATAAAATCGAAAAAAAGGAAACATTATTCGTCACATACATTCTTAATATTTTTTAAATTTACGGTCATTCTTATTTATACTTCTATATTTTTTATTATGTTATAACAGTAGGAAGTAAAGAGAAATAATAAAAAGAAAAAGAAATAAGAAAAAAATAAAAAATCAATAAAATGAGTGGAGTATTAAGCAAGATATTCTTCATTGGAGATATATTCGTGGTCTTATTGGAGATATATTCGTGTATATAATTCTTCATCTATTCCTTCATTCAGGCTTCAGTCAGGGCCTCGAACCGGACCACCTTAACCCTTTAAATATTCAATAAATGGAGACCATATTCCTCTGAATTTATCTAGCCTGTCCATTAGGACAAGTCTTAATCTTTCCAGGTGAAGTGTCTCCGACATTTCTGTAATCCACATTTTGATTGTGGGGGATATGGGACCTTTCCAAAATCTTAGTATTAATTTTTTTACCAATTATTAAACTATAACCAATAAAAAATATTTGTTGTGTTGTTAGTATCCATTTCTAATATTCCTAATATGATTAATTTTGAGTCTGGAATTTAATTTGCATTAACTACATTCGAGATTATCTTAAAAATTTCCGTCCAAAAATTAGTAATTTTTGTACATTTTGTGAATGAATGCGCTTCTAACTGCTGACATTTATCACATATAGCAGAAACATTTGAAAAAATTCTGTTTAATTTGGATTTTGAGAAGTGTAATCTATGTAAAACTTTAAATTGTATCAAGGAGTGTCTGGCATTTAATGAGCAGTGGTGTATATGTTGTAAACTTTCATTCCATACTTCTACACTAATTGTTTGACCTAATTCGTTTTCCCATGCTTGTCTATATTTTTCCGTATTTGGTAAATCATCTTCCAGTAAGATATTATAAATATATGATATTATATTAAACTTAGTCTTGAAATGAAATATCCTGAAGCCTTGTTCATCAAAGCCAGGAACTTCATTTAGGTCAACCTCAAGAGGGTGTTACCAAAATACTATCAACATGTCTTCTGTCCGACCCAAAGCCCAAAAACCCTCGATCACTGGTAAACGACCACGCTCGCATCCATTTTAGAAAATCTGATCATCAAGCTGGACTCCTCCTCCATGCTTACACAAGCAGAAACAGAAGTGTGAGGATCCAGAACAGAGATTCGTATGGGGCTGGTCTGAGGAAACAGATGCAATCATACATGACTGCTTTGAATTAGTAAACTAGTCCACATTCTAAGACTCATGGTCATCCTAAAGAAGTACACCATTGCCGTTGTAGAGAGAGGACTGTATGGCAAAGAACTCAATTCTGCACTCATTCCTGGAACATCTGATTAAAAAGAACGCATGTCTACAACGACTCTTACCTAGTTGCACAGAGGCAGCAGAGAAAACATCCTAACAGGATGCATCAAAGCTCTGCGCAAGAATGGCAGCAATATCAGAGTGTTGTGAATGTAGCCTTGTCCATCGCATAAACCAGCCTCCCCCCCCCTCTCACCACACATAGACTGCATTTATGCTACAACCTATCTTGGTAAAGCAGCCAACATAATCAAAGACCACTCACACCGCAGTCATTCACTCTTCTCCCCTCTTCTGTCGGTCAGAAGATACAAATTATAGTCAACACCCTGCTTACTCAATTTTTTGTACTACCTGATGTACTCGTGTGTGGTATGATGTGTCTGGATAGTATGCAAAACAACGATTTTTACTATCTCATACATGTGACAATAATAAACCAATGCCATTTGAAGATATTTCTCTTTACTTTCTTCCCTAGTTTATTTACCACCAATTGAAATAAGACCTTTGAAGATTGCAATATTTTTTTTTAATGCAGAGTGAAATATTAAATGAATATCAGAGAAATAACTTATTGTTGAGCATATTGTAAATTGCAGCTAATATGTTATTTATTTATAAATAGGCTTTGAACAACTTGCAGTCAACACATTCAGGATTTGAGTTTGTGAACAGTGACAATGTTTTCAAGGTAAGTGCAATAGATTCTTGTAGAAAGAAAGCATAGGATTTGTGCAGCGTCTTTTACATCCCCTGAACTTGCATTTCAACAAATCCCTCATGTCCATTTGTGTTCAGAAATTTATCCTACTCCTTCTGTGCTGCAGATTTCCATAGACAATAGACAATAGGAATAGGCCATTCGGCCCTTCGAGCCAGCACCGCCATTCAATGTGATCATGGCTCATCATCCCCAATCAGTAACCCTGTTCCTGCCTTTTCCCCATATCCCCTGACCCCGCTATCTTTAAGCACCCTATCCAGCTCTCTCTTGAAAGCATCCAGAGAACCTGCCTCCACTGCCCTCTGAGGCAGAGAATTCCGCATACTCACAACTCTCTGAGAAAAAGTGTTTCCTCGTCTCCGTTCTAAATGGTTTACCCCTTATTCTTAAACTGTCGCACCTGGTTCTGGACTCCCCCAACATCGGGAACATGTTTCCTGCCTCCAGCATGTCCAAACCCTTAACAATCTTATATGTTTCAATAAGATCCCCTCTGATCCTTCTAAACTCCAGAGTGTACAAGCCCAGCTGCTTCATTCTCTCAGCATGACAGTCCCGCCATCCCGAGACTTAACCTTGTAAACCTACGCTGCACTCCCTCAATAGCAAGAATGTCCTTCCTCAAATTAGGGGACCAAAACTGCACACAATACTCCAGGTGTGGTCTCACTAGAGCTCTGTACAACTGCAGAAGGACCTCTTTGCTCCTATACTCGACTCCTCTTGTTGTAAAGGCCAACATGCCATTCGCTTTCTTCACTGCCTGCTGAACCTGCATGCATACTTTCATAGACTGATGAACAAGGACCCCCAGATCCTGCTGCACTTCTCCTTTTCCTAACTTGACGCTATTTAGATAGTAATCTGCCTTCCTGTTTTTGCTACCAAAGTGGATAACCTCACATTTCTCCACATTAAACATCATCTGCCATGCATCCACCCACTCCCCCAACCTGTCCAAGTCACCCTGCATTTTCATAGCATCCTCCTCACGGTTCACACTGCCACCCAGCTTTGTGTCATCTGCAAATTTACTAATGTTACTTTAAATCCCTTCATCCAAATCATTGATGTATATTGTAAATAGCTGCGGTCCCAGCACCTAGCCTTGCGGTACCCCACTAGTCACTGCCTGCCATTCTGAAAGAGACCCGTTAATCCCCACTCTCTGTTTCCTGAATGCCAACAAATTTTCTATCCATGTCAACACTCACACCCCCAATGTCATGTGCCCTAATTTTGCCCACTAATCTCCGATGTGGAACCTTATCAAATGCTTTCTGAAAGTCCAGGTACACTACATACACTGGCTCTCCCTTGTCCATTTTCCTAGTTACATCTTCAAAAAATTCCAGAAGATTAGTCAAGCATGATTTGCCCTTCGTAAATCCATGCTGACTCGGACCGATACTGTTACTGCTATCCAAATGTGCGGCTATTTCATCTTTTATAATTGACTCCAGCATCTTCCCTACCACCGCTGTCAGGCTAACTGGTCTATCATTCTCTGTTTTCTCTCTCCCGCTAGGTTCACTGTCTTCTGAGTGAAGAAATTTCTTGTCATCTAAGTCCGAAAGATCTTGCCCCATTATCCTGGTTGTAGATCTGCCCCCAGCTAAGGGCAATATCGTTACTCTCCCGGCAGTCAAGCCTTTTAATTGTTTTTTGTTTTAATGGGATCTGCCCTCGTTCTTATATTTTCTAAAATATATGATAGATCAGTTTAGAACCCAATTGTTCATCATTTGACAGTCCTTGTATCACAGGAATTGGCCTGGTTAGCCATCGTCTCACATTTACAGCAAGTTTATTCTCTCTTGGGCACAGAGACCAAAACTGTACATAATACTCCAGGTGAGGTCGCACTAAAGCCTTGCATTGTAGTAAGAGCTTCTTGCCTTAATATTCAAAACCTTTTGCAATTGAAGCTAACCTATCATTCACCTCCTTCACCTGCATATTTGCTGTCAGCGACTTGGCTTATAAGGACACTTGGATCCATTTCTGCATAAATATTTCCCAATCTACTCATGTTTTTCTTATCAATGTGGATATATCCATGTTATACTACATGTATTTGCCTACTTATTCAATTTGTTTAAGTTCCTTTGTGACTTTAGAAATTATTCAAAATATCATTTTCCGACAATTCCACCGTGATTCCAACACCGGTCACATCTTCCAATCACAACCTCTTTCCACTTTCCGCTTTCCTCAGAGACTGTTCCCTCTGCAGCTTCACTCATCCATTCTCACCCAAACCATCCCCTCCCCGGGTACTCTCCTCTGCGACCACAGAAAATGCAACTCCTTTCCCTACACCTCCTCCCTTGCATCCATCCAGAGAGCCCAGCAGCCCTTCCAGGTGAGACAAAAGTTTGCATGCATCTCCTTCCTTCATCTACTGCATTCAAATAGACCAAGCAATGACCAGCAACCATTTCTCTGAACATTTATGCTTGGTCCACCAAGGCTTGTTGGATCTCCCTGTTGCTAACCATTTAACTCCCCTTCCCATTCCCATACTGACCTTACTCTCCTGGGCTGCCTCCATTGCCAGAGTGAGGCCACACGCAAACCAGAGAAACAGTACCTCATATTCTGCTTGGGTAACTTACAACCCAACGGTATGAACGTTGAATTCTTCGATTTTAGGGTAACTTACTTACATACATCTTTCTGCTCTTCTATCCTTATCTCACACTTTTTGTCTTTTCATCTCTGGCCTTCATCCAGCCATCCACCTATCCAAAACTCTCCTAACCGATATCTACTTTCTACTTTCCGGGCAAAGAAAGACACAAGGTCCTGGAGTACCACAGCAGCTCAGGCAGCATCACTGAAGAACATGGATGGGTGTTATTTAAGGTTGCGACCCTCCTTTAGTCTGATGTTCCATGGGGCGGCATGGTGGTGCAGCGGTAGACTTGCTGCCTTACAGTGCCAGAGATCCAAATTCGATCGTAAGGGTGCTGCCTGTACGGAGTGTGTACTTTCTGCCCATGACCTGCATGGGTTTTGTTTGGGATCTCTCGTTTCCACCCATATTCCAAAGATGTACAGGTTTGTAGGCTAATTAGCTCGGTATAAATGTAAAATAGTCCCTAGTGTGTGTAGGATAGTGTTAGTGTGCAGGGATCGCTGGTCGGTGTGGACTGGTCGGTGTGCGCCGAAGAGCCTGTTTCCACACTGTATCTCAAAACTAAATTAAACTAATGTCCAGAGAGGCTGCCTGACCTACTGAGTTACGCCAGCACTTGTTTTTGTCAACCAGCATATCCAGTTCCTTTTGTATACAGTTTGCAAAATATTTTATTCAGTTTCCTCATCCAAATCATTTATTCAGATTGAAAATAGCTATAACCCAAGCACTAATATCAGAATATGGACAGACCCATATATTACCCAACTATTTCAAATCAGTTAAATAATTTGATCCATGCCAGTATATTGCCCTAAATCCTATGTGCTTTAATTATGTATTCTAACCACCAACATGGGACTTCATCAAAGAGTTTCCCAATATCAAAATGCATCATAACCAGTGATTGTCCCACGAGCAGAAATATCCCCTCCACATTGGTATAACCAGAGCTCCCTCTCAACTGCTAAATAGTAGAGGAATTACAGGAAAGAAAACACTAAAGATATCCAATTTCTTGTTTCTGTTGTTATTTCTTCAAATGCATTGTTTTTTTTCAATAGGTGTGCGATGAACCTCATCCTCTCCTGGTAAAAGAGATGATTCAGCACTGTGTTAATGCAAACATTGATGAAGCATATAAGGTAGGTTGTATGGAGGATCATTGGCCAAATTCAATCACATTTAACATGTACCAGTAAGGAGAAAGGATAACGATGATAAGGTCAGGGAATTGAATGACCAAGGGGGTTGTAGACTTGGTCAAAAAGAAAAAGGAAGCATTTGTAAGGTTTAGAAAAATGAAATCAAACACAACCTTTGAGGAATATAAAGGTATAAAAGAATATAAAGTTTGAGATCAAGGAGGAAGTGGTGTGGGGCTCTTGAAGAACATTAAGTTGGATAAATCCCTTGGGCCTGATGGAATCTATCCCAGTTTATTGAGTGGGATGTAGTTCAGCTACGGAATCAATGGAATGCAGTGCTAAAAAAGCCGTATGGTGTGCATCCCTTCATAGGCTGAGGCACTGAATATAAATCGGGAAGCCATGTTGCATCATTATAGGACTTTGGTTAGGCCACATTTGATGTTTTACATGCAGTTCTGGTTGACCCATCACAGGAAGGATGTGGGCCTTATGAGAGGGCGCAGAAGAGTTTACCATAATTCTGCCTGGATTAGAAGGTATTAGTGAAAAGGAGAGATTTTTACAAATTCGGATTGTTTTCTCTGGAACATCGGAGGATAAAGGGAGGCCTGATAGAAGTAGATATAATTATGAGGGACTTAGATAAAGTAGACAGTCAGAACCGTTTTTCCACAGGGTGGAAACGTCAAAGACTAGTAGGAATTGCTTTAAAGTCAGAGAAGTGGACGCCTGGGGTGGGGGTGATGGCAGATAAAATAGTGGCATTTACAAGGCTTTTATTTCCAATAATTTCACAAAAAATAATTTAACAAGGAGCAGTCATCTCTTACTTGCATGCAATCTGAGCATTACAATGACTGCTCAACCAGTTCGCTACTCCTTAATTTCTCTTCCCATCTCATGTCCTCAACTCACTGTCATTGATTTGTCTGTATGGCACCCACCTCTTTCCTCTTAAATTACTGTTATCAGCCCCTCCTCAAAAAAAGCACTGTAGTTACCTCTCTTTAATCTTTTGCTCGTTTTAAAGTCTCCAAAATATTGTCACTGTCCTCGCTATATAGTATTCCCCCTGTTCACACTGCAAGTAACCTTTATGTTAATCTGTTTCTTTATTTAGCCATCTAAGAAATTTCTGTTTTATCCCCTGTGATTACTGGCATTGCACAATTGAGTGTTTTATCAGTCTTTCCTGATAATCTCTACATCTTTCATTGTCATTCTTAGGTTGTTGCTCATCTTTGGAAATTGGGCTATTCACCTGAGGACATCATTGGCAACATTTTCAGAGTCTGTAAAACGTTCCAGATGCAGGAGTACCTGAAACTGGAATTTATAAAGGTAAAAAGTGTTCAAGTGTTAAACCCAGGTTTTCCAGTTGGAAATACTTTAAAATAAGTGGTAACCATTGATTTTTAAGATAATAAACCTGAGGAAAATCACTATGTATTGGTGATCTTGACTTGTTAAATTGTCATCTTGGCAGGCATTTTGGGATTTGACTACATGCCAAAACTTGAGCACATAGTAGGGTGCACAATGTTTTAGGTACTGTGGTGGAGCAGTGGTTACATTGCTAGACCATTAGTCCTGAGATCTGGATTATGAATCCAGAGTTATGAGTGCAAATCCCGTCATGACGGTGCCAGTATTTAAGTTTTATTTTAAAGGGGCACAGCTACACAAAGCTGCAGCAGTGACATAATATGCCAAACTCCTAAATTCACTAATCTCCTGCAGGAAAGGAAACTTGCCATCTTTACCCAGTCTGGCCTTCATGCGAGTCCAGGCCCATCTATGTGGCTATCTTTTACGTGTCCTCTAAAATGGCCAACAAACCTCTCGGATTAGGGACAATTAGGAATGGATACCGGGAGAACATGCAAATTCCATACAGATCATGGTCAGAGTTGAGCCCAGGTCTTTGGCACCGTGAGACAGTGATTTTCCCTATGCCAGTGAGTGGCTATGGCCCCACTTATACCTTTTTAAAAAACTGAAGCAAAAACCTTCGAATGATTTTAGCTAGTAAGAGCTTTTACCTCATAAATGGCACAATGTTCATTTCCCATTAGTTGATTTGCCAATCATTTAGTATATTTTTTTATTGACTGTGACTTTTCACACTGTTTCTAGTAGCTTGTATATATTTTTTCCTTCTCCCCAATATGTGCAAATCTCCTTCGATTAAAATGTATTTATTGGGCACGTTCTTCATTTATCTACAAATGTTCAAAATAACACATCTAAACTATGCTTTAATCTCTTCTGGCTTCAATGCCTATTGAAAACAGATAAAAGCTGTTCCAGTTTGTTACAAAAATTGTAATGCCTAATTAGAAACCAAAAAAAAAACAATGGAGATTGGCCTTTGCAACTAAAATGTAACTAGCTAGCTGACAAATGAATGAAGAAACCAGAAACTGCAGATGCTGGTTCAGGCAGCATTCAAATGAATGATAATTTAAAAAATAAATAACAATGTAAATACTCCTTTTTCTTCCTGTAGGAGATTGGATACACTCACATGAGGATTGCAGAAGGAGTGAATTCCTTGCTACAAATGGCTGGGTTACTCGCTCGACTTTGTCAAAAGACTGCAGCTCCACCTGCAAGTTGATCCATGAGTCATAATCTCCAGGTTGCTTTTGTTTATAAAGGCTTGTATGTGAAATTAATGCATACTGTCAATTGATGCACATGATCACTCTTCGTGTATTTTCAGGATTGTGTAGATCAGCTCGTAGCTTTTTCTGGAGCTTTTTTTAAAAAAACGTTAATAAATGGAACAATCAATGCTCACCAAATTGGTATGGTCATGTTGATTTTGGAAACATTTTCAGACCAAGGTACTACTTGGCATTCATTTTTGCAAAATGTTTGAAGATCGCTAATTGTTCTACATGACACAGTGGTTGCAGTTTGCAGCATGGATTATTTTAACACTGCAGTCTTGCATTTGATGTTTCAACATAGATAGGATCTGCATTTTGTGGGTTAAGGCATAGAAGATGTACATCAGGATGTATTGGTTTTAAAGGTCATGCGAGCCTCAGTAGTTGCGCTGCAGTCTGCAAATAATGCTCACGTTAGCACAAGCTTGGAGGTCGAGCTTACTGAAGCGGACAAGAGGATGGGCCTTGTAGTCAATCTGGAAGGTAATGGTCTTCAACCAACTTGCCCCTGTGGCATTGCACTGCCATCTGACAATAAAGATTCATGATATTACCTAAGAATACATGCACCATTTTCCATATTACAGGATGTCAAGATCTCAAAACTGGTACAAAAGCTATGGACTACCATGTAGCATTGATCCTCGCCCTTATAATGCTTCAGAGCCTCAAGGTGCTGGAAAGACACACCAAATTCACAAGAGGAATGAGTGCCAATGTCCGTGTTCTGTCCCAGGCAAACATCCCAGGCATTCAGGCCCTCGATACACTTGGTGACTACACCACTCAGACCACAGTGTTTGCACAACTAACACCAAAATCTCAAAACGGGCTCTGTATTCCAAGCACCATAATGAGAAGAGATTATCATTTGGTCAGAACACTGGAATCAAGAGAAAGAGTTCAAAATCCCTGCTGATTCCTGGGAAATACTGGCCTATGACCACTCGAAGGGGAGAAGGAGCATTCAGGATTGTGTGGAGAACCCCTCGGCCATGCATCAGGAGAACGCAGTAACCGAGAATAAACAGCAGCTGTGCACCAACGGGTCATCTAAAGACCCACCCACCTGGCTTATCAGGCACCTCTTGCCCCATCTGTGGAAGTGCCTGCAGGTTTTAATCAGCTACCATTAAACTTACAAAACTGGAGTAGAAGCATATCATCATTGATCCCAAAGTACAGCCCAAACGGAGGAGTATTTAATCTGCATGTATTCATTTCCATTGCGGTAATAGAGAAGCCACAAAATGTGGATATGAAACAATGGAACTTTGTGCGTTGAATCCACTTTTAACAGGAGATCCTGGCCTATTTCATGAATGGATTCTAATCTGTTAGATCGGAACCCTTTCACGTCTTAACCTAAGCCTGTTTCTTAGTAGAGTGCTTAAAATTTTGATTTCTTGTCTAATAAGATTTATTGCAGACAATTGCTTATTACTATTTCTTTACCAAACCAGCTATTTATGAAATTAAGTTCATGATTTAGGGTAATTAACAATGACTTGGCAGATTTCCACGTATCATTGGTTTTGTTTACTTCTAAGGACCTGATTTCAATTACAGCTTGAAAAAGGCCTCTTGTGTAATTCAGTGCCCCTTGAGGCCTCTTAAATTCCTGGCAAATCTGCATGCTCGATTGCATGTCTTCACAGTCATGACCAATCTCTGTGGTAAGAAGCATGTGCTGATGGGTCCTTTAACCAGTAAATATGTTAAAGATGATCTCTGTACTGTCATAATATTAATTATTCACATACTTACGGGATTTACGGGTATTTCTTTTAACATGTCTGTCGACACGAGCAGATGTACAAATCTGGAGAAAAGCAGCCAATCTGGGATGAATGTGGAAAACATGTACAAACACATGCAATAATGAAAATTAAAAATAAGATGGACACTGGAAACCTAAAAGATAAATAGAAAATGGCCGAAACAATCACGTCAGGCAGCATTGGTAGAAAGAGAAACAATTCATATCTCCGATCAAAGAACTGCGGAAGCGAGAAATTAAGTTAGCAGAGGGTGGAGGAGGGATTTCCATGACAGCGACAGCCACACTCAATCTGAGCAGCCACACTCTACTGCAGTGGTGAAGAAAAGAAACACAGCCTCCTGCTATCCAAATGGTGTGTGCCATATATTGTACCTGAAAGATCTGTTCCAAGATCACTGTACTCATAGAAAAATAGATGCAGGAGTAGGCCACATGGCCCTTCGATCCAGCACCACTATCCAATATGATCATGGCTGATCAGCTAAAATCAGTACCCCGTTCCTGCTTTTTCCACATATCCCTTGGTTCCTTTAGCCCTAGGAGCTAAATCTAAGTGTCTTGAAACACTCCCCCAAACTGACTGCTTAAGTAAAAATTCTAGTGAAAAATAGGGATGCTGAAAGTAGGAAATAAAATCAGAAAATGCAGAGAATTCGCAGCAGATCAGGCAGCACTTGTGGAAAACAAAACCGGTGTCGGGACCAAAACTCTGCAAAAAGAAACTGGAAAAGGAAACTGATTAGTTTTCAGTGGAAGGAAAGATGATGGAAAGATGGGTAGAATAAAGGTTGTTTTGCCGATAGAGAGAAACTAATGTATTAATCTAGCAGGTGCATATTATGCTGATTTGTGCGAGTTAGACAATAGACAATAGGTGCAGGAGTATGTGATTCGGCCCTTTAAGCCAACACCGCCATTCAATGTGATCATGGCTGATCATTCCCAATCAGTACCCCATTCCTGCCTTCTCCCCATATCCCCTGACTCCGCTATCTTTAAAAGCCCTATCTAGCTGTCTCTTGAAAGTATTCAGAACACCGGCCTCCACCGCCCTCTGCGGCAGAGAATTCCATAGACTCACAACTCTCTGTGTGAAAAAGTGTTTCCTCATCTCCGTTCTAAATGGCTTACCCCTTATTCCTAAACTGTTTCCCCTGGTTCAGGACTCCCCCAACATCGAGAGCATGTTTCCTGCCTCTAGCGTGTCCAAACCCTTAATAATCTTACATGTTTCAACAAGATCCCCTCTCATCCGTCTAAACTACAGAGTATACAAGCCCAGCCGCTCCATTCTCTCAGTATATGACAGTCCCGCCATCCCGGGAATTAACCTTGTGAACCTACGCTGCACTCCCTCAATAGCAACAATGTCCTTCCTCAAATTAGTTATGTGTTGTGATATCAGGACTGCAGGACATGGCTTGCATGCTATAACAGGCTACAAAGTAAAGTCGGTCAGTACTGCTGGCAAACAATGCAACCCTCCCCGACGAGCTCAATGCATTTCACGCTCGCTTTCAACCGGAAGTCAGTGGATTCATGTCATCTGCCCCCACTGCCTCTTCACGAGAGTGAACCCACAGAAAACATCTGGCCCGGATGGAATCCACGTCCGCGTCCTCAGGACCTGTGCGGACCAGCTGGCAGGTGCATTCATGGACATCTTTAACCTCCATTCCGTTCTGATGTTCCCACCTTATTTCAGAAGACCAATGTCATTCCGGTGCCAAAGAAAAGCAAGACTGTGCCTTAATGTCAACTGTCCTGTGGCTGAGACATCCACCATCATGAAGTTCTTTGAGCAGTTGTCATGGCGCATATTAACTCCAGACAGCCTTCATCCACTGCAGTTCACCTACTTACACAACAGGTGCAAGACAGTCACCATTTATTGGGCCTTACACTCATCGCTGGAACATCTGGTCAACAAGGACACTTACATCAGACTCTTTTTAACTGTAGCTCCACCTTCAACATTATAATCCAACCAAACCCATCTCCAAATTCCATAGATGACAAGCAGAGGTGGCCAGTTCTGATATAGATGGAAGGAAGCTTGATGTACCCAAAGTTGGCTCCTTGAGTGTCAAAGGAACAGCATCAGTTTGAAAGGTGGAACATCCATTTAACCCACCTCACGAATAGACCACCACCAAGTTATCCAAACAGGAAAAGATCGTGATATATAGTTTGAAGTTGTGAACAAAGATTAACATGACAAGGGTTCAATAAAAACATAGATTTTTTTTTACTGGTCAAAAATAGCTTAAAATATCACTAATTACATGAACCATGAATTGCAGATGATTGCGGAGAACAAAGGATTATACTGATGTATCGAATGACTTACTACAAAGCATAGTTTAACACACAATTGAAATAATTTTATCAGCAACGCATTGGCATTCAGAAACTTTAAATCTTGTGAAAGTATGGCTTTGAATGTACATAAATGTTAAACTTGACAATAGATACAATAATTTAAAATACTATAATAACAACCCTAAACAGAAAAATGACTAGTCTTTTGGAGCAATCACAATATGAATGGACTATCTTCCTAAATGTTCTCTTTATTAGTAATCCATGTGATTTGGATGAGGTCTCGGACAACTGAATGGTACGCAGAAGGTACAGAGAGACAGCATTGAAATCTTCCAGTTTGGAGGAAACCATTTTATATGCAGTTGGATATCAGTTTGTCTGGGAAACTGTTTTGAATAGGATTATCTTGCAGCAATAAATTAATGGAAACCTGGCAGCTACACGTCTGTGACATTTGAGACTTGAAAGTATTCTTAGCAGAATTAAAACACACAAAAGAGCTCTGTATTGAGTAGTTGTAAGGAGTTCTCCAGAGGTTTGCAGAATAGCTTTCTACTCAAATGGCTCAGCTGAATTCATAGGACAATAGTTGCCATCATCTGTGGAATACCGTTTGTTCATGTCTGCAGAAGGAAATAATGTGGTTAATTGTTCAGTGTATCGGCTAGCTCATTTATAAACATGCTTATTTCAAATTAATAATTACTGATCTGATAATCTGGCACCTTTGAGACCTTGGGTGGTGCTGGATTTCTGGACCAGTGATATTATTCTTAATGCGCAGATACTTATTTTATTTAATTATGAATTTTCTAATGAACCCAATGAGCTTTAAGGGAGTGTGAAATAGAATCTGGCGAGTTTGAGCTTGCAATGTTTGCCATATTAAAGCAAGCTTAAACCTACGATCAGGATTAACTACAGCTCTGGCTTCAAACCAAAGGTTTATGCTTTGGTATTCTCTCATTAACCTTGCCGGTTTCTCCATCTCTCAGTCAAGGCTTGGCTTGTCAGTCGTTTGGCCTATTCCTGGCATCTCCTTTAAACAGCTGAGAAAAATCTGTGGATGCCGGAAATCTGAATTTTCATTTACAAAAAGTGTCATAAATACTCAGTACGTCAGGCAGAGAGGAACAGGTAACTAGAATCTCCTGTGGCTGAGTGTTTTTTTTTCCCTGATGCGTCTGAAGTGGCTTGCAGAATTTCTGTACTATAGATACTATCATAGAAAATTATAGAGTGCTATAATAACACATTGTCGGTGCCCTTTTACTGCATTGAATCAGGAAGTCATTGTTGAACTCTGAGCTGGTGTCTCAGATTTAATATAAAACTATCAGAAATATCTAATGTCTTCTCTTTCAGACACTGTGACAATGTGCACAGTTTTCTAGGGTTTCAATGTAGCTTGATTTTGTTCAGTTTCCTGGTGAGGCTCCAAACTACTGCAGAGCTTTTGTACTGTACTGAATTTCAGAAGTACACGCAGTCTTTGCCACATTTCATATTTCCTTACAACAAAGGAGGCTGTTTGGCCATCAAGTCTATGTCTGCTTTGAGGGACATGGGCCAAATGCAGGCGCATTGGACTAGCTTAGATGGGGCATCTAGGATGGGTTGTGGTAAAGGACATATTGGTGGAAAAGGGAGCACGACAAACATCACCTTGTGGGCCAGGTGCGGAACTATCCGGACTTTCAAATAGTCAAATATGGATCATCAGTGTTTTACTACATTTAGTTAAATTCTGAGCAACTTTCCCACCTTTACAGAGATGGGCAAGGGATTGTGTTGACGTAATCAGGCTCTTCGTCATCTTCATCATCATTTTCACCTGGCGTTTCTGAAAGTTAAGTAAATCATGTTAGGTGGTTTGTTGATGATTTAATTTAGCGTGAAAACGGCCCTGACGGCCTACTGAGTCTACACCGTAAATACTAGTTCTATGTTATCCTGCTGTCTCATCTACTCCCTACACATTAGGGATAATTTACAGAGATCAATTTACCTGCAAACCAGCACATCTTTAGCATGTGGGAGGAAACCAGAGCACCCGGAGAAAATCCACACAGTCATAGGGAGAACATGCAAACTCCACATAGACAACACCAGAAGTCAGGATCTGACCCAGGTCTCTTGCTGTAGGGCATCAGCTCCCCCAACTTCACCAGTATGCCATTTTATGCACATCCTTCCATTAGTACTATTCTTAATATGAACAAATTCTTGGATATCATCTGAGTCGGGGGTCTATGACGAGTACATTGTTGGCAGCAGACCATTCATCCCGTGAACCTGTTCCAGCATTCAGCTGAGTAATGGTTAATTCATCCACTTTCCTCTTTTCCCAGTCCTTTAATACTCCTTCCAGAAATAAAGAAAATCATAAATACTATCAAACAGAAGCACAATATATAGAGCATTGTGGAAGATACAGTGCAGAATATAGTTCTCAGCATTCTAGTTCCATAGACAGTCCAATTTCCACAATGGGGTGAAGAGAAATTGGGCAGTACCCCAGCTCATGTACGGACCATTCAGAAGCCTGAAAAGAGAGAAAGAAGCTATTCCTGAGTTTGGTTTGAGAATGTTTCAAGGTTTTCTACCTTCTGCTGGACAGGGGGAGGGATAAGGTGGAATGACCGAGGTGGGAGAAGTCTTTGATTATGCTGGCTGCTTCCCCTAGGTAGAATGAAATGTAGATGGAGTCAACAGGGGAAGGTCTAGTCTGTGTGATGGACTGGGCTGCATCTACAACTCTGCAATTTCTTGCGGTTGTGGTCAGTTAATCCCAAACCAAGCTGTGATGCAACCCAACAGTGTGCTTCCTATGGTGCACCTGTAACAGTATGCTTTCTGTAGTGCATACCAGCTCTCCCACTCATTCTTAGCTGAGCACTAATGTCCATCAGTGTTCTTGAGAAGCTCTCCAGGGCTCTCTCTACTAATCTCCCTTCTCAGTCGTGGGAGGGGAGGGGGAGACTGAATTGTGCAATCTGTCTCCCTTTAGAACCTTTCCAGTGAACAGCTCTCTAATGTCCTTTCCCTAAAGGAGCAAATTGTTTTCTCTTATCTGATCTGTCTGCGGCCAGTGAATCAGTTTGTTTAATGTCCACGGAGTCCATTGAGGTTGCCGTGGCATGGTCCACTGGTTCAAGCTGCTGCTCCCAATTCCGCAAATGCTGCCATTTTACATGTCGCCCACAAACACCGTCCTTACCTTCAGGTTTCTCCTGAGACTTCCACTTCACAGCGTATTCACAATTCTCATAGCTTCCTGCGGACACTACTACAATTAGAAATAGCATAGCGGTAAGCAGATATCCTGAATGTATCAAATGCTGAATATTCACAGGAACCACATTATACACCTACCAGATGTCTGGCTTTCGACTTTATTGATCTGCACGTTTTCATAAGAATTTGAATCATCATCATCTTCAAACAAAATGAAAACAAGCATACATTATAAAAGTTTCACAGCAATCTGAAAAATGTACTAGTCTTTAACAACCTTGGTGATGATGATGCAGTGATTATGTACTGCTGTACAATCCAGTGCCCTGAGCTATTAATCCAAGGAATTTGTTTTCAAATCCCACGATGACAGCTGTGGTAATTAAAATTATTTAATACTTTGAAATTAAAGATTGGTAATGATAACAAAGCAAAGCTACTAGGTAGTTATAAAAACCCATCTGGTTCACTAATCTGTCATCCTTGTCCCCCTAAAAGTGATTCCAGACCTAAAAAAATATAGGTGACCTTTCGTGTCAATTGGGGGCAGCTAATGAATGCTATCCTTGGCAGTGAAACCCATATTCTGCAAAAATGAAGAAATTAAATTTATAAAACACATCAGCACCAATGTTCAGAATGATCAAAGTTGTTTGCAACATCAAATGAAATGCGTGGCAGCACTTTTCCTTTTTTGTGTTTGAGAACAAAGGGTTTCAGCCCGAAACGTTGCCCATTTCCTTCGCTCCATTGGTGCTGCCGCACTGGCTGAGTTTCTCCGGCACTTTTGTCTACCTTAAACCTGTTCCACTGTTTCTTGGCCTCAGGGTGAGATGTGGATTATTAGCATAGGCCGATAATTGTGCCCACAGCCGCTGCCTTGTACCAACAAACCGGAGGGGGTTTGGGCTACTTGGAACTCGGTGGAATCCTGAATTGGTAAATTGCCAAATCTTTACCAGTTGGCAAGATGCTTGCATTTAGCAGTCACCTGTTGTTAAAGCAACTGTTCATGGGGCTCTGTGTAGGCCTGGGCCTTTCCGAATGAAACTTGAGCTCTGCCCACAAACAAGTTTGAAAGTTGTTGAACCTGCTCTCCCAGTGCTTACTGATTCTCAATGCTACCAAAGAGACTGTTTGTTGGAATGTAAATGATGTTTTTTTAAGTCAAAGATAATTACAATTAGGTTTGTTTGAAGTAATATTAAACCCTAGGAAACAATCAAAATTTAATTATATCAAAACAATCAGAGTACATTTTACATTCCACATCCATTTCTTTCCACTGAAGGTGATGAGAGTGCTGGACTTGTTCTGGTGAGACCTGATTGTCGGATCCACAAGAAGCTTCCCAAGTCCACGTGCGACAGATTGTGTAGAGGTCCATGGTCTTCTTGCTGTGCCCCATCACTGACATGGTATCCCTGGAGTGACCCATAGCTCAGCAGAATCTTGAGAATCCTGCCTTAGCTTGAAAATCTACACAGATGGGTAAAACCCATGTGATGCAGCCATCAAATCAAGGGAAGCACATTCCCAGCACAGTGTGGAAAATCAGTCTGCTGAACGTGTGTTATTCAGGCACACAAGTCTGTAGGGATCATTCAATTTAATTGGGAAAAACAATTGCAGACAGGTGTAACAAACAATCTGGTAGACAAAATGGGTGGAGCCGAAACGCGGGGGGGGGGACAAAATGGGTGGAGCAGAAACGCAGGGTGGGGGGAAGGAATGGGTGTCAGATGGAGGGTTTTGACCCAAAAAGTGGACCATTCCTTTCCCCACAGATGCTATTCTCCTCAACAGCCACATACTTCATTTCCTGGGGTAGTCTTCCCTTCTGCAGTCTCCGGGATAGAAATGCCCCAGTTCCATACTACATCTTGCACAATGCCACAGTAAGACTATAAGGTTTGTAGGGATGTGGGCAAACATAGGTAAGTGGAACTACGTGGTACATATGGGGCATCTTGGTCAGCACATGCAAGTGGGGCCTGTTTCGCTGCTCTATGACTCGAAAAGGATTGGAGAGAAGACAGAGCATTGCTTGGTCCCAATCTCCATCGGAGTGGTCTGCTGTTGACCTGATGATTCGAATCTCAGCTTCCTTGTCAATATGTGGCATACACAGAGATGCCAAGTGTCCCGGATTCGCCGTATTTTGTCCCGGTGAAATAACCTTTTTACGGTGTTCCGGCAGCCAAACATGCTGTTACGGAACACCGCCGCACCGGTGTTCATCCCGCGGTGAACGCCGGCGCCATGTGCCCCCGGTTTGCCGGCCCGGCAGCTCGCAGCCAAGCCCGGCCCAGAGCCCGGGCGGCGCCAGCCCGCGCGATCAGCGGCACTTTCTTGCCGCCAGCCGGCCGCTCGCGGCAGCCCCATCACCGGGCCTCCCCCCACCCTCACCCCAACCCAGTGCGCAGGCGCAGACCCGCCGGCAACCTTGCCAAGTGCGCATGTGCCGCACCCGCCCGCCGGCAGCCCGCTGATCTGCACCAGTGCGCAGGCGCATAGCCGCCGGCAACAACCCCAAGTGAGTATGTTACGGAGAGAAATGCATTTAACCCCATTTGTTGCGGACAAATGGGTTGAATGTTACTGTGAACTAAATTTAGGGTTGGCATCTCTGGCATACATTGCGTTGGGGCAAATTTCTGAGAGCTACCAAATTGTGAGGATGGATGGCAGATGGAGAATCAAACAATGGCTTGTGTAATGATCGACAATGCTTCTGCATTTCTGTTGTGCTTGCTAGGTGATAAAGATTGTCCATTGACAATCTAGATGGACAGAATCCACACTACAGTTTGTGTGGATGGCAGCTCTTTGACCACTTGATGGGGGGTTGAGGAAGATCCCAGTGGCAAACAGTGTCCCTCTGGAGTTACCACAGTCAGGTGACTTTTTTCTTGATAGGGGTTAGGACTGCAGCTTCCCTGAGATCCTCTGGCAAACTCATCTCTTCCCGGGTGAGGGAGAATGGGTCACAGATTTCTACCAGCAATATTCTCCTTGATTTTAGTATCCGAGTGGGTTTTTATTTTTTCCAGAGGCCTTTATCTCTCTTACGTTGTTGGTCTTTTCACTTCTTTGCCGGGCTGGAGTGGTGTCGAGGATTGTAGTGGAGGGAATCGAGGCCAGTTGGGTCATTAAAGAGCTTCTTCCATTGGGCACTAACTGCCTCTGTTGTGGATGAGCTGGCTCGGTGTGCTGAGCTCGCCATCTAATGGTAGGACACAGTAAATCATCGAGTTGGGATGACTAACAGATGTGTGGGGCATTTTGGTGTTTACCTATCAGTTATGAAACATCAAAACTGTGTTGAGCATTGATAATTCCCCGAAAATTCAGTGCGTTGAAAAATGTTTGCAGTATCAATCATTACCCGTTTAAATTACAACAAAAACTACCAGAGTTGCACTGAATGACAGAAGATTACTACCTGTGCTTGGATTTATACTGGGAACTTTGATGTTCTGATACATTCTCACCGCCTCGGTTTGCTCAAAGCAAGGAAAAAAACACTCATGATGTTATTTTAGAATCCAGCGGCCATGTCTCGGGAGCACCTGTGTAACTTGAAGGAGCGCGCCACTGCACAAACTACCCACCTCCTGCCACATCTGTAGAAAGGTCAACAGTCTCACAATGGAGGGTACACAAAAGGCTGGAGAAACTCAGCGGGTGCAGCAGCATCTAGGGAACGTTTCGGGCCGAAACCCTTCTTCAGACTGATGGGAGGTGGGGGGGGCGGGGAGAAGAAAGGAAAAAGGAGGAGGAGCCCGAGGGCTGAGGGAGAGGTGGGAAGGGGAGGAGACAGCAAGGGTTAACAGAATTGAGAAAATTCAATGTTCAAGCCCAGAGGATGCAGACTCCCCAAGCGGAACATGAAGTGTTGCTCACTCTGGCCGTGGAGGAGGCCCAGGACCGAGAGGTCGGATACGGAATGGGAGGGGGAGTTGAAGTGCTGAGCCACCGGGTGGTCGGGTTGGTTATTGCGGACCGAGCGGAGGTGTTCGGCGAAACGATCGCCAAGCCTCCGCTTGGTCTCACCGATATAGATCAGCTGGCATCTAGAGCAGCGGATGCAGTAGATGAGGTTGGAGGAGGTGCAGGTGAACCTGTCGGACCTGGAAGGACTGCTTGGGTCCCTGAAAGGAGTGGAGGGGGGAGGTAAAGGGATAAGTGTAGCATCTCTTGCGGTTGCAAGGGAAAGTGCCCAGGAAGGGGTAGAGCGGGAGGGAAGGGAAGACTTGACAAGGGAGTTGCGGAGGGAGCGGTCTTTGCGGAAGGCAGACAGTGGGGGAGATGGGAAGATGTGGCGAATGGTGGGGTCACGTTGGAGGTGGCGAAACTGGAGGACTATGTGTTGTATGTGCCGGCTGGTGGGGTGAAAGGTGAGGACCAGGGGGTCTCTGCCCGTGTTGCGAGTGGGGGAATGGGGAGAGAAGGCAGTGTTGCAGGTTATGGAGGAGACCCTGGTGCGAGCATCATCTATAGTGGGGGAGGGGAATCCCCGTTCTCTGAATAATGAGGACATTTGTGATGACCTGGTGTGAAACACCTCATCCTGGGAGCAGATGCGGCGTAGACGGAGGAATTGGGGATAGGGGATGGAGTCCTTACAGGAAGCAGGGTGGGTGGAAGAGTAGTCCAGGTAGCTGTGGGAGTCAGTGGGTTTGCAGTGGATGTCGGTCAGGAGTGTATCACCTGCAATGGAGATGGTGAGGTCAAGGAATGGAAGGGAAGTGTCGGAAATGGTCCAGGTGTATTTGAGTGCCGGATGGAAGTTGGTGGTGAAATGGATGAAGTCAGTCAGTTGTGTGTGGGTGCAGGAGGTGACACCAAAGCAGTCGTCGATGTAACGGAGGTAGAGGTCGGGGATGGGGCCCTAGTACGCCGAGAACAAGGATTGTTCGACGTATCCGACAAAGAGGCAAGCGTAGCTAGGGCCCATGCGTGTGCCCATAGCTACGCCTTGTATTTGGAGGAAATGGAAGGAGTCAAAAGAGAAGTTATTGAGGGTAAGGACCAACTCCGCTAGGCGGAGGAGAGTGTCAGTGGACGGGTATGGGTTGTTCCTCTGGTCGAGGAAGAACCGGAGGGCTTTGAGACCATCCTGGTGGGGGATGGAGATGTAGAGTGACTGGACGTCCATGGTGAAGATGAGAGGATGGGGGCCTGGAGAATGGAATGCGCGGAGACGACGGAGAGTGTCTGAGGTGTCTTGAACATAGGTGGGGAGGGATTTAACAAAGGGGGATAGGATGGAGTCAAGATATGTGGAAATGTGTTTGGTGGGGCATGAACAGGCAGAGACAATGGGTCTGCCGGGGCAGTCAGGTTTGTGGATTTTGGGGAGAAGGTAAAATCGGGCAGACTTCCGGTGGCGTCAATGGTGGGGTGAGAAACGTCGCGGTTTCGCTCTGCTCCCGAAGAATGTTTTAATGTGCTAAAATATGAGTTGGAAGACGGGGGAGTTCTGAAAATAACTACCGGAGCTGCTATTTAATTGTGTGTTATCAGAAATCCTGCTGATAACAGAGAATAATTGCAGTTTTAAATGAAAAAACAGAAATTTTGCCAGAAGCCTGCAAAAGCCGCTTCAAGACCCGCTACAAGAGCCTACTTGAAAAAACCTGAAAAGACTCCTCAATCCCCTCAAACATCAGCTGGAAGTTCAGAAGAAGAAGTTGATTCCCAAAATCCTTCTACAGAATTGACTTTAGTGGAGGAACACAGGGAACAAATGGAACACCTGGAAAAGTCAGTATTAGCTTCAGTCACTGAAGTTATTTCTAAAGCAATACGAGAGGGGAATGTCGAGCTGGACAAAAGCATCTCTGAAAAGACTAAACAAGGTAATGATAAGCTGACGGGGAAAATTGATGACTTAACCAAACGTGTGGTCAAGGTTGAGGAGGATTTAAACAAAAAAATTAAGCGGGTTGAAAAGGATTGTAATAAAAAGCTGGATGCAATGCTAAAATCTACTGGCGGCTATGGAAGGAATGGACAATACGATAACTGAGATGGTTAAGGAGATAAAGAGACTATAAAAGGAACATGAAAGCACTGGGAGGGAGCTTGCTAAAATGAAACATAAATGTACGGACTTGGAAGCAAGATCAAGGAGGCAAAATTTAAGGATACTTGGATTTAAAGAGGGAAAGGAGAGTGGACAAAACTTTCAGGAGTTTGCTGCCAACTTACTCAAACAAGTACTTAAGCTGCCTGAAGCTCCGAGAATAGATATGACTCATCGGGTCCGACATAAGGCTCAAGCAAGCTTAACTGTCCCCCCCACCCCCCCCCCCCCCCCAAGACAGATTATTCTGAAATTCTATGACATTTCAACCTTTTTCATAATTCCTTCCAATTATGAAAAAGATTCCATATGGTGTGAATTTGATGTTTGGAGAAGACAAACTAAGATTCTTCCGTGATTTTCCAGCGGAAGTCATGGAAAAGAGGGACAAGTTTACAAACACGAGAAGGCTACTGAAAGAGGTCTCGGGAGTAAGATATGGGATAGTATATCCCGCAAAATTGAGAATTACTTATAACCATGTTGAACGTGCATTCACGGATCCAGAAGAGGCATTTAAATATGCACAAAGTATCACAAAGGAGGACTACTGATCATTAGGAGTTGGTCTCCTACAATAACATCGAGGAGAAACGACAAAGAAAGGATTGTGTCTCTTTTTTTTCAACATACAAAAAAGACTGCTCTTGTTAAAATGACGAATTTTCCTCGAGGCGTTATCTAGACATTTTATCTTTGGAATGTTAATTCAAGGTCGGATTTTATGTTTCATCTCAACAAAGGATTGACAAAGAAGAGAAACTGTGGCGGGGAAAATAAATTGAGAATATAGTGTAATATAGAATATTATCAGTGGACTTGTATATAGAAATTTATGATTTAACAAAAAAAATAATTACATACTAACATAAAATATAATTAATAAAATTGTATAATATTAAGGCATAGTTTAACTATAGCTGATGTTTATTTCATGATGTTAATTCTTTGCTAATATGAATAACGAGTTAAATATGATTGATAGGTATTAATAACATACTAACACATTTTATGGATATAGTAGACTCAGTCTAGATTGCGCGTAAAGGGGGGGGGGAAGACTCAGATACTTGGAAGTTATCCAAGGGTCTGAATCTGGTTAACCCCTTGGAACCTGCTGTTGTCTGATACAAAGGTTTGAGACTTAATTGTAATAAATCTAGGCATATTGATAGATATGGATATATAATTAACATAATTACTGCTATATCTAAGTATATACTTAATGTTGGAAACTATTTTTTATTTTGTTTTTCCTCTTTGAAGATACATTTCTAATCTAGCTAATGGAGTACGTTTTATTATATATATATATAATTTTGAACTTTGTATCGCTCTCTCTTCCAATTAATAATAATTGGTCAAGGGGGCAGAGCGAAACATATAAAAACATCTACGGATGTCAATAAGAATTTTTCTACCACCTGTTGGTGGTTTGTTTTTAATTATAATATCTTTATTTTTGGATATTATAATATCACTTTTTGTTTGTTAATTATCTTTTCACGATTCTACACTTTCTGGTCTTTTTCAAGGTTTATTCTGAAGGGGAGATGCCAACAAAACTTAACAGCTGGGGATGACCATCCTTCATCTGGAGTTATGTTCTTGGTTGTACCATATAAAGTAAAGGTATTAACATGATTCATAATGCAAGATGATAAACAAAAGAAAACTGGAGGAATCACATTTTGTAGAATATAAGGGGAGCTAATGAACCAATTAAAAGGGGTAAGATCTTTTCCCAATTAAAAGCCTTAAACAGTGACATTATTTTCTTACAAGAGACACATCTGAAATATCAAACACAGATAAGACTGACGGAAAATTGGATTGGGCAAACATACTACTCTTCATTTACTTCTAAATCTAGAGGCACAGCTATTATAATTCGTAAAGGTAATACCATTTAAATTAAAGAATACCATAGCAGATAAAGAGGGGAGATATGTCATAGTCACGGGAGAAATTTATTCTACTCCACTTACTTTGATAAATATTTATGCTCCTAATTTTGACAACCCCCAATTCTTTAGTTAAATTTTGGATATAATTTCAGAATTTAACCATCAAAATGTGATAATAGGGGGAGATTTGAATTGTGTTTTAGATCCATATTTGGATAGATCAGCAAAACAAAAAAGGACTAATATAAAATCTTAATTCAACAGTACATAAAACATACTCACGTATTGATTATTTCTTAGTGGACACAAAACTAATTCCATATACATATAATTCTAAATATCATAATAGTATTATTTCTGATCATTCCCCGTTAACTTTTTCTTTAAAATTAGAAGGAATGCCTGATAAAAATTCGTTTTGGAGGTATAACCCCCAAATTTTAAACAACTCACAAGGTTGCACATATTTAAAAGAGCAGATGAGATTCTTCTTTGAGACAAATGATACACCAGATATTTCACCCTCCTTATTATGGGAAACTTTTAAGGCATTTATTAGAGGAACTATAATCTCATATCAAGCTTTCCAAAATAAAAAGAATAATACTGAACAATTGCAGTTAGAACAAGAAATTAGACAATTAGATTTCGAAAATGCCAAAGAACCAACTATAGATAAACATAATAAGATAATAATACTAAAATATAAATTAAATAAAATTTTATCGGCCAGAATAATAAGATTATTTCAAATTACAAAACAAGAAAAATTTGAATTTGGTGATAAACCTCATAAACTCCTAGCACGCCAACTGAAAAAACGGGAAACAGAAAATACAATTGCTAAATTTAAATCAGACAAAGGGGAATTACTAACACTACCTAAAGATATTAATAAAAGATTTGCTCAATTTTATCAAAACTTATATACATCGAAAACCTCTGCAAATAATACTCAAATTACAAATTTCTTAGATAAGTGTAATCTTCCAAAATTAAATATGGTGGAACAAGAGGGATTAGGAGCTCAGATTACACTACAGGAAATAGAAGAAACAATTAGTTTGTTGAAGAATGGCAAAACGCCAGGACCAGATGGCTTTAGTAATGAATTCTATAAAAGATTCTACGAGATAATTTCTCCACGGTTGCAAGATTTATATATATACACTTTTAAAGAAAATAAACTACCAGAAACACTGAGTCAACTATTACACTTATACCAAAAAAGGATAAAGATCTAGAAGACCCAGGCTCATATAGAGCTATTGCACTCCTAAATACAGACCAAAAAATATTAGCAAAGACCCTAGCTAGAAGATTGAGTAAATATGTTAGTAAACTAATAAATCCGGACCAAACAGGGTTTATACCAAAGAGATACTCATTTAACAATTTGAGACGACTGTCTAATATAATGTACTCACATAATACTGAAGAAGAACTAGCAATTATTTCATTGGATGCAGAAAAAGCTTTCGATCAAGTAGTATGGCAATATTTATTCAAAGTATTGGAAAAATTTAACATGGGAGATAATTTTATTTCATGGGTAAAATTATTATATGATAAGCCGACGGCTAGAATACTGACTAATAATATATTATCCCTGAAATTCCAATTAGCAAGGGGCAATAGGCAGGGGTGCGCGTTATCGCCCCTGCTACAGTGGCTTGCAAAAGTATTCATACCCCTTGAACTTTTCCACATTTTGTCATGTTACAACCACAAACGTAAATGTATTTTATTAGGATTTTATGTGATAGACCAACACAAAGTGGCGCATAATTGTGAAGTGGAAGGAAAATGATACATGGTTTTCAAATCTTTTTACAAATAAAAAACTGAAAAGTGTGGCGTGCAAAAGTATTCAGCCCCCTTTACTCTGATGCCCCTAAATAAAATCCAGTGCAACCAATTGCCTTCAGAAGTCACCTAATTAGTAAATAGAGTCCACTTGTGTGTAATCTAATCTCAGTATAAATACAGCTGTTCCGTGAAGGCCTCAGAAGTTTGTTAGAGAACATTAGTGAACAAACAATGTTCTTGGGGCATCATGAGGCCCAAGGAACACACCAGACAGGTCAGGGATAAAGTTGTGGAGAAGTTTAAAGCAGGGTTAGGTTATAAAAAAATATCCCAAGCGTTCAACATCTCACGGAGCACTGTTCAATCCATCATCTGAAAATGGTAAGAGTATGGCACAACTGCAAACCTACCAAGACATGGCCGTCCACCTAAACTGACAGGCCGGGCAAGGAGAGCATTGATCAGAGAAGCAGCCAAGAGGCCCATGGTATCTCTGGAGGAGATGCAGAGATCCACAGCTCAGGTGGGAGATTCTGTCCACAGGACAACTATTAGTCGTGCACTCCACAAATTGGGCCTTTATGGATGAGTGGCAAGAAGAAAGCCAGTGTTGAAACAAAGCCATAAGAAGTCCCGTTTGCAGTTTGCCACAAGCCATGTGGGGGACACAGCAAACATGTGGAGGAAGGTGCTCTGGTCTGATGAGACCAAAATTGAAGTTTTTGGCATAAATGCAAAACGCTATGTGTGGTGGAAAACTAACACTGCACATCACCCTGAACACACCATCCCCACTGTGAAACATGGTGGTGGCAGCATCATGCTGTGGGGATGCTTTTCTTCAGCAGGGACAGGGAAGCTGGTCAGAGTTGATGGGAAGATGGATGGAGCCAAATACAGGGCAATCTTGGAAGAAAACCTGTTAGAGTCTGCAAAAGACTTGAGACTGGGGCGGAGGTTCACCTTCCAGCAGGCCAACAACCCTAAACATACAGCCAGAGCTACAATGGAATAATTTAGATGAAAGCATATTCATGTGTTAGAATGGCCCAGTCAAAATCCAGACCTAAATCCAATAGAGAATCTCTGGCAAGACTTGAAAATTGCTGTTCACAGACGCTCTCCATCCAATCCGACACAGCTTGAGCTCTTTTGCAAAGAAGAATGGGCAAAATTTTCAGTCTCTAGATGTGCAAAGCTGGTAGAGATATACCCCAAAAGACTTGCAGCTGCAATTGCAGTGAAAGGTGGTTCTACAAAGTATTGACTCAGGGGGGCTGAATACTTTTGCACGCCACACTTCTCAGTTTTTTATTTGTAATACAATTTGGAAACCATGTATCATTTTCCTTCCACTTCACAATTATGCACCACTTTGTGTTGGTCTATCACATACTATCCCAATAAAATACATTTACGTTTGTGGTTGTAATGTGACAAAATGTGGAAACGTTCAAGGGGTATGAATACTTTTGCAAGCCACTGTATTTGCACTAGTGATAGAGCCTTTAGCTGAAAGTATAAGAAGCCATCTGAATATTCATGGATATAATACCAAACACTCAAATAATAAAATGTCATTATATGCAGACGACATATTATTATATATTACAAATTCGCAAATTAGCATACCAAATATACTAAATTTAATAGAGGAATTTGGTTCTTTTTCAGGATATAGAATAAATTGGAACAAAAGCGAAATTATGACGATAAAACCTCAAGAGTCGAAATTCCCTTTTAGAATTACAACAGAAAAATTTAAGTATTTGGGCATCCAAATTACTGGGAACTATAAATCATTACTCAACGCAAACTATATGCCTTTATTAACTAAATTAAATGGGTTGATTAAATTTTGGAAAACACTGCCGATGTCTTTAATAGGCAGAATAAACGCGATAAAAATGATCTTCTTACCACAAATATTGTACCTATTTCAATCAATACCAACATACTTACCTAAAAAATTCTTAAAAAAACTAGATTCTGATATTATAAATTTCATATGGGATTATAAATCACACAGAATTAAAAAAAAACACTTGTGTAAATCTAAAGAATCAGGGGGACTGACACTCCCTAACTTATTGTATTATTATTGGGCAGTGATATTAAAAATATAATCTACTGGTTGGACAGTTCTGCCCAACAGGTAGATTGGATAAGAATGGAGAAAGAGGATTGTTCCCCTTATAATATTCTTTCCCCGATAAAACTGAACAATATAATATACAAGAATCCAATTATTCATAGTATAATACGAATTTGGAAACAAATAAAATTAACTTTAAAATTAAGAAAATTATCGCTTCTTTCTCCAATAGCTAATAATCCCTCATTCAAACCATCCATTATTGATAAAACGTTTATCCATTGGGAAAGAATAGGAATCAAAACGATGGGAGATATGTATGAAATGGGAAAAATTTTATCATTCCAACAACTACAACTAAAATATAATTTGAAAAGTAATCAATATTTCAAATACCTTCAAAATCAAGATTATTTGAAAAAGTATATACAAGGATATCAAACTTTAACCCCAGATTTATTGGAGGAAGGAATGAATAGAAAGGCAGAATCAAGCAATTTAATATCTTACATATAATATAATTCTAAATATAGAAACACCAACGACAGAGGCAATTAGAAGAGACTGGGAACAAGAGTTATTGATAAAAATTCCGAACGATAGATGGGATAAAAATTTATTATATGTAAACAAATGTTCAATGAATGTAAGACATAACCTAATTCAATTAAAAATTTTACATAGATTATATTATTCGAAAACAAGACTGAATAAAATATTTTCAAATGTTTCCCCCATCTGCGACAAATGTCTAACTCAAAATGCCACTATAACACATTCCTTTCTCTTGTACAAAACTGTATAAATTTTGGAATGAAATTTTTGGAATTTTTACAAAACTATTTAACACAAAATTGAACCCCAATACAGAATTGATTATCTTTGGATCAATGGAAGAGGGAAGTAAACTAACTATATTCCAAGAAGCTTTTCTTAATTATAGTCTAATAACAGCAAAAAAACCTATACTTAAATTTTGGAAAAACGCACCTACGCCAACATTCAAAATGTGGATCTCAAGCATGTCTGAAACTCTACATCTTGAAGAAATGAGATTCCTCCTACTAGGCAAAGTAGACCAATTCTTAAAGATTTGGTCTCCTTTTATCAACTTTTTACAAGCATATGGTGCAACATAACATAACCTTAGAAATTAAATGGTTTAGAACTGGGTGACGGATGGGCAAAAATACGAGATAGGTAGATCTCTCCTAATCTCTCTTTACTTTCTCCTTTTCTTTCAATCTTTTAGCTTCTCATCTCTGTCCTTTATTTCTTTTGCTATCTGTTTCTACTCGCTTGTCTATCTATTCCGACACTCTTTATTTCTTTTTTCTCTCACTGTTCTTTTATTATTAAATCAAAAGTATGAAGTTGTACAAGAATGAAAATATGTATTTATGTATTAGGTACTTAAGTACCAGACTATTGTACTTACTTCTAACAAAAATAAACAAACAAAACAAAAAAAAAATCGGGCCGTGCGGGGCTGGGAAACGATGAGGTTGGAGGCTTGGGGGTGCAGGGAGCCGGAGTTGATGAAGTCGGTTATGGTGCTCGAGATGGTGGCCTGGTGCTCGTCAGTGGGGTCATGGTCCAGGGGTAAGTAGGAGGAGGTGTCCGAGAGTTGGCGAGTGGCCTCCGCTTTGTAGAGATCGACGCGCCAGACTACCACGGCACCTCCCTTGTCAGCGGGTTTGATAACCCAGTCTGGGTTGTTACGGAGTGAGTCGATGGCAGTACGTTCGGGGGGGGGGGGGAGGTGGGGAAGAGATTGGAGTGAGACAGGGAAGTGGAGAAGTCGAGGCGGTTGATGTCCCGACGGCAGTTCTGGATAAAGAGTTCTAAAGCCGGAGGGCCACGAGGGAGGGTGCATGAGGAGGGGGTTTGTTGGAGACAGGAAAAGGGATCATCAGTGGGGGGCGAGGACTTCTTCCCGTGGAAGAACGCTGTGAGGCGGAGGCGACAATGGAACAGGCTCATCAGCTGCCTCAGAACAGGCAAGACCATCGTGGAAAGAAATTGCCCTCAAACCTGAAGAACTGCCTAAGATGACAGTGGTGGTGGTGGTGGTAAAGATGGTGATGATATAGGTGCCCTCACAGTAAACGATTATCTGCCCACAAACCAGTCCGGACAGTGTCCATTTGGTACAAGAACACAAGAAAATAGTAGTGAGAATAAGCGATTCAGCCCTTCCTGCCTGCCCTGCCATTCAAGATGTTCACAACTGGTCTAATCCCTGATCATTACCCCTCTCTCCTTAGTCCAGAGGCACTGAAACTAATTGAAGCTGCTTCAGCTGCTGCCCTGGATATAAAATGTAAACTATAGTGTGTAACTGGCAGGGCCGGCCCTAGGCCAATTGGACCGATTTTTCCAAATTGGGCCACGCGCCCAAGGGGGGCCCCCGTTAATTTTCCGTATTTCATATGGAAATACAAATTCACTTTGTTAAATAAAGATTTTAAAAAATGTTTTACAAAACTTACATGCTTTTGTACGTGGAATACAAGCGCCGTACGGTCATCAGACGTAAACGATGTGTTAACCACTGTAGTGTTAACAGCCAGATGTGTTAACAGCTAGTAGTTAACAAGTAAACATAGAAACATAGCAATTAGGTGCAGGAGTAGGCCATTCGGCCCTTCGAGCCTGCACTGCCATTCAATATGATCATGTCTGATCATCCAACTCAGTATCCCGTACCTGCCTTCTCTCCATACCCCTGATCCCCTTAGCCACAAGGGCCACATCTAACTCCCTCTTAAATATAGCCAATGAACTGGCCTCAACTACCCTCTGTGGCAGAGAGTTCCAGAGACTCACCACTCTCTGTGTGAAAAAAGTCTTTCTCATCTCGGTCTTAAAGGATTTCCCCCTTATCCTTAAGCTGTGACCCCTTGTCCTGGACTTCCCCAACATCGGGAACAATCTTCCTGCATCTAGCCTGTCCAACCCCTTAAGAATTTTGTAAGTTTCTATAAGATCCCCTCTCAATCTCCTAAATTCCAGAGAGTATAAACCGAGTCTATCCAGTCTTTCTTCATAAGACAGTCCTGACATCCCAGGAATCAGTCTGGTGAACCTTCTCTGCGCTCCCTTTATGGCAATAATGTCCTTCCTCAGATTTGGAGACCAAAACTGTACGCAATACTCCAGGTGTGATCTCACCAAGACCCTGTACAACTGAAGTAGAACCTCCCTGCTCCTATACTCAAATCCTTTTGCTATGAATGCTAACATACCATTCGCTTTTTTCACTGCCTGCTGCACCTGAATGCCTACTTTCAATGACTGGTGTACCATGACACCCAGGTCTCGCTGCATCTCCCCTTTTCCTAATCGGCCACCATTTAGATAATAGTCTGCTTTCCTGTTTTTCCCACCAAAGTGGATAACCTCACATTTATCCACATTATACTGCATCTGCCAAACATTCGCCCACTCACCCAGCCTATCCAAGTCACCTTGCAGTCTCCTAGCATCCTCCTCACAGCTAACACTGCCCCCCAGCTTAGTGTCATCTGCAAACTTGGAGATATTGCCTTCAATTCCCTCATCCAGATCATTAATATATATTGTAAATAGCTGGGGTCCCAGCACTGAGCCCTGCTGTACCCCACTAGTCACTGCCTGCCATTGTGAAAAGGAGCCGTTTACTCCTACTCTTTGCTTCCTGTTTGTCAGCCAGTTCTCTATCCACATCAATACTGAACCCTTAATGCCATATGCTTTTATTTTATAAGTAGTTATCCAATGCGTCATCAATGCACATTCCTTAGTAAATGTGTAATTATGTTTTGGACAAAGTATTAATGACGCTGTGTTCCTTTGAATACATTGAGAATTTCTTAAAACTCACCATCATGAGAGAGAACTTCTTCTTGGTGACATTCTTGGTCTGCAGGTTAGTCATCCAATTTACCTACCGACCCACGTTGTGTCTCTCCGTCTTTCGCTCTCTCCCTCCCACTCTCTCACGCATGCTCTCTCACGCTTGCTCTCTCTCTCTCTCTCTCTCCCGTTCCCCACCTCTCTCTCTTGCTCTCTCGGCATTCCCGGAATCATTGATGTTTTGCCGTATACAACAATGCTGGAGAAACTTAGCGGGTGAGACAGCATCTATGGAGCGAAGGAAATATGCAACGTTTCGAGTCGAAACCCTTCTTCAGACCTGGCTATTTCCTTCGCTCCATAGATGCTGCCTCAAGCCCTGCCCCACTGTGCGACTTCACCCAAGAGCTTAAAATCTCTGTGCAGCATCTCTGTCCCTATCTTCAAATTCCCACTTTTAAATAAAATACAGTTTTCGACTTTAAAAATTCGTAGCAGGATTGCAATTTCAATCATCGTTCGATTCAGTGTAATTTTCACACATGGTTGATGTAGCTTTTTTTAAAGATACAGTACATTACAATAAATAGTGATGAATAGTAATAAATGCAAACGCTTCAAATTACGCGTCTTGTGTGGTGGTAAGGGGGGGGGGGGGATAAAATACCATATATTTGCATTTATATAGCGATCCTGCCGCTAAATTTTTGTCGAAAGTTGTATTTTATTTCAAAGTGGGAATTGGAAGATAGGGACAGAGATGCTCCACAGAGATTTTGATAGGAAGGAAATGTTACAGCAGCTGAGTAAAAGATTGGTCAAATGGTGGGTTCAATGAAGATCGGGCGAGGGGGGATTGGGGTGGGGGAACAGTATCTATAGCTTGGGACTTGCTTAAATGTGTACTGAGATGGATTATCATTCCACACCAAATTTCTTAGACAATAAAACATTTTATGCAATTATCACAACATTTTTGTTGGATATGGATAAACCTATGGTACATGCTCGTAAATTAGTAAAACAAATGTTCTTTAAGTACAGTTGTTTCTGGGATGGGATTTCTGATAACAAATAACCTACATTCTATATTTTGTCATAATGTGGCTGAAACAATGGCATATTTTGTGATATTTATTGAGATAGAAAGATACAACTGAGTTTGGGCAAGATATTACCTTGCAACATTCTGTATGTCTGATAGATATTGTGAAATAGAACTCGGAAATTATGAGAGGATTATATAAAACTACAATTCAAAGGTAATGAACATACAGAGTATTCTTATTTCCATCATGAACATACAATAGTGATATAGGACACCAGGTCCTACTACGGTAAACTCACAAGCTACTAAAAAGTATCAAATTTTTACACCCTGAGTGTGGACATTTACATTTACATGTGGACATTTTTCAACATGTTGAAAAATCTTCACGAGTTACCACGTTTCCCGAGTACCTGCCATTAGCGCTAAGAAATGGCATGTTGGCCTTTATAATAAGAGGAATCGAATATAGGAGCAAAGAGGTCCTTCTGCAGTTGTACAGAGTTCTAGTGAGACCATACCTGGAGTATTGTGTGCAGTTTTGGTCCCCTAATTTGAGGAAGGACATTCCTGCTATTGAGGGAGTGCAGTGTAGGTTTACAAGGTTAATTCCCGGGATGGCGGGATTGTCATATGCTGAGAGAATGGAGCAGCTGGGCTTGTACACTCTGGAGTTTAGGATGAGAGGGGATCTTATTGAAACATATAAGATTGTTAAGGGCTTGGACTCGCTAGAGGCAGGAAACATGTTCCCCATGTTGGGGGAGTCCAGAACCAGGGGACACAGTTTAAGAATAAGGAGTAAGCCATTTAGAACGGAGACGAGGAAACACTTTTTCTCACAGAGAGTTCTGAATCTGTGGAATTCTCTGCCTCAGAGGGCAGGGGAGGCCGGTTCTCTGGATGCTTTCAAGAGAGAGCTGGATAGGGCTCTTAAAAATAGCTGAGTCGGGGAATATGGGGAGAAGGCAGGAACGGGTACTGATTGTGGATGGTCAGCCACATTCATGATCACATTGAATGGTGGTGCTGGCTCGAAGGGCCAAATGGCCTGCTCCTGAACCTATTGTTTATTGTCTATTGAAACGTCCCGAGCTCCGACGTACCCGCTACGTTCATCCTACGTGTTTACCACGAGTTTTGGTTTTTTTTAAACTCGGGAGAGCTCTTGAGTGAACTCGCACAGTGGGATAGGGCTTCACAGCTGCTGAGTTTCTCCGGCATTTTTGTCTACCTTCGATTTTCCAACATCTACAGTTCATTCTTAGACGTTTTGCGGTGATGCTGCATCTGCGGTTCCTTTCTGTTGGGGGGGGGGGGTAAGGTAAGGGTCCCGGGCCGTGGCGGCTCCTGGTTCGTTCCCTCCGCGGGTGCCGCCTTGCCCGCTGAGTTCCTCCAGCACTCTGTGTTTTTTGTTTGGTTCTAAAGTTGAAGGTGGACCCCACTGTGTCTACCTTCAACTCCCTGTCTGTGGTGGCTCAGCGGGATGGGCAGGGGCTCTGGGGAGAGGGTTGTGGTTCTGGTCAAGACCCTTCTTCAGACAATCATAAGTACTCTCACCGACGAGAGTTCAGTTCAGTCTGAAGAAGGGTCTTCTCTCCAGAGTCACTGCGCTGCCTGTCCTGCTGAACTCCTCCATTGTTGCTGCACTGAGATATAGTCAAGTCTATCCCTCATTGCTAGCAGCTGATGGGAAGCGGCTGTAAAAGGACAGCGCTGCTGGGGGGGGGGGGGGGTGAGTTCCTTTCACAGCGTGTGGGTTGTCAGTCCAGGTGTAAAGTTGAGAGGAGGGCAGGAGGGTTGAGAAGGAGGGGGTCGGCCGGGGATCATCCAGCTCAAGAGCGGGTCAGCGTACGATGGATAACAGGACAGCGGGCAGTGGAGCTTACTCCATATGTCAGTGCGAGTAACCTCAATTGATCCCTTGTTTGCGCTGACACAGGAGTAAGCTCCACCGCCCGCTGTGACATTATCCATCAACCGCTGACCCACTCCGCTCTATGATCTTTGCTCTTGAGCCGGTCTCCTCACTGTTCAGACGGAGAGCACTACCAGATGTGAGCGGGCCGGCAGAAGGCACTGAGATGGCAGTCGGTTCCGCTGTCCGGTGATGGAGGCCGCTCGTAGCCACGCGAGCTGCTTTCCTCCCCGGCCACAATGTGGTGGCTCCGCGCCCGGAGCGCCGCGGCAGCGGTGAGTGAGTGAGTGTTACTGGCATGAACCCGACCCTCTCATTCTCAACGCTCCCGCAACTTTACCCCTGGCTAGACTCCCCACACGCTGTGAAAGGAACTCTCCCCGAATTGTCATGTTACTCACGACACGTGACTTATTTATAATTATTTATTTATCTTTCTACGAAAATGGCTGGCCATGGTAACTGGAATCAAACTCCATGCTGTGGATTAGAACCTTTCCACCACTCTCTGGAGAGTCTCCAAGGCTCAGGAGAATTTGACCCATGGCACAACCTCAGACTAGCTAGCTTCTAACTGAAGTAAAACAAAATTGGTTTGAGCAAGCACCGGGAATTGAGATAGCAACACTGGCTTGATATTCTTATGGGACCAAGAGTCAAACTAACATTGGTCATATGGACAAGAGTTAAACTGGCAAAGATCAACAGCAAGGGTCCAACATTTGTTGGAAAGTTGCAGACAATGATCCAGTGTGTGCCACTTCCTCATCTTGCCAAGGCTCTCTCCATCTCATTATGTAAACCGTTTGCAGTGTTTCTCAACAGTTCTACAACAGCCTTGTTTCAGCGTGAGCTGTCTCAAGGACAGAGTTGCTCCAGAACTCAACTTCTCACAGGTTTGCAAAATGGGGAACTTTCCTGGCATCAGACCAAACCTGCTTTTTGACAGTGTAAATCTCCCACTCAGTCTTATAGAAACATAGAAAATAGGTGCAGGAGTAGGCCATTCAGCCCTTCAAGCCTGCACCGCCATTCAATATGATCATGGCTGATCATCCAACTCAGTATCCTGTACCTGCCTTCTCTCCATACCCCCTGATCCCTTTAGCTACAAGGGCCACATCTAACTCCCTCTTAAAACTAGCCAACGAACTGGCCTCAACAACCTTCTGTGGCAGAGAATTCCACAGATTCACCACTCTCTGTGTGAAAAATGTTATTCTCATCTCGGTCCTAAAAGACTTCCCCCTTATCCTTAAACTGTGACCCCGTGTTCTGGACTTCCCCAACATCGGAAACAATCTTCCTGCGTCTAGCCTGTCCAACCCCTTAAGAATGTTGTAAGTTTCTATAAGATCCCCCCTCAATCTTCTAAATTCTAACGAGTACAAGCCGAGTCTATCCAGTCTTTCTTGATATGTGTCAATATAATGCAACTGGATCTAACCGAATGCCAGTGTTCAACTTACCATCAGCAGATTTGATGTATTCACAAGGTGTGCAATAATAGTCTGCAGACAACGGGTTTCTGTCAGAAACAATGCAAGATGGAAATTAAACATAAACATCCCATTATATTTAGTTGCTGTGGACAAGTGGAAGGGGGAAGGGCAGCACACTGCAGAGCTGCAGCTTCACCGCTTCAGTAACCTGGGTTCAATCCTGACCTTCGGCACGTTCTGTGTGGAGTTTGTGTGTTCACCCTGCGATCGCGTAGGGTTCCTTTGGGTGCTCCGGGTTCCTCTCACATCCCAGATACAGGGTTGAGCTACTGTAGAGCACCCAGTGTTTTGTGAAGCTGACACCAGAAAAGAGGTGGGTGCAGACATAATTTGCAATTTTGATGAATAAGGTTGTGTAAGGCAAATGGTAAGTTTGTGATCCTTTCAAGAGGATTTCAGTTAGAACATAGGTAGACTTACTTCAAATTTGTAGCAGCCTTCTGAGACGATACCTGAAGTAGTGTGCGCCGTTTTGTTTATCTTACTTAAGAACGAATATATCTGCCGCTGAGATAATGCTGCGAAGATTTACGTGATTGGTCAGGGGGTAGAGGTACTGCCCAAGGGGAAGTATGTGAGAATATTCTTTAGTGTTTAGCTCTTGATCTCATTGAAGCTTACAAAATTCTTTCAGGGGTTGACAGGGTGGATCTTTTCCCTGGTTGAGGAATCTAGACCAAGGTGAGAGCCTCAGAATAAGGGGTTGGTTATTCAGGAGTGGGAGAAGGAGAAATGCCTTCACACAGAGGGTGGTGAATCTGCAGAATTCTACACTTGGCAGGCCTATTGAGGCACAGTCACAAAGTTCAATAGGTTTCTAGATGTTACGAGGATGAAGGGATGGAGGAAAGTGCAAGAAGATGGCCCTGAGTGAGATCAACTGATGAATGGTGGCTCAAGCTCAAAAGGGTCAGTGACCACTCCTATTACTATCTCTAATATTCTCATATTTTAATGGGTAGCTGATAAATGTGGATTTAAGTTCAGATGATATCTAATTGAAAGGTTGATGGAGTTAACAGTCTATTCTGATTCCTCTGCACCTCCACCATCTCCTTTTTCTGTTGAGTTCATTGAGAGAAGGAGTGGATGTTACCAATGTCTGGCTTAGCAAAAAACCTTGGAAGATTTATCCAATCCTACTTCTCCCACTGCATCCGTGTAAACAATGCCAACTTCTGCGTCATCTTTCACTGCCTTTCTGGCTGCAAGATGGGTGGGAACCCCACAGACACTCGTCTTCGAAATACATCACATTAGCCTGGTTCAACAGATAGCTCGGTTCCCTGGGCCCAGCGCACTTTTAAGATTCAAGACAGTTTATTGTCATGTGTCCCAGATAGGACAATGAAATTCTTGCTTTGCTTCAGCACAACAGAACATAGTAGGCATGACTACAGAACAGATCAGTGTGTCCATATACCATTATATAAATATATACACACATGAATAAATAAACTGAGACTTTGAATAAATAAACTTTAGACCTTGGACAACGAACTGAGCACAAGATCTATCCGCCAACGGACAGTTTTGAGATCTCATTAAGAATATGGAGAGCAATGTGGTGGCATCAGTCATCAAAAATTGGAACAGGGGGGAGGGAACACCCTCACTGGTTCTTAGAAGAGGATTTCTGCAATATAGATTGCGAAATGAGGTCCCTTATAAGTAAAATTGTGGTCTGGATTTCCTACTTCTCTATTGTACGGTAAAACTTAAGGAGTCTACTATCCAACCAGTCGGAAATTCCCACGGTCAGCATCTGGTTCACCAGGTTATGGTACTGCGCTCCTGACCATTCACGGTGTCTTTGTTCCCAGCTACCCTTGAAATTAACTGGGCTCTCTAGGAAGTTCGTTGTGATACCATATAACTAAAAATAATCAAAATTCCTATTATTTCCCTAATTTTGTGAATAACATCAATTAGTCCTGAAATTCTGCTCATCCAGCATCAAAGAGCAGTGCACGCTGAATTATCAGAGTTTTACGGTGAATGTTGCAGACACCCAGGGTCTACCCCTGCTCTCAGCTCCATCGGTACGATTGAGGGAATTCTGACCACATTCAATGAAGAGGGAGCAAGATGAAACAAATTGTGACTTACATATAGTCCTGGTCCAGTCGATGTTTGTTTTCTGCAAAGTAAAGATTTTGTTACGTTACTTGTGTGATTTCTCCAAAACCACACTCAACAGGCGCTGGACGGCCAATCCAAGAACAGGCAAAATTGGATAGGAAAGAAAGGACTGAAGAAGGGTCTCGACCCGAAACGTCACCCATTCCTTCTCTCCAGAGATTTTGCCTGACCCGTTGAGTTACTCCAGCATTTTGTGTCTGCCAGGCAAAATTGTGTTGTGGAGGCAATGGCAGAGGGCAGACCTTTGTTGAAGTTCACCCTCCGAATACCATTGAAACCAGTAAAGTTTAGACATTGATATTCTTGATGTTTGTCCTCTAAATACTAAAATGAATCTGGCATTCTGATACCCGAATGATGTATGAAGTGAATAAGTAAATTAATATGTACGCTTTGAAGTCATTGATTATAAACACATAAAAATAGTTCCAAATAGTCAGAGGCATTGTACTAAAGAATGAATCGTTCACAATGATGCCAGGCACCGTGAACGATCTCCGCCATATCCAGGCTCCCCGTGGAGAGGGGTGGAGCAGTAACTTGGCACATTTGCCACCAGCCATTCAGCCCGTCAGTTCACACTGCTGACCGCTGGCAGTTCAGCGCATTCTCAACACAGACTGAGGGGTTGCTGACTTGAAGAGGTCCATATGACCAATATTCCACAATCTAATACTTATGGCCACCATTCAGGTTCCTCAGGCATGACCAAAAACGTACCAGGCAATGCTGGCTCTCTCAATGTATCTAAAACGAACGTCTTCATGATTCTATCCTTAATTAGAAATTTTAATAACTTTTTGTAACAAAAATTATATCGTGGTGTGTAAACTTCTGTTTCCTTTCTCAAGTAATGAAAGGACACGTGCAATTATTATCAACAGTCACTATACTGGCAATCTTCGTCTTTTATTAGGAGCTTGGTGGTTCCTAGGAAACTGCCCGTAACACAACGTCACATAACGCATAGCCGTATCATCTGCATACGTGTCAAAAAATGTGAGCAGAAAATAATATTGTGTTTAATTATTTATTTGTACCATACAAATTTTGTGAGAGTGAATTTCATGCCCATTTACTGGATAGAGATTTGGATGAATTTCCGTGACCCAAACGGCTGTAACCTGTACTTCCCCCATTCCACACGTGTTACCATTCTTATAACCAAACTGCTGGTCTGATGAAGGGTCCCTCATCGGAAATATTAATTGTTTCTCTCTCCGCAGATACTCCCTGACCTGCTGAATATATCCAGATTTATTTATTTTTAAATTTCAGATTTCCAATATTTGCAAAGTTTTCATTTTTACTCACCAATATTTAGGTTCATATAATTTGGTTGAGTATCTGTTGGTAAAAAGAGAAGAGTTTAAGATTGGTTGCAGTAAGTGTTAATGCATCACGTTCCCTGCCGCGTGAATCTCTCCTGGAGGAGCTGTCCTTGCTACTGCACTGTCCTGTGGACAATGGCCGCCCTCCAGCTACTCACTCTGCACATTGAACCCCACAGCCAGCATGGGTGGCAATTCAACAATGCGTGGCATCACAGCCACAGCAAACGTAGGTCCGGCTCTTGCAGGTCACAATCATACGTGGGATTTTAAAGATGTTGTAAAAGAAATCGCTCTTGAGTATGATCGGCTTTATTGGGTCAGGAGACCCCTCAGTCCATTCCCATAGATTGAACTGAGGTCAGCTCTTGACTTCCCTGCCTTCTATCAATGGCAGTAATGGTCAAGCATTTGCATGGGAAGAAATCAATCAATTAATGTTGGGTGAATCAATGGACAGCACCATTTGGTGGGCCATATGACCAGACAATTCTGCATCCAGTTTATCAGTTCTCCAATCAGATTATCTCTACTAAACTCCTGGGCATGTCACCCAAACAAGGTTGACTCATCACAATTTAATCCTTGGAGTTGACGTATCATTCTAATAAATCCATGCTACCTTCATAAGTTATAGGAGCAGAGTTAGGCCATTCAGCCCATTAAGTCTACTCTGTCATTCAATCATGGCAGATCAATCTTTAACTCAACCCCATTCTCCTGCATTCGCCCCATAGGCTCTGACACCCATACCTGCCTCATGTGTGGCGTCCAGGATACTCGCTGATTATTCCAACCAAAGCCTTGCAAACCTGTGTCCCAATTGTTCTCCAGATCCCAAGATGTAAAGGCCTGTGTTCTCTCAGACTGTGCTCCTGCCCATAACATGTCTGTGATCCATGTACATAGACTACCACATTACAGCAGATCTCAGGTTTCATCATTTAGAAAGTACTTTGTTCTGTCCGTTTCACATTCAAGTTTATAACTGTAAATTTTGTACAGCTTGAAATCTTTCTGTAATAGTTTTGTCCATTCAGTTAATTTATTAATACCTCTGAAACATAATGTTTCCATCCACACAATTGATAGAGCCTACTCCATATGCATCTTTGGCAAACTTGGGCAACATTTCTGTCTGGTCATCTGATGCGGTGGAGAGCTGTGCCCAACACAAATCCTCAATGACATCATTAGCTTGGTCTTACTGATTTGAGCACCAGCCCGCACTGCCTACAATCTGTTTCCTGCCACTCAAAAAATGTCGCATTTAATGGATCAATTCCCATCTCCATTGAGGGACTTTATAAAATACCTCCAAGAGGTCCATATACAGTGACTTGCAAAAGTTTTCATACTCCTTGAACTTTTCCACATTTTGTCACGTTACAACCACAAACGTAAAGGTATTTTATTGGGATTTTATGTGATAGACCAACACAAAGTGGTGCATAATTGTGAAGTGGGAGGAAAATGATACACGGTTTCCAAATTTTATTACAAATAAAAAACTGACAAGTGTGACGTGCAAAAGTATTCTGCCCCGCTGAGTCAATACTTTGTAGAACTACCTTTTGCTGCAATTACAGCTGCAAGTCTTTTGGGGTATGTCTCTACCAGCTTTGCACATCTAGAGACTGACATTTTTGCCCATTCATCTTTGCAAAATAGCTCAAGCTCAGTCAGATTGGATGGAGAGCGTCTGTGAACAGCAATTTTCAAGTTTGCCAGAGATTCTCAATTGGATTTAGGTCTGGACTTACTGGGCCATTCTAACACATGAATATGCTTTGATCTAATCCATTCCATTGTAGCTCTGGCTGTATGTTTAGGGTCGTTGTCCTGCTGGAAGGTGAACCTCCGCCCCAGTCTCAATTCTTTTGCAGACTCTAACAAGTTTTCTTCCAAGATTGCCCTGTATTTGGCTCCATCCATCTTCCCATCAACTCTGACCAGCTTCCCTGTCCCTGCTGAAGAAAAGCATCCCCACAGCATGATGCTGCCACCAACATGTTTCACAGTGGGGATGGTGTGTTCTGGGTGATGTGCTGTGTTAGTTTTCCGCCACATATAGCGTTTTGCATTTAGGCCAAAAACTTCAATGTTGGTCTCATCAGACCAGAGCACCTTCCTCCACATGTTTGCTGTGTCCCCCACATGGCTTGTGGCAAACTGCAAACGGGACTTCTTATGGCTTCGTTTCAATGGCTTTCTTCTTGCCACTCTTCCATAAAGGCCCGATTTGTGGAGTGCACGACTAATAGTTGTCCTGTGGACAGATTCTCCCACCTGAGCTGTGGATCTCTGCAGCTCCTCCAGAGTTACCATGGGCCTCTTGGCCGCTTCTCTGATCAATGCTCTCCTTGCCCAGCCTGTCAGTTTAGGTGGACGGCCACATCTTGGTACGTTTGCAGTTGTGCCATACTCTTTCCATTTTCGGATGCTGGATTGAACTGTGCTCCAAGCTTGGGATATTTTTTTATAACCTAACCCCGCTTTAAACTTCTCCACAACTTTATCCCTGACCTGTCTGGTGTGTTCCTTGGGCTTCATGATGCTGTTTGTTCACTAATGTTCTCTAACAAACCTCTGCGGCCTTCACAGAACAGCTGTATTTATACTGAGATTAGATTACACACAAGTGTACTCTATTTACTAATTAGGTGACTTCTGAAGGCATTTGGTTGCACTGGATTTTATTTAGGGGTATCAGAGTAAAGGGGGCTAAATTATTTTGCACGCCACACTTTTCAGTTTTTTATTTGTAAAGAAATTTGAAAACCATGTATCATTTTCCTTCCACTTCACAATAATGCGCCACTTTGTGTTGGTCTATCACATAAAATCCCAATAAAATACATTTACGTTTGTAGTTGTAATATGACAAAATGTGGAAAGGATCAAGGGGTATGAAAACTTTTGGAAGCCACTGTATCTAGCATCCATCAATATTCCACAGTCTAATACTTCTGGCAACCATTCAGGTTCCTCAGGCATGACCTCATATATACCAGTCCATGGTGGCTCCCTACCATCAACTAAGAAGAATGTCTTCATCATTCCGTGCTTAATCATAAAATTTTAATAACTTTTTGCAACAAAAAATAACTGGTCTGTAAAATTATTTATTTTTCTCATCTTTCTTAAATAATTAAATTACATATGCAATATTCTAATCTGCAGAAATGGGTCCAGAATATAAAGACCTTGTTTGAAAGGAATGATATTTTTCTGTGACTTTTGAAAGATAATGGATTGCTCTTCCTGAGAGCTCAAAGGCATGGCCAGGAGGCAGAGAAAGAGGGTATGAAATAGGAACAACATGGCAAAGAATAGATGCATAAGTCAAGTCGAGTTTATTGTTATGTGCACAAATACAGTGAGGTACAGGTACAGTGAAAATCTTGCTCACAGCAGCATCACAGGCACATAGACAACACACAAATTATACATACATTACACATAAACTCTGCAAGACAGTGAATAGAAAGATTGTGCAAATAAAACAATGCATTAATGCAAAACACTATTAGAAAACAAGCCCATGGTAGTGTAATATGTGATCCATAGTGTTCCATTACCAAGGTAGGGGTTAGGTTTGTGCAGGTCAGTTCAAGAACCTGATAGATGCAGGAAAGTAGCTGTTCCTGGTGTGGGACCTCACACTTCCGTACCCCCTGCCCGACAGTAGCAGCTAGAAAAGGCATGACCCGGATGTCGGGGATCCTTGATGATAGATGCCACCTTTTGGAGGCAGTGCCTCATGTAGATGAGTTAAATAATGATGAGGGCTGTACATCTGATGGGAAACTAAATTGACAGTGAGCAAGATAATCAGAAACAAAAAATACAATAATAATCTGAAATAAATAAATTATAGGTTATATTGTATTGTATTGTATAGGCTGACGCCACAATATAAAATAAAGCAAGCTTGAGGATAGAGGAGAGAAATAAATTCTCAGTATGACAGAAATAATATGTATTCAAAAGACAAGCAGGGACACGGAGACAGGAGTGGGCATATTAAATTTTCATTATTTGAGTAGATGAACGAGAACGATCAGATGCCTATTAAAGAGGTTCAGCAACTGTTTCAATACCAACCCTGGCAATCAGGTGAAATTACAACATTTGAGGCAAGCTCATTCCTGAAAGAGACGAGAAACATTATAATTAGAATGAATAGACTTCCTTCCTGCAATTAACAGAATCTTAAACCCATGCACACTTAACATGTCACATCTGTCTAGTGGGAGTGGGGGGGGGGGGGGGGGGGGGTGGGGGGTGGGGGAGAATTGTTTAAGCTAATCAATTGTTCACATAATCAATCAAATTTTATGTGATGTTTCTTACTCAGCCTCTGGCTCCGGTCTTGGTTTTTGCTCTGATCGTGACACTGGAAAAAAGTAAAGACGAAAAAGCTAAAATAAAACAAATTGGGTGCTTTGTATAATATCCACTTTACTAATTTAATTTGGAGACACAAGGAACTGCAAATGCTGGTTTAAAAAAATAGATACAAAGTGTTGGAGTATCTCAGCGGGTCGGCCAGTGTCTCTGGAGAACATGGATAGGTGAGGTTTCAGGTCGGGACCCTTCTTCGGATTTAATTTTATTTATTTGTTTATCGTTGTCACATGTACCCAGCAACAATGAAGCACTTAGTTTTGCGTGCTATCCAGGCACTATTATATCATACACGAGTACTATGGGTAGGGCAAAAAGGAAAGTGTGCAGAAAATTGTGTTGCAGCCACAGAGAAAGTGCAGCTATATGTAAAAAATGCAAGGGCCCCAATGAGGTAGATTGAGAATACATTCTTAGCAAATAAGTGATCCATTCAAGAGTATGATAACAGCAGGGAAGAAGCTGTTCTTGTATCTGGTGGCACATGCTTTCAAATTAATGTATCTTCTGCTTAATAGGAGAGGAGTGAAGAAAGAATGACTGGGCTGGGAGTGTTATTTGATTGTGTTTCAGTCACACAAGGCAGCTTCCCCCCCCCATTCCCTTCCCCCAATCACATAGTCACACCTATTCCCCACCCAAATTTTGTCTCTGACCATCGCATTTAGTTTCATTAATAAGATTTATCCCACTTTGCTAGGTTATTCTCGGTTCTCTCACAGATTACTCAAAAGTCCACCCTTGTGTGTAAAACCAAGGCATGGAACAACATGAATACTGAAAACATTGCCTTTCAAAGACTGGAGAAATGGGTAGGATGAGACAGACGAAAGTCAATTGGAAACTGAGCTGAGTTTACATGGGCATGGTGATATGAATGAAATTAAGAAAGTTCTCTCAGCAAAAAAAGAGCAGGAAATGCACACAATAATTTTTTGTAGGTGACAAGATAGATTTAAAAGATCATCACGATTATTGACATTTATTCGGGCAGTATGTATTAATGCAGGAAACTATGCTAAAGCTTCCTGTGATACAGGTTGGGCCCTGTCTAGAGTACTGTGCTTATTTCGAGGCAGCACACTTTAGGTATGTTACAAAACTTACCTTGAGCAGCGCTGCAGTTCTGCCGCTCCCTGTGTGCGTGACTTTGGCGCCTTTCAGAGGGGGGCGTGTTTAAAGTGCCGTTTTTCTACAGACAGGGCAAATCGATCCATGTCAGGGGATTTCGTTGCTGAAGAAAAATCGCTCCGACATATCATTCATGAAGGTATTTTTAAATTACGCTAGATTATTTATTAACTAGAGTAATTTAAAAATCATCTTCTAAAGTCGTAAGCGCCGACAACGGGAAGGATTTTACGTAGGGGAGAAAATAAAGTACACAGTTTATTTTTACATTAAAACTTGTTTTTTAGGAAGCCTTTAATCACATTTTCATGTTGCGAAATGGGGACAAAAAAAATGTATGAAACGGCAGTGTTTTTCATGCCGACTTCACCGCAAACCGCAACGTTCTAATCCACCGCATTCCGCTAAAACCCACTCGCAAGTTGATTTAAATGGCCATTAATTTACAGGAATTAAACCCTTAATTCCTTCCATTTGGCCTATAAATTCATGAAAATGAGATTTAAAAATCATGTTATATTGTGAATTATTGTGTGAATGTTATTTGGACACTTAGGCAATTTAAAAAAGTTTATCTTTTCTTAAGAAATGGATAGATGTTTAGATCTAGTAATTGAATTTGGTAACTAGCTACAATTAGGTAACTAACTAATTATATGCTTTAATTTCAGGTCATCCAAGTAAGATTGTTTCATATTTGTTTTAGAATGCTTCAATCTATAATAACTGAAAATTTCATTGAGTTCTCTTAATTTTTAAGAAAGATATGGGCTTTTGACTGTCCTACATCACAGCTTTTGTGTTAAGTCAATGGAAAGGCAATGGGGAACACGATGCTAATTTCCGAGTATGAAAATGGCCATAACTTTTTTAATACTGAAGATATGAAAGTGAATTAGGTGTCAAATTAAACTTATTTTTATGCTTTATCTGATGGAATAAATTGTAGACTTGATTTTTTAAATCTCAAAATTTTGTAACATTGCTACACAATTTGCCGAGGATTGTAAAGTTTTAGAGAAGCTTCAGGAGAGATAATACTGGATTGAAGTTCATGGTTGTCTATATGGATGAAGTAGAGAAGATGGCTTGTATCTACTTAGGTTAGAAGAGGCTGAGAGGAAATTTCAGAGATAAATAGGCAAATAAAGCAGACGAGTTTCTGGTGAATATTTAATGTGATGGGTAGAAGAACATAGGAATCAAAGGAATCCCAACGATCTGGGACACACCACTGAAGCAGTTATGGATAATCAGATTCAATGTTAACCCTCAAAGTCAGAAAAAAACATGTAGATCTTTGAGAAAAGAGTAGTAGTCATGCAATTTTGTATCTCCAAAGAACTAATACGGGTAACTAGAAGCCAAATAATGTTGTTGTTCTTTAGGACTCTATATGTAATTTACCTGTATATGACCTCACAACTTCAAACCCTTTCTTCTCATCGTTCCTGAAAAAAAAAGTGGATGTTTACTTGTTTGAAATCTGAACATTGCTGGTGGCTTAACTCGTATGTTTAATCCACATGAATCCAACCTCTGTTACAAAATGATTCATAAGTTTATAAGTGATAGGAGGAATTGATATGCAACTTCAGTCTTGCATATCAATTGCTCCCTCATCAATTTGGTGCATTCTATCAATCACTTGGTCAATATGTCAGTTTTAGACTGCATGCAATATATTAATCCCTTACTTATCAAATATGTGAATTTCATTGGAGAGTTCAATAACTTAATGATCCAGATTAATGATCAGTTGTGTAGCTGTTTCAGACAGTGCCCTTGTGTTAGCTAGGACAAACTTGCTTTCCACCAATGCCCAACACATCGCCCTGTTACCCCCTACTTACATCTGAACACTTTGCGTTTTTCTCCTGGTCTCTTCTCTGATTATAACTGTGAATGCAAACAATACATGTTAGACAAAGCTATGATGTGAAGAGTCAACTTCGTAAAATTGCATCAGGTTGAGACAGCTACTGGTAATTTCATTTCACGTTTAATACAGTTAACAGCATTTGACACAGCCACAAGGACATGCTTAAAAAAAACAATTCAATGAAACCAACTGGTGGAAGCTGATAACAATGCATACTGAGATGCAAGAAACTGCAGATGCTGGCATCTTGAGCAAAACACAAAATGTTGGAGGAACCCAGGCAGGTCTCTGGAGGAAATGGACAGATGATGTTTCAGGTCAGGACTCAACATCAGTCTGAAGAAGGATCCCGACCAGAAACGGCATCTTTCTATTACCTGCCTGAGCCACTGAGTTCCTCCTGTAATTTGTTTTTTTTTTACATAGTAGGAAATTGAGTGTTTGACCTGCACCAATCAGAATGAAATGTCTCCACATTTCTCCAAAGGCAGATTCAGTTCTAAAACTCCAAACCAACAATCAATATGTGGGTAAAAGTTAAAATAAATAATTCTTAAAGATTTAATTTCTAGAAAGTGAACAACACTGTGAAGAATAAATGATGGATTAACTTCTAACCATAATAATTGATAACTAACTAGGTGCACATTAATTTTTCCAGTGGTTTGATGAAGTCTGGATTCTGTGTCACACTGCTGTGGACAAATGAAGACTTGTTTCTAGGAGGTGAAGAATGATTACGGTCACATAAAATCCAACATATGAAACCTGATGTTTTAGGTGCAGTTCTAGCTTGTGGGAGGTTTTGCTGTAAGATTTTTTTTGAACTTGGAGTCATGGAGTGATACTGCACAGAAGCAGGCCGTTCGGCCCACTGAGTCCATGCCCAATGTGGATGATCTGCCATGATGGTGGGCATCTGCCATAGAATACATTTAAATCGATCCTATTTTATTCTCCCCACATTTCCATTAACCACCCTCCCAGACTCCACCGTTCATCTACATTCATGGAGCAATTTATAATGCTCATTAAACTACCAATTAACATGTCCTTGGGATGTGGGAGGAAACCCATGTGGTCACAGAGAGAACGTGCAAACTCCATCCAGACTGCACCAGAGATGTAAACTTTTATATATTTTATATATTACAACGCAGTAAAAAGCACTTTAAGAAATCAATATCAATGAAAATTTCAAGCCGTATGACATAAGAAAGTGGTCTCAAAGAACACTTTGAAGGATGAATGGTGGGGATGCCGTGACAAGGTTCCAGCGTCTGGGCCTCAGTGGGTGAAGGGACATTTTTACTGACTTCCTCAATGAGTTATTGACTAAATACAGTTCATGAAGTGGAATCCACACCTGCAGTGTTACTCATTGGATCAAACTGGCCAGCTCCCTGGGACAGTAGCAGAATTTCACAGTTGCCTGGGTCTCATGGGATGAGATGACTTCCATCGGGATTCCCTCGCGACGCGAGTTGGAAGGGTTTGGTGTGCGGGTGGCACTCGGAAAGAATCAGGCGTGAGCCACAGCTCAGAGGACGCCGTCCTGCCACCGGGTCCGATGGTTGCAGCTTCAAGTCCCGGTGTGTAAACGTACTGACTGACATGCAGTGCATTGGGAGGGAGAGCTGCCTTTCTCAGGAGACAAACTGTGGCAACATCTGCCCTCTCGGGGAGGCACAATCTAAAGCAGGTGCTATCTTGAAGAGGAGCAAGTAATCTCCTTTGTAGGTTCTGAGTCCAGAACCTGGGACCACAGTTTAAGAATAAGGGTTAGGCCATTTAGAACAGTGGTGAGGAAAAACGTTTTCACCCGGAGAGTTGTGAATTTGTGGAATTCTCTGCCTCAGAAAGCAGTGGAGGCCAATTCTCTGGCTGCTTTCAAGAGAGAGTTAGATAGAACTCTTAAAAATAGCAGAGTCAGGGGATATGGTGAGAAGGCAGGAACGGGGTACTGAATGTGGATGATCTGCCATGATCACAGTGAATGGCGGTGCTGGCTCGCAGAGCTGAATGGCCTGCTCCTGCACCTATTGTCTCTTGATGCCCTGGCCAAACATACATTTGCTCCTACGACTGCCAGAACTAGGTTCCTCTCACTCTCCACTTTAAATAATTTTTCTATCTTGTGCTTTTGATCCCATTCATTATAACAGTGTGAGGGTCTAAGAATCAGGGACAAAATTGACTTGTGAGTGTGTGTAAAAACTGAACTGGTTTGTTACCCTGGTTCAGCATGTAAATGTCCTCAGAGAGGGATATCTGCTCTCCTTAAAAATCCCTTGTCTGTACATTACTCAAAGCCCATCATTGAGATTGACTTAGAGCTGCTCTCTGCTATCACTTTCAGAGGAACCCAAGGAATGAGAAATAAATGCCAATCTTTCAAATAAATCCCCACCCCATCAACAAGTAAATGTAAATAAAAAAAGGTTCCGATATTTCAATCTTATCCAAATGTGAATTTTTATTTAGACTGATATTAGAAAAATCACCCATGTGGTAGTTACTAGAATGCATTATCATGTTCCAATGTCCTTCATGGAAGAGAACCTGTCTCCTCCCACCCACAAAGGTGGAGGTGTGACTCCAACCTGTACATCCTCCTGATAATTAGGAATGGATGGTAAAATGTGGCCCTACTGAGATTTCCCCACATATCAACCACAAAAAATAATATTTTATGTAATCAGTCCAGAGGGAGTAGATGGCTGAGCAGTAGAGCAGCTTCCTCACAGCTCCAGAGAACTGGGTTTGATCCTGACTATGGGTGCTGGCTGAATGGAATTTGTACGCTCCCCCCCCCATGACCTGTGTAGGTTTTCTCCGGGATCTCCAGATTCCTCCCACACTCCAAAGACGTACAGCTTTGTAGGCTAATTGGCTTGGTAAAATTGTAAATTGTCCTTAGTGTGTGTAGGATAGTGTTAGTGTGCGGGGATCGCTGGTCGGTGTGAACTCGGTGACCAAAGTGCCTGTTTCCGCACTGTTTCTCTAAACTAAATTAAACTAAAAAGGGACAAGCTAAAGAATGTCAAAAGAAAGAATTGGAGGTAATGTGAGAGCATCAAAAAGTGAATCACATGCACGCACAGACATACACACAGAACGAACAGCACCATTTGTGGAAGAAGCAAGATTTGCTTCTTTCAATTGATTTCCCACATTATCACAGCTTTGATCAAGAGATGTAAAACTATAAAGCCAAAACTTGCTATCATCTGTGCACCACCCTCGCATGCCACCGACGTTCAGAAAAAAAAAAAAAATAGACTTTCCTTTTGAGGATTTCCTGATGAAAATCTGCCAAAGTGCAAGCTTTGAATTTGACACGGGGCGGCCATGCCTTGCCTGGGCTGATGCAGTTACACAGTTGGGCCCCAAACACATCAGGCCACAAAATGGCTGAACATTTCTTTAACTTTGTATCTCACAATCACACTATTCCAGTGATAACTACGTTTTCAATTATTTATGCAACTGTGGACTTCAATATATCCTTGTAAAAACAAAACTCAAAAAACTCAAAAACTGTTGAAGAACAAACCTCCAAGTTCTTCCACAAAATGCTGTGCGCACGTGTGTGCGTTTGTATCTGTTTGTGTGTGTACACATGTGCGTCTGTGTTTTGTGTGTGTGCGTGTTCATATGTATGCTGGAAGAACAGCAAATCACACTCAGCATGGGTGGTCTACAATGGTATAAACATTTATTTTTCCAACCTCACGTAATCCACCTTTCCTGTCCTCCTTTCTCTATCCTTGTAGTTCTCCCCTACCCCTTAAACTACACCCACCTCCATCATTGGCTCGGTAACCCTCAAGTTGTGACGTGCTGGTTCAGCTGAAACCCAAGGAGAGTATTTGCAGCCCGAGGGAGTGAGAATGGCAGGTTACAGAGTTTCTCTCACCTCCACTCCACTCTTATTCTACCAATTGTTTTTTAGCTCCTCGACTAAGATTCAGAGTTCCTTCCTATTTACACTATTCAGGCCATTCACAATTTCATGCATCTCAGTTAAGCCTCTCATTAATCTCCTGTCACAAAGACCCCAGCCCATCGGTCTTTACGCAAAGCTCTTCTGTGCCCTCTCGCAGTTACACCCTTCGTGTAATGTTGAGACCAGACCTGCACCCAGTACCAAGCTGTGTCCTGACATATTATACATATAGTTCTAGCACTATATTATGCTCTTATATTTTATACTTTAAACCAAAGCATTCCCACATGCCTTTTTATCCTACTTATTGACAATTCTTTCTCCATTTAAGGATCTGTAGACTCCAAGGTCCCTCTGTCCTTACACACAACTCAATTGCTCCCCATTTTTTGGTTTAGTTTAGAGGTATAGCACAGAAACACAGCCTTTGTCCCACCCAGTCCGCGCTGACCAGCGATCCCTTTATATTAACAATATCCTGCACATACTAGGGACAATTTACAATTTATGACAATAAAGGATTCTATCTATTCAATTTACAATTTTTACCAAGCCAATTAACCTACAAACCTGTACATCTTGGGAATGTAGGAGGAAACCGGAAGCACCTGGAGAAAGTCCCTTGCAGGTCACGGGGAGAATGTACAAACTCCATACAGATAGCACCCGTAGTCAGGATCGAACCCGGGTCTCTGGCGCTGCAAGGCAGCAACTCTACCGCTGTGTCTATGGCCTTGTAAATTCCCTTGTCTTGGACAGATTAATTACCTCACACTACATTGGATTAATCCCACTTGCCGCTACTCTGTCCAACTGACCAGCCCATCTCTAACTTCCTGCAGTTTAAAGCTTTCCTTCACTTTGTCATCATTGTATTGTGTGCCCCGTATTGCCCCTGGAGCACATTGTGTGACTATCCCGAATGAGAACGGGTTTTATCAACACGGAATGAACATATATTTCACAGAAACCAGTCATAATGCAGCAACTCTGATCTCGACAACAGTACAGAATGTGCTACTTGTGGTTTAGTGGGAAGACACCCACAAGATTAATGTCCAGTCTTCCACTCAAGAACAGGCATTGACATGCGAGCCTACCTCTTGCTGGAGTTGATAAAAACGGAACACATAAAGAAACTAAAGCAAGTTGTAAAATACATGAGCAAAAAACAAAGTGCAAGAGGCACTCAGCAAACCAGGCAGCATCTGTGGAGGGAAATGGACAGTCAGCATTTTGGGTTGGCACCCTATTAATTTCCACCATGGTTAAAACACCAGCATCATCCACATAGCAAAGACATGCAAACTCCACATAGTAATTGCAAAATTTATCTTTTTAGGACGTGCACCCACGTCTTGCAAAGTGCCAGATTGACAATTTTAGTTTAGTTTAGAGATACAGCGTGGAAACAGACCCTTCGGCCCAATGTGTCTGTGCCGGCCAGCAATCAACTTATACTAGTTCTATCGTACACACGGGGGCCAAATTCACAGAAGCCAATTTGCCTGCAAACTTGCACGTTTTTGGAATGCAGGGAGAAATCGAAGCACCCAGAGAAAACCCATGCAGTCACAGGGAGAACGTACAAACTCCATACAGACAGCACCCATAGTCAGGATCGAATGCTGGTTACTGGCACTGTAAAGTAGCAACTCTGCCGCTGCACTTGTGCCGCTCTAGTAAATGTATTCATTTCTTGGGGCCTGAACATCGTTGACAACACCAGTCTTTATTGCCCATCCCCACTTGCTTTTGAACTGTGTGCCTTGCTAGTCCATTGACTTTCATATGAGGAAAGACTGGATAGACTTGGCTTGTACTCGCTAGAATTTTGAAGACTGAGGGGGGATCTTATAGAAACTTACAAAATTCTTAAGGGGTTGGATAGGCTAGATGCAGGAAGATTGTTCCCGATGTTGGGGAGGACCCGGTGGGCCAAAGGGCCTGTTTCCGCGCTGCATCTCTAAATTAAACTAAACTAAACATCAGAATGGGAGGGAGTGTTTGCAGGTTAGTTATCTAAAGTTAGAGAAATCAATGTTCACAGTCTGAAGAAGGGTTTCGGCCCGAAACGTTGCCTATTTCCTTCGCTCCATAGATGCTGCTGCACCCGCTGAGTTTCTCCAGCACTTTTGTCTACCTTCGATTTTCCAGCATCTGCAGTTCCTTCATGAACGGTAGACACAACGTGCTGGAGTAACTCAACAGGTCAGGCAGCATCTCTGGAGAACATGGGTTGGATAAGTCTCGACCCAAAATGTCACCCATCCACATACTCCACAAATGCTGCCTGACCCGCTGAGCTATTCCGGCACTTTGTGTCTTTTCTTTTGTGAACCAGCATCTGCAATTCCTTGTTTCCGCACTAGGTTAAAATTGGAACAAGTTCAGTATTTTAAAGGAGAAAAATGGCTGCGAGGGAAATAAGTACATTTCAGCTAATTCATATCTTATTTGCTTACTTGGGTTAACTATAATTGTTAACTTAAGGCACGCAGGATTGAGTTATAGGGAGAGGTTGTATAGGCTGGGACTTTTTCTTTGGAACGTAGGAGCCTGAGGGTGACTTTGAGGGGCATGAATAAAGTGAACGCTGACATTTGTTTCCAGGGTAGAGGATCCAATCACAACAGGACATAGGTCGAAGGTGAGTGGTCACGTGATAGGAGCAGAATTAGGCCATTCGGCCCATCAAGTCTACTCCGCAATTCAATGGGCTGATCTATATCTCCCTCCTAACCCCATTCTCCTGCCTTTTCCCCATAACCCTGATGCCCGTGGGATGAGACTTTAAGGACCTCAGGGGTAACATTTTCACTTGCAGGGTAGTCTGTATCTTGAATGAGTTGGTAAAGGAAACTATTGAGGTAGGGAGACAGGTGTACTGACAAGTGCAGACACTTTGGCAGTGATTGCCCATGGGGTTCACTGTCAAGGACTTCATAATGCAGAGTTGGACCCAGGAAACTGCAGCAGGGATTTTCTTGAGGTTATTAACGACAGATAAATGGATGGTAAGGGTTTAGAGGGCTATGGGCCACATGCAGGCAAATAGGACTACCCCAAGACACTAAATTGACAGCCAAGCTGGGCCGAAAGACCTGTTTCCATGTTGTACAGCACCATGACTAAGGCCTATCCAGTGGGATTGACATATTTTGTATTTTTCCTTTTTAAAGATGCAGTGTATTTTGGTGACTATTGCAAACTACAGACCAGATGTGTTATGGCGGGTGATTGTCGCCTGCCCGCTGTTTCTGACGCTAAAGCCTTGGGTTGTCCTTCATGTTGGCGTGGAGGGGGAGGGGGGTATTGTGCTGTTTGATCGCCCCCTGCTATCCCAGGGACAGGGAGACACAGTGGCTTTTGAGACTGGTGGGCAATCACAACCAAAGTGTCTGCCCACACAGTCAGTACACCCCTCCTACACTTGTCTCCTGCACTAAGATCATCCCGCAGAGAATGATCCCAGCCTAACCCAAGAGCCTTGTCACCCCAGACAGATTAATGACGCCCCCAACCTCCCTCCACCTCAACGCATGCCTGGGCACCAAAGCAGCTCAGGAGATGAACCCTGAGCTCCGTCTCCCAACAATCTGATGTGCAATTGATGTGAAAGTACAGCGGCTGCTGCCGGCCAGCACCCGGCATGGACTTCTCACACCCTCACACACGAAAAGTGTGCGAATAAACAAAAACAAGGAATAAAACCAAAGCTCAGCTTGAAAGGCAACTAAAAATATATTCCGCTTAGAACGAGCAGGTGCGAAGACATCTGTCCACATTCAAATATTTCATCTCCCGTCTCCCCACAATGTGTAGACCTGGTAGTAAATTCAATTAAAATATAACAAACCTCCGCCCGCTGGTCTTCTTACCATGTGATGTGTGTTTCAAACAAATCGTAAGTATAACTGCTCTGGCACTGGAGGGTGCGCATTTTCCCTTTGTAGGTCATATCAATAGATGCGGCCGCGCTGAATTCTATCTTTGACTCAAAGCCGCAGGATGGAGATGTCTTCTTTAACACTGTTGCTTTTTAAAACAGACCTTCATTCATGGTTGGCTCAAGAGTAACGGGAGAGGAACTTGGTAACTCGGGAGAGGAACTTGGAACATCGCAGAAATGACATACCCGTGGGAACTCGGTTAAACACTTGAACATAAACTTGGAATCTCGTACACAACCACGAGTCTGTTCTTTTTCTTTCACTTGGGGTCACTCATGGGTGGACTCGCACCGTGAGACAGGGCTATAAGTACTCCTAAACTCTTCAGTGTTGGATGCATTGGGCAGGATAAGCCACTCAGCGTCAGGCTTGTCTCCCAGGCCAACATTGGAGCCCTCGTTAACATTAGACTGGCCACATCGTACACATGCTAGAGTTAGACATTTCTGTTCTCAGCTCTATCATGGGGAACGATGTCCAGGCAGACAGAGGAAATATAAATTCAAGGATAGACACAAATTGCTGAAGTTAACTCAGCGGGACAGGCAGCATCTCTGGAGAGAAGGAATGGGTGACGTTTCAGGTCGAGACCATTCCTTCTCTCCAGAGATGCTGCCAGTCCCGCTGAGTTACTTCAGCAATTTGTGTCTATCCTCGGTGTAAACCAGCATCTGAAGTTCCTTCCTACGTATAAAATCAAGGAATTGCTTAAGGATTCCTTGGAAGTACACAACATCCCCACTGGCCCCTGCAATCTCTGGCGCGTGATTGATCAAAGTGGGGGAAGGAGCGTGCAGGAAGATATAGAGAACTTCAAAGCCCCTCACCGAGAGAGCACACACACACAGCCAATGTGAACGGTGGAGGGAGCAATCACCTCACCATCCCACTACTGCCCGCCTGCCCCGTGAGGCCTCTCCTGCACCATCTTTGGAAGAGGCCACGTTTCCACACTGCCCTCATCTGCCAACTCAGGACTCACAAGACCAGAGTAGCAAATCACCTTGTTAAATCATCCCGACCAGACCAGAGTGGCAAATCACCTTCCATCCCGAGGATCAGCCCTGGTAGTAGAGCTGCAGAAATGGCCTGGGGCAGTTCAAAACCGTCAGAAACGTTGGCTTTCATCTTTGGGCGAGGATGTGGAGGTGGGTGTGCGGAGGAGCAGAAGTAGAAAATTTGATGATGGTGAAACTCTGCAATGGTTTCATCTAACAGGATGTGAAGAAAGACTTGCTCCAGCTGCAGCGGTTACTGCTGTTTGGTGGTCAGGTCTGACTGCTAACCCTTTGTAAACTGAATGCAGCAGTCTGCATGAGGATTCCCCAGGCACAAAGAACGATTTGAAAGCGTTACAAGAAAGCGGTGAGCTATCATGTCTCACAATCGCTTCTTCACGCGTCAGTCCTGGGCCCTCCCTCTCGCGAGTACTGGACCTCCTCACTTCACCTGCCCTTCCACTGCCTGCTTGGAGATTGTATCAGTGATCCTTAATTCACCAATCTTCTGCCGAGCCTGGAAATAGAGTCATAGAGTGATACAGTGTGGAAACAGGCCCTTCCGCTCAACTTGTCCCAGCTACACTAGCCCCACCTGCCTGCATTTCGTCCATATCCCTCCATACTTGTCCTATCCATGTATTTGTCTAACTGTTCCTGAAATGTTGGGATGGTCCCAGCCTCAACTACCTCCTCTGGCAGCTTGTTCCATACATCCTTTTTCCCATACACCCTTTTCCATCTTTTCCAAACTTAGTTGTGCATTCATGCTACCACTTCAACATCTTGTTGGGTCTCAGTCTTTCATCCGCTTCATTTTAAACCATGCTCTGCACATTTAGTTGAGTTTAGAGAAACAGGCCCTTCGGCCCACTGAGTCCGCACTGACCAGCGATCCCATACACTGCACTACCCTACACACGAGGGACAATTTACAATTTTCTTTCACGAATGCCAAATTAACCTACAAACCTGTACGTCTTTGGAGTGTGAGAGGAACCCGGAGCACCCGGAGAAAACCCACACGGTGACAGGGAGAATGTAAAATTCCGTGCAGACAGCACCCATAGACAGGATCGAACCCGGGTCTCTGGCGCTGTAAGGCAGCAACTCGACCGCTGAGCCACATCTGAGAGAAGCTGGTTGCTAAGCTCTGGGAAATGCTCCACATGCTTTATTTGTGTGCATGAATCTCACAGCTCATGGTCAATCTACACCACATGCTGATCTCAGGCAGCAAATGCTTTTTTTGGGGGGGTGGGAGGAGGGGCTGCTGTCTTCGCCCACGCAGTTTCACTTGTGTCCGGACCCACAGGAATGTGGTTATGTCAACCGGTTTCTGAACTGAACGAGCACGCCTACAGAATTCAAAGGCAACTGCGGACGGACGTCGTCAGTGACTCCCCCTTTACTACCAATGAGTAAAAAACCTTGAATTAAAACAGAAAATGCTGCCAACATTCAGCATATGCGGAAAGAGAAACACAGTTGTTGACTCAGGTCAAAGCCTCTTATCTCGATGTGCCCAGGTTGCTCAATTATCAAATGAAAATCTGACAAAGGGTCTTGACCTGAAACGTTAACCCTGTTTTTAAAAGCTTTTAAAAACACGTTCTGCAGTTTGGTTAGATTGTCCTCAGTTCAGGCCAGGCCTTGAAACAACTCTAGGAAGGCTGGAGTTACTCTTATAGAGAGCCAGCTTGGTGAAACTGGGCAGAATGTCCTCCTTCTACATGGTGACCATTCCACGCATCTCTAAATAGTCCACATCCCTGTATATTGGTCCAGTAGTTTCACCACAGTGCAGGTCAGCCCCTGTGTCCTGCTATTTGAAATAAATTCCTAAATGTGTCATTAATATTGCCAATGAGAGCCGATCAAATTTGAAATCAAATTAAAATCAATTGAAATCAATCAAATTGAGATAAATTTGAAATCAACCTCTGAAAGAGATTAGACTCTGGAAAAGTTCATGTTGAAAGCCTCTCAAGTGCCAAATGCAACTTCCTGGAATGTCTACCAGAACCATTGGCATTGTTGGTCTGATGTTGTGGGCACCACAGATTACTAATGAGGAAGCATATGCTTACCACAGCCCAACAGCACACAAGGCATGGTACAGTAATCCATGTGAATGCTCGAATTGTAGAAACAAGGAACTGCAAATGCTGGTTAATACACAAAAGGATAGGTCTGAAAAAGTGTCTCGACCAGAAATGTCACCCATCCATGTTCTCCAGATATGCTGCTTGTCCTACCGAGTTACTCCAGCACTCTGTGTCCTTTTGTGAAAGATTAACTGGCTAGTTTATGCACAGAACACAGAGGCAATGCCACAGCAGCAAATAGTTATCAGGATCTACAGTGAAAGAAATCGGCCTATCTGCCCAAAAACAGCAGAGTTTCATTGTCACTGATTGGGGTTTGTGATACTCGTGACACCCGTGGGGAATCTGGGTCAGATTGGATGACAGTCTGAGGAGGCTGCGTATGTGCTGTGCAGAACATCACCCAAGCTAGCGATCAGCAAGGTGGGGTAGAGAAGGGGACCCTGACCCCCCCCCCACCTTTCAGCAGATAATCCTTCACTGCAATCCATACTACATTTCACCTACACATGCATTCTCATATTTTCTTGTGTCATTTGGCCCACTGGATTTAAGAAGGAACTGCAGATGCTGGAAAATCGAAAGTAGACAAAAGTGCTGGAGAAACTCAGCGGGTGCAACAGCATCTATGGAGCGAAGGATATAGGCAACGTTTCGGGCCTTCTTCAGACTGATGTAGGGTGGGGGGGGGGGGGGAGAAAGGAGAAAGGAAGAGGAGCAGCCAGAGGGCTGAGGGAGAGCTGAGAAGGGGAGGAGACAGCAAGGGCTACCGGAAATTGGAGGTCAATGTTTATGCCGCTAGGGTGCAAACTGCCCAAGCGGAATATGAGGTGCTCCTCCTCCAATTTCCGGTGGTGCTCTCTCTGGCCATGGAGGAGGCCCAGGACAGAAAGGTCGGATTCGGAATGGGAGGGGGAGATGAAGTGCTGAGCCACAGGGAGATCAGGTTGGTTAATGCGGACCGAGCGGAGATGTTCGGCGAAACGATCGCCAAGCCTACGCTTTGTCTCATCGATGTAGATCAGCTGTCATCTAGAGCAGTGGATGCAATAGATGAGGTTTTAGGAGATACAGCTGAACCTCTGTCGCACCTGGAACGACTGCTTGGGTCCTTGAATGGAGTCGAGGGGAGAGGTAAAGCGACAAGTGGAGCATCTCTTGCGGTTGCAAGGGAAAGTGCCCGGGGAGGGGGTGGTATGGTAGGGAAGTGAAGAATTGACCAGGGAGTTACGGAGGGAGCGGTCTTTGTGGAACGCAGACGGGGGGGGAGATGGGAAGATATGGCGAGTGGTGGGGTCACGTTGGAGGTGGCGAAAATGACGGAGGACTATTTGTTGTGCGTGACCGCTAGTGGTGTGAAAGATGAGGACTAGGGGAACTCTACCCTTGTTACGAGTGGCAGGATGGGGAGAGAGAGCAGTGTTACGGGGTATTGAAGAGACCCTGGTGAGAGCCTCATCTATAGTAGGGGAGGGGAACCCCCGTTCCCTGAAGAATGAGGACATTTCCGATGCCCTGGTGTGAAACACCTCATCCTGGGAGCAGATGCGGCATAGACGGAGGAATTGGGAGTAGGGGATGGAGTCCTTACAGGAAGCAGGGTTGGAAGAAGTGTAATCTAGATAGCGATGGGAGTCAGTGGGTTTATAGTGGATGTCGGTCAGAAGTCTATCACCTGCGCTGGAGACAGTGAGGTCAAGAAATGTTAGGGAAGTGTCGGAAATGGTCCAAGTGTATTTGAGTGCCGGATGGAAGTTGGTGGTGAAATGAATGAAGTCAGCCAGTTGCGTGTGGGTGCAGGAGGTAGCACCAATGCAATTGTCGATGTAGCGGAGGTAGAGGTCTGGGATGGGGCCCTGGTACATCTCAAACAAGGATTGTTCGACGTACCCTACAAAGAGGCAGGCATAGCTGGGGCCCATGCGCGTGCCCATAGCTACGCCTTGTATTTGGAGGAAGTGGGAGGAGTCAAACGAAGCCCACTGGGTCCATGCCGGGCTCAGAGCAATCCCATTCCCCCTCTTATGTCCGTGCAATCTATTCACTCAAACACCCATCACTTCCTCCACTCACCTACACACCAGAGACATAACACAATGGCTGATTTGATGCCATTGTCGTCAGTTATGGGGAGAAGTCAGGAGAATGGGGTTAGGAGGGAGATATAAATCAGCCATGATTGAATGGTGGAGTAAACTTGATGGGCCGAAAGGCCTAATTTTACTTCGGAGTCACGTGAGTGACTACGTGAAGAAGGCCCGCCTGGCGCTGGAACGGCATTACGCCGACGCTGACGGCAGAAGGAAGAGCTGCAGAGGCTAGCTCGTCGACAGCGGTAGGTACGGAACCGGCAGGTAAGTGCAGTTGAAAAACTTTTAGGGTCTGGAAAACTCCGTGCCTGGTGTATTGAACCAGGATTTGAAATGAATTTAAAAACAAAAATAAAATAAAAGAGTAAAATAGAACAAAAATACTCTGTATAATACAACGGAGTTTAAAAAAGTCCCGGGGGAATACCCAGCGATCGAGACGGGAGATTAATTACGGAGCCGGTTCCGATACTGGTGACCGTTAAAAATACATTAGGGAGTTTAAGATGCTCCACAAACTTTTGGCAAGGGGGGAAATTTTAAATAAGTCAGAAAGGCCATAATTTAAAAAGTTAAATAAAGGCCTTCAGATGGAAAATAATGGAAATATTCCCTAACCTACCCTAAGGGGGTTTCACATTTAAAAAAAAAGGAAAAAATATGATGAAATATGGTGGGAATATCTACCTCAGATATTTCTGAAGGTAGTCTCTTTGAGGGGGAAAAAAACTCAGGAGAAACAAGGGCAGTGAAAAATAAAATGGAAAAACTGACCCTAAAAATGCACTGATAGTGGTGGCTGGTCATGAAGTACCCACCACAGCACCAAAAAAAATATATATACATATATATATATATATATATATATATATATATATATATACAGGTGTATGCACAACACCTGAATAAGAAGTGAGGCCATGGAAAATTACCATGGAAACCAAAAATTAGATGGTCTCTCACTAAAAGCTGTTATGGTTAAAACAGCAGAACTAATGATGAGTGAGGCCATGAAAAATAAACATGGAAACTAAAACCTCACCAAAGCTGTAATGATTGAAACAGCAGAATATGATAAAACTTTTATGTTTTATAAAGATATCAACGGTGAATCCGTTTATGATATCCATGTCTCAAATTATATGATATATAAAGAAATACAATTTCAAAGTATTTCAAACTGGTGCATGGCATTACTATTCAAAAAGGAAAATAAAATAAAATAAAACGTTGTGCAAATAACTAATACTTTTAAAATAAAATAAATTGCCATCAGTTTGTGGAGCTCAATGGGAAGAAATATATATAATTTACCAAATCTGCACTATAGATTTGCAGATCAATACAAATCAGGTTATGTTAAACTCCTGATTATTATGGAATAAACCTGCCTTATGATAAATCAAAGATATTGATTACAAAAGAACAGACTACTGATCTTTAAACTTTGGGGGGAAAAAACTATGATCCAATGAAAGATTTGATAATGGATCAAAACAAAGGGAAAGATCTTTAAACTTGGGGGAAAAACTATGATCCAATGAAAGATTTGATAATGGATCAAAACAAAGGCAGAAGTGGTATAATCCAACATAGCCTTATCCAAACCCATATAATTGGGAAAAGAAGGCTTGAAGTACGTTGAAGAGGTGCAAACATCTTGTTACAAAATAAGTTCATGAAATCTCCAATTGTGGGGGATTACAGGTGTATTATAATCATTAATTTAATATAACTAAGGAAGGATTGGTTCACCTGTATAAGAAAAACCTTAAAAATTGATTTTAGGTTTGCACTCAAAAGTAACTCCAATAAAGAAGGGGTACGTACATATATATATATAAAATTACCTCAGTGTAAAGATTTGATGGTATAAACCATACAAAACATCATTTTATATACACTTTCACAGTGTAAGAACATTTATTAAAATGGAAACATCTAGAACATGGAAATACAGTTGCTATTAACAAATTGTTAATCAATATTACAGGTGCTTGAAAGTAGGTCAAGCTGTGCAAGTTAAAACATTGTCCAAAGGATTAAACCAGTTCAAGGCTGTTAAACAGAATACTGGAGGAACAATTATGCTGATAAAAGATCAGCACTTGCACTAATGAGGTCATGGTCATGGGTTATCTTGATTACATTTAAATTGGAAGGTTATAAGAGTCGGCTGCAAATTAGTGCTGCAATTACAAACCTGGTGGATGGCAAGGACCTGACCCATTACATAAAGCGTATGCTTAGGCATTAATAAAATATTCATAAATTACTATTCTGAATTTAGAAGTAATTCAGCACCATAAGAGGGGGAAAATTGTTCCATGATACAAATATGTCTCATTGTTGTTGACATACTTTGTCCCTCCATTAGGTTAGGTAAAGAATAAATAAAGTTCCAAAAGAAGGAATACAGAAGCTTATAAGAATATGTATGCCTTTGTGAGAGGCTTATGCAAATATCAAATGATACGTTATCATTAGTAAAGTAATGTAAAAAAGGTTCACAAGCTGCTTCAACTATAAGATTAACAGCTGTTGCAAACTGAAGCAAGTGTTACAGATGATGTACAGCTTCTGTGAATGTTTGGGTAAAGATAAGAATATTATCTATTCTTATAAGAATAATTGATACGTCTCTTGTTGGGACTGCGGACAATAATACCAGGTGAGCATAAATGGATTGTCCTAAGAAAATTTTCCAAACATTTGTATTAATTATTGAAGTATAAGGAGTTATGGATTAAATATCGATTGTTTTATTATGGAAGTGTCCATGTCATATCAAGATGAACAATACCACGGCTGTGGCATATGTTAAAACACGCAAGATAAGTCAAATAACAATCATGGGATTATCTGAGTAAACAGATGTGGCATATTTTAAAGTTTAGTCCAGCTGTTTATCTCTAAGGAAGAGACAATGGTATCGGAGACAACAAATTTGGGAGAAAAACATATTGTCATTAATATGGATTACTTAAGATTAATCTGGTTGCATACAGATTTAAATCACCGATCGTTCGAATGTTTCTTGTGGGTAAACCAAGAACAGGGAAGGTGGATGCTTTTCTCTCAATTACATGAGGAAAAGATGTTCTTTTGTGTTCCTCATTTTGTTTGATAGGGCAGTGTCTGATGAAAATGTAGCAGAACACTGCCAGAGGCATTTTGGTGGCCTAATACGGATCCTTCATGGTTTCATAAATATTGAGTGATGTTGAACTACTTGTGATGATTCATAGTTGCAGTAATTTATTGAGGTCTGAGGAAGGGTCTCGACCCGAGGCGTTGCCTGTCTCCTTTCGCTCTTTGGATGCTGCTGCACCCGCTGGGTTCTCCAGTTTTGTGTAACCCTGCAGTAATTTATTGTTGTACAAAGGCATCCATGACATGAAAATATGAATTTGACTATCTGCAGGTTGACCAGACCATTACAACAGCTGATGGTCAAAGAAGTCTATGAATGTTTAACTAATATAACAACATAACAATAAAATAATTATGTATAAAAGAAGTGTTATACCTGCAATTTGCAGAAATGTCTAAAAAAACAATATTTTGTTATAAGAAATTGGAAGTCTGTGTATACAGTAAAGTTATTTTATCATATTAGATATATGTGAGTTCCTTGTGGATTGCATTTTTCTGAGTATCTAATTGATAGAGCCAATAATAGGGCTCAGAGTGTTATCGTCCTATTAACGGACAATATACTAACCAAAAAGTTATCAGGTGCATTCATAATTTCCCGATGTGGAAATGGATATATATGTGAATATTAATATAAATATATATATATATATATGTGTATGTATGTATATATATATATATATATATATAATATATATATAATCTGTCCAAAATTGTAATATATAAGTCGGGAGATAAATAATCCTGAATTGCCTTAGGCAATGGACTCTATCAATGATTCAAAAAAGTTAAACATTGAAAATAATAATGCTGATGACTTTAGTATCAATATAAGAGTGCAAACATTGCAAATGTTACGTTATAATTGCATGTGGATACAGATTGCATTATCATATATGTTTATGAATTTACCAAACAAAGCACACCAAGAGGAGCTGAAACCAAGGTAAACCTATAAGCATATCCTGTCGGCCTTAAGTTTGTGTGTGTGTGTGTGTGTGTGTGTGTGTGTGTGAACATTGATGAAATATGTTGAAGTAGGTAAGAGTCTCTGTGGTAATGAGACTGCTTATTACACACAAAACCACATTAGGTTCAGTAAAAACTGATGGTTCTAGAGGAATGTATTCTAGATGGTTAGAAATTGGATACACTCAGTGGAACTAGACACTGAAAGGTGCAAAATCACTCTGTTTAATGAGGTAGATACATTCACAGGAATGGCACGGGATGAGCCGCTCGAGCAAAGATGCAAGGCCGCAGGAGGGTGTAAATTAATGTTAAAGTAAAAAGGAACCAGTCATGGTGTCAGGTTTGGACACGGAGTGTTGGGTACTCTATAATTGGTGCTTTGTCATACCATCAAAATATATATATCAATTGATATTTTGTGATAAACTTGCCTTTCAATGGAAAGGGCATTACTTTTATTCTTTATAATGTGAAATAATTTATCACATAACTTGAGGCAATGTTTGGGGAAATATGTGTTATTCGCTACTCACTGTGTTGAATGAGCCGGACTGTCGTATGGAATAAATTCTACGACATGAAAAACACAGAAAGCTTCAAAATCTTCACGTAGTCACTCACGTGACTCCGAAGTAAAAATAGTAAGATTAAATGAGAAACTGGTAAGTTCTCGTTTAATCTTACTATTCTGCTCCTATCACTTATGATCTTATGATCTTTGGAAGAAGATTTGGAGGAAGCCCAAATGGGTGTAAGGAGAGCATGCAAACTCCACACAGACTGCACCCGAGGTAGGCATTGAACCCGGGTCACTAGAGCCATGAGACGGCTCTAGTGACCCGGGTTCAATGCTTCAATGCTTACCTCGGGTGCATTGAACCCAGCAGCTCTGCCCAAAATACTGCTGTGCCATCAAGGGCGTTGTGACCTTGCTCCTTGTTGCATCCACTTGGTTTCAGGGTGCATCTTCAAATCCCATCCCCCCCAACTACTGCCCACTGAGTGCATCAGCAAATCCCACCATGCAACTATTACCTCACACGGACAACGTCAAATTCCATATCCCAACAACTACCCCATTGGGTGCACCATCAAATCCTTCCCCCAACAATAACGCCACTGAGTGCATCACCAAATTCCACCCCCCAATAACTGCCTCACTGAGTGCATTAGCACATTCTACGCCCTAACAATTGCCTCGCTAAGTTACAGTTAATTAACTGGGGATAGACGCTGCAGAATGTGTTATCTCATTAGACCACTATGAGTCCTGCTAAGCCGCGTAACTATGCTTTATAAAAGGTGGCACAGAACTATTTGAGGTCTTACTTGGGTATAAAAGGGCTTTCAGCAATGTTAAGTGTTTGGTACATTAAGCACTGCCAGACAGAGGACACGGGAGGCACCCTCACCAACAGTGTGAGCTGGCACGCTGTCCACAGGCAACCTGGGGGATTTCTGGGACCGCTGGGCCTGTGGTTTGAATAAATCCTTGACAAGGATTGTAACATAGTTGTACAGTCGTTTATTTAGTATATTTGTTTGTCTTGTATTATGGTGGTGGGTTCTGTTTTGTTTTAGTGTATTGCAAATATTATTTTTAATAATTGAATACATTTTTTGATTTAAAAAAAACAAAAGAAAACAGTGCGAGCTGGAGGAAAGAACGAGACGCTCTTAATAGTTGACGAATTTTGGAATGCACTGCAACTTCTTATCTTCCTTCCCTTCTCCCCAACAACATTAACATTGGGCAGAGGAGTGGGTAGTGCTCACGCAGTTTCACAGGAACATTTTAGATACACTTCAAACGTTTCCTAACTCTTGATGACACCAAACTCGGCGTCTGCAGAGACCTGCAAGAAACTATCTATTTCTGAAAGTTTAGTTACATGTCTGCATTTTGTCAACCGAACCCCATGAACTTTCAGAGAAAAACTCCTGCAAATAGCCCGTGGCTGTTTCATTTCACTTTGCATCCTGTATTCATTTTAGGCATTCACAAGACAAATTCAAAAAAAAAAAAAAAATTTTTTTATTAGAAGAGCACAAAATACTTTTCGACAAAAATACTAAGGTGCATTTTGGAACTGCTCAGAACAACGAATACCGTTCACTTTCACAATTCTGATTCAACTTTGCATCCTGTGTTGGAAATGAATGTTAGTGACTTACTTGTGGCAGTTCAGTTTATTTGTCAAAGATATTAGGTCTTAGAATGTTGACATCGATAAGTGTTTCAATGCAGAAACATTAAGTTATACCAGATACCACAATGGGTTTTTTTTTTAGTGCAAATAGCATTATATTCAATGTTTTCTTTCTAATGCTGAACTTTAGCTAACATATGTCCAGTGGGGCGGCACATAGTGGTGCAGTGGTAGAGTTGCTGCCTTATAGTACCGGAGACCCGGATTCGATCGTGACTACGGGTGCTGTCTGTACGGAGATTGTACGTTCTCCCCATGACTGCGTGGGTTTTTCCCAGGTGCTACTGTTTCCTCCCACACTCCAAGTAGGCTAATTGGCTTCGGTAAAAATTGTAAATTGTTCCTAGTGTGTAGGATAGTGCTAGTGTACAGGCAATTGCTGGTCGGAGTGGGCTCTGTGGGCCGAAGGGTCTGTTTCCGTGCTGTATCTCTTAAGTCTAAAATGAAAGTCCAAAGGGAAAGCAGTGCCACGGAACAATGTGCTTGGCAGAACATGGTTAGGAAGGCGCTCTGGGTGGTTAAATCTGTCTCCAGTATAGTCTGTGTGGAGTTTGCACTGTCCCCCTATATCTGCATGGATTTCTTCCACATCTTAAAAACGTGCAGGTTGGTAGTTTGACTGTAAATTTTCTTTAATGTGTGGGTGGGTGGTAGAATCTGGGGGGAAGTAGATGGAAATGTGGAGAGAATAAAAAATGGGATTAAAGTAGGATTTATATAAATGGGTGTCTGATTGTGGGCTGAAGGGGCTGTTTTCGTGTGGCTTCCATGTGTCCCTATGGCTATGATGAGAAACACACTCCAATATATGAAACACCAACAGGGCTTTAGAAATTCCCCGATGAACGTAAAGCACACCACATGCTTTCAAGTGAAGATAAAATGGCAACTTACTGCGACTCCTAGATTTTCGACACCTCGTGCAGAGCAATACGAGGATCCCAAGTGGAAGAGTGAAGAGGATGGAGAGCACGGCCCACCATAGCTTCGCTTGGTACATCCCTCTACCTGGAGTTCAAAAGACAGAAGCACTTTAATGGAGTACTATCACTATGAACACGCAATGTCACCATGTTACTACAGTGACTAAACCCTTGATTAGGGCAGGAGGGTTGCTAAGAAGCCAGTTTTGCCCACATCACAATTACAGATGAGAATGCCCATTAGTAACTCTTAATTCACAAAGACCCCTATATTTTTGATGAATCCCACTGACTCTTTAAATGATACCAGATTTTCAACTCTCAGCTCCTCCCAGATTTTGATTGCATGCACTATCATCTCTGCGCGGCAACTTACTTCACTGGTCAGAATTACATAGAAACATAGAAACATAGAAATTAGGTGCAGGAGTAGGCCATTCAGCCCTTCGAGCCTGCACCGCCATTCAATATGATCATGGCTGATCATCCAACTCAGTATCCCGTACCTGCCTTCTCTCCATACCCTCTGATCCCCTTAGCCACAAGGGCCACATCCAACTCACTCTTAAATATAGCCAATGAACTGGCCTCAACTACCCTCTGTGGCAGAGAGTTCCAGAGACTCACCACTCTCTGTGTGAAAAAAAGTCTTTCTCATCTCGGTCTTAAAGGATTTCCCCCTTATCCTTAAGCTGTGACCCCTTGTCCTGGACTTCCCCAACATCGGGAACAATCTTCCTGCATCTAGCCTGTCCAACCCCTTAAGAATTTTGTAAGTTTCTATAAGATCCTCTCTTAATCTCCTAAATTCCAGAGAGTATAAACCGAGTCTATCCAGTCTTTCTTCATAAGACAGTCCTGACATCCCAGGAATCAGTCTGGTGAACCTTCTCTGCACTCCCTCTATGGCAATAATGTCCTTCCTCAGATTTGGAGACCAAAACTGCACGCAATACTCCAGGTGTGGTCTCACCAAGACCCTGTACAACTGAAGTAGAACCTCCCTGCTCCTGTACTCAAATCCTTTTGCTATGAAAGCTAACATACCATTCGCTTTTTTTCACTGCCTGCTGCACCTGCATGCCTACTTTCAATGACTGGTGTACCATGACACCCAGCTCTCGCTGCATCTCCCCTTTTCCTAATCGGCCACCATTTAAATAATAGTCTGCTTTCCTGTTTTTGCCACCAAAGTGGATAACCTCACATTTATCCACATTATACTGCATCTGCCAAACATTTGCCCACTCACCCAGCCTATCCAAGTCACCTTGCAGTCTCCTAGCATCCTCCTCACAGCGAACACTGCCCCCCAGCTTAGTGTCATCCGCAAACTTGGAGATATTGCCTTCAATTCCCTCATCCAGATCATTAATATATATTGTAAATAGCTGGGGTCCCAGCACTGAGCCCTGCGGTACCCCACTAGTTACTGCCTGCCATTGTGAAAAGGACCCGTTTACTCCTACTCTTTGCTTCCTGTTTGCCAGCCAGTTCTCTATCCACATCAATACTGAACCCCTAATACCGTATGCTTTAAGTTTGTATACTAATCTCTTATGTGGGACCTTGTCGAAAGCCTTCTGGAAGTCCAGATATACCACATCCACTGGTTCTCCCTTATCCACGCTACTAGTTACATCCTCGAAAAATTCCACAAGATTCGTCAGACATGATTTACCTTTTGTAAATCCATGCTGACTTTGTCCAATGATTTCACCACTTTCCAAATGTGCTGCTATCCCATCTTTAATAACTGACTCTAGCAGTTTTCCCCACTACCGATGTTAGACTAACTGGTCTGTAATTCCCCGTTTTCTCTCTCCCTCCCTTCTTAAAAAGAGGGGTTACATTTGCTACCCGCCAATCCTCAGGAACTACTCCAGAATCTAAAGAGTTTTGAAAGATTATCACTAATGCATCCACTATTTCCTGAGCTACTTCCTTAAGTACTCTGGGATGCAGCCTATCTGGCCCTGGGGATTTATCGGCCTTCAATCTATTCAATTTACCCAACACCACTTCCCGACTGACCTGGATTTCACTCAATTCCTCCTTTGACCCACAGTCCCCTGCTATTTCAGGCAGATTATTTATGTCTTCCTTAGTGAAGACGGAACCAAAGTAGTTATTCAATTGGTCCGCCATATCCTTGTTCCCATGATCAACTCACCTGTTTCTGACTGCAAGGGACCTACATTTGTTTTAACTAACCTCTTTCTCTTCACATATCTATAAAAACTTTTGCAGTCAGTTTTTATGTTCCCTGCCAGTTTTCTTTCATAATCTATTTTTCCTTTCCTAATTAAGCCCTTTGTCCTCCTCTGCTGGTCTCTGAATTTCTCCCAGTCCTCTGGTATGCTGCTTTTTCTGGCTACTTTGTACGCATCATCCTTTGCTTTGATACTATCCCTGATTTCCCTTGTTATCCACGGATGCACTACCTTCCCCGATTTATTCTTTTACATTTACATTTTACATGCACAGCTCTGGATAATCAATTTCTGGATGTCCCCTTTCAGACTCAAGATCGCAAACTTCCTTCATCTTCTTCATTCCAAGGATCAGGCTCTTTAATCCTCCAGGGTTATTATAATTTTCTTTGAGGCGTTGGAGATGGTGCAGATTGATCGGAGCCTTGTCAATGAACATTTTATCCGCTTTGCTAGCTGCTGCTCTTTACAGATGCAACGTCAAGGCCCTTTCACTTTCACCACACTTAGTTCAGCATGAATGCCACTGACTCAAAACGTTGCACACCCTATTGCATTCTTCCTCCTTCCCCAACTGCACCCATTCATGCCCTTGGCCTCCCTGGTGACCCACACCAACCCATTAATGACGACCCAAGTCTCCATACTCCAAGTGTGCTGTCTTTGCCATTTGTCATCTGCATTTAAAATCTTTACATTGTCACAATGTGCACTTGCTTTTTCTACAATGTGGTTCAATGCCTGCGGATTTTTTTAAAAAAACAAACAAAAATAGCTTAAAATCGAACGCACCAGGTGTTGCAGAATTATAAAAATGACGGAAGTTCAGTAAAAAAATAATCAACTTTTAAAGTGGAATTAGTAATCTGAGACATTTGTGAGAATTCGTCATATCGCCCTAACAATCAGTCGCACAATACTTGAAACAGAGAACTGCAGTTGCTGGTTAATTCAAAAAAATAGACAAAGTGCTGGAGTAACTCAGCAGGGCAGGCACTATCTCTGGAGCACGTTTCGGGTCTCGACCTTTTTTCAGACTGAAGAAGTCTCGACCTGAAATGTCACCGATCCATGTTCTTCAGAAATTCAGTCACACAATGTTGTCCATTACTGTGACATCCATCATGCATAGACATTTGGAGAGAAAGCTGGATCCAGCTGTGCCTGGAAAAGCCACCAACGGCCACTCACAGGACAATAATGTCGCCCCAATCCAATGCCTGTCAGGTGAACCACTGTCTTTGTTTTCTGATCCTTGTTCTCAAATTACACGTTCCCATGTGACTCAACCCCACCCCATCCCACCCCAACCAGTCAATGGCACTGCCGACTCCCGAAACCAAGCCCAGCGGTGCCTACTGCCTGATCCCGGGTTCCCGAGGCCCAGGTCTCATCATCCAACCTGGGCATCTGCCCGTGCCATCCCTGAGGCCATCAATAGAGGCTTGTGTCTCCAATCCCACAACCAGCATTATTACTTCACACCATCGGCCTAGCTGGTGATGTGGATAGTGCCACACTGTACACATTTGGATGCATTAGAATTTCTAGGGCAGTATGTCTAAAAGTCTACAATCCACGTAAGTTCAGGACTTCTGCATAACGAACACAGCTTCCCATTGTATCCCAAGGTCAACAAGCCTATGTTCCATCCATCTCTTGGATGTGGCACCACCACCTGCAGATTCCGGAACAAGCTCATTACAGCTTCTTTGACAAAACCTTCCAAACCCAGGCTTACAAAACAAGAGCTAAAACAACACAAGTGCCAGATGCAGAAAGGCACCACCATCTCTAAATTCTCTAAGCCATACACCTTCCTGATGTGGGACCATAGCCACCAGTCATTCACAGTCATTGGGACAAAACCCCGAAATTTCCTATTGCTCAGCATTGACCTTTACATGGTCAGTACACAGTTCATTACATGGGCTGCTGTGGTACAAGACGGAAAATCATCTCTTCCTCAAGGAGGGCACGGTGGTGCAGCGGTAGAGTAGCTGCCTCACAACGCTTGAAGCTCTGGAGACTCAGGTTCGATCCCGACTACGGGTGCTGTCTGTAAGGAGTTTGAACGCTCTCCCCGTGACTTCATGGGTTTTCGCCGAGATCTTCGGTTTCCTCCCACACTCAAAGAAATACAAGTTTGTAGGTAAATTGGCTTGGGATAAGAGGAAATTGTCCTTAGAGTGTGTAGAGTGGTGTTAATATGCGGGGAACGCTGGTCGGTGCGGACCCGGTGGGCCAAAGGGCCTGTTTCTGCGCCGTATCTCTAAACTGACCTTAACTAAGAGTAACGAGAGGTAAAATAATTGAATACTCGAAGAGCACCGTCAATGTTCCAAGGAATTTGGGTATTTGACCTCTGGAGTCCAGTCCACCATTAGGCTCGATAATGGCTATTTTTACCAATTAACCCACCTTTGTTCCACATTGAAATCTGATTTAAAATGCTGTACATCTCTTTAATCTTCTCGGTATTTAAAAGGGTTGCAGTGCTCGTGGGCAGGTGTCCTCACAAACTGCCCCACCAATGAAGCACTTTTTCCTTTTGGTTCCCTGTTGATAAGCTGTCTGTGCACAATATGATCCCTCCTGCAGGAATGTGATGAATACAAGAAACAGCTTGACATGAGATATCATGAGAGAAATCTCTTAGGGAGAGCATCAGGGATGACTCCCCTGCTCTCAGAAACATAACATTTTCCAGAGTTTAAAGTTGGCTTCATATCCGGGGACATTATGGTTTCTCCCAGCAAGCCGAGGCCAACCTCGTCTGTTTTAAAGACCAATGTCAAATGATGCATGGAATTGTAAGGTAATTAATTCTGGAAGAGTTGAAAAGCATAGGAAAATATTGACTACATGAGAAAGCCTTCAAAAGGGGTAAAAAGACTTAGAGACTCAGACACACAAATTACTACATGAGAACCAGTTGATGAAAAACAAGCAACGTGTAAGAATGGTTTCACCCCAACCTGCCTAGTGAGGCAGAGTGGGATTGTGTCTCTAGAGAGAAATCAAACTTGGCTGGCACCTGTGTTACAGTAGTATCGTTACTTTAACATTTATAAATAAAAGCTTCAAATACAAAAGCAGAGTCAAACCTACACAAATTGTTAGCCAGACTGCAGCTGAAAAACAATTCAGACTGAAGTGACTCATTGAGATGTCACCAGCAGTGAGAGGCGTCAGTTGTGAGAGAAACCAAAGGAACTGGTGTTCTTCACCTTGTTGGGGAGTTAAAAGGGGAACGTTTTAATCACAGCACAGAGAGACCACTATAAACAGTGGTGGAACAAAATGCTAAGTGGCTTTTAAGAGATAAGTGTTTAAATACGAGTAAAGGAAAACATTAAAAAGCGAGACCTCTTTTAAAACCCAATCTATGTGAACAGGGGAATATGGTCACCATTACAGGTTTTGTTAAATATAATTGATGTCAAATAATGTTATGCTTTGTTGCAACAATGCTACACACTATCTAATTAACCCTGCATTGACAACATTCATTGTCATTCACTGACAACATTCCATTTTAATGTTGAATCTAATTTTGCAAACTTAAGAACAAATCATGCAAGTACATATTGATAGCGCTAAGGGAGATAGCACATTTGGTTTAACATGCTTGTGTACATTTCCTAGAATTGCAAGGTATTTTTTGACTCTTGCAAAGGGCACAAACTCTTCCACACCATGAGCCATGGCCGGTGTTATCAGCTCCAGGCATTGAGCGATATCAACAGACCGTGTTTTATCCATCTCACCAAGGAATCGATGTGCCATGGCAGCAACATCATGTGCCCAGTCCAAATATTGCCACTATCATGTGAGTGGGGTCAGATTTGGCCAGCCAACATTTCCCAGGTCAATTCTGTCTCCACGTTCCAATCACAATCTTTCCACCACGCTCTACAAAAACAGAGCGGCACAGTGGCGCAGCTGGTAGTGCTGCTATCTCACAGCGCCAGAGACCCCGGTTCGATCCTAACCTCAGGGGTAGTCTGCATGGAGTGTACATGTAGGTATGTTACAAAACTTACCATCAGCGGTGCTGCAGTTCTGTCACTGGCCGTGTGCACGACTTTGGCGCCTTTGAGGGGGGGGCGGGTTTAAAATGGGGTTTTTCTTCAGCCTGTTCAAATCGATTTTGAACAGGCTGTTTAGTTGCTGAAGAAAGATCGCTTCGACTGCCGTTTTATTAATTTTATTAAAATTTGCGCTGGATAATTTAATAGCAGGAGTAAAATTAAAATAATCTTCTAATGCCGTCAATGCCGACAGCGGGACGGATCTCACGTAGGGGACAAGGCAAGGCGCACCGTTTATTTTTTCATATAAACTTGCTTCTTAGGATGCCTTTAATCAAAATTTCATGTTGCGAAAAGGTGACTTAGGACCCATACGAACCGGCAGTATTTTTCCTGCCGATAGGGGGTTTAAATTCACCACAACCGCAACGTTCCAATCGATCGCGTTCCACAAAATCCCACTCGCAAGATGATTAAAACGGCCATTAATTTATGGGAATTAAACATTAAATTCCTTCCATTTGGCCTATAAATTCATGACAATAAGATTTAAAAATCATGTTATGTTGTGAATTCTTGTGTGAATGTTATTTGGACACTTAGGCTTTTTTTAAATGTTAACCTTTTCTTTAGAAATGGATAGATGTTTAGATCTAGTAATTGAATTTTGTAATTAGCTACAATTAGGTAACTAACTAATTATATGCTTTAATTTCAGGTCATCCAAGTAAGATTGTTTCATATTTGTTTCAGAATGCTTCAATCTATAATAACTGAAAATTTCATTCAGTTCTCTTAATTTTTAAGAAAGTTATGGGCTTTTGACTGTCCTTGATCACGGCTTTTGTGTTGTCAATGGAAAAGCAATAGGGAACAAGATGCTAATTTCCGAGTATGAAAATGGCCATAACTGTTTCAGTACTGAAGATATGAAAGTGAATTAGGTGTCAAATTAAACTTCTTTTTATGCTTTATCTGATGGGATAAATTGCAGACTTGATTTTTAAAATCTCAAAATTTTGTAACATTGCTATTACATGTTCTCCTTCTGGCCATGTGGGTTTTCTCTGGGTGCTCAGGTTTCCTCCCACATCCCAAAGACATGCAGGTTTGTAGGTTAATTGACCACTGCAAATTGCCCCTAATGTGTAGGGACTGGATATAAAAATGGGATAACATAAAACATGTGAAAGAGTTAGTTATTAATTGATTGTTGTCATATTTAAGCTTTCCTGTAGTAAAAAGCCAATTTGAAAAAAAATCATCATGACAAGGGTTTTTTTCTTACGTAAGTTGAATAGTTCACAGCTCACTTACAAGTTTTTAATGTAAGTTGAAGAGGTTACTCAGATAAGAAGGGGCCAGAGGATGCCATTGGAATGACTGGCTTTTGGCAAAGAGTGAAAAACAACTCCATATTTGGAGGTGGCTGAACGTATATTAACTCTGGTTTTCTGGTATTTCTTTGTGTGTGCTGCTGGAGATTCAGACGTAAAACTGTTGCCTCTGGGTATCTAGGTCCACACCCGTCAGGCGTTAAATTAAAGCTTTTGTATGGTCTTAAGAATCTGTACTTTGTCTATCTTTTTAAGTGAACTTTTACACGTGTGAACGGATGAACAATGGTTAGTGTGGATTCAGTGGGCTGAAGGGCCTGTTTCCAAGTTGTATCTCTAGCCTGAACTAAACCCACTCGATCAGCTGAATCTTGGCCTCTTCTGGACTATCGTGACATGACTTTTATCTCTCATCACCTCACAGATAGGCCATAAGCAAATTAGAGACCGTTTCGATTTCACAGAAATACTGATGATGTCAATCCACTCAGAAAATGTAACATCAAATTAGCCAGTGATGTGCAGCCAGGTGGCAGACTCCCAATTTCTGTTAAGCGATGGCGGAAATTAAAAATTATTTTCTTGCGAAGGTGGAAGCTGAACAGATTTATCACCCATGGGTCCATCAAGCTCAATCTGCTCACATTGTGCTTTGCATTTCCCTTGCACCCAGTGAGTGAGGGGGCAAATGCCGAGGGGGCCTGAAGAGAAGTGGGTAGTGGGGAAAACAAACCCAGAGCAGGGCGAGCCATCTACACCACTTATCTGACTCAATTCATTCAACCCATCACTCATCTCTTCCCCCACCTCCCCCACCCCCTCCCCCGCCCCACCCCTCCATGACTACGAGGATGAAGTTAGTTTGTTGGGATGGCAATGAAGGAGGTGAAAGGTCATGTGGTGAAACCTCCCAGAGTTGCTGATCCAACCTGTAGCACCTTTGTTAATCTATGATACATGTCCATGAGTTTATCTGCTTTAAAGATCTATTTGTACATCAGCCATAAAAACCATCTTAAAATTGGAGCTTCAATATTTCCAAGTGAAATCAGAAAACTTTCCTTTCTCACAAAGGTGAGTGTAAATCTGCTTGTAAAACTGCAATGTTGGGTTGATCAGTTCTAACCCAGTCACTTGGCGTAAGGGATGAGGTAACTTCAATGGATTTCAAAAATAATTATTAGCATTACATAGCATGGGATGACACTATGTGGCCTGCTACACCTGGCCTAGTGATTTGAAGTCTACTAGTTTCTGTTTCTTATGCAAATTTGTTCACTTTGAGTCTTCGAGTCATAGAGCTATACAGCACGGAAACAGGCCCCTCAGCCCAATTTGTCCATGCTGATCAAGAAGCCACGTCTACACTCGTTAATTACCTTTTGACCCCATTTGCCTGCACTTCACCCATATCCCTCTAAACCTTTTCTATCCATATAGCTTTTAAATGCTGTTGTAGCATCTGCCTCAACTACCTCATCTGGTAGCATGTTCCATATACCTACCACCCACTGAGGCTGCCCCTCAGATTCCTATTAAATCTTCCCCTCTCACTTTAAACCTATGTTCTCTGGTTCTTGAGTCCCTACCCTGGGTGAAAGACTCTGTGCGTTTGCATATCAGTTCTACTTCAACGAGTTGATCAATTCTCTTTGGAAGTTGCCATTGGGTCTGTTTCTTTCTGGGCAGTACAATTCAGATCACAACAGCCTCTGTTGATCTCTTCATCTCCAAACTACATGGCTTTTGGTTACAGAACCTTCCAGTTTATCTGTCTGTTCTATCAACACCCCTCAGTCTTCAATCTCCTCTGTCAAATCTGCATAATCTAGTCTAATGCTAGGAAAATAATCCCAATTCCTCTAGAGATATTGGAGCTCCATATAGATCTCCTCTATTTCCCAGAGAGCAATTTCCCAGAGAGTCAAGAATCATGAGGATTTTATTGTCAATTGTCCCAGATAGGATAATGAAATTCTTGCTTGCTGCAGCACAACAGAATATGTAAACATAATACAGAAAGGGAGATAAAAGTTCTGTGTGTCCATAGACCAGAGACCACATATATACACAATAAATAAACAGATAAAGTGCAATAGTAATAATAGACTTATTGTTCAGAGCATGTTTGATGTTGTGTTTAATAGCCTGATGGCTGTGGGAAAGAGAATCTGTCCAGTTTTGACTTGCTGTCCTCGTTTGGCCTAACTCCAATAATGCATATGTGTTTTTCCATTGTGAGCTCTTTTATAGATCACTGGTTCCTTTGTTTAATGGTGGTCACTCCTCAATTTCTGCCCCACATCAACCTACTCCAAACACAGCTTTAGGTGTTCTTTCAATTTGCTTTTTTTTTCCTTTCCGTAACACAGATGAATCATTCCAGTTAAGTATTTGAAGAGTTTCATAAATAACTATGTGTGACCACCCTGATCCTTCACTTCAGACTGTTGTTCAATGAAATGATGACTAACCTGCAGCTCATCTCTATTTAACATGTGGTGAAGAACATACAACAGTACACCAGGCCTTTCTGCCCCTTCATGCAAGTGTTGATGCATGATGCCTTTAAACTAACCTTCTCTGCCTGTAAGTGCAGGTATCCCACATCCCTGCATATCAATGGGCCTATCGAAAAGCTTCCTAAATGCCTCTATCATATCTGCCTCTACCACCACCACTGTAAGGTAGTTCCAGGCACCCACCACTCTCTATGTAAAAAAATGTTTTCCCTATCTATACATCTTATTATTTTATATACTTAGAAACATAGAAAATGGGTGCAGGAGTAGGCCATTCGGCCCTTCGAGCCTGCACCGCCATTCAATATGATCATGGCTGATCATCCAACTCAGTATCCTGTAACTGTCTTCTCTCCATACCTCCTGATCCCTTTAGCCACAAGGGCCACATCTAACTCCTTCTTAAATATAGCCAATGAAGTGGCCTCAACTACCTTCTGTGGCAGAGAATTCCACAGACTCACCACTCTCTGTGTAAAAAATGTTTTTCTCATCTCGGTCCTAAAAGATTTCCCCCTTATCCTTAAACTGTAACCCCTTGTCCTGGACTTCCCCAACATCGGGAACAATCTTCCTGCATCTAGCCTGTCCAACCCCTTAAGAATTTTGTAAGTTTCTATAAGATCCCCCCTCAATCTTCTAAATTATAGCGAGTACAAGCCGAGTCTATCCAGTCTTTCTTCATATAAAAGTCCTGACATCCCAGGAATCAGTCTGGTGAACCTTCTCTGTATTCCCTTTATGGCAAGAATGTATTTCCTCAGTTTTGGAGACCAAAACTGTACGCAATACTCCAGGTGCGGTCTCACCAAGACCCTGTACAACTGCAGTGGAACCTCCCTGCTCCTATAGTCAAATCCTTTTTCTCTAGTCAAGTCTCCCCTCAGCCTCTGACACTCCAGAGAAAACAATCCACGTTTGTCCAACCTTTGTGCTAAAACCCTATACTCCAGGCAACATTCTGGTAAGTCTCATCTGCACCCTCTCCGAAGCATCTGCATCTTTCTTGCAATGGGGTGACCAGTACAGCACATTATACTCCATATGTGGCCTAACTAAACCCCTATAAAGCTGCCACACGACTATTATATTAAATGCCCCGACGGATAAAAGTATCCATACCATACACATTCTTTAACATTCTATCTACTTATGCTGCCATTTTCAGGGAGCTATGGACCAGGGCCCCACGATCTCTCTGTACAACAATGCTATTAATGGTCTTGTCAGTAACTGTATACATTCCCTTTACAATTGGCATAGGTAGAGCTGCTGCCTCACAGCGCCAGAGACCCCGGTTTGATCCTGAATCCAGGAGCTGCCTGCGTGGAATTTGCGTGTTCTCCCTGTGACCGTGAGAGTTTTCACCGGGTGCTCCATTTTCCTATCACATTTCAAACGTGTGCAGGTTTGTGGGTTAATTTGCTTCTGTAAATTGCCCCTAGTGTATAGGAAGTGGATGCAAAAGTGGGATAACATAGAACTTGTGTGAACGGGTGATCGATGGTAGGTGTGGCTATGGTGGGCCGAAGGGTCTGTTTCCATGCCCTATCTCTACACTAAACTGGACTAAACTAATCCATGTTTATCTGCCCTTTCTCCGTAAACATTCATTCATAGTTTTTCAAAATAATGAGAGAGTTTGAGGAAGAAGATGGAGGAAGTTATAAACTTTGCCAAGTGTCTTAATAATCAGGTGAAAAATGAACAAAATAATTGTCAATAATCCAGCCAAGTGATGTGGAAAAATCTTTACACTCAGGACAGTTTAGGGATCTGAAACCGTTCTGAAAACATGACGGAAACAGCGTCCTTAAATACAAGAAACGTGTAATTTTTCCATATGGATCAACGAGGATGGGGATCCAAACAATGGTCCCATTTGTTCTAAATGTTTCACCGAACACATCAATAAATTCAACAGAGTCGGTCCCATGGTATCTCAAAAAGCCCATGGGGAAAAACAGGGCAGCACGGTGGCATAGTGGTAGAGCTGCTGCCTTACAGCACCAGAGACCCGGGTTCAATCCTGACTGCAGGTGCTTGTCTGTACGGAGTTCGTATGTTCTTCCCGTGACCTGCGCAAGTTTTCTCCGAGATCTTCGGTTTCCTCCTACACTCCAAAGCGTCCAGGTTTGTAGAATAATTGGCTTGGTATGAATGTAAAATTGTAATAAATTGTCTCTGTTGTGTGTAGAGTAGTGTTAATGTGCAGCGATCACTGACTGGTGTGGATTCGGTGGATTTCCTCACTGTACCTCTGAACTGAACTAAATTAAACCATGACGGTGTACTGCTAAACCCAGCACAGTGAAGTCAATCGGTAAATACCAGCAACTTACCACAGGAAGTCAAACAACCTTCTGAAATATACTGAGACTGTAGTAAAGAAAACCCTTCCCTAAAACATTCTCAATGTAATGACAAAAATTATGAAATAAACCTCCCATTGCACTTCACCCAACATTAAGATGCAATATAATTATACAGGTTGTACCCCACGCTCTGTACTTATGTGGACCGAGTGGAGGAGCTGGGCTGCTCTATTTGGCACAGAGAGGAGTGACTGGAGATTCGACAGAGGTAATTAAAATCTTAAACGGTTGTCCAATTGAGATGGGTAAAGAGCTAGATGTAGAATGAACCCGATTCAGACAAGTGACACGAGGAACTTATTTTTCGCACAAGTGTGCAGTCAGTGTCTTGAGCGAGGATAGCTGTGGGCACAGATTCCATAACATTCAGAAGAGAACAAGATAAATATCTAAAAAGATAGAATTTGTAGAGCAATGGGCACGATCATGGGAGTGGAACTAAAGGGTGTTCATGTGTGGTTCCAGTGGAGAACAGACAGGCTTAATGGTCTTTGTGGGTGCTGTGACCAAGCAGGTTCCAGTACTTACAAAATACCTGCTCCCCGCAGGAAGAGAGCAGTGAAACAACAGTGGCAAACCGGTGAAGTACATCGAGTCGGAATGCAGAGCGGTCGGGAAACTGGGAAAGTTTAAAGGAGATGCGTGGAGCAAGAGAGTGGTGGTGGAAGCAGATACAATTGTGGCATTCAAGAAATGTTTATACAGGCAAATGGATATGCAGGAATTACAGATCACATCCATGTCCATGGGGGGGGGGGGTCACAGTGAGGTGGAGTGGTGGGAGTTTTGGGTTTTGCAGCAAAGGAGGAGAATAGCTATGTAGGCGATGGTGGGGCTGCACTTGAAGAAGAAGATGCAGTGGGAGAGCTCAATGAACAATGAGACGTGGAAGTGGGGAGACAGAGAGAGACACGGGGGAGTCAGTGGGGCGGCATGGAAGGAGTGATACTGGTGAAGGCACAGGAAAATGCAATGGAGGAGAGAAGGAAGAGAAGGAAGGGTAGAGGGAGGTGGATTGATGGGTACTAAGATGCCGGGGAAGGGGAAAGGTAGAGTAAATGGGAAAAAAGTTCAGCGAGGAAGGACAAGTCAACAATAAGAATTCTTAAGGCCTTTTGCACCAAAATTATTTAGGCCCCCATGGTGTCCCACCCACAAGTCCTTTCCTCCACTTCCGTACCTGACTTTTAAGGGAGTGATTGCTAAGGATGAGAGATTGGTTTGCAGCCGCAGTGCCTAATGGAAAATTATCTGTACTCTCAGTTTAAGTAGTTATTAGCTCGCAGATTTGCAAGCAATGAGACAAAGAGAGGTCTTGCAAAATGGCAGGGTTTTTACGAACTTCACAATTCACTTGCAGGGCAAGAGGCCAAGGTGAAAAGAATAAACCCAGGGTCAGCTGAGTTTGCATTGTGGAAATGTTCACGTGGCTGGGGTGGAGATGGGTTGGAAGGTAGGGGTTTGACTCCAGATGTGTTGTTCGCTGTGGCTGGGGACTCCGTTCCTGCTCAAGGGTTTGATGACATTTGGGATAGAGATGGTAAAGCATGTGGTAAACACTAGCCTGCCTTCCTTTCTAGAACTTGCTGGAGTTTAGAAGGATTAGGCGGGACCTCATTGAAACTTAACGAATAGTGAAAGGCTTCGATAGAATGAAAGTGTTTCCACTTGTGGGAGAGTCTAGGACTAGAGGTAGTAGCCTCAGAATTAAAGGGCGTTCCTTTACAAAGGAGATGAGGAGGAATTTCTTTAGTCAGAGGGGGGTGAATGTGTGGAATTCTTTGCCAGAGAAGGCTGTGGAGGTCATGTCAGTGGATATTTTTAAAGCAGAGATAGATAGATTCTTGATTAGTACAGGTGTCAGGGGTTATGGGGAGAAGGCAGGAGAATGGGGTTGGGAGGGAGAGGTAGATCAGCCATGATTGAAAGACGAAGCAGACCTGATGGGCCGAATGGCCTAATTCTGCTCCTACTACTTGTGACCTTATGACCCAACTTTACAGCAATAACGGTTCAAGAACCCAGTTGGGGTCTTAAAATCAGATGTTTCAAAACCAACTTGTACAATTGCAAACTAATTGCCCCCGACGTCTGCTTACTCAGGGCAAATGACATCACTGTACCAATGGTAGCCACACAGAGAATGCTAATTTTGTAAATATTTTCACAATTATTTTCTATTTCAATTGTTACATGAAAATAATTCAATGGAAATTTCCACACGGATATTCATACTTAGTGAATGTAAATCAGATCCAGTGCTTCCAAAACCTTGAGCATTCACCAATGCACAGCATGGCAGAATGAGAAACACGTTTCTCTCATTTAATATTCAGGGCTAGAGTCTCCCTGAGACATGTACAATGTCCTGTGACAGCGTGTCCATGAGACACTATAGAGAGCAGGTGCATTATATTAATATCAAATAGCAGAAACAGAGAATCTGAAAATTCTCAAGGGACTTGGCAAAAAGTATAAAATGTATATAACTGAATACAACTTTTCATTGTGTTGTTTTGTAGAGTATCGAGGGTTAGGGGGTGCAGTAAGGTATTGGGGCACAACTCCCTGAAGGACTGACAAATGGCAGGAAAGGTTGAACATTTGGTTTTGATTAATGGAAGCAAAGAGGCAAGGGAACTGTCTGGAGCAAAGCCTATGTTCAGATAACCGTTAAAGACAAAAAACCGTGGTGCTCTTTTAAAGCCTTCAAAATACAAACACACACACCTCCAGTTTTAAACACTACAGCATCATATATCCTAATATTTTAAAATGGTGAATGTTGGTGTTCAGAGAGACTTCCAGTACGTGTCCTTGTAGAGAGATCACCGTAAGTTAATCGCAGTTTAGGTCAGATTTGGAGTATTGTGTGCAGTTCTGGTCACCCCTTTACAGGAAAGATGGGGAGGATTTAGGGAAGGTCCAGGATGTTGTCTAGATTAGAGGGTGTTAACTATAAAGAGAGGGTAGACAAAATGCTGGAGTAACTCAGTGGGACAGGCAGCATCTCTGGAGAGATGTAATGGGTGACGTTTCGGATTGAGACCCTTCTTCAGACTTTAACCATAAAGAGAGGTTGGACAAACTTGGATTGTTTTCACTGGAGCGTCAGAGGCTGAAAGGAGACCTGATTGAAGTATATAAAATTATGAGAAGCATAGATAGGGTAAGCAGTCAGAACCTTTTTCCCAGGCTGGAAATTTCCAAGACTAGAAGGCATAGCTTTAAGGTCGGACATGGAAAGTTTAAAGGAGATGTGCGGAGCAAGTATTTTGTTACAGAGAGTGGTGGGTGACAGGAACGTTTTGCCAGGGTTGTGGTGGAAACAGGGAAGACAGTGGCATTCAAGAATCGTTTGTTTCGGCAAATGGATAAGCAGGAATCACGTTGGATCATGTCCATACATAAACTATTGGTTTCATTTGGCATCATGTTTTAGTTTAGTTTAGAGATACAGCATGGAAGCAGGCCCTTCGGCCCGCCGCGTCCATGCTGACCATCTGCTCACTCTCGTTATATGTTATCCCTACCTTTTTATCCACACCCGATACATTCGGAGCAATTTACAGGGGTCAATTAACCTACAGATCCGTAGGTCTGTGGATTATGGGAGGAAGCCGGAGCACCGGGAGGAAACCCACTCAGCCACGGGGAGAACGTGCAAACTCCGTACAGACAGCACCCATAGTCAGGATTACACCTGCATCTCTGGCGCTGCGCTATGAGGCAGCAGCTCTACCAGCTGTAGCAATGCACGGACATTGTGGGCCCAGGGGCCCGAGCAATCAGGAAGACAACTGATCCGTTGACCTTTATTGCAAGAGGAGAGGACAGGCAGCACAGCCACGCAGTGGTAGAATTGCTGCCTTACAGCGCCACAGACCCGGGTTCGATCCTGACGACGGGTGAGGTCTGCATGGAATTTGTACATTCTTCCTGTGACCACGTGGGTTTTCTCTGGGTGCTCCGGTTTCCTCCCACATCTCCAAAGGCACACAGGTTTGTAGGTTAATTGGCTTCCACAAAATTGCAAATTGTCCCTTGTGTGTAGGATAATGTTAGTGTACGGGGATCGCTTGTTGGTGCAGAAATGGTGGGCCAAAGGGCCTGTTTCCACACTGTACCTCTAAAGTCTAAAGTAAAGGATTTACGTTCAAGAGTGCAGACATCGAGCTCCAATTATAAAGGGAATGTACCTGGTATTTTGTACACTTGTCTGTACTCCTTACTTATGCAACAATGCAGTTGCAACTGAGATAGTGTCTTGAAGGTTCACCAGACTGTTTCCTGGGTTTGGGGAAGATGCATCGTACATGAAGATGGTAATCAGACTGGGCCATTAATCTGGAGTTGATGTGATCATATTGAAACATACAAAATTCTTACAGGGCCTGACAGAGTAGATGGAGACATTTTGTTTCTGGGGGATGGGCGCTGGGACACGGTCCAGAGTAAAAGGTCGGCAATTCAGGACAGACATGAGAAGAGATTTCTTCACTCGGAGAGCAAAGAAGCCCTGGAATTGTCTACTGGAGAGATGTGGAGGCTCAGTCACCGAGTATCTCGAGATCGATTATTTGAATATCAAGTGAATCATAGGCCTGAAGTGCTGAGGTGTAAGATCAGTCGTGATCTCGCTGACTGAACGAAGCAGGCATGCAGGCCTGATAAGCCTTCTGTTGCCTCCAACTTTGTTCTTAATTAAAACGTATGAGAAACAGAAGATAAAATGCAAACACTGAACTCTCTGAATTAGCAAGGGAACGGTTTCAAGGGTGGCAGTGAGCCCAACGCAGACAAATGGGACTATTACTACAGTTACAAAACGTACTTGGCATGAACGGTTTGTGCCGAAGAACCTGTTTCCGTGCTGTATGACCCTATGATTGCCTTGTAAGCTGCAGTGACTGAGAGCGGCAGGTAGTTGACTGTAGCTCTGACAGCTGAGGCTCCCCAGTGCCTTGGTCTCATTAACTGCCTGAGGGGACATTGATTCAGACCTGGGCTGGTATCCACAGCTGGACAGCCACTGGGTTCGGGTCAACAGAGCAAGAAGTAACATCGTGAGCAGGGGCAGTAGCAGGAGCTTCTCACCCTTCCCCTGGCTGCACCACTGCAGACCATCTACCCCTGATCACCTGGCCATCAACTCCCCAGTCCTGATGCAAGGGTTGGCCTGCAAACGTCCACCATCCCTCTGCCGCCACCACAGATGCTGCCAGACCCACTGAGTTCCCCCACCAGTTTGTTTTATTGTATCCCTGATCCTTTTTAAATATTGTTCTAAGAGAGTCCCCCTAATTTAGGAGATTAGTTTAACCTGGCGTCAAGTTGGGATGGACATTGTGGGCCAAAGGCCGTGTTCCAGTGCTCATTAGTCCGACCCAAAACATCACCTATCCATGTTCTCCAGGGATGCTGCCTGACTGGCTGAGTTACTCCAGCACTTTGTGTCTATTTTTTTGTAAACCGGCATCTGCAGTTCCTACTGTTCCTGTGCTGTACTGTTCCATATTCTAACTTTGCACGAATCAAAACTTCCACTAAATCTACACTGGAGTGTCCTTGATGTTACAGTCCAACACCCTTATCATGTAAGGTAGACAAAAGAGCTGGAGAAACTCAGCGGGTGCAGCAGCATCCAAGGGTTTCGGCCCGAAACGTTGTCTATTTCCTTCGCTCCATAGATGCTGCTGCACCCGCTGAGTTTCTCCAGCACTTTTGCCCACCTTCGATTTTCCAGCATCTGCAGTTCCTTCTTAATCCCTCATCATGTATCTCTATACACTGTAAATGGATCGATTGTAATCGATCTGCTGACTGATCAGCTCGCAACAACAGTTTTTCACTGTACCTCGGCACACGTGACACTAAACTAACCTAACTCCAGAGGAGCTCCCTGTTTGACGGAGGAGGCACACAAGAGACTGCAGATGCTGGAACCTGGAGCAACAAACACAAAAACAGGAGAGCGAGTGGAGGGTCACAGCGGGTCCGGCAGCATCTGCGCAGGGGGGCAGGGACCTGGAGAGTCTCGACCTAGTTCCTCTCAGCCGCCAACCCCCCGACATCAGACAGATCCCGACATCAGACAGACTCCCCGCCAACTCAAGTCCACTTGACTTGCATTAATAATTCGCGAAAGTATATTTTCAAAAGTTTCAGCTTCAGAGTTGACGCGCTTGTCCCCGGTTTAAAGTTGGGCGTCGAACCGCAGAGTGGTGGAGGGGACACATGGGGTCAGGAAGCATCTGTGGGGGAGATGGGTGGGCAGCGTTTTGGGTCGGGACCCTTGTTCAGATTTTAAAAGCTCGGCATGATGATAGTCTGTTTGAACGCAGCGACTGCCCTGCAGCAGCGGGTCTGGGACCAGAGCCCGGGGCTATGTACAAGTGGCCGGTCCCCGGGGCTGCTACAAGTGGCCGGTCCCCGGGCTACATACAAGTGGCCGGTCCCCGGGCTACATACAAGTGGCCGGTCCCCGGGGCTGCTACAAGTGGCCGGTCCCCGGGCTATGTACAAGTGGCCGGTCCCCGGGCTACGTACAAGTGGCCGGTCCCCGGGCTATGTACAAGTGGCCGGTCCCCGGGCTATGTACAAGTGGCCGGTCCCCGGGCTGCTACAAGTGGCCGGTCCCCGGGGCTGCTACAAGTGGCCGGTCCCCGGGCTACGTACAAGTGGCCGGTCCCCGGGGCTGCTACAAGTGGCCGGTCCCCGGGGCGGCTACGTGGCCGGTCCCCGGGGCGGCTACAAGTGGCCGGTCCCCGGGGCTGCTACGTGGCCGGTCCCCGGGGCTGCTACAAGTGGCCGGTCCCCGGGGCTGCTACAAGTGGCCGGTCCCCGGGGCTGCTACAGGGGGCCGGTCCCCGGGGCTGCTACAGGGGGCCGGTCCCCGGGGCTGCTACAAGTGGCCGGTCCCCGGGCTGCTACAAGTGGCCGGTCCCCGGGCTACGTACAAGTGGCCGGTCCCCGGGGCTGCTACAAGTGGCCGGTCCCCGGGGCTGCTACAAGTGGCCGGTCCCCGGGGCTGCTACAGGGGGCCGGTCCCCGGGGCTGCTACAGGGGGCCGGTCCCCGGGCTATGTACAAGTGGCCGGTCCCCGGGGCTGCTACAAGTGGCCGGTCCCCGGGGCTGCTACAGGGGGCCGGTCCCCGGGGCTGCTACAAGTGGCCGGTCCCCGGGCTGCTACAAGTGGCCGGTCCCCGGGCTGCTACAAGTGGCCGGTCCCCGGGCTGCTACAAGTGGCCGGTCCCCGGGCTATGTACAAGTGGCCGGTCCCGGGGCTGCTACAAGTGGCCGGTCCCCGGGCTGCTACAAGTGGCCGGTCCCCGGGCTACAAGTGGCCGGTCCCCGGGGCTGCTACAAGTGGCCGGTCCCGGGGCTGCTACAAGTGGCCGGTCCCCGGGCTATGTACAAGTGGCCGGTCCCCGGGGCTGCTACAAGTGGCCGGTCCCCGGGCTATGTACAAGTGGCCGGTCCCCGGGGCTGCTACAAGTGGCCGGTCCCCGGGGCTGCTACAAGTGGCCGGTCCCCGGGGCTGCTACAAGTGGCCGGTCCCCGGGCTACATACAAGTGGCCGGTCCCCGGGGCTGCTACAAGTGGCCGGTCCCCGGGCTACATACAAGTGGCCGGTCCCCGGGGCTGCTACAAGTGGCCGGTCCCGGGGCTGCTACAAGTGGCCGGTCCCCGGGGCTGCTACAAGTGGCCGGTCCCCGGGCTGCTACAGGGGGCCGGTCCCCGGGCTACATACAAGTGGCCGGTCCCCGGGCTACGTACAAGTGGCCGGTCCCCGGGCTACATACAAGTGGCCGGTCCCCGGGCTACGTACAAGTCCTTACCTGCAGGTTCAGGGGTTCCTTCCGCGCCCGCTCATCCTGCCCCGACCTCGGCGACGCGGACGGGCCCGGAGGGGAGGGGAGGGGAGGGAGAAACATTCTCGCTGCAGTTTCCGCTGCTTAGTCGGAGGGAGCCGCGGCGCCACATCCGCTCCTCGGAGCCGAGACTGAGCATCGAGCGGTCCGTGGCCCGGGGGCAGTGAGTCTCTGGCCGGGGGTGGGGGATCGGCCCTGAGGGTGGGGAGACCTCCGGCAGGGAATGATGTGTGCCCCCTCCCCTCAACTTTCCCACTCCTCCCAACCAGACCCAAGCGCCCCTGCTCTTTACTAAACTCCACCTGCCTGCAGAAGTCTCTCACTCCACAGATGCTGCTCGACCCGCTGAGCAGCTCCAGCACTTCACTATTTTGCTCAACATTCCAGCATCTGCAGTTCCTTGTGTCTCCTCTTTTTATGTATCCTCTTCGGTTCCGATCCCCACCAGCTCCTGCTGAAAGTGTTGCGCCCTCCGAGTACTTTTTTACATTTTATAATTCAAACAAAGGACATTTATTATCACATGCACCAATTGGTGTAGTGAAATTGGCTTAATTCATCATAAATATATAACTGACATGCAAATAACGCAGCACCGTCTTGACATTTACATATATGTCTGTAGTGTTATATAGGGTTATGTGGTGTTTTTGTAATGTTATTTATTTGTAGTGTAGAAACAAGGAACAGCAGATGCTAGTTTGCAAAAATAGACACAAAGTGCTGGAGTAACTCAGCGGGTCGGGCAGCAACTCGATAGAACATGGACAGGTGAGGTTTCGGGTCGGGGACCCTTATTCAGAACTAATTTATGGTGTTTGCTCATTTTATGTACAAGGCACCAATGCCTCTGTGGACAGGACACACTTTGAGTGTTTGAGAGACCATTACGCGGGAGCCAACCCCTGGGGCCCAGTGACAGCAGCTCCTCAGTTGCAACCAAACTGTGATGCAACTCGACAGTAGGCTTTTTGTTTTGCGATGCATCTATGGAAGTTTTGTAAGAGTCGTTGGAAACATGCCGATCACAGTCTAGGGTCCTCCTTCTGGACATTGAGGGGCTGTATCTGATGGGATACATCCCTCAAACTAGGGATGGGATAGCACCCAGGAACAACATCAGTGGCATGGGTGTTTTGTGCAAAGATAGGTACAAACACCACTGAGTATGACACTGGTAATATTGAAGATATGGCACTAAGAATATATTAAGAATTTTTGCAGAGTTTTAGTTTTGTATATATTTGTATTACAAATAAAGCAAGAATTTTTATGCAAGAAAAATAAGTCCCTGAGCACATACCCCTGCAGGCACCAGTCTTCCTCTGCGAACATCCTCAATTTCCCTCCATTCAGATTATTTACAATAAGCCCCCTCTTCCTGAGGCAGAGTTTCAGATCAGCATTGTTCTTTACATAACACTTTGTGACATCCCTTCTAACTCAAGGTTATTTCTCTTTTTTCCCCATAAAATTATTAAATTATTTAAAATAATATTTACAATACAATAAAACAAAACAGAACCCACCACCACAATACAAGACAAACAAATATACTAAATAAACTACTATACAACAACTATACATACTATGAACCCGCTGAGTTTCTCCAGCCTTTTGTGTACCCTCGATTTTCCAGCATCTGCAATTCCTTCTTTAACACTTTGTTTACTCCACTGCGATACTCCTTAGATGCTGCTGCACCCGCTGAGTTTCTCCAGCCTTTTGTGTACCTACTATACAACAATGTTACAATCCTTGTCAAGGATGCATTCAACCCCCTGCGGTGCCCAGTGGTCCCGGAAATCCCCCAGGGCGCCTGTGGACAGGGCGTAGTACCACCCGGGCGTGGACGTAACCCTGGAAAAGGGGCAGGCAGCTGGCTCGGGCAGAGCCCTCCTCCGCCTGGCGCCGTGACTCGATGATGGCCAGCATGGCCCGGCCCAGGAGCAACCCAACCAGGACATCTGCCCTACCCTCTCCCCTACGCACAGGGTGTCCAAAATGAGGATGGTGGGTGAGAAATGCAGCCAGAAGGCAAGGAGCAGCCCCTTGAGATAATGGAACAGGGGCTGCAGCCTCACGCACTCCATATACACTTGGCACACAGTCTCTTCCAGCCATGCAGGCGGCTGGCGAGTCTGAGAACAGCGAGAGAAACAGGTCGCAGGGGACTACTCGGGGCAGTTCCCTCCACCCAGGTCCCCGATGTAGAGGGGGAGAAGGATATTCCTCCTTGGGTTGACAAACAATTGCTCAGTCACCAACCTTCATGAAGCGTTTAATTATCTTAGACTCTGAGCCAATTTATGCCACACGAGGTCATTCAGCAATTCATCTGTCACAGTCGAAATAGAAGCACTCGGGCTCACCCACCTCCCAGCTCTGGGTCTGCAGTTCTGCTGGTCACGGAACTTCATCTACATTCTCCAGGTGTGACTGTGGGGAGGGATTCTGCCTCAGACATCCTGTCAGGCAGCGAGTTCTTCACCCCGACTTCTCACTGAATAAATAAACTTTCTTCCTCACCCCTCTAATTATTCTACCTGTTACTTTAAACCTGTGTTTAGGTTTTTAACCTCTCTGCCTAGGGAATTACGCCAGTATATTCACTCCAGTCAAGCCCCCACTAACGTTATACACCTCCATTAGGTATTCCACTGAATTGTTGCACCATTCTGCTGTTTTGAACTCATCATGGTATTTATTGTTGCATTTGTCATTCCTATATATTTTTCACTCTGTGAACTGTATATGAGCAAGGAATTCCATTGTACTCTAACGTGTATGGAAACATATTAAACTAGAGGCACAAGAAACTTCAAAATATCGGAAGCTTAAGCAAAAAAACAATGTTGGAGGAACTCGGCAGGTCAGGGAGCATCCATAGAAAGATGGACAATCAACGTTTTGGGTCGAGATCCCTCTTCAGACTGATGAAGCAGGGGAAAGAAAGTTGGGCAAGAGAGGTGGGGTGGGACAAAGACTGCCATGTGATAGATGGATATGGGTAAGGGGGTGGTTAATTGGAAGATGGGTGAAGGCTGGAAATGAAAAGGAGACAAAAGGATTTCAGGTAAGGATAGAAGAGGAGTGAAATGGAAAGTTGGAGGGAGGAATATGGGAGGAAGGAAACAGGGGAAGAGGGGAGGTAAAAGTAGGGAACACAGGGATGGCAGATTAGTGTAATGGAAGAGGATAAAGGGGCAGGGTGACCAGGGAAGTGTGAGATGGTGAGGGAAATGTGTGCACATGGGGGTTTGGCAAGAGAAAATGGGGGGTGGAGGTAGAGGGTTATTAGTTAAATTTGGAGAATTCAGTGTTCATATTGTCGGCTTGTAGTCTAACCAGGCGGAATATGAGGTGCTGTTCTTCTGGTTTGCGTGAGGCCTCCCTTTGACAATGAAGGCGGTCAGGGTCAGAAAGGTCAGTGTGCAATGAGAAATTTGCATTAAAACACAGATGACATTTAAATAAGCGTTATATTGGCTGTAAAGATTCTTAGATGTTGAGACAGGCACTAAATTAATGCAAGTCTTTTACATTTCCTCAGAAGCAGCCAGGCAAACTTCAATATCTTTGCCTGACTTGCCTCTTAAAGTTGTCCTGATTACTTTACATTGCCAGCGCTGGGTTTGTTCAGGTTTGAATCAGCAGTATACAATTATTGAATTGTGGAAAGGTGAGCAAAATGTGAAAAATAATCTTCAGCCTCAAGAATCCCACGAGCACAATCATTTGAATTTGGGAATAAAATAAACATATGTAGTTCTATTGCAGTCAATGCCTGAATTATATGGAATCTTGACCCACTGAGTAACTTAAGAAAGGAGCGCACTCTGTCCATTGACGACACCAGATCTTGCAGAGACACTTTGGAGTGCCATCTCTGAGCTCTTGTCCCAGTTCCTTATCTAACCCGCAGGTATATGAAGAAATTAGATTGTTGTCTCATTCATGACTTCTGACAGAGCAGATAATGAGAATATTGTTTTCATTGGTGTGAAGATAAGTAACTGGAAAACACAATTTCATGTTAGTCGGCATGGAATTGTTAATTGGAGGTTGGATACAAAGATTTTGAAGCCGTTGTTGTGGTGTGCAATTCAGTTGTATCTTTCAGAAGGAAATTCAGGAAATACTTGAGGGGAAGAAACATTTCACCTCAATCTTTGGATGTTTGAGAAGAGGTGAATCCTAAAGTGGTTGATTCTTTCGCTCCAGATGGCTACGGGAGAATTTATAAACTGAGGCCGAGTTTTGAAAGCCGCTCTATGGTCTTTACAGAGAGTGAGTTTATCGGAAAGGAGTCACCATCGTTTTTGTATCAAGGACAGGATGTAATAATGTTGTTTGATAAGTGTTACTGACCGCATCTACAGGCAGAGGATTTCTATCAATGCAAAGGTGAATACATAACTTGCAGCCTGTCCAGGCCCTGACTGGAAATAAACACATTTTCAGCAGTTTCTTTTTTACTCAGGCTTGCAGCATCTGCATCCCGTATATCTCCAGACAGCCCTCTGGAGGGTCTCAAGCAGGTTTTTGAAACAACCTCAACCAGGATAGATAAATCAACAATTTCCGCATGTGCCAGGTTGTGAGGAGGTGGTAGATGCAGATACTCCATGCCCTGTGGCAGCGGTGCCCGAAATGTTATGGTGAATTGCCCAATCGACAATCCAAACCACTCCAGAGGACCACACGCAACAAATATGTTTCCAATCAGATACAGAGTGTACATGGTGCTGGTTGCCTTCAGATGATGGCTGACCACAGTGTGGCCCTTGATATGGCTGTTTGAAACACCAAGATGTACACACTGCTGTTATAGTAGCACTCTCTAGATGGGCTGAATTCCCTCATGGTAAGTAGCTTCTTCCATTAAACAACCTTGCAGAAAACTGGCTGAATTTTACAAATAGTGAGCATCCTGCTGAAAAGTGAAGTCATGGCAATCTGAATTCTTTGTCAGAGTCATGCCAATCCCAAGTATAACATGCCAACCCTGATCTTCCCGACGGTAGAATAATTAATCTCAATAACAGGATTATTTCATATAAGAGATGAGGTCCTGAGGCTGATTGAAGAATTGGTCTTACTGTTTTCATTTTTTGAAAGCTTTCACATGAAAAGTAGTTCCAGTGAGTTCCAAAACAGGTAAGAGCGGGTTAAAGGTAATCCTCAATGCCAGTGTGGAGGTTCTGTTGGATGCTGACATCTGAGGGCCTGACCTTTGCCCAAGGAGAAGGGTAGAAGATAGAACTGGTGTGGGGAGAAGGCACTCGGCTGACAATGGTCCCAAGGGTTTGTGCTCTATAATTATATTGTCCAATGTAAGAGACTCTGGAAGTCAGGATGTGAGGTGAATGGTGTAGACTCGCTTTCATTAATGGTTCTAATTCCCCAAACCTCTTCTTTAGTAATAATACATGAGCCGGCTTTAACATTGAGTTAGTTACGATCAAAACCACTGTGTCCATCAGACAGACACTAAGGTTATGTTCAGAGTATAACAGTTAGTGTTTCCTGTGATCTATTCAGTAGCAGTGACATCCTCAGAGATGAGTCACTGCCTTCTTTACTTACAGATGAAGGCAAATACTTGGCCTTATTCTCTCTGCATGTTATGTAAGTGGAAAATGGTTCATTAGATTGAAGCTATAATGAGATCAACACCTTAAAACAGTCATTCTGTTTCCCTATCCAGAGAGATACCTTGGATCTAATGATCTGTTCTTTTTCAGATTTTACTTCCCAGGCATTTTGTTTCTGGAGGTCAAAGCTTTAAGTTCACCTTATTTGAGCATTTCCATTCAGTGCTGGCTGGCAAATTGCCCCTTTTGCTCATTGAGAAATCGAGCCATTTGGCACAGAAACAGGCTCTTCAGCCCTCTGCGTCCCTGCTGGTCATCAAGCACCTGCTGACAATAAGCCTATTTTATCCTGTCCATATTCCCATCAACAACCCCACCCCTCACCTCCAGATTTTACAACTCATTTAAATTAGGGGCAATTTATAATGGCCAGTTAACCCACCTAACCCATGTCGTCACAGTGAGAACATGCGAACTCCACACAGATAGCCTTTTTCTTTCATACAAAATGCTTTTATTCAGAACAAACAAAAATACAAAGTAGTAACACGATCAAAGAATGCCTATATTGGCATTTTACAAACAAAGTTATCAAATTAAAATATTAAAATTTTAATCAACAATACATTCGACCTCCAGCGGTGACCAGCGCTCACGGTAGGCCTCCAGAGTCCCCGTGGACACCGTGTGTTCCCTATCCAGGGAACACAGATAGCCTTGGGAGGTAAGGATTGAACTCGTGCCACTGGTGCTGTGAGAGAACAGCTCTCCCAGCTGTACTATTCTTGAATGTAAAATTGAAATACAAATGCATTATTCAAGTGCAAATTTCTGAATGTAAATGCTTTCTCGTTCAGGAAAAAGTTAGTGGAATTTTTTTTTAATAACCAAATCTTCTCGGTTAATTTTAATCTACCTTATAAACTGCGTTGCCTCCTCCCTCTCTCACTGCCCCAGCCTCCAAGTAGCCTCCATTCAGCCTCCATTTTCTTCTTCCCGCCCCCCCCACCCCACCCTACATCAGTCTGAAGAAGGGTTTCGGCCCGAAACATTGCCTATTCCCTTCGCTCCATAGATGCTGCCGCACCTGCTGAGTTTCTCCAGCATTTTTGTCTACCTTCCATATAGCATTAACAGGTTTACCTCTGTGTCACAGTGCCCCACCTGTGGTTGGCACTAGGCACCCATGAAGGAAACAAATGGATGTGTGCGCTTGCCCTGGAAGGTCTGGGCTCCTGACTGCTGTCTTCCACCAGGAACATCTATGGTGTGAGAAACGAGCTGGGGCTTGAACGCCAGGAGTACGAAGAGGAACATTTTGACAGAGGATAGAACTTTCAACTATTGCAAATGCCCTAGACTCTTGTGAGATGAGTGCCTGAACCTGCTGTGATTCAAGTTACTACTGCTGTGGTAGTCATCCAGTTCCCCTGACTTTACTGAACACTTCCTGGGAAATTAATACCGATGAAAGAGAAGCGTATTCTGCTCTTCCTGAACAGCACATAGTTAACCAAGTTCTGGAGGTCCTCACAGTGGAACAAAGACCTAATGGGCTTTGTCCGTGGCTGGGACTGAGCAGAGGTGATGCTTATAAGTGGACACACAAGGGACTGCAACCTGGAACAAACAACAAAGTGCCAGAGGAACTCAACGTATCAGGCAGCATCTTTGAAGGGAATGGACAGACAAAACTTTAGGTCGGGACCCTTCTTCACTCTTAAGAAGAGTCCCGACCAGAAACACTGGCTACCCTTTTGTAGTGTAAGGGTTAAATAGACAATTTCAGCTAAAATGCGTAATGGAATTATGGGGTTAATGTGAGGTGAAATGATGTTTAAAACACCACTTTGCGTGCTTGGGCTGGTTAAAAGAGGGCCAGTAAATCACGGGGATGCTTGTTAGACCATGGAGATAAGCTTTGCTTTCCCAGAGACATCCAAGACTAGCTCAGACTCTGATAAAACATGTAACCCACGCCATTATGGCACGGATAGTTAGTTGAACGCATAATCAACTCACATTCAGAGAGATAGAATTATTGTACTGAACTTTTCATTATTATTATTTGTACACTCAGTAACATGTAGTTAGATGGGCGCTAATATCAGCTGATGATTCCAAGGGGTGGAGTGTAGTGTAAGGGTTAAACAGACCATTTCAGCTGAAATGTGAAATGGAGTTATCAGCTTAATTAGCAGCGCTGCAATCCAGGCCCTTTTGAAAACAAGATTCAAACACACTGTTTCCCAGACAAGTGGGAGATATTTTCTGCACCTGTGCGTGCCTGAGAAAGTCTGACTCTTCTCACACCAGCATAGCTTATCACACTATTTATCACATTATTTATGGGAAAGCATAGAATGCTGGGCAATTCTATTGGCGAACAAAACACAACAGCAATAGTTGAGTAGACCATCCACGTCCCCTGCCGCTAGCAATGATGAAAGGTTGCAGACAAGGGGGGTTTATGATTGGCTCGGGGAGGGGGCAGTGGCACAGTCTGCTCAGATGCCGTAAAGGATGGTGTTGGACGCACTTTGGGTTGAGAGAACCCCAGCCTTGGGCCTTGTCGCCAACGATGACAGGTGATCAAGAACAGAAACATCCTGCGGTGCGCTTTGCTGTGTGCCCGGGGTTTGCGAGTGCGTACGGGGATAATCGGGGATAAGTGAGTGCATGTGCCTTATTTAGTAGTGTCATGAATTACTTAGTGAATCAAACTCTGTTGTCTGAATCCGGTGGTTTATCATCGAGCACAACACCTTTCCCTTCACAGATGCTGTCTGACTCGCTGAGTTCTTCCAGCACTTTGTTTATCTTTTTTTGCCCAGAGATGATGCTTGCCCGGGCTTGCAGGATGTGAGATGGATTACTTCCTGCTTCTGGTCTTCTCTTGCATCTCATCCGACAGGCTCGGCAAGACTCCCACTGTGCCTCTTCCATGGACTCTTGTAATCCTGAACTAATCCCTCCTGGGCTGAGAGTTCTCCTCGAGTGACACTACCGCAACTCACCAAGACTCCTTAGACAGCACCTTCTAAACCCTCTACCTCCACCAGCTAAATGGACAAGGGCAACAAAGAATGGGGTCACCACCAGCTGAAATATACACTCCAAGGCAAGCATCACCTTGCCTTGAAAGTATATATCTCCGTTCCTTCGCTGTTGCTGGGTCAAAATCCTAAACTCTCTCCCATATTGCACCTCAAGGACTGCAGCAGATCAACAAGGCAGCTCTTTCTCAAAGGTAATTAGGGACAGGCAATTAAACACTGGCTGAGTCTGTGAAGCCCATATCCCTTCAATGAATAAAAACATCATACAGCCCAATGGAGTTTTTTTGGCTCCTGTCTGACTGGAGCCTTAAATGTAAGCATCATGCAACGCCTCTGAGTAGATATGCCTACTTCTGAACAGGTACTTTGCGGGGATAGAAACTATGATACACAATGGCCCCCACTAGTCCCAGCCTCCCCAACTGTAGAGTCTTCTTGTTCCTCCTCCGTGTTGTGGACACCCGAGGAACTGCTCAGCCACTTCCTGCCAAGCCTGCCATGGTGATGACAGAAACAAGGTAGCTGTCAGGCACCGAGTGCAGGAGGGGGAGTGTGCCCAGAGCACATTTCAGACACAAGAAAAGTTTCGATAGGGGAGGAAGTAATATCGAAGGAGGAAATGATACTTGCACACCAGGGAGGTTCTGAGCCTGAGCCTGTTCTCTTCTGTAGAGGAGTGAAGTGGCCAATGTCCATATGCAGGAGATGGACCAGTATGTGACAGAGAAAGCCCTTCTTCTGCCTCTTGGGACAGACAGTGGTGCCACTCACCCTGGACCTGAAGCACAAGAAGGCAATTTAGTGAAGTGGAAGCCATCATTGATCCAATGCCTCTCATTGTTCAGTGTCTGTGAGTGTTGGGGGAGTGGGGGGAGATGCGGGCCTGCAGTGCAAAAGGAGGGAGTGTGCCTTGCTGTTGGAGAATTTGGGTAAGAGGGAAGAAAACAGGGAATATGTCCGGCTGCCAATGTCAGGAATCAAGAGTGTTTAATTGTCAGGCACCGGGATAGGAAATTATTACTTACTGCAGCTTTATAGGCACATGCAACAACATAACATAACACATACAATAAATAATAATACAATAAATAATCAGTAATTGTGAAAACAGAAGGGAGGCATGGTGGCGCAGCATTAGAGGTGCTACCTTTCAGCATTTGCAGCGCCAGAGATCTGGGTTCGGTCCAGACTACGGGTGCTGTCTGTACGGAGTTTGCACGTTCTCCCCGTGACCTGCGTGAGTTTGCTCCGAGATCTTCGGTTTCCCCCCCTACACTCCAAAGCCGTACAGCTTTGTAGGTTAATTGGCTCGGTAAAAGTAAAAATTGTCCAAAGTATGTGTAGGATAGTGTAACTATGCGGGGATCGCTGGTCGCCGCGGACCCAGTGGGCCGTAGGACCTGTTCCCGTGCTGTATCTCTGAACTGAACTGAACTGAAGAAGCACATAGTGGCGCAATCTTATACAACGTCCATTGGAGTTTGTTGGTAAGATTTGGTTGAGGATAGGATTGTGCATCGTGGTTCAAGGTCCTGGTGGCTGATGGAAAGTAGCTCTTGAAGTAATTGTGCTCAGGCTCCTCTATCTCTAGTTTAGTTTATTGTCACGTGTACCGAGGTACAGTGAAAAGGTTCTGTTACGTGTTAAGCAGTCAGCGGAAAGGCAATACATGAATACAATCGAGCCATTTACAGAGTCTGGACACATAATAAGGGAATAACGTTTAGTGCACGGTGAAGTCAGTAAAATCCAATCAAAGATAATCCGAGGGCGCCCAAGATAGTAGTTCAGGACAACTCTCCGGTTGTGGTGGGATGAATCAGCTGCATGATACCAGCTGGGAAGAAACTGTCCCTGAATCTGGAGGTGTGCTTGTTCACACATCTATATCTTTTGCCTGATGGGAGAGGGGAGAAGAGGCAGTGGCCAGGGTGCGACTCGTACTAGATGATGCTGCTGGCCTTGCCGGGGCAGTGTGAGGTACTTCTTCCTGATAGTAGCAGCAAGATGAGAGAGTGGCCAGGTTGATGTGGATCTTTGATGATATTAGCTGCCTTCTTGAGGCACCACTCCCCATAGATCCCTTAAGTGATGGGGAGGTAAATACTAATGATTCTCTGAGCAATGTCGCCATTCATTGCAGGTTCCTTCAAGTTACCATGGGCATTCAAGTTACCAAACCAGATCATGACGCAACCAGTCAGTATTGATTTCCACTGTAAACCTCTCGAAGTTCGATAAACTATTCGGTGACCTGCCAAATCTCCTCAAACGTCTGAGGAGGAAGAGGCATTGATAAGCTTCAATATGCTGGGCCCAGGGCCGATCATCAGAGATGATGATGCACGCCCAGAAACCTGAACAGTTGAGCGTTCTTTCTCTCCACTGCTGTTCCATCAATGAAGACAGGTCCACGGATTCTCAACTTTGCCTTCCTGAAGTCAACAATCAGTTCCTTGCTATTGCTAATGTTGAAAGCAAAGATTGTTGTTTTGAAACAATTGTATCAGATTTATCAATCTCCCTCCAGTACTCTGACTTGTCGCTGTCCATTATTCATCCAACAACAGTGGTTTTGTCAGCGTATTTCATGGCAGCGTTGAGCTGTATCTGGTATCTGATTATAGAGAGCAGAGCAGGGGACTGAGCACACCCTTGATGAGCCCCTGTGCTGATGGCCATTGAGGAGAAAGAGTGTCCCATTATGACACAATATCTGTGTCCCACTGTCTGGCTGCCAATGTCTGTGTCTCACTCTCTGTTCATTGGTGACATGTTCCACCATCTGGTTTCCAGTGCTGTGTGAGGGACTTATATATGAGTTCTGACAAGAAGGAAATACTATAGATGGGCTTTACTGCGGAGGGAAGGGAAGAGTCCAGGGCTGACTGAATAATAATTACACGTACATTCATTTCATCAGGGTCACCAATTCTATGAATAAAGCTGAAAGTGAAAGACTTACTGTTTTAAATTAAATTAAACTATTTTAATTATGTTTATTTTGTGTATTGTTGTACGCTTTTTCATTAATTAAACTAATTTGAACAATTATAAAATGTCTTTACCAAGGACTGTATGGGCTTCCTGGGAGGATCCTCCTCACATCATGGAGCCTGCCCCACCTCACGTGACACCACTCTGTGAAGGTGGATCCACTTGACTGATGCTCATTTGTTACCAGTCAGCTGGACACATCAGATGGCAGATTGAGGCCCAAGCAGGATACAACATACCAGCAATATATTACACGAATGGAACATTGCACACTGGGCAAATGCCTGGTGTCGTGAAGTCCTTCAACATGGATTCAGGATCTTCAAGACTTGTTGACCATCGAGCACCCATTTGTTCTAACCTCATTTTATTCCCCACATTTCAATCAACTCTCCCTGGATTCTCCCCCTTGACTACACATGAGGGGCAACTTACAGTAGCCCCTTTACATTTACAATTAGCATGCCAATTCAGAAGTATGATTTGTTGCGTTTTCTTTTGTACGTAGCCTGCAGTAGACACTGCGCTGATGTTTTGCTTGTAGTGAGCAGGTGCTCATCCAGTTGTACAGGATACTATGCAATGTTCAACGTGTTATAGAGCATTCCATGTGGTCATTCAATTCAGTGCAGGACCTGCACTGCAGGTGCTTGGCGCACTTTGTAAGTGTTGCCCCAAACACTGCAGAAATTCAGTCTGTGCCTCACTGTTAATCCCTGGATCTGTCTTCAGCAGGTGTAAGAACTCAGGACCATTATGGAAATCCAATGCTTATCATCAGACGCAAGTTTAAATGTGTGCTTTCCAAAATCCACACAGTGTTTCTCACAAAATCATTTAATTCTATCATTCAGAAGGAAGCCATTCAGTCAGTTGTGCCAGTTTCCTTAAGAGTTTACCACAACATTAAGTTTCTCTGCTGCTTTCACCTACATTTGCAACTGATTGTATCCAGATGTTATGTGGCAGCACAGTGGGACAACTAGGCAGAGTTGCTGCCTCATTGTTCCAGTGCTCCGGGTTCAATCCAGACATCGGCTGCTATCTGTGTGGAGTTTGTACGTCCCACAATCCCAATAGACAATAAATGAGTGGTAGAATTTGGTATACGGGTAATAGGTATGTGGGAAGAATAAAACATGGGATTTGTTTAGGATTAGTGCAAGTGGATGCTGTATAGTTGCTGCAAACGTGGTGGGCTGCAGGGCCTGTTTCCATGCCTTGTGCCTCCATAACTTGCAACTCTGCACAAAGCTCTAGAGTTGCCTGTGAGTGGGCGTCTGATCTTGGTTTCAGCCACCATGCAAAAGGTCTGTGAACCTATAAAAGTGCAGCGACCTCGACCAGGTTTGTTTGAGGTCGTGGCAAGAATGGTGAACGGATTAGTGCAACTTCTCACCGGGTACTGTACTATCAAAATATCCAACGGCTACATGCTGCGTGCCTGTGGAAATACGCTTAAATTGCAATGAGAAGGAGGCCAGGAAGAAAAAGGCAGAAACAATTCATCAGGGAAGTGGAAACAATGTAGTCCTATCCAGTGCAATAATACCTCAGGAATGGCAGTAATGCTGAACACGAATGTGACACGTAGAATAGAAAATAGAGTACTAGGTATCCCTGAAACCTGAAGAACGTTTAATGTCTAGAGACAGTCATTGTCAGTAAATAGTTTTGACATTTCAGGTGGATGACATATCATCATAGAGTCGTGGTGTCTTACAGCGTGGAAACAGGCCCTTCGGCTCAACTTGCCCACACCGGCCAACATGCCCCATCTACACTAGTCCCACATGCTTGTGTTTGGCCCATATCCCACTAATCCTGCCCTATCCATGCACCTGTTTAAATGTTTCTTAAACATTGTGATTGTACCTGCCTCAACTACCTCCTCTGGCAGCGCGTTCCATACACTCACCACTCTTTGTGAAATAGTTACCCCTCAGATTCCTATTAAATCTTTCACCCCTCACCTTAAACCTATGTCGTCTGGTTCTCGATCCACACTATTCTGGGCAGGGACTGTGTGCGTCTACCCGATTTATTCCTCTCATGATTTTGTACACCTCTATAATATCATCACTCAACCACCTGCGCTCCAAAGAATAAAGTCCTAGCCTACTCAACCTCTAGCTTAGGCTCAGAAGCTAAGTGTTTGTTTCTCTCTTCACGGGCACTGCCTGAACTTGAGTCTCTTTCGCTCAGGAGGAAAAATTATTATTTTCAAATCCAGGAGCCCCAAAAATCCGGAGGATTCTGCAAGTCAGTCACAGAAGGTTACAACAACAGCTCTCTTGACCAACCTGCAGAATTCTATAGTTAGAACCTGAACTGTTACTCAGAGACTGATCAGCAGATAATCTACAGGTACGGGGTGTCGACTGCCTTTTCCACTCAGAAGATTGTAACCACAGCTGCTCGCTTAGGTTTTGTGCGAGAGGAGAGTGTCTATATTGATGGGGGAGGGGACAGAGTCATCGTAGACTGGTTGAGAGGAGTCACCATTGACTGAGGTGGGAAGAGAGTCAGCTTTAACTGGGAGAGAGTCTGCATTGACTGGGGGAAGAGGAGAGACTCAACATTGACAGTGGAGAGTCTGCATTGACGGGGAGAGAGTCTGCATTGACTAGTGGAGAGTCTGCATTGACTAGTGGAGAGTCAGCATTGACTAGTGGAGAGTCAGCATTGACTAGTGGAGAGTCTGCATTGACTAGAGAGAGTCAGCATTGACTTGTGGAGAGTCTGTATTGACTAGTGGAGAGTCTGCATTGACTAGTGGAGAGTCTGTATTGACTAGTGGAGAGTCTGTATTGACTAGTGGAGAGTCTGCATTGACTAGTGGAGAGTCTGCATTGACTAGTGGAGAGTCAGCATTGACTAGTGGAGAGTCAGCATTGACTAGTGGAGAGTCAGCATTGACTAGTGGAGAGTCAGCATTGACTAGAGAGAGTCAGCATTGACTAGTGGAGAGTCTGCATTGACTAGAGAGAGTCAGCATTGACTAGTGGAGAGTCTGCATTGACTAGTGGAGAGTCTGTATTGACTAGTGGAGAGTCTGCATTGACTAGTGGAGAGTCAGCATTGACTAGAGAGAGTCAGCATTGACTAGTGGAGAGTCTGTATTGACTAGTGGAGGGTCTGTATTGACTAGAGAGAGTCAGCATTGACTAGTGGAGAGTCAGCATTGACTAGTGGAGAGTCAGCATTGACTAGAGAGGCAGCATTGACTAGTGGAGAGTCTTCATTGACTAGTGGAGAGTCTGCATTGACTAGAGAGAGTCAGCATTGGTTAGTGGAGAGTCTGCATTGACTAGAGTGAGTCAGCATTGACTAGTGGAGAGTCTGCATTGACTAGTGGAGAGTCAGCATTGACTAGTGGAGAGTCTGCATTGACTAGTGGAGAGTCTGTATTGACTAGTGGAGAGTCAGCATTGACTAGAGAGAGTCAGCATTGACTAGTGGAGAGTCTGTATTGACTAGTGGAGAGTCTGCATTGACTAGTGGAGAATCAGCATTGATTAGTGGAGAGTCAGCATTGACTAGAGAGAGTCAGCATTGACTAGTGGAGAGTCTGTATTGACTAGTGGAGGGTCTGTATTGACTAGAGAGAGTCAGCATTGACTAGTGGAGAGTCTGCATTGACTAGAGAGAGTCAGCATTGACTAGTGGAGAGTCTGTATTGACTAGTGGAGAGTCTGTATTGACTAGTGGAGGGTCTGTATTGACTAGAGAGAGTCAGCATTGACTAGTGGAGAGTCTGCATTGACTAGAGAGAGCATTGACTAGTGGAGAGTCTGCATTGACTAGTGGAGAGTCTGCATTGACTAGAGAGAGTCAGCATTGACTAGTGGATAGTCTGCATTGACTAGAGAGAGCATTGACTAGTGGAGAGTCTGTATTGACTAGTGGAGAGTCTGTATTGACTAGTGGAGAGTCTGCATTGACTAGTGGAGAGTCTGCATTGACTAGTGGAGAGTCTGTATTGACTAGTGGAGAGTCTGCATTGACTAGCGAGAGTCAGCATTGACTAGTGGAGAGTCTGCATTGACTAGTGGAGAGTCTGCATTGACTAGTGGAGAGTCTGTATTGACGGGAAGAGAGTCGGCATTGACTAGAGAGAGTCGGCATTGATGGGGAGAGCCACTACCAGCTCACGCTGCCCTCGGGACGGCTGCTATGGACAGGAGACGGTTGCCCACCTCTTTGCAGAGTGTGGATTTGCAAAGCGAGTCTAGAGAGGTTTGCAAGGGTCCCTGTCACGATTTATTCTGAACAGCTCTGTCACGGAGGACTCTGTGATTTACGGACTGTTCCCAGGGACACATTCAGAGACTGACATTGAGTGCTGCTGGAAGGTCATCAACTCGGTGAAAGACGCTCTTTGGTCTGCCCGAGCTTTGTTGACCACCCAGTAGAGTCCGTCGGGGAATGTTGCCGACTGCCCCGCTGCAGACTGCAGGAGTACGTGTTGAGGGACGCACTGAAGCTCGGTGCAGCCAACGCCAAGGCTCGGTGGGGGTTGGACCATAGTATAGGGTCCTTCTACTGCTGGACATGGGGGGCAGGGTGTGGTGGAGACGCCCTTGAAAAATAAGGGAAGGGATTCCACGCCAGAGGGCCACATGAGTGGCAAGGGTGGGGGATAAATTTGTGTAATTTGTGTAAACAGTATTGAATGTAGGTATAGCCTCCGAGAATGTCGGATGGAGTTTTTGTAAGGATCGTGTATTGTATATATTTATTTCTCGAATAAAGTATATTTTGAAATGTTTTTAAAAGTGAGTCAGCATTGACGGGGAGAGTCAGCAATGACGGGGGAGGCAATAATGTCAGTAAACATGACCAATATTGCAATGAGGTTAACATGTTTGACAGTATGAATGACAGTATGGATTACATTATAACAGAGCACCGGGCAGATTTATGTCCACATTTAGGATTTGCTGTTAAACCAGCTTTTCTATGCTATCATAACTGAACCTCTGTTTATGTTTTAAACACTTTGAAATAGCCTCTCATGTAAACTATTGAAAGTGTATTTGCTTTTGCCACATCACCATGACACTGGCCTTGGGTAGACACTCTTGGGATTAGATATATAACATAAAAACATATTCTCACCACAATAAATTATGTAGTCTCACTGATTTGTAATTGGGTCCTTGCAGTTAAATAATTGGTTGAGTTTCCAACAGACAAAAAAAATGGGCACAAGGAACTGCGGAGGCTGGAGTCTTGTGCAATATAGAAACAGAAAATAGGTGCAGGAGGAAGCCATTCGGCCCTTCGAGCCAGCACCGCCATTCATTGTGATCATGGCTGATCGTCCGCTATCAATAACCCATGCTTGCCTTCTCCCCATATCTCTTGACTCCACTAGCCCCTAGAGCTCTATCCAACTCTCTCTTAAATCCATCCAGTGATTTGGCCTCCACTGCCCTCTGTGGCAGGGAATTCCATAAATTCACAACTCTCTGGGTATTTTTTTTTTCTCAGCTCAGTCTTAAATGACCTCCCCCTTATTCTGTGGCCCCTGGTTCTGGACTCACACAACATTGGGAACATTTTTCCTGTATCTAGCTTGTCCAGTCCTTTTATAATTTTATATGTTTCTGTAAGATCTCCCCTCATCCTTCTAATACAAAGTACAAAGTGCAAATAATACAAAGTGCTGTAATAACTCAGTGGGTGAGAAAACATCTCTGGAGAACATGGATAGGCAATGTTCTGGGTCAGGACCTTTGTTCAGAATAATTGTAGTGGGGGAGAAAGCTGGAAGAGAAATAGCGATGGACAAAGGCAGTTAAGTGATAGGTGGATATACAGTAGGTGAGGGGAGTTTTCGGATGGCAGACAGCTGGATAAAGGCCAGAGATGAAAACACAAAAAGTGTGCGATAAGGATAGAAGGGCGGGGTAGAGTTGCTACGGGTGCTGTCTGTACGGAGTTTGTACGTTCTCCCCGTGACCCATGTGGGTTTTCTCCGAGTTCTTCGGTTGCCTCCCACACTCCAAAAACGTACAGGTATGCAGGTAAATTGGCTTGGTAAATGTAAATTTGTCCCTAGTGTACGTAGGATAGTGTTACTATGCGGGGTTCGCAGGTCGGTGCGGACCCGGTGGGCCAAAGGGCCTGTTTCCGCGCTGCATCTCAAAATTCAACTAAACTAAACAGCAGAATGGGAGGGAGTGTTCACAGGTTAGTTATCTAAAGTTAGAGAATTCAATGTTCATAACGTTGGGTTGTAAACGACCCAAGTGAAACATGAGATGTTTTTTCTCCAGTTTGCGTGTGGCCTTATTCTGGCAATGGAGGAGGCCCGGGACAAAAAAATCTGTGTGGAAATGGGAAAGGGACTTAAAATAGGCAGCAACTGGGAGATCCAGCAGGCCTTTCCTTTTTTGCTAAGTATATTTGGCATTGTCATTCTCATTGTTGCTACTATAATCTTGATACAAATTACCTATGAACATAAAACAAACTGTTGGAGGAACTGATCAGTGTGAAGGTGGGACCCGACCCGAAATGTCGCTTGTCCATTTCTCTCCACGGATGTTGCCTGACCCACTGAGTTCCTCTTGCACTTTGTTTCTCGCTTGAGATTCCAGCAAATGCAGTTTCCTGTGTCAACTAGTGATCTGTGTTTTATTTACTGATAGATAAAGAGTGAAGTGCTGGATTTAACCCTCTCTGGTTGACTATATTGTTATTTTTGTCATTCCTGTGCTCAAGCTGTGTGAAGAAAAAGTGTTTTTTGACAGGAAACCTCAGGCCAGTCAGTACAGCTGCTGCTGGCCGCAAAGGGAAGAGATAACTCGACACAGGCAGTACCCGAGGTCGGGATCGAACCTGGGTCTCTGGCGCTATGAGGCTGCAGCTCTATCGGCTGCTCAACTGTGCTGCCCCACTGTGAAGGAAAAACAGGTGGGAAAGGAAAGGTGGTAGAATAGTTCTGTTAATAAGAAACAAAATAAGTACAGTTGTCAGAAACAATCCGGTTCAAAGATGTGGAGTCCATTAAAAGGTGGAAATAAAAGTAGCAATAGAAAGATGGAAAAACATCACAGTAGCTCAACCTTCCAAACCCAGTTGATCCAGGTGTCTGATGCCACCTCTCATAGTTAACTGTTCACCACAGCATTTGGCTTTATTCACTCCTTCCATGGTTTCATCCTAGGACATAAGGACTATCCACTACAGACACAAAATGCGGCAGCAATCTCTGGAGAGAAGGAATGGGTGACGTTTCGGGTCGAGACCCTTCTTCAGACTGACGGCAGGGGAGCGGGAGATACATAGATAAGGACGTGTGAAGTGTGATAAGGTCACACTTCCTTATCTAAGTATCCCTTGGAAGGTACATGTGCAGGTCAAAAAGGATCAAGTGCTGCATCTTATGAAGGAGGCTGCATCTGGCCATTCACTTGGGGACAATTTAATAACCCCGAGATTCTCAATGAGCTGACACTTCCCCGTTTCCCCACAGCACTTCTTCAAGAAATATGGGTTTGTTGTTGCAAAGCCAAAGATGAGTATGCAGCACACATGGCTGGAGGCAAGACTTCAGTCAATGCAAGAATCATTATTAGACCCCAACCGCCGAATGAGTGGCCAATAGTGAACATTTCTCTTGAGAGTGCAATTGGTTTATTATTGTCGTTTGTACCAATACACAGTGAAAAGCCTTGCGTACTTTCCAGACAAATCATACCATAAATGAGTACGATGAGCAAAGCAAAAAGACAATGGAAACAGCGTGCAGAACATTGCATTACAGGTCCTGAGAAAATCAGAGAACAAAAGTACAAGGGCCTCAACATGATGGGTTGGGAGATCGAGAATACGTCCCTAGTTTACGAGAGTTCTGATCAAGAGTCTGATACCAGTTGACTCTGAGTCTGAGATACCAGAGTCTGATACCAGTTGAAGAGACTGACTTTGGTGCCTTCCCTCACAGTGGGAAACTTTTGATTCTGCTGTGTGGGGATGTTTTATGTTTAAATCTATCGTGTGTTGTGTTCTTTATTTTAGTGTATGGCTGTATGGTGATCACATTTCACTGTGCCATCTGACGCATGTGACAAATAAATGTATCTTGTATCTTGTAAATTGTATCTTGAGAAGTGGTTGTTCTTGAATCTGATGGTATGTGCTTTGAAGCTTTTGAATTTTATCCTGTGAGACAGGGGAGACGTGGAGAATGACTAATGTGTGAGTTGTCCTTGATTATGTTGGTTGCTTTCCTGAGAAGCGTTGTGTAGATGGAGTTATTGGTGGTGGGGGGGGGGGGGGGGGGGGGGGGGGGGGGGGGGAGGCTAATTTGTGCGTTGGATTGGGCTGCGGTTGGGCACCAATTGCACAACTCTCTGCAATTTCTTGTGGTCTTGGGCAGAACAGTTGCCAAACCGAGTTATGATGAATCCATATAGGATGCTTTCTATGATGCCCACCAAAGTGTGTCAAGATGGAATAAAAATGGAGAAACTCACTTTGACCTGAAATGTTAACTGTTTCCAGGGTCGGATTTAGATGAAGAGAGGCCCTAAGCTATTTCACTTGTGAGGCCCCCCCCCCCCCAATCCCAATCCCCCACCCCCATGACTAGAGGACCATGACTACCCAACAGTGACAGTGTGACACTTTTAGATCCTACAGTATGTTGTCATTAAACAGTTGGTTTTAAAAGACATATTGGATCACCGTGGAGCGAGCGATGCCTTACCGGGGATCGCCGTTTGAAGCACTGGAGTGTTGGGCCTGCTGCTTCAACATCATGGAGCTGTGGTTTGCGGAGCTCCCAGCCTCGGGCCGCTCTGATTTCAACATCGTGGAGCCCTGGGATCCCTTTGCCGAGAGCCACCAGCGTGAATCTCCACCCAGCTCAAGCCTGTGTACTTCGGGCCCCGCGAGTAAGGGGGCCCCGCGCCAAATCTATTCTCGGCTCGGGTAGATGTACCCCGGGTGGAGGGGGGAGAGAGGGACGGAGAGAGAGTAGAGGGGTGGAGGGGGAAGAAAGGGGTAGACGGGGAGGGGGGTGTGAGGGGGAATGGAGAAGGGGGAGAGGGGGGAGGTGGGTCGTTTCCTCACAGTCCCAGGGCAAGAGGAGGGGGACCAGTGGAGATGGGAGAAGGGGTCATCACTGGATGGTGAGGACTCCTTCCCATTGAAAAAGGCATGGAATTGGAGGCGAGGGAAGAAAAGCTCTTTGTTGTGGCGGACACGGGACTCGTTGGGAGGGGGGGCGGAAAGGAACAAAGGTGGGGCCTCTGTTGAGACCATCCTTCTGCCCTGACAATGTCAGAGAATGAAGTGTTTCCATGCAATTATAATTGGCATGACATAAAATTATGGTAGTTCTCTTTGGGCAGCGAAGGTTGATTTGATTATGGTCTAGAAAACTATGAGACGACATAAACAGGACCTATTCCCTTAGCACAGGAAGGCACAGGCTTCAGTTAATTGTTCGAAGATTACGGGGAGCTGAGAAAAATGATTTCACAGAAGTGATGGGGTCTGGGACTCATTGCCTGAAAGGGTGGTGGGGGCAGTGAACCTCGCCGCTAATTAAAAGTAACTGGATGAGCATCCAAAGAAGCAAAACCTGCTGGACTTCGGAGGAAGAGGCAAGAAATGGGATTGACAAAAGTTGATGTGGTGATGGAGCATGGACCAAATGGTATTGCTCTTTACTGTACATTTCTTTGGTTTTATATTCCGACCAGTGAAACATTCCCGCAGTTAAACAGGTCCAATGGGTAAATAACAACAGTTTGTTGTCCACGCGAAGAATAGGAGGACAGACAATGGAAGGTTCGAGAACCAGTGCACAGTAAATGAACCCTTTGTGGACAGAGTGATTAAAAGAATTACACTTCAGAAAATCTAAAAGTTGTTATATCAACAAACTAATTCTGGAAACTAGGCTTCTAAATGTAATGTAGTAACCCTTATTCTTTCTAAAATCAAACAAAAAAAACAGTTTACTTAATGGAAAGCCCACTTGTTTTCGGAACAATCTTTAAAGCAACAGGTCAGTAACTGATATGTCAGTAGTTTCCAGGCTCACCACAGCACGAGTAAACATGCACATCTTTACGTAATGCAGGCCTTCAAAGATTTCAACCAATCTTTGTTGAACGCAGGGGTGCAGTGGGTGTAGCCATGTGGACATAAATATGGGGGGCAGATGGCTCTTTAGTTTGGTTAAACAAAATGAATTCCATAACAAGGAAGTCAAAAGAGACAGCAGATGCTGTAATCTTGAGCTGAAGCCCGCTGAGTTCCTCCAGCAGTTTGATTTTATTTTGCTCTCATGGCAAGGAATACCAGCCTCCAGTAAAAAAAAAAAATTGGATAGCTTCCCTACATTTATAAAAAACTGCAGTTTTATTTTCGATTTGAAAGACTTGATGACTTGTTGAGTCAACTGAACATTTCTGATCTTTCAATCTTGATGTTTGGCCAAGTTTCGTCAATGTTCAGGCAGCCACCAAGTGGCACACCACGTGCAAAATCACTTCACAACAGAGATTTCCATTCGACCAGTGCCTTTTATGTCCTTTCAAGACATCCCGAAGCAGTCCGAGGCCACAAAGCGCAGCCACCATCATGATGTACGAGTACAAGAGTCAACATATGTAGCAAGCTCCCACAACAGGCAACGTGACAGAGGCCAGATAACCTGACCTGACAGTGATGTGTATGAAGGAATTGCAGATGCTGCTTTAAACCAAAGATAGACACAAAATGCTGGAGTCTTCCTTGTGTGAATGAAACATAAACCAACGGAATAGTTAGATCTCGAGCCGGGTGTTGAGCAGCCAGGTTGTTGTCTCTGTGTCGATGTCTGCCGGGCCCTGAGCTCCATTTGCTGGGTGGCAGAGCGGGCACCCAGAGATGACGTGGTTGGCTGTGTGTGGTTCTGCTCCGCATCCACAGGCTGGGTTCTGGCGGAGTCCCCATCTCCACATGCTGGCATTGAAATGCAAAACTCCAGTACGAAGTCTATTGAGCTACACCCATGCTCCTCTGGGGAGGTCAGACCCTGGACAGCTTTTATCTGTTGAAGAGATGTAGCTGTGGAATGGAGATGAGGTTGCCTTCCACTCCTGTGACCACTTGGTGGCTATCCAGTGTGCTTTTGTCTCAGTTGGCCAGATGGATGCTAGGAGTTGTTTTCCATGTGGAGCAAAGGGGTGACGGGACTCCAGTCGGGGTGGCCTCTGCTCTCTGCTGGTAGCCTGATGGAGGAGGTGATCTGGGTCCATGGCACGACGAGATAGTGCCAGAGATGCTGCTTGCCTTCGGATCCCTGCAGGCGGAATGTCTGCAAGTATAGGGAGCTGCTCGACTGGAGTAAGTTGAAGGCACCCAGCAATGGTTCATAAGGTGCTGTTCAGGCTCGTGTCTACAAGGCTAGTATGTCTACTTCTACTCCATACGGGTGCGCAGTACTCAGCTGGGGCACACACGAGAGAGAGCTAAGGCAGAGGTGCGAAGAGTTGATGGACTGGCTCCCCAACCTGATCCTGCCAGGCGTCAGATGGGGCCGCTACATTCCATGACCTTGTCAGGTGTTGAAGGAATGTAAGTGACCTGTCCAGCTTTATGCCGAGATAAGTGGGTGTAGAGAGAGTACAGAGGAGATTTACTAGAATGTTGCCTGGGTTCCAGCAACTATGTTACAGAGAAAGGTTGAACAAGTTAGGTCTTTATTCTTTGGAGCGCAGAAGGTTAAGGGGGGACTTGATTGAGGTCTTTAAAATGATGAAAGGGATAGACAGAGTTGACGTGGATAAGCTTTTCCCATTGAGGGTAGGGAAGATTCAAACAAGAGGGCATGACATGAGAATTAAGGGACAGAAGTTTAGGGGTAACGTGAGGGGGAACTTCTTTACTCAGAGGGTGGTGGCTGTGTCAAATGAGCTTCCAGCAGAAGTGGTGGAGGCGGGATCGATTTTAACATTTAAAAGTAAAGTGGATAGGTATATGGACGGGAAGGGAATGGAGGGGTATGGTCTGAGTGCAGGTAGATGGGACTAGGGGAAAACAAATGGTCGGCACGGACTGGAAGGGCCGAGAGGGCTGTTTCCGTGCTGTAATGGTTATATGGTTATATGGTTTGTTGGAAGTCCAAGTGCCTGTTGTTAATGAAGACAGCTAGCTCTCGCTTAGCTTCCTTGTTGTTTAGATGGAATGCTTTTGACACTGTTTTGCCTTCGCTCAGCTTTAGCCGCCACTGTCGCAGGTATGCTGGAGTAACTCAGCAGGACAGGCAGCATCACCGGAGAACTTGGATAGGTGACGTTTTGGGTCATTCTTCAGGCTGATGCCAGGGGGGAGGGAGATCGATTGATAAGGAAGTGTAAAGGTGTGAAAACAGGGCAAAGGGAATGGAGATCAAGGAAAATATAGAATAGATCCATGTCGGCTGAGAGAAGGTAACCACAAACTGAGATAAAATGTAGTCGAAGACAGTAAGATTAGTCGGAGAACTGGGAGGGGGGTGGGATGGAGAGAGGGGGAAAGCAAGGTTTTTGCAGTGATGGTCACTCAGGGATAAATATTGTCAGACACCTGAGGTAAAGGGCCTGTCCCACCAGCATGCGGCTCCATGCGGTGAGCGCGACCTAACGTGGTCGCTTGAGCCGTCCGGCCACGTGGGGCCGTTCCCATTTCGATCGCCGGAGCCATATGGAGTTGTGCGGAGCTGGTCCCGACATCGCGCGGGGCTCCGAAAAACTGACAGTGTTCAAATATTCCGCGCGGCAACGGCCTATCGGCCCGCAGCCGCCGCGACGCATTGTGCACCGCCTCGACGTCGTGCCTCCGTGACCCTCTCTATATGTGCCTCCGTGACCCTCTAAACGTGCCTCCGTGACCCTCTCTATAAGTGCCTCCATGACCATCTCTCTGTGCCTCCGTGACCCTCTCTCTGTGCCTCCGTGACCCTCTCTCTGTGCCTCCCTGACCCTCTCTCTGTGCCTCCCTGACCCTCTCTCTGTGCCTCCATGTCCCTCTCCCTGTGCCTCCGTGTCCCTCTCTCTGTGCCTCCGTGACCCTCTCTGTGTGCCTCCGTGACCCTCTCTCTGTGCCTCCCTGACCCTCTCTCTGTGCCTCCCTGACCCTCTCTCTGTGCCTCCATGTCCCTCTCCCTGTGCCTCCGTGACCCTCTCTCTGTGCCTCCATGACCCTCTCTGTGTGCCTCCATGTCCCTCTCTCTGTGCCTCCGTGACCCTCTCTGTGTGCCTCCGTGACCCTCTCTGTGTGCCTCCATGTCCCTCTCTCTGTGCCTCCGTGACCCTCTCTGTGCAGGTTTGGTCGCCCTCACCGCATGCAGGCGCATGCTGGTGGGACCGGCCCTGTACGGGGATCACCCGACCTCCGCGCGGCCCCCGCTTCCAGTTTGGTTGCGCTCACCGCATGGAGTCGCATGCTGGTGGGACAGGCCCTTAACTCCCTTGCTCACCTGGGAAAGGAGATGGAGCCTCAGTTTAATTTCTTATGCACAGAATGCACACTAACGCTAAGCACTTTACCTTAAACTCACTTTAATGTCAGTCCATCTTTGTGGAGTGGGGCGTGAAACTGAAATCTGTCATTACAGAGGTGAGAAGGCTATCAAATTAATAATTGACATAAGAGGCAAAGATTTTGGTGAACATTAGGCATCAGTATATTCTTCAGATGTTGCAAGAAAATTGTGCCGTGCTAAGGTGTAAAACAGATCCTATGGGTGCTTATCTACTGATAAGCATTTACTTCTGATATACAAAGGGCAATACTGAGCTCTGGAAGGCAGAAACTGCAGATGTATAAATCTAAAAATAAGTATGGTAAATGCTGGAACTGTTGAACAGTACCCTATTCTGTATGGTTCCAGTCAGCACGTCACTCTGAACCCAATGCTGCTCTTCGACTGAGAACGGTAATCTTCAGTAGTGCGGTCAAGGGAGACATGAAGTTCTGACAGTGATAAACAGATACAGCGCATAAATCAGCCCTTCCATCTGCTGACTCCGAGCTGACCGTCAACCACCCATTTAGTCGCACTTTGGAGTGTTGACAACAAACTCCTATGAGACGTTATCACAGTGTCACTTACCGCAGTCCCAGGGTTTCTTCAGGAATTCATTATAACATTATACTGGGTTTGATCACATATCATAGACAGTAGCCAGTCATCTGATACACCTTTGGAATTGTGTGCATGATCTTAATATCTATATAAGATATAATAATCTTAATGACTCGTTAAGATGGCAAATATCAGAAGGACAGTCCATATCAGTCCATGGGATGTGGAGATTTTGTCCAATTGTGGAGATTGACGTGACAAATGGTCTGTTTTCACAGAATTGGCCGCAGTTTCAAATGAGACATGAAGCCTCTGGTATATTTATGAATCAAGTGATCATTTATCAGAATCAGCTGCTGAGGAATGCCATTGAATCAAGAGGATCGAGTGCCTCCCTGCTCCAATGATCCAGGTTCGATCCATATCTCGGGAGTTTGGAGTGTGTTTTTATGTTCTCAATGATACTTTAATTCAATTATACTTTATTGTCACATGTACCTAGGTACAGTGAAATGCTTTGTTTTCAAGTTCAAGTCCATGTTCAAGTTCACATGTATTGTCACATGCACCAATTAAGCTACAGTGATATATGAGTTACCATGCAGCCATACAAGTAGAGAGAACACAATACACAATAGAATTGAACATAAACATCCATCACAGTGGAATCAGCAACTCTTCACTGTGATGGAAGGCAATAAAGTTCAGTCATCTTCCTCCTTTGTTCACCCGTGGTCGGGGCTTTGAACCGTCCGCAGTCGCCGCCACAGATGTTCAGGCTCCTTCATCGAGATGATCGAAACTCCGATGTCGGGACGGATCAGAATACACTTGGAGTTCCCGAATCGGCCGCTTCTTACCGCAGACCGCGGCTTCACGATGTTAGAGTCGACAGGCCCCGCGGTCGGAGCTCCAACACTGGCCATCCTCGGCAAAGGGTCGCAGCTCCGCGATGGTAAGTCCGCGCGGCGCCTGCTGCTTGAAGCTCTGGGCCGGTCTCCGGTCTGGGGAGGCCGCACCAATCCCGGTTGTTCGGCCGCGAGGGAGGCGAAGAAGCGACATGGAAAAAAGTTGCAACTCTGTCGAGGGACGTGACTGGAAACGGTTTCCCCCTATTCCCCACCCCCCCCCCCCCCCAAAACATACCGTGAAACATGAAAACATGCATTTAGACACACTAAAAATAACAACAAAGTTGAAAAAACACACAAGCTGCTGGCAAGGCCGCCACTTGCGGCGCCACCCGGTGGAAATTTGCATACAACCCGGTAAAATCATACAGCAGACCTCACCTAGGCAGTGTACAAGTGCACAAGTTCTCCCCTTAACTGCATGGGTTGTCGCTGAATGATGTGCAGATTGGAAGGATAATTAGCCGGTGTAAATTGCCTCTAGTATGGGATGAGTTGTTGATTCAGGAGCAAGCATTTGGGAATGTGGTGAGAATAAAATGAGATTAATGTAAATGGGTGCTTGGCATGGACTCATTCAGCAGAAGGGCCTCGAATTGATTTACGAGGATGTTACCAGGACTAGAAGGTCTGAGTTTTCGGCAGAGGTTGAGTAGGCTGTGATTCCTTGTAGCGCAGGAGGATGAGAGGTGATCTTATAGAGGTGTATCAGATCATGAGAGGAATAGATCGGGTAGATGCAGAGTCTCTTGCCCAGAGTAGGTGAATCGAGGTCCAGAGGACATAGGTTTAAGGTGAAGCGGAAAAGATTTAATAGGAATCTGTGGGGTAACTTTTTCACGCAAAGGGTGGTGGATGTGTTGAACAAGCTGCCAGAGGAGGTGGTTGAGGCAGGGACTATCCCAATATTTAAGGAGCAGTTAGACAGGTACATGGATAGGACAGGTTTGGAGGGATATGGACCAAATGCTGGCAGGTGGGACGAGTGTAGCTGAAACATGTTGGCAGGTCCCAGTGTGGTCAAGTTGGGCCGAAGGGCCTGTTTCCACACTGTTTTACTCAATGACTCTAATCAAGGCCTCGTCTTGTGTGGCTCCATAAGATTACTAAACACCTTCAGATTCCATTGTGTAGTCTTACTGCTCTGTTCTACTCTGAAACACAGAAACATTCACTACTTCGTTTGACTTTAATTGTTTTCATATGGATGATTTGATGAGAACGTTAGGTTTGTAAATGGGAGGATGAGCTTGGCTTAAAGACATTGAGCCTCTGAGAATAATTCAAGATTAGTGAGAATGACTCTTGAAAAGTGAAGGCAATGAGGAGTAACAGTCATGACTTTGCAATGCTTCAGGCTGATGGCAACTGAACATTCAGTTGGAGGTGGACAAAAATGCTGGAGAAACTCAGCAGGTGAGGCAGCATCTATAGAGCAAAGGAATAGGTGACCTTCCGGGTTGAGACCCTTCTTCAGAGTGATGTTGGATAATTGTTTTTGAGTTTGCCCTTGTTTCAATGTCTGGCTGTAAATGAAAACAAACCTTCGGCTTCAAATTCCATTGATGCGAACAAATGTGTGTGTCCATTTTAAGCAAAGTAACTTCCTGGAAATCATTATCAGATACGGTATTGCTATCTTGTAAAGGTTACTGCAATTGTGGTTTAACTGACCGTGCAGGTAGTTTGCAACTAGTTTATTGGAGATGGTTATTGCATTGTACTTCTATGGTGTGAATATTCCTGTGATTCTATTTAAAAGCCCGCACCTGAATGTTGTCTGTCTTTTGCTTTGTGCTGGCAAATACTACGTTAGACAATGAGGCATTATGCATGGAAAGTACTTTGCACAATATTCAGCAGACATCCTCATGCCTAAATTGAGGTTTAAAGTTGTGAGTAATAATCCTGGCAATACGGTATTGGATGGCGTAGAGAGTCAGAAGCTTTTTTCCCAGCGGGGCAATGTCAGAGACACAGCTTTAAGGTGAGAGGGGCAAAGTTTAATGAAAATGTGCAGGGCATATTTATTTACACAGAGTGTGATGAGTGCTTGGAACGCATTGCTAAAGGTGGTGTTTAAGAGGCTTTTAGATAGACCCATGCATGTGTATAGGTATAGATCATGCGATAGGATTAGTTTATCTTGACACCCTGTTCGGCACACACATTGTGGGCCGACAGGCTTGTTTCTGTGTGATACAGTGGCACCATTTATATGGCCCTGTCATGCATATGGGTTTGGGATAAACGTCCAGTCTAAGTACGTTTTGCTTGTAACAAAGTATTTGAAGTGCAATAAGACCTCGGTGTTCAGCGTGAGCAGTGTACAGAGGACGGTGTGAGTGTGTGACGATGAAGGCAGGTTGATTTTGATTGTCTCTTTCAATAACAATATTTTCAAGGCTTCAACATTAGTAAAAACAAGTTCTTCTCTGAGTCGTCAGTGACTTATTTTGAGTGTTTAGTTTAGTTTTGAGATACAGCATGGAAACAGGCTCTTCGGCCTACCGAGTCCAAACTGACCATCCATCACCCGTTCACACTAGTTCTATATTATCCCTCCTCCTTACCCACTCCCTATGCATTGGGGGAAATTTAAAATGGCCAATGGAACCCGCACAGGATGTTGGAGGAAACCGGAGCAACTGGAGGAAAGCCATGGGATCGGAGGGAGAACATGCAAACTCCACACAGACAGCACCTGCGGTCAGGATCGAACGGGTCCCTGGTGCTGTGAGGCAGCAACTCAACCTGTGCACCACTGATTAATTTTGAGAGTTGCTTCTTGATGCAGCTTTGAATTACAGATATCATTTGGATGAGTTTGATGGTAGAAAAACAGTGCAAGCAAACAGGAAAATCTCATCTAAAAATGAAGACATTATATTATCAGCTGGCACTAAGACACCTGGGAACAAGCTGGGGATTAGCAAAGCTGATATGGATGCGCAGATCTGAGGCTGATCAATCATTGTGGTCTTATATTGTATGCAACGCAGCAGAATAGGGTCGTCTGGGACAAATCGTGGCATAGACAATGGTCAGACCAAGGAAAAGGGCAGGTCGCGTTTCTGGGGCCTGAATGCCTCCTTGTTCAGGAAGTACCTTGCGAGATGGTGATCAAAGATCCTGTTGCAAGCAAGATACAAAAAGACGTAGTACGGTCATGGGCAGATTCATGGGTAATTTTCGGCCCCATTTCCGTAACCGGCTTCCGTCTCCGCACCAAAGATCCCATAGGATACTAGTGCGGAGACGGAAGCCGGTTACGGAAACATCCTGGTAAAAATAAAAGTTATTTGGGAAAAATCTTCTCCTCATTTTCAGAATTATAATTTATTAACACAAACTTGTTCCCCCGCAACGTTGATTACACTGCGAGTCGGGTCGGGTCGGGTTACTGAAATGGATGAAAAAAAGGGCCCACGTTCTGCTCCGTCGGGTACAACACGTCAGCCCATTGCATTCAGCAGGAGTGGTTTATCTTGCCTGCTATAGGATCTGTGATGGTGATAGCATTAAAGAGGAAGTAAAGGTGTTTTATAAAAAGACAAAGACAAATAAAGCTATCATTGATAATATGCATGATTTCACCACACATAACACTTTGCAGATAATGAGCTTGGATCGTCAAATGAAAAAGCTAATCAGATAAGCTCAACATTCTGACTAACACAATAAAGCTTTATGCCATAATGGTTTAAAATTTTAAATGTGTTTTCGAACAAGGCTCATCATTAGTCAAAGCAAAATACGGTACAATACCACTGATTGGCTATGTTTCTCTATGTTACCCTCAGCTCAAGACAGGATATAAACAATCACTTCCAGTCAGTGACAAATCATTTAATAAGCAGTAGAGAAATGTTGCTGCTGTTGAGTGAGGCACAAGTGTCAGCTACAGCTGGGCTATCATGCAAACCACAGAAAGATAATTAAAACAGAGTGAGACATTGATACAAAACCCTTTCTAAATATCTAAACGTGAGAGATACTGTAGATCCTCACTGAAGTTGCAACGCAGTCACATGCATTCATCCAGTGATAACCTGACCTACAGCAGATCATCCAAATTTTGTTCCTCTCCAACCACGAATATATGTGAAATCCACTTTTTGGAATAGGAAATGTGAATGTGAAATCCACTTTTTGGAATAGGTAACATTTAAATAAAGGCTGGAAATAGTGCCAATGCTGTGCAAAGACGGCATGGAAATTAGATGGTAATTGCTCTGTCAATCATGCTTGCTGAGCAAACTGCTGTACGTAGAATATAGAACAGTACAGCACAGGAACAGGCCCTTCTGCCCACAATGTCTGTGCCTAACATGATGCAATCTTGCTGTAAGTGACCAAAATTGAATTCAAGCACCTATTTTGTTTTGTAACTTTCTTCCACTCATTGCAGTTCTCCATAGAAAATACTCCTGTTGGAACAAGTTGTTAAAGTTTTGCAATCTTTAAAAAGTTATGATAACATTTACTTGTATATACAGTGCCCTCCATAATGTTTGGGACAAAGACCTATTATTTATTTATCATTTATTTCATCACAAATGGCCTCATTCTTCAGAGAACGGGGATTCCCCTCCCCCACTATTGATGAGGCTCGCACCAGGGTCTCCTCCATACCCCGCAACACTGCCCTCGCTCCCCATTCCCCCACTCGCAAACAGGGCAGAGTCCCCCTGGTCCTCACCTTTCACCCCACCAGCCGGCAAATACAACATATAGTCCTCGGCCAGTTTCGCCACCTCCAACGTGACCCCTCCACCCGCCACATCTTCCCATCTCCCCCCCTTTCTGCCTTCCGCAAAGACCGCTCCCTCCGCAACTCCCTTGTCCATTCTTCCCTCCCCTCCCACTCTACCCCTTCCCCGGGCACTTTCCCTTGCAACCGCAAGAAATGCAACACTTGTCCCTTCACCTCCCCCCTCCACTCCTTTCAGGGACCCAAGCAGTCCTTCCAGGTCCGACAGAGGTTCACCTGCACCTCCTCCAACCTCATCTACTGCATCCGCTGCTCCAGATGCCAGATGATCTATATCGGTGAGACCAAGCGGAGGCTTGGCGATCGCTTCGCCGAACACCTCCGCTCGGTCCGCAATAACCAACCCGACCTCCCGGTGGCTCAGCACTTCAACTCCCCCTCCCATTCCACATCCGACCTCTCGGTCCTGGGCCTCCTCCACGGCCAGAGTGAGCAACACCGCAAGCTGGAGGAACAGCACCTCATATTCCGCTTGGGGAGTCTGCATCCTTTGGGCTTGAATATTGAATTTTCTCAATTCTGTTAACCCTTGCTGTCTCCTCCCCTTCCCACCTCTCCCTCAGCCCTCGGGCCCTGGCATTCCCTCTATCTCTATCTCCCTCCCCCACCCCAGTCGCACCAGCTTCTCATTTTCACACCACAAACAGCTTACAATGGCTTGTTCCCTTTATCACCGATACTTTTTTGCATATCTTTCATTCATTGTTCCTTATCTCTCCACATCACCGTCTATATCTCTCGTTTCCCTGATCCCTGACCAGTCTGAAGAAGGGTCTCGACCCGAAACGTCGCCTATCTCCTTCGCTCCTTAGATGCTGCTGCACCCGCTGAGTTTCTCCAGCTTTTTGTGTACCCTATCATTTATTTATTTGCCTCCGTACTCCACAACACTCTTCAGGAATCAGGTGTGCATTTGTCAATCACCACTGTCCACAGAAGACTTTATAAACAGAATTACAGAGGCTCCACTGCAAGATGCAAACCGTTGGTTAGCCGCAAAAATAGGGTGGCAGGGTTACAGTTTGCCAAGAAGTACTTAAAAGCGCAACCACAGTTCTGGAAAAAAGGTCTTGTGGACAGATGAGATGGAGATTAACTTATGTCAGAGTGATGGCAAGAGCAGAGTATGGAGGAGAGAAGGAACTGCCCAAAATCCAAAGCATACCACCTCATCTGTGAAACACGGTGGTGGGGTGTTATGGCCTGGGCATGAATGGCTGCTGACGGTACTGGCTCACTTATCTTCAGTGATGATACAACTGCTGATGGTAGGAGCATAATGAATTCTGAAGTGTATAGACATATCCTATCTGCTCAAGTTCAAACAAATGCCTCAAAACTCAATGTCCGGCGGTTCATTCTGCAGCAAGACAATGATTTCAAACATTGATGAAGCAACAAAGGAGTTTTTCAAAGATAAAAAATGATCAATTCTTGAGTGGCCAAGTCAATCTAAAACTAAAACTAAAGATAAAATTAGGTTTTTACTTTAGAAACAAAACTTGTCTTTCTTTTGAAGCCAAAAAAAGACTTGTTGCTGCAACGTTGATGTCTGTGTTGGACTATGGTGATGTTTTATATATGAATGCATCTTCAAAATGCCTACAGTCTTTGGACATGGTCTACCACGGAGCACTGAGATTTGTTACTAATTTTAAAACCCTCACACACCACTACTCTTTGTATGCTCAAGTTGGATGGTTTGCCCTGTCCACCCGCAGACTCCATCATTGGCATATCCTTATTTATAAGACTATCCTCGGTGGTCTTCCTTCATACGTGCAGAAGTATGTAATTCGAAAAAGCACAGGAACTTATCAGCTCCGCTCTGAGGACTTGTTCTTACTAACTGTACCTAATGTCCGTACTGAACTGGGGAAAAGGGCATTTTTAGTTATGCTGCTCCTTTCGCAAGGAACCAGCTGCAGAATGAACTGAAACTTAAGGAGCTGGTTTCTATAAACAGATTTAAATCTCTTCTTAATGATGTTGAAGCAGGCTCTTCTGTCTGTACATGCTTTGTTTGATGATGTTATGACTGTGACTCTATTTATATGTTCTCTGTTGTTTTTAAATTATTGTCTGTAACTGGGGAACTGTGCTGCTGCCTGTCTTGGCCAGGACTCTCTTGTAAAAGAGATTTTTATTCTCAATGAGACTTCTCCTGGTTAAATAAAGGTTAAATAAAATAAAATAAAAAATAAATCACCCGATTGCCTTTTATATGCTGAAGAGAAAACTGAAGAGCTCTAACCCCCAAAACAAGCATAAACTAAAGATTTGCTGTAATACAGACCTGGCAGAGCATCAGCAGAGAAGACACCCAGCAACTGGTGATGTCCGTGAATCACAGACTTCAAGTAGTCATTGCATGCAAAGGACTAACATGACTACTTTCGTTTACATGACATTGCAGTGTCCCAAACATTACGGTGCCTGAAAAGGGGGGACTGTGTATACACACTGCTGTAATTTCTACACGGTGAAACCAAAATGTATAAAAATGTCCTTTATTAAAATCTGACAATGTGCACTTTAAACACATGTGATTTTTTTTTTCTATTACAAATCTCAAATTGTGGAGTACAGAGGCAAATAAATAAATGATGGGTCTTTGTCCCAAACATTATGGAGGGCACTGTAGACTATGCTCTCGGTCATACACTTTCTCTTGCTGATTCAATGCTGAAGTAGTGTTGTTAATGAATATTCAAAAGCAAAATACTGTAAACGCTGTAAGTCTGAAATAATGGCAGAACAACATGCTGAAAATACTCAGCGGGTAAGATAGGATGTGAGAAGGGAGAAACATGGTTAATGTTTCAAGGCAGACCCAATGTGTTTAGGCTTGATAGGGCAATCGTCTCATCTCAGGTATTAGCCTTTGAAAACTCTTTTGGATTGCCTCCAATGCTACTATATCCTTCTTGGGGTGAGGGGATTGAAACCGCATAATACGAAGCCTTCCATACAATATCAGCTTTTTGCAGTATAACCAGTAGCTCCCCCTCAGTAGGACAAATGTCAATGGGGAAATAAGTGCGGCAGTGGAAGATACTTCCACAATGTTGATGAGCATGGGGCTCAATGAAAGAATGAAATAACGGGTTGATTGTCATGAGTTGGTGGGAGAGAGAACTCGAACAGCACAGCACAGGAACAGGTCCTTCCGCCCACGGTGCCCGTGTCAAATGACAAATGTACATAATCCGTTGTAGAAAATAAAACATCCTGATCTCTGCACACCTTTCTTTCACTCTCCCCACGCGCCTGCCATCCAGTTCTTTTCCTATGCTCCATTTCCTCCTTCAGCTCATCATCCACCCTACACCCTCTGGGTCTCCTATTCCATCCCCCACCTGTTCCCATCTATCTAACATCCCTCCTTCTAGTTCTATATTTGACTCCTCATCTTCTTCTCCTCATCGCATCCTACATCTACAACCCTTTGAATTATCCATTTACTACCTCCAGCCTTTGTGACTATGCATCTCCACCCTTGGTCGCCTACGCCTGTCTCACGTGCTGATCAATCCTTCCTTACCTTGGATCTGCCTATTAATTGCGAGCTCTTGACCCACCTCTTCCCCTCACCTTTTGCTACCAGCTATCTTCCCCTATTCTACAGACCTGGGAAGGATCCCAACACAAAGTGTTGTCTATCCATTTCCCTCCACAGATTCTGCCTGACCCGCTGAGTTCCATCAGTTCCTTGGTTTTTTGAAAGCTGACCATGATTGGTGCCTAGCCTCTGTTAAAGTACACCACATTTGTCAGGACCCATGCTATGAAAATAACTATGCCCATAGTGATAACCTTCTTAGCTTCACCATACTCTGCTTCAAGTAGTAGCCAGTATATCGTTCAAATAATGTCCCAAAAGAGCAAGACAAATCCAAATAGAAAATGACTGCCTCATCAATTCATTCTCAATCATCAGCAAATTGATGGAAACTGTAAGGTGGCAATTATTCACCATTAATTTCCTCGTAGATGCTCAGTTTGCTTTTTACCAAAATCACTTTGTGCAAGACTGCATCGCAACCTTGATCAAAACATGGACCAAAGAGGTGAATTTGATCAGGAAAGTGTGACAGAGCTTGGATTAAGGTAGCATTGAGGCAGCAAGGAGCCCTGGTGAAACTGAAGTTGATGGGCGAGGGAAAACACTCCGATAACTGGAGTCACACCATGCAAAAGGAAGATTGCTGTGGTATTTGGAGGTCAATTGTTCTGGCCAGGACATTGCTGCAAGAGTTCCTCAAACAGTATCTGAGGCCCAAACATCTTCAGTGTTTCATCGTAGACCTTCCTTCCATTATGCTTGTAGATTAAAACACAATGTTGCCCGCAGCCCGATTTGGACAGCATTCACGACAGGACCGACTAGTTGAAAGTAACATTCGTGCCACAGGCACGCACCATCCCCAATAAACATTACCAACACGAATATCCCCCCCATCACCATCATTTGGACCACAAGTGAGCACAAAATCTACCTCACGTGGCTACAAAAGAAAGTCAGAAACTAGGTAACCGGAAGTGAGTGACTCACCTCGCGACACCCCAACTAAACATGCAAAAGGTCATATAGAAACATAGAAACATAGAAATTAGGTGCAGGAGTAGGCCATTCGGCCCTTCGAGCCTGCACCGCCATTCAATATGATCATGACTGATCATCCAACTCAGTATCCCGTACCTGCCTTCTCTCCATACCCTCTGATCCCCTTAGCCACAAGGGCCACATCTAACTCCCTCTTAAATATAGACAATGAACTAGCCCCAACTACCCTCTGTGGCAGAGTTCCAGAGACCCACCACTCTCTGTGTGAAAAAAGTCCTTCTCATCTCAGTCCTAAAAGATTTCCCCCTTATCCTTAAGCTGTGACCCCTTGTCCTGGACCTCCCCAGCATCGGGAACAATCTTCCTGCATCTAACCTGTCCAACCCCTTAAGAATTTTGTAAGTTTCTATAAGATCCCCTCTCAATCTCCTAAATTCTAGAGAGTATAAACCGAGTCTATCCAGTCTTTCTTCATAAGACAGTCCTGACATCCCAGGAATCAGTCTGGTGAGCCTTCTCTGCACTCCCTCTATGGCAATAATGTCCTTCCTCAGATTTGGAGACCAGAACTGTACGCAATACTCCAGGTGTGGTTTCACCAAGACCCTATACAACTGAAGTAGAACCTCCCTGCTCCTATACTGAAATCCTTTTGCTAAGAAAGCTAACATACCATTCGCTTTCTTCACTGCCTGCTGCACCTGCATGCCTACTTTCAATGACTGGTGTACCATGACACCCAGGTCTCGCTGCATCTCCCCTTTTCCTAATAGGCCACCATTTAGATAATAGTCTGCTTTCCTGTTTTTGCCACCAAAGTGGATAACCTCACATTTATCCACATTATACTGCATCTGTCAAACATTTGCCCACTCACCCAGCCTATCCAAGTCACCTTGCAGTCTCCTAGCATCCTCCTCACAGCTAACACTGCCACCCAGCTTAGTGTCATCCGCAAACTTGGAGATATTGTCTTCAATTCCCCCATCCAGATCATTAATGTATATTGTAAATAGCTGGGGTCCCAGCACGGAGCCTTGCGGTACCCCACTAGTCACTGCCTGTCATTGTGAAAAGGACCGGTTTACTCCTACTCTTTGCTTCCTGTTTGCCAGCCAGTTCTCTATCCACATCAATACTGAACCCCCAATGCCGTATGCTTTAAGTTTGTATACTAATCTCTTATGTGGGACCTTGTCGAAAGCCTTCTGGAAGTCCAGATACACCACATCCACTGGTTCTCCCCTATCCACGCTACTAGTTACATCCTCAAAAAATTCCACAAGATTTGTCAGACATGATTTACCTTTCGTAAATCCATGCTGAATTTGTCCAATGATTTCACCACTTTCCAAATGTGCTGCTATCCCATCTTTAATAACTGACTCTAGCAGTTTCCCCACTACCGATGTTAGACTAGCTGTTCTGTAATTCCCCGTTTTCTCTCTCCCTCCCTTCTTAAAAAGGGGGGTTACGTTTGCTACCCGCCAATACTCAGGAACTACTCCAGAATCTATATTATGCCAATAGCAATGAGCAATGAAAGCAGATTCCTTTGCCATGGTGCTGTCCTCGGTTGTGTGATCATTGTTGGCAAGTCTCACCCTTCTTCATTTTACTGATACTATCTGATTTATTTCCAGCAATTTTTTAGATTCCTAGATCAGAGGCATTTTGCCTTTATGTTAATACAAAAGTGAAATTGCTTCATTTCGCACTCTGGAGCATAGGAAATGAAAAGTTCTCTTATTTCCAACAGTTACAGTTATATTTTGTAACTCTCAATTTATACACACTCTTTTAGGATTCCTCATCTGGTTCAATCAATGATGCTGGCATAATCAAGTGCTAGCCAAAAATACCAAAGTATGGCTGAAGTTGTGTGCTATGGCTTTCTCCCACATTATGGCCAAATTAAAGCATTTGCTCTACCGAGTCCACCATTCAATCACGGCTGATCTAATTTTCTCTCTCAACCCATTCTCCTGCCTTCACCCCATGACAACCTTGCTAATCAAGAACCTATCAATCTCTGCTTTAAAAATAGCCAATGATTTGGCCTCCACTGCCATGAATTTCATAGTCACAACCCTCTAGCTAAAGAAATTCCTCCTCATACCCATTCTAAATGTATGTCCTTTAATTATGTGGCTGTGCTGTCTGGTCCTAACCTCTCCCACTGCTAGAAGCATCCTCACCACATCCACTCTGTCTAGACCTTTCATTATTCGGTTGGTTTCCGTGAAATCCTTCTAAATTCCAGCGAGTACAGACCCCAGAGCCATCAAACACTCCTCATACATCAACCCAATCATCCCCAGGATCATTCTCGCAAACCTCCTCTGGACCCTCTCCAATGCCAGCACACCCTCCCTCAGAAATGGGGCCCAAAACTACTCACAGTATTCCAAATGTGGTCTGACCAGTGTCTTATAAAGGCTCAGCATTACATTCTGGCTTTTATAGTCTAGTCCTCTCGGAATGAATGCTAACATTGCATTTCTCTTCCTCACTACTGACTCAACCTACATTGATGAAAGACCCAAGGGTATAAAACTTTCCCTCTGGGAAATTCATAGGCACTATCTCACTTGACAATCACAGTTGGATTTAATGGCAAATAGGGAACCCATTGGCAGACAGGGTTATTGAAGATTTTTATTTTATTTAAAAGGTCATTCACAAAAAAATATCGTTTTTTTCATATATTATGAAGTAATATGTAAAATGTTGGGAACCCATTTATCAAATGTGAAGCTACCTATGAGACCATCAATAATTTAGGATGGTTTTCCATGTTCTGTGAAACTCACAAACTCCAGCACTCCAAAGATCATGTTCATTATGATATCTGTTGGATGTGTGTTCTTCTGGGTTAATAGATAAATGGGATTCACTTAGGGGACAACAAAAGGCCACACAGTGTGCTAAAAAGCACACTTTTTAATTGTCATTTGCCTGCTGAACAGAACCCGGGCGGAGAGTACATGGGTACAATAAAGCAAATCTTGAAACCTTGAGTAGTCAAAAACTGTGTGTGAGTCTTCAAAAGGAACTGGCTCCTGAAAGAATTACACTGGATGTGCTCCTTGATGTCTTTACATGCAAGTTGTGCCCTATCTTGCTGTATATTTAACCATGCAGAGTCCCGAGTGCCTTTCAAATCAAATCTCTCCGCAATATCCAAAATCCCCAAACATATAAAATGTGTATTTATAATATAAATGTGTTTACTATATACTTATGTAAATAATATATAAACGAAACATATGTGTAGGCACAGATTTATCTGAGACCATTACAAGCAGTTTGGACAAAGTTAGTTGATGAGAGCTGATGGTACAACATTGTTCTAATGAACCAGTGGTGTTTCTGGTCTTCAGAGACTCAAGGCAGCAACGTTTGCACGCACCTTCAGAAAATCTATTTCAAGCTCCTTTTTTTTTAGACGGAGCAACTGCCATTAACAGAAAGCAAATTGTTCAAAGCAGAAAGTTGGTACGAGGCAGGTGTTAAACTACAGGTAAGCTGGAGGGTTTGTTTTTAAAACCAAAGTCAGTGATGTGTGGACAAGTGGAAAAGAAGACAAAAGGAAATCCATGGAATGTTAGGAATGGAAGCTGCTGCGCCTACTTTCCACAAAGTCCGGCGTTGCTAAGGTCCCTCCGGCCCAGATTTTTCCTCCCGAGGCCTGGCTCCACCAAATATGGCTGAATTTGGATTGGCGACTTGGTTGAGGGGAGCAGCTACTGTGCGTGGTTTAAGTTGTAGCCTGGGTCTTTGTGCCCTCTCCTCTGTAAAACATAAGATGAAAAGAAAACCACATTTCTTTAATGTCGAGCACAAAAGATGGGAAATCAATTGAGTGGTTGCCAATAAACATGGTGGCAGGAAAAAACTCTTGCCATATTTGCAAAATTTATCCCACCAATTTACCCACATCAGGGAAGTTTGACTGTAAATGGAAACAACACGGTCAACTGGACAAATGACGTTTCTGATCGGGATCCTTCCTCAGACTGATTGGAGTACTGGGGAGGGAAATGGAAAAGAGAGAGAAGTGATGGCAGGAAAAGCCTGGTAAATGAATGCAAATATACGTGAGAGGAGTGGGAAAGGTGGATTGATTGGCTGATGCTTTGGTGAATGACAAAGACTAGAGGTGAAAGGGAGACAAAAGGATGTCAGATCAGAAGAGAATAGGAGGAGCTAAACGTAAAGCCAAAGGGAGGGTTATGGGCAGAGGGGGATGGGGTGTGTGGGTGTGAAAGAGGGGGAATTAAGGGGTTTGAGAGGGATTCTGGGATGGGAGATGAGCATATGAAGGAGGGGAAAGGAGCAGGGTATCTGGGATGGTGAGAGAAATGTGTGCACAACAGGGTGGAGGTGTGGCAGGGGAAAGAGAGTGGATATAGAGGGGACTATGTCTTGCTCCAAGTATATCGAGCCCTAGGGAGACAGCATCTAGAATGGTGCCAGAGATCGAGCCCAGATAAAGAATGACACATTTGCAGTTGGGGGAATGTTCGCTTGGTTGATTCCTATGATGGCAGCTTTAGGTAGAGATTAAACAGATTGGGCCTTTACTCCACTGAGTTCAGAAAACGTAGGAGCAACTTCATTGACACGCACAACATTCTTAAGTGGCTTGGCAGGATAGCTATGGAACTGATGTTTTCCCTGCTAGGATGTCTAGAAATGCTATTATCTAGAAATCTATTAATTCCAAGACAGGTGTGTTAAAACAGTGTTGTGCTTCCTGCTGGTGGTCATTTCACAAACCTCTTGCTGTAGAATTGAGTTTTAAATCGTTGCCTTTTATGGTAACGGGCATGTTCTCCAAAAATGCAAATTTGTGCATCTACTTGTACTTAAAAGGATTTGTGCAACGCATATACTGCTGTAATTGTAGAATTATTATAGAGCCAAGGCTGTGCAAAGGCGGCTGACAATTAGATTAGTAGCATTGTAATTGGATGATTAATCTCCAACTTTTTTCCTTGGTGCTACATATTACTTCAATCATTGGTGCATTTCCCCTCTGATCCCCCCACTGACCAGTTTCACCAAGGTTCTTCTTATTGAGTCCACACGCAAGACGTTGTTCAGCCATAGCTGAACACACTTCTTGGCACCCGGATACAATGGTGTCTGTCTTGCGCTTCTTGTGCGTGGTGGAGGAAAGATTGGTGAAAACAGGGCCGCGACGTGAATGCTCTTTCCTTGATCCCGTTTCACCAGGGTGTTTTGATGCCACACTTTGTCATGTACTACCTTGATGTTAAGGGCAGTAATTCTCAACTCATCACTGGAATTCAACTTTTAGAAATAGGTCGTGATGAGGACTGGATCTGAATGCACACATTGGGTATTGGGAAGCAAGCTTCTGGAAAGTGGCACTAATGGTGCCGTCAGCAACACATTCCATCACTTTGCTGAAGTTTAAGAATAGACTGATTGGGTATCAATTAGGCAGATGAGATCTGTCCTGGTGTTTGTGACCCAGGCAAAGCTGGGCAATGTTCCAGAATGCTGAGAAGATGCCTTTGTTGTCAGGGTACAGATTGACCAGAGGTGCAGCTGACTCTTGATTGCCGATCTTCAATGCATTCTGCACGTTGTCTGGACCCAAAGACTGCCCTTTCCAATGGTCTCAGCTGTTTCTTAAAACAAGAATGGGTTCTGTGACATCAGGAATCTTAGAGGAAGCTCAGCATCGTTGACAATTCATCACCTTGTCTTCGGCACTTATACATTAAGTTATCAAGAAGCATGAAGATGTTCTTAGAGCCCCTGTCTCCTTCTGCTCAACAGCCCACCTCCATTCATGAGTAGATTTGATGGTGCTGCAGAGGTGTAATCTGATCTGTTGGTTATGTTATAGCTTAGGTCGATTGAAACTGGGGATACTTTCAATAAAACAGAGATTAAAAGAAGGGTGAAATTATTATATATTTTAAATATATATATATTTTTATACTGACTTCTGATGACAGGCCAAATAAAGCTAATTAGGCTTTAACCTTTCTCCACCAAGTAGGGAAGGGGCAGCCACCGGCTGCTATAAAGGGCGAGGCAAAATAAATCTTGGTAGGGATTTGGAGATGATGGCTTTGTGGATGGAAATTAGATGATAAATTGGGAACAAAAACATTTATTTGTATAGGTTGTTTAAAAATCATTCTTCACAGGCATATTCAGAATATTTCTGAATACTGGGCAAATAGGAAACAAAATGTAAATATAAATCATGTATCAAATACAAGAAAACAAATAATAATTTGTACCTTCTGTTGCCTCTCTGAACTCCATACCAGAACCACGAGGAAGCCCTTCTCTGAAGCGACCTCCACCTCCTTGCCTATCCGCAGGGCGACCACCTCTGACTTTGGTTCCTCCAAATCCTCCCATCGAGCGATCACTGTAGTCCTCATCTCTGAAACCTAGTTACAAAACAATACACTAAATAAATCAAGGGTTTTCAAACACGACCTTAACAACAACATCTCAGCACAATCACATATTCTGATATGTAGAATTGACATTACTGTCCAAGAACCATTGATTTAAAACCCTGGGATTCTGTTTAGGAGGGGCTTAGACAATAGACAATAGGTACAGGAGTAGGCCATTCGGCACTTCGAGCCAGCACCTCCATTCAATGTGATCATGGCTGATCATCCACAATCAGTACCCCGTTCCTACCTTCTCCCCATATCCCCTGACTCCGCTATCTTTAAGAGCCCTTAAACATGTTTCCTGCCTCTAGCGTGTCCAAATCCTTAATAATCTTATATGTTTCAATAAGATATCCCCTCATCCTTCTAAATTCCAGAGTATACAAGCCCAGCTGCTCCGTTCTCTCCACATATGACAGTCCCGCCATCCTGGGAATTAACCTATGCTGCACTCCCTCAATAGCAAGAATGTCCTTCCTCAAATTTGGAGACCAAAACTGCACACAATACTCCAGGTGTGGTCTCACTAGGGCCTTGTACATCTGCAGAAGGACCTCTTTGCTCCTATACTCAACTCCTCTTGTTATGAAGGCCAACATGCCATTCGCTTTCTTCACTGCCTGCTGTACCAGCATGCTTACTTTCATTGACTGATGAACAAGAACCCCGAGATCCCGTTGTACTCCCCCTTTTCCCAACTTGACACCATTTAGATAATGATCTGCCTTCCTGTTTTTGTTGGAGGTAATGTTTTAGGGATCAATTCAATTATTATAACTACTTTTCAATGTGATAATTTTCTCAAAAATCCCAGGCTTGCGCATACCAATCAGCAGGTACTTTTTTACTGAACAAAAATTTCTCATTGCAAACAGATTTTATAGCCATGATGTTTTTTGTCCTCCTACATTGTTTCAATGAAGTAAAACATAAAGTCATGGAGTAGAACCTTGTATTCCACCTCAGCCTCAACAAATTCAACAATTCCAGATGGTCCATAATTATAAATTCGATATCTCACATTTCCAGTAATTTTCATGTTCACAGGTAATTTTAGATAATTACTTATTTTGTATTTATACTTTTCAGGCTCACATTTTGAACATTCACTAATGTTTTTATCACTCAATTAATACCATTCTCATGACTCAAGATTTGTGTGTGGGTTTATCTGGTGTACTAAGAGCCCTATCTAGCTCTCTCTTGAAAGCATCCAGAGAACCTGCCTCCACTGCCCTCTGAGGCAGAGAATACCACAGACTCACCACTTTCTGTGATAATGTTTCCTCGTCTCCGTTCTAAATGCTTACTCCTTATTCTTAAACTGTGTCCCCTGGTTCTGGACTCCCCCAACATCGGGAACATGTTTCCTGCCTCTAGTGTGTCCCCACCCCTCCACCTTCCCTATCAGTCTGAAGAAAGGCGGCGACCCAAAACGTCGTCTATTAATTCCCGCCAGAGATGTTGCCTGATCTGCTGAATTCCACCAGCACCTTTAATTTCTGCAAAGTATTTGTCCCATTTGTTTGGTCCATAACACGGAGGATAACCTGAATATTTCAAAATCTAGTAATCCCACTGGCGGGATGGCATATTTTGGTATCAATCATCAAAGCTGCTCCTGTTAAAGCTGAGCACTGATTGTTCACATTTTGTGAATGTGACCCAACTAATGACACTGTTAATATGGCAACATTATTATGTTAATAATGTAACATAGTTTCATTACAAACAAAAGGTATCTTAGAATGTATTTATTAACATGCAGGAGGGAACAAATTCTCACCTCCTTTCTCTTCTGATCTCCTGAAGCCAAATCCACTCTTCTCCTGTTTTCTGCCTTCCGCTATATCAACCCGAAGAGATCGATCGCCAAGAAGCTGTGGGAACAGAGTCCATAGGTTTTACCTGTGGCATCTATCGTTTCCTTTTGAACAATTTATTTAGTTTAATGGCAGTCCACAGTACTAGACATGCCCGAAAGCTTACGTGATCTCACCTACATGTTCTTCCTGACATGTTATACTCATTTGTCCAATAGCTCAAACCTTTATCCATCATGATCGATATTAACATTTTGTGACAATATAATTTCTTTTAGATCTGCTGCTTAGTCCAGCAAACCAACATCTTTCAAAAATGCTTGGATCTTTCAGTAGAATTCTATTTATCTACCTCATGCCCTGGGGGGGTGAATCTAGATGCACTGATGAAATAAAAGCTTCTGCTGTTTTCTTGCCTATCACAATTCTCCATCAAATTCATTAAGAATGCAATTCTTAGAGGATGACAACATATGGTCTGTTGGTAATAGTGCACAAAATGATTCACAAAAACACCAAAAAAGGAGGTGAGATGTTAGAAAAATAGATGACTACCTGGAAAACACCCCTCTTTACCTAGATCAGCTCACGGGGGTTTCTTAAATGAATAGGTGGTTTCTTATGGAAAGAATGATGGTCATTTCACATATTGTCAATATAGAATAACTGTAATAGATGATATCCAGGAAGAGTTAAGCAATCATTCAAAATTCTCTGCATTCTGAAAGGGGCCCAGTGGATGAGACAACTGCAAGTGATGCATCACAGCGAACAATAGGCTAACATCTGTCATCTGGAGAAATGGCTGGAGTATGTTATGAAGGAAGTCATAAGAAGACATTTAGAAAATCGCAACATGAGACAGAATCAACATAGTTTATGAAAAAGGAAATTACATTTGACAACTTTGTTTTATGCTCTTTGAGGATGCACTTCGCAGGTTGAATAATGGAACTCAATAGATGAAATGTGCCAAAAGGCATTTGATATTGGTATTCATTTATTATCGTTGCATGTGCCAAGATTCAGTGGAAAGCTTTGTTTGCATGCTATCCAGTCAAATCATGCCATACATCAGTACAATTTAGCCAATAACAGGTAGTGAAAAAGTGCAAGCTCCACAGTAAAGTCAGTTTTGAAGATTGGGACTACACCCTTAGGTTATGAAAGAGCTTTTTAGTAGTCTGAAAACAGCGGGGAAGCAGCTGCCCCTGAATCATTATCCTTGACCACAATTTTCATACCAATTTACAACATACTCAATAAATTATCAATCTCTTCATTTGTGATTTATTGCCTATTCAAGCACATATTTATTAGGTTACTTAAAAATATCTCTTCAACAGTAATGTTATGCAGCATGTACTACATTATGCCCATTTTTTGTGAACATGTACATAAGTGTGACATATCTGAGCACTCCGCATGTTTGCATTAATATTAGTGCTACTAAGACATTTACAAAACCTTTGCTGGGAGATTTTGCATTGCAATGTCATGAGAGTTATTTGAGCAGATGCACCATATCTTTAAGTAATCTTCATGCTAGAATATGTTCAAAGCCTCATTTCCTCATTATATAACCTATCTTTAACCTCTCCTTACTCCATTCTGAGGTTCTCACCTGCTTTAAGAAGACCGCTATTATCCAAAGAAAAGCAAGGTAGTGTGCCTGAATGACTATCGGCCAGTGGCTCTGACATCCACAGTCATGATGTGCTTCGAGAGACTCATCATGGTGCACATTAATTCCAGCCTCCCAGAAAGCCTTGATCCACTGCAGTTTCTCTACTGTCACAACTGGTCCATGGCAGATGTCATCTCCCTGCCGCAACATTCATCACTGGAACATCTGGATAACAAGGACATCTATGTCAGACTCCTACTTATTGACTGCAACTCCACATTCACCACCATAATCCCATCAAAACTCATCTCCAAATTCCTGGAACTAGGAGTCAGCAACCCTTCTGCAAACTGGATCCGTGACTTTCTGACATGCTGCTGGTGATACTTGCTTCTTCCCCACCAGATGACTGAATCATAAACAAAGAAGTCTGATCTCCCAATCTACCTGATTGCAGTCCATGCTCTTTTTTGTTAATCTGCACTTTCCCTGTAGTTGTAATGCTAGAATGCTGTAACACTATATTCTAGTGCTTTTCTCAAACCTGCACCACCTGTGTAATTGCTTGATTGTACTCAGGTACTGTATATTATAGTTTGACTGCATAGCATGCATTTTCACTGTATCTCAGTACATGTGTCAATGATAAATTAATAGCAATAAATAGAAAGTAATTTTACTACATTCAGAATTTTGTACTTTATTTAACTCAAGGTTTCAGTTGGTGGATGCTTTGGCATATTGTAAACAATGAAAAATCAAACTTTACTTTCTGTTAAAAAAATGACATTCAACGTTTAATCTTTATGTCAGTGACAGTTTTAATCAACTCAACACGTATTAAAGAAATACAAGGTATCTAAGAAATAGTGAACCACAAAATGACCTATCTTGACATATCTCAGATGAAATTTATGACTTAAACTTGTATGCTGACAATATTTTTGACTGCTGTTGACAGTAATCTTGATTTTTCACCTGGATTCCAGGAGTTAATCCTGGCAAAGTACAAATTATGGTGCTAGGTGATGCATATGTTCATGAGGGTTTCATCTCCACGAGGTTCAGGATTCTGTTAATAATGATGGCCACTGTGCTCAGGATCAAAGTGTGTCTATTTCACATCAACGTAATATTTCTTGGTGCTCATGCTATATATGGGCTGTGGCAGCTGGGCAGCACTTTACAAAGCTCCAGTTTTTCCCACGTCAGATTTATTTCTCTCTGCTGCTTTACTTGTAGTTAATATCACTTGTACTATATGAGCAGGATCGCAAGCATATACCAACGCGTACTTTTACATATAATTAGTCATGACTAGAGGAAATAAAGGCAATTTGCTGGGTTTTTCCATGAATGTGGCTTTAAGCCTGTTTAGACCCAGGTGGAATTCAAGGAAAATAAGCAAAACACTTGGAATTCTTTGTTAATGCTATAAGTAGACATCAATGCATATTTACAACCAGGAAAATCTTTCATTTATGTACCTCCTCCATGAGTATGTCCCGGACCTTCATTCTGCTGATTGCAAACCAATTCGATTTCAGTTGAAGTAGAAAATGAAGGATTAATGCATTATTAACCTATAGTACCTTCTGATGCATTTGGTCATTGTTTAATCATTGTTTAACTTATATTGTGGGGAGAGGCTGTGAAGAACCTCACTCGTGAGGGATATTTTATTTAATTTTAAGATTTGACAGGATTGGTGCAGTGACAAAGTGAAAAAAATATCAGGACATACCCCCTAACTCTCTCAATAGGGAGTCTCTGTGTTTTGTTAGTTAAGGCAGGACAGAAAAATTAGTTTTGCAGCATGTCCGCTCAATGAAGCGGCCATGTTGGTCAGCCCTAGCTGAATGAGGTGGCAAAGTAGAGTAAGACTGCTCAGAAAGCTGAAATGTTCTTGTCTGACATTTTCTGCATATCAGATCTTCCAAAAAACAAAATAAGCAGTGTTAAAAGTTCTGCCTGATGGTGAGGAAATTTGTTAAGTGGAAATACTTTGATCTGAGGCATCACTTTTATATTGGCTCTCACCACCATTCCTCCCATACTTCGGCACTTTCATGCAGGCAATTTGCTGCAGAGCAGTGAAGCTGAACTCCCAAGCTTTTTTAATTATTACATCAAGTGTTATTTACTTTTTTGATTATTACATCAAGTGTCCTTGAAGGCCTGCATTTGCTCATGTGATTTTTATTTTTGACACCAGTGGTATTTTTTCAATCTCAAATGTTTATAACATCATGCCATTTGTGCTCAAGTATTCATCCTGCAGAACTCCTAATATCTCAGTAAATGAAAATCAAAATCCATTCCATCCCACTATGATCTCTCTGTAGAATGCATAGGGCGATCGCAATGTCTGCCTGGACATATTATCTTTCTGTTGCTGATCCAAAATTATTTTGTTTCTCCTGATACAGTCCTTAAGCTACATTCCTGTCTAGATGAGCATTGCTTGCTAACCTGGAATTTCTGCAGTATCTCTTGTTACTATCATCACACAAAAGGTGGTGGGTGTATGGAACGAGCTGCCAGAGGAGGTAGTTGAGGCGGGTACTATTGCAACGGTTGAGAAACATTTGGACAGGTACATGGATAGGACAAGTTTGGAGGGATAAGGACCAGGCAGGTGGGACTAGTGTAGCTGGGACATGTTGGGCCGAAGGGCCTGTGGGCAAGTTGTGCCGAAGGGCCTGTTTCCACACTGTATCACTCTATCTCTATGACTCTATCTGTTTTCTCACTGTGGTGATAGGCAACTTGCTATATAGGACAGGAGATTTTGTAGCCGCAAATGGGGCTCAAGGATGGTGTGTTGCTCCATCTGCTAGGGTAAAGGGTGTCTCAAGGGGGAAGGATAGGCAGCCTCAAGTCATTGTGCACATTGGCCCAAATGGCATAAGTAGAAAGAGAGATGATGAAGTGCAGAGCGAATATCGGAGTTAGCAAAAGGTTAAAAAAACAGGACTTTGAGGGTAATAATTTCTGGATAATTCCCAATGCCCTTGTGCTTATGAGAGGAGGAATAGGAGGCAGACGAATGCAGGGCCAGGGGCTAGTGTTGGTGCAGGGGCAAGAATTCCGATATTCAGACTATTGAGATCTTATCTAGGGCAGAAGTAACCTGTACAAGAGGGACAGCTTGCACCTGAACAGAGAGCGAGCAATATCCTGGCAGGTAGATTTGTTGGTGCTACTAGGAGGTTTAAACTGTTGGCAGGGGTTGGGATCAAAAGCAGCAGTGAGGCAGTTTAGAGGTTTGAAATTAATACAGACATCAAGACATGCAGGGAGCAAGAAAAGGCAGTTGGATTAAATTGTATTAATTTCAATGCAAGAGACTTGACAAGTAAGACAGATGAACCCAGGGTTTAGGTGCGTGGGACTAAGATATTATAGTCATTACAGAAATCTGGCTCAACAAGGGACAGGACAGACATCTTAATATTCCAGAGTATGGGTATTAATTTGATTAAGGAGAACATCATGGCAGTAGTGTGAGATAAAATGACCCAGGGATCATCTAATCAGACTTTATGAGTGAAGTTATGAAATGAGGATGATCAGTATGCTGGTATTGTACTATGGGTCCCCAAATAGTCAACGGGACTTAGAAGAATAAATATGCTGGGATATTATGGAGAGTTTCAAGAATAATGGGGATATCTCTCCTCTGTCTTTACTGTGGAGAAAGATCTTGGAAACAGGAATGTTAATGGTTATATCTTGGGGAGAGTCTATATTACAGTAAAGGAGATGATGGGTGTCTTTAAAAATATGAAGGTAGATAAATCTCATGGGCCTGATTTGGTATATCCAGGAACACTGGGAAACTAGAGAAGAAATTGTGGGAACTCTGGCTGAGATAAATGTACCATCATTAGCCACAGGTGAAGTGCTGATAGACTAGGAGAATGGCTAATGTTGTGCCTTTATTTAAAAAGTAAAAGTCTGTCCCACTTAGGCAAATTTTTAGGTGACTGTCATAGGTCGCCTAGACCAGCGACTGGACCCCCCCATGACAATGTCTACGACAAGCTACAACACCCTACCACCTAGTCGATGTCAAGCTACCGCAAGCTACCGACAACATTAGCACATCCACCTACGACCACACAGGCGACAACCTACGACAACCGAAGTCAAGCTACGGCAAGCAACGACCCTGTCGGTGACAACTGAAGACAACTGAAGACAATTCAGTCGCCGGTACCTGTCGCCGGTTGACGTAGGTTGACATAGGTAGTCGCCAATAGAATTCACCAAAGTCAGCACCAGCGACAACCTACGTCACCTGACAACAACCTACGACAGTACCTCCATCAGGTGAAGTCAAGCTATGCTTATTGGCGTCAACCGACTGTTGTCGAAAATTTTTTAACATGTTGAAAATCCAGCAGCGACCAGAAGGACGCTACAAATCTTTGGGTGACTGAGGACAGTACTCACGACCATACAGGCGACACCATGTGGCAGCAGCCTAGTCACCTGTAGTCGCCTAAAAAATAGCCTAAGTGGGACAGGTCCTTAAGATAGTCCACTAGGCCTAACAACTATGGTACCTCAGTTACTGATGAAGGTTCTGAGGTGATGATACGCGTGCATTTGGAAAGATGTGGGTGGTTTCGGGATAGGCAGCATGGCTTTTTGCACGGGAGCTGGAGAAGAACTGGTGAGAGCAGAGCAGTAGTCGTGGACTAAATATACCTCAGCTGGGGCCTTTGATAAGGTTTTGCATGGTAGGCTGCTTTGGAATGGAGAGAGCTAGCTAAATGGATACATAATTGGCTTGATGATACAAAGCAGCGGGTGATTGTGGAAGATTGTTTTCTCGAGTGGAAGCCTGTGACTAATGGTGTGCCTCAGAGGTCGGTGCTGGGCCCATTGTTGTTTGTCATCTATATGACTAATTTGGATTAGGATGTGCAAGACATGATTAATAAGTGTGCAGATTAAACTAAAATAGGTGGTTTCTTTGGCAGTGAAGATGGCCATCAAGAATTACAGCAGGATCTTGATAAACTGGGTAAGTGGGCCAAGGAATGGCAAATGGAGTTGAATTCCTTTAAACACACACTGTTGCATTTTGGGAAGTCAAACCAGATCTTCACAGTGAACATTAGGGCCCTGGGGAGGTTTGTAGAACAGAGTCAGAGAAGTACAAGCACATAGATCCTTGAAAATGGTGTCACGTAAAGACACGTTTTATTAAGAAGGCTCTTAGCATGCTAGCCTTCATTAGTAAGGGCACTATTGAAGTTGGGATTTAATATTGCAGTTGTACAATCACTTTTCCAAGGTTGGGGGAGGCCAATGGTGAGAGGGAAAAATGTTATAAGAACCGGAAAGGCAACTTCCCCACACAGAACGTGATATATGTGTATGGAGGAACTTGCCGGAGGAAGTGGTTGAGGCAGGCAATATTTTAAATTACATTTGGACAGCTACATTGGATATAAAAGGTTTAATGGGATATGTGGCAAATCGGGCAAACAGGACTTGCTTAGATGGGCATCTTGAATGGTATGGATGAGTTGGTCCTGTTTCCATGCTATATGAGTTTATGACTATCAGGCTCTCTGTCAAGATTGCCATATTGACTCTCTGCAGAATTCCTGTCACATCAGAAAATGAAAATGAAAAACTACGTCTCTCCTGTCTTCCCCGCAACTTACAACTTGTTTCTCTCCTTCCCGGTTGTGACGAAGGATCTTCAACCTGAAACATTAGTTGAACTCTGTTCCTCTCTCCACAGATGCTGCCTGACCTGCTGAATGTTCCAGCACTTTGTTTTACTCTTAATACATTACTCGTGCATGAAATGCTCACAGCAGCCTTATTCCTTTAGAGCCTCACATGTTTATGCAGCAGGTTAAAACCAAAAGGCTTTTCCAGTTGGTCAGAAATGATTTGGTTATTCCAGTTCTTGGAATTGAATGCCACGTTTTCTTCTGTACAACTGCTGCAAGGCAATTTTATGAGGATACTATCCTTACCAAAACTGACAATTGTTGAGTTGTAGATTTTCAGGGTTTCACTGAAAAAATGTTGCAGAACTTTGTGCGGCAGAGTAGCGCTGCGGTAGAGTTGCTGCCTTATTGCACCAGAGGTCCAGGTTAGATCCTGACCATGAATGCTGTCTGTATGGAGTTAGTATGTTCTCCCTGTGGCCGCATGGGTTTTCTCCGGGTGCTCCGATTTCCTCCCATTATCCAAAGACATGCAGGTTTGCAGGTTAATTGGCTTCTGTGAATTGTCCCTTGTGTGTAGGATAGAACTAGTGTATCGGTGATCGTTGGTTGGCACAGACGTGGTGGGCTACAGAGCCTGTTCTATGCAGTATCTCTGAACTAAATTAGCTTGATGTCCACACATTTTGATAGTATAGAAATATATGATACAAAAATCTCAGGTCTCCTGAGCACGATGTATAGCGTGCCCAGCTCCAGCACAAACCTAACACAAAAGCTAAAGCAGAGTAGTTCCATGTTGATCAAGGTGTGTTTTCACACTCTGTTCATCTGACCCTCAAAATCAAGAGGATAACAATGGTCAAGAGGGTCATCATGATATAGGCAATTGGGAGGACTATGGTACATCTTTAAAGCTGTGTTTGTGTTTCCGTCTGCGCATACACATGCATCTGTATAAAATGTTCAAGAGCGATCAAAGCAAGAAATCCATTCAGTAAGGAGTTATTATCAAATTGGTCTGCAAGACCAGTGTAGGACCTGCTAGATAGAGGAAGCCCTGTGGGAAATTAATGAAATAGAACTGTTAGGATAAGGATGCTTGTGATGGTCATGGCCATTTTCAACTCTACTGACTTTATCCAGATGAATGCAATGTGCTTGGATGAGGCAATATTCTGTAATCACGTAGCTGTAAGCCCCCCCTCGGTCTCCAAAGGGCTGCACATTCCATCATGCTGCCTCCTCTGCAGATAAAAGCTCTGATGGCTGATCCCTGGTTTCCCGTGCCCTCTTCTGAAAGGAAGAAAAAAAAAGACCTGCTTTGATGAATGCAAACAAATGTTGAATGGGATGGATAGCAAGCATTTGTTTAAAGTGTCCATAAAAGAGAGCATGCAACTTTATATAGAGATTAGGCAGTATGCGGACAAATGGAAAAGAGAGCAAGTGCAGAGATCAAAAGGGATAGATTCGTGAAAGGTGCATTGGTTGGATGGAGTTGGCTATTGAAGACAAATCAGGAGATATTGGGCATATATTGAGGTCACTTTAGGCACATCCAGGAATGTGGGAGTGCTCTAGGGAAGGCTATGTCGATATACTCCTTGTAGATCCCAGAGTAACATCAAGCAAGGAGTCATTAAATTGTGGGGTAATCTCTATGCATTTCTAATGATCATAATCTAATGATTTCAACTCCTTTGGGTTGAGCAACGTTAGTCATAAATTATCATGTTTGCAATGTGCTCTTGAAATGGAATAGAAATTGAATCGTGTTAATTTTCTTTGAACCAATTCAGCTTGATTGGTCTGGAAATACATTAATACCGTGACTGTGTTAAACAGCTGTGAGAAATATATGATACAAAAATCTCAGGTCTCCTGAGCACTGGAGGCCACCTACTGGAAACTATTCCACATTACCATTAGTTTCAATATAATTATGGAGAGAGTCAGAACTGTACCTAGGGTGGAGATTTTTGATTGGAGAAAGGCTAACTTTGAGGGAATGCGTAAGGATTTTAAAGGAGTGAATTGGAACACTTTGTTTCATGGGAAGGATGTAGAAGAGAAATGGAGGACATTTAAAAGGGAAATTGTAAGAGTACAGAATCTTTATGTCCCTGTTAGGTTGAAAGGAAATAGTAAAAATTGGAAAGAGCCATGGTTTTCAATGGAAATTGGACACTTGTTTCGAAAAAAGAGAGATATCTACAATAATTATAGGAGGCATGGAGTAAATGAGGTGCTAGAGGAGTATAAAGAATGTAAAAAGAATCTTAAGAAAGAAATTAGGAAGGCTAAAAGAAGATATGAGGTTGCTTTGGCAAGAAAGGTGAAAGTAAACCCAAAGGGTTTCTACAGCTATATTAATAGCAAAAGGATAACGAGGGATAAAATTGGACCATTCGAGAACCAGAATGGACAGCTATCTGCAGAGCCAAAAGAGATGGGGGAGATATTGAACAATTTCTTTTCTTCGGTATTCACCAAGGAGAAGGATATTGAACTCTGTGAGTTAAGGGGAAAAAGTAGAGTAGCTATGGAAACTATGAGATTCAAAGAGGAGGAAGTACTCACACTTTTGAAAAATATAAAAGTGGATAAGTCTCCAGGTCCTGACAGGATATTCCCTAGGACATTGAGGGAAGTTAGTGTAGAAATAGCAGGAGCTATGACAGAAATATTTCAAATGTCATTAGAAACGGGAATAGTGCCAGAGGATTGGCGTACTGCGCATGTTGTTCCATTGTTTAAAAAGGGTTCAAAGAATAAACCTAGCAATTATAGACCTATTAGTTTGACGTCAGTGGTGGGCAAATTAATGGAAAGGATACTTAGAGATAATATATATAAGCATCTGGATAAACAGGGTCTGATCAGAAACAGTCAACATGGATTTGTGCCTGGAAGGTCATGTTTGACAAACCTTCTTGAATTTTTTGAAGCGGTAACTAGGGAAATTGATGAGGGTAAAGCAGTGGATGTTGTCTATATGGATTTCAGTAAGGCCTTTGACAAGGTTCCCCATGGAAGGTTGGTTAAGAAGGTTCAATCTTTGGGTGTTAATGACGGAGTAGCAAGATGGATTCAACAGTGGCTGAATGGGAGATGTCAGAGAGTAATGGTGGATGGCTGTTTGTCAGGTTGGAAGCCGGTGACCAGTGGGGTGCCTCAGGGATCTGTGTTGGGTCCACTGTTGTTTGTCATGTACATCAATAATCTGGATGATGGGGTGGAAAATTGGATAAGTAAGTATGCAGATGATACTAAGATAGGTGGTGTTGTGGATAATGAAGTAGATTTTCAAAGTCTACAGAGAGATTTGGGCCATTTGGAAAAGTGGGCTGAAAGATGGCAGATGGAGTTTAATGCTGTTAAGTGTGAAGTGCTACATCTTGGCAGGACAAATCAAAATAGGAAGTACATGGTAAATGGTAGGGAATTGAGGAATGCTGTGGAACAGAGGGATCTAGGAATAACTGTGCATAGTTCCCTGAAGGTGGAATCGCATGTAGATAGGGTGGTAAAGAAAGCCATTGGTGTGCTGGCCTTTATAAATCAGAGCATTGAATATAGGAGTAGGGAAGTAATGTTAAAATTGTACAAGGCATTGGTAAGACCAATTCTGGAGTATGGTGTACAATTTTGGTCGCCTAGTTATAGGAAGGATGTCAACAAAATAGAGTACAGAGGAGATTTACTAGAATGTTGCCAGGGTTCCAGCAACTATGTTACAGAGAAAGGTTGAACAAGTTAGGTCTTTATTCTTTGGAGTGCAGAAGGTTAAGGGGGGACTTGATTGAGGTCTTTAAAATGATGAAAGGGATAGACAGAGTTGACGTGGATAAGCTTTTCCCATTGAGGGTAGGGAAGATTCAAACAAGAGGGCATGACATGAGAATTAAGGGACAGAGGTTTCGGGGTAACGTGAGGGGGAACTTCTTTACTCAGAGGGTGGTGGTTGTGTGGAATGAGCTTGCAGCAGAAGTGGTGGAGGCAGGATCGATTTTAACATTTAAGAGTAAAGTGGATAGGTATATGGACGTGAAGGGAATGGAGGGGTATGGTCTGAGTGCAGGTAGATGGGACTAGGGGAAAACAAATGGTCGGCACGGACTGGAAGGGCCGAGAGGGCCTGTTTCCGTGCTGTAATTGTTATATGGTTATATGGTTATTCTTAGTATGTGAAAACTGAAATTAAAACAGACTTGAACAAAGGCGCAGGCTTCTATTTGACCATCAGACTTCCAAAAAGTATGACTTTTCTTTGCATTGACGCATTTTTGATTTGTTGATGAGGTTGAGAGTGCAGTTTTTTTAAATCTGCAGAGTTAAATTAAAGATATTAGTTGATTTTTCCAATATGCAAGGTGTTAGTGGATACTGAGGTAGCACAGGTAGCACAGATACCTTTCGGGAATTCCCAATACATATATGGAACCAAAGATTCCGATCTGTAACAGTACATCTTATTGAACATGCAACACTGAGCTTTTATTAACATAACTAATATAAAATTAAGATCATGTGTCTGTTGGTAGAATTCCAATTATGAAGCTTGAAGTGAGTGAGAAGATGTTGTGTTTCATAACATTACTAGCTTAGCCCCAATCAATGTTCTTTCTGCTTCCACAAGAGCAGTAGATCCCCTTGCAATTGTCACCTTCTTGTATGTACTGAACAGAACATCTTTATCTCATCCGAAAGTACCTTTAGAAAGCCCCTTTCTTAACCTCTCTCAGTGCCAAGCAATTGCACTCACATTTTTCCATTAGACATTGGATTTTAGAGATACAGCGTGGAAACAGGCACTTCAGCCCACCATCCATGTCGACTAGCGATCTCCCTGTACACTAGCATGATCCTACACACTAGGGACAATTTACAAAAGCAAATTAACCTACAAACCTGTACTTCTTTGGAGTATGGGAGGAAACCGGAGCAAGCCCACGCGGTCACAGGGAGAACGTACAAACTCCGTACAGAAAGCACCTGTAGTTAGGACTAACCATGGGTCTCTGCCACTGTAAGACAGCAACTCTACCACTGCATCACTGTGCCACCCCTTCTTTTATTCCAACCAGAAAAAATAGTTTCCTTTTCTCATTCTAATCGCTGGACCTTCATACCAGCTATAGGTCTCTGGGTCCTGAGTCAAGTTAGTTACCAATGGCTATCTTTCACTGCAAATCAGATTGCTACCACTTCTTTGTACTATCATTTGATATTTCTCAAAATCATCTTTGTCCTTCATCAAAGGAAATCTCCTCTTTCTCCTGGTTACTGCCTTTTAAATCCCCAAAGCAACAATGTTGCTGTAATTATGAATGTGCTCATAGTTCACAGATTTGTGTATTTGTCCATGATTAGCAGTGAGATGTTAATTTTACCCACCACCCTCCCTTCCTCCCTGACGAATGATTTAATCATCATCATATAAATCGATGAGCTCATAATTTAGATGTTTAACAAACATGCAAAATAAATGTTATTGTGTTGCAGAAATATTAGTCCAATTGTGCTACTAAATGCAACAGCACCGCCTTACCTGATCAATGCCTGCCTTAGCTTGTACGCTGAGCTCTGCCAGTGATTTCCTCACTATATCTCACCCCTGGTCTCCACGTGGAATCCAATTATGCTGAGATTCTTGACATTAATGCAAGGAAATCTGTTCTCAGACCCTATGCCAGAATAAATATGGGCCTGCAAGTGGGAAAGCTAAGAATTTATTGGTTTTGAAATTATCTCTGCTTATTTTCATGTGTTTTTTAATTATTTAAAACAATGTACTAAACAACTTAATTTATCTTGTTTGTAAAAATCTTTGGATTGTTTCATTATTGAAAAGATTTGAATGGCCATAAAGCAGGGAAAGGGACTTTGCTCCCTGCAAGGACACGTATGAGAGTTTGTTTCTGTCCATTGTGAGAGGCCTCGCTACTCAGCCCTGGGATCATCTCAGCCTGTAGGTCCAGGGCAAGTCAAGTTGAAGTAATGGAGAATGGTAATTGTAGGCAGCAGGCCCCAATCAAGTAAATTTGAGCGGTTAAGAGATCCTACAATAAAGAAAGTCACTCATAAACCTAACCAGATTGCACTTTAATGGAACTTCCTTGTCATTCTAGGAGCCAATACTAAGCTCTAATCATATTTTAAAAGCTGGTCCTTTTTATCAATTTAAATTATATCTACTGCATGGACATTATGCAATGCAGTGATTTGAAAATATAGTTACAAGAAAAAATAATTGCAATAGTATTTTTCATTGCACATCCAAATGACCAAACATAAAACAGATACTCACAGCACCGTCATACGTCAAGGCTTCTTTAAGAGCTTCCAGGTCGTGAAATTCTACATAGCAGAAGCCTAAAAAATATTTGAATTCCATTTTACACATTTAACTGATCACTAAACCTAGCATGTGCTTGTAAACAGAGCAAATTAACAGGTTTTAATTCAAATGCAATGTAACCACTGGAAAAAGTCATTAAAAATTATTTTTTAAATGACTTTTTGGCTGAGTCAATATTCTTTTCAACCAATCTTAGTGGCCATTGTTTACAGGTGCACTTCCCAGACAAAGTCACATAATAACAACTAGAACTGGGAATTGTTAGAGCAGGCCAATCCAATCTACTTTTCCTGTTCTTCCCGTGTCCCTGCTTATATCCAAGCTGGATTCCCAGAGACAATCAGATATCACCGTCCACGCTACCTCCAAGAAGACTAACACGTTGTTAACATTGTAAAGCCTGTAGTTAGATGGGAAAGGTTTAGAGGGATAGGAGCCAAACATGGGTAGGTGGGACTAGCGTAGATGGGGCATCATGGTCATCGTGAATAAGTTGGACCAAACGGCCTGTTTCCGTGCTTTATGACTATGACTCTACGATTGACCACATTTTCTTTAAGATAAATATGCTGGATGATATTCACTTCCAAAGGAGCCCATTTCCTGCTTATTAGGGTACAGCAGCTTCCTTTGTTCTTTTCAGCTCTTCTGGAACATTTCTTGCCACCAGGGTATCTATATTTACCAATTTCCCTGCCAGATGACGTTGGAGAGGTTTGTTTACTCTTCAAATATTCAAACCAGCCATGACTAGTTTTGAACATATTGGCACTTACAGAAGGCCATTACCCCTCTCATTTATACTCAAGCCTTGCCATAATGAACTAGATTGCTGGTGGAACTCTGAAGCACATGCCATTGATTCTGATCCTCCAATATGCTTTTCCTTTTTTCCATTCCCTTCATTATAAAATCTCTGCCATCTTTAACATTCAATCTTTAACTGCCACAATCATTGCAAATGTATTTCAAATAGCATATAATGTTAAGGCCCATTTATGTTAAAAGGCTGCATTTTTTGAATGGTCTGCGTAAAGCAGCTGCCTATTTTAGCATAGTTCTCAATCCATTAATAGTGACTTTAATTAACACAACTGTTCTTAAGTTTTAAACTGACATTTACTTTAAAATTGACATAATCTTTCCTTCTGCCCCTTAACATTAAGGAGTGTTAGTTATAATGATAAACAAAAAGCTTTGTAAATCCAGATCATGTACTCTGATAGAGATAATGATATTAAAGTGAAATCATTTGTAAACTGAGGGACTTTAATCTTTAATCTCAAAATGTTGTTTTCTACCTCTCAAGTGCCTATTTACCTTTTTAATTCAATATGATGATCAGAACTGCATGTAGTACGCCAAATGTTGTCCAACCACAGTTTCTTACAAATCACCACACAGATCCATTGACCTGGATTTCATCTTCACTTCACTTTGTGCCTTCATGGAGTTAACAGGTTCTTCCCATGTTGTGTGATTTTCCCCCAGGTGCTGTTTCCTCCAACATCCCAAAGATGTGCTACTGGATTAACTGCCAACTATAAACTACCTTTAGTGCAGGAGGGTGGCAGGATAATTGAGGTAAGTTGACAATAAGGTATGGGACTGATGGGATTTCTCTGAGAGCTGGCATAAAATTGGTTCCTTCTATTTTATAACTATGAGAAATATATGTTTAGTAAAACCATTTTAAAATTCTGTGCTATGGAGATAAACTCTAGTACTAATCTTGCTTTTATTTTTACATGACCATATGGGCCTACATCATTATGTTATAAGTTTTAGAGTTGTACAGCACAGAAATTGACCCTTCAGACCTCACCATCTAATTTGATTTGCCCATCTACACTCACTGGATTTGCCTGCATTAGGACTGTAAACTTTTGGCAAAACCTGGGCTTATAAGGGGCAGTTAGCATGACTTTGTGCAGGGAGGGTCCAGTCTCACAAACTTGATTAAGTTTGTTGAAGAGGTGACAAGACGATCGATGAAGTTAGGGCAGCGGAATTTGACTTTTAACCCCTCTCCCTTGCTCTACACTTTATATGTACATACTTAACCCCAAGAATGTTTTAATATCCTAATGATGAGTAAGGTGAGACAGGCGCACCATCTGGAATCACAGCCATATACATAAACTTATGTGATCCTGATGCAGAGAGCCTGTACCTGACAAAACGCATTGAGGACAATTTTGGGGAGCCCTAGCATTAACAGAACACAGGGTCCTGGACCCTAATGCCTCAGCAAGATTCAGCTCCACTTCTGAATTCATTGGACAGTTCAGCAGTGGACACCAATGACAGATTGCTATGTTCCGAACTTGGGCAATGACCCAGGTCTTCTGTTATTTTGAATAGGTTATTGTCACTGATCAATTTGGCATTCACCAGCAAAATCCAGGCTATTATGATCTCTTTTAGCGTTGAACCATTTTTTCCTGCACTCTGTTGCACTTTTCAAATATTTGCCTGGTGGTTCTCCATTAATACTTGCTAATGTTGCCGTACAGTTTATCGTTCCAGGTACTATTGTCAATTCTTCAAATCTGGCTTTTTCCTTCCTGATTACAATTGTCATCTATATTACAAAAAGTCTGATCTTGACCACTTCCTGTTGTACTGTCTATTGATTTTAGAAAAAACGCTGCCACTTACGGCTGTGATTTCTGGCCATCTCACTCAGAGTCCCCCTCCGCTGTGCAGGGCAAGAGGATTTTTCCCATCGATTAAAAATAAAAGAGTTATTAGTGTTTAAAAAATGTTGAGATTCTCTCTCCTGAAGGCCATGCCCCTTCCGGAGGGACTATAAAACCCGGAAGTGTTGAGTGCCTCAGTCAGTCTATGCAAGATGGGGGAGCGAGAGGGTCATGTCTCTCAGTCTGAGCTGTGAATAACACTGAACACATGTCTACTAAACTGTGAGTGGTTTTACTGACCTGTCAGTGCCCTTAATGGGGTTTGAAAATGCTAAAGCTGTGTTGCCTTTGGTTTGTAAATGCTAAAGCTGTGTTGCCTTTGGTCTGTACATGCTAAAGCTGTGTTGCCTTTGATTTGTAAATGCTAAAGCTGTGTTGCCTTTGGTTTGGAAATGCTAAAGCTGTGTTGCCTTCGGTTTGGAAACGCTAAAGCTGCCTTGGCTAATTAAAGTTGCCTTGCCTAATTAAAGTTGCCTTGCCTAATTAAAGTTGCCTTGCCTAATTAAATTTGCCTTGCCTAATTAAAGTTGCCTTGCCTTCTATATAATTAAAAGTCTAATCTTGACCACTTCCTGTTTGCGCTTTATATTGATTTTAGAAAAAACGCTACCACGTACGGCTGTGATTTTTGACCATCTTACTCAGAGTCCTCCCCATCGATTAAAAATAAAAGAGTTATTACTGTTTAAAAAATGTTGAGAATCTCTCTCCTGTCAATCATGCCATGAAGGCCACGCCCCTTCTGGTGGGAGGGGGGGATACAAAACCCAGAAGTGTGGGTGTGGCTCAGTCTCTGCAAGATGGAGGAGGGAGAGGTCACGACTCGCTGTCTTTAGTGGCCTTGCACCCTGCTTGAAATGGTATGAAACTGCACTTGAACTTGGTTGCCTTGCACCCTGCTTGAAATGGAATTTCAAGGAATAGCCGTGAGACAACTGCAGCCCACTAGCCGTGAGTGAGTGAGCTGCCAGCACAACAGGCTTGACTGACTGAGCCGCCCACCCACGAATCCATTCGGCCCACAATGTGCATACTAGCCCTCTGGAAACCAGTCCCTTCAGCCCACAACACCCATACTAGCATTCCAGAAAGCCGCCCCACAGGCCACCAATATTGGAATTGGTGGAGAGGTGGAATATTGCGTTGGGGGACCAGCCCTCCCAACGGGGCCCACTTAGTGTAGTATATTCTACAACCTTGACAAAAATTATTTTGACATTCAATTAAAATAATCTGAAATCACGGTTTAAAAAGTTAATTATTGTTATATTCACCGGAATCTATTGGAAATCTCTTGGATACTTTAAGAGATAGGAAGCGTGCAAGCATTGAAATTGGTGACAATTCTGAAGTTCAGAATTTGGTTTTAAACAGAGGGCAGCTAAATCACATATTTAAAACTTACGTTTCATTTAAAATTAAAACCAACGTTTTTTGTACTATACCTTTAAATTTGTCTGTCTCTTTGTCTCTGACTAGTCGAACACTCATCACATTCAATTCTTTAAAAATGGCATCAATATCTCCTTGCACAGTATTGAAAGGTAGATTTCCTATATAAGCTGTATATGGGGGTTCTGTTGGTAATTCCTTCTGTTTTCTGGGACCACTAACTCGAGATCTTCTGAAATAAAAAATCAGATCTAGCTTCAGTCTGGCCAGGTGATATTTATTCTGTACTCAAGTTGATCTTTCTATTTAATAAGCAATTAAAAAATGTGGAAAACCCTTCTTCAGTTTTATCAAATCTCCCAGAATCTTGCAAATCAACTTACTTCTAATCACTCACATTTAGACGACTCTACCCAAAATTATACTCCATTATTTAAATCCCATTTCAAGTCAACTATGAAATGTCTCTTATAGATATCTAAATATATATTAAAGCAAAGAATTTGTTGGAAATCTAATTGTGGTCTTTGCTTCTTAGGGCAGTTATGCAGTCAGAGCTAAACCCTGTGGGTTGCTTTGGGCAACAATGAGAATTTAAAGGTCTCACCAGTTGGTACTACATTGCCAAGCTATAATTACTTAACACAAATCTCTAGTTTACAATTTGCACTAACTTGAATTCAAAAGGACGGTGCAGTTCCAATATAAAGAAGACAAAGAGAAGGGTGTTGTAGTAATTTTGGCTATTGTTTTTATTTTTGTGGAAGCAAAGTATCATGGGGGGGGGGGGGGGGTTCACCTTTGCATCATGATTGTTTATACATTTGGTTTATGGAATATGGGCACAGTTGGCAAGTACAGCAATTATTACTCATCCCAAATGAGTTATAGAGTCAAACAACACAGAAACAGGTGCTGCAACCCACTGACTGTAGGTGTTTAATGGTTCACATCGACTTCCAAGTACCCAACTATACTAACACCATTTATCAGTATTTATTTTGTTGCCTTCTGTGTTTCGGATACAAGAGCTTGCCCAGATACATCAATGTAGTGAGAGTCATTTAGTTTTGTTTAGAGATATAACATGGAAACAGGCCCTTCAGCCACGAAGTCCAAGCCGATCGATCACCTGATCATGCTAGTTCTGTTATCCCACTTTTGCATCAACTCCTTACAAACTGAGGGCAATTTACAGGTCAATTAACCTACAAACCCACAATGTGGGAAGAAACCGAGCACCTGGTGGAAACTTGTACAGTCACAAGGAGAATGTGCAAACTACACGCAGACAAGACCCAAGGTCAGGATTGAACCTGGATTTCTGGCGCTGTGAAGCAGCAGCAGTACCAGCAACATCACTGTGCCGCTCTGGTGCGTCGCCATCACCTCCTCAGGCTGGATTCCAACCATCCTCTCTGGTGAAAAAAATGCTTCCGTAGAATTTATTATGCTACTACCATCAGCAGTTGTATCATCAATGAAGATAAGTGAGCCAGTACCTTCAGCAGCCATACATGCCCAGGCCATAACACCCCCACCACCGTGTTTCACAGATGAGGTGGTATGCTTTGGATCTTGGGCAGGTCCTCTCTCCTCCATACTTTGCTCTTGCCATCACTCTGAGATACAGTAAGTTAATCTTCATCTCATCTGTTCACAAGACCCTTTTCCAGAACTGTGGTTGCTCTTTTATGTACTTCTTGACATACTATAGCCTGGCCATCTATTTCCTCCAATTTGCTGTGTCCTCAATATGGCAATGGAGGAGGACCAGGACAGAAATGTCAGTTTGGGAAGGGGAGTTAAAATGATTAGCTACTATGCAGAGTAATTATGTGAAACACTTCAAAGTCCATATGGTATTCATATTAATTCTGTTCTGTACTGGTGTTTATAGTTGCAATATCCAATGTGTAGATGATAATGACAATTTCCTGACTTTTTATGAGCACCAACTTCCTGATGATGTGAAGTTCCAAATAGCAGTACACCACAGAGTAGATGAAACAATAAATATCATTACATGGATTGAGTGAAGAATTAATTTTTGAAAGATCTCCATTTGGAGACTAATTTCTTGAATTTGTTGTTGGTAGAAGCTCGGTCAATCGTAAATCAGGTGCTGAAAAGCCAAATGGAAAACATGTTCCATTGCCGTTATAATGAGTCCTTCTTGCCATTTTGCGGACTGCTGTGGGAGTAGTCTGGATGATAAATTGCCATGTGTTTAGTAGATGGCACACACTATTATACCTTACTGGGCTGGTGCAAAGGAGGGTTCAGATTGGCAAATGTGATGCCAATCAAGTAAGCTGCTATTTCCTTAGACAATGAGTTTCTTGAGCATTTATGAAGCTGTACAGGCAAATGCAGCAAATTTCATTATACTCTTGCTGAGCTCCTTGTGATGGACGATAGAGTAGCTGTGGAGCTACAGGTGAATCACTTGCTGCAGGATATCCAACCTTTAACCTATTCTCATAACAGCCGTATATATTTTGGTTGTCCAGTTAATTGATAGTGAATGGTGGTTTCTAAAATGTTGACAGTGGTTAATGATAATGCCATTGAATGTCAAGAGTAAATGCTTAGTTTTTCTCTTGTTGGAGATCCGGTGATTTTTGGCATGAATGCAACTTTCATTTATCAGTGTGTAACGCATGATGCCTTGGTCTTGTTTACTGGCACAGACAGCTTCATTTGTTGAGGTGATATGAATGGAATTAAACATTTTGCAATCATTATGCAGAAACAAGAAACTGCAGATGCTGATTTACTAAAAAGGACACAAAGTGCAAGAGTAACTTAGTGAGCCAGGAAGCATTGGGACCCTTAGGTGGGGGGAAGAAAGCTGGAAACGAGGAGATGCAGGACAAAGCATGACACGGGCAAGGGGAGGGTCTGAGGGGCAGATGGTTGTAACAAAGGCCAGAGATAAAAGCAGATGTGAGACAGGATTGAAGAATTGTGAATTGTGAAGCCAGAGGGGGGAATAGACAATAGGTGCAGGAGTAGACCATTTGGCCCTTCGAGCCAGCACCGCCATTCAATGTGATCATGGCTGATCATCCACAATCAGTACCGCGTTCCTGCCTTCACCCCATATCCCATTACTCCACTATCTTTAAGAGCCCTATCTGGACTTCTTGGTGCCTTCCTCACAGTAGATTCTGCTGTGGGAGGATGATTCATGTTGATTCCCTATAGTGTACTGTGCCTTTTTTTATTTTATATAGATGTATGGAAATCTAATTTCTTCTCTGTAAAGCACTTTGGCTTCAACGTGATTTGATTTAAAAGTGCTATATTAATAAAAATTCCTTACTTACTTACTATCTAGCTCTCTCTTGAAAAGTATCCAGAGAACCGGCCTCCAACGCCCTTTGAGGCAGAGAATTCCACGGGGGTGGGGGGGGGGGGGGGGGTGGGGTGGGGGGGTTGCAAGCTGCCCAAGCAATCTATTTCCTCCAATTTGCAGTGGCCTCACTCTGCCAATGGAGTAGGCCCAGGACAGAAATGTCAGTATGGGAATGGAAGGGGAGTTAAAATGATTAGCTACTGGGAGATCCAGTAGGCCTTGGTGGTTATTAACATTCCAACTTCTGACCCAATGATTGAAGGTCATTGAAGTGGCTGAAATGGTTGGGCCTGAGATTTGCCATGAGGAAATCTTACTGTGGTGTCCTGAAATTGAATAATTAATTTCTAACAACCACAATCATCTTCTTTCTGCGTCCTAGTAGTCAAACGTCTCCAAGTATTGATAAGCAGGTTTTATTGATTAAATACTGTTGGATGGAACTATTGATGATGCCTTCCATTATTTTGCCGATTATTGAGAGTAGATTGCAGGGGAGAGGGCAAACTACCAACGGAGGACAGTGTAAAGTCTGAGGTGCAACCCCACCAGGTTCAGAAACAGCAACATTCCTACAATCACCAGATTCTTGAATTGACCTACACAATCCGTTGTTTCTAATTGTGTTTTTTCCGCCAATTCCTATTTTGCAGTCTCGTAGAATTTAAGTTTTTGTGTGATGCTTGAGTCGACATGCTCATAAGGCTGCTGCAAGTTTTTAATTGTACCTGTGCCTCACAGTACATGTACATGTGAAAATAAACTCAATTTGTAAAGCTTGGAGCAGTACAATGACTGGTATAATTCATATTGTGTAATTATCAGTCACAAAGCAATCACAACACAGAGTGCAGTATATATCTTTATTTTCTAACCATTATAAAAGACACCATCCTTAGATTATATTCTATGATCTCATTGACAGTAGGTTCATTAGTTAAATGTAAATTGAGACAATTTAACAAAGCAAACTAAAGCAGATTAACTTATTGTCAGTAATAGATTGCTTATTGAAATAAACAAGATAACTGATTTTCCAAGATATACATAATTATTGCTGTACAAGGGCCACAGTTTCACAATAATGAACTTGGAAGAGTGTAACTTCTTATTTTGCAATATTTGTGAACTATATTTCTTAGATTCATATGTTTATACCACCTGAATGCAAAAAAAAAGATTCAATGATAACTAACCATGAGTTGATATAGAAAGTCAACACCAAGCAAATGTTATGTTGAAAAAAATAATAAAAAATGCAATAAGTAGATGAATCTGCATTTTTTAAAATTTTCTCCATGGATGGATAAATACAATTTTTAAGGTATTTAATTACTAATTAATATTTACAGTGCAAGGTAACATTAAAAACCAAATCAACTTTGATTTAATAGTAAAACACAGATTAATTTAGGTTAAAATATATTCAAATCAACAATTTCACCAATGTGGGAGAATTACTTTAAAACTTTTTAATAGTATAAATTTGAAATGTACTTTCAAAATAAGTTCAGCATATTTCATGAGGTGCTTTCTTATATAGTATCTTTTTCTAGAGCACCGATGCAAAAACAAATAGCTTGTAATGTTTAGAAAGTACAGTAAAACTCTGATAAACTGACATTTGATTGTTCAGATATCCTGATGGTCTATTGTCTGGCTCACTCCTGAGTTCAGATTATGAATAGGATACCAGATAGCAAGGCCAGAGCTGGGCATCTAGAATTTGGCCCCAGCGGGAGCTGGACTGTATGCTGAGTCATATGGGGGTCCACAGCACCAGGGGACAGCACTGTGGGTAGGTTTACAGTTGGGGGTCAAGAGTGCTTGACCATTCCCTGATCCCTTTATTTATTGCTCCGTAAAATGTATTACATTACCATGTAAAATGTTTACAAAATAAAAAGGAAGTATGTTTGGAAATTATTTGGAATTTTTTGGAATAATATCCAATACTGTGACACTCTACTGGTCCGGGACCCCAAAGTCAAACGATGCCAGATTGTCAGAGTTTTACTGTACTTGCATGTACACTATAATCATACACAGGTGAACAAAATCTTAAGGATCACGGCATTAGTAACCATTAATGTTTATTATAACAATTGTCCATATCATTAAACACAAAAATACTCTAAGAAATAGTGGTAGAATATCTTACTTGTCCCATGTTTCTATCCATATTTGCTCTGCGTTGCTAGTTTATTTATTGGCTGCCTGCACAAATACCGTAAATGTAAGTAATTTGTGTCACAGTATAACACTTAGTTTTTGCACCATGTTCATAATTTTGATTTAATTCATACGTGGTCATTGAATCTAAATTTTTATTGCAGATCTTCAGTTTTCTCCAATGGAGTTCCCCACCTTAAGGTGTGCCAACTGAATTCAAATGCTGCAGGAATTCAAAATCCTGATTATAGGCAATATGGTTCAAACATGAAATTGGATTTTGCAGGTAAATAATTTAACTAACAATATGCAGAGGAGAATGAAAATCAATTGGTTTAAGATCCACCTGCAATCTAAAAAAGACCAAGTCCCCTCAACAAATATGCTTATTGTTTAACTGTTTACAATTATTGCAATTTTTTCGGCATTAGAATAGCTCCTCACTTGTTTCCAACAAATATTGAAAATGTGCCATGTCATGCAACTGCTAAATTAATTATTTCCAAATGATTTTCCTCATTTAAAAAAAATTCACGATATAAAGTTATAATTGGAATGTATTAGTGAAATATACTAATCAGATCCAGGACTTCAAACTACATAATGTTAGTGTAAAGCAAAAATAAATAATTTGATCTTTTAAACACTCAGCAGGTTTTGGTATTTCTTTGGATTCGAGTACATGGTTTTGCAGAGAGATTTGTTTTTTAATTGAGGGTACACAAAAAGCTGGAGAAACTCAGCGGGTGCAGCAGCATCTAAGGAGCGAAGGAGATAGGCGACGTTTCGGGTCGAGACCCTTCTTCAGACAATTATCTGCTAGACAATCTCTCCTTCTCACCACTGTCCACTCCAAAAAAACATTGATCAAGTCCAGATGACTCATGATAAAAAAAGGGGATAAGAAAATGCATCTCACTGCTCATAATGAGATAAAATCCTTTTGATGTAATAATGCTGGCAATTCTGCAGAAAATGACATGAGAAAGCAGACCCTTCCGAGAAGATAATATATCCCAGCTGGTCCTGAGGGAACTAATATGTCAGCAGATGCACACTGAAGCATTTAATCCTGCATAGTAATCTATTTAATTTAATTCTGTCCTTTACTAATTTGCAAAATGTTTAATTTATAACTAATTAATAAAGAACAGACTTTGGTCTTAAAATCTCAATTCCAATCTATCACTGCTGATTCTCATTCACATTTAGTAATATATGTTGGTCACTCAAGACTTCTTGACCAATTTATATGAACAAAGATCATGCAATAGGCAGATAGTCCAGACAGCAACTAAAGCTTTACCAAAAAATTAAACCATCAATACACTTAAATATCTGTTTCTAGTCCTTAAATTTGAACGGGTAGTGGTGTGAGAAAAGCAGGAGAGTTGTTAGAATATCCCCAAAAGCTGAAACAATAATATCCTCCAGAAACAATGAGCGCACACAGGAACCGTAAAATAATGATGCTTATTTATATATCTAGTCTCAATCATTTTTACAATAAAGATTCAAAGAAACAGAATATGCCAAAACAAAATGGGGAAGGAAGAAGAAAATCTGGATTAGATTCTGCTTCTGAAACATTCTGTTGTCCATGCATTTCTTTTCATGTTTATTTCATGTGTGAGTATCGTGGCTAAAAATACTTCCCCTATTCAATGTTTAGCAAAAGCATTTGTGAGCAGAATCCTACTGGTACTAATACACTCACAATGGCAGGTTTGACTAAAATAACAAAAGAAAAATACTCCATGCATGATTCCCTTTGGAAGTGAGAAAATAACCTGTCAGCAAGCTCGTTTTCAGTTGTTGTAAATACTTGTTAGAAATTGTGCCAATTAACGTGCTTACTAAAATAAAGTGTTCTAGGACAAAATTGATAAACTCTCAAGTGCTTTGTGTTTGAATCAGATCCACAAAAATAATTTCTGGCAAAAATATGAGACATTGCTGAGAATAAAGCATATTTTGGAAAAAACATGGCAGTCCAATTATCAAGCCTAACCTTTTAAAATTTGACAATTTTCATATAATGGGATGTTTCAATAAGAATAAATAAATAATAGCCATTTTTATCTTAAATTTCAACACTATTTTTAAACTGCTGTATAAAAACAGCAGCACCTCTACTATGAAGAACTCAAAATTCTATCTATATTAATGGTATCTATTCAAAGTAATCCTCTCAATATAATAAATATTATTCATCTGGTGACCAGCAACGAATAGTAACTGGAGATTTAAAAGATGTCATCATTTAGAGCCTCTATACACACCAAGCACCAACACCCTAAATCCCATACCCAATTACTCTTTATAGCAGCATTCTCAGTAATTGGGTAAGTGAGAAATGTGAAGTGCTTTAATAACCTTTAAATCAGCAACCATAGAAACATTGTAGTCCTTTCAAAACTTTTGAGGTCATGTTGATACTGCAATGGAGAAAATAAGCGTGCTCCACTGAGTGTAAAGCACAATTTTATTCAGAAATAAATATTACAATCTGAGGAAAATTCAGCCTGAAATTGTAGATTTCCTTAAAGTTAAAATTGTAATCATTAAAGTTTCAACTTGCAAAATGAGCTCTCAAATTAACGTCATTAAACTGGGCTTCGGCAAGAACAGAAGTGAAAATCGGCATCAGTTTACAGAGCCATGTATTCTGGTAATTTGGGGAGGCAAGGAATATTACAGAGATTGACAAAGTGACAGAAAGTGCTGGAGTAACTCAGCAGGTCAGGCAGCATCTCTGGAGAACATGGATAGGTGGCGTATCGGGTCAACTCCAGTCTGAAGCCGGGTCCCGATCCGAAACATTGCCTATCCATGTTCTCGAGAGATGCTGCCTGTCCTGCTGAGTTACTCCAGCACTTTGTGTCCTTTCATGTATTAACCTTCATCTGCAGCTCTTTATTCTACATTACAGAGCCGAGAGTCAGACCTACATTAATGCACACAAGAGCAAACAAAGTCTAATCCTGTGATGGATACAAAATGCTGGAGCAATTCTGCAAGACATGCAGCATCTCTGGAGAAAAGGAATGGGGAAAATTTCGGGTTGAGACACTTCTTCAGATTTTGGAGGGGGGGGGGGGGTGAAAGCTCGGTGCTGGGGCTGCAACTATTTACAATATATATCAATGATTTTGATGATGGAATTAAAGGTAAACTGGCAAATTTGCAGATAACACAAAGCTGGGTGGCAGTGTGAACTGCAAAGAGGATGACAGGAGGTTGCAGGGTGACTTGGACAGGTTGAGTGAGTGGACAGATGCATGACAGATGCAGTATGATGTAGATAAATGTGAGGTTATCCACTTTGGCAACAAGAACAAGGAGGCAGATTATTATCTTAATGGTGTCAGATTAGGAAAAAGGGAAGTGCAACAAGACCTGGGTGTCATTGTACACCAGTCACTGAAAGTAAACATGTAGGTACGGCAGGCAGTGAAGAAAGCTAATGGCATGTTGGCCTTCATAACAAGAGGATTTGAGTATAGGAGTAAAGAGGTCCTTCAGCAGTTGTACAAGGCCCTGGTGAGACCACATCTGGAGTATTGTGCGCAGTTTTGGTTTCCTAATTTGAGGAAGGACATCCTTGCTATTGAGGCAGTGCAGAGTATGTTCACGAGGTTAATCCCTGGGATGGCGGGACTGTCATATGAGGAAAGATTAGAAAGACTGGGCTTGTAATCACTGGAATTTAGGATGAAGAGGGGATCTTATGAAAAAATATAACATTGTAAAAGGACAGGACAAGCTAGACGCAGGAAAAATGTTCCCAATGTTGGGGGAATCCAAAACCAGGGGCCAGTCTAAGAATAAAGGGGAGGCCATTTAAAACTGAGATGAGAAAATACGTTTTCACCCTGAGAGTTGTGAATTTGTGGCGGCCGATTTCGCTGAATGAATTTAAAAGAGAGTTGGATAGAGCTCGAGGGGCTAGCGGAATCAAAGGATATGGGGAGAAGGCAGGCACGGGATACTGATTGTGGATGATCAGCCATGATCATAATGAATGGCTCGAAGGGCCAAATGGCCCCCCACCTGCACCTATTTTCTATGATATAGGGAAAAAGCAGGAACGGGGTACTGATTTCAGATGACCAGCCATGGTCCTATTGAATGTCGGTGCTGGCTCGAAGGGCCGAACGGCCTACTCCTGCACCGATTTTTCTATGTTTTCTATATTGTGTGACTTGCACGTTTAAGCCCATCCACCTCCGGGGCCGCGACCCCGACCCCTCGCCCCTCTCGCCAACCCAGAGAACCGCCGGCCGCCTCAGATGGGACCCGCCGCCCTCCGTGAACCTTCCCCCCCTGAGCTGGCCCCCGCACCTACCCCCGGCCTCCCCCGAAGCTGCTGTATTGCTGCTGCTGCCGCTCATCGTAACTGTCGAAATCCGCCATGTCCTGCTGCTCAGACAGACAAGACCCCGGCGCCAAGGCAACCGGGCTGCCCCGCCAGGCCGGCGTCCTTGCCATCGAAGAGGCTCTGCTCCAGCACTACAGCGTGTTTTAGATTGACAACCTATTTTCGTGCTTTCAATCCATTATCACCCTTCACCCACATTGGTTTGCTGCACGGCTAGCATGTAGCTTGAAATCGATATCGTAATAATTGCACAGTTATAGACGCAGAGAGGGGGGGAGGGGGAAGATTCCTGCTGGTGGCAATTGTCCTGAAAATCACAAACGTTGCAGAGGTTGGAAATGTTTTGAAATAAAACAGAGAACGCCGGCAGCACTCAGTGTCTAGTGGGAAGGAAACCACTCAGCTGGACAGGCAGCTTTAGTGGGGAGTGAATAGAGTTAAAGTTTGAGGGGTCGGGACCCTTCATCAGAAGATGCTGACCAAGATCTTTGATGCTGACCCACCATCAGAAGACCAGCGGGAGTCCGTCTACGGGATCTTTGATTCCGTCCTCTCATTCCCCGGAGCAGGGTGGGAGCAGATTGACTCAATGCTGCTTGCCGTGTTGCGTAAATTAGCAGGCAGGCAGCCGGGATTTTTTTACACACAGGTTAGTGTGTGAAATAGGCAAATGGATAATCATCAGAATCGAAATCAGTACCTCGCGTAACAAATCTGTACAGAGATAAATTGTTTTGTAAAAACTTTGGCAAAGCAGAGATCAGGCGGCTCTCGGGGCAGCGAGTGACCTCGCGCGAGGACCCGGCGGCGGCGGCGGCAGCGTGTTGATGGAGCAGAGGCCGAGGATGGCTCAGGCTCAGGCTCCGGCCCCGTCTCCAGCCCCAGCCCCAGCCCCGGCCCCGGCCCGCACAAAGCTCACCCACTCCGGGGGAGTTCTGCAGAAAAACCGAGAGTTCCTCGACTTCTTCTGGGACATCGCCAAGCCCGAGCAGGAAACACGCCTGATGGCGATCAGCGGGCTGCTCGAGTACCTGAGGAGCAGCGAGGTAAGGCCGTGGCGAGACCGGGGGCATGGGGCTTCCCGCCCGGGAGAAGTGTGGGGGGGGGGGGGGGGGGGGTCTGGCTTGGATCCATCGTGTGATGGGAATGACCAGGGCCCAGAATATGCAGCAGCGAATGCTAGATTTCATCGTCGTGTAACCGATATAACTGTAACTGATAATTTATTGTCTTGTTGTCGTTGCGTTAATCTGCTTGTAAAGTTGTACCAAGCAATAATTCAATTGTTCCATTCCCAATGTCAATGACAATTGAACAATCTTGACTTTTGACCTCGGGTCAACCCTTCAGAAGGTGGTCACCAGTTCTCCGCCCCCTGATCGAGACACCGGGCATCTTCTATGTGTCCCCAAACTCTTATAACTAAATTCGCTGATTCAGACTTGAGATTTTGCCTCACTGCACCCACCTACAGAGCCGGATCTTCATGTCTGGCTGCAGATTCCGCAAACCTGATTCAGCCTCTCCATCCCATATCAGATATACATATTGAGTCAAGTTTCTGCTTCAGGGCTGAGAGTTGAGGGGAGATGGCTGGTTTAAAGAGATGAGAGCGAGTGGGTGGGGAATAGGTTGAACCAGTGGGCGGGGAGGAGAGAACGGTGGAGATGAAGATGAAGATAGAGAAAGGGTGGAAGGTGGTGTGGAGATAACAAAAATCTGATAAGATTTGATCCTCCCACCCAGACCTGGCTCCATCTAACCATCACTCCCCCTTCATCTGGAGCTACCTATCACTTGCCTGTTCCTGCCTCACCCCTCTCTGGCACCTCTTCATACTGGCTCCCTCCCTTCTACATTCTTAATCCTGATGGAAGGTTTCAACCTGATATGCTGACTAGTCATGTCTCTGCTAAGCTTACTTCTCTCCCTGATGTATCCCCCAATCCCCAGTATCTGGACCATCTCTTCTTTCACTTCCTGCTTCCAGATTCGAATCCTGTGGGATCCTGACACGTGTATGCAACTCTTATTCCACTATTTCCCAGAATCCAGCTGTTTCATCCTTGGATTGAGTCTATCTCCTTCCAAGATATGGACAATTGCCCTTATTCTGTCCCCCAACCTCACTTGACCATTTGATTTATTTTTCTGCATCAACCATTTATTCACCTACATTTTCTTATTTCTTCGTGAATCGGTCTTTACATCCATCCAGTTCTTGTGTACCTGTCAGGTGCATCTAGTAATGATCTTTGGATACCATAAGCTATGGACTATTTGCTGACCCAGCACCCAGGGGCGACATGGTGACGTAAAGGTAGAGCTACTGCCTTACAGCGCCAGAGACCCTGATTTGATCTTGACTGGGTGCTTGGCTGTACAGTTTGTATGTTCTCCCTGTGACCTTCGTGGGTTTTTCCTGAGATCTTCTGTTTCCTCCCACACTTCAAAGACGTACACCTTTGTAGGTTAATTGGCCTGGTATAAATGTAAAATTGTCACGAGTGTGTGTAGGATAGTGTTGATGTGTGCGGATGGCTGGTAGGTGCAGACTCGGGTGGGCTGAAGGGCCTATTTCCACGCTGTATCTCTAAACTAAACCAAACCAAACTATTAATTTGGAATAATACTTGATTTTGTTTGCAGGGTGACGACCTTAAATATAGTATCCAAAGACTTATTGAGGGCCTGGCAGCAACTCGTGAAACATCTCGTCCTGGCTTCAGTTTGGCCCTGGCACAGGTTAGACATTGCTTAATGCAGGGAATGGGCAGAGGATAACACTAAACTAAACTGGATTTTAATCAGTCTGTCTATGTGCATGTGATGCTGCTGCGAACAAGATTTTCATTGTACATGTACTACACCAAACTTGGGCATATAATAATCAACTCCACTTGATTTGATTCTGCTCTTAGAGGCACAAGGTTGGAGACTAAATTACAGTACAATAAATTCTCATTAAGGTCCTTCTTGCATTTTATTTCTCTCTTGTTTTCATTGTTAACAGCATTTCACCAATGTGAGCCCCTTTCAGACTGAGATGGGAAAATTTGTAATGAGGAATAAGGATATGACAGATTAATTAAACTATTATCAGGCATATTTTTTCAGAGAATAATATGCACAAAACCAGCTAGATATACAAGAGAATCAGATGTTTAATGGGAATGAAGGAATTAGTCAAAAAATAGTATTGGAGAAGTTGGTGAGCTTGAAACCTAGTCAAACCAGAACCTGGTGATCTACATCCCAGAGTTTGAAACTCAGGAGGGTTTGGAGATGGTGGGTGCACCAGTTATTATCTTTGAAAGGATTGAGCAGAATCAACATGCCTGAAAGGAAAATCTGCTGTAGTTGTTTGCGAATGCAACAAGTAGAAAAGATGAAGAGGGCCCAATGGATGTGGTGTATTTGGATGTGGTGTATTTGGATTTTGGGAAAACCTTTGATAAGGTCAACAAGCAAAGAGTGGGAATAAAGTGATCCTTTTGGTAAATCGTGAGTCCGCTGTGGAAATGTTCAAAGGGACCTAGGTGTGCTTGTTCACAGGTTATTAAAGGCCAACATCAGGTGCAGCAAATAATTAGAAATGGAAATAGAATGTGTGTTTATTACAGAGAATTTGAATATTTTTCATATGCTATGAGGCATTTAGCCCATCACACCTGTAGAGGCTCCCTAAGCAATTCTCTCAGTTTTTTCCCCCAACCAATTTTACAATTCTCTCATGTGTGCCATCCTATGCCATTGTGTATACGGATTGCATAGCGACACATTAAAGCCACTGCCTCATAGTACCAATTGCATGGGTTCAATACCACCCTCAGGTGTTGTCTGCATGAAGTTTGCACGTTCTCTCTGACTTCATGGGTTTCCCCATAGATGCTCAAGTTTTCTCCTACATCACAAAGGTGTGCTTGTTGGTACATTGATTGTCGACTGTAAGTTGCCTCTGGTTTGTCGGTGAGTGGTGGAATCAAGAGGGAGTTGATGAGAATGTGGGGAAATAAAAAAAATAGGGATTAATGTAGGAGTAGTTTAAAATGGGTGATTCATGGTCAGTGCAGACTCTGTGAACGAAAGGACTGGTTTCCATTCTGTAGGATTCTCCTACCACCCCCTACATTAGACGAGTTTCACTGGACACTTATCAATCAGCATTTCATTGGGATGCAGGGGAAAACAGAAACAACTGAAGAAACACACTCAGTCACCAGGAGAATATGCCAATTCCACATGGATAATACCCAAGATTAAGATCAAACTCCGTTTGAAGGAGTTGCGAGCAGCAGCAGTCCCTGCAGCACCACTGTGCTGTTCTGGGGATAGGGAAGTCTTATTGCAATTGTCCGCACCTGGAGTTTTGGTCTCCTTACCACGTGCAGGCAGAGAAGATTAGTTTAATTTGGCATGGACATTGGGAGTTGAATGGCCTGTTCCTCAGCTGCGCTGTTCTAAGTTTTGTGTAAGGATGTACTTGCATTGAGGTGCAGTGCTGACTGACTGGATTAAAGGATGAAGAGTTTGTCTAATGAAGAGAAATTGAGTAGATGAGGTTTATATTTCTCAACGTTTAGAACTCGAAATTAACAACATTCTTTCAGGACATGTCAAGCCAGAAATAGGCAAGTTGCTTCCCTCGGGTAATGTGTCAAGGAGTAGGGTGCACAGTCTCAGAAAAAAAGGGTGCCTTATTTAGGGCTGAATTGAGGGAAAATTCTTCACTCAAGGATTGTTGAGCTTCTGAGGATGGATGATTTACTGTGCAACAACAGAATCAATGGATGGTGTGGAATGACACCGAGGTAGAAGCTCAGCCATGATCTTACTAAATAGTGGAGCAGGCTTGAAGGGCTGCATGGTCAACTCCTGCTCCTATCTGCTGTGTTGTGGCTGAGTAGCTAGATCTGCTGCTACTCAACTGATTCATCAGCAGAGCACAGAGCAACTGTCCCATTTTATGATGCGTCAACCTCTATTTTGGTCTTGTGCAGCACTCCTTAAACCTGCATCTTTGGCTTGAGCTTTTATTTGCCTGATTTAATTTCCCCCTTTCTCGCTTCTTGTCAATGATGTGTTTATGTAGAACACTTAAGGCATTTAATCCTATGGAAGGCTAATTCAGTAATGATTGCAGGAAGAAGCTGTAATGACTTTGAGGGCACTCTTAGCATTCAGTTAATAGTGCATCCTGGGATTGAGTTAGGATTTAAGATAGACGCAAAATGCTGAAGCAACCGAGTGGGACAGGCAGCATCTCTGAAGAGAAAGAATGGGTGATTTTTTGGGTTGAGACCCTTCTTCAGACTCCTGGTTGAAATTGTTAATTACCAGTAGTGTACCTGATAGAGCAAGGTAATGCGGTATGCTGAAGCTCAGCAGAAATAACTGTTGAAATGGTGGCCGTAGTGGTTGTTGCCCACTATTTACATTCTTCTGCTATTCACGCCTTATATGAGACCTAGGGTACACAAAAAGCTGGAGAAACTCAGCGGGTGCAGCAGCATCTAAGGAGCGAAGGAGATAGGCGACGTTTCGGGTCGAGACCCTTCTTCAGACTGGTCAGGGATCAGGGAAACGAGAGATATAGACGGTGATGTGGAGAGATAAGGAACAATGAATGCAAAAAAGTATCGATGATAAAGGGAACAAGCCATTGTAAGCTGTCTGTGGTGTGAAAATGAGAAGCCGGTGCGACCGGGGTGCGGGAGGGAGACAGAGATAGGGGGAATGCCAGGGCCCGAGGGCTGAGGGAGAGGTGGGAAGGGGAGGAGACAGCAAGGGTTAACAGAATTGAGAAAATTCAATGTTCAAGCCCAAAGGATGCAGACTCCCCAAGCGGAATATGAGGTGCTGTTCCTCCAGCTTGCGGTGTTGCTCACTCTGGCCGTGGAGGAGGCCCAGGACCGAGAGGTCGGATGCGGAATGGGAGGGGGAGTTGAAGTGCTGAGCCACCGGGAGGTCGGGTTGGTTATTGCGGACCGAGCGGAGGTGTTCGGCGAAGCGATCGCCAAGCCTCCGCTTGGTCTCACCGATATAGATCATCTGGCATCTGGAGCAGCGGATGCAGTAGATGAGGTTGGAGGAGGTGCAGGTGAACCTCTGTCGGACCTGGAAGGACTGCTTGGGTCCCTGAAAGGAGTGGAGGGGGGAGGTGAAGGGACAAGTGTTGCATTTCTTGCGGTTGCAAGGGAAAGTGCCCGGGGAAGGGGTAGAGCGGGAGGGGAGGGAAGAATTGACAAGGGAGTTGCGGAGGGAGCGGTCTTTGCGGAAGGCAGACAGGGGGGGAAATGGGAAGATGTGGCGGGTGGAGGGGTCACGTTGGAGGTGGCGAAACTTGCGGAGGACTATATGTTGTATTTGCCGGCTGGTGGGGTGAAAGGTGAGGACCAGGGGGACTCTGCCCTGTTTGCGAGTGGGGGAATGGGGAGCGAGGGAAGTGTTGCGGGGTATGGAGGAGACCCTGATGCGAGCCTCATCAATAGTGGGGGAGGGGAATCCCCGTTCTCTGAAGAATGAGGCCATTTGTGATGACCTGGTGTGGAACACCTCATCCTGGGAGCAGATGCGGCGTTGACGGAGGAATTGGGAATAGGGGATGGAGTCCTTACAGGAAGCAGGGTGGGAGGAAGAGTAGTCCAGGTAGCTGTGGGAGTCAGTTGGTTTGTAGTGGATGTCGGTCAGGAGCGTATCACCTGCAATAGAGATGGTGAGGTCAAGGAATGGTAGGGAAATGTCGGAAATGGTCCAAGTGTATTTGAGTGCCGGATGGAAGTTGGTGGTGAAATGAATGAAGTCAGTCAGTTGTGTGTGGGTGCAGGAGGTGACACCAAAGCAGTCGTCTATATGAGACCTATTTAGGAGGTTTTTTTTAAAATTCTGATTTATCTTTAACAGCTCCTGCAATGCGATGAGACGATCCTTCTGCGGACTATCCTGGAGCAGATCAAAAAGAAACATAATATAAACATAACCAAGAAGGTGTGTGGTTGAAGAGAATGGAGCACCTTTAAGTTTTGTGAAAGTTTATTGAGTATTTGTGTAATGTGGAATTTCTGCTACCTGTAAAACCTGGGTGTTATTATTTTCTCTGCAATCAAGTATAAGAAAGTGGAGATCATAGTCACATTATTAGGCTGACAGACATTAGATGTGCAAAATAGGTTGTCTTTTAGGAGAAGTAAAGGAAGGATATTTTGAAAGCTGAGATTGATAGGTTCTTGTTTAGTAAGACTATCTAAGGTTATGGTAAGAAAGCAGGGGAATGGGTTTGTGAGGGAAAAATAGATCAGGCATGATCTAGTGGTGGAGCAGGCACGATTGGCCGAATGGCCTAATTCTGTTCTTTATGGTGCAAGAACTTGTGGATTGATCCCAAATAAATATCAAAGAGGTTGAACAATGAAATATGAGGATTCAGATTACAGTAAAACTTTGAAAATCTTTTTCCAATATTCATCATCTGGCTTACTCACCTGGAAGCCACATATCTGCTAACATGTAAGGTCAGTCTACTGCAGGGACAGTGAGTCGGGTGTGTGACCAGAGTTGGAAAAAACAAGCTTTTGGAATATGGGTAGGTTTTCATGCAGAATCTAGAGTGCTTGTATTTTTCAGTTTGTTGAATGAAACTCAGCGGGTTCTGTTTCCTGGGATCCCTTTAGACTTGGTGGTGCTCAGCGCTCAGTTTCCTACTCTCTTTAAACTTGCCTGCTTCATTAAAGAAATATTATACCACTGTGTAATATGTTTAAAAACAGATTAAATATCAATATCAAGGATATTATCAAAAATATCCAGTGGTCCAAAAAATCCACTGGTCCAAAGGCTTGAGGGTACCTGATTTTCACAATTTTACTGTAACACATCTTTCAATGTGGGAGGACAGAGTGGTAAAGCTGTGGAATGGCTGAGAGGTGGTGAGAGCCATTTTGATCTATTCAATGATTCAATGGACTGCAAGTACAATGCAATGTCTAATTTGATGTCTTGCTTGGGGAAGGTATAAACATTCAGAGCGATAATGAGAGGCTATAATAGAAAGCATATTTGAGAGAAATTGGACCTTTCATTGTGGCTGAACAGATTGAGCTGATCTAGTAAAAGTTGTCAGAAATTGTAGGACTTTGGTATGTAGAATCCTGAAAATATCTTCTTCTGGCCAGTGAGCTGCTGATTGGAGGGGAATCTTTATTTTAGGTTTGGGTTTAAAGTGTATTACTGCCAATTAATACAATGCAGTATTTATATATAAATGTTTCCATCATTAACAACTTTCATTAATCTTAGTGAAGTGTTTTAGCTATGACCAGGAAGGGTAGACAGCAGGCACGTGCCGTGAGTAATTACTCAGGATAGGCAGTCAGCCGGCTTTATAAAAAATCTTAAACCGCACATGTGCAGATTGTTCTCTTCGTAAAAAAAAAAGTAACAATTCAATTTTCCCAAGGCTTCTCAATCTCCTTCATTTTTTAATTACTGAATGGGTGGGGGACGGAGGATGAAGGCAGGTGGAGAGATGGTGGGAAAAACAGGAGCACACCGGGATGTTGAATCAGTTGTCATCTTATTGAATGACAATACTAATTCAAGGGTCCATTTGGAGGGAGAGTTTCTTTCACAGCGTGTGGAGAGTCTGTGCCAGGGGTTAAAGATGCGGGGAGTCAAAGTCAAAGTATCCATTATTGTCATTCAGACCTGTTGTTCAGGAGTTGGCAGGAGTGTTGAGAAGGAGGGGGTCAGAGATCATATTAGTAACTCATTCACCGCTGCCGCAGCGCTCCGGGCAAGGACAGCAGAACTGGCCGCCACTTCTGGGGATAGAAGCAGCTCGGGTGCGAGCGGCCGCCGGGTCCCGACAGCAGAACCTGCTGCCACTTCAGCGCCTTCTGCCGGCCCGCTCACCTCTGGCAGTGCTCTTCGTCTGAACATCTCACACCTGCCGCTTGCCGGCTTCGCTCATGTCAACCGCGTCCCGCAAATCCTTAAATTCCCACAGCCAAGTAACCTCAACTGGTCCCGTGAGCGCGCTGTCGGAATTTAAAGATTTGTGGGAAGCCGGCCAGCGAGCGGCAGGTGAGAGATGTTCAGACGGAGAGCACAGCCAGAGGTGAGTGGGGACCAGCAGAAGGGGCTGAAGTGGCAGCTGGTTCTGCTGTCGGTGCCCGGAGTGCTGCGGCAGCCACCCAAGCGAATTCACTCCCCGGCCACAATAAAACCATATAGCAATTACATTACGGAAACAGGCCATCTCGGCCCTTTTAGTCCGTGCCGAACACTTACTCTCACCTAGTCGCATCTACCTGCACTCAGACCGGAGCGTGGCAAGTGGGTCACTGACCCCAATCCCCTCCTTCGCAACGCTAGACTCCCCAAACACTGTGAACGGAGCTCTCCCCCCACCCCGGGAAATACTGTATTTATAAAAAATTAAGCACCAAGAAATGCACTTACCACGTTATTGGTACATTAAGTCTATTCTTCACTCTTTGTTTCCTGAGATACTATTAAAATAATGGCAATCCATATTTGAAAATCCCGCCAAGAAACTCGCGCTGCGCATGCGCAGTATGATGCAGCGCATGCGCAGTGCTGCAAAGGCAGAATTTCTGCTGCCCTTGAAACTGACGGCTCAGGCAGCGCTGACGGCACGTGGGCTGCACAGACCTTCGCGTGTTACAAGTGCTGCAGATGAAAGGCACGGAGAATTATGCCTACCTAGGAGATCGATCTCTTAGATAGGCATAATTCTCCCATGCCTTTACTATTTATATTTAATAATTGCCATTTCATAATTTTAGTCAGGGTAGGCAGTGCCTAGCTTGCCTACCCTGACGGCACGTGCCTGGTAGACAGTGAGAAACATTTTATTTTCAGAGAGGTGTATAGAACAGGAGAGCATAGTTTTAAGCCTATAGGTTGAAGATATAGAGGGATTTGAGGAAGCTAAAAACATTATGTAGTGAAATAAGCATTTGAACGCCACACAAAGGTGGCTCTGGACCGAGTGGTCCAAAATGGGTCTTCTATAGATAGACACTTGATGGCCATCAAATATACTATTATTTGTAATCGAGTGTGCTGATAAAACAATTGAATACCAACAATGGATGCAGAATGTAAAGTGAAGCAGATAAATAAAACTGCATGCATGCTGAAGGAAGGGAATTGAGCAGATAACTCCCCCAGAGAACTGATACAGATCAGATGGTTAGCAATAAATTGGCAAACACTTATTATGGAACAGGTATTTCGAGTACATCACTCATACATTATTAATATTATCAATTGAATCATTCTGCCTCTAATAGTTTTTTTTATAGATTAAAAGTAATAAAAAAAGAGAGAGGAAAAAAAGAAAAATCAAAAAATAAAATCATAAGGAATGGAATAATTTACCATTAATACATCGTTGGAGATAAGATCAAGGAATATAGAGTAACTTTTCATCTGTTCCTGAGTCCAAGTTTCAGTTAGGTCCCCCTGCCGAACCAATCTACCCTTTTAAATAATCGATGAAAGAAGACCATATTCTAACAAAGAGTTCTTGTTTGTCCATTAAGGCAGATCTGATTCTTTCCAGGTGTAGGATCTCCGACATTTCCATAATCCACATTTTAATTGTGGGGGTTATAGGGCCTTTCCAAAATGTTAATATTAATTTCTTCCCGATTGTTATACTGTAATCTAGGAAATTTCTTTGGCTTGTTGTGAGTGTTAAACTTTGTTCTGATATTCCAAGTATTATTAGTTTTGAGTCCGGATCCAGTTTAGTATTAATAACTTCAGAAGTTATTCTAAAAATCTCAATCCAGAAGTTTTTAATTTTTATACAATTTGCAAAAGTATGTGTTAAATTAGCCTCTAGATGCTGACATTTATCGCAGATAGGAGAGACATGTGGAAAGATTCTATTCAGTTTAACTTTTGAGTAATGTAATCTGCGTAATACTTTAAATTGTATTAAAGCATGTTGTAAACTTTTGTCCCAAATATCTTTCGTTATGGGTAGGCTTATGTGGTTGTAAGTTTGAGTTGCAGTTATTACATTTGTACAACTTCCTTTGCTCCATCAACAGAACATTGTATCAGATCCTTTGAGAAGTGCCCAATGCAATTCCAGCAATTTTGCACAGAACTACTGCACTGTTAAGCTGCCAACTGTTATCTGTCCCTGGTAGACAGCAGGTGATGGGTGCAGGAAGGGAAATATACAAAACACAATTTACCCTAAACCAAACAACAAGCCATTACATCACTGGGTTAACTCAAATGTGTTTTCTTATTCTAGAAATTCATCCGAAATGCTGTGTTTGGAAACTTCTTTGGTGTCTTGGCACTGTCACAATCTGGAAGACTAATAAAGGTAACTGCAACCTCTATATGCATCTGGGGAAAAAAAAAAGAATGTCAGTTGGTCTGTGTATGAATGACACAGCTTGAGGGAGGTAGCACAATGATCTTTGGGTAAATATATGAAAAAAACTAGAATATTAATAGTAGAAGATATCACTTACCCAAATTATAATCCGATTCAATCGGTGTGAAAAGTTGTAGAGGGCACAAAAATTGTAAAGTGCATTCAGGTGATCCTTGGGCAATATCTAGCAAGCTCAATCTGTGATTAAATGGGTTGTGAAGGGAGTAGTGCAATTCTGTATTTAGATTTTGAGCAGGTGGTAGGAATGTACCTAGATAATGTATAAAGCATTGTTTGCGCACTATTCAGTTAAAGTTAACTAAGCATGAGTACAAGTAAAAGAGTGGAATGGTTATCAGTATATCCTCTTCTGGAACAGCAAGCAGAGCATCGCCACACTTCAGCCTTTTCTTGACTTAAATGCCTATTTCTCTTTTGTAGACGACCGACTTGCTCAAGTTTTGCATACTTTCACCAAGCAACTTCACAAACAAGTGTTTATAAAAATCTATTGTGAAGTGGTGTCCAATTATGGCAGTCTGATTAAATGAGTAATGCTGCTTTTATTTGGGGATTATAAAGATATATGTTAGTTTTTTGTATTTCATTCGTTCGTGGAAAACAATATTTTTTATAAATTGTTGCCAGGAGCCAGACATTCTTTTGGAGTCAATCCAACTGCTGCAAAGCCTTCGTCAATATAGGCAATACCTCCGGGATCTGCCAGCAAAAGCTATTGTGGACATCCTATCGGAGGTAAGGTTTTGGATTAGACTAGTTAAATGGCTTTCTAAATTCCACATCTGTTAAATATGTTTGACACACATGGCCTCATACATTAATCAAATAGCCATACAGAGCACTGGTTTCATCATAATTAAGTTGAATGAATATTTGGAGACATTTACTGGCAAAAGGGCTTGGAATTTGTCTGTATGGAATTCTAGAAGCAATGTACTGAGGATAGTTTAGAGATCATAAGCGAGAATAAAACAATACAGAATTGAAGTTTTACTTTTATGATATGTGTTGGGAGATGTAGGACTGAGAGACCATCATTTGGGGGTGTGACAAGTGGTATTCTCCAAACATGCTATTGGGACCGCAAGGTTCGGTAATACTGTCCATAATTTAAAAAAAACACAATTCACACTATGACACTTGTAATGTCCTTGAAAGTGGTAATGAGCCTCCTCAAATCACGGCAATCCTACTGGTGAAGGTATACCAGTGGTATTGTTGAGTAGAGAATTCTAGGTTGTCAAACCAGGGACATTGAATGGACAATTCCATGCTGTTATTTTGTGGGACTTGGAATAGATCTTGTAGGTAGCAGTGCTCATGTGTTTACCGTTGACCTCCAGGTGGTGCAGGTTTCAGGTGCTTGTGAAAGACCCTTTGGGGAGTTACTGTGTTATGGTACATACTGTAACCTTGATGTTCAAGAGATTAAATGTTTAAAGTGTTGGATGGGTGCCAATCATGTATACTATTTTGTCGGGGATGGTTTGAAGGACCTCGAATGTTGTTGGATCTCACTCATCCAGGCAAGTACATTGCTGATGGGTTCGGAGGCGAGTCATATTCTGACCTGCTCTGCCATAAGCATTGATGCATATAGTCTAATTAACTTGTTGATCATTGCTGTTCTGTCTCCTCCATGTTTACGATGGGCTGATCAGTGAGGGGATGAGAATGCTGAACATCGAGGGTAGTTGGATAGATTCTCATGTTGAGAACGTCATTGCCCAGCATTTATGTAGTGCTGATCTTACTCGTCATTGAACAGCCTGAGCCTCAATGTTGTTGCTCATAGAATGCTTCATTATCTGGAAAGTTGAGAATAGAATGCAACGCATTGCAATCATCAGCATATGTTTGCATAATGATGGAGTGAAGGACATTGCTAATGGACTAGACCACTGCCCTGGGTAGTGACATTTCAAATGGAGCAAATCCTTCTCCATAGACAGGCACAAAAAGTTGGACTAACTCAGAAGCATCTCTGGAGAAAAGGAATAGTTACTATAGCCTTTTGTGTCTGTCTTCGGTTTAAGCCAGCATCTGCAGTTCTTCCCTATTTCTCCATGTTCACATCGACTGACTGAAGCAGAGTTTAGACATTTGAAAAATATAAGAGAAACTGGAGTAACTCAGCAGGTCAGGCAGAATCCCCTGAGAACATGGATAGATGACGTTTCAGGTCAGGATCCTTCCTCAGACTATACGCGAACAGCTATAAGAGAGTTGATTGATGTGGGGAGAGAGCAAGAAAGTGGTGTTACGAATCAGAATGGTTCAACAGTGATCTGATTGAATGATAAAGCAGGCTGAAGGGGCCTATTGGTTTACTGTTCTGGTTCTGTTCTTTATGAACAGTTAGGAGGTAATGTAATTTATGGCAGTGAGATCTAGAAATGTAAAATAAAAATGGGCACAGCTTACGTCATTGAGATTAACAGCAGCAAATGAGGTTTAATGCGAGATCGGCAACATGATTTGTGGGAAAACTATAATATTTTCTTAAAGGTCCAGGATTTGGAGTTAAGAAAGAATAAAGATATTTGGGTATACAACATGCACAGAAGCATTAAGAATTGGAGTATGGGGCATCATGAAGGCTATTGCAACGATGGCTTTATTATTTGCGGTGTGCGTGCATTCATTTTGGGAACCTGGTAAAAGATTTATTGGCCTTAGCAACTAGACCACGCACATTTACAGGGCTCAAAAGATTAAATTTGTTTTGTTACTGCTTAGAATTCAGAATGATGAGTGATATAATTCTAATATTCAAAATGATGAAGACTGCAGGAAGTCTGCCCCCATCCCTTGCAGATAATGAGGGCTTGGTGTAGATTTACTGCAATTAAGGTAATGGAGAGCATCTATCAAGCAATTGATATCTTGAGGAACTGCAGCGCTGACAAGAACATACTGTGCAGGGTAGTTTGTAATCTGTCTTTAATTTCTGATTTACGTTGCCATAGACCCCAGAGAATGTCTTTAAGAAGATCTTGTTTGGAGCCTTACAGGAGGACATGTCCTCTGCTTTCAGCACCCCAGCACAGCTACATTTGCTCCTGGTGGCTCTCCAACGCTTCCCAAAAGTTCTGAAACCTCAGAATCTGAAAAAGTTACTTGGATCCTCTGCTATTTTGTCATCGGAAAATGTTCCCAAGTGAGTTCTTCATATATTTTAACAATAATGAAAGATAAACGGAATGGAAATTTGGGGCAGATATGGGAAAGGGCAGGAGGGAGCTGAAATAATCAGTTGTTATCTTTCATAATCTTGCCACCTCAATTTCCAAGGCATTCGCTGATGGATTACAGTCAGGCCACAATACATCACATGACATTTATGGGCCACTTAATTCAGCTGGCTCGCACTGTAATTAATGCTCCTTGCAAGGAATCTTTACCCTTAATTAGTATGATTTTATAATAATTAACTTTTGTAGTGTAGTCCCCCTGCAGTGTAGGAAATCTTACCAACTATTTATGTATAGCTAACACCCATAAACAGCAATGTTGCAATCACCAGATTTTCTGTTTTTATTTTTTTATTGAAAAATAATTAATGCCCTAACTTTAGCAATAGTGTCATGATAAGAAACAAGGGTGGATGCAAGCCAATGTGTCCCTCTAGCCTGCTTTACATTCAATATCATGGCTCTCCTATTTCAAAATATTTCACCCTATCTTCAGTTTCCTTATTCCTTTAGTCCCTCAGAAATCTGTCGATTAGAATTGGATGTACTTGTATTGAAATCATCCACAACTTTCTGAATGGGGAAAAATTACAACTCCAGTCAAAAGTCATAAATCATTTAACCGGATATCGTGATTCCTGTCCAATGCACTCTCAGTATCTATCCTATTAAGCCCTCCCAAAATTAATATTTCATTGAAATGTTGGTAATTTATATATTTTCATTTATTCCAACTCTGTTTTCCAAACGACAGCCAGTTTTCAATCACGTCAACAAATTTCTTTCAATGCCTTGAGCTCTAAATATATGCACCAGCCTCTTATGTGGCAACTCTCAAATGCCTTTTGAAATGTTCGTTTATCGCCATATACATGAGGATGCAATTAAATTATTTGTGAAATTCTGCATGAAGCTCGCAGAGTAATCGTATACATACTGTAATGATAAATGCGACAATAAATATGACAAGTGCAAAACAGCAGAACGGTGCAAATTGTGGTGGAAAATAATATTTAAATAGAAGAATGGAATAACCGAATTAGTAAAGTTTTGAGTAAATATGTGACAATGCCCTCTTTCCATATACCGCAAAAATTCACGCATCTAAAACACTTACCGTTTATAAAGCATTTTGATGAGGTTTGATGATATTCAGCTTCCTAAATGATTAGCTGTTTCGTCTAAGATTATTGTCTAGCATCTTGCCAACGACAGATATCGAACTAAGTGGTCTGTAGTTCCTTGCCTTATTCCTCTCTTTCAAACAACGGAGTCACATTGGCTGTTTTCCAATTTACTGATACTCTTCCATAATTCAGCACGTTCTGTGAAATTTTAACCAATAGTTCCATTCTCTCGGTGGACATTTCCTTTAAAACCTTTGGGTGTAGACGATTTGTCTTGCCACTAGCTCACTAGCTCATCCATTTGTCCATGTTTATCCCTGTGAGTTTTTCCTCTACTTTATCTCTTGCGATCTACAAACTTTTTACAAGTTCCTCCCAGATATTTTATATTAGAATGTCTGTTATTTTGTGGAAATATTGCAATGTCCTCCACAGTGCAGACTGATGGAAAAAAATGAGTTAATGGAAAACAAAGAGATGGCAGATGTGTTATAATTCGCTGGCCGTACTCTCTTGTGGTCTTGTAACTACCCTAGCCATTGCCTTCCTTGTTATTTATCTTTTATTTTTTGTTTTCTCCCTCCTGAGTTTTTATAAATTTCATTTTTTTTGCTATATTTTAAATCTTCCCTTAATCCTCACTGTTCCATGGAAAGCAAAGACATCACCGCTAATCTCTACACCAAGCCCACAGTCCTACTACATGTGCATCTCTTAAGATCTTTGCACCTGTCCATCGGAAGATGTGCTTCTCAAAACTAGTGGCAGTAATGCTCAAATCTGTCTGCGTGGGTTCCATATTTTACACCAACCTTTTCTTCTGGTGCAGGTTAATTGAGTTGCTGAAAGTTGCTGCTCGGTCTGTGAAGGAAGATCAAACTCTGCCACCGCTTGCTCTGGATCTGGTGCGTGTTACCTTACAGGAGGGTACATTTGAAATGTTCTGGAAGGACGTGGTGGAAAATGGCTTGCTCAAAGAGCCCAATGGGCCCACCAGGTATGTTATTAATGTCATAGCATTGATGTGCAGCCAAAATGGCTGCAGCTGTCAAAGGAGATGTTTGAATTTACCTTGCACCTGTTGTAAACTCCACTTCTCGACAGTTTTAGGCATTTAAATACTTTGGAAGTGCAATCAGTGTTGTAATTTAGGAAAAGCAAGATAATTTCTACACAGTTATCTCCGTTATCACCATATTTTGTATGACACCATAAATCTCTCCTGCCTTCCACCCTACTTAAGACATTTCCTTTTTTTTCCCCTTCCAAATAGAGATAGTTATAGTCATACAGCATGGGAACAATTTGTCTAAGCTGAACCAGGTACCTTCCTGAGCTTGTCTCATTTGTCTGTGTTTGGTCCATATTACTCGAAATCTTTTCTATCCAACTTGTCCAAATGTCTCTTAAACTGTGCACTTGCCACCACTACTTCACCTAGCAGCTTGTTGCATATTACCCACAGTCCTCCTTGCGAAAAGCTTACCGCTCAGGTCCCTATTAAATCTTTCCCCTTTCACTTTAACTTTGTGTTCACTAGTTTTAGACTCGCCTTTAGCGACTGTTTTAAAAATTATGTTTTCTAACATGAATCTAATTTAGTTGAATGTACTTTTGTGTAAAAGTTCCCATATGCCAGACTGTATACAGTTGATGCAAAACGCACAGGTTTGTAGATCACAAAAGCTGCAGAAGGCCGCTAACTGAGGCCCAGTTCTATTTAACCACTTACTTTTCGGGGACCTGAAGAGAACCAATTTTATAGGTCGAAGGTCAGTGTATTGCCTCAAATGGCACAGGGGCATTTGTGCTAGGTTCAATTCCGGCGTAAATTGCAATATTGTATTTTCAATGAATAGCACCAGATATTCATCACAAAAGCAAAGATGTGCACCTCGGAACACTGCTTTACAGCGCATCCATGAGGTTTCCACTTTCAAACTCGACTATTCCAGCTCACACCTAACCAGCACATTTCCTCCCAATAGCAATATACTTGAACTCTTTTGCCTACATCCCAACGTGCATGAAGTCCTGTTCATGCATTGCCCTGTTCTCATTGAGCAAAGCTAGTTAACAATCTGGCAACAGCTTAATATGAAAATTCTTACCCTTTCTGGTTAGTTCCCTTGGTCTCACATCACCCATGTCTGTAACCCATTCCATTCCTATAATTTTGTGGACATCTGGAGACATGAGGAACTGCAGATGCTGGAACCTTGAGAAATGCGTAAACTACTGGAATAACTCAGAGGGTCAGGCAGCATCTGGAGGGAATGGATCTTTTGCCATCTGTTTGCTTCTTGTATATTGGCCTGTTGCATACCCAGTTTTAACCACTCCTGCATCAGTTGGCCTTTCTCCTGCTAGCAAGGCTCTCAGTATTGATTATCTGCTTTAATAGTATATTTTGCAGCTGCTGTTAAATGTCGCAGTTCTTTGGCGATTTCCTTTGAACAGAAATTATTTTGTTTTGTGTTCAGTCCTGCTGTTGAATTGATTTGTTAGATCTCAATGTACCACAGCTGTGTTCTCTTTGTAATCTCTTATATTCTCTTTTAATTAGCTACTTTTGTTTTCGGTTACTTGGTGGCTCGATGCCGTTGCTGAGTCTGTCGCAGCTCAACCTTGTTCTCACAGGAGAAGTGATGAGGCACTATGGGGTCCATATGGTGTTAGCTCAGGTATAGTCTTCTCTGTTATGATGTTTAGCATCAGAACTTTTGATTTTCTGCGGCATTTCTCCATTTCTAGACTAATATTGTGGATGCAATTGAATATTGTAATAAATAAGAAGAGTGGCTCCTCTTGAACAGCATTATGTAAGCAAGGGAGGTGATCCTGCTATCTCAGGCACTTGGGATATTTTTGGTTCACGCGCGTTTAAAAACAGAGACATGTAGAGATATTCGATACTTTCAGAATAGCTGTAGACAGCCCGGAGTGCAGGTAGGTCCTGGCAGACTGAGCGAAGGTATTCAGCGAAACGATTGGCGAGACCAAACGTAGACTGGGTGATCGTTTCGCAGAACACCTTCGCTCAGTCCACCTGGACCTACCACATCTCCCGGTTGCCAAACACTTTCATTCTCCTTCCCATCCCCGCACTGACCTTTCTGTCCTAGGCTGCCTCCATTGTCAGAGTGAGGCTAAACACAAATAGGAGGAACAGCATCTCATATTTTGCTTGGGCAGCTTACAACCCAGTGGTATGAATATTGATCTAACTTCAGGCAACCCCTGCATTCCCTCTCTCTATCCCTCCCCCACCCAAGTAGCACCAGCTTCTCTTTCTCACCTAGCATGGGTGAAGCTCAACAGACTTTGTACTGGAGTTGGGCGTTTCAATGCCAGTGTGAGGAGATGGGGACTCCGCCAGAGCCCAGCCTGTGAATGCAGAGCAGAACAACAGACAGCCAACCATGTAATCTCTGGGTGCCCGCTTTACCACCCACCAAATGGAGCTCAGGGTCTGGCAGACATTGACGCAGAGACAACAACCTGGCTGCTCAACACCCGGCTTGAGATCTAACTATTGCTTTGGTTTATGTTTCATTCGCAAGAAGACGAGGACCTAGCAAACAGCTAACAATGGCCTATTTAATTTATCATCATTACTTTTTTGCATATCTTTCATTCATTTGTTCTATATGTCTCTACATCACCGTCTACATCTCTCACTTTCCTTTTCCCTGACTCTAGTCTGAAGAAGGTTCTAGATCCGAAACTTCACCCATTCCTTCTCCCCAGAGGTGCTGCCTGTCCTGCTGAATTACTCTAGCATTTTGTGTTTGTCACCTACCCATGTTCTCCAGATATGTTGCCTCATTCGTTGAGTTATTCCAACACTTTGTGTATTTTATTAATATAAGCCAGCATCTGCAATTCCTTGTTTCCAAATTAAGTTAGGGAGTGGGGATACTTTTAATATTCTTACAGACTGGACAAATTAGTTGGGTAGTCTAGAGGTAAGTGGACTCAACAAGTAATTTCATTGTAAAGAGTAAGCTCTGGGAAAGGGTGATTATAATATATAATTTAAAGTGTTATTGAGTTTAAGAGTGACATTCTAAGTTTGAAACCTGGTTTTTAAACTTAAAACTCGTTAATGAGGTCTGAACAATAAATACATGTATTTAGGAAGCTAGACTCAAAAGATGACAATAATTGAGTGATAAAGTCTATTTAAGAAATATTTGAAAATTATCAACAAAGTTGCATTAAGTTGAGAAATAAAAGTTTTGTCAGGTGTGTTCCATCCAAAATAATTTAAGGGTTAAAAGAAGCTTATAAGGTTGTGGGGAAGTGTGGTTATCCAGAGGATGTGGAGTTTGTTAGTAAACAAAAACAGGGATGGATAACCCCGAATTTGGTAAAAAGGGAAATACTGTATGGTGAATGTGAGTAAACCAGCAAAACATGGACAAACGGAGCTTCTATATTCGGGAAAAATATATATTTTTTTTATAGCTGATATAGGAAAATATGTGATGGGGAACGAGTAAATGGCCAAAGATAGACACAAACGCTGGAGTAACTCAGTGGGTATGGCAGCATCTCTGGAGAAAAGGAATGTGACATTTCGAGTCAAGACCATTCTTTCGACTCGCGAGTCGGGGGAAATGGAAACGAGAGATATCAACGGTGATGTAGGGAGATTTAGAACAAATGAATGAAGGATATACAAAAAAGACTGACTCTCAATGTGAAGAAGGGTATTGACCCAAAACGTCACCTATTTCTTTTCTCTAGAGAGGCTGTCTGGCCCGCTGAGTTACTCCAGCTTTTTGTGTCCATCTTCGGTTTAAAACACCATCTGCAATTCCTTCCTGCACAAGTAAATGGTCAAGACTTTTCCTTTTCACGTGCACAGGAAATTCCAGTTAACAGAACTAAGAACCCAATGATGTTTTATTGTGCAATAAAAAAGACAAAATATATAAGTTTGCAGCTAAAATATAAACTTTTGAAATATAGACCACATAAAATGTTTGGTTTATTTTAAACTATTAATGTTATTACAGTTCATATACATAAAATTACATTTTTAGGGTTAGTGTTTTATGATGGTACATCCAACTAATCCTTGAATCTTTCTGACTTGGTGGCACAAAGAATGGTCATTACATCATCTCTACGACCTAAACTACAACTGGGCACATCTCAAACCACCTTCAACCTGGACAGGGTCACTCTCCTTAAATCACTGGGACCTTTGTAGGGCAGCACCTGCTAAGTAGGCAGTGCAAACTAAAAACTCTCTCCAACCTCCTGTGCCAAAGTGCATAATCTTCAAGGTATTTTCCAAAGAGAACACTTAGTAGCTACCTGAAATTGTTGGCAGGTTTTCTTATTTCCATCTGCTAGGCTGGTGAAGTTTGGAAAGCAGAGCATCCTGTGAAGGATTTTGGACTGTGTGGGGATTCAGAATTATATTATAGTTCAGAATAGTTGTCAGTTTTATTCTGTTGCGATGGCAAATCCTAGCTGTTGGATCCATGATCATTGATTTTTGATAACAGCCTTAAAATCAAAAGCAATTAATAAAGTAAAGTCTAATGGGTCCACAGAGGCACAACAATGCTTTTAATGTTCATTCAGGTTTTGTCTTGTGGTATTTATGGCTCATCTTTGGCTGCACATCCATGATGTAAATTGGGTTTTGTTCCGAGCAGAATGAGGATCGTTTGACCACTTAGTGGTTGCACATTGTGGTACAGCTGTTAGCATGGTTAATCTGTGTGCTGTACTTAACTACCCACGTGGGCTGTTGTTGATCTAACTAGCATGATCTGAACCAATTGACATAACTCAGACACAACTCCAGGAGGCTATCATGCTACAACATTGCAGCAGCTTTTACTAACTGAGCTTATGTTTCTTGTACTGTTTTTGTGAGCTGTGTTGAATCTTCAACCACTGCTCCTAAAATCTACTTCTTTCGCCAAACTTTTAAGCACCAGTCCTGTGTGGATGATATGTAATCCCCTGGGGCATTGTTTGAAAGGGAATTAATTTAAAGATTTAAAAGATATACTTGTGATTTTTAGATTTTGTAGCTTTGATTTGATGATGGAGTGCACAGTTCTAGTTCAGTGATGGTGGATTTACTTTAGTTGCTATGGGAGAGGGTTGTTTATTATGGGGACTTGTTCACCAACTGAAGATGATTTAATATATTTTTCAGCTCCCAAAAAGGTTCAGATTTGGACCTGAAATGACAAACTTGGTTGATTCATTCCTTGAAAGCACCCAGGATGAGGCAAAACAATTCATGGTGATAAAGTGTTTCTCGAGCCTCACTAACTATGGTCACCCTGTAATTCCCAGCTACTGGAAAGTAGTCTGTCGTTTGCAGCCCTCAGTTTTGTTGAAGTACGTCGATTGGTTGAAAAACATGTTCGTCAGCCCAGATTTTGACATTTGCACACAATTCAGCACCAAGCGGCAGAAAGAGACACACAACCAGGCAATTGACAGGTGAGTTGCTTGGAACAATTTTGGCGAACTGCATTGTTATGCCACTATGAAGCAAAAGATGGCATTAGAAGGGCAGGGAACACCATCTGCATACACGTGATCCATGAATAAGAAAGCATTTTCAATTTCATTTTGCAGTTTGTACATTGTCTAATAAGGAGTAAGATCCAATGACAGATATCTGAAGAGTTTATGAATGTTTACAGTGTACTATTTGTTTACATATTCTGTTGTGCTGCAGCCAGTAAGAATTTAATTGTTCTATCTGGAACATATGACAATAAAACACTCTTGACTCTTAACTTTGAGCCTCTTTGGAAACTTAAAATCCTCAAAACATTAAGAACATTGGTTTGAGTCTTTTTTTAATAATCCATGTTAGGACTAAGACTAGGAACAGAAAGATCCCATTTGAAGGCTCCAAGCTGTATTTTACTTCATCTCTATCACATTCTAATTGAAACATCTGAAAGTTTTTGTTCATTTGTAACTCTGACCAAGGGATTTTTTTGTTGCATCCGAAACAAGCAATTTCAATGAGGGTTGATTTAACGTGAAAGTTTAGTTACAGTATCAGAATGCCCCATATCCAATGGCTAGTTTTGATAACCTTAAGTGGATGGAGAATATAGTTTACAAGAATCGATAGAAGATATTGCCATGTCAGTTTCCAAAGCAAATCTCCCACTCTGAAGCAGTAGTCGTGTTCCTAACAGACAGCGGTGTCTGTTTGACTACTGTGGAGAGGTTACATGTAAACGGTTTTTGTTTTGATGTCTGACTTGTCCTTTGAATTAACTAGCAGTTACCCTTATTCAATAATTCCTGAAGATGTTTGTATTTCTGGAACTAGCTTTTCTATCTTGAAAAATTATTTATAAAATTTCTGGGGGAGAATTTCAGACAAGTTGGATTTCTACAAGTCGGGTCTTCCATAACCTGGGGAGCCCCAGTAATGGGTTTACCTGTTCTATTTGGATGCATGCTGACGTGCACGTTTCCAGCAACTCCTGTTTGACAAGATAGGGATAGTGATTGTGTTGTGAAGACTATAAAGGAAGACAGGACACTGGGTGAGTTTTGGAAGTGCAGAGCATGAAATCTTTGAGCAAATAGGTGAAATGTGACTTGAATGAAAGAGCAGAAAGACAGTGAAAATTTCATCCTGTTTACTCCATTTTCTTTTTTCCACTGGTTTCAACCTAGAAGAGAGATTTACTACATTTGGTTATTTGCACCACCAAGATCTAATTTCGTAATTCTGGTGGCTAGATTAGAATTCATCAGAGAAAATGTAAATTAAAGTGTTAATCTGGGATGGGTAGAATTTGGGATGGGTGGAAAAGGATGGCAGAGTTGGGAGATACCTTGACTGTCCACTATCATGTTGTTTAGTGTCCTATGAGGTTACTCCCAGATAGCCAACAAGTACAGAATCAAACTATCTTTAGGCAATTAGGTTTTGTAATGAAGAACCATGATGAGACTGTTCACACTGGCTTTGTACGTGGCATTTTGCAGAGCTCAGCACTCAGTGATACGACTGAGGTCATGGATTGTCGCCCGTCTGATCTCGATTGTAGACAATTATCAAGTGAAGAAAGAGGAGGATCTGGTGATGGATATTGCCAGGTGAGTAAGGCTATATTGAGGAGAGATTGTGCCATAAAGTCTTGCAGAATGTCTTTGTAATAAATACAATTCCCAAAAGAAAATTATTTTCTGTGCTGAAAATTTGAAATAAGGTAGAGAATGCTCACCAGATTGGGCAACATCTGTAGAGAGAGAGATACAGTTAAAGTTTCAGATCTTTGATCTTTCACCAGAGCTAAAAAATAAAAAAGGTAAAACAAATGTGCAGATGCTCTTTCTCTGCAAGTCATCTTAACTAGTTAGGCCCTCACTTCTGGAGAAGCAAGGAGATACCTCTGGAGAAGTGAAGGACCTGATGGGCTAATGCAGTACTTTTCTCTTATTCATGCAATGATATTGATATTGTTTTAACGATCCTAGGTAATCATGAAACCATCCAATCGTCATTAAAGATCTGGTGCACGACTATCCTTCTAGGAAGAAAGTCTGTTCACTATTCATCTTTACCTAACAGTGCTCCCCAATTTTTGACCCCACATCGCTCCCAACCTCTGCCCTGCGCCATTTCCTTTCTCGTCCCCGTTTTTGTTCTTCCCGCTACCTTCCCAAAGCCAGCTCTCTTCCTTCGCCCGCTTCTCCCATCGAGCTCATACCTCTGCCTCTGCCTAACTTCACACTCGCATCCCAGCTCTGTTTGCCTATCTGCCACTGAATGGTTCTCCTTCTCTCTCATCCTCTCTCACCCCTACAACACACTCCTTGCTCTCCCATCTCCCATTCTTCTTTCTTTCTCTCATTCCCATGTGTTTTCTCCACCTCCTTCCCACACTGTATAACTGCTCACATTAATACTCCTAACTGAGCAATTTTGTTTTGGATCTAGGTTTATTTTCTTCCATGCTTTCTTTGGAGCTAAACGTTATACATCTGATATTCCCGAGACTGAAGTCACGCTGACCATTCCTCTAGATGAAAAGACACGGGATATGTTGGAAAGCTCCTTCTTTTGGTAAATATTGGGATATTAATGTTGTGTATTGAGTGTGTTTGCCACTGTGTTATATGTTTTAAAAAGTACAGCTTTAATCACCTATATTTTGATTTCTGTTTAAATGTTTCCTAAAATAGGATTAAATTGCCTTTCATCTTCTGCTGAAATTACTGATGATAGATGAAAGTGTGTTGCTAAACCCTGTGGCATATTGTTTAATCGGTGTGTTTTTCTTCTGAATGTTCCTAGTCTATTGAACCACCTGAATACCCTGCCTCCATTGGGCGACTCTGCAGAATTGGGGGACAAGAATGAGAAGCGTGTGTTTGGTGTTACAGCGGATGGGAATCTGTGGATCTACTGTTTGGTTCAATATGCAAGTGTCCTGCTGTCACAGGAAAGGTCTGTCCAAGCTGTTAAACCCTTCACGCAAATCCAGAGAAAAGCCTGGGACCGGTATGTAACACAAATTTAATTAAATTGATCAGCAGGAAGCCATTTATCTGAGCTCCTATCCTACCTTTATACAATTATTTCTCGATACTGTCCTTGAGTATCACTCCTGAATGAATATGTTTTTATTCAGTATTACTTTGTCAATAATATTTGCTCTGCTGCCTGCATTATTCACTAATTCATGTTGCAGTATTCATTACACATTTAACATAGAAGATGAGGTTATTTATTTTGGTGTTTGTGAAAACCTGCAACATACAACTTTGTATCCACAATTACTGCATATAATATTTCAAAATATTTAACTGTGAAGTAAATTATTGTACCCTGCCTTGACTGAAGGTGCTATTTAAATGTAATGCTTTTGATTTTGGAGCTACACTAAAACAGGCTCACCAAGTCCACACCGACCAGTGATCCCTGTACGCTAGCACTATCCTACACACTAGAGACAATTTTACAATTTTACCAAAGCTAATTAACCTACAAAACCTGTACATCTTTGGTCTGTGGGAGGAAACCAGAGCACCTGTGGAGAAAACACACGGTCACTGGGAGAACAAAAAAATTCTATACAGGCAGCACCTGTAGTCACAATCTAACCTGGGTCACTGACGCTGTAAGTCAACAACTCTACCGCTGCATAACTGCGCCGCTTTATGTATTAAAATCAAAATAATTTGTTCATCTAAATTCCACAATTGCTCCAGTCCTGATTTAGACAGGCAGAAAATATACACAAAATGGACACTCAATTGAGCATAACAAGATCGAGGAAACAGGAAATCCAACCAAAGTCCACTCGGAACAAGGGCAGAGTCCCCCTAGTCCTCACCTTCCACCCCACTAGCCGTCACATTCAACAAATAGTCCTCCATCATTTTCGCAACCTCCAACGTGACCCCACCACTCGCCACATCTTCCCATCTCCCCCCCGTCTGCTTTCCACAAAGACCGCTCCCTCCGTAACTCCCTGGTCAATTCTTCCCACCACCCCCTCCCCGGCCACTTTCCCTTGCAACCACAGGAGATGCTACACTTGTCGCCTTACCTCCCCCCTCGACTCCATTCAAAGGACCCAAGCAATCGTTCCACCTCCACCAACCTCATCTATTGCATCCGCTGCTCTAGATGTCAGCTGATCTACATCGGTGAGACCAAGCATGGGCTTGGCGATCGTTTTGCCGAACACCTCCTCTCGGTCCGCATTAACCAACCTGATCTCCCGGTGGCTCAGCACTTCAACTCCCCCTCCCATTCCGAATCCGACCTTTCTGTCCTGGGCCTCCTCCATGGCCAGAGTGAGCACCACCGGAAATTGGAGGAGCAGCACCTCATATCCACTTGGGCAGCCTGCACCCCAGCAGCTTGAACATTGACTTCTCCAATTTCCGGTAGCCCTTGATGTCTCCTCCTCTTCTCAGCTCTCCCTCAGCCCTCTGGCTCCTCCTCTTCCTTTCTTCTTCCTGCTCGCCACCCCCACCCGACATCAGCCTGAGGAAGGGTTTCAGCCCGAAACATTGCCTATTTCTTTCGCTCCATAGATGATGCCTCACCCGCTGAGTTTCTCCAGCACATTTGTCTACCAAGGACCATTTAACCAGCTTTTGATTCAAAATTGGCTGAGGGACAATATATTTTCACACATGGTGAATGCTGCTGCTTGGGTATCTCAGACACTGACATTCCCTCGTAACTGCATTATTATATGTGGTATGGACTGTGTCCAAGGTCATGGTGTTGATGTCTTGTTGCTGATGTACTTGGGGAAAGAGCCAAGCTGTGAGGTTGTGTTGTTCAACGGGACAATCCTTTCTGGCACATCAGTCTAAAATTTCCAATCCTATTGCCTGCTTAATTCCAAGTATACAAGAGGCTACCAAACCTAGTGCAGCAAAAGATCCCCAACATATTTTAAACAAATGTAGATTTCTCACAAAATAGTCAGAAAGCCAAATATTAATTTGAGAGCTTTGTGGAAGTATAGTAACATGGCTGGGTCTAGTTTTAAGGACTTCCAGAAAATAGCTACCATGTAAGACTGTATTAGCTAAAGATTAATGGGCTGATAAAATTCGAAGGCTTATTATCAGCTGAATTACATAATTGATTAGGTCATTTGATGACATAATGTGTGGTATGTGCTGCTGTGGTAAGTGCAAGATCTGACAGCAATTCCATGTGGTATTTTGCACCAAAATGGAATTGGTGTTGGAGCAGCAAGTCCATTCATTTGAATGGCTATTGTTAGTCTGCTCCGAAGAAAGGCTAGATGATTCCTGGGATGGCAGGACTTCCATATGAAGAAAGACTGGATAGACTCGGCTTGTACTCATGGAATTTAGAAGATTGAGGGGGGATCTCATAGAGACATAAAATTCATAAGGGGTGGGACAAGCTAGATGCAGGAAGATTGTTCCCGATGTTGGGGAAGTCCAGGACAAGTGGTCACAGTTTAAGGATAAGGGGAAGTCTTTTAGGACCGAGATGACAAAATCATTTTTCACGCAGAGAATGGTGAAACTGTGGAATTCTCTGCCACAGAAAGTAGTTAAGGCCAGTTTGTTGGCTATATTTAAGAGGGAGTTAGATGTGGCCCTTGTGGCTAAAGGGATCAGGGGGTATGGAGAGAAGGCAGGTACAGGATACTGAGTTGGATGATCAGCCATGATCATATTGAATGGCGGTGCAGGCTCGAAGGGCCGAATGGCGTACTCCTGCACCTATTTTCTATGTTTCTATGTATTTCTATTTATATTTCATGTTGGTTTAATTTTTTAACAATTTAAGTATTTGTGACTGGGATGTTAGGTCCCATAGCCTTTGCAGTATCGGATGCTCTCAGCCAATTCGATACTGAATTGCCCCTGAAGACCCATCTTCATAGTAACCAGTCTTCAGCTAATTTGATTCACTCGATGCAATATCCAGAATTGGCTGAGAGCATTCAATACTGCAAAGGCTATGGGACCTAACATCCCAGCAGTTGTACTGAAAGCCTGTATTCCAGATTATTTTAAATTCACTTTTGTAATAGATTTTAATTTTTGCCTATTTTAAAAAATAATTCTTGAATGCTTTTGAAATGTTTGAAATTCAAATTTTTTTTGGTATGTGAGCATGCACATGGTCCAGTGCTATAGCTTCCGGGATTGGCATCTCTTTGTTTTTAATTATCTGTTGAGATTTGTCAATGTTTCTGAATTTCAGAAGCGTTTTTAAGTATTATTTAAAAATGAGGTAAGTAATTAAAAACTAATGCAAAAGTGAATTTAGAATAATCAAATCACAAATACTTATTGTTAAAAAAATATGAAATGTTTAGAAGCATTGACAAACCTCAACTAAAAACCTTAAAACAAAGAGATGCCAATCCTGGAAGCTGCATCACAGGAGTGTGAGCGTGCTAAAATGCAATGATTACATGTCATATCACAACCCAGATCAAAACTCCGCAGGACCTGTCATATCTAATTATGAATGGTATTGTTGGGAGGAGGAGGCTCAAAGAACATGCCATCCTTAAACAATGGGGTGAAGATGAGGTTGAAAAGGCTACTGGCCAAAATTACTACATCTGAGCTTCCCCCTGAAGACCCATCTTCATAGCAACCAGTCTTCAGCTAATTTGATTCACTCCATGCAATATCCAGAATTGGCTGAGAGCATTCGATACTGCAAAGGCTATGGGACCTAACATCCCAGCAGTTGTACTGAAAGCCTGCATTCCAGAATTAGCTACGTCTAGCCAAGCTGTTTCTGGTGAAGCTACAACAATTGCATCTCATGAAATGTAGGAAATTATATAGGCAATTGATATCAAATTAGTTATTTGGATTATATGGCATATAGAAGAGGACTTGAGAACGGGGTTCTGAGGGCAAAAAAGAATGATGAAATGACCGTGGCACGCAGGATTTATGCAGAACTCAAAATCTTTTCCAAGTATTTTAGAATCAGGAGGATAGCTAGGGAAAAGGTAGGCTTCTTCAGGGATGAACGGGAAAATCTGTTTTGATGAGCAGGGGGACATGTGGGACCCTAAATGAATAATTCTCATCAGTGTTCACCAGGTAGATGTGGAGGTAGAAGAGTTGGGGAGAGCGGGGGGGAGGGAAAAGTGCTGATATTCTGGAACATGTTTGTATCAGCAAGGAGGAAGTGTTAAAAATATTAGCGCCCATTAAGGTGAATAAATCGCTTTGGCCTGATGGGATCTATTCCAAGATGCCATGGGAAGCAAGGGAAGAGACTGCTAGGGGCCTGGAGATTTTTGCATCTTAGTTAGCATCGGATGATATATCAGAAGTCTGGAGGATAACAAATATTATCCCTTTATTCAAAGAGGCCAATAGAGATAGCCAGAAAAATACACACCAGTCAGCCTTGCACCAGTGATGGGGATATTAATGGCAACAATTCTAAGGGGCAGGATTTGTTTTTATTTGGAAAGGCAGGAACTGATTAGGAGGGGTCAATGTGGTTTTGTTCAGGGAAAATCCTGTCTCAAGTCTGAATATTTTATAGATGTAATTAAGAAAGTTGACAATGGCAGGGCCATAGACATTATATATGGACTTGAGCAAGGCATTTGATAAGATTCTATACGCTAGGCAATACCAGAAGGTTAAAGTACATGGGATCTTTATGCCTTTTTTTCCCTAATACTCAGGATTACCTTGCTTCTCCTAACTGTTTATAATAGCGACATTCCCACTAACATGAAGTAAGTACCCTATTAATGGTATAATTGGTCGTCCAATTTCATGAGACCAGACTTTCTGGAAAACAAGTGGCCCAGACTTTGTGGGCCAAGTCATGAGGCTCCATTGTTGGCAAACTAGATTAAAAATTGGCTTGGTGATAGGAGGCAGAAGGTAATGGTAAAGGATTGTTTTTCAGACTGAAAGTTTATAGCCGGTGGGACACCGCAGACAGGCGCTGGGACATTTAGTGTTCATGTTCATAAATGACTTGCATGAGAATTTGGGTGGCCTGATCATAAGTTTGCAATGACGGGAGACTTGAAGCTGTAAAAAGTGAAGAAGGTTATCAAAGTATACAGCGGAACATGAATTGGCAGGAGAATTGGGGGGGAGTGATGGCAGATGGAATGTAATACAGTATCTGTGAGGTAATGCACTTTGATATATCAAATACTGTCTGGACGTACAATAAATGGCAGAGACCTTATGAGTGTAGATGTAAAGAGACCTTGAGGTACAAGTTAATTGTTCCTTCAATATGGTGACATTGGTGGATAAGGGTAGTGAAGAAGGCATTTGCAGGTTTGTCTTTAAAGGCAATGGGAAAATATGGTGCCCGAATTGACAAATTTCACACCTGTTGGAGCTGTTAAATCTATGTACTGCTAACTGATTCATTCTCTGCAAACATTCTGTAAACAGCCAGTGCAAATGAGTTACGATTGTTCATATCATTCTTTCCTATCTGGGACATTTTCTCTGTGCTTTTCAGGTTTGAAGTGTGTAAAAATTGTCCATATTTTGGATACCTGTACTAAGTAGTTGTCGACTTTACCATGTTTGGTTATAATTGACCATTTATTGCTCACGTCACTTTTTCAATCCTAGAATGCTTCAGTCTGTAGAAGATCTGCAAAATAAATCAAAAACTGCTCAGAAACAAGAGGCCTCGGCTTTCCAGCTGCTCTTCCTGCTTGTTGGCATACAGATCTTCAAGGTATGTAGAGTACATTTTGGATGTGACTGAGCTCTGTAATTTCCATGATCTTATCGTGATCCAAAAGAGAGATTGTAATTGGTTTGATTTTTTTGTAATGCAAAGCTGCACCATCTGTGCATGTATCAAGAAATTATAGTTTAAAAAAAAATTGTGGCTATATACTTTTTTGAACATAAATGTTGTGAGCGTAAATCTTATTCTGCATCTCAGATTTTTGGTAGTGATTTGTGAATTCTGTAAGGATGAATTTCCATTGCCTGAACGACTATAACGCAGACCTTGCCTTTACTGGGTTTACCAGTTTTTGAAAAATATAGCAGGCAATTAATTATTTAGTTCTGTTCAGACTCAATTCTTTTCTGAAACTTGATTTGGGTTTTGTTGAGGCCTGAGATCACCTGAAAGCCACCTGCAATTGAGACCAGTCAACTTTCCATTTGCTATTACTTCCTTTGCTGACGCATGAAATTAATTCTTCACCAATCTTCCTGGATGATCCCATCAGTTCATCATTTGTTGGCCTTAATGATTGATTAAAAGATATATCATGGAAAGAGGCCCTTCAGACCACATAGTCCATGGCGACCATCGATCACATATCCACATTAGTTCCTTGTTCTATAAAAATGAGAAATTAATTTCCATCATGACAGTGAGCATTTTCTGATTGCTGCATTCTTGTTCCATTGCTTTGGTGGTGAATTCCATCATTAAATGCTTGTCTTTCATGTGATGAATTTAATCATGTGTATGAGCTACTTTGGCATTCTCCAAATTAAGGGCAAGCAATAAAAATAACTATTATAAACCATAAGAATTCAGGTAAATGGAAATCCTGGAAATGGTGCTTATGGATCCTCCTGACCCTGCTGCCTTCATCTTTCTGTTTTCCTCTCTCTAGGTTGGAGAGGATTCTCTGGCACTATTAAGTGACCTGCACAAGTGTGTGGAGGAATGGCCGCAGAAGAAAATCAAAAAGCATTCGACACACGTAACAAGTCAGTGCAGCTCATGGCAACAGCAATTGACATATTTTATTATTGTAGTCTTTAACATTCTGGTGATAGTGCTGAGTCCTCAACTACAACAGTGAAATGAAAACTAACAAAACTGTGTACAATCTGTCCTTTTTGAAAACTCATTATGTGGGAATGGTCAGATTTGCTTCCATGTGGAGTGTTGGATGTTTAGCATTGATGCTTTCAGCAAGAACCATGACCTGCACAAAAGAAAGGAATTGAGTGGGAGTTGGGAAACCTGGAGGAAATGAAGAGAAGGTTCGCTTGGTTGAATTGAAGGGAGTGCAGCTTGGGTTCACTAAGTTCATTCCTAGGATGAAGGGATTTGTGTATGAAAGATTGAGCGACTCCTGACCTCCACCCATTGGAGAATAAAGTAATGAGAAATTGTCTCATTGATATTTTTAAGGCTCTTCCTGTCCCCCCCCTGTTAATCCTCCTGAGAGGACCCCCCCCCCCCCCCAGAGGAGCAATCCAGAACTTGGGGACATTTCAGAGATGAGAAGAAATTTGTTCTCGGAGGGTGCACCTTTGGAATTTTAGGCTCTAGGGAGCTGTGGGGATGGTGGCATTGAACATACTCAAGCTGGACATTGACAGACTATTGAAATACAAGCGAATTGAAGGGTATGGGGGAGAGCAGGAAAGTGGTAATGAGGCCAATCTTAAGTCATTCATAAACCTTTTGAACGATAGAACAGGCTGGATTGCCTGATGACTAACTTTGCTAATGTTCTTAGCTCATCCAAGTGCTGAACTATTGTGTTGAATAGGCCTTCCCTTTACTGTGGGACTGCAAGACTTTGGGCCATGTAGTGCCTATTAACCACCACTGGATGCCACCAGAGCACTTGTATTAAATGTAATGACATATTTGCACTATTTGAGAGGCAAGCTTCTGGGCACTTCTGTGTTGTAAATGTTTGTGGTAAATGGAGCTTCGAAACCTAAAGCCAATTTCCTATCATTAGTAATTTTTTACTTCTGATAAGAGACTTTTGGGCATGATATTACTGCTGTGACAAAGAAATCTTGAAACACAGGTCGCTTGTTCTATAGACCTTGAAGCAATGATTCAGTACTTTGGTGTAACACATGGTATGAGACCCTGGTCTCCAAAATGTTTTAATTGTACAAGTAAATTATTTTGAAATTGTTCCCTGCCTCAATCAGATATATGTAAAGATGTCCTTACATTAATTTAGATCAGAAATGACCTGCATCAATTCCATCTGATTTGCTTCCATGTCCCTCATAGTTTTTTTTTGTTAGGTAAGGCTATCACTTTTCAAATTATCTCTTGGCTTCAATGGCTCTTTACGGGTAAAATATCCAGATTTCTACTATTCTGACTAAAGAAATGCTTCCTCATATCAGTTCAATGTTCAGACGAGCCCAATGTGCAAATTTCAAGTTATGCCTACCCCCAACCTGTGTTCAGAGCTTCCACTGCAAACAAAATAATAAGCATACTATTTTATTCACCTGGGTTAGATCACAGTGTAATCTGCTATGCTTAAGAATGCAAGACTCTGCAACCTGTCCTCATTATTTAACCTTTTTAAGCTCGGTGCTATTCTGGAGAATCAGCAGTGCACTTCCCCCAATACCAGTTCCTCCAAAACATCGCTTCCCGAAATGTGGAACTGAACAAAGTACTCCAGACGGGGTCAATGCAGAATGCTATACAACTGTAACCCCACATGCAACTCTTTGTGTTCTATCCTGTATGGCACCAGGCTAAAGCCCAGATTACAGCGCATTGCTGAAATAATATTGGGTATCTTATCTATCTGGGCTTGAAGGGAACCAATGTCCTTGGGGGAGTGTTTGCTAGTGCTGTCGGGGAGGATTTAAACTGATGTGGCAGGGGGGTGGGAGCATGAGCAGAGAGATAGAGGGATGTAAAATGAGGGTAGAAGCAATAGGTAGCAAGGTGAAAAGTAAAAGTGGCAGGCAGAAAAATCCAGGGCAAAAATCAAAAAGGGCCACTTTTAAACATAATTGTATAAGGGGTAGGAGTGTTGTAAAAACAAGCCTGAAGGCTTTGTGTCTCAATGCAAGGAGCATTCGTAATAAGGTGGATGAGTTGAATGTGCAGATAGTTATTAATGAATATGATATAGTTGGGATCACTGAGACATGGCTCCAGGGTGACCAAGGCTGGGAGCTGAACATCCAGGGATATTCAATATTCAGGGGGGATAGACAGAAAGGAAAAGGAGGTGGAGTAGCGTTGCTGGTTAGAGAGGAGATTAACGCAATAGAAAGGAAGGACATAAGCTTGGAGGATGTGGAATCGATATGGGTAGAGCTGCAAAACACTAAGGGGCAGAAAACGCTAGTGGGAGTTGTGTACAGGCCATCTAACAGTAGTAGTGGAGTTGGGGATGGCATCAAACATGAAATTAGAAATACGTGCTACAAGGGCAAAACAGTTATAATGGGTGACTTCAATCTACATATAGATTGGGTGAATCAAATTGGCAGGGGTGCTGAGGAAGAGGATTTCTTGGAATGTATGCGGGATAGTTGTCTAAACCAACATGTAGAGGAACCAACGAGAGAGCAGGCTATTCTAGACTGGGTACTGAGTAATGAGGAAGGGTTAGTTAGCAGTCTTGTTGTGCGTGGCCCCTTGGGCAAGAGTGACCATAAAATGGTTGAGTTCTTCATTAGGATGGAAGTGACATTGTTAACTCAGAAACAAGGGTTCTGAACTTAAAGAAAGGTAACTTTGAGAGTATGAGATGTGAATTGGCCAAGAAAGACTGGCAAGTGATTCTTAAAGGGTTGACGGTGGATATGCAATGGAAGGCATTTAAAGACTGCATGGATGAACTACAACAATTGTTCATCCCAGTTTGGCAAAAGAATAAATCAGGGAAGGTAGTGCATCCGTAGATAACAAGGGAAATCAGGGATAGTATCAAAACTGAAGATGAAGCATACAAATTAGCTAGAAAAAACAGCCTACCAGAGGACTGGGAGAAATTCAGAGTCCAGCAGAGGAGGACAAAGTGCTTAATTAGCAAAGGGAAAATAGATTATGAAAGAAAACTGGCACGGAACAAAAAAACGGACTGCAAAAGTTTTTATAGGTATGTGAAGAGAAAAAGGTTAGTTAAAACAAATGTAGGTCCCTTGCACTCAGAAACTGGTAAATTGATCATGGGGAACAAGGACATGGCAGCAATCGAATAACTACCTTGGTTCTGTCTTCACAAAGGAAGACATAAATAATCTGCCGGAAATAGCAGGGGACCGGGGGTCAAATGAGATGGAGGAACTGAGTGAAATCCAGGTTAGCCGGGAAGTGGTGTTAGGTAAATTGAATGGATTAAAGGCCGATAAATCCCCAGGGCCAGATAGGCTACATCCCAGAATACTTAAGGAAGTAGCCCCAGAAATAGTGGATGCATTAGTGATAATTTTTCAAAACTATTTAGATTCTGGAGTAGTTCCTGAGGATTGGAGGGTAGCTAATGTAACCCCACTTTTTAAAAAGAGAGGGAGAGAGAAAATGGGGAATTACAGACCAGTTAGTTTAACATCGGTAGTGGGGAAAATGCTAGAGTCAGATATTAAAGATGGGATAGCAGAACATTTGGAAAGCGGTGAAATCATTGGACAAAGTCAGCATGGATTTATGAAAGGTAAATCGTGTCTGACGAATCGTATAGAATTTTTTGAGGATGTAACTAGTAGAGTGGATAAGGGAGAACCTGTGCATGTGTTATATCTGGACTTTCAGAAGGCTTTCGCCAAGGTCCCACATAAGAGATTAGCATACAAACTTAAAGCACACGGTATTGGGGGTTCAGTATTGATGTGGATAGAGAACTGGCTGGCAGACAGGAAGCAAAGAGTAGGAGTAAACGGGTCATTTTCAGAATGGCAGGCAGTGACTAGTGGGGCACTGCAAGGCTCAGTGCTGGGACCCCAGCTATTTACAATATATATTAATGATCTGGATGAGGGAATTGAATTCAACATCTCCACGTTTGCGGATGACACGAAGCTGGGGGACAGTGTTAGCTGTGAGATGGAGGCTGCAAGGCGGCTTGGATAGGTTGGGTGAGTGGGCAAATGCATGGCAGATGCAGTATGATATGGATAAATGTAAGTCTTTTAGGACTGAGATGAGAAGATCCTTTTTCACACAGAGAGTGGTGAGTCTGTGGAATTCTCTGCCACAGAAGGTAGTTGAGGCCAGTTCATTGGCTATATTTAAGAGGGAGTTAGATGTGGCCCTTGTGGCTAAAGGGATCAGTGGGTATGGAGCGAAGGCTGGTGCAGGATACTGAGTTGGATGATCAGCCATGATCATATTGAATGGTGGTGCAGGCTCGAAGGGCCGAATGGCCTACTCCTGCGCCTATTTTCTATGATTCTATGATTCTATCTGTTAGGCTTGCAATTTCAGGGCTTCCTTTTGCAATCATAATCAAGATTGGTTTTGCAGTGGTGGGCATTGGGTGAAGTGCTATCCAAAGGGGAATGCCCATATTCTGGAACCAGGACTAGAACTGTTGGTAGAACTCTGGGAGGTGGAGTTGCTGGGCAAAGCTGGGATAGCCAGATCGCTGTCTGGGCACAGTAGAATGAACTGCAGGAACTAGGATATTCTGAAGATAGACACATTGTTGCATAAAGTCAGCAGGTCAGGCAGCATCGCTGGAGAAAAAGGATGGGTGATGTTTCAGGTCAGGTTGCTTCTTCAGTGACTGCAAGGCTTCCTAAATGCAATCCTACCAAATGACAATGGAGTTGAGAAATTAAACTGCTGTTACTTCCTATACAAAGAGAGCACTTGATAAAACGTATATGGTAGGATTGTGTTGTTGTACATTTTTTTAAACTGTATTTTATGTTTAGGAAAGGAAGAACCAGATTGGGTTGAAGTGATAGTCGAAATCTTGCTCGCCTTTCTCTCTCAACCAAATCGTTTGATGCGGCAAGTCTCAAAAATGGTGTTTACGCGAATCTGTCCCCACGTGACAAAGGAAGCACTGCAACTCATCCTAGATGTGAGTAATGTCCAATAATTCACATTATCCAGGTCTTTTTTTTCTTCCTTTACTTTTCAGCTTGGTGGTGCCGCCCTCCTCGTCGGAAAGTAGTGGGTTCAAGTTCCATTACAGAGATTTGAGCATCTTATCCAATTTGGTGCAACATTAAAACGATGAACCCTCTGGCAGTTCAGGCCAATAATATGTGCCCAGGAGTTGGGACAGTTTGGAAAAAAAATCATTTCATGCATTCCACCAAATTTAAATTGACCACTTTATTTTTTGGCTATGAAATGCTTTGAGAAGTAGGAAACTTGAGAACATTTTCCCACTCACTGGGTATTGGGATTTGAAGAGTCAGGATGTTTCTTTTAGACAATCCTTAGACTTTTTTTAAAAGCAAAGTAAAATGAGTGTGAATGTAATATCAATGGTCTGAAACATTACACAAAACCATTGGCCTAAACATCCTGCATTGCACTAAGCTGGTATGACTTTTGGTGTTCATTGATATATTCATAGATCGGTTGAAAGCCTATAGTGAGAGGCTCATTGCAAGTATATTTGGTATTAGTTTATTGTCATGTGTACTGAGAGTCAGTGAAAAGCATTGATTGTGTGCTGTCCAGTCAAATCATACTCTCCATCAGTAAAATCATATGTACAACAGGTAGCGCAAAGAGAAAATTATCAGAGTACAGAATATAATGTTACAGCATTATAGTATTACTGCTGTAGAGAAATTGTTGTTAAAAGGAAAGTGCAAGGGGTACGTTTAGGTAGATTGGGATTATACCCTTAACGTATGAGATGACATTGGGGAAGAAGCTGTCCCCAAGTATGTTGTTGGTATAGTCTTGCTGGTCAAGATGCCTCAAGGTGAAACCAAAGGAGCACTGGTCATTCATCTGAATTGGTACTAAAATCACTTTCCCTTGGACAGGTTTTTAACCCAGAATCTGAAGAAGGTGAAGAGAGTGCCTTGATGGTAACTGAAGACTTTGAGAAATCGCAAACGAAAGCCGACTGGTCGCATGATGATGAGGTTAGATCCTCTATAGAATTACTACGTACTATTTTTAAAGCAGTAATCTGTGCTGCAGTTTTTTTTGTTCAACTGGTCATGACTTGTACCAAGTACTTTTTAACTTCACGTCTTGCATCTTGCTTTTAAAAATTGGTTTTGATATCGACATTAGTTTTGTCCCTGTTCATCAGTATTTTAACTTCTAATGTCACCCATTCGCTACAGCTGTAGGCTGTATATGAGTCAATAGTGATTCCTTCCAATGCTTCCTGTTGAAGTGTAGATTTCCCAAGACATTCGTCATAACAGAGTAAGGTGCTGAGAGCCAGCCAATAGCTTTCAAATTTATTTTTTCAAGTATTTCCAAAGTTTTAAGTATTGCTTATTGTACATGTTGGTTTAAAAATATGACATTACATTTTTTTAATAGAATTTATGATTTTTTAAAGTTTTTTTTAAATCCTTGATCTGTCCGGTTTATTTTAATCCGTGTCTCCCTGAAGTTCTGAGAGTGCTGAATTTTTGCATGTTCGATGGCTTTTCCTAGATGGAGGACGAGAGCGACAGTGATGAGTCCGAGGAAGAGGAAGATGACAATGATGATGGTGCTGATGACAGTGATGAGGACAAAAGTGAAGAGGATGCTGAGGAGGGGGAGGAGGTTGTAGATGAGAATTTCCGCATGGAATTGATGAAAGTCCTGCAGACAACCAACGTCATCGTAAGTGTTGATGTTGGGAAGTTGACAAGTCACAATTTCGACTTTGTAGATTGTTTTATATCTATCAATCAGCAAGGACTCTCAAACTGAAATCAGATATTAAATACACAATTGTTTTAGCGATATTAAATTTGGGATGAATTCTTGCAAAAGTAGTGATTTCTTCACTGGCGATGAAATTCACCCATGCTGTTAATATGCCAGTGGAGGCTTTTGCTGTTCAAGGAAAAAGATGTTTGTAGATCATGTTCTCAAACCCAGTGCTGAGCTCATGGTCTACCGGGCAACAGTGATTCCTGCCCTCCTGTGGGACATGGACTGCCTACAGTAGGCACATCAAAATATTGGAATGGTGCCACTTGCACTCTCTGTAAAATCCTCCAAATGAAATGGAAGGATAAGCAAAGCAACATCAATGTTCCAACCTAGGCTATCGTTCCCAGCTTCAAGGGATAAATTATATCAGCCACCTCGGATGGCCAGACACGTTATTCAGGTGCCTATCACTACATTCCTGGAATGGTGATTCTTTTCTGAACTTTATCATGGCAAGAGATAGACAGATGAACCGAGGAAATGCTTTAAGGATGTTTCTGGGGGAAAAGTTTAATCTCCTTCCAGGCTCATGGGGAAAATCTGGCTTGAAATAAAGGAGCACAACAACTGAAGGAGCATGACATTTCCAAAACTACCCCCCCTATCTAGTGCATCAAGTATCTCCTGCCGCATCTGTGGCAGATCCGCGCATTGGCTGCCCTGGAAACCATGGAATGGGAGGAGAACCAAGCAGTGACTCTGAAGCAGAAACACTTGACATTCACTGGGGTAGAATGTCCAGTTATTCAAGTTATTCAACCACCTTAAAGGCAGGCAGGTGCTTGGTTAACCATTCATCCTGACGATGTTGTCTCGGAGATTTATGCATTCTCTCAATATAGGTTGAATATGTAACCTGGATTATGGGCTCAAATAGTGGAGCATGATTTGGACTCCAAATCTTGACGACTTTATATAAAGGGAGAATACCATCAATGCCTTACCCAGGCTGCATATCTGATGCTACCTGCTGTATTTTTACTTGGCAGAAATTAAGTAATCTCACAACTTGTCCGATCACAGTGGAGCTGACTTTGGTGGGAGTTAGGCTTAGAATCGTTGGCGCCCTAACTCCTCAGTTCCATCTAAAAGTAACCTTTTGAAATAAGACTGCGGCTTTGATCATTGACAATGCGTTTTATGTTCTTTCGCAGTCGAAGGAAGGTGAGAGCAGCAGTGACGAAGATGCAGACGATGAAACAATGATGGCATTGGACAAGAATATCGCTGCCCTGTTCTCTGAACGCAAGAAACGACTTCAGGCCGCAAAAGACGAGAAGGAAAAAATGATTAAAGAAAAGGCACTAAGGAAAAATTTTAAAATAAAGGTATATAGGCAATATATTTAAAATGGGTACAGCAGGAGTATAGGGGGCAACGCAGTTATGAGGCTGATGAGATGATTGAGGGAAATGTAGTAGTTAGGGACAGTAATTTCAGTATATTGGTTAAGCAGGAGCGTGGCAGGGAGCAAAGGAAGTTTGATGAATTAAATTTCATTTATTGCAATGCAAGAGGCTGATGGGTATGGGCAGATGAGCTCAGAGCACAGATAGGAAAATGGAACTGGGATGTTGTAGCTAACACAGAAATATGGCTGAGGAAGAGGCAGGACTAGCTCACTGCCTGAGGAGTGAAAGAGATGGAGGTAGGAGAGAATTGGTGGTTGCATTTTTAATTAGGGAGAACCTCAAAGTGGTACTAGGGTCTTCATGAGCGAATCGTCCAGTGATGTTATAAGTGTAGAACTGAGAAATAAGGAGCCAGCAAGTTCCTGTTAGAGTAAAGGCAAGGCTGGAATAAGAAGGGAACTATGAATATCAAGAGATATTGAGACTCCAGTCAAGAAAATGAGAAACTACGTTTAATAGTCGCCTACTCCTTTTCTCCATAGATGCTGTCTCACCCGCTGAGTTTCTCCAGCATTTTTTGTCTACTTTTAATAGTTGGCTGCTCAGTTCAGAGGTTAACAGTAACAGTGAAGTATGTATGCGTACTGTCGACTAGGATAATGCCTATTTTGCCTCACCATTCGACAACACTCAGACAGAGTTACGTTTCCATTTGAATTTCCTGGCCCAGAATGACCATTCCAAATCATCTTGCTGATGCACTACCTTTGAACCTGTGCTGTTTTCATCTGTAACTGTGCAGGCCAAGCAATAGTGCGAAAGAAATTGCTTGTTATAACTGGGGATTTTCAGCTCTCCCAACTGAAGAGCTCTTTTAAGAACAAGTCACATACCATGTTATTAAGAAAATGGGCTTTCCAACCAGTGTGGAATTTATATGACTCTCGGACCACAAGGTTTGGTTTACCTCAACTTTCAGTGCATGATGTTCAAGAGATGGGTAATAAGTGGTGACCTTGTTGGTGATGCCCACGTGCTGTAAATTAACTTAAATTAGCTATGACTCGGTGCCCTTCGTGCTGAGGCTCAGTATTCCTAATCTTCTTTGGTTTCTTCTGCAATTTCTAATAGATTTTCTTCTGATTTCCTTCAGGTCTTGGACCTCATTGAAGTCTTCCTTGCGAAGCAACCCGAGAATCCACTAATCTTCGATATCATTGAGCCTTTGATTGCAATCATTGAAGAAAACCTGAGCTCTCATTCAAATCAGCAGGAGCAAGACTACCTTCGCAAGGCCGCAGAAATCTTCAAGTGATTACATGTCCTTAACCAATTTAGGGATCAGTTTGTTTTTATATTTTCTTCGATTGTGATTCCATCAATTATTTTGCCAGGAAGTAGCCTCTGATCCTGTGGTCTTGGCCCTGATAAGTGTGTAAAAGAAATAAATTAAGATTGTATGCTGCTCCCATGCAGCTGATATGCTATTTAAATTGGCCAGTGGCTGCAGAGCACAAATTCTAGCATCTCAGCAAGCTTTCTGAAATATAGTCCTAAACTTGAGGCACCAGTAACTGAAGATGTTGGAAGAAACAATGCTAGACAAACTCAGCAGGTCAGGCAGCATCTGTGGAAGGATATGGACTGACCACCATGTTTCGGGTCAGGACCGTACTTCAGTCTCGTCCCAAACTCATTTAACTCTGTTTCTTTATAGTGAATTGATGAGCGGTCGAAGAAGTGTTCTGCTCTCCCACTGCCGAAACATGTTACTTTGATGAACATCTCCAGGTCTTTGGCAGCGATTTAAGCATAGAACATAGAAAATAGGTGCAGGAGTAGGCCATTCGCCCTTCATGCCAACACCACCATTCAATATGATCATGGCTGATCATTCAAAATCAGTACCCCGTTCCTGCTTTCCATTGATTCTGTTAGCCCTAAGAGCTACATCTAATTATCTCTTGAATATATAGTGAATTGGCCTCCACTGCCTTTTGTGGCAGAGAATTCCACAGATTCACAACTCTGGATGAAATAGTTTTTCCTCATCTCAGTCCTAAACGGCCTACCCCTTATTCTTAAACTGTGACCACTGGTTCTGAACTCCCCAACATCAGGAAGCAGAATCCTGGTGCGCCAAGTGTTGTTGGTCACAACGGTCCGATGTTGCAGAGTAATTGTTTTCTCTTGCGATTGATACGATGAATTTAATGGTGTTGCAACAAAACTTGTATAAAACACTGAAATTTGGTGGTGGTATACTCATGCATAATCTTTTTCAATAACACAGATTATAGAAAATCAATGGAAAGCTGAATATTTTATTTAAAATATTCCTTTTTTGAGATATACAGTAGGTATTAGTGGAGAAGCCAGCATTAGCTGCTCATTCCTAACTTCCTGAGGTGGTGGTGGCTAATAAAGCTAGAGGCAATCTCAAAACATGTTGGAAGCAATGAGAAAAAAAGCTGGAGTGAGGCTAATTGGACTGTTCTTAAAGTGCAAAAGACACTTGTTGCCCAAAACAGCTGATTTATTTATACCCATGTTATTAGTGGTTGCCCACCACAGCCCCTAATGTCATAGAGTCAAAGTCATAAAGATGTACAGCATGGAAACGGGTCTTTTGGCCCAATCCATCCATGCCGACCAAGCTAGGCCCATTTTCCTGTGTTTAGCCATATCCCATTCAAGTAATTAAAAGGGAGAGAATATGGATTGGTTACCTGAAATTGTTAAACTTAAAAACATTTTCTAAGAGCTACAATGTGTTCTTGGAGAAGATAAGATGCTGTTTCAGGAGCTTATTTTGGGCATCATTGGAGCAATTTCAGAAGCTCAAGACAGAGGTCAGAATGGAAGTGTGGCAGGAAATTAGTGACAGTTAACTGAAAGCTCTTTCAGTTGGTGGCATTAGTTAATACGTGATAGGAGCAGAATTAGGTAATTCGGCCCATCAATCCCTCTTAACTCCATTCTCATGCCTTCTCCCCATAACTCCTGGCACCCACAGTTACTGCTGCTGCCTCAGACTCCAAGGACCCAGAGTTGATCCTGACCTTTGTTAATCCATTGCTGGAGTTTGTATATTTTCCTATGATCATGTAGGTTTCCCTTGGGTGCAGTGGTTTCTTATCATATCACAGGACATGCTAGAAGGTTAATTGCAAGTATATTATTTGATAAAGGTAAATGACGAAGAATAAGTTAAGAGTATAGAAACAAGACAAAGGGGTATGGGACTGATCATTTGTTTTGCCCTAAAGGGGCTGTCCCACTGCGGCGACCTAATCCGCGAGTTCAGACGAGTTTGCCCTCGACTCATACTCGCAGCATGGTCGACACGAGGCCCTAGGAGATATTTGTAACTCTCTTTCACGCTCGAGAGTAGTCCCCGTGTACTCAAGGCCTCAGCTAGGTCGAGGCATGTTGAAAAATGCCCGTGAGTAAAAAAGGTCGCCGTGGAAAAAATCGATACTTTTTTTACTCGTAGGTTTAGTCGAAGTAGGTCATAGTAGGTCGGCATGTTATTCATAGGTAATGGAAGGTAGTCGTAGATAGTCTTCAACATAGTCGAAGGAGGTCTTTAACATGACATTTTTTTCAAACTCTCCTAAACTCGCCAATTAGGTCGCCGCAGTGGGACAGCCCCTTAAGTCAGCATGAACCCAGTAGGATGAATGACCTCCTGTGTCAGGATAATTAATTGAAAGGATCGGGTGGGGTCCAGAGCAGATTAAATTGCCTACCTCTGCTATATTTAACTTGATTGTGTAGGTTTTGTCATGTTTCCCTGTCATCTGTAAATTTCCTACAATTTAGTTAAACATCTTCACGTAGAAATCTGTTGACCTGCAGGAATCAGCTCTGCAAAGCCAAGACCTACTGCCAAAACATCTCCGAGATGAAGGAAGATTTGCACAAGTTGATGGAGCGATTGGTGACTCGAGCCTCCAAACAATCAGATTCTTCAGTATCACTTTACTGTTTCAGGTAGCGTGTGTTACACAACAGGGATCGCAGGCTGGGTGGTCGAGGCTGCAGGGTGGCGTGGACAGGTAGTTTCACAGGCTGAAAGATGGGACTGAACTGCTTGTTTAGGATTTTTTTTCACCATCTTTTCGAAAGGGAAAAGTAACAAATGCTATTTTGAAACTAGAAGGACTTGTATTTACATAACACCTGCCAGTATTTCAAGACATCCCAAAGTACTTCAGATTGAGCAAAGTTTTCTTTTAAGTGCAGTTCCTGCCACGGTGTAGAAAACTCGCAGTTTATTTCCCGCCAGTAATATCACAGAAATCAGTAAATGCCCAAAAATGCTGTTTTGTGACTTTACTTGAGGGATATAGATTGGCTCAAGAAGGATTTCAATATCTCTGCTCTTTAAAATCTTTTGCACCCATCCAGTTGAAGAAATCCTCAGTGCAGAAATAGAGGACAGAAATGCTGCTTTGGGGTGGAGTTGCACGAGTATCTGGGTAGTTCCTGAACCCTAGTTGCTGCTTAGTGATTTAAGGTTTATGATTACAATAAAATCGACTTCTGTCTTTACCAGAGTCAAAATGTTGTAAAAGCGCTTGAATGATTTTGTGTTGGAGCTCAGCTTGCTTTGGAGCAGGTTTAATTTGAGAAAGGAACCATTTTTGTTCCAATTTCCTGTTCATTGTTTGAGAACTGAGCATTGTCTACGTACAGAAACATTTCTGAGACCAATGGGTCTTTCTCCATAAAGCTCATCTTTGGATGTCCAACCTGTTGATCCACTCAAAGTCCTCCCAAGATGGCAAATGGATAATAAAGATGCCTCTTACAACAGATCTTAACTAGCAGGTTGATGTGATATGTTTCATGGTTTGGGACTTTGAGCTTATATTCATGGAGCAGGGTGCCTTGTTCTCCTTGATGTTGTGGATTCTGTAGAAGGTTATCTGTTGGTCCGGGAGATGACAGACCCAGTCGCTTCAGTGATGATGTGTTTGTTCTTTGCATTGGGTAGGACCTGCTGTACTTGTCATCTAGGTAGTGGGTTAAGTCAAGTCAACTTTATTTGTCACATACACATACAAGATCTGCTGTGAAATTAAAGTGGCAATGCCTGCGGATTGTGCAAAAACTACACAACAGAATAGAACAGAATCAGTATTTGCATGTTAGAAAATATATTTTTACAAAAGACACAACAGTAGATTAGTACAGTAAATTAGTCCCTGGTGAGATAAAAGTTAGTACCCACAGCATGGGTGCTGGTACTATTTCCCCAGTAGTCAGTGCGATTTTTGCATTGGGTGTGATGAGGGTTTGGCGGGTCTGTGTGAGCTTGGAGACTGACATTGTACCTTATCTTTTTCCCCTTGCACAGGATCCTGTTGAATGGCAGGTGAATAATGTGGTGGCAATAGGTCCCAGTCACAGTCCATGTGAGAGCATTTAGCTGCTCATCTATGATCTGTGTAGTTGCACATCTATGTTCTGTGTAGCTGCAGGGCGCTGAGGTGATGCACTGCACAATATACAAGCACCGTGTTCCTGTGCAGAGTCTTCTGGTTATGCTTTCTGATGCCAAATTTCCAGACCAGTTCCACACTTTTTTTCTGCTTTTTGGTTGGTTTGGGTTAACTGAGTAGATTATGCGACACCTTTCCAAGATGGCAGTATTTGGGAGCCATTGGCAACTTAGCTGTTGGTCAGCTTGTGTTTGCCAATTTACTTGCTTGTGTAAATTGAGCTTGTGCTCTCAAAAATGTGACCAGTGATCTCTCAGCTGATCACTGCCTGAAAGGTGAATCGATTACGGTGGGCCACATACACATCCTGCCCTGAAATATTTTCATTATTTGGGAAATGTGTGAACCCATCACCTGGTTTCACCCTTTTAACCTCCATGTCAGCTGTGGCTCGGTGACATCATGCTCTCGGGAATGAAGGTTTTATGGGTCGAAGTCCCACTTCAAAATGCAGATCTCCAGGCTGGCAATCCAGTGTGGTCCTGAAGGAATGTTGTTGTGCCTGAGGGTGCTTTCTTTTGATTGAAATGGTAAATACAGCCACTGACTGCTCTTTCAGACTAAGTAAAGGCCCACACATCGTGAAAAACATTGCAAGAAGTCTCTCCGCTCAACATTTATCGCTCGACAAACATCACTTCAGAAAAAAAAAATTCTCCAGCAATTTTCAAATTGCTGTTCACAGGAGCTTGAGTTGCAACCGTGCATACACTTCAAAGATACTCTATTTGGCTGAAGGTTTTTGGAGCCATTCCGCAGTTGTGAAAGGCAGTGCATTCATGCAAGTGTTTACTGTAAATTTTCTATCAACACTGATGTCAGTTGTATTTCCAAAAGCCAAAGGTTGGATTATTATGTCGTGATTAGAGAGTCAGGTTGAGGTGGTTTTGCATGACATGGTTATTCCTAACAATCTTATTATTTGTGCTTGGCAGTGGAGCCCTTTATCTCCTCAGAGTTCTGAAAGGAAAAGCGAAAATAACTGACAAGACTGAAAAGGGGGGAAAAAGCTAAAACTGGGAAGGTACGTGAATCAAATTTGTATTGCCAATCAGCTACTAGTGATACTTGTAATGTTTGCTTGAAGTGTTCATCTGATTGGCACCATTCACGCTACCAACAGCCAATAACAATCCACTAAGAGCTGCAATGATTTATGTAAAACATGCAAGCATAATTGCTCATATTTAAAAATCTATACCTCTTTAGGTGAGAAATGAGAAGTGTGGGGGAAAGAATGTTCCTATCTCTAGCACCCAAAAATACATTACAAAACCATGTCAGCCATTGCACAATAGAAAGAAGGCTTTGTGGCCTAACGGTACATTAATTCAAAAGCCAGGAACAATTTCCACTTCCCGTGTACAATTTCATTTTTCCAACTGCTGCCATTTGGCTGCCTTGTCGCTCTAAGTGAACTCATGGGCTCAATTGCATTGAGTATATAACAGACTATAAGGCCCCTTGGAACATTGTGAAAGGAGCTTCACGAAGGCAAGACTCAACAAGGAGTTGATAAGACCATTTAATTCTCTTCCTTCCTTTATGCACCCGATTTAGATGAGCCGCCTTTAAATTGAGGAGAATGAAGCAAAGTAAATCGCAAGATAATCCCATGTGCACAAAAAACTACTGATCTGATTTTCAAAGTGTTATAAAGGAGTGTTAGTGGGCCACAGTGTAAGATGGAGTAAAGGGAAAGGGCTAGATTTTAATGACATTGGCAGAGAGGAAAAGGATGATGAGGGAGAACTGCACATGGTTTGCACCCTAAAACCACCCTGACTCAAATGTTGATGAAATTTGGTGTACATGAGCTCTTGCCCCACAAGTGGAAGGATATGTACAAATCAACACCCTACCAATCACTTAACAATCCAAAACTCCAAGGTGTATACTAAAATATTACATCAAAGTTGATTGTGTAAAAATTCCACTTGGAGTGGCGGTGCTGCCTTGGCAGCTGCGGCTCACCTGCAGTCCGTCTGTTTTTTCTTTTTTTTTGTTGTTTTCTTGTCCTGTTTTAGCTTGTTAATTTGAGTTATTATGTTGTGTATGTGTGTGGGAAGGGTGGGAGAAACGTTTTAGTCTCTTCCTTCGGGGGGACGCGACTTTTCTTGTCGTATCCCCCGTCTCCGTCTCCGCTGAGGCCTAATGGCGGAGCTGGCAGCCTCCAACTGCGACCAACCTCGAGGCTCCGGAGGCAGAGCCAGCCAGGACTTACCAGCGCGAGGCTGGCCGTCTTCAGGGCTGTGGCGGGTTCCGGCGGCCCAACTTGGAGCTGTGGCGGCTTTCCGGTGGTGGTGGCGGCGGCAGCGACTTCGGAGGCCCGGCCACGGGTCCAGTGGACGACATCGTCGGGAGCTCGCAGGTCACAGGTTGATGACCTGTTTTTCTGGAGCTCCCGCGGCAACAGCTGCGTCCACTGGACCGGAGGGCGGCCCCGGGCTGCGGAGTTGAACCGGCCCGTTCGCGGAGCACAGTTCAGCCGCTGGACTTACTTACTTACATCACCCGGTGGGGTCACAACATCGGAGGCCTGGATCGCCTCAGCACAGAGGAAGAACAAGAAGGGAAGAGACAAAGACTTAAGATTTTGCCTTCCATCGCAGTGAGGAGGTGTCTGGTGAACTCACTGTGGTGGATGTTAAATTTGTGTTTATTGTGTGTTTTGTTATTTTGTTATATGTATGACTGCAAGGCAACGAAATTTCGTTCAGACCGAAAGGTCTGAATGACAATAAAGTTTCCATGATATTGGTGTTAGGGTGCGATAAATGCGCAACGTTACACATTTATTATTTTTCCCTCTTGCGCCCACTCCCTCCACTGTTCCAGACTCTCAAATTCTCCCTCATTCTCTCTCAGACTGAACGCCAGTGGTGAAAGTTACTATAGGGTCCCACAGAGTTTAACATTAATTGGTAGACGGAGACACAGGACTGCAAATGCTGAAATCTTGAGCAAAAACAGTGTTGGAAGAACTTAGCTTGCCAGGCTGCTTCTGTGGAGGGAAAAGAATAGGTGATGTTTCAGGCCGGGACCCTTCATACGATTGACAGAAGTAGAATTGGTCTTGATGAAGACCCTGACCTGGAAGATCATCGGTCCTTTTCATTCCACGGATGCAGCCTGGCCTGCTCAGTTTCTCTAGCACTTTGTTTTTTTGGTTTTCATTGATTGCTATTGGATGAACCGCTGAAGTTCTGGATGACCAATGTGGGGACGTGAATTGAAATCCCGGGGCAGCTGAGAAATGTAAAAGCGGATAATGAAATAAATGGTATTAGTTTGTCACATGTACTGAGAAACACTGAGAACCTTTGTGTGCTGTCCTGGGATATCATACCATAAACGACTACAATCATGACACACATGAGTACAACAGGTATTGCAAAAAGAGAAAGGAAGCAGAGTGCAGTTTATAGTGTTACAGCTTTGGAGAAAGTGCAGATAAAATCACTTAATAATCCAAAACTCCAAGATGTATACAAAAATATTACATCAAAGTTGATTGTGTAAAGTATTGGTGTTAGTGCAAGGGCCGCCACAAGGTAAATCTGAACATGTAAAACTTTTATAAAACATCTGGCTCAGTAATAATATTCAGAAGCAATCTGCCATTATTAGTTGATCTGTCCCATAAATGATTCCACACCCATTAATGTGAATAACTCTTCAACCTTAAGTTCAGAGGTAATAAATACCAGCAACATGAATGACCTGTGGGGGAATTTAAAAATAAATGGTGTTCCCAGTCCTGGTTCAAACGGTTACTGTCTTCCCCTCAGTGCTAATCCCTCACCCCTGATCAGTTTACCCAATTTCAGTATTCTTCCCGTCATCCCAGTTCTATTGTGTAGTATTTAACATCACATTTGTAACATTTACTGCATTTTACACTACTCTTGGCTGGCATCCATCTTTGGCATTTACGATCTGAAATAGAACATAAACATAGGTGCAGGAGTAGGTCACTGCCAATCCTACCATTCAATATGATCTGGAGTGCTCCTTTCCTGCACTATTCCCTTTGCACTTGATTCCTTCACTATCACTGTCTTGAATGCATTCTGCAGCTGAGCCTCCACAGTCACTTGGGTGGAGATTTCCAAAATTCACTACACTAAAGAATATTCTTCTCTTCTCTGGATGGAGCTACTAATTATTCCTTCTCACCTTCCCCACTCCCACCACAACCTCCTTCAGGCACCCCAGCCACAGGAAAGATCAGCTGCATATCTGCCTTGTCAAGCCCCGTAGTGCTTCTCAATAACAAAGCAAGGGGCATTGTCCAGACGTTAATCGTGTATGCCACATCTAGTTCTCAATTTCATCTCTGAAAGTATATATATACATGCCTTAACTCGTAATTTCCAACATAACACCAGTGCAGAAATTTGATGGAGCCTGTAATTTTCCTTTCACAGCTGCTTGCCTGTGCAGATGTGTTTTGTGCGTCTCAAACACACAAATCTTCCCCCTTTTTTTGTCTTGCACATGCAGGTGTGGATGAAGAGAAATTTTTCTCATACGTCAGTGAGCATGGGTGATGTCTTATAACAGCCTGAATCAGCGATGCTCTTTTTTTATTTTTTGCAAAATGATTCTTGTGGATTTGGGATTTGAAGGTGCAGTGTTTCACTGTGCACATTTCCAAGAGGATAATTATTTACTGATTCTCCTTCAATCCTGGTGTTTATTCACAGCGTCTACTTCCTTCCAATTCAGGAGATTTCCATTTGTGGTGGTACGGTATCAGATAATCTTGCACAGAGTGTTTGATTCGAAACCTCGTCGTGCAGATCCCGATACCTAATTAGTTCCTCAGTGTAAAGGAACAGTAACTGGCCACTGTAGATAAACAGTGTACCCTTCAACTTACCCACGCTGTACCCTTCAACTTAAATCTAAAGGGAAATTATTTTTATTTTCAGCACACACCTATTGAAGTGTTAATTGTTCCCATCAGCCCATTACTGAATATTGAATGGGAAAAATACTTTTGTTTATATAGTGTCTTTCGTATCCATTCCAGAATATTCCCAGCTTCTGAATTGCCTTTTTGTCATGCACTCCGTTACAATGGCTGTCAATTCACACACAGTAAAATTCCACAATATGTTTTAGTAATGTTAGTTGAGAGAGAAAGTTTAACCAAGGAAACAAGCCTTTATGAGGTCAAAAAGGCTTTTGGCACTTCGACCTTCATCAGTCAGAGTATTGAGTATAGAAGTTGGGAGGTCATATTGCACTTGTATAAGACCGCATTTAGAATATTGTGTTCTGTTCTGGGCAGCATGTTATAAGAAATATATTGTCAAGCTTGAAAGGGTTCAGAAAAGATTTACGAGGATGTTGCCAGGACTAGAGGGTGTGAGCTATATGGAGAATTTGGGTAGGCTGGGTCTCTATTCCATGGAGTGCAGGAGGATGAGAGGGATCTTATAGATGTGTACAAAATCATGAGAGGAATACATCAGGTAGATGCACAGAGTCTCAGAGTAGCGGAATCGTGGACCAGAGAACATAGGTTCAAGGTGAGGGGGAAAAGATTTAATAAGAATCCGAGGGGTAACTTTTTCACACACAGGGTGGTGGATGTATGGAACAAGCTGCTAGAGGAGGTAGCTGAGGACTGGGACTGTCCCATTGTTTAAGAAACAGACAGGTACATGGATAGGACAGGTTTGGAGAGATATGGACCAAGCGCAGGCAAGTAGGACTAGTGTAGCTGGGAAATTGTTGGCCAGTGTGGACAAGTTGGGCTGAAGCACCTGTTTCCACACTGTATCACTCTATGACTCTAATGCAGCAGATGGGATTTAACATCTTGTTCAAAAAAAGAGCTTCAGGCAGTCTGACAGTATAGTACAGAAGAATATAACCATATAACCATATAACAATTACAGCACGGAAACAGGCCCTCTCGGCCCTTCCAGTCCGTGCCGACCATTTGTTTTCCCCTAGTCCCATCTACCTGCACTCAGACCATACCCCTCCATTCCCTTCACGTCCATATACCTATCCACTTTACTCTTAAATGTTAAAATCGATCCTGCCTCCACCACTTCTGCTGGAAGCTGATTCCACACAGCCACCACCCTCTGAGTAAAGAAGTTCCCCCTCACGTTACCCCGAAACCTCTGTCCCTTAATTCTCATGTCATGCCCTCTTGTTTGAAACTTCCCTACCCTCAATGGGAAAAACGTATCCACGTCAACTCTGTCTATCCCTTTCATCATTTTAAAGACCTCAATCAAGTCCCCCCTTAACCTTCTGCGCTCCAAAGAATAAAGACCTAACTTGTTCAACCTTTCTCTGTAACATAGTTGCTGGAACCCTGGCAACATTCTAGTAAATCTCCTCTGTACTCTTTCTATTTTGTTGACATCCTTCCTATAACTAGGCGACCAAAATTGTACACCATACTCCAGAATTGGTCTTACCAATGCCTTGTACAATTTTAACATTACTTCCCTACTCCTATATTCAATGCTCTGATTTATAAAGGCCAGCACACCAAAGGCTTTCTTTACCACCCTATCTACATGCGATTCCACCTTCAGGGAACTATGCACAGTTATTCCTAGATCCCTCTGTTCCACAGCATTCCTCAATTCCCTACCATTTACCATGTACGTCCTATTTTGATTTGTCCTGCCAAGATGTAGCACTTCACACTTATCAGCATTAAACTCCATCTGCCATCTTTCAGCCCACTTTTCCAAATGGCCCAAATCTCTCTGTAGACTTTGAAAATCTACTTCATTATCCACAACACCACCTATCTTAGTATCATCTGCATACTTACTTATCCAATTTTCCACCCCATCATCCAGATCATTGATGTACATGACAAACAACAGTGGACCCAACACAGATCCCTGAGGCACCCCACTGGTCACCGGCTTCCAACCTGACATCTTGTACTGTACTGGAGTATTGGCCTGCTGAAGTCCGGGGTGGGACTTGAACCTGAACCTTTTCACTCGGAGACCACTACTCGCACTGTTTTGGTGCAAGCAAGCTCAGTTTCCTAAATGTGTCTGTTATACGGTGCTGCTGGCTTACCTTTAATAAGGAGTCTGCTCCAAGAAAGGCTCTGCGAACTCTACTGATTTGGTCTTTCTTGCCCAAGTGAAGGTTGCGACATACACGAGTCTCCATAATTTGGCGCCATTTACAAAATGTCCAAGATCCGGTCCACGCGCTGGATGTATTGGATCAGCTCCCGATCCTGATTTGCCCCAGGCTGCTGCAGAGCCTCTTCTGTCGCCCTCAACTGGCTAGGCCTGCGAACCGATGTCCCTCTCCTTGCCGGCTTTATCCCCTTAAATTCTCCCGGTAATGTGTGAAGATGGGTCCCAATCCAAAATGTCTCTTATCCATGTTGCCAGAGCTGCTGAGTTACTCCAGCAGTTTGATCTCCAAAGATCTGTAGCTTACTTTTGCTGTTCCAAAAAGCTTGCACACCGCAGAGGGTGGAATACCCAAGTGTGTTACACACATGAGTGACCAGGTTTCCTTACTGGCTGCGCTTCAGTCTTTTCTCCAAATAAACGTGTAATGGATGGTGAGCAATTAACTGCATGTAATTGTCATTGTCATGTAACTGTTCGTTAAAGCCCAGTTGTAAATCGGATAATGTGGTACAACATGCTCACCTGTAACCCTTGCCTCGCCATCGGTCTCAGTACAAGTGGGGGTGTGGGTAGACATGCTGAACAGGGTTCTATCATTTACTGTAGGAAGAGGGAAAGCCAGCTCACTCTTTAGGGGAGGGGCCACTGCAATACTGAGAGGGCAAGGATATGGACAATGTGAATCAACTAAATGCATTGGGCGGCACAGTGGCGCACCGGTTAAGTTGATGCCTTACCGCACCAGCGAGCCGGGTTCGATCCTGACTGGGAGATGTCTGATGGGAGTTTGTACATTCTCCCTGTTTCCTCCCACATTCCAAAGACATGCAGGTTTGTGGGTTCATTGGCTTCTGTAAATTGCCCCTAGTGTGTAGGGCAGTGCACAGGTGATCGATGGTCAGTGCAGACTGAGTGAGCCGAGGGACCTGTTTCCATACTGTATCTCTAAACTAAAGAAGCCAATTGGCTTGGGAAGGGGAGCAAATGTGGATAGGAAGGGGATGAGGCTGGAGAACTACCTCATCCATTAATACATCAATTGATGTTGGGGGAAAATGCAACATGTTTCGTCAAAAATTCAATGTAAAAAGAATTATTTTTGATTTGCATTTTTCCTGGTTCTATTGGTGGACAAAATGGTGTGATCAGATTTAACCTGATGTCCCTTTGTTGCAGGTTGATTTATTCGGAAACATGGATATGAAGAAAGTGACTGAACTTTATCAGGGGGCCCTGACGCTGTTTATGACTAGGCGGAAGTGTGCCCTAACCGGATCCATGTTCGTTAATCTCTTCAGTCGTTTCCCGGTAAGTGAAAAGGAGCTTGAATTTTAAGTATGGGCGAGCTGCTGTTGTGAGAAGAATACTTGGGCTTAGAGAAATGGGCCTTTTGTGTCCCCTGCTCCCCCTCTATTCCTCCCTCTAAAAGCATCGATGTCTATGACGGGCACATGCTTGCATGTCTTGCTGCCTATTCATTCAATTAGCTTTGTGTGTGAGAGTCCTTGTTACTACAAACACCTCAATCTTGGCAGAGCTCAATCAGAATGCTTACAAAGGTTGATCGTGGTCAGGACCAGGGACAATAACTAATGTTCTTTTCTTTCTTTCCTTATTCCATGGGCACTGATGCCAGTTTTACTGACCAAAAACTGTGACCAGCCAATTGAACTATGTTCAAGACACCTCAGACACGCTCCGTCGTCTCCGCGCATTCCATTCTCCAGGCCCCCGTCCTCTCATCTTCACCATGGATGTCCAGTCACTCTAACCTCCATCCCCCATCAGGATGTTCTCAAAGCCCTCCGGTTCTTCCTCGACCAGAGGAGCAACCCATACCCGTCCACTGATACTCTCCTATGCCTAGCGGAGTTGGTCCTTACAATCAATAATTTCTCGTTTGACTCCTCCCATTTCCTCCAAATACAAGACGTAGCTATGGGCACAAGCATGGGCCCCAGCTACGCTTGCCTCTTTGTCGGGTACATAGAACAATCCTTGTTCTCGGCGTACCAGGGCCCCATCCCCGACCTCTACCTCCGCTACATCGACGATTGCTTTGGTGCTACCTCCCGCATCCACACACAACTCACTGACTTCATCAACTTCCCTACTAACTTCCATCCGGCACTCAAATACACCTGGACCAATTCCGACACTTCCCTACCATTCCTTGACCTCACTATCTCCATCGTAGGTGAGATAGTGACTCCTGACCGACATCCACTATAAACCCACTGACTCCCACGGCTATCTGGACCACTCTTCCTCCCACCCTGCTTCCTGTAAGGACTCCATCCCCTATTCCCAATTCCTCCGTCTACGCCGCATCTGCTCCCAGGATGAGGCGTTCCACACCGGGGCATCACAAATGTCCTAATTCTTCAGGGAACGGGGATTCCCCTCCCCCACCATAGATGAGGCTCGCACCGGGGTCTCCTCCATACCCCGTAACACTGCCCTCTCTCCCCATCCCCCCCACTCCCCATCAAGGGCAGAGTCCCCCTGGTCCTCACCTTTCATCCCACCAGCCGGCACAACATATAGTCCTCCGCCAGTTTCGCCACCTCCAACGTGACCCCCGCCACTCGCCACATCTTCCCACCTCTCCCCTGTCTGCCTTCCGCAAAGACCGCTCCTTCCGCAACTCCCTTGTCAATTCTTCCTTTCCCTCCCGCTCTACCCCTTCCCTGGGCACTTTCGCTTGCAACCGCAAGAAATGCTACACTTGTCGCTTTACCTCCCCCCTCCACTCCATTCAAGGACCCAAGCAGTCGTTCCAGGTCCGACAGAGGTTCACCTGAACCTCCTCCAACCTCATCTATTGCACTAGATGTCAGCTGATCTATATCGGCGAGACCAAGCAGTGGCTTGGCGATCGTTTCGCCGAACGCCTCCGCTCAGTCCGCACTAACCAACCCGACCTCCCGGTGGCTCAGCACTTCAACTCCCCCTCCCATTCTGTATCCGACCTCTCTGTCCTGGGCCTCCTCCACGGCCAGAGTGAGCAACACCGCAAATTGGAGGAACAGCACCTCATATTCAGCTTGGGGAGTCTGCATCCTCTTGGCATGAACATCGAATTCTCTCAACCCTTGCTGTCCCCTCCCCTTCCTACCTCTCCCTCAGCCCTCGGGCTCCTCCTTTTTCCTTTCTTCCCCCCGCCTCCCCCCACCCCTCCATCAGTCTGAAGAAGGGTTTCGGCCCGAAATGTTGCCTGTCTCCTTCGCACCATAGATGCTGCTGCACCCACTGAGTTTCTCCAGCATTTTGTGTAAACCCTCGATTTTTCCAGCATCTGCAGTTCCTTCTTTGACACCAGCCAATTGAAGACGAGTTCCGTTTTCAGGCTTTGTTTTGGTCAGCCTGGCTAGGTCCTTTGTTGTGCCTGAAAAGCACACTGTTTAATATTTAATATGGAAGTAGATTGATAATTATGATATCTATGGGAAAGCCCGCATTGTCTAATCCCGTCCTGGTCTGGACTGACATGCTTTGTATGTCTGCAAGTCCCAATCAATAGAGATTGGGGCAAAAATTAGCCTGTCATCTGATTCAGGATGGGTTTCACTGAACCGAACTTGGATCTTTCTGCTTGATTACTTTGTAATTGGTACCTTTATTGACTATTGCACCAAACTGAGCCTGCACATGATCAACCAGGGGAAGATATTCATAATGCATGCTGTCCAGTTTATGATGCAAGAATCCATTTGATCCCAACAATTCAAGAATGTGTCCCTTCCCCATATCAAGACATAGATTTTTCAACAGTTCAATGGTCCTTTATTGTGTATTGAGCGAGGTGCAGTGAAATTTGATTTACCATACAGTCATACCAACAAAAGCAACAAGATACAAAACTACATAAAGATTAAACATAAACAGCCACCACAGCGGCGTGTGAGAACCCCTAGGGCACACAGCATAAGCGGAGACACGCAGCCATCAGTCCAGTGTCCGGGCCACACTCACTCTCCTTCACTGTGATGTTACCAGAGTTGTACCGACCGCTGTTATTCTCTCTGCAGTGCCTGTCTGCCCGAACGTTCAGAAAGCCGTCCGCACTCGCACCAGACTCTGGGATGTCCCCATAGTGCAATGTTCCCGCAAACACCAAGATCACTGCACTCACGGCAATCCCTCCGAGTCCCCACGAGCACGTCTATCTTGCTTTTCGGCAACCTCACATTCTCCACTGTGATGGTGGACAAATAACTTTTACCTTCTTCCTCCTTTTCCCCCGCGGCCGGGGCGATCGAAACATCCGCAGTCGGGGCAATCGAAGCTCCCGCACTCTACGATCAGAGCCCCCGCAGCAGGGCGATCGGAGCTCCTGCGATCGGGACGGTCGAAGCTCCTGCGGTTGGAGCTCCCGCAGTCGATCCCTAACAAAGGGACCGCCAGCTCCACGATGTCAAGGCCGCAGTGCAGACGGAGATACGACACGGAAAAACTTGCATCTCCGTCAAGGGAAGAGAATAAAAAAAGTTTCCCTCGACCCCCCCCCCCCCCCCCCCCACCTCCTTAAATACTAGTCTACTTCAGAGGTTCTTGTCTTGACTCTGTAAATATTCCATGTGGTATCTGAAGTGTAAGTGCATCCCATTGTGAATCTGCCTCACACCATGCTGTCCATCTGTGTTCAGACTGACTGTGGAGCAGATAATTTGCAGTAAATTTAGACGAACATCTTGTCAGCGGAAATTTGGTTTGTGAAGATTAGCTTGATCAGTTTCTGTAAGATGCATGGAGGACATAGAGGAAGTGTGATTGTTGCTTTCTACAAAAATATATACTGACTCCCATTGTGCAACCTTTTAATACAGTAAGACTACGTTTTCCATTCTCCTGGTTTTTTAAGATCCTGATATTTTTAGGGTCTGGCTCACTTGATTCTGTTTCCAGGGTACCCTTTGAAATCATGGCTGTCCTAGATCTGCACTCCTAAGTTCACCAAGGACCCCATTCCATACTTTTAAGTTTGCTAATGTGTAGTATCCTGAGTCCTTTTAATTGTACGGCACCTTTTCCTGTCCTTTGCAACTCACTGGAGCAATGATTCCCATGCTCTCTCTAACCTTATCTTGGTTCACTGAAATTGTTATTATATAGTCAATGACTGGTAAGGAGCAGATTCTGTTTTTATAGTCATTGATTTTGTCTGTGACGGAAGATGGGAAAGATACACAAAATGACGGAAGATACACAAAAATCACATGATATGGTAATCGCACCTTCACAGAAGATGAATGGCATCAAAAGCAAATGAACTGATAAGAATGAACAATTGCTAAAAGGAGAGTTGAAATGATCAGCCATGATCATATTGAATGGCGGTGCAGGCTCGAAGGGCCGAATGGCCTACTCCTGCACCTATTTTTTTATGGTTCTATGTTTCTATGGGAGAGAGAGAGAGAGAGAGAGAGAGAAAATTAGTTATGCTTTTTGTAGGAATTAATGTATGTACATATGTTGGACTTTTGAATTTAACATTATGGGAACTGGTTCGTATATAGGGGTGTCACTGGTATTCAGTAGACCAGGAGCCAGTGATCTCCCTTTACCCAAATGCAAATATATTAAAAATATATTTGCATTTTAACATTAATGTTTATATTTGGAGATTTAATAAAGATGTATAAGATCATGACTGGTTTAGTGGGGTAAACAAGGAAGTGGCTCACATCAATTCAATTCAATCTTTAATTGTCATTGTGCAATGTACAATGCAGAGACAACGAAATGCAGTTGGTATCTTCGAAGGGCGAACTTACGAATAAACAAGTAATACATATACATATGCAGTGGTATCCGTGCAATTTGCTGGTGATTGGATAGTCCGGGGGGGGGGGGGGGGGGGGGGGGTGAGGGGTGGAGACAGGCAGTCATTGAGGTGCAGCGTTGAGAAGTGTGACAGCCGCAGGGAAGAAGCTGTTCTTGAGCCTGCTGGTCCGGCAGCGGAGGGACCTGTAGTGTCTCCCGGATGGGAGGAGGGTAAACAGTCTATGGTTGGGGTGTGAGCTGTCCCTGACGATGCTGTGCTCCCTGCGCAGGCATCGTTTACTATGGACAGACTCAATGGCGGGGAGTGAGGAGCCTGTGATGCGTTGGGCGATCTTCATCACCCTCTGCAGAGCTTTCCGGTCTGCAACAGAGCAGTTACCATACCATACTGTGATGCACTTGTTAACGATGCTCTCGGTGCAGCGGTAGAAGTTCACCAGAATCTGGGGAGACAGGTGGACCTTCTTAAGTCTCCTCAGGAAGAAGAGATGCTGGTGAGCCTTCTTGATCAGCGAGGATGTGTTGTGGGTCCAGGAGAGGTCATCGGAGATGTTGACCCCCAGGAACCTGAAGCTGGAGACACGTTCCACCTCCGTCCCGTTGATATGGATGGGGTTGTGCGTGCAGCCTCTCGATCTCCTGAAGTCAACAATGAGCTCCTTGGTCTTCTTGGAGTTGAGGGCCAGGTTATTGTCGGCACACCATGCTGTTAGGAGCTGAACCTCCTCCCTGATAGATGAAGAACCAATTAAAACACATTTATAATGTTGGCCCACAGATATGATGGCGTTAGACTAGTGTGAGAAAAAAATGATCTCTCGGGACAATCGTGCTTTGCTGCATACGCGGGTGGTGATAGTACAAACAGTCAGGACTTTCAAAACGGAATTGAATTAAAACTTTGCAGAGTTTTGAGGGAAGAGCAAGGAAATGGGATGTAATGGACTATACTACTAAAAGCCTGTGTAGGTGGGAAGGGCTACCTTCAGTGTTGCAACAATCCCATGACTGGAGCATTTTACTGAGAGCTAGGAATATTTCTCATGAGCCCAAGCCCGTCCAGAACTGTGCAATTACCTTCATGGTACGTTGTCAGGCAGTTCCATTGCATGTTGTACGTTTCCAGTACGAGATCTACTTGCAACATCCTCAACATGGCTCTTTCTTCTAGGCTGCTCATTCTGTTCTCAGACCCTGTCTTTAGTGTATTTATTAACATGGATTGTTCTCCACATCTATTTCAGGTCATGTGTGAACGGCTGTTGCCACTTGCCATTGTGTCCATAACTGATGGAATCCGAGAACACCAGCGGGTAAGAAATGATACATTCTCACTTTGTTGAACCTTACAGATTTTATTCTAATAAAGCCTTATGCAGATTTGCTCCCTGGACAACTATTTATCACAGATTGGGAACAGTATTAGTTTCAGAATCTTTCAATGTGGAAGGTGCTGTTTTACCATCATGCCCATCCCATCTCTCTAATTTTGCCTACTAGCCTTCACTTTCCTGGTAGGCTTTCAAATTTTTCCCTGTTGAAATGGATGTGTTTCCATCATACTATCAATTCACAAAGTAAAATAGTAAACTATCTGCGTTGGCAGCTTGCCACCCTTCCCATATAATCAAAGGCTCTTTAACACTTTTATTAACTTTCCCCTTGATCACTGATCTAAAATGAGCGATCCCAGCTTTACTCGAGGCAAGTCATTTTCTTCATCATCCTTTCTCCCTTGGTCTAGTTCTTCCCAATTACATTGGTGACCCTTTGGATGATGTGACCTCTGCCACTTGGACAGTTCTCACATCTATCCTCGCCATGGATTTATAATTCTTCTAGACCCCCATCAAACTCATTTCCTCATCTTTTTCCTCTGCTCACTCTCATGGGCATGCTTTTAATGTATGTTGCCCACAGTACTTGAATTTAGACTTTGAGACTAATCACGTGACTTATAATGGTTTATGTTTCTTTTTTTTGTGTTTTTGCATTATTGTCAGGGCCAGTATTCTCTATCCCTAAGCATCCTTAAGAAGATGAGCGTGAACTGGCATCTTAAGCCACTTCAGTCCTTCTAAGTAAAAATATGCCCACAGTGCCATTGGAGAAGCGGTACCAAGCTCTTGACCCAATGACATATTTCCAAGTAAGGGTAGTGTGCAACTTGGCAAAGCTGCACTTGGTATTGCCAAGCACCTGTCCTAAAGTGCGCTTTGTATTTGGTGCGGACTGTAGCCACAGTTGCAACTGATGGAGGGAATTAGGATGGTGAATTTGGAGTTGGTCTTGGATAACGTAGAATATTATTGAAGCTTCACTCATCGAGGGAGATGAAGGGTTTTCTATTTTCATACATTTTATTTTCAATCCAGATGTGGTTTGGATGATGGAGAGACTTTGAGGGTTAGAGAAAGCTCACTTGCCAGAGTGTACCCAGTCTCTGACCCACTCTTGAGCACAGGATTTATGTGACTCCATTCAAGGATGGTGAGGAGTTGACGTTGGTTAAAGTAATTGTTTACGCAGGATAGGCAGTTGGTGTTACTCTTGTTGGAGTTTGGGTACTCTGTGACATGAATATTATCACTTATTAGCTTGTGTCCAAATATTGGCTCAGTCTAGCTGCTTACTTTGTTGAGCCACAAATTCATTTGAACTTTGTGCGGTTATTAACAATTTTATGATGGGAGTAAGGTTATTGATTTAGCAACTGATGATGGTTGAGCTCAGGACATTGCCCTGAGGAGCTTGTGCATTGATGATCTATGGCTGGGATGATTGAACTGTAACAACCACATCCAATTTGCATTGTGCAAGGTTTGATTCCATTAAAAATGTTTTCATCTGATGTCAAAGGCAGTCAAGTTCACCTTGCTTCTAGAATATTTGGTTGAATTTGCCACCTAGCACATTCTCGTGGTGGTTACAACTGTGGCCTGGCAATCTTCAGCTGCTAATGCTTCATTTCTTGGCTGGTCCTCCTGAATGTTTGTCAGTTGCCAGCTGGGTTCCTAAAAGCCTGTGCTTATTGGAATAAGGCATTGAGCTGCTTAATACCAGGCCTGATCAGCATGAAACTTATTTCCCAAGGGATATCTCAGTCGGAGGAAGGATCTTGAGTTGAAACGTCACCTGTTCCTTTTCTCCAGTGATGCTGTCTGACCTGTTGAGTTGCTCCCATCATTTTGTGTCTATCCCAAGGGATATGATCCAGGAAGCTTGGACTCGGGGTGTCAAGGGTTCTACTTCATCACTCCAACCTGTGCTTCTTATAAATCGTACTGGTTCAATAAGCCATGCACTTTCAAGTTATTGAGCTCTCTTGGACTTCCATGGTGTACGTAATTATTGCCACTGTTCAAAGAGAGAGGCTTCATCGTTACATGTTCCTGAATGTAGACTATTACCATAAATAGCAATCATAACTGGGACTGTTTCATTCCTTCAAAGAGGGAATCTACCGATCAAAGCATTGTAAGAATCAAGGAGCCCAAATGTAAACATAAGAAACAGTTCATCTCATGACTAGACAAATACAGCTCTTAGTAAACATTGAATTTTACAATTTCAGGCAACCAGTCTTTCCAGTTACTTTCCATGGCTCTGCAATTAAACCATCTTTCATTTCTAATTTTAATCCTAGTTCTAATGAAAGGTCAAAGACCTAAAACTTTAATTACATTTTTCACCACAGCAGCTTCTTAACCTGCTGAGCATTTGGAGCAATTTTAATTTGGAGTCACATGAAATTCATTTCACTGCTCCTTATGGTGCATGTCACAAATATATTTGAACCTTGAACCATTAGTAGTATTGTGTTCAGTTTTGGTCACCCTACTATATGAAAGATGGTGTTCAGCTCGAAAGATTTACAAGGACTTGAGGGTCTGAGCTATAGGGAGAGGTTGGGCAGGATAGGACTTTATTCCTTGGAGCACAGGAGGAATGAAGAGTGATCTTATAGAGATGTATAAGATCATGAGGGGAATAGATAGGGAATATGCACAGAGTCTTTTATCCAGGGAATATAGAACCAGAGGACATAGATTTAAAATAAAAAGGGAAAGATTTTATAGGAACCATAGGGGCAATCAAGCTGCCAGAGGGAGACAGCATAATAACATTTAAAAAACATTTGTACAGGTCAAACAACTGCCACTAGAGGAGATGGGCATATTTGTTGGCTTGGGCAATGTGGGCCGAAGGGCCTGATTCCACGCTCTATCTCCATTTATGAAAGCATTGATTGAGTGCAAAATGACTAGTAATTCCTTGGAACAACTGAAGAGCCTTTTTTATTTTTGATGCAATGAATTATCTCAAATGTATTTAGAGCATTGACTGTATTTGCTTGATGTAAAGAAACCCTGCCCTTTGAAATGTGTAGTTCTCACCTTTATGCAGTTTCCTTTTTGCCTTTGCAATTGGCAGTCATGTCATTGCCTGTCTACACCTTAAGCTTCTTAAACCCATTCATCTTTAACCCGCTGCTTAAGATCAATTTCTCTTCCTTACTTTTCGCACTAGACCTACTGTCTCCGTATTGATTCAGTTCACATCAAATTTCGATCAAGCACCTTATGAAAATATTGACAATGCTAAAAGAGCTAAATATAAGTCTATTGTAAGTGATCACACATCTGCAATTAACCCAACTTCCACTCTCCACCTTAAGAAAAAGGGGTAAGCCATATAGAATGGAGACAAGGAAGCACTTTTTCTTACAGAGTTGTGAGTCTGTGGAATTCTCTGCCTCAGAGGGCGGTGGAGGCAGGTTCTCTGGATACTTTCAAGAGAGAGCTAGATAGGACTCTTAAAGATAGCGGAGTCAGGGGATATGGGGAGAAGGCAGGAACGGGGTACTGATTGGGGATGATGAGCCATGATCACATTGAATAGCGGTGCTGGCTCGAAGGACCGAATGGCATACTCCTGCATCTATTGTCTATTCTTGAGCATATACATGTGCATGTAGCCACACCCCACTCCCAAACTCCCTGACTAAATCTGAAGATGGATCCCAAAAGAAAATGAAAAAAATAACTTTTGTAATTATTAGCAATTCAACTCTTAGATATGCTCAGAGAACTAGCTTCAATAACATTTGTGAAATATTCTGTTGTCCTTCCTTCAGTAGGTTGCTATCTACTAGTAGACCTTAGTTGTGTTTCTCATAGCCATTCTATGATTCCTTTGTTAGCCAGGTTTGTGGCTTCATTCGGCAGTGTAATCATTTCTGTGCTTAATTAACTCGTGCTGAGGTTGCATAACCCAAGAGCGTGCTGAGCACAGAGAACAAGAATATGGCTTTTTGCAAGTTTGTTTCATAATGTCTGACTAATTAGCCACATTTTCCTAGGTCACCACTGTTTCCAACTCTGTATTCTTGTGGGTTTTAAAGTGATGATCCTGGATGACAAAGTGATGGTCCTGCGTTAATAAACTTTCAGTTGGTGTTCAGATGTCCTTCATCCGGCTGCTGTGACAAACAGGGGGCGTGTAATGGTGGTGTTTGTGTTTAACACCATTTTGACAATGGTGCATCTTGACGGTTCCCTCTGCCACAGTAAAGCTGAGAAGGTTGTCTCAAACGCTGCAATTTTTTAATATTGCATCTACTTGGTACTAATCAGTTAATGCATGTCTGCTAGTGATGTGAGATGTGGGCTATTTTACCAGCTCCCTACTGCTGAGAATTCCACTTTAGTAAAGGGGCCATAGTTCCCAGGGTAAGATTAAAGCCTCAAACCATCTGATCATCTGTAATCTGATAGATATTGCCCCGTATCATTTCTGCCCAGTTTTAAGATGACTCTACTACCTACTTTCTTCCACGAATGGACTTTGATGCGTTAATAAGAGGGATTATGCTTAAATTCCTGTCACTGCAACAAATCAGAGTGTGTTCTAATTAGTTAACCTTGTTAGCTATCAAGGGACATCAGTGCTTTAATATGTAATCATGTTGTGCCACTGTTGTACGGCAAATATATTTGCAATTGTACATCACTTGTCCACCAGGAGGAAACCAGGGACTCTATATCCTACAGCATGCTTTCTCTTAAATGATGATGTTGAACCAGTCATTAAATTGAACCTGGTGCTGTACAACTTAATGCTTCTAAACTTCCTGCCCGATCATAACAGCGAGAAGAGGGCCCGGATGGTGAGGTTCCTTGTTGATAGATGTCACAGCCTTACAGAGGCTCATGTAGATGTTTTCAACGGTGGGGAGGCTGCGTCTGCCATGGCCAGGGCTAAGTCCAATGTTATTTGCAGCCTCTTGCATTCTTGTGTGTTGGAATCGCCTTACCAGACCATGATGTAGCCAGTCGGGATACTCTACACGATATCTACAGGAGTATTTGGAGATTTACTGGATCTCTTTAAACTTCTAACAGTGGAGTCGCTAGCATGCCTTCTTCATGATTATACTTTTGTACTCTACCCAGGACAGGCCATGTGCAACATTAATGCCCAGGAACCTGAAGCTGCTAACTCACTCCACTACCAACCCACCGGTGAAAAATGGCTTATTGTTTGTTTCTTTCCCCTTTTTGAAATCGATGATTAGTTGCTTGGTAGACACAAAAAGCTTTATGTGTCTATCTTTGGTTTAAACCAGCAATGGTGTCATTGGCGAAGTTATAGATGGAATTGGAGTGTTACTGAGCCACGTAGGTGTAAAGAAAGTAGAGTTGGGGGGTTAGGCATGCAGCCGTTAGGAGCACCTGTGTTGATGGTCAGTGAGGAGGAGATGTTACTGATCCACACTGACTGAGGTCCTCCGATGTGGCCATCCCTCTTTCTACTGTCTCTCCCAACATTGTGACCCTACAGACTTAGTCACTCGCTTCCAATTAGTCTGTCAAATCAATATTTGGCAGATACTTTAATCAGGTAAATTATCATTCGTAATTACCTTGTGCATATGTGCATGACTGCCTTTTGTAGCCAAACTCTGATGACATAAAGCTAGACACAAATTCCTGGAGTAACTCAGCGGGACAGACGGCATCTCTGGAGAGAAGGAATGGGTGACGTTTCGGGTCTGAAGAAGGGTCTCGACCCGAAACGTCGCACTTTCCTTCTCTCCAGAGATGCTGCCTGTCCCGTTGAGCTACTCCAGCATTTTGTCTGCCTTCGATTTAAACCAGCATCTGCGGTTCTTTCCTACACATCTGATGACATAAATATCTTGGTTCCATCATCACAGTTACCTAATTATTATTAACGTAAGGGGGAAAAAGCTCAGTCAGATTTGCCAATTACGTGCTTGGCATCCTTCCACTCCAACACGGGCATGTGAATCTGTGCAGTCATGCTGCATAATTCCTGGGTACGTACCTATGCGTGTGTACCTTTTGTAAGGTATACAAAACGAATGTGTGCAGTTATTTGGGTGTGTGAGTAACCAGGTGTTAATCTGGCTCAATTGGAAACGTTCCTAAAATGTATCTAAGATGAGCTCATGAGTAATTTAGTACTTTACTCCCTTTTCTGTAATTAGAACATAGATCAAAGCACAGGTTCCTTTTAACTTAACCCTTCAGTTTCTTCTGGTACCTTGCTATATTTATCTTTAATTCATTCACTTCGTTTTATAGTCATGGAAAGATTAGGCATGGAAAGAGGCAGACCGTGCCAGAAATCAGTCATCATTTACACCAATCCCACTTTTTATTCTCCCAATGTTCTCATCAACATCCCCAAGATTATACCATACAATTTACAACATACAATTAACCTATCGATCCAAATATCTTTGGGATGTGGGAGGTAGCAAGAGCACTTGGAAAAGAACTTGCACAGTCACGGGAAGAACGTGCAAACTTCACAGGGACAGGACCCGAACGCAGGATTGATCCCTGGGTCACTGCCATTGTGCAGCATTTGCTTTACCAACTGCGTCAATTTTGTATTGTGTAAGATACAGTGCCCTCCATAATGTTTGGGAGCAAGAACCATCATTTATTTATTTGCCTCTGTACTCCACAATTTGAGATTTGTATTGGAAAGAACCATTAAAGAGCAATAGTCTGGTTATAAAATGCGCTGGAACCATCTGTATTTGTAATGAGATCCACCCCAATATCTTCAATGTTCTTCACTTTTTTCATGAAGACTTAATTCATTGACTGTTACTGACACTTCAGGAAGACAGTTATTACCTTCAACCTATGTAGCTAAAATACCCAAAAAGCTGAGAATCAATTATTTTCTGATAACTGAATGTTGCACCTGTTATGATGTAGTGAAAGCAAGATGAAGTTGAATAATATTCCATGTATTGCTGGGCATTTTCATCAGGGTGCAAAGAAAATTTGCTGTATCACTTTGAAGGGGTGAATTGAGTCCTGGATGGGAAGATAACATTACCCGAGACTCACTTTTTCTTTCTTTTAATTAAGCAGTGCAATTTCAAGGAAAGTAAAATTACAATAAGGACGTAAAATCAGAACATTTGCTTCATAGATGGTTCCAATCTCCATCTTCATACCTCCACTTTGTGATCTCCCAGATAGCTATTAATTTTGGTGGCATGGGGAAGTGCAAGAACAGAACAGGAATGAATGGGTTAATTTCAGGTTGGAAGGCTGTGGCCAGTGGTGTGTTGCAGGGATCATCGCTGGACCCCCAGCTATTCCATTTTGCAGGTATTACTGGGAAAATTTAATTTTAATGTGTCACAAACCCACACAGGTATATAATTGCAAATGGGACATGAACTATGTCTTTAATTAAAGTCCATCATATCACAGTTGGGCATCCGTGCAAGGTTTGTTGTTTCTAACAGACTTTGGTAGCAAATTTGGAAATCCTGTGTAATGCTGAACCCACCCACATCTTTTAACCATTAAAAGAGGTGAGGCTTAATTGTTAAAATAGTTCACAGAAGTGCCTAGAGGTTACAAGCAATTGCAGGTTGCCACCAGACTATTGAGAGACATATGGTGTTTACATATTTTTTGTTTCTGTAGGATATTGACTTAAAAATAAATTAGAATTCCATCCATTCCAGTGATATCCTTGTTGCTGAATCTAGAAGAGCACTAATTATTATACATGTTTGTTGACTTGGCGATGGCCATTTAATGCATTCAAGAAGTTATTGAACAAAATGAGTGTGCGCAGTTTTGGGGATAGTGTACTTATATAAAGTGGCATGTCAAATTTTATTTGTATCCTGATCCAGATGAAAATCCCCACAATCTAGGATATATTATTTCAACTTCCAGTTACTTTCACGTCATTGTGTAGTTGCATACATTATAATTGCCAGAAAAAATCAATGTTTTGCAGCTCGTTGGGTATTTTAGTTGGTTATGCTGCCTGACCTGCTTAGTATTTCCATCCCTTTATTTTATAGCATTTGTGAGTGACATTTCTTCAAGCCATTGATTTTGTATAGTTTATGTCCATCTGAGAAGGCAGGTGCAGCCTCACTTAATTGTCTTGATAGCACTTCAGACATTGCAAAACTTTCTCAGTATAGTTATCAAATGGTACCTGTATCCTGTGCTCACCTGAGAATGGGGTTTAAATCTTCAGCCTTCTGAGGTAAGTAGAGCACCACTGATCGGCAAATACTTGCCATTTTCTATTTAGATTTTGAATTGGTAGCAACTGCGCTAGTTGGCTTTGTAAATAGCAACAAAGCTGGACACAAATCGCTGGATAAACGCAGCGGGACGGTCAGGCAGCATTTCTGGAGAAAAAGAATGGGTGACGTTTCAAGTCAGGACTCTTCTAGATGGGTTCCGGCCTGAAACGTCACCTGTCCTTTTTCTCCAGAGATGCTGCCTAACCCGCTGAGCTACTTTAGCACTTTGTGGTATGGTATGAACCAGTATTGGCAGTTCTTTGTTTTTGTACTTGTTTGGTAAATAGCAATATATGTTGATACAATGTTGTCTCTCACTCAAAGCTGTGTTAAAGCCCTGTCTCATGATCCGAGTTCATTCCAAGAGCTCTCCCGAGTTTAAAAAAAATCAAACTCGTGGTAAGCACGGAGAATGAACGTAGCGGGTACGTCGGAGCTCTGGGACGTCTCTTAGCGGCGCATAACGCTAACGGCAGCTACTCGGGAAGACTCGCTAACGGCAGATAAGCACGGGAAGACTAGTGAAGATTTTTGAACATGTTTGAAAATGTCCACGAGAGCCCCGAGTACCGACGAGTGGCCATTACCGTAAATCTCCAAGTTCAGATCAGGGCAAACTCGGGAGAGCTCTTGGAATTAACTCATACTGTGGGACAGGGCTTTTACCACTGCAAGTTATTAATCAGTTGGTAACACTCATTTCTGTCCCTCCTGCAGTGGGATATTGGTTTCCATCAAATAATCTGTGGCTTTTTTGAACTGTGCTTCGACCGCTATGTGTAGCATGAGTGAGAGAGCCGATTCATTCTAAACAGCACCATAGACTAGTAAGATTAAACGAGAACTTACCAGTTTGAAGTTTCATCTTGATTTTATGAGGCGTTATGTTGGTGATTATGTGAAGAACCCCGTCCAGGCCGCATGCGCGTAAATGTTCAAAGCAGCGGTATGAAATCACAAATATCAATTACCAAAGTGACATCTTTATGAAAGAGGGTAACTCCTCATAAAATCAAGATCAAACTTCGAACTGGTAAGTTCTTGTTTAATCTTACTATTTTATTTCAGATTCATAAGGGTCTCAAAGATCCATGCTATGCAATTCCCATTAGAGGTTACCAAAGACAATATAACTGTACTAATAACAGTAAAAAATTGCGGAATGGGATAAACTGTTTGTTGGTCATTGGGATTTATCTTTAATTATTAATTAGCCTATGACTCCGCCCTGTGGCAAGACATTGGAGTTAATAGCAACCTGTTATAAAACTGACTTTTATTTCATCAAGAGTAATTGGCAATATAGTAGCTGTGTGTCAGCTGAGCAAATCAAGGAACTGGTATCGTGCAAAGTAGCAACTTCTCAAAGGACATGCAGACCATTGTTAACAACCTTATGCTATTGTCAGCTGAAGCTACCACAGTCACAATGATGAAAAAACAGGAAAATATGTTTTCATATTCGGAAATTTCATATGCCCGACACTCCATTTCTCATAATAAACATGCCACTCCTGCCTTATTCCATGGGTGGTTTGCATGAAAACTTTGGCCCGATTCCCGAACCTTAACTTTAAAAATAACCCTGGCCATAACCCAACTTGCTTGGAATGCTACTACTGTGCCTCAACCAGATGTTTTTATCCTTTGTGTGTTGTACAAACAAATGTAAATATTACAACTTGTGAACGGTGCACTTACCCATGTTTTGGAAGTGCTAGACCCACTTTGTTGAGTAGGGTTAGTAAGGTGCATGGAATTTCTGAGCTATCATGCTGCCCCCAGCTCCAGTGAACCGCCTACTGCCGATGAGCACCTGGGGTGCGTTCTGAAATGATGACCTTTGCCCGCCGTTGGCTTTAATTGATTCGTCTGCCAGGTTTTCTTCCCCTGTTGAATAGACCTACCTGAATAACAGGGTACACAAAAAGCTGGAGAAACTCAGCGGGTGCAGCAGCATCTAAGGAGCGAAGGAGATAGGCGACGTTTCGGGTCGAGACCCTTCTTCAGACTCACAGTTCGGTGGCTGGCTCTCACATCCCCCTGTTGGCGCTGTTCACTGCCGGCACATATGTGCTTCAGTATTTTCTATTGACTTCTTTAGAGCCTGGAGTCAGTTATATCTTGACCTTTTACTCTTCCCTCCTCAGAGAGGGCGATTCATAGGCAGCCCTAAACAGGCGCTGCCGCAGGCCGCATAATACCTATACTGATATGAACCCATTGGACATATACCCGAATAGAATATTCTGCTGGGATGGCAACTTTGTTGTCAGGAAGAAAGGTACCTCTGACACATGCCCTTCATCCCTTGGGGTATGCCCCACGGCCATACCCTGAGACTCGGTGTCAGCAGGATACTGCCCCGTCTTGGTCTCTGCCTCCAAGAGGGTGACCTGTAGCAGCTCTGTCAACTGGAGCTGCTGGTGTGGCCTGCAGAGGTGGAACTTCTGTCTCAACCTTACCATCAGAGTCGGTGTCAGAACTAATCCTCATCTATGTTGGTGCTATCAAACAGTTCTCTGCTAGATGCTGATGGCGCCTTTTTGTTCAGGATGGCGCTGACACTCCTCCTGTTGGCGTGTGCCCTGCTGTAGCACTGTATGCAACAGTTGCTGCATTTGGGATAGTGGTTTCAAACACACTATCCAGCCCCGGTGAGGAATCATCCCATGACTCTGTGGGCCTTGCTATCCAGCCCCGTGGAGAATCATCTCCCGATTCCGTGGGCGTAGCAGACTTATGTGTGAACTTGAGCAACCCTGTCCCAGGCGTTGCTGGCGCCGCCTCTCGTAGAGGCCGGCTCTTTTTGACATGAAACAGCCCTGTACCAGGCGCTGCTAGCGCGGTTCTCCCGTAGGCCGGCAATGTCACAAATGAAACAGCCCTGTATCAGGCGCTGCTGGCGCGGCTCCCCCGTAGGCCGGCACTTTCATACATGAAGCAGCCCTGTCAGGCACTGCTGGAGCGGCCTGTCCCATAGGCCTGCGCTATTGCACATGAAGCAGCCCTATCCCAGGTGCTGCTGGCGTGGCCTGGCCCATAGGCCCGGGCTATTACAGTGTAGGCTCACTAAATCAAAATTTTTAGTGTACAGCTTCACCTGTGAAGGGTTAAAACAATGTTTAACCTTTCACAGCAACTTGTGCTAAACAACACGAATTTCATTGTCGGGGACATATGACAATAACTTTTTATGACTTAAAAACTTTGCTTTTAACTTTTAACTTTAAGAAAAACACTATAACATACATTAACTTTATTATTAAGAGAAAACCCTTGTAGCCCGACTCACCTGAGTCCAAATAGGGCTGAATGAGTCCTTTCTCACCAGTTTTATTGCCTGCGGGGGACCGTCGTCTGTGAGCCGCTGACTGCACTGTCAGCGACTCTGGCGTTATTTCCTTGCCGTTCCACGGCATCTCCGCAGGCTGGGAGCCGCTGGCTACCTTGTCAGTTGCTCCTTATCTTTTTGCCGGTTATCCGCTTTCGCGGTCGGACTGGGGTTTCCCCACGGTCCATAACCGGTTCACTCGTCGGGCTGTGAAACTGGCAGGAAAACCTCTGTGAAGAGAGGCTCCTGCTTGAAAAAACCCCAGGTAAGTAAAAACAAACTTACCTTCTGGGTTTAACTTACCGCCGGCAGGAGCTCTGTCCTGCCAGTCTGTTGCTTGTGCCAGTGCAGCTGACGTACTGACACGCATGCGGCCTGGACGGGGTTCTTCACGGAATCACTCACGTGACTCCGAAGTAAAATCGATGGTTCATTCACGAAGTTAGTAAATAAATGCCTGGCTTTGTCCTGCCCCTCTTTTTTCATTCCCCTGCTACAATGAGCCTGAAGAAAGGTCTCCTATCCATGTCTTCCAAAAATGCCCTGAAATGGGGGGACTATGTATAAACACTGCTGTAATTTCTACATGGTGAAACCAAAATGTATAAAAATGGCCTTTCTTAAAATCTGACAATGTGTACTTTAACCACTTGACATTTTTTTCCTATTACAAATCTCAAATTGTGGAGTACAGAGGCAAATAAATAAATTATGGGTCTTTGTCCCAAACATGATGGAGGGCACTGTAGCTGCTTCAGATTGCAATCCTTATACTGCACAGTAGCTGCCAGTCTGTAACCGCAGTTTGCATTTTCCCAGAATTGGATCATTGATTACATTATGTATTATTTAATTCTTGTCAAAGCTATAGTAAAGTAGGAGTTTTGTTCGCAACCTCTGAATAGTTAATTTATGCTGTAACCAGTTTTAATCTTATCAGCCACAGGTAGGAGTTTTGCATCCTGACTATTCTGCAGATTAAAATCCTTTCTAGAGATCTGTAGATATCTGGAATGGAATGGAACTTTATTGTCACATGTAACAAGGCACAGTGAAATTCTTTGCTTGCATATCAATCCCTGACCAGTCTGTGAAAACATGCTGCTGCAGCTTTTTGTGCACAGTGAAATTCTTTGCTTGCATATCCAAGGTATACAAATAGCGACCACCAACGGTGCTGACAAAGTTACAAAGCATGCCGGCTCCTCCTTTTGTTCTCACCCCCCCAACACCACAGCGGTTCCCCCATGCCGGGTCCCCATTGTCCTTTGTTCTCCCTATCTCCCCATTGTCTATTGTTCTTCCTCCTCCCTCATGGCAGTCCCCCCCCCCCCCCCCCCCCCCCCCCCCCCCCACACCGGCTCCTCCATTGTTCTTCCCCCTCCCTCAAGGCGATCTGGTTCTCTCTTACAAACACTATGAAGCTCATTGTGGAGAAACCTCCTACTCTAGTGTTTTGCCAGCATAATCATAGAGTTATACAGTACTGAAATAGCCCTTCTGCCTCCCATAACCATGCTGGCTTATTTGTCCATGTACACTCATCCCATTTGCCTGCATTAGGTCTGTATCCTTCTATGCTTTGCCTATTAAAAATGTCTGTTTAAATGTCCCATGAACACAGTGATTATATCTGATTCCACCACCTCCTCTGGCAGCCAGTTCCAGATATCAAGCACTGGTTAACAACCTTCCCCTCTATCCCTCTTCAAAACTTGTCCCTCCTTAAAATCTGTACTCTCTCGTTTTGATCTTCCTATCATGTGGAGAAAAATTCTGATTATCTACTTCATTTATGCTTCTCATAATTTTATGCACTCATATACGATCACCCCTCAGTTTTCCGTTTCCAGATCAAATTTTCAATATATTTTATCGTCCAAGGTTCCCTATTCTAGGCACCTATGGTTTTCACCTTTACCAGAAGATGCAATATATTAATTCTTTGCAAGGACTCCTACTTGTCAGATGCCATTTTAGCCCCAAGTATCTGCTCCCAATGTACTTTTGCTAGGTTCTCTCTTACACTATTGAAATCGGCTTTCCCCTGTTTTAGGGCCTTGATTTGAGGACTAACTTTATTCTTTACCTTAACTTACAGAATTATTGTTACTGCACAAAATATTTTCCCCACCAACACTTCTACCGTCTCCCCAGTTTAATTTCCTAAGATGAGGTCGAATACAGCCCTGTCCATTGGAGAATTATCTGCATATTTTCTCAAAAACATACTTGGCTTCACTTAAATTCGGTGCCATTAAATCCCCTGAACTCGCGCAACCTCAGTCAAAATTGGGAAAGTTAAAATCCCCCATTGCTATAACCCTATTGCTCTTCTACCTTTCTGCGAATTTGCTCCTCTAATTCTCACTGACTATTGGGAGGCCTGTAGTATAGTCAAGCAAAGTGATTGCCCCTATTTTATTAATAAATTCTACCCATATGGCTTTGTTGGATGTCCAAAGAAATTTTGGATTTGTTCTTGGTGGATGCAAGACGTCATACAGCAATATACTTTGGTGTCCTAGCCTCAATTAATATCACCAGGTTATTTAGTTGTTATTTCTATTTTTGAGTGTGTTGCTGCATTTTTTTAAATTATAGCAGTAAAAACACTTCATAACTATTTCATTGTCTGTGAAGCACTTTGGATTGTCCAGAGCATTTGGAAATTGGACCAATGGTCAATTTTCCCAATAAATATAACTTGTTTTATTGTAATTGTATTGTAATTAATTTATTAGCCAAGTATGTAAAAACATACAAGGAATTTGATTTGCCATACAGTCATACCAAAAAAGCAACAAGACACACAACTACATAAAAATTAACATAAACATCCACCACAGCGCACTGTGATGGAAGGCAATAAGGTATTATCTACTCCCGCGGTCAGGTCAGTCGAACCATCCGCAGTCGGGATGATCGAAGCTCCCGCAGCGGCGATCGAAGCTCCCACGTCGGGGCGATTGAAGCTCCCGCGATCGGGGTGGTCGAAGTTCCTGAGGCTTGGAACTCCTGTCGTCGGTCCCTAACCAAGGGACCCGCGAACTTCACGATGTTAAGTCCTCCGGCTCCCGCGGTTGGAGCTCCAAAGTCGATCTCCAGCAAGAGTCCGCCAGCTACTCGATGTAGGCCGCAGTGCGGACGGAGATACAGAAGAATCGCATTTCCGTCGAGGATAGAGATAAAAAGTTACCCACACGCCCCACATAATGCAAAACTAAAGATACACTAAAACATACATTTAACAACAGACTAAAAACAACAAAAGAACAAGAGGACAAGACAGATCATTGGCGAGGCTGCCATTGTACGGCGCCACCTGGTGGTCCTGTACTCATGTTTATATTCAAGCACCCTTGAGGAAGGGATGTGTGGGATTCTTTCTTTTGATGAGAGCTTTTGTTGTGGTCGCTGCATTTAATCAATCTTTACCAATTTTGCAGGGTCAGGCCTGCTGTCTCGTCCTGCAGGCTCTCCAATCCCACGATGTGAGGCAATCTTTCCCAGGTGACAAGTGGAACGAGCTCATCACTGAAGTTATTAGTCAAGTCAAACAGGTAATTGAATTCCTCAAACTTTTAGTTAAGCAAATAACCAAAACCAAGATGTACTCTGGTACGGTTCACCAGAATTTGCTGTTGTAGCAATAGTGAATCTCATGGTTTATTTGTAAATTGGCCTGCAACGTGCAGTTAAATGAAAATCCAGAGTTACTATCAGGACATGTTGCTCTCCCTGAGGCGAAGAACATTGTCATTTAACATCAGCATTACGCCCTAAGATGATGCTGAAAATTAAATGTTACACCACAAAATGAGGATAAACAAAAATGCTGGAGAAACTCAGCGGGTGGGGCAGCAACAATGGAACGAAGGATAGGTGACATTTCAGGTCGAGACCCTTCTTCAGACTGATGTGGGGGTGGAGGGGGTGGGAAGAAGAAAGGAAGAGGCGGAGACAGTGGGCTGTGGGAGAGCTAGGAAGGGAAGGAGGGAGAAAGCAGGGATTACCTGAAATTGGAGAAGTCCATGTTCATACTGCTAGGGTGTAAACTACCCAAGCGGAATATGAGGTGCTGCTCCTCCATTTTGCTGTGATACTCACTCTGGCCATGGAGGAGGCCCAGGACAGAAAGGTCGGATTCGGAATGGGAGGGGGAGTTGAAGTGCTGAGCCAACGGGAGCTCAGGTTGGTTAATGCGAACTGAGCGGAGGTGTTGGACGAAGCGATCGCCAAGCCTGTGCTTGGTCTCACCGATGTAGAGCAGTTGGCACCTAGAACAGCGAGGTGTTCCTCCACAGCAAAATGAGGGGGTCATTAACCTGCCTGCCTCTCCATCGATGCTGATTCTCCATAGATCTGCTGAATGTATCCAGGGTTTTTGAGGGGGGGGGGGGGGGGGGTTGGTTGCTTTTCAATCGCTGCACTATGAAGTGTTATTCCTTCAAATGTAATTATCCTGGATTTTTTAAAATTATAATTAGGATATTTCACTCTTTTCAGTTGAGTCTTTGCCTCTCTTGGACATTTGTAAATGAAATTGAATTCATTACCCTTTACTTCCTCATCAGACTGTTAACTTCTCATTAGCAATTCAATATATTTCGTTAAGAGGAAAAGCTTAACCAAAATATGCCCTGAGTGCACAGTTTCAAGATGCCATGACGAAGCTGACGAAGACTATTTAGGTCTCTTGCTTCTAACAACATATAATTTTTATTGCAAATAAAGAAAATTAAATGGGATATTGTATGTTTCATGTAAAGCAGTTTTGTTCATTCACTGAAATGCAGCAATTCTGACCCAATTTCAATTGAGCAATTTCAACTCAAGATCTTGATGTAATGTATATGTGGTTGAGGCTATGCTATCTCTGATTGGAAACGAGAAAACCGAGAACAGAAGCCAGGGTGTAACCTTGTATTCCATACACAGCAGAGGAAATCAAATGGACTGTCAAATCCATTATCCAAAAACAAATTAACATTTTGCCTTCTCACAATGCAACCCAAATTATTCCATCTCCTGAGGAAACACTCGACAATGCAGGATTTCTTGCTTCCCCGCAGAATAAGTTGGGAAGACTGCAAAATATTTATCTAAATCTGCTTTGTTCCCAAATATTTATCCTAACTGTTTTTGCTATTGTCAAGCAGCCTTTCATTCCTGGTAAGGTGCATTGTTCAAGGTTGTTTATAGCAGCAGAATGAGGCATACAGGCGGCTAGCGATTTAACTTACTTGGCACCCTGCCAGTTTTGGCATTGGCTACTTAATGTGCACCGTCCAGACGACCTTCTCATCTACAACACATGGTCACTCAGAAGACTGAGTATGTGCTGTTTTTATTACTGCCAAATCACCTAACTGTCTTGATACAGCAGGATCAAATTGCAGTGTTTTATCATACAGTTGCAACACTAGTGGAAGAAAGTCTGGGAGAAAACAAAGGTTGATATGTATTCGAAATAATTCAATGCCCTGCTTCTCGATTAGCTCTCCAGCACTCGTTAGGATTGCTAACCAGAGGTCTCTGCTGGACAAAGTGCATGTGTGAGTCTTATCAGTTATAGTTTACGCGTGGACTTTTGAGTATCGCAGTCCTGTTGGTCAAGACAGCAGATGGTAGACAACATCATTGAGGGCACTCTGACACTCAGCATGATAGAGTCAGGAGTGCCAGTACCTTCGCTTCACGATCCACTGTCAGTGATTGTGTTTAGATAAAGTTGCAAAATGTCTGACAAAACCTGAAACAGAACCCAAAAAAATAGTTGAGGGTAAGCAACTTGGTCAAATTTATAGAGCTCAATATCCAGAAAATGAGTTGATTAGATTTGCAATAGAACTAACTAATTGGGTTCTAGAATGTCATAGAGTCGCAAGGCCATGCAAAGGTTTGAACTGGGATAAGAATTTGCAAATCCAGACAATGCCCTCAAGGAGCAGAACAAGAGGTAGCAGAGTGGTGATGAGATGCCTCGGCAGTGTACGAGAGCCAAGCATTTGCGTATAATACACAATATAATGTTGTTTTCTAGATGAATACCTTACTTTGTTTTCATTCCTCTGCTACAGTGCTTGAAGACTGTAACTGCTGTCAAGCTAAAGGTGGAACAGGAGGAAGTTAGAAAATGCTTGGAGCTGGTTCAGTTCCTTATCAAGACTGTGACTCAACAGGTAACGGTGAAGAATAAGAAATCATGATAATATTGGGTTGTTCCTGATCTTTGTTGAATCTCTTTCCTATGGCTGAAATGGTTAGAAAGCAGATACATTAGAAATGACTGCATGGACACCTGAAACTGCCCTACCTGTCAAAGTTTGTTTCTTAAAAAGCAGATAGCAACAAAAACTGTTAAAGGTAGACCATGGCAATCTTTAATTGATACGTCAGACGGGAGTGGCAAAGATCTACAATGAGCACAAACGTTGCTCAGTGCTTCTCGTGCTCCCACTCACAGAACAAAGGAGAGTTAGCACAATTATACATTTTTCTTATCAGTAAAACACTCCTACCAAGTCTGAATATGGCATGACTGAAAGATTCTGTAGCCTTTCACAATATAGGAAAGCTGGGTCCAAATCAAGCTCATCCAATAACAAGTTATTACTGGTCTGGAACGTCAGCTATTTTTTTTTTTCCTATCTTGGTTTCTTTATGGCCTTGAAAAGAAGCACATGTTATTACGCAGGCTGCCATCTTAATGTATTTATTAAAAAGACAACCTGTCCTCCATATTGTGTTCCATATAATTTACAAAGTCATTCAGACTTGGCACTGAGCCACTCTTTTGTTCCGCTCGGTCATGCTTTTGTAGAAGAACGACTCCATTTTAGATTTGACTATTAGCTCTTTCATACCCATGTGTCCTAATTAGTCTGCATGTGGCTTATCTGGTTTACCGTAGGAACAGAAGAATAACGGCAACACATTAGCCATTTGTTGGAGAGTCCCTTGAGTTATTCAGAGGACTGAGTCCATAAATCAGCTTCTTCCAATTTGTAGTTTACGCTGTTGTCAGTAAATAAGTTGGCCTATTTTAAGTTTTGATGAGTGCAGATTGTTTATAGAGTTTAGGCCTTGAAGGGCAGTCCCCTTCAGTTAGATACTATATGTTCAGGGCCATCTGCAGTGATTTGGGCATATAATTTTGCTGTAGTGCTGGGAATGCTACTGACTGGGGTGGTATCTTCAGGAGTTTAGGGTCCTGCCGCTACTGGACACTGAAAGGCTGGGCTTTATGTGACGGCCTCTCAAATACTTCACGTGTATTTGGTTTAAGGCAACAACATTAGTGACATTGGGCATTATAAGAGAACATATTGGATTCATGATACCATGGGTATACAGAAGGAAGTGTCCTACAATATATTGTCAGCCTGCTTTGTGTCTCATGGGCTCCCATGATGTCAGTAATGAACACCTAAACCACTGGAATGGGTGGATAAGGCTTGGGTTTGCTGCTCCAGATCTATCACATGGGTTGCTCTGGTAACACATTAGTGTGAGAGCTTAGAATAAGTATGCTTCTTGGAATTAAATTCTATCGTGCATTGACTGGATCCAAGAGTACCACACTATAACGGTTAATGTTTTGGAAGTATTTCAGAAATCGTCAAGTGGCCTGAGGTACTCTGAACTTGTGGTATAAAAGTGATCGATCTGATGGTTTTGACTTTAAGTGGACATTTGTTATACCAGGTTTTTTTTCCCCCCCTGCATTCCCTTTTCATATTAAGTTAACATTTCATGTGTGATGTGTGTGTTTTGTACTGCAGAGGCTTGATATCTCGTTAGCCGAGCTGACTTCTGTCCTGCAATCGCTGGAGGAGCTGGAAGATCTCTGCAAATTCTCCGATTTATATTGGCACGTAATGAAGCTACTTGGATTCAAGTAAGAATCTAATCTCATTACAATTCTGGTTGGTTTCTAAAACTCCACAGCAGAGGGACTGTGGACGATATTGCTTGGAATCAGATATAATGGGGGCGACTGGAAATGAGGCTTCAGAAAAATTGGGTCTGAAAATAAAGATGATTAAATATTTAGAAGAGATTGTGATGTATAACGGGGAGGTAGAATAGGTGTACTTATTAGTGATATTAATGTGATATTAAACATGACACAGGCCTCAGTGAGACCGAAATGAGAATCAATGTGCATAGAGGCACATGAAAAAATGTTTACGACCAGCAACATTCAGATCAAGAAATAGTGGAAGAGTGTTGAGGAAAGAATGATGCAAACAAATTAAAGGAATTGCTTTTTGTTTAGCAATCTTATAGGATTTCACCTACCCTAACATTAACTAGACAGATGTGGATTTATGTTCTTACGGTATTTCTGGAAATAACATTGTACATAAGAAGCACAATCATGGTGGCTTTGCCACTGCACCTAACGATGAAAACTTAAATTGGGGCATGTAAGAAAAATAAAGTAAGGGGACAATCATTAGTGATCAGTGTAATAGTGTGAAGACAAAGTGCTTTTAAGGGGCTGAAAATTAAATTTGGAGAAAAATGAATTAACGTCTATATCGGAAAAAGAGAATAGCACTGGAAACATTTAGCATTGTGTTGAACGGGGAAACTCTGGTACCAAATATTCCAAGGACACACGACAAGGTTGGAATAGAAATAGGATCACAAGGGGCAGACGGGACAATATCAAGGGCAGTAACTACTCTGATTCAGTACTCGCCAGGGGGACAGGTTTGGTGGAAATTATCTTGGACATTCTGTAATCAGATTTGAAATAAAAAGAGGAGAAATAATAACAACTGATTAAACTTGAGAGCTTTAAAGCTCTTAGTCCACTCAGATAACATCCATGTTAAGGAAATCTTGGGAAGAGATCCCAGATGCAGTGTTAAGCACAGCCTGATATCCGGTGTATATTTAGGAAAGGAAATAGAAGGTATCTAGAAATGAGTCCGAGGAAATACAAAATCGCACTGTAAACAATGTGAACAGGAAAATGGTGCTGAGGTTCAACGTCAGGCATGCTCTTGTTGAATGAAGGAGTAGATACAGGCTGGGATCAGTATGTATCTCAAAATCAAGGTTTAGTTTGGCTAATCTGGTTGATTTCTGCAGTATTGTGTGCATAGCTGCTCCATAATATAATAAGAAGCATTGAGGAAAAATGAACTTCTGCGCATCCAAGGTTATAGCTGCTGGGAGACACTGATTTGGGTAGGAACTGACAAGAGAAAGCTGGGAAGTAGCCTGTTGAAGTCTTTAAGCATGGCAAAGAGTTGAATCTTGACAACTGTGGACTGAAGCACTGCTGGAAACTCCCATCATTTTGCCATTTCGAAGAGCTCTGGACTTACACTGTGACTTCAGGACCCACTAGCAGTTCTGAACCATTATTATTAGATTCAGCCCAGGAAACCAGAGAGTGGTAGCTGGGAGCTTTAATGTTAAGTCTTTAGAGGAGTGATGGCAATTAGGAGAGAAAGAAGAATAGAATTATTAATAAAACACAGCTTCATCAATGAAAAAAAAAATAATTAAAGGTGAGAAAGCAGAAATGCAATCTGTAGAATTAAAGATTAGCAAAGGATGTAAAATTGTAATACATCTATCTACAGATTAATAGTTTAAATGAATGGGCATGGAATTAGAAGTAACCTTGTAATATGCGCTGGTAATTAAAGTCACAAAGTTATACAGCAGGGAGACGAGCCCTTCAGCCCAACTTGTCCATGTAGACCAAGGTACCTAGCTGCCTCGGTTGGGAATTGGGTGATAAAGAATAAGGGTAAAGAGAATGTTTTAAATGGGATGTGAATAACAATGCTGAACAGGGGTCATTTTTGGTTGCATGAACTTCATCTGAATCGGGTGGGGTCATGGAAAGAGCCTTCACGTCGCGGCCCTGTTTCCACCAATCTTTCCACCACGTTCAGCTCTGGCTGAACAACTTCTAATCTTGTGTGTGGACTCGATAAGAAGAAGATCCGAAGCAGATGAAGTTGGAGAGAATTAAAGATTCAAATAGTGACAGAAAGAGGAATTTAAGAAATGGAATTGCAGAACTACAGGAAAAAGAAATTGGTGCAGCAAAGTGTGGGGTTACCTGCTTCAAGGCCGAAAGTGATCAATTGGGTACTTATAGGATGAGATGATATTGAAGAGCAAAGCGATTCCAGTGCCCAAGCAGGCAGGTCAGTAGTTTTTAGAACTGAACCTGAGGTTTTATAAGGCAAGGGTGCAGAGGAACATGAAGTGAAAAAAATGAAGTGAATAAGCGAGTTCGGTATTCCGACTGCACGTGCCCAGTTCATAGGTCACTTGCTATAAATAGTCTCGGCAACAGCGGTGCTGCGTTGTGTGCAGGCTTGCGTTTCGTCTGTGTAGGGCCTGGCTCTCCGACGCTGCTGAGTTGCTGCTGACTCGTCCCAGTCCCTGTCTGGAGGTGTCCGGGGGGTCTCTGGGCTGGCGGGGCAGCCCCGGACTGGCTCCAGCTCGGCTCTGCCTGTCCCACCAGGTTGGCCAGCAGCTCTCCACCTCCACCCCCCTCCCCTCAGTCCGACGCCAAGATTCTGCTGAAGATGGGCAGCCGCCGGCTCTCCTCGCAGACAGGCGACTCGGAGCCGCTGTTGCTGGAGTCGTCCTGGTCGGAGAGAGAGTCTGTGGACGGGCTCCTACCGGCTATGGGCAGGCCGGGCGCCCGCTGGAGCTGTTGGTGCTGGTGGCAGCGGGAACCACCTCCCCCTCCCTTGCCCAGCCCCAAGCCCAGAGTCCGGGCCAGCTCCAACTCCAGGTCGGGGCAGAAGGCCGCCCGCAGCGTGACCGAGTCGAGCGCCGGGCCGGAGGAGGCCGAGCCCAGGCTGGTGCTCTGGCGCAGGAGAGGCCGGGGCCCTTGCTCGGGGTTGTGGATGGAGTGGCAGCGGGTACCGTAGGAGCAGAAGCCAGTGGTGTGGAAGGTGCGGCACGGCTCCATTTCGTACTTGGGGTGGCGGCTGAGGGAGCGCAGCTCAGCCAGGCTGTGGGCGAACTGCCACTTGTCGCCATAGCGGCCCATCGGGGAGTGGGTTCCTCTGGAGTTGGAGCGGGGTTGGGCTGGAGTTCTTCTCCATGCTGGCTGTGGGCCAGGGGCCGCTGGTGTAGTCGGTCCGGAGCTGTCGGTTGGCTCGGTGGGAGAGGTGGATTTGTGGTGGGGTTGGCGCTTCTCCGCGCCGGCTGGGGGCCACAGTCCCATGGGTTCAGATGTCTCCGGCCACCCCCTGCCCGGGCATAGGACACTCGAGGAGGGGCGGGTGGTCCAGTGGCGGTTTAGCAGCTCTTGTGGCGCTAGGGACCCGGGTTCGATCCTGGCTGCGGATGAGGCGCAGCTACCGAGAATGTGCGTGCAGCTGCCGAGAATGTCTCTCCGCCGGTCCAGTATCCCCCCTCTCCCCCGGTGTACCACTTGCATCTGCCCCCTGACAAATACAAGCTTGATAAAAGACAAAAAATTGGACCCGAACAATACCCACTGTATCTGCGTCCGATTTTTCTTCATAGCATTTGACCTTTGACAAATCCCGTGATTCCTTACGTTTTTCAGAATATCGAACTTGCTTATTGATGTACAGTTGAGACACAATCTGTTGGAATTGGAGCACTGCTTTGGACATAGACCAGACTACTACTGTTCTAATGTGGCAAATTTGTCGACGTGAACTGTATTGCTTATTATTTTTCTGAAATGACTTAGTCGGTTGGTAGTTTCTGGGGTTTTCATCTTTTAAAACGTATCCATGCTCGTCACGCTCCTGCCAGCCCAGAGCGTGGCACCATCAATAAACCTTTTGTACCATTGCAGCCCGTGGGAGATGGTTTCTGACCGCTGGACTAACCTGTTCTTCATTCCCACCAGAAAACCGCAGAAGGTGAAGGTCAAAGCGCAGTTGCCAGATCCCGCAGCAGCACCGGGAACTCTTAAGAAAAAGAAGGGGTTTCTCCCAGAAACCAAGAAGCGGAAGAACTGGAAGAAAAAGAAAAACCCAACCCTGGAGAATGAGCAGAATAAGAAAGAAAATCCTATTGGAAAACCTGATGAAGCTCCAAAGGCCGCAAGTGACAGAATGGACAAAAAGAAAAGGAAGAGGAGGCGGAAATCGAAGAAGACTCCAAAGGGAAATGCAGCAGGTAACACGGAGAAAACCCAGGAACCCGCAGCTAAAAAGTCAAAAAAAAATCTGACGGAGGCAAGTCCAATCAACTAGGTTGTTGAACAATTGAAGGTGAAGTGTACACATGAAAGAATACCCAGAGACAGAGCAGCAGCGTAATTGTTGAAAACTAGATAAATGAAGAGTGAGGAAAGTTTGATTCCAGACTTTCTATGGATCTTGAGACCTGGACTACAGGCACGAGAACTCGGCGACTGAGAATAGCTTTCTAATGGATCCTCAATTTGAATATTGCATACCAAGGACTTGTAACAGACAGTCAGCATGCACATGAAATATTTGTATTAAACATTGAACCCCATGGTCCAAAAATGTGATCTAATATTTACAGTGCTGCAGGTTTCTGCACCATTTGTCCGATGATGTTTTAAATCAAAATTTAAAGTGTATTCCTTTTTATAATTCTATGCTGTGCCTTAGCTGGTCTTGTTCTACCTTTAATTATCATTTCAGACACAGTGTGTGTCTCAACCAGGTAGGTAGGAGAGCTGGCTGTGTTTATCACTCCTTTCCCACCCCCTCCAAAAAATGCTTTGTTCATATTGGACTTAAAAAAATAAAAGCTGTGGTCATTATCTTAGTCTGCTCCCTGTTGCATGTGGGGAAGCTGAGGGATGAGGAGCAAAGCAGCTCGGTGGAGGTAAAACACCAATCAGTCCAGCCATGGTGGAATCGTGCCTTGAGGGACTGGACAGCCTCTCCTGTTGCGGTGAGGCAGACTCCAGGGACTGACCTGCTAGTTCCTGCCCCAGCGTCGAGGGGCGTAATGGTCCTTTTCAGTTTCACATTTACGGGCTCGAGCGGCTCTATATTCCCTTTGTTTCCGTGTTTGTGTGACATTCCCGAGGCCTGGAAGTTTACAAGCTGATTTCCATTCAATGTACATGACTGCAGATTGGGTATGCTTTTGCCAGTATTACACCAAGCAGAGTTGGCTGGTTCTGCATTAAAACTGTTTGCCTGTGGTGCTGAACAAAGTAGGAGCCATCTTCAGCAATTCGTGCAATAAAAGATCTGCATGTACAGATATTGCAGTTATGTTCATTCAGAAATGATCCAAACCAGGAGAAGCATCAGAACTGCATGCTTGAGCCTCTCCATATTCTTTCTGCTCTACTATATTACTGAATTTAGCCTTGCTGGCCAACCATGCATTAATTGCTTATTTCAGTTTTGTCTACACTGTCCTGCAATGCTAGTGCAACTAGTGGTTTAATATCTGGCCCCTAGAGGTTTTAATTAGCCCTGTCGTCGTTGGCACAAAATGACTGTCCTCTGTGTGCAGCTGCAATTGATTTTTATTTACAAAAGTAAAGCAGAAGAATGTCAAATTTAATTGTATGCTTAAATCTGATAAAGGACTCGTTCTGAAACCCAGGCTGTGGTGCCCGTGTGCAGTGATGCGGGTCAGCAATGTCAGTTGTATTTCTCTCTCGCCTGGAACAGCTGCAAGTCTGCCTGAATTCTGAGGAGACGGTCGGCTTTTAGTACAACCAAAAAGGAGAATGTCTTTGGGGAGATGCCTGACATTTGTGTCTCGATCCAATGCACATCACTGCGCCCTGAAAGTACTGGGATAATAAAGCATGCAACTCCCATCAGAAAGGACAGATCGGTCAGTCTGAAACTGGGTCGACCTGTGCTTCTTGCCCACCTTCAGTTGTAAATGACTCCTTAATGCTAAGGATGTCTTAAAAGTTATGGTACAGGCATGGGCGTATTAGCCCAGTGAAGTACTCCTGCCCCACGTAAGCCTCCTCTCACTGCAACCCTAGTTTTTATCAAACAATAATGGTTTATCTGTCTGCAAAAACAACAAGGGGTCAGGTAGCATCTGTGAAGGGACATGGTCAGATGGATGTTTTGGGTCTGGACACACAGTCATTGGCCCGTTTCCCTCCACGGATGCTTCCTGGTCTGAATTGCTCCAGCAATTATTTTGTTCAAGATTCTAGCATCTACAGTATCTTTTTCCTCTGGTATGTCTGCCTGGTCTATTTAGTAAATGTCCCCTTGGATTTAATGCCTAATTGATTTTGAAAACGGTGCTGTAATGGCCTGCTAATGGTACCAAATCCAGCTGATGTGTAGAGATCAGTGGCAGCCAGAAGTGGGGTGAAATAACTCTGGCTTCTGTTTTTCAGTGTTTATATGGATGAGGGTAGGTAATGTTATGAAGCTCTGAATAACATGATGGAGCTCAGCGTTTAAGTCCCAACCATTATTTGGGTGGGTTATGTGATCCCAGCCAACATACATGCACCCTTTGAATTATCCATTAAGTAGCAAAGGAACAAAGTTGCTCGCTAGTGCTGGATGCAAGCATGGAAATAAGTTAAACTATATATTTATCATATACCCATCCAGTGAGATTATTTTGACCTGAGATATGCTATTCCCTTGCTGCATATTGATTTAATCACCTACCATCCCTGCGTTGTTCTCCACCACTACAGCTGTCCCATTCCTGCTGTTATGCCGGTGGAATATCTGTCCTGGTGACAGAGCCTCTCCTATTTGCAGCAAAAAACAAACTGGGGAAATTCAACGGGCCAAACAGCATCTATGGAAGCTGAGAGACAGTTAATGTTTCAGGTCGAGACCGTGCCAACTTCTACCTCCTGAATGGCTTTGATGCTGTTAGTATTTCAGATGTGTGGCAGTCAAAAACCAAAGTCCGTTTCTCTCTACGCTCTTTAAAAACTGTTCTCATATGCAAGTCTCTGTGTTGGTGCTATTTGTCATAGTCTCACACATCCTTTGACAAAAAGTCATGATCACTGTTTATACATTTGTTGTATCTACTTGGGTACAGATCACACCAGTTTACTACGGTTATGTTTTGAGTGACTGAATTCTCCATGCTTCAGTCTTATACGTTTTCCAGTCCTACTAAAGAATGGAGGAGGGAGCTGATGATGTAAAGGTCATGAAGAAAATGTGTCCGTTTTATAAAAGCATTGCATGTGGCATCGAGAAGCAAAGCAAATCTAAGCATTGTAAGTTAGGTGTAGGAAGAAGCATGTGTGTTTTAGATTGATAAACAAAAAAAATTGGAAGAAAACATTTAAAGTAAAGAGAACAATGGGAATCTGATAGTTTTTGATAAAGGGAAAGTTGGCAGTGATGGCTGGGGCTCATTACAGACGGGTGTGTGCATCATTGAGGATGCAAATACTCAGCAGGTTTGGCTGCATTTTAATGGATCATTGATCATTGGTTCATTGATCATAATGTCATCTTTCCCCACAGATGCTGACTCGCTGCTGAGTATTTTCCGCAATTTCTCCTTCTTTCCAGTTTCCAGCATCTGTAGTATTTTGCTTTGGCACAGCTGGTGAAACGTTAGTACTTTGTAGCTTGCAGAAAGTACAGCTGAGAACACTGATTGTACTCTGGAAGAGGAGTGGTTTGTGCATGATGACAGAAGTCTTCCAACTGGTCTCCCTGTTGCTTGGGCACTGAGAATGTGGGCACTGAGAATGGAACATGTTCATTCCTAACCCTGATGTGTATATATTTGACCTTTGGTTGCAGACGTGCGATCTGGATGTGCTCGACTTCTATTTATAGAAACACGTTCATCCTGCCTGTGCAGACACTTCCTGGTGCTGCTCATATGGTGCTACATTGCCCAAGTTTGCAAAGAAATAATGAGTTGGGGATTAAAATTTAAAAAACGATCATCTTTTGCCAAAATCACCTGTAACATTTTGAAACATGCTTATATTATTTTCTGAAGTTTGACAAATGGTAAGTGTGTTGGTGTTCACAATAAATTCCACAATAGGCTCTTTGAAGATTCTTTGTATGTGTGTTTGGGGATTGCAGCATGATAGGTTGCTGTGATGTCAATTGCCTACAGAGCCATCAACTTCATCACCATTACTAAACATCTTCCGCTTGCTTTCTTTAAATATCCTGGGCAAGCGCCAACTGCCACATTCATATTTCTAAAATACCTTGGCTTAGAGGGAGACTATGAGCTCTTGGTGCCTGTGCCAGATCTTTCATAGAGCTATACAATTTTCCACATTTCCTACTTTTTATTTATAGTTATGTGAACTTCTCTTCTAGTATTTATCCAATCCCTTATGAAAACCAGTTGAGTCCGCTTTTTGACAACCCTGTCAGTACACCCCAGGGGACAACTTGCTAATAGAATAGACAAGTCTTCATCTCTATTGGCCTTATTGCCCATTATTTTAAATCTTTGTCCTCTGATTACTGACTTGCTTGCTGGGCAAATAATTCTAGTTTGTACTATCAAAATGCTTATTGATCTTCAGCAGTTACATCAACTCATCCTTCCTTACACTTAGAAGAATGAACCCGACCTTTTTTAGTAATCAGTTGAAGCAACTGGGGCAGGCAACATCTCTGGAGATAAAGGATAGGTGATGTTTCATGTCGGGACCCTTCAGACGGAAAGTTGGGGGAGAACTGGAGGCCAGAAAAGACCAGGGCAATTCAGGGCCGGCAACAGATGACCTCAGGCAGGTGGTTCCCTGCCTTTTTAGTTACAGCAAGTAATGCATCAGTTTAGAAACATCTCCATAGTGTCAGACGATGCAGCATTTGACAACTTTCCCCCCGTGTTTAGGTACTTGTTTGTTGTATATTGTACATTTCTAATCTTCCTGTTGCAGCATGCCCTCAAAATACAAACATTATGAGGAGTAAAGTTGCAGCTAGTTTTAAGCCAGATTTAGCTTGATTGCTTTGGAATGGGATTGAAAATCCTTTGAAAATAAAATGTATTACAGGGGCCTGCATGTGTGCATTAATCCTGATGATTATCTTGTGAAGGTAGACAAAAGTGCTGGAGAAACTCATCGGGTGCAGCAGCATCTATGGAGCGAAGGAAATAGGCAACGTTTCGGGCCGAAAACCTTCTTCAGACTGATTATCTTGTGAACACACCTTTAGTTTATTCCCTGCCATTTTGGAAGAAGTATTTGTCGGGCTTTGAGTTTGTGAATGTGGAAGCACAATGTGCCTGTGACTTGGTAAATTGTGCTCTACACTTTCCATATATGCATTGATTTTGCAAAGCTGGAACAAAGTTATAGTCGGTGAGGAGCTAATGAAATGACTGACGATCAGAGCTGTCACTGGTGGCGTGTATGGATTTCAGTTACCATCTCATGAACCGCAGAGTTCTTGATGATTTCCTTGAGTGCAATGTAGCAACCACTGATCTCCTCATTACTAAGGACAAATATTTTTAGACGAGATAAGTTAGCTTCCTAGAATAACCGTACAGTATGAACTGAATGGTTGATGTGGTGGCATTGGTTCATTTGTTGGTCTGTAATTCAACCAGAAGCATTGAAGGAATTATTTTCAGAGTATGGTGAACCTTTCATTACATACAGTGAAAGATAATTGCAATTGGCCAAGTAAAATTGGTGGTTTCTGCTTTATTACATTTCCACATCAGTATAGTTGAATAATGTGTGAATTTGCATTACTGTACACTGATATACTTGCTCCTCATTTAATTATTAACACCTTTCGATCACTCATTTGACTGAGGTTGGAGCAAATTCAAAGCTTGAATTTCAATGGAAAAACTAGTGTACCTACCCGTTATCCCACTTTGTAATTAGACCTGTTATGGGAACAGTTAGTTTGATGAAAGAGGTTCAAGGTTCTTGAAATTGGATATCAGTTGATCAGATGATGCCTTTTTCTTTCCTACTTCAAACTTCCTGCATTCTTTTGTTCTTAAAACAACATTTTTGAATCCTGTAACTATGATCGTTTTGGTTTACTGTCTTTCTGCTCTTGTGAGTGTCCTGGATTATGTATGCAACCCCTCAAACTAATCCATAGCTTTTATAAAAACTCAAAACACAAACTGCGATGTGCACTTGCAATGAAATATTCTGCTCTTGGACATTGATACAGTTTTGCTTTGGAGGCCAGGAAGTAAATTACAGGACAAATATGCATTCAAATAGTTTATTTAATTTACTTGACTATACATAGATTTAGCTACAACCTTGTGTATAATTTATATACTTTGGCTTTAAACAATAAAATATATCTGAAATAATCAGATAAAATAGATTATTTATTTTAGAAAATAATTCTTGTTTGACAAGAAATATCTGACACTTGATCAGTGCATGTGGAATTTGTATAGGAACACATGTATATGACACAAAAGATGTAGCTTACAGCCAGCGTATGTATAGGATATAATTACTGACAATATCAAGCAATGCCCATTAGGAGTCTCGCAGCAAAGGAGAGAGACACCTTATTTGTAAGTGAACAAACCACACTTGGCATCAGTTTGATTTCCAAAATGATAAAACTTGTAATCATAATTCCCTCTGTGGAAGAATTATTTTGATATAAAGGAAATGGAGGGCAAGTTGTTCCTGTAGAGGAAAGCTAAATAATAATTTGGGCTTCACACGACACCAGATAACATCATAACACACAACTGAGACATCACGTGTTGATTAGATGCATCATTTATGATGCTCTTCATTTTTATGGTGTCTATATGAACCTTTTATATGCTTTGGATACTGGCAAGCCAAAAGCTTGGTGGCTATGAAAGCTTTATCTTCTTGGTTAAAGCTGATGATAGGTGTTTAAGTAAATATCCAGATTTGGAGTACATTTAAAAGCAATATGGAAGTCATTATTTTGTTAGTAAAATTAGAGCACTGTGTAAAACAATGGTGTGATGTCATGTTTATCAACACTTCCATTGGAAACCCAGTTTGATTACAGAACTTACTTTCATATCCCACATCTATTTTCAGTTGATCAGCTATCGTGATATAAGGTTATGACGCTGTTTAATTTGTAAGTGAGGTGAATTTTGACCATTCAGCCTTTAGTTTTTCCTACTGTAAATGTGCTTAACACCACACTTCTGCCAAACATCCTTGTGCATTTTTAACTAAGTTGTGCACAATTCAACATCGATAATATGACCACTTATTAGGGGTAATGTAACAATGAAAATCAATGCAGTTTGTTTTCAAGAGATATTTGCTGTAATATGCTGGAATAGAAGACTTTTTTTGTGTTTTTTTCTTTTTCAATACATGGCAGATGATTTGGTCAACATTATCTTCAGAGGGTACACAAAAATCTGGAGAAACGCAGCGGGTGCAGCAGCATCTATGGAGCGAAGGAGGTGGGCAACATTTTCGGGCCGAAACCCTTCCTTCAGATTATCTTCAGAGGTATATTTTACTTTCATTCTTGACGTTGAATTGAGAGAAAGTGATACTGGCTTGTGTATTAAGGAAATAGGGATGCAGGGTGTGCGGGAAGGGCCTTTGCATAAATCGTCCTGATGAATTCTGAACTTTGTTATCAGTGTTGTGGTAACAACGTGAGTTGACTTGCCGTGCAAATGTTGGGGAATTATTGCAGGTGACGCCTTGCACAAGCTATTTGGTTCATGAGAGACATTCAACAGATTCCAGAGAGGCCAGTCTGTTCAGAAAAATGTTGGTGGCCTTATTACACTTTGTATGCAAAACCTGTGTTTAATTTAGTGAGACTTCCTGTGCTGAACTATGCCTGTACTAGTCTGAGTCACTGGGCACACAACTGTACCATCTACCCCCTAGGGCAGTCTGTGACATTTCAGAAGATGAATAAAGAAAAGGGAGGAGCTGGAAATTGGTTCATAGGAAAAAGGAACTGTCAAAAAACAAGTATGTAACAGTGCTGTTAGACATTGCACACTGCTAAACCCGCCCTCCAAGGTTTCACATTTCTACTGCCCCAATGGTATACAACTCAAAAGTAGCTGACCAAGGAAGAGGATGAAGATGGCTGGGAGTGTCTCCATTCACATCAAGTGAGTTTTAAGTACACATACAGAAGGCAGTGCTTGCTTTGTTGTCACTTTGCAATGGCAACACCCCCTGATACCAGTAATGCTTCTTGCTATGCTTAATTCACACTTAACATTGTTCATACGAGGGGGTCCTGTAGGTAACAGCTGCCTAAGGCCACCCCACAATAGGCTTTTCTCAGTCCTCAGTGACAATAGGGTTCAGCACTGAGTGAGGGGGAGGATATAAGGAGCATCCTGACAACAGCCTGCAACCCTCTTGTATCACAGTCACCCACTTTGCCGAAGCAGTTGACATTTTTTTTTTTTTTTTGCCTTGCTCTGAAATAATTCAGATCTCTACCCACAAAGTGGCCTTGGAAAAAATAAAACCAGACACAATGGCAAGGATGCTCTCACAGAAAGATTTCCATAATTAAAAAATACCAGAATTGCAAGCTATGCCCTTTACGAAGGTGGGCTCCTTCCAGTTGAGCCATTCTTGGCATTCTTCCCCGGCAGTAGATGGACCTCGTAACTTGGCGGTGGGAAACTTTGTTCTGTTGGCAGCAACCGCCTTGTGGATCGAAGGAGAGTGCGGCAGATTTGGGAGCCGTCTGAGCCTGCTCCAGCCTTTTAATGTAGAGGGGAAATAAAGCATTCAGTGCAGGGATATGATGTGATGCGTGAGAGAGAAACAAATAACAAGTCACCTGGCTGGTGAAACAAGGCAACGTCAAAACAGCATCAATACTAACATGGAATCCTGGGCTAGCCTGAAATAGGGACCTCACTGTGAAATAAGCACTTTCAACAATCAAAGACTGTTGCGAGTCACAGAAACAGCCCACCAACTCCACACTCACCATTAACCACCCATCTTAACATCAAGCAAGCCCAATTTACAGTGACCAATTAACCCTACAACCCACACGTCTCTGGGATGTGGGGGGAAACTGAAGCACCTAGAGAAAAACCCACAAAGTCACAGAATGTGCAAACTCCACAGATGTTAGGAACAAAATGGGGGATTGGCACTTTGAGGCAGCAACTCTACCTCCTGCACCATATGCCGCCATGATTTATAACCAGCCTCTACTCACGAATTCCAGCCAGTTGGTTTCATATTTCAGTCGGGTTACACTCCAACCGATTGTGGTCTATTTCCATCTGATCAGTTGAGAGAAAGTTCTGTGCTAATACTGCATCATGCACTGAATCTAAGTAGCCTCGCCTATACTTTATAACACTAAGGATGTGGAGGGCATCAGAAATCTGTACACTGGGAGCCACCCCATCCAGAGCAGGCCTTTGAGTGAATTCCCATCACCATGTCTAGCTTTGTCTAATTGTGTGCAGTAGATTCCTTAAGGTAACGTTCCCCCATTGAGTTCCTTTGTGAGCAAAATGAAGAATCCACAATGATTCTAGGACTGATGTGCTTTCAATCTGAGGTGAAGCTGCATTTCACATCCTTCGCTGGACGTGCCCTGCTCACTCTTGTTTGCCCTTGGAGAGGAGCTCCCTCATCTCCATGACCAGCTTGAAACATGATTTCTCTTTTAATCTTTTCCAAATTGGGTTAGGGCCAACTTTCCTTGAAACAATGTTGATAAATCAGTCAAAATAAGGAAAGCTACTGCTGAAAAAATAAACCCTCAAAGTGCTGGAGTAACTCAGCGGGTCGGGCAGCATCTTTGGAGAACACGGAGAGTGTTTCGGGTCAGGGCCATTCTTCAGAAATAGCCTCATGCTTATTGCCTCCTCCAGGTAACCAGCCTGAGCAGATGAACTGACTGAATGGCAACTATGCTGCAGCTTGTCATCTATGGTACAGCCCAGGGTATTTGCACTTGGGACCGAGACCCTGTTTGATTGTAAGTTATGTCACTCATAAACCACATTACAGAGACTGAGAGGGAATGACATAGAAAGTAGATCACGCAAGAAGTGAGTCTACATGAAAAAACAATCCCCTCGGCGAGACTCACAAATGGGGAAAAAAACAGATTATCTTCACATCAACATGAAATGGAAAGCTGGAACTACAATTCACTTTCTCTCATATCTGACATTTTCACGGAGAAAGGCCACACTGACACTAAACCACAGAAGCAAAACAACATCACAGTAAAAATTGCTCAGATCTGGAAGTGCAATTTCCTACACATCCTTCTGCTGCATTCTGTCTGTCCAAACCCAGCGATAAATCGCAGCCGTTAGTGCCCTGGAGTCTCGCTTCCTGTGATGCAGACCCCGTGACCTCCTCGTTCAAAGAAAGTTATTAAATAAAAGGAAATCAACACAAATCACATCACAGGCACTGTCCCGTTGTTTTAAACAACTTAGCGTTTCGTTAAAATGTGTTTTTAGTTTCTTCGCTCACCTTATCAGACTTTCACAGAAACCAGCTTCATTTCTTCAACCCTGCGGAGAAAGAAAATTCAAGAGCTCAGGCAGGGAAGCAAAGGTGGACTGATGTGCTGCCCCCTCCCTGTGCCCACTACATTCAGAGGCTCATTGATACCTTCCCGGGCATGGTCCTGCCAGGCTGGTGCCACCCCAGCTCACAGCATCCAAGGTTATGCTGCCATCTTCCCAAACATGGTACTGCCAGGCTGGAGCCACCACCTGTCCTCACTGACCCCAGGTAATGCATCTCTCACATCACCCCCTTGGCCCAGTGGGCACAGATGCCCCCACCATTCTCAAATACCTTGCCGGCCTCCCTCCCCCACCACACACCATTGAGCCCAATTCCTTCCTCAGCAAGGCACATGCTGTCGTGCATTTTCACCTGTGCTGTGTAAGGATATCAGTAGCTTGGGAGGCTGGTCTTGTTTGAGGTGTATATATATACATATATATCTATGATCACCAGAAATTAATTAGTTTGTGAACTGCACTATTTGGGCTGTTCATTTTATAGTAACATTGTGATGAAATTAGATTTTTTTTTTAAATGCAGTTGATAGAAACCCGAATCACAATCAGAAAGTGCTGGAAACACACAGCATGTCAGGAAACATCTGTGGAGAGAGAAACAGAGCTAACATTTCGGGTTCCCTCAGCACTGTGGAGGAGAGAAGTTCTTACTGTGTAGGAAGGGACTGCAGATGCTGGTTTAAACCGAAGATAGACACGAAAATCTGGAGTAACTCAGCGGGACAGGCAGCATCTCTGGAGGGAAGGAATGGGTGACAAGGAAGGGTGACAAAGAAGGAAAGCAGTTTCCCGTGACTCAATCTAGAGAAGTTCTTATTGTTAGCGTTGTGTTTCTTTCCACGGATGCAGCAGTCAATGTTGAATAAGCTAGGCCAGGAAACTGCAGGCCTGGACTACCCAATGCAGGCAGGATCTCAAATTCAACCGCAGCGGAATCACGTTCATTAAATGAATCCTGGAGTTAAAAGGATCCGGAACCTAACCATATCCTCTATGGAAGGGAATCTACAATCCTTACCTGATCTTCCTCCTGACCCAGTACAATGTGTTGCGTTGGAGGATCGAAGTTCCAGCAACCGCACACCCCTGCACTCTCTGCCTGCTAATCCTTCTGCATTACAATACCAGCTGTTCACCATTTGATGTGAAAGCTGCTGGTCTCTCTGAGTATTTTGCAAGTTGCTGAGGTTGCAAGGTGCAGTGGAAAGGCAAGACTTTCCTCCCACACGGTGGGGAACAGCATTCCATTGCTGGGTACCTCCATTTATTTTTCTAAAACTTGGTGCCTTCTTCCCCCCCCCCCCCCCCCCCCCCCCCCCCCCGACTAAGACAACTCCCCCTGAAAATAATGAACTGTGACACCCACGGAAATCAATTCCATTTCAATGTATATGGTTATTGCACCATCTTGTTTACGTTGGTGTCTAACTAATTCTGTAATTAAATGTCTATTACTCTGTGATTACACAATGGTTCATCGAATTTAAATTAAATATTATCAGATAGTTACAGTTAAGGTGGAGCATATTGGTTAGATCATACCAGGCATCCTGGTGTAGCTGTTGGCTTCACCCTATGGATGCTATATCCTTGAGTCATAGAGTTGTCCAGCATGGAAACAGGTATTTCACCGCATCTGTCCATGCGAACTGCCAAAGGCATATTGATACCAATCCTACACTCATCACGTTTAACTCTCCCCACATTCCCATCAACTCCCCCAAATTCTACCACTCACCGACACGTGGTATTAATGCAGAAAAGTGAGAGGCAAAAGATCAGCCACTGATGTTATTGAACGACAGAGCTGGCTTGAGGGGCCAATTGGCCTCCACGTGCTTCTATTACATCCTTGAGGCTTGGCAGTGCACAATCAGAAGTTGTAAGTGGACGTGTTTGGCAATGATCTGTAGTGCAGGGTCGCAGGAAAGCACTAACAACTGTAGTTGAACAGCTTCCAGATTGACATTCCAACACTCTGTAGACAGATTCCCCCTTTCCTGAGAACCTGCTAACACCCACAGTCCTGGGCAGGCGTAAACAGGCACTTCCTAACCAGCCATTGTTCTCCCCTTATCTGGTGGCGGCTTCACAATATCACATTTGAATTATTGTGTTAGCACTTCCTGTCAGTTCAAAATGCAAATTATGTTTTTAGGAAACATCAACATTCCAGAGATTTCTTAGGGTTACATCTGTAGCAAAACATAAATTGTTGACCAGTCCCTTAGAACAATAAAAATGCCTTTGGCCTCAATGGGGAAGTCCACTAAACTTGTTTTGCAAACTTGGATCTTTTCATCAACTTGCCAAGAATAATATTCGGCATTAGTCAGGTGAAAACAGCACTTAGAGATAGTCATCACCTTGGTTCTCGACCTGCCCGTGACTGTCTCAATCTATTTTTTCTCTGCTCCCCATGACAATTCTGTGAGGAATGCTTGATGGCTTATTTCATCCTGTTTTGGGAAAAAATATTGGAACGGTGCTGGAATGAAAGTCAATCCTTGTGTATCATTGGTGGCTGGATAAGCAACAGAGAGACTTGCATTCAACAAATTACTGGGATGACACAGTGGTGCACAAGGCAGAGCAGCTGCCTCACAGCACCAGAGACCCGGGTTCAATCCTGACCTCGGGTGCTGTCAGTATGTGGTTTGCACATTCCTTCTATGACAGCGTAGGGTTCTTCCGTGTGCTCCGGTTTCTTCCCACATCCCCAAAGACGTGCGTGTTTGTGGGTTAATCGACCTGTGTAAGTTGCCCCTAGTCTGCCCGTAGCAGCTGAGAAAGTGGGATAAGATAGAACTGTTGTGAACCGGTGATCAATGGACGGCGTGCACTCGGTGGGCCGAAGGGCCTGTTTCCACGCTGTATCTCGAAACTCTAAACTCAACAAGTTATTGCAGTTGAGCTAAACAGTGAAGGAGTGAGTGGTTCCCTGGATTGAAGAACACTGGTGAAGCAATTCCATTATTAAAGAAAGGCATACTTGCAGTTATTTATTTAATGCCTTTTGCATTCTCGTCAGTCTCAAAGCAGTTTATAGCCAAGTAAAAGCTTTGGAATAATGGTCATCATTGTAATGTAGGGAATTGTATAATCTGTGCACATGGCACGCTCCCATAGACAGCTGCATGAGAATGACCATCTGTTTAATGATGTTGATTAAGGGATTAATTTTGGGCAGAGCACCAAGCTGCCCTTCATCGTGGCATCTTGACATACTCTACGTCAATGTCATCTTCAACACATGCAACACTTCCTCAGAAGTACATCCGAGCTCCAACTCTTCTACTTGGTCTCCAGGCTCTGAAACGACCTTGATCTGAGAGTGGATGCACGGGAGACAAGTGAACCTCAGGCGCAGCTCTCATAGTGGACAACAGGAGTGCTGGTCCTGCACTGGTCCACAAGTGTCATGGAGTCATAGAGTGATATATTCGTACAATGTGGAAACAGGCCCTTCGGCCCAACTTGCCCACACCGACCAAGATGTCACAATGTAGAAACGAGGAACTGCATATGCTGATTTACACAAAAGGGCACAAAGTGCTGGAGTAACTCAGTGGTTCAGACAGAATCTCTGGAGAACATGGATAGATGACGTTTCGGGTCGGGACCCTTCTTCATTAGTTAGATTTAGCTCTTGGGGCTTAAGGAATCAAGGGATATGGGGGGGAAAAGCAGGAACGGGGCACTGATTTTGGATGATCAGCCGTGATCATATTGAATGGCAGTGCTGGCTCAAAGGGCCGAATGGCCTACTCCTGCACCTATTTTCTATGTTTCAGACTGGAGTTTCCCCAGATGTCGTTGATTAAATCAGCTTGGCAGCGTGCTGTTGGTGCCATTGAAACTTGTTATTTTTCGAGTGGTTCTTTCAGCATGGAGGCTGATTTAATGTGTGTCAAGTTAGGTCCCGGCTCTGAGTTAGAAGCCTTTAACTTTTGTGGCACACACCAACGATTTGATCACTTAACCCAAGCTGAGACCACACGAGAGCAGTGGCAGGGAAGGGCTGCCCGACTGGCAGCATTGGGTGTTGGAGGGCTTGTTCCCTCTCCCCTCACTGGTGAATGCAAAAGATGCAGTAAAACGGGATTACATTTCCCAAGTATCCCGGTCAGTCACCATCCCTTTATCGGCCACGCCAGCAACATCCACCATCACATTCCTGCTGTGGGATCTTGCTGTGCGCACTATCACTATCATGGTTCCCACAGACCAACAGCGACACTGTGTCCAGGAAGTATCTCAATGCTCTCTCAGGTCCCAGGTTGTGAGGAGGTCTGACAGATACGCACCAGCGCCAGGGTTCACGTGGGAATAGTCAAACACAATGGCATGACAGCAGGCTTTGGCAGGTGAGCCCATGCACTTTCCAAAATGAATCACTGCAACAGCCAGGAGCATGAGGCAAAACGCACACTCCTCCCTTCCCCACCAGGTCAGAGAAGAAACATAGAAACATAGAAAATAGGTGCAGGAGTAGGCCATTCGGCCCTTCGAGCCTGCACCGCCATTCAATATGATCATGGCTGAGAAGAGAAAGCATCTGAGGCATTCGCACTGGTTCCAGCGCATGGCTTTAGCCGGGGTGTGAGAGGGATAGTTTCCTTATCAGTAGGGCACCAAGGGATACAGGGAGAGGGCAGGAAGACAGACGAGGAACATTAGGTTAGCCACCATCCTATTGAATAGCAGAGCTGGCATGAGGGGCTGAATGGCCCATTCCTGCCCCTGATTGTTACGGTCCTGTGGGTGAGAAGCAGGTCCTCCAGTTGTAAATTATTTGGTTTCACACTTCACTAAACCACCGTTCACAGCCACTGGCCCACTGCCCTCATACATTGGCTGCAGGAAGCAGGAATAGCTGGTGAACAGGCTGTGCAAGGTAACAGGAGCTCTGATTTCAGCTCCTCAGCTGGGGATGCAGTGCAAACCCAGCTCCTGCAGGGGGCTCCTCTGGCTCACTATTGCTCCCACGGCTGCGTCTGGTGTAAAACCCGCCATGCATCTGGAAGTGGGGTCACTGACAACCTTACCCGAGCTAATGGGGACAGAGCAAGGAAATCAGTCACACACCATCAGTCGTAAGCTCAGCCTGGCAGGCTTATTCTGCTTTTCCCAGTAGCAGCAGTGGCGCAGCGGTAGAGTTGCTGCCTTACAGCGCCAGAGACCCAGGTTCGATCCTGACTACTGGTGCTGTCTGTATGGCGTTTATACATTCTTCCTATGACTGCGTGGGGTTTCTCCGGGTGCCCAGGATTCCTCCCGCATTCCAAAGACGTAGAGGTTTGTCGGTTAATTGGCTTTGGTGAGTTGTAACATTGTCCCTAGTGTGTGTAGGTCAGTGCACAGGGGTCGCTGGCCAACGTGTACTCAGTTAGGCCGAAGGGCCTATTTCTACACTGTACCACTAAAGTAAAAGTCTGAAGTCATAGGTCGGCAGTATCCATGTGGTCGTTTCCACATGTGCAAAGGGTTCACAGGGCTTGACTAGGTAGATACAATGACCCTTAGTTGTTGAAAGCCCAGCCAGGGTAGACAACGGGGTGTCAACAACCAGGGCTCATAGTCTCAAAATATGGGGAGTCGTTCAGGGCAGAAGCAAAGTAGCTTTCTCTCCCAGCGGGTGGTGAGTTTTTATGAATCACAAGATGCTGAAAAGGCTGGAATCTGGTGCAAAAACAAACAAAACAAACTGCTGTAGGAACTCAGAAACATGTGTGGAGGTAAGGGGATTGTCAAGGTTTCTGGTCGAGACTGAGAGGGCAGAGAGGACATGGTCAATGTGTGGAAATGACCTGGAAGAGTGAGGCAGGAGGTTGGAAGATGATAGGTGGAAGCAGGTGAGATGGGGAGAGGTGGGCAGTGGATTAAGGCGGGGCAGGTGGAGGGGGAGGGTAGAGACGGAGGCTGGTGGGTGACAGGTGGAACCAAATGAAGCAGCATGAGAGAGAACTATGGGGAAGGAACAATGGGGAGGTAGTCAATTGAAATTAGAACATTGAATTTTTCCTTTGGGTAACGGAACCATCCAACCAACAACTAGAGAGCAGTCCTGAGTTACTATCTAACTCATTGGAGACCATCGGACGGCCTTTGATCAAAGTTTACTGGACATCATCGTGCACTAGACGTTATTCTCTTTATCATCTCTTTATACCCAGTGGATGGCTCGACTGCACTCATGTATTGTCTTTCTGCTGACTGGTTAGCAGGCAACAAAAGCTTTTCACTGTACCTTGGTACACGTAACAATAAACTCAAAACTCAACTCAATTGAAATGGAAAATTATGTGTTATTCCTCTAGTTTGTATTTAGCTCCTCTGTGACATTGGAGAGACCAAGGACAGGCAGGTCAGTGTGGGATTGTTGTTGACCTCACCTGATTCTATCCATCATCTATCAGCCTCCTGCCTCATTCCTCTGAATTTCTGATGATGCGTATCTCTGAATTTCTGTACACTGGCCATGTCCCCTCTGCACTCTTAGTCCTGATGCAGAGTCTCGACCAATAACGCTGACAATCCCTTTGCTCAGTAGGTGTTGCTGAGTTCCTCCGGCAGCTTGCTTTTCCTCCAGATTGAAATGGTTTGTAACTGGAAGCTCCAGCTGGTCATTGTGGACAGAGCGCAGGCACTTTTCAAAATGGTCGTCCAGTCTGCACGTGGTCTTACCGATGGTGAAGAGGGCACAATCAGTGTCTTGGAATTCACTAGCCTAGAGAGCTGTGGAATAATCACTCAGCACGTTCAAGGCAGAGGTCGGTCTTCAGAACTGAAGGGGTTCATGGGATAGGGAGTGTGTGCAGGAAGGTGGCGCTGAGGTAAAGGTTGAACAAAATAGGTCTTTATTCTTTGGAGCGCAGAAGGTTAAGGGGGGACTTGATAGAGGGCTTTAAAATTATGAGAGGGATAGACAGAGTTGACGTGGATAAGCTTTTTCCATTGAGAGTAGGGAAGATTCAAACAAGAGGACATGATTTGAGAATTAAGGGACCAAAGTTTAAGGGTAACATGAGGGGGATCTTCTTTACTCAGAGAGTGGTTCCAGTGGAAGTGGTGGGGGCAGGTTCGATTTTATCATTTAAAAATAAATTGGATAGGTATATGGATGGGAAAGGAATGAAGGGTTATGGTTTGAGTGCAGGTAGATGGGACTAGGTGAGAGTAAATGTTCGGCACGGACTAGAAGGGCCGAGATGGCCTGTTTCCGTGCTGTAATTGTTATATGGTTATAAGGATCAGCCGCGATGGGCCAAATGGCCTCCTGGTTCTGCTTCTGTTCTTCTCCACCCTACATGCAGGCACTCGAGCTCGTGCACCCATGTACAAGCTGTCACGGGTACACACACGAGGGCTGAGTCCTTTGCACAAGGCCAGAGTTCTGTGTGTGCTCATTTCTTTGCCAACAGACTCAAAGGGAGGACACACACCCACACCGAAGGAATTGTTGTTGATGAGTTTCAGACCTGTCGGGTAGCTCAAGCATTCAGATGACAAACTGTGGGAAGGATTTGTAAATATCACCCGAATCAAATGATTTGTTTGCGATTGTTATTTTTTTAATGAGACTAATACACCTATTAATGGCCACAAGACGAGCACTGAGCTGTCAAGACAAAATAAATCAGCAAAATTACCGTGTCAATTGAAATAGTTCTGATTGGGTGTTGGTCCACATTGGTTAGATTATTTAGATTTTATTATTGTCACATGTACTGAGATTTGTTTGCGTGCTATTCAGTCAAAGAACAAACTATTCATGAACACAGTCAAGTCGTCCCACAGTTCTCATTCTCTGCTGTATAGCAAATATTTTGAGATGTACAGATGGGAATGAAAGAATGGGAAGGGTTTCGAAGTATTTAGAACATAGAACAGTACGGCACAGGAACAGGCCCACAATGTTTGTGCTGAATATGTGGTCAAGATCAACTCTGACCAGCCTGTACATAATCCATATTCCTCCATACCCTGCATATCACGTGCCTATCCAAACATCTCTTAAATGCCGCTCTCATAGCTGCGTTCACCACCACACCCAGCAGCGCATTGCAGGCACTTACTGTACCATCCTCTGTGTAAAAAAAACCTGCCCCGCACATCTCCTTTGAACTCTGCCCCTCTCATCTTAAAGTTATGCCCTCTAGTATTTGGTATTTTCATCCTGGAGAAAAGGCTCTGACTGTCTACTCTATACCTCTCATTATATAATGTACATCTATCAGGTCTCCTCTCAACCCTCGGCATTCCAGAGAAAACAATCCATCCAACCTCACCCTGGGGCTAATAGCCTATAATCCAGGCATCGTTCAGTTAAACCTTCTCTGCACCCATTCCAAATCCTCCACATTTTTCCTGTAATGGGGTGAACAGAACTGCACACAATGCTCCAAGCCTAACCAAAGTCCTATAAAGTTGCATGACGACTCTTTTGCTCGATGCCTTGATCAGTGAAGGCAAGCGTTCGATACGTCTTCTACCGTATGTCATATGTGCCACTCTATCTACTTGTCACAGTTTATATATAGCAGAACCTTTAACTTGGAATGATTTTGCATTTTCAAGAAGCTCAATAACAGTGCTTCTGATGTAGGATCAGACTAATTTACCACATTCATCCTTCTCATCCAATGTATGTTTGTGTGTGTTTTCTGAGCCTATGTGCCCGTGATGCTGCTGAATTTTCATTGTAATTACTCCTCAGGGTACTTGTGCATACGACAATAAACCTGACCTGACGAGACACATCTCACTGCTCTAGTATACCAATCCTGAATTTACATTGTGAGATACATAGCCTCAGGACTATAAAATGTTTGCAGCTACTGAAGCTCTTATTCTCTGAAATCGTTCACACACGGTCTCCCAAAGCAGATTTTCAGGAATAAATCTACTTGATTTGCATTTGAAGGAATCAATAATAACTAATCCAATCATCTCCCAGGATATCTGTTCTTTTGCGGGCTCATTACTTATTGAAATATTGCTGATGCAGTTTGGCTTAATATTTACCACCATTCAAATGCAGGACATGTCCTCTCGTTCCATTGCACTGAACAGGGCAAAGTCATTAGAAATTATGAAATCCATTATTTCCCCCCTCCCCTCACTGATTTCTAGTGAAAACTTGCTTAGCAAACATAATCACTCTTTATAATCCAATTCCACATGCCCACAAATACTCTGGCCCATCTATCATATCCGCATACTTTCCAAAGGTTGTAACAACCATTTGTAGAGAGACATGGCCCCAATAACCATGGAAGTGCAGATGCTGGTTTATATCGAATACTGCTGGAGAAACTCAGCGGGTCAGGGAGCATCAGAGAAAAAGGATGGGTGACCTTTCGTCTGAAGAAGGGTCCTGATCCAAAACGTCTCCCATCCTTTTTCGCCAGAGATGCTGCCTGACCCGCTGAGTTACTGCAATCCCTATAACCATATCCATTGCTCTGAATCAAATCACCAACAATTTTCTAAGCAGCAAAGTCTCTATTTCCATTTGAGATCAAGAAGCGATTTTCCATTTCACCGCTTTTTGTCATGGGGTTTTATGTTGTTGGTTGTAGGAAGAGACAGCAGATGCTGGTGTACACAAAATGCTGGAATAACTCAGCAGGTCGATCAGCATCTCTGGAGAAAAGAAATCGGTTACGTTTTGGGTCGAGACCTTCTTCAGAACCCATCTCAAGAAGGGTCTTGACTCGAAACGTCACCTAATCCTTTCCTCTAGAGATGCTGCCTGACCTGCTGAGTTACTCCAGAATTTTATGTCTATCTTTTATGTCGTTGGGAATGGCCAGGTAATTCAACCTCTCCCCGTTTCACATAACGGCCGCAGGATCCACCAAGATGCAAGACAGAACGTCACAGGAGATTCTTCTTCCCTGTGGCTATCAAACTTTACATCCCCTCCCCCTTCTGTCATGGGGTAGACTGAGACTGAGACTGACTCCCCTCCCATGTATTTTGTGTTTCCTATGTCTGGTGGCAGATCAATTTCCCTCCTGGGATAAATAAAGTTCTATCGCATCGTATCGTAGGTCTTTGGTACTCACTGTTGATGTGCTCGGTTCCGGTCTTGGACAATGTAATGAGCTGTGGCCAGGAAGAAGGTTCCACCGAGGACAATGATGAATGGGCACAGCATCAGGGCGTAACCCAGGCTGAGGAACTCCCACAGATCCAAATCGGGCTTACTCTGCCTGATAACATCCGAGATCTGCAGACATGAGAGAAGAGATTTCAAACAAGGGTTCAAGAGTATTTAATTGTCATAGGCACAGGGACTAGAACAATGACATTCTTACTAGCTGTGGCTCTCCAGGCACGTTAATGTAACGACTCAAAAAACAGCTCAACAATAAATATAAAATATTAGGTAACCAGACAATAGTAGTGCAAGATGGAGAATGCATTGGAACGTGATGGAGGGGTGAAAGAGCAAAGAGAAAGACTGGAAGGTCTTGGGTCAGAGGGTAAATTTCAAAAGTAGCTGTAACCATGGAGATGGGGCAACGAGAGGTCTGCCTGGTCCCAACTTTGATATCTTGCTGGTTCCGCTTATCTATTGCTCCACTATTGTTGGCCGTGCCTTCAGCTTCCTCCTCTCCTCCCTCGCTAAACCCTTCGTTGTTCGCCATCTTCCTTTGCAACTTGGAAAGAGGCCATTCAGCCCATTCCCTCACGAGCTCTCCCCTTCCCTCACAGGTGTTCCCTGTAATCTATTCTCCCCACATTGTCATCACCTCCTCCCGAGATTCTACCGCTCACCTACACTAACTTCCCTACCAAGCTGAAACACCTGTGCAAAGCCAGAGCACCCAGAGGAAACCCGAGAGGACACAGGAAAAGCGTGCAAACTCCACCAGACAGCACCGGCGGTCAGGATAGACCAGGGTCATTGGAACAGCGATGCTCATTGCCCCATGCATCATCTGACTCTGCACTCTTGACTCATTAACATGCAGGAAATCAATGGCAAACGTATAAATATACTTACCACGCCGATTAGGTACGGGCTTCCCGCATCTCCAAGCAAGTGAGAGGTGAAACTCTGCAAGGCCACAGCTGTGGAGCGCCGGGTCGGGATAACAACGTACTGGGAATAAAGGGGCAGGATTATTGCACCACGCGGGGACAACAGAACGACAAAAGCACATGGATTTCAATACACTCCTGCCAGTGGGGGCACGGTGGTGGAGCCACTGCCTCATTGCCCCAGGAACCCAGGTTCAAGCCGGATTATTGGAACTTTACCGTACCCTTGGGAATTTGGTGTGGCTTTTCAGTTAGCAGTTTGACACGGCTTCCTGGCTCAATATTGATGCATTCTAGGAAAGCAGGCAATGAAGTCAGTGTGTGCTGGAGGCAGGTACAGGCTGTGCAATTGATGTCTTTCCCTCTGGGGATGTTGAGGAATTGGTTTTGCTTTTTACGCCACTCTGACAGCTTTAGTGACACTATTAATGTCACAATCAACTTACTCTCAGACTACATAAACCAACTTCAGATTCCCAAAGTATGGTGGCAGGATTTACTCTTGCATCCTTTTTTAGTTTAGTTCAGTTTGGTTTAGAGATAGAGTGTGGAAACTGGCCCTTCGGCCCATCGAGTCCGCCCCAACCCATAGGCAAATCACCCATACACGAGGTCTATCCCACAGATTTGGATAATTTACTTAAGCCAATTAACCAACATGTCGTTGGAGTGCAGGAGGAAACCGGAGCACTCGGATAAAAACCCACACAGTCACGGGGAGAACGTGCAAACTCCATGCAAATAGCATCTGTAGACTGGATCAAACCCGGGTCTCTGGCACTGTAAGGCAGCAACTCTACTTGTGTGCATCACTCTGCCTCCCCAACGCATCCTCTGGGTTTTTTTTTTATGTAAACCATCACCTTCAACTTATCAAACAGGGAAAGGAAAGCCCATTGATGATCAGCATGGGCAATGGGTGGAGAGAGCAGAGGGAAACATGGCCTGGTCCTCATTCCCACCTTTGTTTCATCGGACTGCCAGTGGGAGAAACGAGTGGGTTTATCTGAGATAAACTGCAAAACTTGCAACAAACACTTACCATTAAGATGTCTGCTGTGATTGCCCAGTTCAAAAAGAGGAGTATTTCCCCAATAAATATACACATCTGTGAAGAGAGGAGGCTTGTGGTTAGACTCTTCCAAAAAAAAAGACAATACATTGCATGAAAGATGATTAAACTCTAGCATCAATAATTACCAACATCTCTGAGACGTTTTTTGGTTCTGGAATCTTGAGTTTCACGTCAAGTGTAGACCAAAGGAGTTCAGCCAGGCAGGGAGAGGCAAAGGGATGAGTGGGAATATCAGGGAGGGGATCCTCTCAGGCAGAAGACCTCTTGTTCCTGGTTGCTGACTCCCACCGCCAAATCTAATCACCGCAAGAGGAACGGTGGGAGAAGAAATGAGGTACAGGAGATAGGAAGATGGCAAGAAGATAGAGTGGATGTGGAGAGGATGTTGCCAGTAGTGACATATTCTAGGACCAGAGGGCAGAGTCCCAGGATAAAAGGACGCACCTTTAGAATAATGATCGGAAGGATTTCTCTAGTCAGAGGGTGGTCAACCTGTAGAATTCATTGATGCAGGAAGTGGTATAGGCCAAGTCATTGGGTATTTTTAAAGTGGAGATTGATATGTTCTTGATTAGCAAGAGTGTTAACAGTTACAGGGATAAGGCAGTACAATGAGGATGAGAATGGAAAATAGATCAGCCATGGTCGAATGGCAGAACGGGCTCGATGGGCCGAATGCCCTATTTCTGCTCCAATGCCATGATCTTTTGAATATGGGGCCCATGGATCTGAGATGCCACCTGTACATTCCTTCGTCAGATGCTGCCTGACCTGCTGAGTTCCTCCTGCACTTTCTATTTGGCTCAAGATTCCAGCATCTGCAGGTTTATGGTGTCACTTTTTTATTCCTGTTTCAGACTTGCCTTTATCAAGGAACTACATTTTCCATTTGGCATTCTTATGTAATATTTGAAAGCACTGAAGCTTTTGGAAGATGGCTCCCAATGCAAGTGAAGTCTTTCTGCAGAGGTTATTTATAGTCAATTATTAGAGGAGCTTTTATTCTTCAAAAACATCATGTTCCTGTCGCAGGTAATGTGTACTGAATGGAACACATTCACCTCCACCTCCTTAGCAATGAATCCAGGCTGCACAGACAAGATAGAAATTTCTGGCACATTTCCCAATATCTCCCGGAGTTGGTTGGACTAGATCCTCACAGACAAGGCAGTCAAACTCAAACTGGAAAATGATCAAATATATTTGGTGCTAATCAACCGGGAAGTCTAAAAGGCAGCCAGTGCGGGAGACGGGGATGTTACATGGCTGGGAGCAATCTCCCGGAAACATCCGGCAACATTATAAGCAAACAATTTCTCCAGGTTGTGACACTGTCTCAGGCCTGACAGAGGTTACTCAGAAACACAGTAACCACCCTGGCCTTTGCGCATTTGTAATACTCCTCGGCAGTTTAATCAAAACATCCTCATAAATCTCCGGGCGGCGCCTTTAATCTCAAACGCATGTGAGAAATTTAATAAAGCTTCACTCTGATTTTTCTTTCAGACTCCAAAGAGAAAATGATGGGAAGGCCATGTGGTCAGCCTGTCCCCCTGGACGGAATGGGCAAGCTGACATTCTCCGTGACACTTCTGTCAGGACCAGAGGTTGCAAATTGTCTCCATCTTAACCGTTGCTTCGAGAGGAACGGGACAAAGGGGAAGATGATGGAGGGTCTTAAATCAGACAAGATGGCTTGTATTGATACAGTCAAGGAGTCACACAGCATGGAAAGCCTTTCAGCCCAAATTACCCAACCAAGCTGCCCAATCTACACTAGATCTACCCCACCTGCCCACGTTTTGCCCATATCCCTCTAATCCTTTCCTGTCCATGTATTTATGCTTGTATTTAGGCAATAGACAATAGACAATAGGTGTAGGAGTGGGCCATTCAGCCCTTCGAGCCAGCACCGCCGTTCAATGTGATCATGGCTGATCATCCTCAATCAGTACCCCGTTCATGCCTTCTCCCCATATCCCCTGACTCCGCTATCTTTCAGAGCCCTATCTAGCTCTCTCTTGAAAGTATCCAGAGAACCGGCCTCCACTGCCCTCTGAGGCAGAGAATTCCACAGACTCACAACTCTCTGTGTGAAAAAGGGTTTCCTCGTCTCTGTTCTAAATGGCTTACCCCTTATTCTTTAACTGTGGCCCCTGGTTCTGGACTCCCCCAACATCGGGAACATGTTTCCTGCCTCTAGCGTGTCCAAACCCTTAATTATCTTACATGTTTCAATAAGATCCCCTCTTATCCTTCCAAACTCCAGAGTATACAAGCCCAGCCGTTCCATTCTCTCAGCATATGACAGTCCCACCATCCCGGGAATTAACCTTGTAAACCTACGTTTTACTCCTTCAATAGTAAGAATGTCCATCCTCAAATTAGGGGGCCAAAATTGTACACAATACTCCAGGTGTGGTCTCACAAGGGCTCTGTACCACTGCAGAAGGACATCTTTGCTCCTATACTCAACTCCTCTTGTTATAAAGGCCAACATGCCATTCGCTTTCTTCACTGCCTGCTGTACCTGCATGCATACTTTCATTGACTGATGAACAAGAACCCCCAGATCCCGTTGTACTTCCCCTTTTCCCAACTTGACACCATTTAGATAGTAATCTGCCTTCCTGCTTTTGCTACCAAAGTGGATAACCTCACATTTATCCACATTAAACTGCATCTGCCATGCATCTGCCCACTCACCCAACCTGTCCAAGTCACACTGCAATATTTATGCAAGTCGTTTTAATAGAGGAGCCAGCCAGTTTTAATGATGCTGATTAAGTTATATTAATAGGTGCAGGAGGAGGCCATTCGGCCCTTCGAGACAGCACCGCCATTCATTGCCATCATGGCTGATCATCCCCAATCAATAACCCGTGCCTGCCTTCTCCCCATCTCCCCATGAGGCAACTTGGAAGGAGCGCTCGTGACTTAGTGCGTCCGCGTCAGTGCTGATACAAACACTCGGGCAAGACTGGAGTCAGTGGATTGGAGGGATGGGATGAGCTCAATGTCATTCCCCATCCCACACCTTGTTTCTGTTCGTTATTGAAGCTCCCAATATTCCCCACTGGATGACGATGAGCCCAGGTGGGACACAGGATACGAGGCAGTGAGCTGCAATTAAATGTCTTTGATTAAAAGCAGCCCAGCTGGTGTCAGGTTTGACGGGAAACACACCTGAAAGAAAGCCAGAGAACTGAACGACAGCAAGGGAACGCTCTCCGCACAGCGGCGAGCACAGCCAGCTGTCTGCATCTGTGCTGGGCAGAAGATCCAACCCTGTCAGACGTTATTCCACTGCCAGTGCTGGGCGTTCCCTCGGGACCAATGATGCCGCACGTCTCACCAGACGGAACAGGCCTTTTAGCCCAAAACTGTCCGTGTCGATGCGATGCCGAGCTAAACTAATCTCATCTGTCTGATAAAATAATCCTAGTTTGTCCAATCTCTCCTTGCAGCTGAGGCCCTCAAATCCAGGCAGCAATGTCGTAAAATTGGGTCCCAGGAAACTGCAGGTGCTGGTTCACAAAAAGAGACACAAACTGCTGTTGTGGCAGGTCAGGCAGCATCACTGGAGATCATGGATAGGTGATGTATCGGGTCGGGACCCAGACTTTAAAAGGGTCCCAAACTGAAATTCAAGTTCTCCAGAGATGTTGCCTGACCCTCTGAGTTACTCCAACACTTTGTGTTCTTTTTGTTTAACGTTGTGGTAAACCTCTTCTGCACCCTCTTCAAAGCCTCTGCATCCTTCTTGTAATAGGGCTGACCAGAACTGCACACAATGCAGTACGGTTAGTACGGATGTCGGGGATTAGAGGGGGAAGGCAGGAGAATGGGCTTAAGAGGGAAAGATAGATCAGCCATGATTGAATGGCAGAGTAGACTTGATGGGCCGAATGGCCTAATTTTGCTCCTATCACTTCTGAACAATACCCTACATGTCCATCATGGCTGTCCTCAAGAGAGGAGAACTCGGCCACCTCTGTTCCGTCTGGTAGATCCGCAAACCCTCAAAGTTCAATTTTCATTTGTACCAAATGTTTGTTTAACAAAGTTCAGGAAAACCATGTGGGGGTCGGGAACCTTCCCGGAGACTTGCACGAAAGCAGCCACTGGCTGAAGCACAGGTTATACTCACGTAGGCTCCCACAATGTTGAATCGGGCGAACACAAAGATCAGGCTGATGAATATGGATGAGCTGAGCATTCCAAACGCACAGACCAGCGGATCGGCCCGCGAGCTTTTAGTCCGATACCATCGGGTCGCTGCCACCCCCACAATCAGTCCCAGGAACCCGGTCACGCAGGTGATTGCTCCAAATATCAAACTGGAAGATAATGAGTGGTCAGTCCACGTTAGTAACCATTCACCAGAAAACCACAATGGCCACACATAGAAACATAGGTGCAGGAGTAGGCCATTCGGCCCTTCGAGCCTGCACCGCCATTCAATATGACCATGGCTGATCATCCAACTCAGTATCCTGTACCAGCCTTCTCTCCACACCCCCTGTTCCCTCTAGCCACAAGGGCCACATCTAACTCCCTCTTAAATATATCCAATGAAATGGCCTCAACTACTTTCCGTGGCAGAGAATTCCACAGATTCACCACTCTCTGTGTGAAAAAAATGTTTCTCATCTCGGTCCTAAAAGACTTCCCCCTTATCCTTAAACTGTGACCCCTTGTTCTGGACTTCTCCAACATAGGGAACAATCTTCCTGCATCTAGCCTGTCCAACCCCATGTCTATAAAGCACCCAGACACCAACCTGAACGCGAGTCATTTTCAGCCTCGAATCCCATTTCCGTCTTTTCATGGGTGGGTGATCTCTCAAACATTGTCAGCCCATATATAAATCAGATGTGCTGAAGTTCTGAATAAATACCATGGATTCACGTAAGATTAGGCGAGGTGACCTGAGTTTATTGGAGAAGTTGTCACCTGTGGCCTTGGTGTAGACCAGGGCCCTCAGGACCTGACCAGGGGGAAGAGGTCAGCATAGAGGTGGGAGCCGAGACACAGCTTGCACTACACTGCATCAGGGGAGACATGATCAGGCAGGGGGGGGAAAATAAATCCTGGCACACCACTGATATTAAAACAGAAAACACTGAAAATACTCAGCAGGCCAGACAGCGTCTGTGGGAAGCAGAAAAGAGTTAATGATTTAGGTCACAAACTCTTTGTCACAGCTGGGAAAAATAAATAAGCGTGGCAGTTTTAAGTTTGGAGAGGATGAGGGAAGGATGGAAAGGGAACATAGGCAGTGGCGGACTGGGTCCAAAAATATTGGTTGCCAGGAGACAAATGGGGCCCACTTCATCAGGGGCCCTTGCCATCGGGCAAGCTGACACCCTGGCCAGTCCGCCACTGAACATAGGATGAGACTATGGATGTTATTGGGATAGATGACAGGGGTCATCTGGGCAAATGGGTTAATGGGGTATATTAGAGGGCGATTACACAGATAAATAGCCCAGTGTGTTGTTACCGGCAGAGTGGTGGGACATATCTGGCCAGTCAGGGTGCACTAACATTGATGGGAAAACTGAGTTCTATTCAGGGATGGATGAGGTAACGTGCAAGTTAACGTACCTTGTGTGGACAGAGAAAGCAGAACGGAAGCGGTAGAATTTGGCATCGAGTCCAGAAGCCTGCAGTCTGGCCAGAGGGAAGGTGGGGGCTGCTCTTCGAGGGTACGTTGGGCCTTGTTGTAACAGTGTAGGAGCCACTGACACAGGTCAGAGTGCACGTGGGATGGAGAATTAAAGTGAAGAGTTGAAGGGTCTGACAAGAGTGGCCGACCTGAAACGCTGACTGCTTCTCTTCCCACAGGAGCTGCACGGCCAGCGGAGAGTTTCCAGCATGTCCTGTTTTGGCTCTAGGTTTCCAGCACGTGCAGTCTGCTGACGTTCACCCACCAACCAGCTAGCCACGTGTGGGGAGAGGTGGAGGGTGTGAGTTCCAGTGCAGCGGGCTGGGGCGAGGGCAGAGTGCCCTGGGGAGGTAACGAGGCATCAAGGACAAAGATTCCCTGCTGGCCTCTTCGCACGTTGGCATGGCCACTTCCCTTGGGGGGTGGACTGCTGCCAGCCATACCCACTGTGCCAGTTCTCAGCCAAAGCACAAAATAAAACACAAATCCATATCTTTGCAGCAGTCCGGTAGAGTTGCTGCCTCACAGCACCAGAGACCCGGGTTCAATCCTGACTACAGGTGCTGCAGGTATGGGGTTTGTTCGTTCTCCCCCTGGCCATGTGTGCTCCGGTTTCCTCCCACGCTCCAAAGACGCGCAGGTTTGTAAGTTCATTGACTTTGGTAAAGATTGTAAACTGTTCCTCGTGTGTAGGATAACGCTAGAGTTCAGGGATCGCTGGTGGGCGCAGACCCGGTGGCCGATGGGAATGTTTCTGCTCTGTGTCACTAAAAACTAAAACTTAAACATTGTAGCAGAATTAGGACATTCGGTCCAATTAGGTCTACTCCGCCATTCAATCATGTCTGATCTATTTTTCCGTCAACCCCATTCTCCTGCCTTCCCACCGTAACATTTGACAGCCTTACTAATCAAGAACCGACTGTATCAATATCTGCTTTAAAAATACCCGATGACTTGCCCTCCAGAGCCGCCCACGGCGATGAATTCCACCGGTTCACCGCCCGGCGTAATTGGTCTCACCGCGCTTCCCGTGGCGACCGTACCTGTCTTTGCCGCTGCACGGCTCCACAGTGCAGGGCTCGATGTTCTTCTGCACCACCTCTGCCCGGAACAGGTAGAGGGGGATCCAGACTCCCAGGACCCCGGTGGCAAAGGACACGGAGGCAGATGCCAGCGTGGAGAACACAAAGCTGGGTCTGTGGGAGGGAGGCGGGAGGGAGTCAGAAGCCGGTGGACAGACAACCGCGCCGATGTCCCCCGTTTGCCGAATGCAACCCCAATCGGAAATAGACTGACAATCACCACAGTGCTTTCCCCACCTCGGCACGCCAGGATGGGCATCTCCAAGTCGGGAATACCATGGAATGCTCCTCAGTGCAAACAATTCCCAAGGAGCTCAACCGCATTCAGGCCGAATCAGCCTAAGACAGCAGACAGACCCAAAATGCTGGAGTACTCAGCGGCACATGCAGCATCTCCGGAACGAAGGAACGGGTGACGTTTCGGGTTGAGACCCTTCAGCAGACCATTCACCTTCCCGAATATGTTCGCTCCCTCCGTCACCCCTGAACAGTGTCTGCAGTGTAGACCCACGGTCAGGATGCACTGCAAGGACTACCAATGTCTCTCTGACAGCACCACATAAATGCAAGGACCTGGGGGATGGAGGACAAGGCAACTGGTGTTCGGGAACACCACAGGTCTCCAGGTATTCCCTGCCAACCATGCACCATCCCGACTTGCAAACGAGCCGCTGTCTCTTCAGCATCTCCGCACCTCTACCCTGGATCTCCCTTCCAATGTACTTTCACCACGTGGACTCCAGAGGTGCAAGCAAGGGAGGGAATTCTCATGGACAACTAAGGATGGGTCATAAGGACAGACTATCTTTGCCAGAACCCACACAAATATGTACAATGTCATCAGTTCATAAGTGATAGGAGCAGAATTTGGCCATTCGGCCCATCAAGTCTACTCTGCCATTCAATCGTAGCTGGTCTAATTCACCTACCTTCTCCCCATAACCTCTAACACCTGTACTAATCACAAATCTATCTATCTCTGCCTTAAAAATATCCACTGACTTGGCCTCCACAGCCTACTGTGGCAAAATACTCCACAGATTCACCACCCTCTGACTAAAGACATTCCTCCTCATCTCCTTCCTAAAGGAACGTCCTTTCATTCTGAGGCTATGATCTCTGGTCCTCGACTCTCCCACTAGTGGAAACGTCCTCTCCACATCCACTCTATCCAGGCCTTTCACTCTCAGGCCATTTCTCTCTCTCTTGGATGGACACAAAAAAGCCGGAGTAACGCAACGGGACAGGCAACATCTCTGGAGAGAAGGAGTGGGTGATGTTTCTGGTCAAGACCCTTCTTCAGACTAATGAGGGGAATGGGAAACGAGAGATATTGAAACGTCACCCATTCCTTCTTTCCAGAGGTGCAGCCTGTCCAGCTTACTCCTGAGTTACTCCAGCTTTTTATGTCTATCTTTGGTTTAAACCAGCATCTGCAGTTCCTTCCGTCACATCTCCCTCTCTGGGATTCCTCAGGGAAGCAGCACGGTCCTGGTAGGAATGAGAGCTCACGCCTGGCATCAGGATCTCCAGCATTGTGTCCCTACTCACCCCCCCCCCCCCCCCCCCCCCCCGTTGTGTTGGGTGTGGGTCTAGTGGGAGCACAGTTCCCACAAAGTGGTGCCCCGTGCGGCCTCTTACATCTTAATGACGGCCTTCATGTCCTTGCTCCAGGACGTGCTGGCTCTGAGCTGGACCTGGTGCAGATCTGCAGCCCCTCTCTTAGGCTCGGGCACCAGCAGCATGATGAGGCTCCCAGCAGCAAAGCCCATGGCTGGAGTCACCTGCTCGCACCGGAGAGAATAAAGACCCAATTAGAGCAGGAACAGGTGGAGAACCAGCATTGTGCAGTGTTTCCTTCACACACCCTTGCCCAGGAATGGGTCCAAGCCCCCTGCCCCCCCCCCACCATTCACTGGAGCTTGTATTACAGCTGAATGCTCTGGAGGCCAAACCATAGTGGGCTGCGGCTTTCACACAGAAACCCAGCCTTGCCCTCCACACTTGAAGGGTTTTAATTAAACTTTGGCACTCTTTGAACCAGTCAAATATTTAAGAGACTTCCCAGCAAATATAGTTTTTTTTTTCCCATTACTATAAAAAAAAACCCACAGAGTTTGCATGAGCAACTTGACAAATGGAGTGGAAATTGTGCTTCTCGTGAGGTCTATGATCTCAGCAAGAAAATCCATTTGGGGCTTTGTGTGCCTGGTTTACACTTCAATAAGACGTGTCTCCAGAAATAGAGAGAGCACCATGACCAGTCCTGAATACACTCGTGAATATGTTCAAGAAAGCATTTGAGGAACTTCAAGAAAGAGTTTGGGAATGTTGCTGACATTTAACAAGGGTTTGATAGGCTTTGGCAGCAGTGAGGTGATGGGGCGTTGGGGCCAGTGTTGGGCTGGGGCCTGGGCTGGCGCTTGGTGGCAGGAAGGGGAACCCCTTCACCAGTAGGCCTGGGCAGCGAGGCATCGAACCAGGCTCAGCCCGATTCAGCCCCTCACCTCCCACAGTGTAGCACTCCCCTGTTCCCAGCACTACCCTCACCTCTGGCAGTGCAACACTGACCCACCCTCCGTCACCATCACCTCTGGCAGTGTTGTGCAACACTCCCCCGTCCTCCGCCATCCTCAGTTCTAGCAATGCAGCACTCCCCTGTTTCCATCACTATCCTCATCTCTGACAGTGAAGCCCCCCCCCCTCCCCCCATCCATCCCAGTCCTACATTGAAATCACTGTCCAGATTGTGGCAAGTGGCACTGAGGTGAGAATTGAAGTGTGTCAATGAAGAGGGATATTGTCGCCACTTGTACCATTGAGAATGGAAAAGCAGGCGCCTCACTGAAGATATTCGCTGCCTTTGCATGTCAACGTGTTGAGTGGTTTAGATATTGCCCCAAGATGTTACAAGCTGCGATATTACTCGGGTTGTGCAATAAATGCCAGCCCTGTCAGCAGTGCCTGCATCCAATAAATCAATAAATAATAAACGGTTCATATTTTGTCCAAAGTATTCACTTGGGACCCAGAATACCTTCTGTACGTCAGAAAGAATGTGGTCAGCAGAAATGCAGCGATATTTAGATTCACAAGGCAGAAGCGATATTACACTGAAGCGTTAAGTTATGATATGATCTTATGGAAAGTACCATTCCATCATGCGTTACTGTATCTGCAGCTTAAAATGGGCATTCATCGTTTTCACCCACAACAGCTGCAAGTGCATTTTGCTGATTCCACATGGCACAGCCATTCAGTGGTGTGTGTGTGTGTGTGTGTGTGTGTGTGTGTGTGTGTGTGTGTGTGTGTGTGTGTGCGTGTGTGTGTGTGTGTGTCTGTGTGTGTGTGTGTGTGTGTGTGTGTGTGTGTGTGTGTGTGTGTGTGTGTGTGTGCGTGTGAGTGTGCGCGCGTGCATGTGCGTGCGTGCGTGTGTGCGTGTGCGTGCGTGTGTGTGTGCATGCTTGTGTGTGCGTGTGTGTGTGCTTGTGTGCGTGCATGTGTGTACGTGCGTGTGCGTGTTCGGGTGTGAGCACATGTTTAGTTTATTGGTGTTTAGTCGAGTTGTGCTCAGCCACGTGGGGTTGTGAAGGGGCATGAATTCCAGCAATTAGTTCCAAAATGGCAGTACTGACAATTCAACCTATGTGTGTTCATCTATGTGTGTGTGTGTGCTCACGTGTGTATGCGCACTTGCCTTTGTGCATGGTTACACAAACCTTCAGCTGTATGTGGGGTGTGCCATCACATGCTTGCACAAGCATGTGCAAATATTTGCACGTGTTCCCTGTATATGTGAGTGCACACATGCCTGAATCCTGGAACCAAATTGGCAGGCAATGCAATACAAAGTGCTTGTTCTGCATGCAGACCTGGCCTCATTGCGTCTCACAGTGCAGGAGTCAGCCGCTGCCAGCAGCAGCAGCCCACTTCTCGCAGTCCTTACTCTTTCACCAGAGCCCTGCAAATATTTACTTTCCTGCCTGGAACCTATCCCAAGTATCTCATCAGCTGGGGCAGTGCGCTGATCCCCAGTGGAGTGCACCTCTTTTAGAAGCAGCTTCCTGGTCATTGCACGGAGAACAGAGAGGAAAGTGGAAGCCACATTTCCACAAGGACACATCCCAATCTCTAGCTAGACCTACATTCCACAGATGTAGGTCGCTTCGAGTAACACGGATCGCGAGCGCGAACATTTCCCTAATCCGGAACGCTGCGTGGTCGGAAACCAGGCGAACGCAGAAACACGAATCTTACCCGAAGTGCCCAGTGCCAGTCTCCAGACGCCTGTGTCATGCTGGAGCCCAGGATGTATCCAAGGCCACTGTAAAGAGAGCGGCAGTTTTAGTTTAGAGATACAGCGTGGCAACAGGCCCTTCGGCCCACCGAGCCTGCACCGGCCAGTGATCCCCGCACATCATCACTATCCTACACGCACTAGTGGCAATTTTACATTTACAATTAACCTATAAACCTGTACGTCTTTGGAGTGTGGGGGTAAACCGCAGGTCTCGGAGAAAACCCACGCGGTTACGGGAAGAACTTGGAAAAAAAAAAGCATCCGTGGGCAGGATCGTAGAAGAGTCTGGATTATTATAGTGGGATTACAGCACTCATCGGCCCACACTCCGAAACCCTGCTGTAACACTTTCCCAGCCTCCCGGAACGACTGGGTGTGTCTCCCACTGCCTCACTGATTTAACTCTCCCACCCCAGAGGATAGCTCACCCCGGCTGCCCCTACTCCACACAGAGAGAGGTCACCTACAACTCAGTGACATTGCCCAACCACAGGGAGTACGACTGAGATAAATATGTTTAGAGAAGGGCTGGAGAGCAGGTTCACGGATCTCTGGCTGGCGATGCAGAGGGGCTCTGAGAGGGGAGGTTTGTAAAAGTGAAAAGTAACCGTAAAATGCTGGGTGGAGGTGAACCTAACTGACTCATCAATATGGTCATAGAGTCTGGGTTACAAGTGGCCATTGCCATAGGGCTTAGCCATCAAATCTCAAATGCTTTGTGAAGGTTTAATAAGTTACTCTGTTTTAGGTCAGCATACTGGACAGCCACAGCAGTTTTAGTTTTAAGTTTTAGAGATACAGCATGGAAACAGGCCATTCGGCCCAGTGTGTCCATGCTGCCCATCAATCATCCATTCACACTAGTTCTATGTTATCCCACTTTCTCAGCCACTCCTGACACACAGGGGGCCAATCAACCTACAAACCCGTGCGTCTTCTGGGACGTGGGAGGAAACCGGAGCGCACCCGGAGGAATCCCACGTGGTCGCAGGGAGAACGTGCAAACTCCACACAGACAGCACCCGTGGTCAGGATCGAGCCCGGGTCTCTGGGGATGTGAGGTTAGCGGCTCCACCAGCTGCGCCGCTGTGCCGGTTCATGGAGAAGGGTCATCGCCGCCCTCTCAATAGGCAGGCAATGCTAATACGGTCGCTAAAACCGTACCGTGTTTCCGCTGGCAAGCGCCGATGTTGGTGGGGACGGGCGGGGACGCGGGCACATACCTTCCCAGCGGGATGGCAAAGTAGAAGAACGAGAGCATGCAGGTCCGGGTGTCCTTGGTGAACAGGTCAGCGATGATGGTGGGTGCAATTGTCGAATAACTGGCTTCTCCGAAGCCCACCAACCCTCTTGAAATGAGAAACATCCAGAAGTTCTGGGGGAGACGCAAAGAAGACACAGGTTGAAGGTGATACAGTGATCAGCGTCTCTCCAGATACCAATTACAATGGGATTGTTGCTACATTCCTCCCAGCAGAATCCCAACGCTCCGTCTCTGGAGGGATGACAACTTAAACGCCTTTCACCAAGAACCGCTCACACATTAGCTCCCGCTAGTGCAGCAGCAGAACGGGAGGTGAGGGATTAAAGAAATCCCAAAGAGTTTTGATGTCAACACTTTATATAAGTATTCAAAAGAGAGTTAGATAGAGTTCTGAAGGGCCTGTCCCACTTTCACGACCTAATTCACGACCTCTGCCGAGTTTGCCCTTGACTCATACTCGCAGCATGGTCGTCACGAGGTCGTAGGAGGTCGTAGGTGGGTCGTAGCAGGCCGTGATGCTAGTCGTAGGTACTCGTGGCATCAAGTAGGTCGGGGCGTTTTTTCTAACATGATAAAAAATGTCCACGAGTAAAAAAGGTCGTGAATTAGATCGTGAAAGAGGGACCGGCCCTTTAGGGCTAGCGGAATCAAGGGGTATTGGGAGAAGGCAGGACCGGGGTTCTGATCGTGGATGATCAGCCATGATCACATTGAATGGCGGTGCTGGCTCAAAGGGCCGAATGGCCTACTCCTGCACCTATTGTCTATGTATCTATGTACAGTATCTATGTATAACATTTGCTGATTGGAACTGAAAAGCAGGTTGCGACCCTTATACAGAGGAGACGATTACACATGTCCACAACTCGGTCTGAATATGCCATTGTCTCCTCCTTCAGACTGGGTGGGGCCTGGCTCCCCGTTAATGTACATGTACTCAACAGTGCCTGTGTACTACAGCTTGATGAGCAGGGATAGGGTAACTTGGGTTCTGGAGTGGAGGTGAGATAAGCAGAACAGTCTCCTGTTTGTTCCATTGACTCTCGATGACTCTGGATCCGCAACTGATCTTATTCTGCATTTAACGAGAGCTGGGTCCAGGCAATCCATCATGTTGCCTGGATGTGTCGTAGAAAATTCTCGGCAATAAGGTATTAATGGACTGGAGTTCTCCACCACCAAGCTATGAATCCCGGGACATTAATTAAAATATTCAGGCCAGAGAAATAGATTTATTTTCCGGCTGGCCGTGCAGGAGATGGAGCAGCGGCAGATAACTGTGTCTGACGTGCTCATCTCCCGACCTAATGGGATGGTACATCAGGATTGAGGGGGCCAAATGGCATCCTTCGTTCCAATTCTTTAATCATCCACCCTGGCCTTCAACAAAACCACAGTTCTCCATCATCTTAAATGGTTTCTAAATGCGTAGTTCTGCTTTGATTTAAAATAAAATCAGAAATCAAAAATACTTTTGCACAAAATACACTTTATCATGCCAATTTGAGTTAAAAAATGCTCTTTATTATTTGATGTCCATTGTTCTAGTTCCTGACCTGCTTTTGGAAGGCTTCCAGAGAAAGACTTCCGAGTGATGAGTTTAGTAATTATTGTCACATGTACAGGTAAAAGTGGTACAGTGAAAAGCTTTTGTTGTGTGCTAGCCATTCAGTGGAAAGACAATACATGATTACAATCGAGCCATTTATAGTGTACATGATAAAGGGAACAACGTGAAGAACGGTTAGTGCAAGGTAAAGCCAGCAAAGTCCGATCAAAGATAGTCCGAGGGTCTCCAATGAGGTAGACAGTAGTTCAAGCCTGCTCTCTAATTGTGGTGAGATAATTCAGTTGCCTGTTGGCAGCTGGGAAGAAACTGTCCCTGCATCTGCAGGTGTGCAATTTTCACATTTCTATACCTTTAGCCCGACGGGAGTGGGAAGAAAAGTGAGTGGCCAGGGTGCAACTTGTCCTTGATCTGAGTTTTAACATTAAGGTATTTTAGTGGTTAGATTCAAGGTGATAAGATAGAGAGATTGTGTTTTTTGAGTGGTGGGAGGAGCCGCTCATGAAATAAATAAATAATAGACCAGGAGGGGGGGGGGTCATGATCCAGAACGTGCAACATGAAAAGATGTTGGAATCAAATAGATATACAGGTGAGAAGGAAAGATAATGAAACAATCAAGGGTTGGTACAGATCAACCATAATCCTATTGAAAGTCAGAACATGAGAAAGGGGTCAAATTGCCTGGTCTTGCTTCCATATTAATGTTCTTATTAGTTTGGTAGGAGAATAGGATCAGGAAAGTGAGATTAATGAGATAGCTCCTACCAAGGGCCAGCACGGGAATATTGGGCAGAACAGCCTCCCTCTCCACTGCAGGTTTCAATGGGTGTATGACATGTCGTTCTGAGATTCAGTCTCATTATTAACAGGATGACAATTGATTTAATCCCTGCATCTGTAATGAACATTACCCTAGTGATATGATCCCCACAGATGATTTTAATCTATAATTAGATTTGCTTGGCTTAGTTTTCTTGTGTCAGAAATAGTCCCGTTTGATTATTTTGCAACAAGGAAATGCCTGTGGGTAAAGAATGCATTTCAGAATGTTTTAATGGGCACTGTCTTTGCCAGGGGATAAGGCTTTTTTAACTGTGATTTGTGCACATTAGGAGATTAAATCGTCAAATTAATTATCATATGCGCCTAGTACAGTGAGGTCCAGGTATAACAAAAACCATACGTCACCTATCCATGTTCTACAGAGATGCTGACTGTCCTGCTGTTACTCCAGCACTTTGTGCGTTTTTTTCCAGCTAGCATCTGCAGTTCCTTGTATCTACTTCTTACTAGCAGCAGGATCAATAGGATTCTGTGATGAGGTGTGTCAACACTAGTTTAGTTTAGTTTAGTTTAGTTTAGAGATACAGCGCGCAAACAGACCCTTCGGCCCACCGAGTCCGCACCGACCAGCGATCCCCACTCACTGACATTATCCTACACACACCAGGGCCAAGTTACAATGTCACCAAACCAATTAGCCCACAAACCTGCATGTCTTTGGAGTGTGGGAGGAAACTGGAGCACCCGGAGAAAACCCACGCAGGACATGGAGCGAACTTGCAAACTCCATACAGACAGCACCCTTGGTCAGGATCAAACCTGGGTCTCTGGCGCTGTGAGGCAGCAACTTTAGCGCTGCACCACCGTCCCACTAGAGACACCAATGGCTGCCAGACCTCGAAATGATGGACTGAGAACATGGGGGGGGGGGGGGTTCATTTTCAAAAAAATGTTCAATGGTTCAATGGTGCCATGTTGCCGTGTGCACGGTGAAATTATTTTCTTACAAACAGCCCAGTAGAGTATCCCCATACCGTCCCTGATTAGCAATTGTACAGAAATAGTCCACTGAGCCCGCTTGCAAGAGGCGCCATGTTCTACCGCCATTTTCCCAGTCCGGTCTGGGCTCCAGTTGTTAACAGCGGTGCCCGGTTCAGGCAAGAAACTTGGCTGCTGTGGGGCTCCAGCTGTCGCCTTCCCTTGGTCGACCAGCAACCGACATCCCCTCCTTGCCCATCCACCGTTGTGCATGGCTAAGGGTTTGTGCGACAATCAGTTTATATGGTTATATTTGGTGATAATCGGTTATAATCGGGAATGTCTGGTGGAAGCACCGACCAATTTCTGCTGCTTTCCACAATCAGGATGAACAAATGATCATGGTGTCCATCGAGCCCATCCTCAGCACATGAGTGGTGGAGATTTCCTTGGGAAATCCAGGTGGTTCTGTGGAGACTGGCTGACGTTCTATTTACTGCAGCTCCTGGTATCGCAGTTAAACTTGGCAAGTGGGAGCCGGTTACATGAAGTGTCAGACAGATCGAGATAATTACAGGGAACTGAGATCTTCTTGATGTAACCACAACCACAACAAATTGCATTAAAAAAACAGCTTCGGCTCAGGAAAACACTCCAAGAGCTTGACATCAGCATTATCAAACCAAGTTTAATCCCAAGGCTCAAAAAATTCTTTCAGCTCAATATTGAAAATGTCTTGTGTTAAGAGGCATATTAAATGAGGAGAGACAGATAGAGGCACAGAGACAGTGTGTGAAAGCTACAGCTGTATGGTCTTAGAGTGCTGGAGATATATAGAGGGTAAGAGGGGTGGGGGGGGGGGGGGTCAGGATGGTGGGGGTTGGTGTGGAGATTTGAAGATAAGGATTTTAAAGCAAGGCGTTACCAGGCAGGGAGTCTGCGCGGAGAAGCAAACACAGCAACGTAACGTCACCCTTCCCTTCCCTCCAGAGATGCTGCCTGGCCCGCTGAGTTACTCCAACAGTTTGTGTCTACCTTCGATTTAAACCAGCATCTGCAGTTCTTTCCTACCCATTTTTTCTTCTCTCTCCACATATGTTGCCTGACCCAATGAGTTTTCCTTGACTCCTCGTTTTATTTGCTTCTATTTCAAATTTGGAGCAACTGCTATGTCTAGCAGTTCCAGCAATTTCCCCGCCTTCTCTCTGCTCCCGCTTATCTTCCTCTTGCCATAGCTGCCTTGAACAAGACTTGACTCTCGCTCGGCCGACACCAATCTTTGCCATCCATTCTTCTCCACACTCTCACAGACATCCTTCCCACTCTCCCCATCCCGTCAGTGCAACGTGAACCTTCCTTGATCTTACTTTTCCTCCCGAGAGCGGTTTCCCTCCCCACAAGTACTGAGCTGGTGAGCATCCGCAACATTTTTCTGTTCTTATTCCCCATCATCATCCAGACCTCAGGAGCTCACGAATGGTGCAGAGTATTCGAAGGTTGGGACTAACACAGATAATGCTGGCAGAATGAATTCGGGGAAAGTAAATTGTTTCTTTTTCAACACGCTTGGATTAGTTTGCTAATGTTAGATGCGAGGTTTCACACAATTTAAACTGATGCACCTTTGGGTACTAATTTGCCAGCGCCTAAGGGAACAGGCTGCCTGAAGAAGGTCTATGTCACCCCAGAGCCAACCTGAAACAGGAGCAGAGCTGCAAACAGCAGATCCGCACTGAGGAGATGGGAAAGTGGACGGAGCAAACATGTACATCGTCCCTTCTGCCCAGACTTACAGCCTCCCCTGATTTCACATTTGGTGGAATGCTATCATCCTTCGAAACGTTTCAGTAATAAAATGGAAATTCAAAGTTTGCATGACAGCAGTCCAAGAAAGATTGGCTGATGATTTAGCTACATCTGTAATCATTATTTCAGATGTAGCTAATTGTGTAGGGCAGCACAGTGGTGCAGTGGAAGTTGCTGCCTTACAGCGCCTGGGACACGGGTTAAATCCCGGGCGCAGTCCGTATGGAGTTTCTACGTTCTCCCTGTGACTGCGTGGGTTTTCTGTGGGTGCTCCGGTTTCCTCCCACAATCTAAAGACATACAGGCTTGTAGGTTAGTTACACTTCAATTCAAATGTAAATTGTGCCCAATGTGTAGGATACTGCTAGAGTACGGGGTGATCGCTGGTCGGTGTGGACTCAGTGGGCCACAGGGACTGTTACAGCTCTGTATCTCTAAGTCTAAAGTCTAAAGCTAAGAAAACAACCACTCGATCAGGAGAGACTCCTTATGCCACAACAGAGGTTTGAATTTATTCTGATCATCACCTAGTGAAGAACATTATTTGATTATCTGAATTATCTGAAGGTCTCAACGCAAAACATCACCCATTTCTTCTCTCCAGAGATGCTGCCTGTCCAGCGGAGTTACGCCAGCATTTTGTGCCTATATTTGATTATCCCCGCTGTTCTACCTACCTCCCCACATCCTGATCTTCACTTCACGTGCTGGACAGAAGTGTTGGAACTTTTTACCTCGAGCCATGTGCCACAGAAACATTTACCACTGCACTGTTCCTCACTGGCATGCATCTTTCTCTTCTCCTTTGACATGTCCATCACATGGTTTCAGTGTAAACATACTGAATCGTAGAGATCAGTCATTTGGCCACCATGTGGGTAACACCGTTCAATAAAGATCAATACCAACTCAAATCCACTTTCCATTGGGTTCCCATATGCCTTCATTCCCCTGGAGTATAAACCTTGCTGATCTTAGTCTAACTGGGCATCTACAGCCTGAGTAGATTGTAGACTCAGTCCCAAGTAGATTCTGAAAGAAGAACCCCTGTCTCTAAAGACTGCAGTAAGCGGTTATATCCCTTCCTGTTCTATCTGGAGAGTCCCTCTCAGAACCTCGTACAACAGGGAGGTCACCTCATCTTCCAGACTTGAGTCGGTATAAGTTTCAATCGTACGCAACCTCGACACATCGGGAAAATCTGTCCCCACGATCTCCGGTGATCCTGCTCCGCACTGTCAAGTAAACCCTTTCTCAGTTCAGGCCATTACCAACGCATCCCAGACTCCGGGTTAGGCTCAACAAAGCCCTGGGCGACTGGAGCAAGCCTTCCATTGTACCTGAACGACAACCAAAGTACAGGAGGAACTCAGCGGGTTGGGGGAACTCAGACCCGATCTTGACAAAGGGTCCCGACCCAAAACGTCATCTGTCCAACTCCCTCCACAGATGCTGCCTGACCTGCTGAGTTCCTCCGGCACTTTATATTTTGCTCACGATTCCAGAATCTGTGGTTTCTTATCTTCCCTTGCACTCTGGTCATTCGGCAAGAAAGATCAATTCACTATGTACCTTCTTATCAATTCCACTCACATTACTATCCGCTTCTTATGAACGCACCATATACCAGCATTTACAAATAGTTCCACCATTGAATTAGCTGGTACCCGATCAATACCTCCACTCCTTTGCTCCACATCCCTTGATTTCTTTTCCTCCAGCTAGTGGTATTTATGTGATTTTGGAGAGGGGAAGAGAGGACATACACCATTATCATTACCGGAGGTCGGTTGTAGAGCTAGGCGCAGCGTTCTTCTAATTGGCTTGTTTGAACCAAGGGCTAGATTTAATCAGATGCCTCTCAAAATAGCCAGTCCATGGAACTGAAAACTCGCTCACCCCAAAGACACACACCGTGAGCAGAAATGTCTGGAATGCATGAAATCATATCAGAGACTGACTCCAGCCATCCCTCCCTGAGGAAGTGAGTCTCCTATCTATGCTGAGATGTTATTAGGCATATTTTGTTTATTGAGACATTCTGGGTGGCATGTCATATTGAAAGAGAGAGGAGGAGCTCATCAAGATTTTAACACAACATGCACTTCAAATGCAGGAAGGCCTTGCATGATATATGAAAACAATTTCAAAGCTCAAAGCCTCCCCAACTGCCGAACTTTAATCTTTCGTGAAAATCAAAGTGGAGAAAGGGATTTGTGATACAGATATATTAAACCCTTGCCGACATCCCCACCCACATTCAATCATTTATTTGATCCTTGTATTTCCGCTCTCATTAGTTTTTCCCATTCAAGTTAGGACACCTCATCTTCATATTCTCTTCCTGAGGCACATGAGGCTGCCAACAAACCCAAACTCTCCCTCCCTGCAAGATTCATTTTTGTGGTTTGGGCAAAGGAACTGATAGGAGCACTTTGTGAGTAAGTTCAGAAATGCACGCAGAGAGGATGCTTTTCCATTTCAGGAAAGGATAATACTTTGAAGGTTTATTCCAGGAAGTATTTTATATGGGAGGCACAAGATGCTGATGCTGGTGAATGAGATCAAGATGCAGATGCTGGAATCTAGCGTAGAACACAATTGTTCTCCCTGTGAATGCGTGGTTTTTCTCCAGTTGTTCTCCGGACTCCTCCCCCAAATCAAAAGCGTGCGGGTTTGTAGGTTAATTGGCCTCTCTAAATTACTGTCAGTGTATAGGGAGAGGATGCGGAAGTGGGATGACATAGAACTGGTGTGAACGGGTGATTAGTGATCGGCATAGACTCAGTGTCTCCATGCTTTAACTCTTAAACGCAGCAAAGTCACAGGCAGATAGATCCAGATAACATGGACAGATATAAATTACATATGGAGACACAGGAATCTGGAGAGAGTGAGAATCTTGAGCCAAAAGCAAAGTGCTACGGGAGCTCCACGGATCAAGCATCATCCGTGCACAGAATGGACAGAAGAAGCTTTGTTCTGGTCAGGACCCATCTTCAGACAGAATAGGGTAGGGGGAAGAAAGCTGGAAATAAGGTGGGTGGGGGAGGGGTGGGGGGAGAGCCTGCCATGTGATGGGTGTGTACAGGTGATGGGGGGGGGGGGGGGGGGGGGGGGAGGGAGGGGGGGTGATTGGAAGATGGGCGGAGTAAGTGATGACGGGTAGAGGCGTAACGGAGCCAAAAAGGTGTCAGATAAGGAAGGAATGGGAGAAGTGAAATATGTAAAAATGGAGGTTGGGATATGTGTGGAAGGCGATAGAGGAGAGGGAAAAGAGGGAGTATGAAGGGGAACTGTGGGACTCGGGGATGGGAGATGAGTGTACAGAGGAGAGAAAAGGAGCAGGATGACTGGGGTGGTGGAAGATGGTGGGAGAAATGTGTGCACACCAAGGTGCAGGGGAAAGGGAGGGGGTATTGCTTGAAAGCGGCAAATTCCATGTTCGCGTCATTGGCCTGCCAGCTACCCAACTTTAATATGAGATTCTGTCCTTCCAGTTTGCGTGTGGTCGCACCCTGGCATCGGAGGAGGCCATGGAGAGAAGGGTCAGTAAGGAGAATGGGAAGGGGACTTATAATGACTGGCAACTGGGAGCTCCAGTAGGCCTGGCAGACAGCATGCAAGTGTTCGGACCAAGGTGACCACATCGAATGCAAGAGACAGCGTAAAGAAGAAGACCACTCAAAAATAACAAGACACGAGTCCAAAAATTACACAATTGAACGACAAGTCCCCGGAGGGTGCTGGTATCAGCAAAATCAGATGTGGGCCCAGAGAGCAACCTGCAAGCAGCAACAGCCTTAACCAAAGCAAAAGGCCCCAGTTGATTAACTAGGAGCCCCTGGTACGTACCGGCTTGGTGATGAAGGAGCTGGAGAGGGTGACTGCTGACCAGAAGAATATCCCGCAGCTCAGGATGAACTTCCTGTTGAAGCGGTCGCCCAGGAAACCGAAGATCGGCGTGGCTACCATGAAACTGCAGATGAAAACTTGAGAAGAGAAGAAAAAGATGCAAAATGTTAATGTTGTTATGGGAAACGCTGAGCACAATTAGGTTGCAATCTTTCAGCTGTGATAATCGCCTAGAAATTCATTCCCTCTCAATGGTGTATCTCGAACTTCAACCATTTAATTCAATGGATATATTGAATGTGCTTTAAACATTTCTGTTTAGGCACCTTTCCTCCGCAATGCACAGACATGCATTACTGCCACTAGAATGTGTTCCTTCAGTAACAATCTCCACACTTACTCCTCATCATTGCTTCCTAAAGACAAGGTATGTTGCTACATACAATAGCAAGGCCTGTCCAGTACAACACTCACTCCTGCTGCAACTGCATTTTAATTTCTCTCCTTAGTACCTGACTCCTTCTGTCCTAAATTTTTCCCAACCCTCTGGTATACTGTTGTTTTGACAATTAACCTTTTTTTGTGGTCTACTGCTATTTTTAACCTCTGTTGATTGCCACAGCTGGACCTCTTTTCCTGATTGGTCTTTCACTTTAAAAGGTATATTTATTACTTGTAAATAAAGTATTAATTCATTAACTTTGGCCATTGATCACCCTTGTTAATGTCCTTACCATTGCCAACTCACAGTTCTTGGCTTCGGACTGTTTTAATTTTAAAACCCTTCTCTCAGGTTGAACTAAATCACTTTCATTTTTTGTATGAAGTCTATCGTGATTGTTAATGATTGTTTTTACTTTAGTTAATGATTGTTCTACTTCAGAATCTATGTCGCAAAATAATACTAGTGAAATAGACTGGATATTTTGAAAGGACATTCATGCATTCCACGGGTTGTAGGAACCAAGCCATCATGTCAATGGTTTATGGATTAACATTTGGGGGGGGGGGGGGGGGGGGGGGGGGGGGGGGGGGATTTCAATGACTTGAATATATTAGTTTTAGTTTTTAGTTTAGTTTTAGAGTTAAAACATGGAAACAGGCCCTTCGGACCACTGAGTCCACGCCGACTAGCGATCACCTGTTCACACTTGTTCTGTGATATCCTACGTTTACAATGAGCCCTCTACACAGTAGGGGCCAATTTTACATCAGCCAGTTAACCTACAAACCCACACGTCTTTGGGATGTGGGAGGAAACCGGAGCACCCGGAGGAAATTCACGCGGTCGCAGGGAGAACGTGCAAACTCCAAACAGAGAACACCTGAGGTTTAGATCGAACACGGGTCTGAGGCACTGTGGGGAGGCAGCTCTACCAGCTGTGCAACTGTGCCACATATTAATGGGGGGGGGGGGGGGTTGTTGCAGTCTGCATTAAAGATGTTGAGGGCACAAAACTCCTAAACTGCATTCAGAGGTTCTTTAGAGTGTAGCCGCCAAAACAAAATGGGGGATCCCAGGTCTAGTTTCCTGGAATAAAACTGAGCAGATGGAAGTACATCAGTGGGTGTCCATAATTCATTTAGGAGGATGTTGCCGGGTCTGGGCAGTTGTAGCTGTGAGGAAAGATTGGATAAGCTGCAATTGTTTTCTTTGGAGCAGATTTAATTGAAGTGCCCAAAACTGTGCAGAGCTTGGATACAGTAAATAGGAAGGAGCCATTTCCCTTGGCAAGAAGGGTCAGAAAGCAAAGGGCAGAAATTTAAAGTGATCATTAGAAGTCCAGGGGAGAGGAGGAATGTTTTTTCTTCCATTCTTTTCTCAGGGAGGGTGAAGAGAGTCTGAGAGCCTCTGTAGCGGTGGAGGCAGGAACCCTCGTCACATTTCGGCGGGAATGGGAGGTGTACAGGAGGCGCCCTGAGCTGCGGGGCTGGGCGACTGTGGGAAGGCGGGTGAAGCTTCCAAGCACTTTGTCAGCCAGCACTGAAGTGTTGGTGTGCATGGACTCCCGTGACAAAGCTCTACTGGTGCACCACTCATCTTGGTGTGGGCTACCTTGCCCTTTCTTCTGGCTTGATCCAAATCTTCCTCCAGTGGAATAACAATGAGTCCATGAGATGACGTAGTCTGGAGCAATTGCAAAGCTGCGGATGGGAATAACAGGGACTAGCCTTATTTCTGGCAGAGCAAAGGTGGCGGTGTGGGGGGGAGGGAGGGAGAACGTAGTGAGCGTGTGTGAATGGATACCAATGTACAATGGGAGACACTGCATGACTGCACGCCGCATGTGTGTGCATGTGAGCGAAGCTGAATGCACATACGAGAGACATTAGTGCGGGTAATGTTTGCATGAATGTTTGCATGGTGTGTGAGTGGGTGGGTGGGGAGGGGTCAGGAGAGAGACCTCTCCCATCCCAAAGACATGCGGGTTTGTAGGTTAATTGGCGCTGTCAATTGCCCCTTGTGTGCAGGGAGCGGATATGAAAGTGGGACAACGTAGAACTGGTGGTGAAAGGGTGTTTGATGGTTGGCGTGGATGTGGTGTGACAAAAGGCCCGTGCCATGCTGTTTCACTAAAATAATCTAACCTAAACTTAACTAAAAACTACACTAAACTAATTTTATAAACTTCAATCAGATGCTCTAATTCAATCAGATCTCTCCTAAACCTCTAATGCTCCAGAGAATGTATCCAAGTTTAGTCAACCCTTTATTATAGCTGCTACCTTCTAATCCAGCAGCAAGCCATCTGGTATCATAAAGCACATATGCCCTGACTAGTCCAGCACCTCATCTAGCGTAATGGGCATCTTTTTCATCACGGACATCTTGCACCAAAGGAATGCTTCCCTGCTATATGACCTATGACTCTATGGCAATTTTTTCCCCCTTTCCTATGAATTTAATGTCCCCGAGGTTATGTAGTAACAGTAATTCTACGAGTACCAGGGAGAGAGGGAGGTGGTGTACAAAATGTCCTGCGTTCACATTGAGAACACTTAGGCACTCCTGGGCCCCCCCGCCTTTCGATGTCACATATCCAATCACAACACACTTATTGGCACGTCGAACTATTGTTATGTGACGGCAGGGACATTGAATTTATAATCGTAGTGTTGGGCGGGGAAATGTGTACGTGACCCATGGTACGTGATGGTTGGATGCCGGGCAGTTCCCAAGAAACAAACCTATGATCCATTAGCCATCCATTAATCTGCGCAGGGCTTAATTGGAACAAAGTTGAAGTGGGGGGGGGGGGGGGGGGGGGGGGGGGGGGAGATCTGTAATAGCACGATAAAGAATGATTTCTTCAAATACTTCAGCTGAATGAGCAGCCAGATCTTGCTCCCGACATGTAACAAGGCAGCGGTCGGTGTTGGTGGAAAACAGGAAGCGCACTCTGTAACTTTTGCCGAAGTTTCCTTCCCATGTTTACACTGTCCCGGCATTCCAGAATGGTGCACAGGAAGGTAACAAGATTAAGAGCAGACACCGCTGAATAACGTCTGGCTGTTACTATGGCGCCTTACTAACGCTGGCGAATAATTGAAACGTGAGCAACATCCCATTGTGACAATACACTTGTCCAAACCTCTCGATAATAATCCCTGGCCTTGCACAATACGGAGGGTCCATCAGTGCCTCCCGGAACCTGCTGACTCCTGCAGGAGTCCGGTGACTGGAGATTCAGCACAGAGGCAACTTATGGGAATTGCACTCAGAAAGAGGGATGGAAGCCATATGAAGGGATTAGATCAACAGAGTTTGTTTCCCTTCAAACAGAAACCAGGATTAGGTGGAGGGGTTTAAAATTTAAAAAGGTGCTGTGTTAGAGAGGAAGCAACTGTTTGAACTGGCGGTGGGACTGATACCCATGATGGCTGATTGAGGATTGCTGGCTGAGGAACAATAGACTCGATGGGGACAAGTTGTTTTCTGGCAACCAGTTGTTCTGGAATTTCCAACCGGGGAGGATGGTGGAAGCAGATTTAACCTTCTGAAGGGAGGTGGTTATTTACTGGAAAGGTTAACGTGAAAAGAAGGAAATGGGATTAATTGGAGGGCTCCATCAAAGAAATGGAGCGGGATGATGGGCTGGAATAACCCGAGTAAGATCTGGTGACTCTATTCCCCAAACCAAGCAGGAAAATGTTCATAGTTAGACACAAAGTGCCAGAGTAACTCAGCGGGTCAGGCAGCATCTCTGGAGAAAAAGGATGGGTGATGTTTCGGGTCCCGACCTCATTATTAAAGGGGATGATCAATCTCAAGGCACAGTTTAGAAAGGCACAGATTAATCTGGGACACTGCATTGACAACTTATAGTAAAGTAACATCTGAATGAGAGTGATTTTTTTTAATAGGTGCATTGATAAGGGCAATGTGCTTGATGAAGTCTGCACAGATTTCATTCAGCAAGGCTTCTGACAAGGTCCCATTTGGCAGGATGGTCAAAAAGATGAAAACTCATGAATTCTAAGGAAGCGTGACAAATTAGACTCTGTAATAGGAAGCAAACCAATGAATGGACGATGTTATTACAGGGCTCAGTACTAGATCCTTTGCTGTTTGTAATATGTATTAATGGGGCAGAGTTAACAGTGGGCAATAATATAAAAAAAACTTGCAGGTGATAGCAAAGTTGACCTTGCCATTACAAGTGAAGAGTAAAGTTTCTGATTGCAGGTATCTGTTGGCCTGGTCTGTTGGGAAGAAAAGTGTCAATGGGATTTAATCCAGGGGGGGCACAAAGTGTAGGATTAACTCAGCGGGTCAGACAGCATCCCTGGAGAACATGGATAAGCAACGTTTTTGGAAACATAGAAAATAGGTGCAGGAGGAGGCCATTCGGCCCTTCGAGCCAGTTATTGGTCGAGACCGTTCTTAATCTAGGAAGGGGTGAGATCAAACATTTGGGGAGGTGCAACAAGGCAAAGGAATATTCAGTAAACAGGAATATTAGGGGATATGAAGAAAGGCAGGACTTTGGGGTCCACAGTATTTTAAGGGTAATTAAGGCCTGGAATAGAGTAGAGAGGTCTTGCATTCTGGATTAGCTAGGGTTGTTTTATTTTAAAGAGAAAGATGAGAGGAGATTTATTCAGTGTTAAAAAATGGTGAGTGTCCTGAATAGAATAGATAGAAAGGCCCTCCTTAGCAGTTGGGTCGAAACGTGGTGGAAGGGAAGCCGGAAAATTATTTTTACTCAGAGGTAATGGAGCCCTGGTACTTGCTGCCTAATGCCCTTGTCCCACTTAGGAGACCTGAACGGAAAACTCTGGAGACTTTGTGCCCCACCCAAGGTTTCCGTGCAGTTCCCGGAGGTTTTTGTCAGTCTCCCTAATGGTCGAAAGTGGTTTCCGTTTTAAAAATCGGTAATTTTTTAGTTGAAGCCGGTTGCAATGCTAGTTGAAGGTGGTTGCCGGAGGACAAAAACCTCCGGGATCCTCTGGGAACCGCACGGAAACCTTGGGTGGGGCGCAAAGTCTCCAGAGGTTTCCGTTCAGGTTTCCTAAGTGGGACAGGGGCATGAAGATCTGTTAAGGCAGAAATGTCCTCACATTGAAGAACTGTAACCCCCGGCTACAGGCCCAGTGCTGAAACTATCCACACATCTACTGTTCATTAGGTGGCTGAATGTTTATTGTCATTTGACGGCCTTAACTTTGGTCTTCACTCAATGGTGGTACATTGGCCTCAGTCAAGAGTTTGCAGGTTCAAGTCTCATTCTAGGGATCTGCTCTTTAGCACAGGTATCTCGGTCTCCTGGCTATTGTGTGCACCTCGATGAAAAGAGATGATCTTGATCATTTGGACCACTGTAGTTTGTAGAGTTTGCTGGACACATCTTGGCTGTTGTGCTTCTTACAACACAGTGGCAGGCACATTTCCAATGTGCCTAACATGCTTTGGTAAAGTCATCAAGTGGGGTTATGCATCACGGCATAACGCACCCCCCACCCCTGCATGTGTGGAAAAGCTCACCTGAAGTGTTTAATTAAAGCGAGCCAAACAAGCAGGAGCCCCTGCAGGCCACTTGACAACTGCATCGATTCTCAGTTCAGTCGTGTGCTCCTTTATGGCAATGATGTATTTCTAGGTGGCAGTGACCCACACTCTGTCCCGCTGCTCTCAACGGCGTGATTGACGAGAACTGGCTTGTTAACATCATCCACTGAGGTCGGGAACAATTCAATTGTCACACTCGCCAGAGAGGAACTCGATGTCCTGGTCAAACTGCTGGGGGGAGCAAGGGACACGGTGGCCGGCCGGCCGGCCCCACCAGCCAACCTGAGAACAATCTTGGTGGGGGGACAATGGTGGAGCGAGCCAATCCACACAATTGCTGCCTCCTGAAAACTTAATAGGGAGCAAGTTCTTTCCCAACCCTGCCACTGCTTCAGCCGTGTGTCAGGAAGTGCAAGTCCCCGAGGTCTGGAGTCGAAGGATGTGACTATTACTCCCATTGAAATTGAAATACCGCGAATTCTCGTGAAACAAATAACATCCTTTCTTACAGGAATGTGTCGGCTACAAGACAAAAAAGCATTAAAAGTGAAACATGGCGAAACCTTTATTCCATCATTGCTCATTTCAATGGACTGTGTGTACAAATGGTGCTCTGTGGGACAACACCCAAGCATAAATGCCTCCGTGCAAATTGCACTGTTTGCTTTGTGACCATCCCAGGATCATCAGGGTTGCGGTGTTCCTGTGTTTGCTACAGGATGGGAGGTCTTGGCAGCTCCTGACAGGTTGGCTTTTCTTCCGAGGCAGAACAACTCCTGGACGTGTCTCTACCCTCGACATCTCTTCCAGTTCACCCAAAGCCTCCCCATGGATCTATGGATTTGTCGCACCAAACTGGATACCACAGGTCGCCCACAGACACCTCTCTTGTTGCTTTAACATACTGAATAGTGCCTAATTCTTCCTCAATGCTGCCCTTAAACCAGCCATAGCTCCGATGAACTTCTGCCCAGCTTGCCCTCTCTTTATACAAGTTTAGGTCGTGACCTCCCGGTGTTGGGGGGGTTACCTTGAACCCTGCTGACCAATGTCCAGGCCAGTGTCATGAAGAAGCCTTTAACATCCCAGAACCTCCTTGGCTGGGTGACGGGCAGAACATTGGGGAGGTTGGTGGGAAATATGGGGTTGACTGGTATCTTCAAGCAGGATAATACAGAGTAAGAGTAGCTGAAAGAACAGATAAAGCGGGTTTGGGTCTATTACTGTCACGTGCACCGAGGCACGGCGAAAAGCTTTGTATTGCATGCTATCCAAACAGATCCGATATACAATACATAAATACAATTAAGTCAAAAAACTCAAACTCTAAGTACAAAGCAAAGAGAAGGGTGACCTGAAGTGGCTACTGAAGGGAATGAAACAGGAGAGAAGGCAGAGTTGGAGTTCAGGGAACTCGCCTGAGAGAACAGTAAAGGGCCTGTCCCACTTAGGAGACCTAAACAGCAACCTCTGGTGACCTTGCCCGCCACCCAAAAAGAAAATCAATATCGAGGTGACCTGCAACCTCCTACCACCTCCCACGGATAGGTTGAAAACCTTCCTCGACTATGAAGAAAGCCGGCTTCGACTAGACCTGCGACTGAAAAATTATCGATTTTTAAAACGGCAACCTATTTTTAGTCAAGGCCGGTTTTAATCACGATGAAAAAATAGCAGCAACCTAGACAAAGCCTCGAGCACGCGGAAACCACTTTCGACCATTAGGGAGAGTGACCAAAACCTCCGGTGACCTCATGGAAACCTTGGATGGCGGGCAAGGTCACCAGAGGTTGCTGTATAGGTCTCCTAAGTGGGACAGGCCCTTAACACTACTTGCATTTCTGTCTATAGTGAGACACTGGTGTCCTGCTGCAAGCTAGAATTTCATTGTCCCCTTTCAGGACACATGACAATGAAACACTCTTGACTCTTGACTTTGGACGCTTGACCACAGAGCAAGTCAATGCTAGTCACTGCTGCAATCCCACAGACTAATGACCAGAGAATCAGCACCCACAAGGTTAACTGTGTGATCAGTGTTATCCAGGACACCAAGGGGAACTCCCTTACTCCTCGATGAAATAGCACACGGGCTCTGCAGTTTAATCTGAAACAGCAACTCCAGGAACATGAGAAACAGAAACAGGAGCAGGTCATTCAGAGGCACAAGATGCAGGTGCTGGAACCGAGAGGGTAAAGGAAAGTGCTGGAGGAACTCAGCAGATCAGGCAAATAGATGGGCAACGTTTCAGGTCGAGGCTCTCCTTCAAGAGAGCCTTCTGTACTTCATCACCATTAAGGTTACGGTTCATCTTTAGCTCAGTGTAACTTTCTGACAGTACGTCTTGCACTGGATGTTGGATTCTTTATCCTTTATCTGTACACTGCGGACGGCTCGATTATATTCATATATAGTCTTTTCGCTGACCAGATGGAACGGAAGCAAAAGCTTTGCAAAGTACCTCGGTACGCATGAGAATAGTATACTAAAGTGAGCTAAACCAAGCTAACTAAATTAATCCTCTTTATATCTAATGACAGCACAGTGGAGGTGCTGCCATACAGAGCCAGAGGCCCAGGTTTGTTCCTGGCTACGGTTGCAGTCTGCACTGTGTTTGTACTTTCTCCCTGTGACCGCGCGAGTTTTCTCCGAATGCCCTGCTTTCCTCCCACATTCCAAAGACGTGCAGGTTTTGTAGGTTAATTGGCTTCAGTACATTGCCCCTAGCATGTAAGATAAAACTAGTATATGGGTGGTCACTGGCCAGCACGGACTCTGGGGGCAGAAGGGCCTGTTTCCACGCTGCATCTCTAAAACTAAAACTCACACGAATCACCTATTGAGCTCTATCTTGAATAAACTTAGTGACTGAGTCTCCGTGGCCCTTTTGTGTAGAAATTCCCCGCGCTCTGGGTGAAGAAGTTACTTCTCATCTCTGTCCTGAATGGCTAATCTGTAATTGTGATCCCCCCACGCCTTTATTTATAGGAGCAGAGCAGCACTCCTTTGGTGCGATGTATGCAGGACTGAGGTGTGGGTTCAAATCCCTGGCAGTCAGCGGTGTTCAATGTGCTATTTCATAAACATTCATGTCATGCCTCGGATAATCAGGGAATGCGGGAAAGGAACTCGCGGGAGTTTTCCTGGTTAATTTCACACTAGATCCAACCGCAGCATTGCAGGGGAGATTACTAATTTCCAGCAGGGATTCAGGTCAGCTGAATTGAAAGCAGCTCCAGATTCTCTGACTGTGACTGGAGTGAGATGCAAAGCAGCGTGATAATGTTAAGGCAGCACTGCGGTTAAGGTCGGGTGGTGCGGGGAGTATGAACGATGACTGTGGGCTTTTGCTGTCATTGCTTAAGGTACCCAGCTTCATCTCCAACCCAAACATCCGAAAATCATTGTTCTGCACCAGTAGGGGCCCCAAGCATCCTGTGCACGGCACAAGTGTTCACTTGAACTTCTTCGGAGAACATGAGAGGTGCCATTAGGAGAATGAGCTGAACACAGGAAAATGCAACTAGTGTGGATAGGGCATCTTGGTCAGCATGGATTAGTGCGCTTCTGTACTGTATGACTATGAAATGTAGGAAAACAGAGAAAATAGGTGAGGGACTAGGCCATTTGGCCCTTCGAACCAGCACCATCAACCACCTATTTACACTAATTCAACTCTGTATGACCTGGGTTCAATTCTGGCTTCAGCTGCTATTTGTGTGGAGTTTGTATATTCCTTATCTCTCAGTATTGCGTTTCCCTTGGATGCTCCAGTTTCCTCCCACATCCCAAAGACAGGTAGGCCGGTAAGTTAATTGGCCTCTAGTAAATAATCACCCAGTGTGTCATCGACTGGTGGAGTCTGTGGGCAGTTGATGGGAATGTAGAGAGAATAAAATGAATTAGTGTGAATAGGTGGTTGATGGTCAGCCTGGGCTTGGTGGGCTGAAGGGCCTGTCAGTGCTATATTTCCCTGTAGCTCTCCATCCCACTGTGCGCAACTGTTCGTCACCACTTGCTAATAAAGTGAGGGCGTCAAACGTCTGTATTTATTGACGTGTCTTAACTGTGCAGGCTCCTTGCTAACTGTGGAGAGTACCATCGCTTTCATTGAGTAATAGAGTCACACATCATAGTAACAGGCCATTTGGCCACATTCATCATGCTACCCAATATGCCTATTTGCTCACGTTTTAGCCATATTCCTCTAAGTCCTTCCTTCCTCTGTTATAGCTACAAGATTTTTGCCTGAACAACATCTCACCTCCATTGACACCCACTGACTTTTCACTCCTTCTTATAATCCCATTGATTTCGGCATCACACAATTCAATAGACCCAATGACCCAATTGACCCTTGGGATTTTCAGAAGCTTCCCGATTCCACCATTTATAAAATATTGGTTAGGCTGCATTAGGAGTATTGTGTGCGGTTCTGGTCGCTCCATTGCAGCAAGGATGTGGGGGTTTTGAAGAGGGTGCAGAAAAGACTCAGTTACTATTTAAGACAGATGTTAAGATAGTAACGAGTCAATGGATAGGCTGGTCGTGTAAGTAAGCAGTGCTGTGATGAAATGAGATGAGCTGCTTCTATTTAGGCTGAATCACCCTCCCTCCCTGCTTGATCTCCAAAGTCCCACGTACAACCTCTGTTCTTTTACTTTCCAGTCCCGTTCCCCTCAACTCATTCCTTTAATGGCACCCCTCGTGTTCTCCCAAGAAGCCCCACTCATGGCATGCAGAGTTCCAGTTAACCTGGAGACAGAGTACAAGGGTCTGAAGAGTACAAGGGTCTCGACCTGAAACGTCGCCCATTCCTTCTCTCCAGAGACGCTGCCTGTTGCGCTGAGTTACTCCAGCGTTCTGTGTCTACAAGGTATCCTGAGGCACATTAAGATCTTAGATACTGCTGGGGTCTAGGACGTTCTCCCTACAATTAAAAGTTACGTGGTGCAGGAGGATCAAGCAAGTGTGTTTACACCAACTGCAAGGAATTTCCTACATATGCGGTTACATCATGTACATGTAAGTGATAACATCTCAACATCCTCTAAACGCACGGTTTGTTTACATCACTTTTTAAAATACATCATGCAGAATGAAAATAACTTCCTCTGGTGTTAGGAAGGATGAGGAGAATAGCTGGTCCACACTCACTGTGACCTTGCTCTCTAATGCTGAAGCTGATGAGCTTTCCTCTCCTTTCCCAAAAAAGGATATTGTCGAGTCGCAGAGAGAGAGAGAGAGAGAGAGAGAGAGAGAGGGAGAGGGAGAGGGAGAGAGAGGGGAGGAGGGGGAGAGGGAGAGGAGGAGAGGGAGAGGGAGAGGAGGAGAGGGAGAGAGGGGGAGAGGGAGAGGGAGAGGGAGAGGGAGAGAGGGAGAGATGAATGGAATGAGAGGATTATTCTCTGAGGGAACGCTGAGTAAAATGTTTCGATACCCTCTAAAGTTTGGAAGCTTGCGTAGCAGTCTCATGGAAAGGTATAAAGTTCTACAACTGAAGAAGGATCTCGACCCAAAACATGAGTCCGAAGAAGGGTCTCGACCCGAAACATCACCTGTCCATGTTCTCAAGGGATGCTGCCTGACTCGCTGAGCTCCTCCAGCACTTTGAGTCCTTTTGAGGTTTTACCTCAGCTTGTCAGATCGATATTGACCAGGAGCATCTTTGCAGGCTTTAATCTTTCGCTTAAGAATTAGAGCACTGGAACTTCTTTCGCCAGATAGAGGAGGATGCCAGGTCTCTAAGGCCATTGTATCTTGAGAATGGGGGATTACAGAGCGTTAAGATTGTGCGAGGAAATGGAAGGAGGGTGGAGCAGATTTAAGACGTTGGCTCATGATAGAGAACAGCAGATTAAGCTCCTGTGTCCTGGAGGTTGACACTATTGCTCCTATAGATGGATTCTTGCTTAGTGCGGGTGTCAGCGGTTATGGGGAAAGGGAAGGAGAGTTGGGTTGAGAGGGAGAGATAAATCAGCCATGATCGGATGGCTGAGTAGACTTGATTGCCTAATTCAGCTCCTATCACATGAATTTATGAACTTATTGCATACATGTTTATATTTAAATACATAAACTACATGAACAGGAGCTCCTGACAACTGATGCCTCTGTGGGAAACATACAGCTACATTGACCTGAATTCTCTTACCAATAACTATCCTTGGCTAATAGTCGCGCAAGTCACTATTCCTCCTCTACCAGAATACAGGGCTCTGCACTAAGGAAACAGGATGCAGTGCCAAGAGAGGAAGATGAGGCCCACACAATACAATTCAAAATAGATATTACTTCAAATACTGTAAGCCCAGACATTTGCATCTCATTATCTACAGAGATTGCAGATGAAACTCTGCTCAGAGATCGCGATGAAGGTCACTCCTCACTTTGCATAAGGAATTAAATGCTTGGGCATCTACCATTGAGTAAGCACCTGTGTTCAGCATCTGACACTTGGCTTCTGTCTTGTTTACGAGAAACTTGCTGACTATTCCTAGAACTCCTCTCTCTCTGTGCGATATCTCAGCTGCCAACAACCTTTTGGGTTCTTCCTTTATCGGAGGGCTTTAATGATCTTGAACAGAGGAAAAAGAAAGTCTACACGGAATTATATTCTCATATTATCCCAGGCACCCACTGCTACATCTGATCCTTGAGGTGCTCATCACCTCTGTGAGATCCCGAGGCAGTTCACCAGAGGCCAAAGCTGGGCAGAGAGCCACAGAGCACAGGTCAAGCCCTTTCAACGCATCTTGTCTGTGCTACCTGGTGAACCCATCTATACTAATCCTGTTTACCCACATCAGGTTCTTGGCCTCCCATGCCTTGGTGATTCAAGCCTTTATGCTTCTTAAATCTTGTGAGACTATCTGCCTCCATCAATTTCAGAGGCAGTGCATTCCAGATTCCAACCACTCTGTATGAAAAAAATCTCCCCCTCAAATCTCCTCTAAACCTCCTACTATTCACCTAACATCTCCATCCTTTTGGGTCAGACACCCCCATCATATGAAAGCAATTGTTCCTATCTACCTTATCCATCCACTTCATGGTTTATATGACTCTCTTAGGTCACCTTTCAACCTCATCTGTTCCAAGGAAAACAACCCACTCTATTCAGTGCGTAGGAAGATGCTGGTTTAATAAGATCAGTTGGAGTTACTCAGCGGGGCAGACAGCATCCCTGGAGAAAAGGAGTGGTTGACATTTTAGGTCAAGACCCACCCTCTCTGGCAAGAATATAAAGTGGTCTGAAGAAGGGTCTCAATCCGAAACGTCACCTACTTTCTTAATGCCACAGTTTGCAGAGGAACGTCTCAAAAATGCCATAACTCTCATCTCCCGCCACCAATTGCAACAAAGTGAATACATTGAAATAAATATTAGTCGCTCATGATCTCTAGGTTCTCATTTTTGTTCAGCCAGGGAGGGTGGATAAGTTTCTGGACATTTTTATCTCTTGCCAAATGCAAGCTGCAAATCTCGCTTGGACCTTAAAAGTACGTAGTCACTGTATTCCAAAGTTCTCAGCTCATAAACTTTCCAGGAACAGCCAATCTCGAGTATCAGCCTGCGCCAGGTTTAGTGCTGGGATGAGTCTGCACGCACTGTGATCACGGAATTCACGAGTGATCTGTCCAATTTGTTTTTCTCAGAAAGCGTTTTATCAGTTTGCTCCAGATTAGACTGCAAGCTGCCTGGACGTGTGCATCGCAGTGCCTCTCATCTCCAACATCTCCCGCCCTCTTAGACTGACCATTGGTAGATTGGATTGTACATCATCTTGTGCACTCGCCCCTTTATAGTTATCGAGTGATCCAGTGTGGAAACAGGCCCCTCGGCCCTACCCGCCCACACCGGCCAACAATGTCCCAGCTACACTAGTCCCACCTGCCTGTGCTTGGTCCATATTGCTCCAAACCTGACCTATCCATGTACCGGTCTAACTATTTCTTAATCGTAGGGATAGTCACAGCCTCAACTATCTCCTCTGGCAGCTTGTTTCATACACCCACCACCCTTTGTGTGAAAAGTTTCCCCTCAGATTCCTATTAGATCTTTCCCCCTTCACCTTCAAACCTGTGTCCTCTGGTCCTCGATTCATCTACTCTGGGCAAGAAACTCTGTGCATCTGCCCGATCTATTCCTCTCAGGATTTTATACACATGTATGTGCATGTTCGGAAACTCAGCAAGGTCTCGAATACATGACTGTCAGTAACCAGTATTCCCGTACTGCCGTCTCCTGAATGTTCTCATTTACCCAACAGTAAAGAATATAAGATCATTCAGCCCATCAAATCTGCGCAGGTAGATAAGTAAGAGTAATCCAGCTGGCTCCACTCTCCTATCTGCCCTGCAAATTATCACCGTCTTTGTCCTTTTACTGCCTTCTGCGCACACATTCGCTGCACTTAACATTATGACATTGGCATTTTCTAAGTCCTCCATTTTATGGCACATGAACAGGGCTGGGAATAAATCCTCGCCCTAACATGTGCGATCCAGGCTGTCTGTGGGTTTTTAACGATACACAAACCCAGCTGGTCCGGCGTCCCATTGAGAAGCAAGAAAATACCCCAGATGCTAGAAATGCCAAATGCAACTGGGACTGCTGTAAACACTCAGCGGGCCCGACAGCTTCTGTGGAGCAGGAAACAGAGTCAGCGTTTTAAATTTATGATGACCAGTTCTGATGAAAGATCATTCACCTGAAATGTTAACCCTGTTTCTCACTCCATAGATGCTGCCTGACCTGCTGCATACCGTCAGCATTCTCTGCTATTATTATCACACTAATGCCGGTCTTCTCAAAATGTATTCATCCCATTAAACAACGGTGAAATAATGTATTAATATGGTAATTAAATAGCCTCAGGATGTCCCAAAGCACTTCTTGGCTAATCGCAGACATTTGAAGTGTAGTTATCATTATAATGTCAGAAAAGATGCAGACAATTTGCATGATGCAATTTCCCGAATTGAGGAGCAGTGGCGCAGACGCAGTCTGCACGTTCTCCCTGTGACCGCGTGGGATTCCCCCGGGTGCTCCTGTTTCCTCCCACATCCCAAAGTCGCGCGGGTTTGTAAATTAATTGGCCTCTGTGAATTGCCCCAAGTTTACAGGAGGTGGATGTGAAAGTGGGACAACATAGAACTAGCGTGAACGGGTGATCAATGGTCGGCGTGGGCTCGGTGAGACGAAGGGTCTGTTTTTCATGCTATATACCCAAACTAACCTAAGGAGCTGCTGCCTCACAGCGGCAGAAACCCAGCTTCGACCTTGGCCTCAGGTGCTGTCTGTATGGAGTTTGAAAGTTCACCCTGTGTCCACGTGGGTTTCCTCCAGGTGCTCCGGTTTCCTCCCACATCCCACAGACGTACAGGTTTTGTCGGATAATTGGCTTCAGTAAAAACTCCCTTTGCATACCGGGAGTGGAAGAGAAAGTGGAAGAACATCGAACTAGTGTGAGCAGGTGACTGGTGGTCAGCATGGGCTCGGAGGGCCAAAGGGCTGGTTTCTATACTATTTCTAAACTCTAAACTAAACTAATATAGCGCAGAAACAGGCCTTTCCGCCCACCACGTCCATGTTGATCCTCAAGTACACATCAAAGCCAATCATATCCCCATCAACTCTTGCCTATATTTGGGATAATTTACAGCGGGCAATAAACCCACAACCAGCTGTCTTTGGTCTGTGGGATGAAACCAGAGGTAACCCGCAAAGAGAGCACGCAAACTCCACATCAACAGCATTTGAGGTCAGGATTGAAGATGGGTCACTGGTAGCAGCACTAATTCTGTGCCACAATGCCATCCTCTACAAGATCATGAATCATTTGTTTAGTGACATCTTGTTGGTAGCTAATTTGGACTTGAATGGGTGATGATAAAAACGATTTTATATCTGACAGCGGCAATTTTTTTTTCTAATTCCGTATCTTATTCATCTCCTTCCACTTATATCTCCTCCATTCCTGATGATCTGCCATTACTAAGCCACCACCTCTCTCACCCAGCACCAGCACCTCATGTGTCATCCACATACCTTGGTTTCCTCTCCCTTCTCTTTGCTACTTAGGAAACATAGAAACAAAGAAAATAGGTACAGGAGCAGGCCATTCGGCCCTTCGAGTAAGCAGCGCCATTCAATATGATCATGGCTGATCATCCAAAATCAGTGCCCCATTCCTGCTTTTTCCCCAATCTATCTCTCTCTTGAAAACATCCATTGAATTGGCTTCCATTGTCTTCTGTGGCAGAGAATTCCACAGATTCACAACTCTCTGGGTGAAAAAGTTTTTCCTCATCTCAGTCCTAAATGGCCTACCCTTTATTCTCAAACCATGACCCCTGGGGTCTCAAGTATGATTGTACCGAGTCGTATGCTAAACAAAGCATTTCACTGTACCTAGGTACATGTGGCAGTAATTAACTCATTGAATAGAATAATTGAATAATTGGATAGTGTGCAAACAAAAGCTTTTCACTGTACCTCAGTACACATGACAATAATAAACTCAACTAAACTGAACCTGCTGGAGGTTAGCAAGGGAACTCCAGTCAACAATGTCTTCATCATCATCCCCATTGTCATCAAACTGGGTTTCATCACCATCACCAGGCCCAAAGGTATCAGTCTCATTCATTTTGGCATGTTCTGGACGTTCACCATATGCTTTCAAACTTCTGGCTTCATCCACATTGTATTTCAGGAGGACATCAGCCTTGTTATCCTGGTAATCCCTCAGCCCATCCCAACATCCCAGAAACATCCCAACCCGACCTGAAACGTCTCCCGTCCTTTTTTTCAATTGACGTTGCCTGACCTGGAGAATTACTCCAGCACTTTGCGCCTATCTGCTGAAGGTTATGTGAAATCAGTGGAGAAACAATTAATTACCGATGATGATTGTTAGCTTATTAGCACTTCCTACTTGTGTTTATATTTGTTTCTTAAAACTATATAGATTCAATGTTTTGGACACCATCCTGCTGAATACCATTGCCTCGCATCACTGACAATGTGAATCTTCATTCCTTATAATGTTCTACCTATTCTCCTACCCATACTCTATATTTTTTTTTATTGTAAATTTTGGTGCAAACTCTACTGGGCCCGGGATTCCTGTAATTTCAAGTTTAATTAGGAATTTTACATGCAGAACCTCGCGAAAATCGACACATCTTTCATGGAACACCTTGAGTTCCTCCAACCCAAATAAATGTCGCACTGAGTTTAAAATCTTTTTTGATGCTTGTGCATCTCTATTGAATATTTCACTGACCTGAAACATTCTCCCCCATTCCCCCCCCCCCCCCCCCCCCCCCCCCCCCCACCCCCACACACTTTCTGCGCTGGGCAAGGATTGACTGATCGCTGCTAATAAGACAGAAAGTATGTGCTGTAATTAGATGCTGAGCCCTTTAAGAAGCTCAGCCTGCCTGCTTAGGGTCTTGCCGGTCAGGTAGCCCATGTTAAAATTAAGTGGCCTCACTGAGTTCCCTTCTCTGCATGAACAAACTCTGCAACCTACTGATAGCATCGCTGGGATCTGCCCTGTCTCAAGACAGGTGCCAAAGTTTAATGTCAGCAGTCCGTGCAGCCGTGAGCAAGGTGGGCAAGAGGGGATCTGTGGGGAGTCACAGAGTAGCAGGAAGGTCAAGGACAGGCCTGAGTCTTGCCACTCGCTGCTACTGATAAAGGGGCTGCCAGTGACACTGTGCTGGGACTCAGCCAATTTATATGGTAATGACCTGGCAATCTGCTCTTCAGAAAATCCATAACAATTAAAAGAGATCGACTTAATCATAGAAATCAAAGCACCCATGGCGAATGTGAGACTTGGGCCAAATAACGGCTCCGACATCTACAGAGTGTTCCGTGATCCCACTCTCTCTCACTGATACCTGTATAGTCACACAATCTCAATACTGACGAATGTTTATTGACCTGAAATCTATATACATAACTAAAACTCTGATCTTGTGCTCTTCCGGTTTGAGTGTTTTTTCTATTTGCGCAAAAATGGTACGCGATAGCGCTATGATTTTTCGCCAGCTCACTCGCCGTTCTCCTATGCTGCGAGTTCAACAAGTTTTGTTCCGAACGGTGGTAGATTATAAAAGTTACCGAGGTTTAAATGTCTTAAAAGCCGCGCATGCGCAGATCGATCTCCTCTCCTGCCAGTCTGTGCCACGTGGATAGGTCTCTTCTCCTGTCAATCTGCAGGATGGTCCACCCCTTCCTGCACCATTGCATCTTTACTGGAGCTGAGGGACGCTGTGGGTGACCGGCAGAAGTCTCCAACCGGATATTTTCGGAGGGACCGGAAAGGAACTCACAATTTTCGGAGGGACCAGAAACGGCCCAGGAGATGTCGCCAAACGGAAAGCAGAGAATCTTATCCCAGCGGAGGAGAGCATCCAGCATCCTCTGTGAGTCCCAAATGCATCGCCATCACAATGCCCCGCAGCCCCAGTCCCTTCCCCTCTGGTCCCCCTCGCTGGCTCCTGCCCCCATCCCCCGTGATACCCCCCTCTCCCCCATGGCTCTTCCACCGTCTTTTCACCAAACTTTCCCCCCCCCCCCCTCCGCCCCACCCACTCGCAGGCGCAGCTGTAGCTGCTGGTGTTTCCAGGCCGAGCCGAGGATCCACACACATGGCTGATGCTCCTCTGGGGTGCGCAAGAAGGGAGAGGAGCGGCAACCTCGAGATCCTGGGGAGGAAGAGTGGGGCAGGGGAGGGGATAGAGGGAGAGGAGTTATGGAGGAAGGGAGAGAGGGAGGGAGTGACTGAGGGTAGGGGAAAGGAGAGAGAAATGAGGGAGGGATTTGGGAAAGGGAGGAGGAGAGGGGAAAGAAGCGGGAGGGTGAAGAGGAGGGGGAGAGAGTGCTAGAGATGAGGGGAGATTAATTGCGCCTGTGCAGTTAGGGGCTATGGGTGAGTGGTGGATAATTGCATTGTGGGACCAGACGTCCTGTGTGACAGGGACCCAACGGGTCCCACTTTGTCTAGTGTATCCATAAAAACAAGAATTGTGTAACCAGGCTGGTGCCAATGAGCCAACCAAACACTTGGATCGCCAAGGTGTAATAAACTTTGGACCTAATGTGGGTGAATGGGGTGCATTGGTCAGCAGGGACACGATGGGCTGAAGGGCCTGTTTCTGTGCTGGACAACCACTATGATGCTGTGGCATTTTATGCTTTCTATTTCTGCTTGTATCAAACTCTGCACCGATTAGCAAACCCAACAAACTCGAGCAGCATGGGTCATGGGTCAGGTGTGGGTATGGAAGAAGGACATTGAGTCCATGGTCAGTTCATTGCTGATTGCTGGAGGGGTGGGTATGTGGCGGAAGGATTGCCGATCAGCTACCTGAGCCAGAAACCCCTACCCATCAGTGACTGTGCTGCAGAAGCTGCCGAACTCCCATTTCCTGTAAAACTGAAGGAAGCGAGATGTGGGCGTCCCATGCATCAACTTTGCAGCCTGGTGGCGGGGCAATAGTCCGCTTGCACTTTCATCGCTTGTTCTGCTACGGTTTGCTAAAATAATTTCCTGTGTGGGATGAACGATAGTAGCACTCTTAGCAAAGTCGGAAGCTGGAATATGCGGCACATTTGGATGGAGTGCAGCGTAGGTTTACACGGTTAATTCCCGGGATGGCAGGACTGTCATATGCTGAGAGAATGGAGCAGCTGGGCTTGTACACTGGAGTTCAGAAGGATGAGAGGATATCTCACTGGAACATATAAGATTGTTAATGGCTTGGACACGCTAGAGGCAGAAAACGTGTTCCCGATGTTGGGGTTGTCCAGAACCTGGGGCCACAGTTTAAGAATAAGGAGTAAGCCATTTAGAACGGAGACGAGGAAACACTTTTTCTCACAGAGAGTGGTGAGTCTGTGGAATTCTCTGCCTCAGAGGGCGGTGGAGGCAGGTTCTCTGGATGCATTAAAGAGAGAGCTAGATAAGGCTCTTAAAAACAGCGGAGTCAGGGGATATGGGGAGAAGGCAGGAACGGGGTACTGATTGGGGATGATCAGCCATGATCACATTGAATGGCGGTGCTGGTTCGAAGGGCCAAATGGCCTACTCCTGCACCTATTGTCTACTGTCCATTGTCTATTTTACGGTATTAAATGGAAATAGAGTCGTTGGTGTTCCCTGGCGTTTTTAAGGGTGCTTTTCACATTGTTTGGCCACTCAGAACTCTGACCATGGCCAAGGGTGGAGAACTTGGATTGCAGCAGCCTCACACTCAAAGCATCTTTCTCCTGATGGCAGTCAGCAAGCAATACATGTACCACACCTACACCACGCTGTTGGAGCAGTAAAGCTGCTGTCTTACAGCGCCAGAGGCCCGGGTTCGATCCAGACTGCGGGTGCTGTCTGTGTGGTCTTTGTATGTTCTCCCTGTGACCACGTGGGTTTCCTCAGGGTGCTCCGGTTTCCTCCCACCTTCCAAAGACGTGTAGGTTTGTAGGTTAATTGACTACTGTAAATTTCGCCCCCAGTGTGTAGGATGGGAAACTGGGATAACACAAAACTAGTGTACGGGTGATCGTTGGTTGGCGCAGACTAGTTGGGCCGAAGGGCCTGTTTCCACGTTGCATCTCTAAGCCAAACTATGGTGGGGCCATGCAACAAAACGTCCCAGAACAGGTCAAAGCCAAGAGTGGTTGATCCGATCCTTCAGTTACAATCCAAAATATTTCTCCAGAGAATGCGGCTGGTGGAATAGCCTCCACTCTGGGCTGGAACCAGCAGGCTGGGGAAACGTTTCTGGACAGGGAATCTGCTGCAATGCGAGCCTTCAGATTTAATCCGTTATTATGTAAAGGCACTCCCCCAGCATCTGAGTGAGTTGTAAATCGAGTACCATGCATCATGATTTTGTCAGCACAGCAGACAATTCATATCAGATATGTGGCTGTTGTAATAAAGAAGGGTCTCGACCCGAAACGTCACCCATTCCTTCTCTCTAGAGATGCTGCCTGTCCCGCAGAGTTACTCCAGCATTTTGTGTCTACCTTCATATCAAATATCTTCCAGTCTTTGAACCAGCAACATATTCACATTCAATGCAGCCAAATAACAGGACAAATTAAATTTTACATATACGGGCCATTTGCTAAATTTACGCATATTAAACAAAGCCAGAGACATGGTGAGTCAGTTTGAAATGCTTCTTCACTAATGGGTTGTCGACATTGATGGCAGGTCTACCAGAGATTTATATCACACAACATAATTACTAATGCCGCGTAAAGAACAAACCTGTAACCAAATTAAAAACAACAGCACCACTCTTGGCATCTCTCCTGTTCTCGGTGAAGCTATCACTGAACCTTGGGTGGGAAGAGAGCCAACTCTTCTAGTCTGGTGAGCAGATAATGTAATGAGCTCCGCGGACTGAGCTCACCCACTGTGCAGGTCCAGCACAGTGCCAGTTAGAAAAAAAGTCAGCTGCTTCAGCACTGATAGTTGAAATATTAGAAGTATCTCAATTGAGTAAGATGACAACAAACAGCAGGCAGTAAAGCTGGCTAAATTATCCGCTCCACTAATGGGGCCAAATGTGACAGCACTTTTTGGATCCGTCAACACCATTAGGACCCATGAGCTTTGCCACCGTTGCCATTGTTGGGTCTAACTTCCTGCTGAGGCTAGGTACGGCTTAAGGTCATAAGGTCAGAAGGAAAGAGTAGAATTAGACCATCGGTCCATCAAGTTTACTCTGCCATTCAATCATGGCTGATCTATCTCTCCCTCCTAACCCCATTCTCCTGCCTTCTCCCCATAACTTCTGACACCCGTACTAATCAAGAATCTATCTATCTCTGCCTTAAAAATATCCACTGACTTGGCCTTCTGTGACAAAGAATTCCACAGATTCACCGCCCTCTGATAAAATAAATTGCTCCTCATCTCCTTCCGAAATGAAAGTCCTTTAATTCTGAGGCTATGACCTCTAGTTCTAGACTCTCCCATTAATGGGACTCAGGCTTATCTGTGTGGTGTTGGTTTATGAGACTTTGGATCCTGGATTGAGCTCCTTGGCCCTCCTGGTGTTGCTGGGGCAGGTTTGAGTTGGGCATGACTGGAAACGTGGGGCAGGTTTGAGAGAGGCGTGACTGGAAACGTGATCGCCTTGCCCTTTGCCTTCAAATCTTTGGGTGGCAGGGTGGCGCAGTGGTGGAGTTGCTGCCTTAGACAAAAATCAGAAACTTAGCGGGAAGTGCGGCACACTCCAATTTTACTAAATTAATTTATTTTTGTGAAAAACGGGAAAAAGGTCATGTGTAGCCTCCTTGAATACGTTTGTGTGTGAATGTTATTGCTCTGTGGTGCAGTGTGGAATCAAAGGTGTGGTGTGCAGGCTCGAAGGGCCGAATGGCCTACTCCTGCACCTAATTTCTATGTTACATGGTCAGGATGGGCCCTTACAGGTGCAACTAGTATCGATTTGGAAGACTGACTACCAAAGCTTAGACCACCACGGCTAATAACATGTTTTATACACAATTCTGAAGCTAAAATTATTTCTCCAAAGGACCAACAACTTTGTAATTGCTGATTGAATCCATTTAAACTGGTGGTATAAATGTGCAGTTCTGTGTTTTAAGATGTAATATAATAATTTAGCAATAAGTGCCTGCAGGAACATGATTTGCATTGCTTTGAAGGATGTGTATTCATGTGCGTATATATTCATGTAATGATATATGGACACACTGATCTGTTTTGTAGTCAATGCCTACTATGTTCTCTTGTGCTGAAGCAAAGCAAGAATGTCATTGTCCTATCAGGGACACATGACAATAAACTCACTTGAACTTGAACTTGAAACCATTCTGAGGTTTCGTTATTGAGTGGAACCCCGGCTGATTTCCCCATGCTACCCGCTACATATTTGATGACACCCACTTTATCCGTCCTCTGCGCCTCCCTGCCACTCTTCACCATCCCTTTCCCCTCCTCTCCAACCTTCCACCCACTCCTCCCCCATTCCCTTCCTTCTTCTAGTGAAAGGCCTGGACAGAGTGGATGTGGAGAGTCTCGGATCAGAGGCCACAGCCTCAGAATAAAAGGATGTACCTTTGGAAAGGAGATGAGAAGGAATTTCTCTAGTCAGAGTGTGGTGAATCAGTGGAATTAATTGCCACAGAAGGCTGTGAAGGCCAAGTCAATGGGTATTTTTAAGGCACAAGTTCGACAGATTCCTGATTAGTATGGGTGTCAAAGGTTATGGGGAGAAAGCAGGAGAATGAGGTTGAGAGGGAAAGATGGATCAGCCATGATTGAATGGCGGAGTAGACTTGATGGGCCGAATGGCCCAATTCTGCTCCTATAACTTATGAACTTCCGCTTCCCTTCCCCACCATCCCCTCTCTATCTCCCTGCAAATATGGAGCCTTCAATGTGAAAGAGGGAGATGCGATGGTGAAACATCTCACTAGGTTTTGAACTGTAACAGGCCAGAAGCAAAACACTGCAGATGCTGGAAATCTAAAATAACCTGAAGTTCTCCAGATATGACATTGCAGCTTTGGCCGACGGAGGGAGACATGCTGATTTTTAGCTGGCAGCCTGCCTACAGCCTCAGGAGGGTCTCAGAGAATCATCAGTATTTTAGCATCAACTGGCCATTATTTGATCTGCTTAAATTAAGGGCCAAGCTTAAATAAGGATAAAAGCAAGAGAGATTTATCGAATCCCAGAGAGATAGAAATACTATTTTTATTTCTGGTTCTCTTCCATCATTAAGTTCCCACTTTGTCCTGTGCAGCTGCAAACCACTGACCTTGTCTTTCATTCCCTCCTTTACAATCCATCGCACAAATACTGAGCTTGCTTCGTGAAGTCCCTGTGCAGGGCTATTTACATTGAAGTGATTTAGCTGCACACTGCAGCGAATGTTTAGCACACACGACTAATTCTCTTCTTTCTCAAAAAGGAGAGTGTTCCTTCGCATCCTTTCGCTGTAAACCTACTTTTGTCTCTATTGTGCCCAAGGAAATCATTTCAATTCCATTCAATATTTTAAAAAAGTATTGATTTATCTTTCCAGTGATTCTCTCATGTTTAACACACTAGAACAAACGTTAGTTTTTCTTTTCAGATAGTGATTGTTGTGAAAGTCATCTGTGGGGGAAGGGGGATGGGGGAAGGGGAAGGGAAGGGGAAGGAGGAAGGCGGAAGGGGGAAGGGGAAGGGGGAAGTGGAAGGGGGAGGGGGAGGGGAAGGGGGAAGGGGAAGGGGTGGGGGAAGGCGAATGGGAAGGGGAGGGGTGGGGGAGGGGGAAGGTGAAGGTAAAGGGGAAGGGGAGGGGGGAAGGGGAGGGGGAAGGGGGAGGGGGAAGGGGAAGGGGGCGGTAGAAAGGGGAAGGGGGGGGAAGGGGGAAGGTGAAGCAGAAGGGGAAGGGGAAGGAGGAGGGGATGGGAAGGGGGAAGGGGGATGAGGATGGGGGGAAGGGGGGAAGGGGAAGGGGAAGGGGGGAAGGGGGGAAGGGGGAAGGGGGAAGGGGGTGCCATTACAATATAAAATGAAGCTTGGCATTAGTGAGATTTTAAGTTTTCCCAGGATCAGAGTTCCTCAAAATGTCACTGAAGCTGAGAGAACCTGAATGTTCAAAAACATAACACAATCTTTATGATGGTACTTACTCACACCTGTACAGTCTACAACTCAAAGACTCATCAACGGTTCTCCTCCATTGGCCTCGTTTCAAATCGCGTATGAATTTCCAAAACAGCTTTGACTCTTATCCAAGACTTGTCCATGATTACTGGTTAGTTTAGGTTAGTTTAGAGATACAGCATGGAAACAAGCCCTTCGGCCTACCGAATCTGCACCAACCAGTGATCCCCGCACACTAACACCACCCTACACATACAAGGGCCAATTTACAAATTTACCAAGCCAATTAGCCTACAAACCTGTTCGTCTTTGGAGAGTGGGAGGAAGCCAGAGCACCTGGCGAAAACCCACGCAGGTCATGGGGAGAACGTACAAACTCTGTACAGACAGAACCAGTAGTCAGCAACTCTACCGCTGTGTAACCATGCCGCCTAAACATTAAACATAGAGCATCTTATATCACATTTTGGCCACAGGGCTCCACTACTCACTGCCAGGCTATTGGAGAACTATGCCAGATGGAACCTGGTGTTGTCAAATTAACCATTTAGCGACGGGTCACTAACCTGTAGGCAACAATCCGGATTTGCTGTCACTGACTCCAAAGTGTCGCTGGACATCCGCCAATACACCTGGAAATAATTAAGACACTTAATTAGATGCAAAGTTAAAAAATGACAAAAATATTGCTGGTTAATGCATTTGGGGCTCTCTAATGATAATGAATTCAGTTGATGGAAGAAGTCAGTCACAGCTCAGAACCTCATTTGAGAGGAGGTAATCCTGTTAATGAAGAGATCAGGGACGGTGCATTCTGTGATTAACTGGACTGCTTATAAATAGGGGCTCAATCTGTATTCGGTCATCGAAGCTGACCTGCGGGCTGGCTCTGCAGGAAGGAACTGGCATTGGTTTATGTGCCAAAGATAGACACAAAGGGCTGGAGTAACTCAGCGGGTCAGGCAGCATCTCTGGAGAAAAAAAGGATAGGTGAAGTTTCGGGTCGGGTTGTAATGTGGGTTGTATAGCGATTGTTTCATCTATCCTTTGCACCGTTTGTGAAGATAACTCAAGGACATTAAAATGATCAATAATTAGAATTTACTTATTTTAATTAAATTTGTTTCACTGTTCCTTTCTCCACCCTCGCCACTCTCAGCTTGGAGCGTACACCATGAACAGCGTTTATTCCAGCAATTTGCTAAAGCATTTCGCAGAGCTGTGCACCTTGTTGCCCTGAAGTGCAAGAAACATTCTGCCTCTCCGGGTGATTCTGACTTGGAAGTAAATCACTGTTGCCCCACTGTCAATGGAACAAATTCCTACGCTCACAAAGTTACATTCCCCCCCCTGCGCCAGGTCCCCCTTTGTTCTCCCCCCCTCCCCCCCCCCCCCCCCCCCTCCCTCGTGGTGGTCCGCCCCATGCGGGAATGGGCAATAAATGCTTGCCTTTCTAGAAAAATCACTCTTCTTAAATCGAATAAATAAAACAATTCTTAGACCTGTCGAGTGAAGGTGTACCCCTAAAGGTGCCCTGGTTGGTTTGCTCCTTAACTTGGCCAGCATCCAAAAGAGGACAATCGTCACCTCTTCCTGCCTGAACAATAATCATGGTTCACCATCTTTAGGTGACGAGCCTCTTGGATAGGCTACGCTTGATAACAATGGCTGGTTTATGAGAAGTGTAGAGCGGAAAGCAAGGCATGGCTAATCCATCCACACTTTGACATGTTGAGGTCCAGGAGCTCCCATTCCCAGGCTGACATCAAAATACAATTTCATACCAACATATCTCGTGGTTAACTCAAAGAGAAAGATCCTGATTAACCTGTTGGCTCACGTGGAACCTGTGTGAGAGCAACTCTGTCTCCAGGAAATCCAAATGACAACACCATTAGGAGGGAGGAGCCATTGTAAGAGCGGTGATTAACATTTAATTGAATGAAGCTCATACTGTAACCATTTGCTTTTGTCAATCAAATGTCAAAACCATAATGATGGACAGGACTGATTATGAAGAGACCAGTCAGATGAGTGCATGTACTCGTTTACCTTTAGGCCTCCACAGAGTGCATCAGGTCTCTGCAGAGGAATGTTCCTGGCCCAGTAAATGGTTTGAGGCCATTGTCGGCTAGTGCGAACCGTACCTAACGATGTAGCCTCCTTGTGATTGCAAAATGTTGAATTCCTTTTAATGGCAAAATGATGCAGCTCATATTTGCATGCAGCAAAGTCTAGACAACATTTAGGTGCAGCCTGACAAATGACAAATTAAGGCATTGCAGAAGTGCCAGGAATGTCCGCGGCCAACCGAAGATATGCTCTTGACATTCACGTCACCGACTGAACCACCGACAGCATTCTGCCGATCACCATTGATTCAAATGGGCCAACCACATGTACAGTGGCTTGCAAATGTATTCATACCCATTGAACCTTTCCACATTTTGTCACGTTACAACCACAAACGTAAATGTATATTATTGGGATTTTATGTGATGGACCAACACAAAGTGGTGCATAATTGTGAAGTGGAAGAAAAATGATACATGTTTTCCAGATTTTATTACAAATAAAAAACTGAAAAGTGTGGCGTGCAAAAGTATTCAGCCCCCCTCAGTCAATACTTTGTAGAACCATCTTTCGCTGCAATTACAGCTGCAAGTCTTTTGGGGTATGTCAATTTTGGTCTCATCAGAGCACCTTCTTGCTGTGTCCCCCACATGGCTTGTAGCAAACTGCAAATGGCACTTTTTATGGCTTTGTTTCAACAATGGCTTTCTTCTTGCCACTCTTCCATAAAGGCCTGATTTGTGGAGTGCACGACTAATAGTTGTCCTGTGGACAGATTCTCCCACTTGAGCTGTGGATCTCTGCAGCTCCTCCAGAGTTACCATGGGCCTCTTGGCTGCTTCTCTGATCAATGCTCTCCTTGCCCGGCCTGTCAGTTTAGGTGGACGGCCATGTCTTGGTAGGTTTGCAGTTGTGCCATACTCTTTCCATTTGCGGATGTTGGATTGAACAGTCCTCCGTGAGATGTTCAAAGCTTGGGATATGTTTTTATAACCTAACCCTGCTTTAAACTTCCCCACAACTTTATCCCTGACCTGTCTGGTGTGTTACTTGGGCTTCATTATGCCCAAGGAACATTGTTTGTTCACTAATATTCTCTAACAAACATCTGAGGCCTTCACAGAACAGCTGTATTCATACTGAGATTAGATTACACACAAGTGGACTCTATTTGCTAATTAGGTGACTTCTTGGTTGCACTGGATTTTATTTAGGGGTATCAGAGTAAAGGGGGCTGAATACTTTTGCTAGCCACACTTTTCAGTTTTTTATTTGTAAAAAAAATTGAAAACCATGTATCATTTTCCTTCCACTTCACAATTATGCGCCACTTTGTGTTGGTCTGTCAGATAAAATCCCAATAAAATACATTTACGTTTGTGGTTGTAATGTGACAAAATGTGGAAAAGTTCAAGGGGTATGAATACTTTTGCAAGCCACTATATAGTATGGCTACAAGAGCATGTCTGAGGGTGGGTATCCCATTGTGAGGAATCTGTCTGTTTAGACCATCTAGAGGCAAGTCAATAATGTAATGGAATACTCTCCACTTGCCTGGATGAGTGCATTATAAGTTCATACGTGATAGGAGCAGAATCAAGTCTACTCCGCCATTCAATCATGGCTGATCTCTCTTTCCGAACCCCACTCTCCTGCCTTCTCCCCATAACCCCTGACACTCATGCTAAGCAAGAATCTATCTATCTCTGCCTTAAAGATACCCATTGACTTAGCCTCCACAGCCGTCTGTGGCAATGCATTCCACAGAATCACCACCCTTTGACTAAATAAATTCCTCCTTATCTTCCTAAAGGAACGTCCTTTAATTCTGAGGCGAGGACCAGAGGTCCTAGCCTCTCTCACTAATGGAAACATCCTCTCCACATCCACTCTATCCAGGCCTTTCACTGTGTCCAACATGTTCGAAACTTGACGTAATCCAGGATTGAGCAGCTACCTTGTTTGGCACTCCGTCTACCCCGAAAACAACTGGCCGGTTGCTTGCCTTGATTACTCCATCTTCACTTCTGATATGCGAGAGCTTTACAACCATGGAGGAGGGCAGCAGGCCCGTGGAAAACCCCCACCTGTAGGTCCCCTCCACCTTGCACATCATCCCGAGATCATTCCGTTTCCTTCCTGGTCGCTGGGTCTAAATCCCGGAACCCCTCACCCTACCACACGGTAGGGAGGACTTTCAACAAGGACTGTCCAAGTGGGTCACAGAGGTAACTGAAGGACAATTACGGAAGGTCAATAAATATAAACACCCACATTCCAAGCCGTTCAAAACTAACTTCCATCTGAGGAGAAACTGAGCTCAGTTAATGCACTGCTCACAGTTGCTATGCAAATAAGTGTAAAGCAAGCATATGAATGGAGAAGATTTGGAAATACTCATCAGGCTAAGCAGCTTCTCACAGATGCAGCTTGATCTGCTGAGCATTTTCGGTTTCTGTTTCAGGTTTCCAGCATCTGCGGTTTTATTCCAGTAAAACAAACATCCCCCATCGATATGACTTTTCATCACCTCAGATTTTAAAGCATTGCGACATAAATTATCTTTTGTATGCACTGCGCAGAGTGGGTGGAGCCAGGGCCATTTATGCACACAGCAAGATCACACATTAAAAATGAGCAAAAAGACCTTCCTGAGATGAATGACACTGGACGAGCTTTAGTTGAGTTGAGTTTAGTTTAGTTTGGAGATGCAGCGCGGAAACAGGCCCTTTGGCCCACCCAGTCTGCGCTGACCATCGAGCCCCGCACACTGACACGTTAGGGACAAATTCCAATTCTACCAAGGTAATTAGCCCACAAACCTGTCGGTCTTTGGGATATGGGAGGAAACCGGAGCGCCCGGAGAAAACCCGCGAGGTCACAGTGAGAAGAGCGTGCAAGCTCCATCCAGACACCACCCGTGGTCAGGATCGAACCCGGGTATCCGGCGCTGTAAGCAGCAGCTCTGCCTCTGCGCCACCTTGCCATCCGAGCTCACAACCCTGACACGGACGCAGTGCGGCTACTGCTGAGAACGGGCATTCTACAGATCTGTGATAGGAAATGCTGCCTTCAAAAGGAGTGCCAACAAAAATAAAAATCGGTTGAAAGGAAATATCTTGGGAGGCGCTGAAAATAATGACAGTATTTTATGCTGAGTTGCTAAATTTGGATCAACTCCTTTTTGCTTGTTAGTTATAAGGGAATCTCCAGCCCGTTCACTGAGTTATTTGATGTTGCTGCGACAGCTAGCTTACACCTTCTGTTACGATGGTGCTGTCACGTAAATTGAGGCAACATTATGCCAACATTTCCCCTTCTGCTAAAATGGGGTTGGGGGTGTGGGGGGGGGGCAAGGAGGGGGGAGTTGGGGGGGGGGGGGGGGAGGTGGGGAGCGAGGGGGGGGGGGGGGGGGGGTTTGAGGGGCACTTGTTTCCATCATTTGGTAGCACTCTTTGTTCTTTAACCCAAAGGACACTTTTCTTAAAAATGTTGCCAAGAGAATCAGTGCAGAGTAGGAATCTGGAGAATTTACACCATTAGGTAGCACCAAAGATAGAAGAAGAGTTTCATCACTTAACTGTTCAAAGGGAGGGAGGTTCATTGCTGATCCGGGATTACTGACAGGGTGGGGCAGCGGCTGGAGTGCTGCCTCTTTGCTCCAGTGACGCAGGTTCAACCCTGACAGCCAAAGCTGTCTGTGTGGAGTTTGCAATGTTCTTCCCATGAGGAAGTGGAATTCCCCTGAGAGCTCCTGCTTCCTCTAACATTCCATAGGTGTATGGGTAGGTTACCTGGCCACTGCAAACTCCCCCAGGGAAAATACATGGCATGGCAAAGGGCTGAAAGAGTGGTTAATGGGCATGTGAGAATGAATAAGTTACAGCTCTCCAGAGAAATAAGGGGACGGGGAATGGGACAGAAGGGAATGGCCTGCTGGGAGCTAGCACTAGCCTGGTGGGCTGTGTGGCCTGCATCTGTGTCACAGTAAGTAAGGATGCAGGTACTGGAGAGTCAGAAGACTGCAGATGCTAGAGTCTCAAGCAAAAAAAGAAGAAACACACTGCTCTAGAAACTCGGGTCAGACGGCACATGTCCCTCCACAGATGCTGCCTGGCCTGCTGAGTATTTCCAGCAGTTTGTATTTTTATTTGCCAAGATTGGACCTGACATTAACAAAATCTGGCCTGATTGACGGAAATTATCGCTCATATTGTCCCCAAGATAATTGTCAAAAGATATTCTTTGTTACTGCAATTTTTAATTGTCCTGAAATCATGAAAATCATCACACAATTGCCAAATGCTTTCTTTGAAAAGCCTTATTCAACCCCTCACGAAGGTAAGGACTCCCAGAGAACGTTTGTGTTGTATGCGGTACTGTATTCACCCAATCGATTACATTTGTTCCTTTCACCATTGCAGATACTTCCAGATTTTTCCCCATCATTGTTCAGAAATGTACCACGCACGTCTCCCAATAGCCACTGCTGAAATGCGAGGAAATTATAAAGACTGTGAGAAAAAGACTCATATGCTCGGTAAAACCGTATGGTGAAGAAAAGACTAAAGGGCCTGTCCCACTTGACGCTACGACTCTTTGGGTGACTAGAGGACCTCACGCGACCATACAGGCGACCCCCTGGTGACCTCTCACGACCATACAGGCGACCCCCTGGCGACATGCCCCCTGGTGGCACCCCGCGACCAATAAAGGGTAGGTCATTTAGGATAAGGATATTGAGATAAGGAAAAACTTTTTCACCCAGAGAGTTGTGAATCTCTGGAATTCTGTACCACAGAAGGCAGTGGTGGCCAATTCACTGGATGTATTCAAGAGAGAGTTAGATTTAGCTCTTCGGGCTAATGGAATCAAGGGGTATGGGAAAAAAGCAGGAACAGGGTACTGATTCTGGATGATCATATTGAATTGAGGTGCAGGCTCGAAGGGCCGAACGGCCTACTCCTGCACCTACTTTCTATGTTTCTATGTGCACCTGTGTTTGTCTACCCAGAATCAATGGCAGATCTCGGCAACCATGAATCACGTGGCTTTTCTGTTCTAATGAGTAAAGCAAACCTGACTGTTGGGACTATGATCCCTTCACGTTGTAAGCAGCTAAGTTATTTTCATAGGCTTCCATTTAAGATGTCTGGCCAGACATATTACTGTAAAACCGATCCATTGAAATGAAATGAATGAAGGAAAGTTGGACAGGGACTGCAGCCATTTCCTGCAGATCGGTGTTGATGAGCTTTCGCCGGGATGTACAGGAAATCACTGGGCTTTTTTACCCAGAACAGGAAGAGGGAAACCCCAGAGGTGGCATCTGGAAAGGTCAAGGTTCCAGAGGACGAAAGCTGCAAAGCTGTGCAGTATGACAGTATTAGCATCATCTATGTAACATTGTATGTTGGACAATGTGGAAACAGTGACTTAAAATATTGACAGATACAATAGCTCCCGAGGGTCTGTGCATACTGACACATCTTTTCAAAGGCTGGTAAAGGTGTTGGTAGAAGTTGATTCACAAATTTGCATACTGTTTGGGATCAGTTAAAATCCAGTCAGTCACTTTGCGCATACTCCTGTGTAGCTTATCTATTTTCAAACCCAATTTCTGACCATTCTTTTAACACAGAAAATGATTGAACAAGTCCCAAGGGACTATTTACCAAAAGAGCAAGTGAACTGTCCCAGACTCTTGGCCCAAATCAATCAACCAACCTAAACCTATGAGCCAAGTAATTATCCCAATGGTATCTGCAGGATGTCCTGGGGCACTTCGTAGCCAATTATGCACTTTGAGTGTTGTCACTGTTGTAATACAAGGAGCATGGCGGTCAATCTGTGCACAATCAGGTCCCGAAAACTGAGATAATGAGATAAATGACCTGATAACCTGTTTCAGTGATGTTGCTAAAAACAGGAAAAAACATTGCCGGGACAACAGTGAGAAATCCCCAGCACTTCTTGGAATAGCACATGAGCTCACCACTGTACAGGAATATGAACCTTGGCCGTGTGATCGATTTGCTAGAGCAGTATTCAGAGCTGAATCCTTCGAATCCAGTTGGCCAGGGTATCCCACCGAGGTGATGCCTGACTGTCTAAAGCGCCATCAACAGGAATTTTATCCCACTGTTGAGCTTCACAAAACTAATTACCTAAGGGCCTGTCCCACTAGCATGCGATTGCATGCGTCTAGCGCGACCAATCGTGGTCGCTTGTGGGTACGGCCTCGCGGGGCCGGTCCCAATTCGAACCGCGGAGGCGTATGGAGTTGTGCGGGGCTGACCCCGACATCATACTCACCAATCAGCTGGGCAGGAGGCGGGCCGACTGAATTTGGAAGTCGCACGGTGACGTAATCATGCAATGGCACGCCGGGCGGTGACGTCATCGCGCAGCGCCAGGCGCTAGGCGTACGTCGTCAAGACGCTGCGTACGATGTCAATGCGCCTGCGGGCCGACTGGACGCTGGCGCGCAGGATTTTCGGACAGTGCAAGACTTTTGGAGCCCCGCACGATGCCGGGACCAGCCCTGCACAACTCCATACGCCTCCGTCGGTCAAGGTGGGACCGGCCACGCGAGGCCGTACGCCTCAAGCGACCACGTTTGGTCGCGTTAGACGCATGCAATCTCATGCAGGTGGGACAGGCCCTTACTCTGCACAACTTATTCAGGTGTAGGGACCAACCATCCCTTATTCCGCCAGATCCAGGGAACGTTAACCAGTTCCTATAACACAATCGCTTAGTTTCTACCTCCAATCTGTTGGTTATGACTATAAACTGGTTGCACTAGGGTCTTTAGGCTTTTGTTTGGCACTAATACTGTTTCTTTTAATTTATTAAACTTTTAAAATGTTTATTATGTGATTTGTGAGTGCTGTGTTAACAGACCTGTTATGCTGCTGCAAATAAGAATGTTATTGTTCAGTTTCAGTAGATATGGCAATTCAACACTCTTGAGTCCCTTGGACTCTGTTAAGTAAATTCAAAACAGTAAAGGGCCTGTCCTACTTACGTGTCCTTGGCACGCAAATTACGCGACCTCGTTGAGCCGCGGTGGTCCCGCGAAGGTCGGGCGCGATTACATGCGCCCGCACAGCCGTCTGGAGAGCGTGATGTCATTTGAAGATGGACACAAAGCTGGAGTAACTCAGCGGGACCGGCAGCATCTCTGGAGAGAAGCAATGGGTTGACGTTTCGTGTCGAGACTCTTCTTCAGTCGGAAAAGAAGGGTCTTGACCCGAAACATCACCCATTGCTTCTCTCCAGAGATGCTGCCGGCCCCGCTGAGTTACTCCAGCATTTAGAGTCTGGAGTAAAATCTTCCATTTTCTTGGTCCCGCTCTGGGAGTAGAAGTAGGGGCGGATCCGGACCGCAACGGCCGTGAGCCCCAGGCCGAGCTCGGCGATCGTTTGCCTGCTTCTGCTGCTGTTGGAGGTGAGACGTTGCGTCGCGCCAGGGTCTTGGGCCTGTCCCACTTTGGCCGTCAGTTCCGCCGCAGGTCATTGGTGCGCGAAGATTTTGTTCACTACGAAAATTTCGGAGCCCCGCGCGATGTCGTGCACGACTACAGACCCCTCCGCGCTTCTAAGTGGGACCGGCCACGAGGTCGTGTAATTTGCGTGCCAAGGACACGTAAGTGGGACAGGCCCTTAACTGGGGGAGACCGTCAAATGGACAACATTCAACCCACAGCCACCCATTTGTTGATGGGCCAACCATTGGCTCTTGGTAAATGTGTGCCTATTTATTCAGAGTTCTGTGAAGCTGTGTTCAGTGCATGATGTTACTGAGTCATTAAGCATCCTTTTAGATTAGGTGTTGTAACACTGGCAACAAACGGTTTCTGTGCTAGTCGGAAGATCTGCACAAATTTATTAGGTCCGTGCGGCTCAGCATTGTCCTTTGACCTCTGGCCCAGAAATGCTTCCCACTGTCAACAAAGAGCTCCCACGAACCTGGAAGTGATTGTCTGCTCTATCTCAGGTGCTCAAAAAGGATTCTGGAGTGGACAACACTTGCCTGTGTGGCCAACACTCCCCAAAGTGGAACCAACGTGGTATCTGGCCACACCAGTGTTGGTGAAGCCACAGACCTCTCCATTTCAGGCAACGTTTCAATCTCATTCATCTGTAAAATATTAAACAACCCACCATAATAATGGAGAGGACAAAGCAAACTAAAACCAACCAACCAATGCTGGGAATCTGAAATAAAAATAAGACGTTGTCAAAACTACTCAACAGGTCAGGCAGCAGAGGTGGAGAGGGAAAGACAGCGAGCCTTTCAGCTTGAGGACCGTGAGAAAAGTTAGAAATCAAACATTTTTTAAAGTTGCAGAGATGTGGGAGAGTTGGAGAGAGCAGGGGAATGTCCTGGGAGGTGGAGACCAGGAAATATTGGATGATGCATACGGTGGGCCCCAAATGGGACCAGCAGTGAAGATCTATTAATTGCAACTCAGCTATCTGAGTTGCAATTAACCAAGCCAATTAACCTACAAACCTGTACGTCTTTGGAGCGTGGGAGGAAACCAAAGATCTCGGAGAAAACCCACGCAGGTCACGGGGAGAACGTACAAACTCCGGACAGACGGCACCCATAGTCGGGATCGAACACAGGTCTCCGGTGCTGCATTCGCTGTAAGAAAGCAACTGTACCGCTGCGCCACCGTTAGCGGACTGCATTTGGTGCGCACAGTGAGGGCTCCTTGACATTAGGGAAACTAAACACAGATTAAAAGCGCCTCTGTTCAGCCAACATGTGTGGCTCTAAGTTATCAGTTTCCAGTGCCATGGAGTTAATTCCCATCCCTCTCTTCCATGGTCCTTGTTCTTTGAAATAGAAGCCAGGGAGGATATTCGGCGCACCACTCAGTGTCAGTGTGGCTGGTCTGTTACCTCTGCACCACTTTCCCCAAACTCTTTTATTCCAAAGCTCTCAGTGGCGGCGGCCATGAATTTGTTCAATAACTGAACCTCGATTTGCGAGTTGAAGCCCTCCTCTATTCACAACGAGAGAACCAAAGCTCTGCGAGAGTACAAGCCGTGAGAATGGAGGCGTGGGAGAAAGAGAGGGAAGAAGAAAGAGAGAAAGAGAGACAGAAAGAGAGAGAGAGAGAGGGAGAGGGAACAAGAGAGAGGGAGGACAAGAGAAAGGCAGTGAGTAGAAGAGCAAGAGAGAGGAAACGGGAGAGAGAAAGATCAAGGAAAAGAATGAGAGGGAAAGAAAGTGAGAATGAAAGAAAGAGAGGGGGAAAGGAAGAAAGAGAACGGAATGACATGAAGAGGCAGAGAGGGAGCGAGAGCAAGAAGAGGGGCGATAAAGAGGGTAGATAGAGAGGGGGGGGGGGGGTGATCGGCTGGTCTAACTACACCTTTTTCTCTCTGAACCAAATTAGTTCTGGAATTCTTCCAATCCAACTTAGCCACTGGCCAATTGTGATGAAAGGTCATCAGGCTGAGCTGTTCAGTCTGTTTCCTCTCTCCACAAATGCTGCCTGGCCTGTTAATTATTTCCAACATGTTCATAAGTTCATAACTTCTAGGAGCAGAATTAGGCCATTTGGCCCATCAGGTGTACTCTGCCATTCAATCATAGCTGATCTATCCCTCTCCTGCCTTTACCCCATGGCCCCAGTTCTGCTTTATTTCAGATTTCCAGCATCTGCCGGTGTGGCACCCCAGAGAGGTGGTGATGGACCTCCCTGGCCCATCCCCACCCCCTCCCCTGAGCAGCGGGGGTCATGGCAAACCTGAACAGGAGGGGCCGGGCCAATCGCCTGCCCCCCACCGCAGGAAGGGCCTGGGCCTCTCTGGAGATGTTGAGCCACCCTCGTGGATTACCGTGAGGCTTCTGACGGGTCCATAATGGTGAGGCAGCCTCCCCGTGTGAATAAAACACTGGGGTTATGGAGCAACGGCAGGAGAATGGGGTTGAGAGGGAAAGACAGATCAGCCATGAATGAATGGCGGAGTAGACCTGATGGGCCGAGTGGCCTTATTCGGCTCCTAGAACCTATGAACATGAAAATGCTCCCTGACTGGGTGGACCTTGGTTGCCTTCCCTGTGGGTTCGGTAGTGAATGAGAACACTGACTCATCCCACAAATAATTTCCCCAGAGACGGCAACAAGAGCAGAAAGAAATGACAGGCTGTCTCCCGACAAGGACAGGAAGGCGATGATGCGTGTAAATGAGACCATGATGAGAGCTCGCAGAGGGTGGTTTGGGTCAGGGTGCTGTGGAAAGGTGTGCGGAGTTCAGAGTTAGGCAGTAGCAAGGCCCCGATTCTATGCCTGGTCCTGCTGTCAGTACGCTGACAAATCTCCGCACCGCTGCCTGACCAAAATAGAAGTGTTTAATTCTTCACCTTGATAGAATCTAAAAATTCATCCTCAGAAAAATACACAAAAAAAATCTGACAGTAACATGCTGTAAAAGTAAAGATCTTTGCACCCTCTGCCTTTTTTCACATTACAGCTATTTTTAATGCTTGTCACAGAGAGGATACAAGAGAGAGAAAAAAATTACCACTGCTTGCTTGGAGTCGCGTTCTCTGGCTAGCCTCAATTCAAGAATATTTTAAAGGCAATCAAATAACACATAAATGAGGTAGAACAAACTTCCAATGCATTTTACAACATCCAGCTATTCTAAGGCACTACCATCACACATGCTTCCCACACCAATAGCAGCAAAGATACCACTGGAATAATGGTACAGTATGGCACAAGGTATTGTTTCCATGGATGTGGAAAAGGTAGGTTGAATACCAATTCATCTCGTAACAATATTAAGGATTTGAATGGTTATCCAAATCCAACGATCAGCCATGATCACGTTGAATGGCGGTGCTGGCGCGGAGGGCCGAATGGCCTACTCCCGCACCTATTGTCTCTTGTCTTTCCATGGCGGTGAAAACGTTGACAAAGACATTGTTTAACTTAGGCTGAGGGCGGCCACCGTGGTGCAGCAGGAGAGCGGCTGCCTCACAGCGCTTGCAGCGCCAGAGACCCACGTTCGATCCCGACTACGGGTGCTGTCTGTACGGAGTTTGCACGTTCTGCCCGTGACCTGCGTGGGTTTCCTCTGAGATCTTTGGTTTCCTCCCACACTCCAAAGATGCACAGGTATGTTGGTTAGTTGGCTTGGTGTATGCGTAAATTATCCCTAGTGTGTGTAGGATACTGTTAATGTGCAGGGGTCGCTGGTTGGTGTGGAATCAGTGGGCTGAAGGGCTTGTTTCCACACTGTATCTCTAAAACTAAACAAAAACAGTCGTACTAGGAGCAGGTCATGTCACGGGACTAATAATAAACACGTGAATGCGATCTTAGATCCCACCCTGACAGCTTGAGCTACTGATAGCAGAGAGGCCACCCTGGAGATTTCAGTTGTTTCGTTAGCGACCTGTGCGAAGGGAGCCCGCCATTCTAACCTGACGTGGGTTATATCAGCTCAATCACATGTGGTCATAAGTGATAGGAGTAGAATTAGGCCATTCAGTCCATAATCTATCTCTCCCTCCTAACCCCATTCTCCTGCCTTCTCCCCATAACCTCTGACACCCGTACTAATCAAGAATCTGCCTTAGAAATCTGCCTTAAAAATACTCTGCCTTAAAAATATGCACTGACTTGACCTCCACAGCCATCTGTGGTAAAGAATTCCACAGATTCACCACCCTCTGACGAAAGGAATTCTTCCTCATCTATTTCCTAAAGGAACGTCCTTTAATTCCGAGGCTATGACCTCTAATCCTAGACTCTCCCACCAGTGGAAACATCTTCTCCACATCCACTCTATCCAAACAAAAGTACAAATTTCTCCTCATCTCCTTCCGAAAAGAACGTCACACACCAATGTGGTTGTCCTGTTAAGCCATTCAGTTGTCCAAAGAGAAGCTGCACCCCATTCATCTCAAAGATCCCGGGCAGGACATTCTTCGGACTGAACAGTTTGAAGAGACCAAAGTCTGAAGAGGTGGTCCGACCGAAACGTTGCCTGTCCATTCTCTTCGATCCCAGGATTGAGTAGGTTAACCTATGATGAGCATTTATCGGCACCGGGCCTGTACTGGCTGGAGTTTAGAAGAATGAGGGGGGACCTCATTGAAACTTACAGAATAGTTAAAAGCTTGGGTAGAGTGTATGTGGAGAGGATGCTTCCACTAGTGAGAGAGTCTAGGACTAGAGGTCATAGCCTCAAAATTAAAGGGCGTTCTTTTAGGAAGGAGATGAGAAGAAATTTCTTTAGTCAGAGGGCGGTGAATCTGTGGAATTCTTTGCCACAGAAGTCTGTGGAGGCCGTCAGTGGATATTTTTAAGGCAGAGATAGATAGATTCGTGATTAGTACATGTGTCAGAGGTAATGGGGAGAAGGCAGGAGAATGGGGTTAGGAGGGAGAGATAGATCAGCCGTGATTGAATGGCGGAGTAGACTTGATGGGCCGAATGGCCTAATTCTACTTCTATCACATGACTTTATGATCTTTTCAGATGCTGCCTCATGGATTGCTCCAGCACTTTGTGTGTTTTGCTCAAGATTCCAGCATCTGCAGTTTCTTGTGTCCCAACAGATCTGGTGGGGATTGCTTCGATAACTAGCCTCTTCTACCAATGCCCACAAAAATTACCAGCTGTGCTTTCTGTAGATACAAGATGAGTTTATGGTTGCGTATGTCCTTAGCACCACAATAGAGCCCATCAGCCAAGTACTTGCTGTGGTTCCCACAAAACACAGTAAGCTGATTACGCACTCACTAGTCACAGAGTCATAGGGAGATGTGTCAGGGAAACGGCCCTTCTTCCCACTGAGTCCCTGTTGACTATTGAGCACCTATTTACACTAACCCTATTGAAAGCATTTAACATTCTGGTCACTCTCCTCCAAGGCTGACTTTCCAATATCAACCAGGGACTTTGAACGGAACTAGGTGAAACACAATTACCACAAACTGGTATTCTTGTGGTCTCTTCCTCTCTACATTTTTGAGTAGTTCCCGTTACTTGGAAGAAAGGTACCGATGAATGCCCAGAGAGCATTTAGCAGTTAAAGGGTTATGAAGCATGAGAACACAAATGCTGCAGGACAAGCTTTCAAAGTGAGCAGCTCCAGGCAGAGAAGACATAATTTATCCTTCAATAAATATTCCCTGGCTGTGAAATTAAAATTAGCTCTGGATCTATAATTGCCCGATGCTCCCATTCCCAATCCAAGCTGCTGAATCTGAACGAGCATGGTTGGTGGTGACGGGCCGATGATGCCTTCACTCTTCACAGCAAGAGGAAGTGAGAGCAATTCTGGGCAAGAGTTGTCAAGTCTAGCAATCTCAGGGTCCAGAAACAGGTTGTGTCTGCCTTGCTAGTGTCTATGGTTGCTAGTGCTCTTGAGATTTCCTCACTCTTGGTCCAATTCTATGGAATATTAATTGAGCAAGGTTGCAAGTATTAGTGCTTATATTTTGCCCAGCCATTCCTCTTCTTTGATGTTTATTCTTTGTCAATGGAACTGGTGTGCTACAATACTATAATGCTGAGAACTGTATTCTGTATCGTCCCCTATCTGTTGTCCTTGTGTTTGAATAGAATGGATGTGGAGAGGATGTTTCCACTGGTGGGAGAGTCTAGGACTAGAGGCCATAGCCTCAGAATTAAAGGACGTCCCTTTAGGAAGGAGATGAGGAACCTTCCTTCTTTACCAGAAGGTGGTGAATCTGTAGAATTCCTTGCCACAGATGTCTGTGGAGGTCAAGGCAATGGGTATTTTAAGGATTCTAGATTAGTACGTGTGTCAGGAGTTATAGGAAGAAGGCAGGAGAATGGGGTTAGGAGGGAGAGATAGATCAGCGATGATTGAAATGCGGAGTAGACTTGATGGGCCGAATGGCCTAATTCTGCTCCTATCACCTATGACCTAATGAACCGATTGTATCTACGTATGGGATATTTGATCAGTTTAGACGGCATGCGAAATAATGTTTTCACTGTAACACAGTACAAATGACAATAATAAACCTAAACCTATTCTTTGACAGCTATCAGCCCATAAATTAGGTCAGCTCATTGAAGCTCCCATATGCACACGTCTCTAATTGTAAAAATGGCTTAAAAGTCAGAATGTGTTGCCAGCTTGGCAGAGAGATTGCAGAGTTGGATGAATTTGTCACTGTAAGATAAACTCTCTTGCATATGTTTTTCAGATGGAGCTGTAGCTAAGGAGCTTTACTGTGATGTTCTGTAGCTCCCAGGCAGCTGAATAGCCAATAAGACAGCTGACGGATCAAGTATCTTGTTGGTGGTTTTAGGATTTTATTGTGTGCTGCCCATTTGCAAAATAGTTGTAGGAGTGATGAGTTTTCAAAAAAACTATAATTGGCTATAATATATTTTGGGATGCTCCAAGTTACCAAAGGTGCTGCGTAAATGTAACTCTGGCTTTCCTTCTAAAGGGCCTGTCCCACTTGCATGCGATTGCATGCGTTTGGCGCGACCAAACGGAAGCGGAGTTCACGCGAAGTTCGCGCTAAGTACACGCTAAGTTCGTGCGTGACGTCATTTGCGTCATACCTACCAATCAGCTGGGCAGGAGGCGGGCCGACGGATTTCGACGGCGTCGCAAGACATCGGGCGGTGGCGTAATCACACAACGCCACGCTGGGCGGTGACATCATCACGCAACGCCACGCACTAGGCGTAAGCCGACAAGACGCTGTGTACGACCGCAATGCGCCTGCGAGCCGACAGGCCTGCTGGTGCGCGAAGATTTTGGACACTGTCAGATTTTCAGAGCCCCGCGCGATGTCGGGACCAGCCCCGCACAACCCCGCGCTTCAAAGTGGGATCGGCCCCGTGCGGCCATACGGTGCCCGTACGCCTCAAGAGACCACGAGGTCGCGTAATTTGCAAGCCAAGGTCGCGTAAGTGGGACAGGCCCTTAACTCTAGGTACCAGAGGTCATTTCAGTTTCAGTTCAGTTTTTGCGTGCTAACCAGTCAGCGGAAAGACAATACATGATTACCATCGAGCCATTTACAGTGTATAGATACTGTACATGATAAGGAAAACCAGGGCCAGATTTAGATGAGGAGAGGCCTTAAGCTGTTCCACTTGTGAGGCCACTCCCAATCCCCCACCCCCACGACTAGAGGAAGATGGTCCACCAGATTGACACCGATTTGCAGCCGAGCGTGGCCATTGAGATAAGGGGCTGGAAAGTTGCGCGCTTTATTTTTTATTTATTGCCAGTGCTAGTGTTGAGTTATTGGTTTAAAACACTATTATTCTGAAATGGAGGGCAAGGAAAATTACTGAAGGGTTGTTTAGAGATTACAGTGCGTTGTGACAGCATATTTAAGAAACAGTGACAAAAATATTATACACCCTGAGGGCTCTCACTTAATTTCTTTTCTCTGTTGCCAGCTGGGCAACCTTGGCAGCTTTTAAGTTGCCAAATGACAATGTTTAGGTGGTCATTTAAGACGGCTTGCATGACACGTGCGATAATGTGCTCGGACGAAGTGCGTAGTTACCAGTCGGAATTATGCTCAATGAAGCATTCACATATTATTTCTGCTTCAAATAAAGTCACAAACTAAACATATTCACCAATCAAGACACGATATATACCACAATGACATGCAGAAAAATGATAATACAGTATCTCAACTCTTTTTACACATTGCAATGAATGCAATTTCTATAATTTCTTTCCACTTCCAAACAAAAATGTGGTTGGATTATTCAGCGTATGATCAACCTCGGTGAGACCAAGCACAGGCTTGGCGATCGCTTCGCACAACAGCTCCACACTGTTCGCGATAACCAACCTGATCTCCCGGTGGCTCAACACTTCAACTCCCCTTCCCATTCCGAATCCGACCTTTCTGTCCCGGGCCTCCTCCAGGCCAGAGTGAGGCCCACCGCATATTGGAGGAGCAGCACCTCATTTTTGCTTGGGTGGTTTACATAGTATGAACATAGGCTTCTCTAATTTCAGGTAGTCCTTGCTTTTTCCCTCCTTCCCCTCCCATTCCCAGCTCTCCCACAGCCTACTGTCTCTGCCTCTTCCTTTCTTTTTCGTGTCCCCCCCTGCCGACATCAATCTGAAGAAGGGTCTCGACCCGAAACGTCGTCTATTCCTTCGCTCCATAAATGCTGCCTTACCCGCTGATTTTCTCCAGCTTTTTTGTCTACCAATGGGATCCCACCACTGGCCACATCTTCCCATCTCCTCCCCTGTTGGCTTTCCGCAGAGACCGCTCCCTCCGTAACTCCCTGGTCAATTCGTCCCTTCCCACCCAAAGCACCCCCTCCCCAGGCACTTTCCCTTGCAACCGCAGGAAATGCTACACTTGTCGCTTTACCTCCCCCCTTGACTCCAAGGACCCAAGCAGTCTTTCCAGGTGCGGCAGAGGTTCACCTGCACCTCCTCCAACCTCATCTATTGCATCCGCTGCTCTTGGTGTCAGCTGCTCTACATCGGTGAGACCAAGCGTATGCTTGGCGATCGCTTCGCCCAACACCTCTGCTCGGTCCACAATAACCAACCTTATCTCCCGGTGGCTCAGCACCTCAACTCCCCCTCCAATTCCGAATCCGACCTTTCTGTCCTGGGCCTCTTCCATGGCCAGAGTGAGGCCCACTGTAAATTGGAGAAGCAGCACCTCATATTTTGCTTGGGCGGTTTACACCCCAGCGGTATGAACACTGACTTCTTCAATTTCAGGTGTCCCTGCTTTCTCCTCCGCATCCCAGCTCTCCCTCAGCCCACTGTCTCCGCCTCTTCCTTTCTTCTTCCTGTCCCCCCCACCCTCACATCAGTCTGAAGAAGGGTCTCCACCCGAAACGTCGCCTATTTCCTTCGCTCCATGGATGCTGCCTCACCCGCTGAGTTTCTCCAGCATTTTTGTCTACCCATTCACACAAGTTCTGTTATCCCACTTTCCTCACCCACTCCCTACACATTAGGGGCAATTTTACAGAGACAAGTTAACCTACAAAGCCAATGCGTCTTTGGGATGTGGGAGGAAACCCACACGCTTGCAGGGAGAATGTGCAAATTCAACACAGACAGTGCCCGAGGACAGGATCGAACACAGATCTCTGTGTGGGCAGCAAGTATCCACCAGCTGTGCCACTATATTTTGTTTTTCCAACACAAAAAATTTTGATAACTTTGGTTACTAAAAAAATGAAAATAATTTTCATCTCCAAGTTACGCTATGAGCTACTGTATGTTTTAACTAAGTTCAAGACTATGGGGCAGTACATTGGCCATAAAGCTGCTGCCCAAAAGTGCCAGAGACCTGGAATTGATCCTGAATATGGGTGCTGTCTGTTTGGGGTTTGCTCCTTTTCCCTTTGATCGCTTGGGTTTTCTCCGGGTGCTCTTGTTTCCTTCCACATTCCAAAGGTGTGCAGGAACCTATTTCAGACCCAAGCCAAAGACGTCATCTTTGGTCCAGAGATTGTGTCTGACCTGTTCAGTGCCTTCAGGCTTTTGTGTCTATCTTCAGTTTTAAGGCGAACACACACAAACTTTATTAATCACAGGACAATTGTGTATGTGTGTGGGTATATATATATATCACACACACACACACACACACACACACACACACACACACACACACACACACACACACACACACACACACACACAGGGCCTGTTTCTACGCTGTATCTTAAAATTAAACTAAAAAATGGATACGGATCGGAGATTGAAACGCAGAGAGATAGAGAGAGGGGGCCCGGACAGGCCCCCCTAGATATCAAGGGGCTTACTCAGCCTATGAAGCCTGGTGGTGAATTGCGAGCCTCCCCCCCCCCCCCCCCATCTCGAGGCCCTAAGCTTAAGCTTAGAAACATAGAAACATAGAAATTAGGTGCAGGAGTAGGCCATTCAGCCCTTCGAGCCTGCACCGCCATTCCATGGCTGATCATCCAACTCAGTATCCGTACCTGCACATACCCTCTGATCCCCTTAGCCACAAGGGCCACATCCAACTCACTCAGCCAATGAACAACTACAGAGAGTTCCAAGACTCACCAAAGAAAGTCTTTCTCATCTCGGTCTTAAAGATTTCCCTTATCCTTAACTGTGACCCCTTGTCCTGGACTTCCCCAACATCGGGAACAATCTTCCTGGCCTGACCAACCCCTTAAGAATTTTGTAAGTTTCTATAAGATCCCCTCTTAATCTCCTAAATTCCCAGAGAGGTCTATCCAGTCTTTCTTCATAAGACAGTCCCTGACATCCCCAGAATCATCTGGTGAACCTTCTCTGCACTCCCTCTATGGCAATAATGTCCTTCCTCAGATTTGGAGACCAAACTGCACGCAATACTCCAGGTGTGGTCTCACCAAGACCCTGTACAACTGAAGTAGAACCTCCCTGCTCCTGTACTCAAATCCTTTTTGCTATGAAAGCTAACATACCTTCGCTTTTTTCACTGCCTTCTGCACCTGCATGCCTACTTTCAATGACTGGTGTACCATAGGTCTCGCTGAGCCACCAAAGTGGTGCATCTGCCAAACATTTGCCCACTCACCCAGCCTATCCAAGTCACCTTGCAGTCCTCCTAGCATCCTCCTCACAGCGAACACTGCCCCCCAGAGTGTCATCCGCAAACTTGGAGATAGCCTTCAATTCCTCATCCAGATCATTAATATATATTGTAAATAGGGTCCCAGCACTGAGCCCTGCGGTCCCCACTAGTTACTGCTGCCATTGTGAAAAGGACCCGTTTACTCCTACTCTTTGCTCCGCCAGGGCTTAAGTTTGTATACTAACTCTTATGTCCTTGTCGAAGCCTTCTGGAGGACCACATCCAGAAAAATTCCACAAGATTCGTCCATGATTACCTTTTTAAAATCCATGCTGACTTTGTCCCTGCCAGTTTCCCCACTACCGATGTTAGCTAACTGGTCTGCCGTTTTCCTCTCTCCCTCCCTTCTTAAAAAGAGTTACATACTCCAAATCTAGGCATCCACTATTTCCTGCTTCCTTAAGTACTCTGGGATGCAGCCTAGCCCTGGGGATTTATCGGCCTTTAATCTATTCAATTTACCCAACACCACTTCCCGACTGACCTGGATTTCACTCAATTCCTCCTTTGACCCACAGTCCTGCCCAGATTATTTATGTCTTCCCTTATGAAGACGGAACCAAAGTAGTTATTCAATTGGTCCGCCATATCCTTGTTCCCCATGATCAACTCATCTGACTGCAAGGGACTACTAACTAACCTGCTAATTAATCCTCCTCTGCTGGTCTCTGAAAGTCCTCTGGTATGCTGCTTTTTCTGGCTACTTTGTACGCATCATCCTTTGCTTTGATACTATTGTCAAGCTCACACGTAAATCCGGCCCTGAGGAAAACGTTTAGTGCAAGGTAAAGCTATCAAAGTCTGAGCAAAGATAGCCCGAGGGTCACCAATGAGGTAGATAGTAGTTCACAACTGCTCTCTAGTTGTGGTAGGATGATTCAGCTGCCTGATAACAGCCGGGAAGAAACTGTCCCTGAATCTGGAGGTGTGCCTTTTCACTCTTCCATTCCTTTTGCCCGATGGGAGAGGGGAGAAGAGGGAGTGGCCAGGGTCCTTTATAATGCTGCTAGCCTTGCCGAGGCAGCGACAAAGTGGGAAGTTGGTTTACTCTCAACTTTGACATCTGAAGTTTTTTTTTACACACATAAAAAAATCTCTTTCAACAGTTCTGTCACCACAGTAGAATCATTAATATGCCAGTCATGATACACTTTCTCATTGGAGCCACATGGTTGTGTTCAAGCCCCTTTGAGGGATAAAAACGGAGACCTAAATCCAGTGTCAAAGGTGTTATCCTTTGAGATACAGCATTCTCTCAGGTAAACATGAAAAGATTCAATTTTGCAGCTTCAAAGTGAAGGAAGATTCTTCCAACATTTTGCCCTCTCTTAAAAGACACAAAGAGCTGGGGGTAACTCAGCGGGTCAGGCGTATCAGCACTTTGTGTCTTTCCTTGTAAACCAGGATCAACAGTTCTTTGTGTTTACATTTTGCCCATTCACTTTGCCACACAGCAGCTCGATGCCACAGCGGTTTTGAGGGAATTAGTTGTGACATTTGTGACATTGAAACAGCGATTACACCTGATTGAATCTACAGCATTTGAGATGTCCAAAAGCATTTGGTCTTCTCCAGCATTTCCAGCATCACTAGTGACTTTTAACCTTGAACGGAAATATATATTTTTTCTCAGTATTAACCTATGTCGTCAAATATCCATGAACTGTAACCAATCCACTGAACACAATAATGGTTGTGTGCCTGGAATGCAGGAACTGAGTCTGTGATTACTCGTTTCTCTATCAGTCTGATTGAAAACTCACTCACTGCTGTCACCATCAAGGTCTATACCCAGAGCCCAGAGCCTATTATAAGGGTGTCCCTCATTGTGGCAAAGTCTGTTCACTGAGTCTGGACATAGAGTCTTACAGCGTGGAAACAGGCCCTTCTGCCCAACTTGTCCCCACCAGCCAACATGTCCCATCTACACTTGTCCCACCTGCCTGCGTTTGACCCATATCCCTCCAAACCGGTTCTATCCATGTATCTGTCTTAAATATTTCTTAAATGTTGTGATAGTACCTGTCTCAGCTACCTCCTCCGGCAGCTCGTTCCGTACACCCACCCATGAATATGACATGGTGACACTTTTGTTTGAACGGTTCTGCAAAGAGTTTTATTCATCACAATGTCGGATATTACACTGTGCACTGACACATAGATTAGTGGAAGCATTTTGCACAATCGTCAGTACTTGGTTAGTATTTTCTTATCATTTCTCTTGTTATCCGTTCACCTCTGGCATTGGGCTTCCTCCCAACCTAATCCAAATTACTATGCCTTAAGTGTAGAGCTGTAGTCGCTCCTAAGTCATACTGTGGGATGTGGTAGGAAGACTTGGCTTTGTCCTCCCAGGATTGGCAGCCCAATTGATCCTCAAGATGACATCAATTAATTTAGCAGAAACTAAAGATGAAATTTGGCCCTTGTCTGGTTTGCATTGTCTGGTCCCACTGGGCTGTGTACTTAATCAACACACTTGCAGCAAATGAATTAAAATCACAGCAAGTGGTTTTGAACTAAACAAAACACGTCTAAAACCTCAGTTTGCTAATGGCATTGAATCTATTGATGCCACATAATAACCATTCATAGAATAACAAAATGTATAGATCTTCATTTCTTTAATTTGGTTTTGAATGTTCGCACTGGAACACTGAACACACAGATATGCACAATCACACACTCATGCACACACATTAGGTGCACACGCACACACATTTGTGCGCAAACACACACAGGCACACACACACACACACAGCCACATGGGCATACATACATGGAAATGGATTCATGCACACGCATTGCAGTATAGCATTCCTTACAGTACAATGAATTACTGCCATGTCCAGCTAGTCTGCTTTCAGACCTGAGAAGATGAGTGCTGGGCTCAGGCTGCTCATTATAATTGGAGACGCACAAGGCTGTAGATGCTGGAATCTTTACCAAAAATAAATAACTGGAGGGTCTCAGTGGGTCAGGCATCATCTTTGGAAGAGATGGACAGATGACGTTTTGGCTCGGGCCTTTCTTCAGACTGATGTAGTAGAGGGGTGAAAGGTGGAGACCATGTTGTCTGTTCATTTCCCCCCATGGATACGGCTTGGCCCAGTGAATTCCTCAAGCTGTGTCTTTTTTTGGTCTTTATAATTTTCACTAGTTGAAAAGACCTGTTTTTTCACCCATAATCACATGCATTACGATATGATCTCAAATCAAACAGACTTCCCTAAATTAACGTTGGATGTACTTCTGGCATCTGCACTTACACTGTTCCCTGTTAATTAAAGTGACAGGTAATTAGAAGTTTCTGGTCGACCTTTCTTGCAGTCACCTGTCACTTTAACCATTCCCCTACTCTCTCGAGCTCTCTGTTCGTGTATCTCACTCTGCTGCAATGAATCCCAGCTTGGGAACCGCAGCTCATTTTCCTGCCATGCCGGTGACAGCTCGTGGTGAATTCACTCTGAATTCAACAATTTCAGGTATCCATCCATTCCGGACACAAGGGACTGCGGATGCTGGTTTACACCAGCCTTATGTCAGAACTGTGTCCGTGTACACAGTGAATGGTAAGGCTCTGGAGGGTGCTGTAGAGCAGAGGGATCAAGGAGTTCTTGAGGAGTACATAGTTCTTTGAAGGTAGCGTCACAGGTAGATAGGGTGGCCAAAAAACGCTTTTGGCACTTTGGCCTTCTTCAGTCAGAGTATTGAGTATAGAAGTTGGGAGGTCATGTTGCAGTTATATAAGAATTGGTGAGGCCACCTTTAGAACATTGTATTCAGTTCTGGCCATCATGTTATAGGAAAGATGATGTCAAGTTGGAAAAGGTACAGAGAGAGGATTTACACGGATTGGGTCGAAGGGCCTGTTTCCACGCTATATACCACAATGACTCTATGACACTATAACTGGCCAGTTGAAATTAAACCCAAAATCTAAAGATGCCTTATCAACCAGAAGCATTAAATCTGTTTTTCTCTCTCCGCAGATGCTGCTTGATCCGTTGGATATTTCTAATATTTAGTTTTATCGCAGGTTTCCAGCAAGCGTTTTATCTCTCACAGTTCCAGTGTTTTCAACTCATATTTCTCTGCCAACCATCTTAAACATTCATTCCTGCCACCACCACTACACAGTGGCCACAGCGTATGCCATCCTAAATACGCACCACAGTACCACGCCCAACAGTGCACTCCCAAACCAGTGAGCCTGCCATCCAGTAGGCCAAGGACAACAAGTGCATGCATGTGAACGTCATCACTACAGTGCCCTCCCAAGCCAGGCACCATTCCGCCTTGCAAACAATCCACTGTTCCTTCACTGTTGCTAGGTCTAAATTCCGGTATTTCCTATCCAACATCCCAGTGGATAGGAAATACCGGAATTTCCTATCCACTTCATCTTCATCAGAAGGGCAACAAAGGCTCAAAGGGTAATTAACTATGGGCAATACAGTTTCTTCATCCAACATGCACAGTTCACCAGGTTCCTATCTGTGATGTAAAATTGACTTCAAAAGCTATGAACTATTAAACTATTTCTTCCCAGACCAATGAAATATACAATTACCCCAACACTAAAATATATACCTCACCCACTCCCTAACCATGAAATATACAATTAACCCAGCTATGAAATATATAATTATTCCACTCCCTCCCTGTAAAATATGCAATTACCTACATATAAAATGTACATGTAACTGCTCATTGCCATGCATCAATTACATGAACAACACCTCCACTGACCAATTCCCCTACAGTACAACCCATCAATGGTGAGGGTGTTGACCTGTTAGCCAACATAATCATTGAATGGATATTTTTATTAAACATGTATTCTGTAGTTTAAAGCTATCTCGCACTTCTACATTCTTTGTGCAGGGAGGGACTGCAGATGCTGGTTTACACCGAAGATAGACACAAAATGCTGGAGTAACTCAGCGGGACAGGCAGCATCTCTGGAGACATCTCTGGCCAGGTGGTGCAGGTACACCCCCCATTAAATTGTTGGTTTGTGAAGTGTTTCTCACATAAGGCAAGACCACAGGGAGCACAGCTAGAATGTTCCCAAACAAACGACTGGGAATTTGGCTTGGCAGCCCACAGAGAGGCATCTACACTGACGGCCAAAGGCATGGTTGAAGCTGCAGTTTAGTAGAGGGATCTTCAGAAAATTACAGAAAGTTTTGTCAGAGATTCTCAAACCCATGCCACATGTTGAGTGACTGGAATTGGAGGAGCGCAGAACTTTGGAACAGTTGCGGTACTGAGAGATTGGCAGATAATTTGGAGGGAGCGGGATGCTGTGTGAATAATGGGTGGACTGTCAAAAGCAAAGATGGAGATTTTAAGATTGAGGCATTATCGAAACAGGCACCAGAAATGATCTCTAAGCAGAGATGAAGCAGGTAAACTGATAGAGTGAGCTTGATATGGTAGCAGTGTTCTGGATAGCAGAGTGTTTACATTTACTAAGTGGCCTTCATTAGTACTTGAAGCCAGTTGCCTCATCGACTGAGGGTTTCCCATCAGATTTCTCATGGCTGCAGTATTACTGAGATGACAAAGGATTTGCTTTTACAGGAATGGATATATGGATGAAACAACAGGTCTGTCCCAACAATAACACGGAGACACAAGGAACTGCTGACGATTAAATCCAATGTACAGAAAGTGTTGGAGTAACTTAGAGCACTTGACAGCACCCGCTGAGGGTCCAAACCTGAAATGTCACCCGTCCATTCCCTCCGCAGATGCTGCCTGACTAGCTGAGTTACTCCAGCACTTTTGTGTTTTGCCAATTGTAACACCAATCTGAAGGACCTTGCTCTGATGCAGCCAACTGTTTGAGCTGGGAATGGTGGTCAGGGATGCATTTTGGTGGCAGTGACCAAAGACACTGGCATCGACTTTCCTGGGTTTAGGAAGTGTCACCTTATTTAAGACTAAACAGGGCAATGTTTAGGAGGCAACAACATCCTGCTTGATCCAGAGAGGTGATTGAGAGTCAACTGTGCAACCATTCAAATCAACTTGGGTACTATGAGGGACTTTAACTTTCCAATCATCAACTGGGACTGTCATATCTTAAAGGCTCGGATGGGGTGGACTTTTTTAAATTTACACATTTAATTGTGTAAATGAAATGTGTTTAGAAAGGGGAAAAAAAAAAGAAAATCTTAGTCAGGATGAGTTGGGCAGAAGGGCCGGTTTCCACACTGTGAAAAAATTTCCTCTACGAATCTATGTGAATCTATCCAGTTACAAACACCCTTATGCACAATGGGGCTAATCTATGCTACCAAACATTTCACACAATGACACTGCTACTTCTAAAAACGGTCCCAATACAGCAAACACAGTAAGGGCAAGGTTTAGATCTTGCTGGAACAGTTCAACATGTTATAAACCCAAAGCTGCAGGAGCTAAAAATCCGAAATAAAAGCAGACGGTGTCAGACGCCCACAGCAGGTCAGGTAACATGTATAGAGGGGGATTTAGAGAGTTAAACCGAAACCCAAAACATTACCCCTGTTTCTCTTTCCATGAGTATCATTCGATCTGCTGAGTTTTGCCAGCATTTTCTGTTTTTATCACAACGGATGCTAGTTATGACCCCCTACATTCAGAATGATTTTGCCTTATTGTATGAACTGTCAGTGGAGGAGACAGGCCATCGGGGCACCTTGCATCTCAATGAATTGCAGTGCCATAACACACACACACACACACCTCTCCTTCATCAGACATGTTAAAATAAAGAAAAATAGAGAGAGAGGAATAGAACAGGGTGCAAAATGCGCCGAAAGGAAGATATGGCTTGCAGAAGGGACAAGAAAATACCTTTAAATATACATTAAAACATTTAGGAAAAAAATACCATCAGTCTGAATCAAGCAGCACACTTTTACTTTGTCCCCTTCTGAGCTGAAGGTGTTCAATGATGTTGCATAAACATAAATCGTGTCATTACATTGATAATTATGCCGAGCCCAACTTTCTGTGGCGAGTCTAACCGACAACTAACACCCTATTGCCGTTCGAAGAAAGGCAGGGAACTTCTGGACAAGATGGTGCCTTCGTCAGAATAAGTGTTTTACCAGCACCTTTGGCCAAGTTGCAATTTGTTATGTTAAAGAAGGAACTGCAGATGCTGGAAAATCGAGGGCACACAAAAATGCTGGAGAAACTCAGCGGGTGCAGCAGCATCTAAGGAGCGAAGGAGATAGGCGACGTTTCGGGCCGAAACCCTTCTTCAGCAGTTTGTTATCCTCCGAGACCAAACAGTGAAGGTTCGTTCTGGTCGGTTTTATACGAGTAACTAAAGATTCTTGGACTTAACTCCTATTGTCAGAACGTATCGATGAGTCGGCCTCTCTCGTTCCGCTTTCAACATTAACCCATTAAGATCTTCTGCTAGGATGGCCACTAATGGATGGACTCCCTACACTGTCAGTCCTGGACTCGAAATGCCCTAACGGGACGGGACGGGAGGGGAGAGGGGGTTGGAGAGGAGTTGAATAATTGATGGCACATTACAACACTATTAAACTCGCACCTGCAGCCAGCCTACAGCTGATGATGGCTCTCCGCAGAGTGTGTCTGAATTACTTATCAAAGGCCTCCCCGGACCTACCCGGCGTTAGTGGAATTTGTGTCATTTTAAAAGGAATCCCATTTATAAAAGAATATTCTCAGGAGATTTAATCGCCCAGTCTGCAGCCACTCGCCATTTTAGTTCCCCCAGCTCTGGGGAGGAGGATGAAATATAAAAAAACAAGAAGGTGGGGTCCGGGCAGCTTCGTCCGGCTGACGACCACCCCACTGGCTCGGCAGAGGCGCGGCGAGTAGGGGCAGGCAGCGAACTAGGTGAGGACTACATCGGCGAAGTGCCTCGCAACGCAGCCACTGGCCGGGCCATCGTCACCCTTCCCGGCCGCCTGCTCGATCGAACAAATGAACGGTGTCCAGCCTGTGCCCCGGCGCTCCGGGACCCCGGACACTGCCCACCACGGGCTGGCCCGGGACCAGCGAGGTTCAGGTACGCTCTCACCTGGGGGAGCTCACCTGCCGGGACAGGTGGCCCCGCAGCCACCCCCTGGAACTGCTGGGTTCTTGGGCCGAATATATATAGACACCAAAAGCTGGAGTAACCCAGCGGGTCCGGCAGCATCTCTGGAGAGTTGGAACGGGGTCTCCACCCGAAACATCATCTATTCCTTCTCTCCAGAGATGCTGTCTGACCCGCTGATGTTACTTCGGCTTTGTGTGTGTGTGTGTGTGTGTGTGTGTGTGTGTGTGTGTGTGTGTGTGTGTGTGTGTGTGTGTGTGTGTGTGTGTCTATCTTCTGTTTCAACCAGCATCTGCAGTTCTTTCCTCCACATTGCTGCGCTGGTGAGAGTCGGGGTTAGGGACCCGAGGGGGAATGAATGCAAGGTCTTCCAACTTGTCCGCCCCCCCCGTTTGGACCGAACACAAGCCGCCGGGAGGGGGGAACTCGGCGGGCCGGGCAGCAGCCGTGGAGGGACTGCACAGGCCGACGTTTCGGGAGGAAGGGAGGCAGAAACGTCGCCGCCTTTCCATTCCCCTTCGCAGAGGCTGCGTTTTGCCCAGGGTCCCGGCATCTCCGTTCGGACTGAAGCTGGACACGGTGGGGGGGGGGGGGGGGGGGTGCCTCTCTCTCTCTTCCCCCCCCCCCCCCCCCCCCCCCCCATGAGGGACCCGGGACAGACTGAGCTCAGCCCGGGAGAAGCAGACCCCCCCCTCCCCTCCCCTCCCCTCCCGGCGCAGGCAGGTAGGTGGCGGGCGGGCAACGGAGCAGGTGCACGGGTCTCCCCGCGCAAGGTGCCGGTGCCGGGGGTCGGTGCCGTTACCTGCCACGGTGTAGCGGTCCATGTAGTTCACCACGTATCCGAAGCTGAGCACCCCGGCCGCGATGTGAGGGCGCAGGCGGTAGAGCGCCCGGAATTTCTCCGCCCGGCTGGACGGCGCTTCCCCGGGCGGGATGGCGCCGCTCAGGGTCTGGATCTCCTCTGACGAGACGGAGACGGAGAGCGGGCAGTCGGACGTGTCCTTGTCCACACACATCTCTCCTTTCCCCCCCCTCCCCTGGGCTGACTGTGAGGCTGCTGGTGCTGCTCCTTGAGGATGCAAAGCAGCGCGCCCGCCGGTGTGGCTCCGATCAGCGGCCGGCGAGTTTACATTCAGCCCGACTCCTGCAGCCGCCCCCGGCAGCGATCCTGCGCCAGACCCTTCCCCGCCCGCCGCTCCGCCGACCTGCTGCGGTCATTTACAACGCGATGCCTCTAAAATGCTCCTCCGCCGACGCGTGGCTTCCGATCTACCTCCTCCCCGTCCCTCCCCCTCCGGGGTTCCCTCGACACGATTGTTAAACAATTGTAGGCTCAGGAGCACCGTTTCCCCCACATCCGAGCTCAGAGCCAGCCCGCTGGGGGGCAATTGCTGTGTCTCACTGCGCTACTCTCTTGTTTCATATTGAACTCTGTGAGAGGGGGTGGGTGGGGGGAGGTATCTCTTTGCCCGTCTCCAGCCCACGTTTACCCGGCGACCTGTCCTCATATTTCTTTGTCAAGTAAAGTCAAGTCACATTTATTTATACGGCGCATTTACCACACAACTCTCGTTGGCCAAAGTGCTTTACATTTGTAATAAGAATAGTATAAAACAAACAAACTACACACAGATATACATATAGCCCTCGCTCAGAGGACGTCAAGAAAGGCTTGGGAGTCGAGATACGTTTTAAGTCTTGACTTAAAGGCAGTATTATTCTGTTTTAAACCTCACTCAGTTTTGAAAGCAAAATTATTGTGAACTGACTGACATGCAAGACATCAAAGACTATTATAGTTATTATAATGCGTCCATGCGCGGCTTCCTGGTTTTCTGGTGTTTTTTTTTTAAAGTTTTATTCGAAACGTATTATTTTTTGTGAGGTTAGGGGCGGAGGAGAGTTGCGTACAATTACTCTGTATTTCCCGTGAGAACCTGGAGCTGGAAATCTCCCCCCTCTCTCATGGGCGGAGGTCCCGAAATTGATCCGAATCAAAATGTACAAAGGAGGTTGGAGATCAGTTTGGGTGGACGGACTGAGAAGGGATGGAGAGGTCAAGGAGTGAAACTGCCCGTTTGGAACTGACAAACGTGTTGGAGAGAGGGCGGCACTGATGGTTGGGAACCTGGAGCTTCAAGTCCCATTCCTGGGGCTAGAGCGCAGAACAGCGGGAGAGCGTGTGTTCCCAACTCCAGTGAGCTGTTGGGATGAGCCCCCCAGAGATGCTGCCTTTCCCGCTGAGTTACTGCGGCATTTTGTGTCTAGCCCGATTTCAGTGCACGCTTGCGTTCTCCCAGTGACCGCGAGGGGTTCCTCCGGGTGCTCGGCTTTCCTCCCACATCCCAAAGATGTGCGGGTTGGGAAGGGCCCTGAAACGTCACTTATCCATGTTCTCCAGAGATGCTGCCCGATCCGCCGAGTTATTCCATAGTGTTCTGGCTGTTTGTGGGAACTTGTGCAAACATTGGCTTGCCGTGTCTCCGACCTGACAACAATAACTGCATTCACAAAGTCTGAAGAAGGGTCTCGGCCCGAAACGTCCCCCATTCCTCCTCGCCAGAGATGCTGCCTGACCCGCGGAGTTGCTCCAGCATTCTGTGTCTCCCTTCACAAAGTACTTCACCTGCTGCGAAGTGTTTGGGGTCGAGGGATGTGGAAGGTGCTAAATAAACGCAAGTTTGGGACAAGTAAAGAGTAACATTGCGGTTATGGCAATGTTCCTTGATAATCACTACTGATGACAACTAAACTTCCTTTCGTCGCTCTGCTTTATGGCATAAAGCAGTGATTGACACAAGTTATTTTATTCAGTTTGCATTTAGTATCACTGGTGGACATTGGCCATTAGTTCAATTCAAAGAATGAGGACGTTTTGAAGTTAAAAACTGAAAATGCAGGAAACGCTCAATGGGTCAGGCAGCAACTGCGGAGAGAGGAAAACAAAAGAGACATTTAAAGTTAAAGACTATTCCTCAGAACTGGTTTTCTGTCCTATCAAAGTTTGTTTGTTCACTTTGTTACAATGACTGCAAGCTTCCAACCAACTCAGTTTATAACTCTGTTTCCTGTTTACCAAAACAAAATTTTGGTTGGCATCTTTGGTAAGATCTTAATGTCGACTTTTTTTTTCTTCTCTCCGCATGTGTACGTATATCACACTGTAATTGCACCTTCTTGCCGTAGTTAGTGCTGCGGTATAATATTCTGATATCTGCAGCTTCATTTTGCTCACCTATGCTTTTTGATAATATGCTTTAGAAGTGTAAAAGATTGCATTAAAAATGATACCAAATGAGCAAGGAAAATATCATTTCCAAGTGTAGAGAGTCAAGAGTGTTTTATTTCCATATGTCCCAGATAGCACAATGAAATTCTTAGTTGCAGCAGCACAACAGCTCAGTACACTGTGAACAATATAATAAACGAGAGAGGAAAACAAGTGAATCTCACTTCTGTGATCAGTGTTCAAACTTCACCTTAATGGAAGCTAGCTGAGCTGCCTGAAATCAGTTGGTGTAATGTGTTCTGCAACTTAAAAAAAAATTCAAAATAGACTTTATGCAGGTAATAAATATATGCAATACATGAACTGTGCAAAAAATTCATCCGACATTTTCAAATTGTTCAGTACAGTCTACATACATTGCTCAAATTTCACAAATTTGTCCCCCACCCTCGCCACTCATGTGGCCCACTGGCGTGGAATCCCTTCCCTTATTTCTGAGGGGCGTCTCCACCCCTACCCTGCCCCCCACCCCCCATGTCCAGCAGCGGAAGGACCCTAGACTGTGGTCCTCCCCCACCGAGCCTTGGCGTTGGCTGCACCGAGCTTCAATGCGTCCCTCTGCACGATTTGTTTCATTGGGAGCAGGAACACGGTGAAGGACCTGTGCACCACCAGCCGTTATGCAGTGCAGCAGAGTGGCCCGGGTACATTCCTGCCCCGTGGCTGTTTACGTGGAGTTTGCACTTTCCCACTCTGACTGTTTGGGATTCAGATGTGCAAGTTGGTAGGTTCATTGGCAGCTATTAGTTCATCCTAGTGTTGATGGGCAGAACATATCACAAAGAGATGAGTGGAGGAATGGGATTGATGATGCTCTGAGTATTAGCAATGGCCATAAGGTCATGTGGTCATAAGGGATAGGAGTTGAATTAGGCCATTCGGCCCATCAAGCCCACTCTGCCATTTAATGATTGCTGATTTATCTCTCCCTCCTAACCCCATTCTCCTGCCTTCTCCCCATAACCTGTGACTGATACTAATCAAGAATCTATCTATCTCGGCCTTAAATGTATCCCCTGACTTGGCCTCCGCAGCCTTCTGCGGCAAAGAATTCCACAGCTTCACCACCCTCTGACTAAAGACATTTCTCCTCATCTCATTCCTAAAAGAATGTCCTTTCATTCTGAGGCTGTGACCTCTAGTCCTAGATTCCCCCACTAGTGGAAACATCCTCTCCACATGCACTCTATCCAATCCTTTCACTATTTTGGCATGTTTCAATGAGGTCTCCCCTCATTCTTCTGAACTCCAGCGAGTATAGGCCCTGCGCCGACCAGCGCTCATCATAGGTTAACCTACTCATTCCTGGGATCATCCTTGTAAACCTCCTCTGGACCCTCTCCAGAGGCAGCACATCTTTCCTCAGGTATGGTGCCCAAAATTGCTCACAATATTCCAACAGTGGCCTTACCAGTGCCTCAATGTTGCATCCCTGTTTTTGTATACAAGCCCTCTTTATGACTAATTCGACTTGCAGATTAACTTTTTGCAATCCTGCACCAGCACTCCCAAGTCCCTTTGCATCTCTGATTTCTGGATTCTCACCCCTTTAGAAAATGGTCTACGCCTTTATTCCTACTGCCAAAATGCATGACTCCACACTTTGCTACACTATATTCCATCTGCCACTTCCCTGCCCACTCGCCCAACCTTCCAAGTCCTTCTGCAGAGTCCCTGCTTTCTCTACACAACCTTCCCCTTCAACTATTTTCGTATTGTCCGCAAACGTGGCCACAAAGCTTTCAATCCCCTCCTCCAAATCATTAATATACAACGTGAAGAGTAGTGGCCCCAACACCGACCCTTGCGGAACCACTAATCACTGCCAGCCAACCAGAAAAAGCCCCTTTTAATTGCCATTCTTTGTCTTCTGCCATCCAGCCAACCTGCTATCCATGCTAGTATCTGCCCTTTGATACCGTGGGCTCTCATCTTCCTTAGCAGCCTAACGGGTGGCACCTTATCAAAGGCTTTCTGAAAATCTAAGTACACAGCATCTACTACCTCTCCTTTGTCTGTCCTGCTATTTACTTCTTCAAAGAATCCATTCCATGGGCTGAATTACCTTCTTCTATGTGGTAAGGAAATATATAGGTTCTAAACACAAATGTTGCTGTTACTGTTGTGGAAATGTCTGGCACTGATTCTGTCAGGCTTGGGCTGGTGAAGTGGTCAATTTACCAGCACTTTCAATGCCACATTATGTTAGGAATACAGGATTCCTATAACAGCTTTCCGATAGACTGCCATTGAAAAGCACTTGCACGCCAATTAAATCATTATCTGTCCAAAAGGACAGATAATCTGATTAAGATGTTGGTTGAGGAACACATATTCTGAGAGCACTTGTCGTACCACAAACTGCTCAGAGGGCAGGCATGATTTAATCTCTCATCTGACAGGAGCAGAACTCTCTCAGTACTGTACTCAAGTAGATTTAGACTCATGTCTGATTGAATCACACCTGATACCAGCAGATAAAGCCCTGAGAGCCAAGTCATACGAAAGTGTCGTAACATTGTGGCTGTTAATAACGTCTCGTTACATTCTCCTGGTGACACATTATATGTTAAAAGAGGAAAGAAAGTAAAAATGTCCACTGCGACACATTTCACAAACTCAGGACACACCAACGTGCTTTACAACCAATTAAATACTTTCAAAATGTTAATAAGGTGGGACTTTTTTTTACTGATTGGATTTTGCCCGCACTTACAATTGGTATTTAGAAATGGAATCGTTAGGTGTGCCGTTAACTTTAAAGATTTGCAGTGGTTTAATGAAAGCATTTTGTTGTTTCGTCTTTCAGCGCAGGTTCCTTTGCCCCATGCTAATAACAAACAGTTCTAGCCAAACGTCTTCTATCTGAAACTCTGTATCTTTAGCCAAGCATGCTGCCTAACAGTTAGTAAGGCACAAGGAATTCTAATAAAGCAATTCAAGGTAATATTTGCTTTTTATCTTTATTGGGAAGTTCTCAAGGTGCCTTAGAGTCATGGAGCTATGCAGTATGGAAAAATGCCCTTCAGCCCAACTTGCCAATGCCAACAGGTTGGCATTCTGGCCTAGTCCCATTTGCCTGCCACTGGGTAAAGCATAAATGCTGGCAGAAATGACATTGGCTTCTTGCATTTAGATTGTTATTATGGTACAGCACCAAGTCACATTGACCACAAAACTATTTTTGCTCTATAACCAATGTTTGGCAATTCCAGTGCTGTGTAAAGACATTTTTTGAAGTGCAACATTAAAGTTATAATAATTTCATACCCAGACATTCTTTAAAGATAAACAGTGAATGTTTGACGGTGTGAATCAAAGAATCTTCAAAACGCTGTTGGCTGAGGCATGCTTCTAACTATATGGAAGAAAGTGATTTTGGAAAATCTAATTACAGTCTAGAAGAACTGCAGTTCATAGACTTCCACCCATAATTTCCTTTTTTTGAAGTAAATTTGCTGAAGCATTTAAATAAAAGGAATGCACACAGGCAGAAGGATCTTAGAAGGTCACCTTGTGTAAAAGGTTAGGTATCGGGCAGCAGGAGTCACAGAGGAGCTGCTTCCTAATTAGCCAGTGGATTATCAAGATTATTACAGTTTATTGGGGTGGGGTGAGACATTTATTGCATGTCCAAAGTTGCCCTTAGAATGGGTTGAGTGCTTTCTTCTTAAAGAGGTTGCGATTCAACAATGCTGACGTGAGACTGGAGGCACATATGAGCCAGATGGTAGAAGAGCATGGTGGGTTTCAGAACCGTCTGGCAACCACATGGTCACAGTTGCTGTTACTGGACAGTCATACAGCACAGAAACAGGCCCTTCGGCCCACATCAACTGCACCAAACGTTAAGCTCCTACCTTCATTAATCCCACTTTTCCTTCCGCATTCCCTGTAATTCACCTCCGATTCTCCTGCTACCCACATACCTATAGGGGCAATTTACAGAAATCAATCAACCCACCGACCCACACGTGGTAGGAAACCCATGTACCCGGAGGAAACCCACATGGTCACAGGAAGAACATGCAAACGCCCGTGACCATGTGGGTTTTCTTCGAGATCTTCAGTGTCCTCCCACACTCCAAAGACGTCAGGTTTGTAGGATAATTGGCTTAGTATAAATATAAATTGTCCCTGGTTAATGTGCAGGGATCACTGGTCAGTGCGGACTATGTGGGCAGTACCTGCGCTGTATCTCTAAAATGAAAAAAAATTATCCCTGGGATTGAGCTATTTGCTCCCCTGTGTATGACAAGTGCACCCCTCCTTTATTGTAACAGGCTGCTATTGGCAATTAGAGATTCTGTCAATGTACTCTCGGAGGTGGTGCATAGAAGATATGGTTGATATATGTAAAATTCCTCTCAGTGTTTCCCATAGATCTCATGCAAATTTGATAAAGAATTAAATGTCAGGATGTGGGTGTTGTGAAACTGAAGCCACCACTTTCTGTTCATCTTTAATCGTCTCAATTATATGTCACCTTGAACTGCTGCAGCCTGACGAATAATCATAGAGTCATACAGCCTCAGGAAACAGGCCTTTGGCCCACCCTATCTATGGTGACCATCATTACCCATGTACACTAATCCAATTTACCTGCACTTGGTCGGGCATCTGAATGGTTCTTCCATAAACTAGGGTACTGTCCAATTCACCTCCACTTAATTACGGAAAATGGAACCTGGGAGCTACAATGCTGAGAACTATATTCTGCATTCCGTATCTTCCCCTTTGCTCTATCTATTGTACTTAAGTTTGACTTGTTTGGATTTATGTATAGTATTGTTTGATCTGACTGGATAGCAGGCAAAACAAAAATTTTCCCTGTATCTCAGTACATATTACAATAATAAACCTACATCTAAATCGAAATCGAAATCTAGTCATTCAAAGTGTTCTGAAATATCAGTTTGAGATACTGGCTGGTGGGGTTGCAGTTGACTGCATTGGTGTGGGGCAGAATCCCATGTAGACAAAGGTTTCTTTCGCCGAAGGACATTAGTTAACTGTCTGGGAAATGACAACCATCCAGTTTCAGTCACCTTTCCAATATCAGCTTTGTATTCCCAAAATCGTCAAGCTACCAGAGTGAGATTTAACCTCCTGTCCCCTTGTTTCTCATCCCAGAACTCTGGAGTTCAAACCACTGCCACAAGCACCACATTACACCTGTATACTGGCTGGTCGGCACGGTGGGCTGAAGGGCCTGTTTCCGTGCTGTATCTCTAAACTAAACTAAACTAAACTACTATATCCTGGGACTGAGGTAAATACGCTGCAACGTGATGGAGAAAGTTTGATTCATCCCTGCTCTATCTGAGGAAAGCAAGAAAGAGGATTCCCCTCAGCAAATCATAACAGTTTCAGGGCGAGGGTATTGTGAAATGTGAAATAATGCTGATTTTTGGCAACGTGTGGATTCAGGGGCCCACCACACAATAAACTGAGCTGAACAAAGTGGAGGGAGTCAGCGATTCCTGCTGCCGTGATTGAAGGAGATTAAGCAAGACGTGCCCCTGGACTCCTTTGTGAATCCACTCCCCTCCAACTCGAAGCAGTTGCTAGGCAGGAACCCCCTCAGGACCCAGTTCTCGTTAGCAGGAGTGTCGCTGGCAGCTGTCAGAGCAGTTTCCAGGTCAGTGTCCCTTTCGCTTCCTCCTCCCACCCCAGCCTTTGTTCAATTGTGGAGCAAAAATAAAAGTCCCAAGTATTACAGCGTGTACGGACAGGGAGATGTACCACCTCGGAGACTCTGGGCTTACATTGCTGATGACTGTGGGCTGAGCATGGCTGGATTTTATTTTTTGATATCCACGATGTAACTAGCAGGATTGTCAAAGAAAAATAGGAAATGGGGTGGAGAGGCCTGTTGTTGCTTCTGGCAGATATCTGTCCTCTGCGCCCATGGAACCTTCTTCCCTTCCTGTCGTCACAAAGATCCCGAAACATGGGCAGTTAATATGGGATGATCGGGCAGATGGTGGAACGAGGCTGATCGTCCACGCAGACAGGAGCTTAAATCCCCCTTGACAGACACAAGGACTATTTAAATTCAGTTAAAAATGTAAGGAGCAGCTATTATTAATTAAATTAATCACAATGCTGGATTGTCATAAATACACATTCACAGATTCACTAATATCTGCTGGAGAGGGAACCTGGTATTTTCGCCCAGTCTGACCCACAGAGAACTCCACACTGACCTGGTTGGCTGTCTGTGCAGGGTAAGGGTTAAGAAGTGCGGTCCAATGGTGATTGTGTAGAGAGCACAGAGTCTTGAGGCATTTTGCCAGACAAGCTGGGCAGTCTGCTCTGGGAACCACGCCACCGGATCCGTCGAGTCCTTTCCCTGCAGTGCCTGCCGGACGTTCCGTGCTGACCGCTGCCCGATGGACATGTGGTCAAAGGTGTTGGTCCGGAAGAACCTTTCCACAAGCGACAGATGGGGCGGCAATGTCCAGCTGACTGGCACATTGCGTGGCACCTGCGCCAGGCCCATCCTTCGCAACACCGGGGACAGGTAGAACCTCAGCAGGTAGTGACACTTGGTGCCCACGTGCCTTGGCTCTACACTCCGCCTGATGTAGCCACACACGAGGGCGACGTCGTTGGGCATGAGTTGGTCTCGACCCGAAACGTCGCCTATCTCCTTCGCTCCTTAGATGCTGCTGCACCCGCTGAGTTTCTCCAGCTTTTTGTGTACCCTCGATTCTCCAGCATCTGCAGTTCCTTCTTTAAAACTTTTACCCCCGTTGTCTGCTGACTTGTGCATTGTGGCCCGTCGCACCCGGTCTATCCTCGACCCCCAGATGAACTGGAAGATGGCCCGGGTGATCCGTGTGGCGTAGGAGGGGGGGACAGGCCACACTTGCGCCAAGTACAGCAGCCCCGAGAGCACCTCACGCCTGATGACCAAATATTTTCCCGTTATGGAGTGGGAGCGTTGCCTCCACAGCTCCAGCTTCTTCCCCACCTTGGCTATCCGCTCCAGCCAATTCTTGTCACATGCCTCAGCCCCCCCCCCCCCGAACCAGATCCCCAGCATCTTCAAGAAGTCAGGCTTGATGGTGAAGGGGACGGAAGATCGGTCGGGCCAGTTGCCAAAGAGCAAGGCCTCGCTCTTCCTGCGGTTCACCCTGGCTCCCGTGGCCGACTCAAACTGGTCGCAGTTGCTGATCAATCTGTGGACCGACCCTGGATCCGAGCAGAAGACGGCTCGCATCCTTCCTGATGGACTCGGCAAAAGGTTCAATACCACAGACAAACAAGACAGGAGAGGGCAACTCTGCCCTGACTCCAGACTTGATGGGGAAGCTGTCGGATTCCCACCCATTGATTTGGATATTGGTGTAGAGCAGTTTGATCCAATTTCGGATTCCCTCCCCAAAACCCATTTTGGAGAGCACGTCCCTCATGTACGTGTGCGATATCCTGTCGAAGGCCTTCTCCTGGTCCAAGCTGACTAGGCAGGCATCCACCTGTCCGTCCTGCACATAGGCAATAGTTTCTCTCAGCAGCGCTAGGCTGTCTGAGATTTTCCTGTCAGCTACAGCACAGGTTTGGTCCGGGTGGATCACCTGTCCCAGAGCAGACTTGACCCGGTTGGCGATGGCCTTAGACAGGATCTTGTCATCTACATTCAACAATGTGATGGGTCTCCAATTCTTTATATCCTTCATCTCCCCCTTGTGCTTTCATGCTATATACACAGGTTAAGTGAACAACCCTAACATTAAACTAAGGCTCCATATGCTATCCTAATCCAGATGCTAGCTCGAAGCTTGGTCAATATTTACCCCTTGAAGAATGCTAAAAATTGATATTCTCCTTTATGATCAGTGGGAGCTCGCTGTGCACAAATCAGATGCAGCTTTTGTGCCAACACAGAGAACACGCTTCATAAGGAAGACAGACACAAAATGCTGGAGTAACTCAGCGGGACAGGCAGCATCTCTGGAGAGAAGGAATGGGTGACGTTTCGGGTCGAGACCCTTCTTCAGACCAGAGGTACTGCCTGAGTTATTCCAGCATTTTGTGTCTACGGTGTAAACCAGCATCTGCAGTTCCTTCCTGCACTCTTCAGAAGGAACTCTTGCTGCAAGCATTTTAAGACAACTTAATGGAGGATGGTTAAGAGGGATCTGTCAAGGCAAAAGTTTTTTCCTTATGTATAACTTCTGGAATAGTGTTCGTTGTTACCGTTTCTGTTTCCTAGAAAATCAATCTCAGTATGATGCCTGCCAAGTCATTCACACCTGTCTGTTCCTCCACCAACCTTGATGTATTGCACTGCTAAAAACAATCTCTCATCTTGCTGTAGGTGGCTTGCTTAATCCCTCCATACGGTTTGTCAGCTGTATATTAAATCTGGACGTCTGGATATTTTTAGCTACAGACGGCAATGAGTAGAAGTACCTGTGCTGCAACAGAATGAGTTTAATGTTGGTTCGGAGATTCCAGTTCCAATGTTAGCGGAATGGAGCACTTTGGGTTGAAAGGTCCCCGATATCTTTCCTCAAGGTTCCAGCTTTTAGTTTCAATTCATGGTAGCCGGACTCCTCTAACCCAACAAGCCCAGGTTTATTGATGATTCCGGGCTGGGCGGGAGCAGGAGCTGTGAGGAGGATACAGAGAGACATCAGTAGGTATGGACAGGCTTGGTGAACAACGGATGAAATATTAGCTGGGAAAAGGTGAGATTGACTAACATGTTTGAAAAATTAGAAGAGCCACGTGTTCGTGAAATGATGAGAGATCGAAAAATGTTGGTGTTCAAAGGGATCTGGAGGGTCCTTGTACAAGACTCACTGGAAATTGGTGAGGATGAAAGAAGTCACTGAAAAGGGAAATGGTGGACAAAGACACAAGAGGCAGCTGGAATATGGAGCAAAGCACAAACCCAATACCGAGTCTTGACCCAAAAGATCGACAATTCCTTTGCCCTCACAAATGCTGCTTAACCCACTGAGATCCTCAGCTGTAGACACAAAGAACAGCAGATGCTGGGTTATACCAAAGATGGACACAGAGTGCTGGAGTAACTCAGCTGGTCAGGCAGCATCTCTGGTGAAAAAGGATGGATGACATTTCTTCAGTCGGGAGAAGAGTCCCAACTGAAAACGTCACCCATCCTTTTTCCCCAGAGATGCCGCCTGACCCGCTGAGACCCACAGTGCTGGTATGGAGGGAGTTACAGAATTTAGACACATCCACCATCACAGAGCAGTGATATATTTCCACGTCAGGATTCTTTGTGACTTCGAATTATAGAGCTTTTCTGTGTGGAAACAGGCCCTTCGGACCAACTCATCCATGTCGACCAAGCTGCCTAACTGGTCCTGGTTGTATTTGCCTGCAGCTGGTCCATATATCTCAAAACCTTTCCTATCCAAGTACCTGTCAAAGGCGTTTTATAAATATTGTAATTGTACAATTTCTTCCTCTGGCAGCTCCATCCAAATACAAACGAAACTCCCTGAAAAAGTTGCACCTATGGTCCCTTCCTAAATGAGCTGTCCCACTGCGGCAACCTAATCTGTGAGTTTAGAAGAGTTTGCCCTCGACTCAAACTCGCAGCATGGTCGACACATGGTCCTAGGAGGTCACTGGAACTTTCCTTCATGCTCGAGGGAAGCTCCCGAATACTCGTGGCCTCAGCTAGGTCGCGGTAAATCTTTAAAGAATGTTGAAAAATTTCCCGCGAGTAAAATTTGGTCGGCATGGTTCTTTTTAACTCGTAGTGCAGTGGAGTGGGGTCGCTATTTAGTTACAGGCAGTCGAGGGCAGCCGTAGGCAATCTCCTTTGCTGACTGGGCATTTTGTTTGGCTCATCGGAGTTTTCAGGACCAGGGAAAACCGACCAGTAGGTAAAATGCCCGCTAAACTTTATTATACTTCTTAAAAGTGTCTCCACGCCTTCTCCCCCCCTTCTCTCCCCTTCTCTCCCCTTCTCTCCCCTTCTCTCCCCTTCTCTCCACTTCTCTCCCCTTCTCTCCCCTTCTCTCTCCTTCTCTACCCTTCTCTACACTGTGGCAGCCGTCTTTTACCTTCTTCTTCAAGGGTGTGAATTTCAGACAATGCTCCCCCGCTTTCCTTGGCCCCCGTCTTTGCGATGTGTTTGTGTGCGTGCGTGTGTGCGTGTGTGCGTGCGTGTGTGTGTGTGTGTGTGCGTGCATGTGTGCGTGTGTGCGCGCGTATGTGTGTGTGTGCGCGCGTATGTGTGTGTGTGTATGTGTGTGTGTGTGTGTGTGTGTGTGTGTGTGTGTGTGTGTGCGTGTGTGCGTGTGTGTGCGTGTGTGTGTGTGCGTGCGTGCGTGCGTGCACGTGTGTGTGTGTGTGTGTGTGTGTGTGTGTGTGTGTGTGTGTGTGTGTGCGGTCGGTCGATCCAGTTCGCGGTTTCAATGCGGACGGTCAATTCAGCTCGAGGTTTTCCAGGCGAGTGCCATCGAGCTTGAAGGTCGAAGACACTCTTCTTAACTTGCGGTTTAGGTCGCCGCAGTGGGACAGCCCCTTAAATCTTTCTCCCTCACCTATGCCCTTTTGTTTTAGACCTTTGGTTGTTCATCCAAAGCATTTACTCTGTCCCTCTCTCCACAGAAACTGCCCGGTCGGTTGAGTGTTTCCAACCTTACCTTTATTTTAAAATTCTTACTGGATTTGAGACGTTAATGCAGAGAAGATGTATCCCCGGCTAAAGATGTTTAAAACCAGGGGTCTTGATCTCAAAATAACGGATAGGCCAAGTGATGGAGAAATTCCTTCACCGGAAGGTGGTGAATCTTTGGAATTCTCTACTCTAGAAGCGTTTGAGACTCAGTTGCAGTGGACTGCATACAAGATGGGTTTCTGGATGTTAAGAAAATTAAAGGATATCTGCATGAAAGTAAAGCAAAAAAGATCAGCCCTACTGTTATTGAATGGTGGAGCAAGAATGAAGGCACGAATGGCCTACACCTGCTTCTATTTCTCATGCTCTTCAGTAACCCCTGCCAGAATTGGTCTGTGCTCTCCTCAAACCCAAAGGACAGTAAACCCTGGTATCCCAGAGCAGAATTGGACTGTGCTCTCCCCAAACCCAGAACCGGACCGGAATGTCTCCTCTCTCATATAGAACTAGACATCACCTCATCCATCAATACCCTAAAACTGAAGAGTGACTGCCCCCTTCACTGTGCAAGTGTTCATGCAATGAATCAGAAAGGGGATTGATGTAGGAATGGTGTGAATGGGCAGTTGATGGATGGCAAAAGGCTATTTCCTTGTTGTATCGTTCTATGATGCTCTGACCCTGATGTACAGCGGTGTTTCTGTGTGATCTTCTGGGGCTGAGTCTCCCTCATGAGTGTTTACCCTGAGGAACTCTACATGTCAGAAGCAGAACGATTCTTATTAGTACAGGTATCGGGAGTTATGGGGAGAAGACAGGAGAATGGGGTGAGGAGGGAGAGATAGATCAGCAATGATTGAATGGCGGAGGAGACTTGATGGGCCAAATGGCCTAATTCTGTTCCTATCACAAATGAACTTTCAAAACAGTGCCACCTGCATACTGTAATAATCTAAGATTCAGGAACATTCGTAGGCCATCTGGTCCGTCGTGCGTCATCAAGATCGTGGCTGATCTTCTACCTTAGTGTCTTTTCCCAACATTACGATCATATCCTTGATTCCTTAATGCCCAGAAATCCATCGCTCAGCTTTGCATAACAACAGTGACTGAGCTTCCACAGGTCTCTGTGGGAGAGAATTCCAGAAGTTCATCACACTCTGAGTGAAGACATTTCTCACCTCTGTTCAGACATGTCTGACACCATACTCCAAGACTGCAGCAGCTGAACTGAGATTCCTCAGTCAGGGGAAAGACCCTCCCTGCATTCAATCTGTCGAGCCCTTTCAAAATGTATTGTTTCAATGACATTTCCTCTCATTCTTTTAAACTCGAGAGAATATAGTCCCAGACCCAGTCTATTCAATTTTGCCTCATACCGCAACCTACCATCCCAGGAACCTTACTGTGCGCCTTCAATGGCAAGTCAATTCTTTCCTATATAAGGAGACTAAGAGTGAACACAATGTTTCAAGTGCAGCCTCAACAATTGCAATAAGACTTCCTTACTCCTGCACTCAAATACTCCATAATAAACACTGACATACCATTGCCCTCCTCCTTGCTTGCTGCACCTATATGCTGGCCTTCAGTGACTTGTGTACAAACCCCCCTCCCCCCCCAGCATTACTTGATCTACAGCTCACCCCCTCCATGACACGCTGGTCAACCTGAGGAGTACCTTCAGTAACAGATTGGTTCCACCAAGATACAGTACAGAACACCACAGGAGATCTTTTTTCCAAGTTGCTATCAAACTGTATAAAACTCCTCCCCCTTCTATCGTGGGGTAGATTGACTCCCCCACCCCACCCACCCCCCACCGCATTCCCCCCTCCCCCATCTTTGCACATTTCCAATCCTTTCCACTCTTCACTTTAATTTCATGGTTCATGTTTGATTGTGTTTTTATGACTGTTGGCAGACCAATTTCCCTCCTGGGATAAATAAAGTTCTGTCACAGGGGTGGGGAACCTGCGGCCTTCAAGGCCATTAAGTGCGGCCTTTTGAATGAATCCAAATTTTGTAGAACAAATCCTTTTATTTTTATTAATATGTTTTTGTTCGTCTTTTATTATTTTTATTTTAATCTTAAAATGAAGGTATTTTAAATACCAAAGGGTAAAAGAATAAATAATCCTCGCCGACTGACGGCCACAATTAAAACATTAGTAAGTCATGAGGGCTATGTTAACAAAATAATGTACATTTTGAAGTATATCTAATTGAAGTTTCTTGTATGCGGCCTTATTAGATTACAGCTAACTTGAGGCGGCATTCCGACATGAAAAGGATCCCCACCCCTCTTCTATCATATCGTATCGTATCATCATTCAACGACACTCTGCTTTTCCGTTAAATGCACCACTGCCAACGACTTTGCATTTTACCTCATTAAATTCTATTGTCCATGTTCTCAGCCATTCAGTCAGCTTGAAAACTCTTTACATCTTCCTCCATTTTTCACAACCCCACTTAGTTTAGTATCAGCAGCAAACTTGATCCTCGGACCTAAATCATTGACATAGATTGTGAATAGCTGGTTGTCTGGTTCTCACACAACCCCACTCTTGGCAGTCCACCAATGCCGAGAAGACCTCTCAGTCCATGACTGTACATTATCCTCACCTCCATGTGATGGAACCTGTACCCAAGCCTCTGGAAACCCAAGTACATCACACCCACTGCTTTCTCCCTTCTCTATTCTATTCTACTCTATTAGTCATATCTCCAGAGCTCCAACCAAAACTTAATTTCTGCCTACCACCGACATTGGGGGAACAGATTCCTGTTTTCTCTCCCTCCCTTCTGAAATGGTAGATTCACATTTGCCACACCAACTATTTCAGAGTCTGTAGGTCCATGGATGTTGATAACCAGACCATCCACCATCTCGAAAGGTACCTTTGGCTATAAATCATCAAGTCCTGGGGACACAGCAGCTTTTCACCTCAGCAACCTCGAATACCATTTTGTGACTAACAGTTATTTCTATCAGTTCCTCATTCTCACTAAACCCATTATTCTCAAATATATCTGGCAGATTTTACCTCTGCCAAGGAAATGGCAGAAGAATTTAAAAAAATACTATGTGTATTATAAATTCTCCTCTGTCTACAAACATGACCTTTCCTTCTTCTGTGCCTATAAATGCTCATATGGTCAATTTATATTATCCATCCTTCCCCAACTATTCACAATGTCCACTTTGGTTTCTTTATCAGTTTGCTAGTCTTCCATTATTGAGTTCTAAAATACTCCCAATCTTCAGACCTGCTGCTATTTCTGGCATCTTAATCAGCTTCCTTGGATTTTACACTATTTTTAATTTCTCTGGTCAGCCACAAATGAATCACTTTTCCGCTTGGGTTTCTGTGCCTCGAAGAATGTTTTGTTTGCAGTTTGTGCATTATTTATTCCAAATGCTCCTCATTGCCTGTCCACCTTATCCCTTTCAATGTATTGGGTAGCATAGTGGCGCAGCGGTAGAGCTGTTGTCTTACTGCGCCAGCGATCTAGATTCATTCCCGACTACGGGTGCTGTCTGTACGGAGTTTGTATGTTCTCCTCGTGACCGCGTGGGTTTTCTCCGGGTGCTCCGATTTCCTCCCACAGTCCTACAGGCTTGTAGGTTAATTGGCTTCAGTTAAAAATGTAAAAACTGTCCCTAGTGTGTACGATAGTGTTAGTGTTTAGTTAGTTTAGTTAGGTTTAGTTTATTGTCATGTGTACCGAGGCACAGTGAAAAATGGTGATCATTGGTCAGCACGGACTGGGTGGGCAGAAGGGCCTGGTTGCGTGCTGTATCTCTAAAGTCTAAAGTATTCTCCCAATCAGCCACTGACAACTCTCCTCTCACACCTTCTTACTTTCCTATTGTCAGATTTTAGAATCTACTTTTGCATTGAATAGCATCACTTTCAAACCTGGTGTCAAATTGGATCGCATCGTGCTCGCTTCGTCCGCAAAGACCCTTGGCTGCCAGCTCCTGGGCAATGGCGACCCCCTCTCCTCTTGACCAAGAAGGTTCATGGGCTTCTCCCCAAGCTCAATTCCCACGCTGCAGGTAAGCCCGGCTACCAGTGAGCACTGGCAGCTACTAGACTAGTGTGGCACCCCTCATGCATTCCATTAGGATGTGTGCACCTCACATACGAAATCAAGGGATATTGGGAGAAAGCAGGAACGGGGTACTGATTTTGGATGATCAGCCATGATCGTATTGAATGGCGGTGCTGGCTCAAATGGCCGAATGGCCTACTCTTCTATGTTGCTATGTTTCTATTCCCATGAAGGTATTCTTTCAGAAACTCCCAGCTAATAATCACCCTTTACAATCTTTAAATCATCTATATTAAATGCTAATTTGGGCATTATTTAGCATTCCAGTGAAGATTCTTTTAAACCGTGGAGTCTTCGCCCCTGGCCATTTAGTGAAATAAATTAAGTTTTTTTATTCCAGCTTTTATCCTCTTTGTACTATATATCTTAATTTCATGAAACATTTTCTACCAGGACTCAGCGTGTGCACTTAGTTTCAAATTTGCCTTTGAGGTAAGCAGAGGCTTATTGTACACTGAGGAATACCTCTTAGCTCATTGAAGTTAACTTCACTTACATTAGCTAGTCCAGAAGGAAGTGTCAGGGGAGCCATTGGAATCTTTAGTCAGAGGTGTACCTAACCTCCATTTCTCTGCCTTTGCTCCCTGTGCCCTGATCCTCCGCCCCAGCCAATCTGTCCTGCAAGTTGTTTGACCTCCAACCCCACTTCCTCAGCCCCCTGATAGGACCCGTAGCTTGTTGGAATAAGAGGGCTCCTGGCTTCCACTGGTCCTTGTGTGAAAAATTTTGTCTCATTTACAATTCCACTGAGACGGCATCCATACCCAAATGTACATGGACGAACGCCACATGGTAGCTTGAAAGATTCACTATATCTAAGGGCCACATGGTGAATCCTATGATAATGTGGGAGTGCTGGTCAATTCTACTTATAGAATCAATTACGAGATACAAGAAATTCGAATAGATTTCACACAGTGGCGCAGACGGAGGGTTGCTGCCTTACAGCGCCAGAGACCCGGGTTCAATCCGGACTACAGGGGCCGTCTGTACGTAGTTTGTATGTTCTCCCTGTGACCATGTGGGTTATCTCCGGGTGCTCTGGTTTCCCCCCACATTCCGAGCACGTGCAGGTTTGTAGGTTGATTGACTTCTGCAAATTGTCCCCAGTGTCTGGGATAGAACTAGTGTACACGTGATCATTGGTCGGCAAGGACTCGGTGGGCTGAAGGTATCTGGTTCCACACTGTATCTCTAAACTAAACTAACCTGAACTAAACTAAACTGAACTAAACTAAATTAAATGAAACTGCTTACTTCAGACTAACAGCGAGGAGCTTCCACAATGGCTCATTATGTCATCTGTTACAGCATTTACATACCTCTTGGCTGTGCAAAGTTCACAGACCCAATCCATCTGATGGCTTCCATTCAGTAAAACTGATAATACACTCTCCATCTATTCAGAAATTCCGATACTTCGGATCTCACTCATGGGTGATGTTCCCCATGCTCCCCTGAAACTCGCCTGATCCCTGGGTTCCAAAACTCTCTTTTAAACTCGTATGTGTAGGAATGAACTGCAGCTGCTAGCTCAAACCAAAGAGAGACACAAAATGCTGGATTAGCTCAGTGGGACTGTCAGTGTCTCGGGAGAGTAGGAAGAGGTGACGTTTCTTCAGACTGATCCATCGGAGTGAAGAAGGGTCTCGACCCAAAACATCACTCCTCTCTTTAAATTCACTGTTATAATAATGTGTAATTTCCACAAAAAATTGAATAAAATAGCCTATTAGGATAATAACAAGAATAATATCCAATAGTCTAGAAAATTTGTCAGTCCAGTACAACCCAAGCCCCGAGAGTGCTGGATTATCAAAGTTTACTGAAGTTGGTTTGATCTCCTCATCTATATCCTGACTCTGATGCTTTACTCATTTCTGATACTGGCGTGCTTGACTCACTGTGTTTGATCAGTAGTTGACTTTGCATCAAAACCAGGAATAGATCACATATTAGTTCGGGCCGCGGGTGTGGTTTTTGCATAGGCAATTCGAACATGGTTTGTAATACAAACTAACAGCTTGTCGGGCTGCAGCTGTAGACTATTTAGAAACATAGAAACGAAGAAAATAGGCGCAGGAGGAGGCCATTTGGCCCTATGAGCCTGCACCGCCATTCATTATGATCATGGCTGATCATCCACAATCAGTAACCCGTGCCTGCCTTCTCCCCATATCCCTTGATTCCACAAGCCCCGAGAGCTCTATCTAACTCTCTTCCCCACCACCGATGTCAGGCTAACTGGTCTATAATTCCTTGTTTTCTCTCTCGCTCCTTTCCTGAAAAGTGGGACAACATTAGCTACCCTCCTATCCACAGGAACTGGATCTGATCCGATAGAACATTGAAAAATGATCACCAATGTGTCCACGATTTCTAGAGCCACCTCCTTGAGTACCCTGGGATGCAGACCATCAGGCCCTGGAGATTTATCAGCCTTCAGTCCCATCAGTCTACCCAATACTATTTCTTGCCTAATGCAAATTTCTTTCAGTTCCTCTGTCTCCTAGATCCTCTGTCCTCTAGTATGTCTGAGAGATTGTTTGTGTCTTCCTTAGTGAAGACAGAACCAAAGTACCTGTTCAACTCTTCTGCCATTTCCTTGTTCCCCATAATAATTTCACCTGTTTCTGCCTTCAAGGGACCCACATTTGGTTTTACTAATCTTTTTCACTTAACATTACCGAAAGAAGCTTTTACTATCCTTCTTTATATTCTTGGCCAGCTTACCCTCATACTTCATCTTTTCGCCCCATATTGCCCTTTATGTTACCTTCCATTGTCCTTTGGAAGTTTCCTAATCCTCTGGCTTCCCGCTACTCTTTGCTATGTTATACACCTTTTCTTTTAGTTTTATTCCATCCCTAACTTCCCTTCTCTGCCACAGTTGCCTCTTACTTCCCTTAGAATCTTTTTTCCTCCTTGGAATGAAATTATCCTGTATCTTCTGGAGTATGCCCAGAAATTCCTGCCATTGCTGTTCCACGTCATTCCTGCTAGGATCCTTTTCCAGTCAACCTTGGACAGCTCCTCTCTCATGCCTTCATAGTCCCCTTTGTTCAACTGCAACACTGCCACCTTCTCCCTGTTTTAACCTTCTCCCTCTCAAATTGCAGATTAAAACTGATCATATTATGGTCGCTACCTCCTAGCAGTTCCTTTACCTTGAGTTCCCTTATTATATCTGGTTTAGTCGACAACACTAAATCCAAAATTGCCTTCTCTCTGGTAGGCTCCAGCACAAGCTGCTAAATAATCCATCTCGGAGGCACTCTACAAACTCTCTTCCTTGGGGACCAGACTGATTTTCCAAGTCTACCTGCATATTGAAATCCCCTATAACCACAGTGACATTACCTTTGTTACATGCCAGTTTTAACTCCTGCTGCAACTTGCACCCTATATCCAGGCTACTGTTTGGGGGCCTGTAGACAACTCCCATTAGTGTTTTCTTACCTTTACAATTCCTCAACTCTATCCACAGCGACTCTACATCATCAGTCCCTATGTCACCCCTCGCAAGGGACTGAATTTCATCCCTCACCAACAGAGCTACCCCACCTCCTCTGCCCACCTGCCTGTCCTTTCTATAGGATATATAACCTTGAATATTCAGTTCCCAGTCCCGATCCTCCTGCGGCCATGTCTCCGTAATCCCCACAATGTCATATCTACCAATCTCTAACTGAGCCTCAAGCTCATCCACTTCTTATACTTTGCGCATTAATATATACTTTTAATCCATTACTCACCTCACCTTTCACATCGATTCTGACTTCACTTGGCCATACTCTCCTATCCCTTCCTGAGCTTTCTGTCCCATTAATTCTGGTGCCTTTCTTAACTTTTCCTATACTCTCGTTCCCTTTAACTCCATCCTTGTATTTCCAAATTGTCTCCACCCCCACATTTTAGCGTAACCCACCGGTGTAGCAGTGGCAAACCTGCCTGCCAGAATGCTGGTCCCCCGCCTGTTAAGATGCAACCTGGCCCTTTTGTACAATTCACCCTTACCCCAAAACAGATCCCAGTGGTCTAAGAATCTAAATCCCTACCCCCTGCACCAGGTCCTCAGCCACACATTCAGATCCCCTATCTCCCTGTTCCTGCCCTCACCAGCACGAGGAACTGGAAGCAAGCCGGAGATAACCACCCTGGAGGTCCTGCTTTTCAGCTTTCTTCCGAGTTCTCTGAAGTCACGCTGCAGAATGTCTTTCCTCTTCCTCCCGATGTCATTTGTGCAAACATGCACTACCACTTCCGGCTGCTCCCCTTCACCCTTGAAGATGCTCTGCAAACGGTTCGTGACGTCCTGGATCCTGGCACCAGGGAGGCAACACAGCATCCTTGAATCCCGCCTGTTGCCGCAGAAACCCCTGTCCGTACCTCTCACTATGGAGTCCCCCGACTACCACGGCATCTACCTGACATCTGTCTCTTTGGCTTTGCTTCAGCGCCATGTTTTGACTTTCCTTTACTTCCCTGAGGTTCCGTGGCTGAGTCTCGTGTTTGTTCACTGGTCTGGTGAATGGATCTCACTGAATTGTTTATCTTTTCCTACTAGGAAAGCCTCCTGGTTCATTTGCTGCCTCTGCTCCTCTCCAAGTTGGTCCACACTGGACCCAATGGGAAGTGCGGCTGGTGATGGAGGAAACCCACTTGCAGAGTCGTACAATATTTAGCCAAGTAGTCAGCCAATCTATGATATATTAAGAAAATACATCAATCTTGGAGCATTTTCTTTTTTAAGCATTCTTTTAACACTCAGGTAGATTCCTCTGCTCTCCTGCTAGAAGGAGGATGATTCAGAAGAATCAATAGATATTTTCTATTGTTACGTTGCGAATGGAAGCACACTGGTGTGGAATTAGCACTGCTGCCTCACAGCTGTAGTGACCTACTTTCCTCTCATTGTCCATCTCACAATGCTGGAACAGTACCAAAAGCACCCTGACAGTAACTTCACCGCACGAGATCGAGCATTTCAAAAAGGGTAAGCAATTAACATTGACCCCATGACATCATGCAAATACATCTGAGTGAAATGATTCAATGGGATTGCTCTCCCATGCGACTCACAAGGTTGCCTCCAACTTAATGGTAGCTGCATTGAGGTAGAGATTATAGCCTAAAGGTTAATTCCAAGGAAAGATACAAAGTGCTGGGGTAACTCAGTGGGTCAGGCTGTATCCCTGGAGAACACGGATAGGTGACGTTTCAGGTCGGGACCCTTCCTCCGATTCTGTAGAGGGGTCCCAACCCGAAATATCGTCTGTTTTTTATTTTTGGCTCAAAAAATATCTCCAGGGAAGGAAATATCTCCAGGGATAGCTTTTTTTCCCCCCTTTCGTTTTTTTTTTGTGAACCCATGCCCAACAATATGGCGGTGGTTAAAAAACTATCCGGTTGGCCTAACAAAACATTCATTCAAGGGCACACAAAAAGCTGGAGAAACTCAGCTGGTGCAGCAGCGTCTAAGGAGCGAAGGAGATAGGCGACGTTTCGGTTGAAACTGTCTCCGTAGGGAGGAGGAGAACTTCTTCATTCAAGGGCAATTGGATGTGAATCCCGACCCAAAATGTCACCAAGCCATGTCCTCCAAAAATGTTGTCTGACCCGCTAGGTTACTCCAGCATTTTTGTGTAATTTATGTATACCAGCAACTCCAATTCCTTGTTTCTCTTATTCTTTGTTCATTCCAAGGACTCTAGCTGATATTCCAGAGCAGTGCAGCGGGAGTGCTGCTCAGTCACATGTGCCGCTGACACCTATTCCCACAATAGGTTATAAATGACCCTAGGGGACAATTCGAAAAAACTGCAGAGTTACATCTGTGAGCGGGTTAACATTTACCACTCACTTGGAGGAACAAATCATATGGTCATCATCACATTTCTTTTTGGGGGACTGTGCAACAGGAGCTCATGAAGCTCTTGAATACATGGTCAGGGAAGAAACCCGTTGTTACCTCAATCAGCTCATTGACCAAAATATCCAATTATTTAACCATTCCACTCCTTTTTCCGATCTGAAAGGCACAACTAAATATGTTTTCATATTGTTCAGATCTTACAAACTTTAAATCCCTGACACCACTTTAAATCCCCCCACCTCCCCCCAACACTAATAAAGTCAGGAAATGCTGGAAACATTGAGTAGGTCCGGCAGCATCTGTGGAAAGGGAATCAGCTCAGTCTGAAGAATGGTCTCAACCCGAAACATCACCCATTCCTTCCCTCCAGAGATGCTGGCTGTTACTCCAGTATTTTGTGTCTATCTTCGGTTAGTGTTTCAAGTTGTGTATCCTTTGTCTCTTCCACTTAAGTCAAAGTCACTAATAAATAAAGGCGGCACAGTAGCTCAGAGGTAGAGCTGCTGCCTTACAACGCCAGAGACCCGGGTTCAATTTTGACTACTGGTGCAGTCTGTACCGTCTGCATGCTCTGTGACACCGAAGTTGATTTGACTTCAGTCATCGTCCCTGGTGCGTAGGATAGTGCTAATATACGGGGTGACCGCTGGGCAGGGCGGACTCGGTGGGCTTGTTTGCACGCTGTATCTCTAAACTAAATGCTAAAAATGAGAAATGTTCTTGATATCAACCTCATACTTCCTCTCTAGGCTGAAACCCACCTGCGTGGCTCTCTTGTTTTCCGCCCATCTTAGCCAGTTTTGCTTCCACGTCACTCCTGTTGTTTAATTCCACGGGACTCTACATTTGCTTTAATATCAGCAGCCCTGGGAAAACAAACAGTGTCAAATGTGCTATTTACCTCCATAAGCTGTTATCCATGACTCACGCACTTGCTCCCCCCAAGTCAGCTATTTTCCCGCTTCCAAAGAAGAAAACAAATGTAACAAAGAGCCTGGACGTTAACATCATTCTGTGGGAGTGCTCCTGTGCGATGCTCCGCTCCTAGCATCAGCTACCAAAACGTACAGCACAATGGCCCTCCCCAAACATTTCAGTCTCCCTGCCTTCGTGCTATGTTCTTTAACCAGAAAGACTGGAGGACAGGTAAGGGATGGAAAAATATTGATCAAAGGGAAATGAAGGAATTTTGCCTGATCAGCCCGGCAGCAATATAGGTCACATGGTTGCATAAATCAATTCCAGTCAAATTAATCATCACAGGATACAGGATAAAGAGGCGATACTTAGAATGCACGTCAATATGCAAAGTCTCTCTCTACACCACCCTCTCTTCCTGGAAGGTGCTGTTTAAGATTAAATTAAGATTAAGATTAAGATTGACCAAGCCTTTTTTGCTATCTGTTCGTATATATATCCCTTTGTGGCTTGGTCAAGTTGAATCAAGTTGAATCTCATTATTAAATTCCTGAATGGAGTAAATAAAGTGAGCCTACTTTTAGTGGCAAGAGATTGTGGGTGACGTAGCAGTGCAGCAGGTAGAGCTGCTGCCTGACAGATCCAGCAAGCCAGGGTCAGCCCTGACCTGTAGTCCTGTCTGTGGAGTTTGCACGCTCACCCTCAGACCTCCTGAGACATCTGGTTTCCTCCCACGTCCTAATGATGCGCTGGTGGGCAAATTCATTGGTTACTGTGATCAATTAATTGTTTACTCCCCCCCTCTTTGGTAGAAAGTTGGGAGAGTTTAAGGGAACGTGGGTGGAACAAAATGGGGGAGTGCCAATGAGTGAAGAACAAATAAATCCACTCATGCTGGAATCTCACCAAAAGATGTAAGCATGTGTCTGATGGTTGGTATGGACAGACTGGGTAGAATAGCTAACCTGCTTCATGTTATTAGACCTTGCAACCCAATGATGTAACCAGAGCGTGCAGACTTAATGTAGGTCGCAAACTCGCCACAGGTCACATTAGGCATAAGCAGCCTTTCCCCCCACAATGACTCATTGGGTTTTGAAATCCACTGGCTGATAGATGGGGTCAAAACAGGGTTCCCTTTCATAAAGAAGATGGATAAATACAGGGGGGGGGGGGGGAATCTGCAGTGATATGGGCAAAAGTATGACCAAAAAGACGGACTTTAGCAAGAACCAGGTGGCGGCGCGACTCACGTTGCAGCGGCTCCTGCAGCCTGTCTGTCTTTTTTAATTTTTAATTCACTGTGATGGATGTTTGTGTGAATTGAATTGCTTGTGTGGTTTTTTATCAATTGTTCTGTTTGTATGGCTTGTAGAAACAGAATTTCGTTCGAGCCTCTCTGAGGTTTCGAATGACAAGTAATAAAATCAAAAAAAGCCATAGAAGATTTAATGGCCTTGATCTGTACCACTTATCCATCTTTCCAACATAAATGTTGCCGTTCAGAGTCCAATAGGCTGCTGCATTTATACTCAGTGCCCCAAGGTCTTACTTCCTTGAACCCTTGCTACACTGGTGTGTGTTCGGGATCAAGCAAGGGATAAGAATGGAGCCCCCAAGATGAGATTTTGAAACTCTTCCCCCAGATCAGCATTGGAATGATCAGAGTAAAAATGAGGCAACGTGGCATCTAAAATAGAAATGTGTTTGAGACATGCGGTGACAGAAACTATGTAATTAACATCAAAACCTTGTAGAGTCGGAACTTGCCTGATCCAAAGAAGAGTAAGCACATTCAAGAAAATACGTCTAATTGATGTGCAAAGACCTATTATATTACACTCTGTAAATATATATTCTGCCTATCCTCAAGAGCGCTTGGTTTTTGCAAATTAGTTGGAAGTCTAGGACCTCCTGAGAGTCAAAAGGTTACGGGGAGAGCACATCAAACAAGAAGTGCCAGATGTTGCACTTTGGCAGGTTGGATGTATGGTGAGAGTACAGTTCATGGCAAGATGCCTAGAAGCATTGATGTAGAGGGGGATCTTGGAGTTCGTCCATAACTCCATAAAAGTAGCAACATAAGTGGAGTTTGTGAGGAAGATGTATGGTCCACTTGCCTTCATCTGTCAGGCCATTGTGTAAAAGACTTTGGAAGTCACGTCGCAGTCAACTCTACCACAGTCACGTTGGCGCAGCGGTAGAGTTGCTGCCTTACAGCGCATGCAGCGCCGGACACCCGGGTTCAATCCCAATTACGGGTGCTATCTGTACAGAGTTTGTACGTTCTCCCTGTGACCTGCGTGGGTTTACTCCGGGTGCTCCGGTTTCCTCCCACACTACAAAGTCGTACAGGTATGTAGGTTAATTGGCTTGGTAAATGTAGAAACTGTCCCTAGTGGGTGTAGGATAGTGTTAATCTGCGGGGATCGCCTGTCGGCACGGACCCGGTGGGCCAAAGGGCCTGTTTCCGTGCTGTAATCTCTAAATTAAACTAAACTAAACTTTGGTTAGGCTGCATTTGGAAGCATGTGTCTGATGGTTACTGTGGACGGACTAGGTAGAATTGCCTGCAGTTCTGGTCACCCCATTATTTGAAGGATGTGGTGGTTTTGAAGAGGGTGCAAGGGGTTTCCAGAACACTGCCTAGATTACAGCGGATTAACTGGAAGGATATGTTCGAAGAAACGTTTTCTCTGAGCGTCGGAGGTTGATGGAGGACCTGACGGAATGTGTATAAAATTGTGAGAGACATAGATAAGGTAGACAGCCAGAGCCTTTTCCAGGATGGAAATATCAAATACCAGAGGCTATACTATGAAGTCAGAAGGAGAAATGTTAATGGAGATGTGCGGAGAGTGGTGGGTGCCTCGAACGCATTGTCACGGGTTGGTGGGGAAGCAGAGCACATAGGTTTAAGGTGAAGGGGAAAGATTTAATAGGAACCTGAAGGGGTACCTTTTATACACATAGGGTGGTGGGTGTATGGAACGAGCTGCTGGAGGAGGTAGTTGAGGCAGGCACTAGCACAACGTTTAAGACACATTCAGACAGGTACATGGACAGGATAGGTTCAGAGGGATATGTGCCAAAAGAAGGCAGGTGGGGAGAGTGTGGATGGGACATGTTGGGCTGATGGTCCTGTTTCCATGCTGTACTACTCTATCACTCTGCGACATGAGTGAATATTCAGAGGAATCTGGGTGTTGAAGTGTATGAATCACAAGTTTGCAGGCAGGTCCAACAGGCAGCTAAAGAAGGCCAACAAAACATTGGCCTTTATTGCAAAGTCATCGGAGATTAAGAATAAGGAAGTCATTGCTGTAGTTGTGTAGGGTGTCGGTGAGGCCACACCTGGAATACTGTGCACAGTTTTGGTTTCCTTACCTAAGAAAGGATATAGTAGCATTGAAGGCATTGCAAACATGATTTGCCAGGGGAATTCCCAGGCTGAGACGATTGTCCTCAGGATAAACTATTAAAGTTCCATCAAGCTGGTGCTAAAATGAGCCCAATCGCCCTCCTCCCCTCTTTGCATATCGTGGGATTTCTTTGATGTGTGACATCCCTTTCACTGATGGGCACTGTTACTGCCACCTTTTCAGAGAGACTGATAATTTCATTATTATGAAAAATGACCCCAGTGCTCTCATACACAGCACTTGTCTAAAGCAGTGATGTTTCAAAATATTGTTGTGTTAATACATGAAGAATGTCTGTGCATGAGGAATGAGCTGAGATCTACAACCATCAGCTACTCGTTCTTCCTCCCCCTCAATTTAAAGTCTCAATTCTAACCTCTGCTTCCAACTTGTAACCTCTGATCCCATAATACTGACGAGACTGGTATTTTAGATTTTGTTTTCCGCATCATAGATATTTTGTCAGACATATTTGACCCGAAACGTTACCCATTCCTTCTCTCCAAGCGATGCTGCCTGTCCTGCTGAGTTACTCCAGCATTTTGTGCTTCATTTGTGCAGTTCCTTCCTACACACACCTAGTATATTGATGTTTGGGTCTTGATGTGATTTGATTATTTTGATTTCATTCCCCTAATACCCACCTTTCTTCATCTCACTCCTTCCTGCTGGCAGGCAAGCATCTGAAATCTTATGTGACCAATTTTAAAGCAGTATTCAGGATGGGACCCATGCGTTAAATATTTATTCCAGTGATCTTTTCACCCTGCTACCTCTAGTGTGGTGTAGACATGAGATGTTTTCCAGAGAGAGAGTTAGATATAGCTTTTAGGGCTAAAAAGAATCGAGGGATATGGGATCCAGAAAGCCGGAACAGGGTACTGATTTTGGATTTTAGATGATCAGCCATGACTGGTGCTGGCTCGAAGGGCTGAATGGTCGACTCCTGCACCTATTTTCTATGTTTCCATGAGCACTACACAGTGAATGCAAAGCTATTCTCGTCCGTTTGAAACAATGAGTTGCATTGGTTGTGAAACATTTAACAGAATCTGATGCGTGTCCCTTTTTACAATAAGATAGTAATAAAACTCTGAAAGATTGTGATGGAGTAAACCAGGATTAACATCTTTAAAGCAGAGCTCACAGATTTAAGAAGCACGAGTTGTAATGAATTTGCAAGCACTGCCTGTAGTGCGGTGCGGCAGATTAAAATGTATATTAAAAGGGAGATCTGAAAGTGAAGAAAATGCAGAGCTACTGTGGAGGAAAGCAGAGGGCTGAGATTAATTGGGCACTTAAGGGAAAGGCTGTATAGGCCAAATGATTTATTTATCTGCTTTACCTATCACTGCCTTTAATAAGCAAAATAAGGGTTTGATTCACTGGTCAAGAAAGAGGATTCCTGCCCTAGGATCGGCAGTAGAGTAGTGAATGTTAAAGTGCAGGACTCTTAGAAACTGAAGTACGACATTCAACTGCCAGCTACACGCCACCATCGATCTAACCTGCATCCATCCATTTAGAGTCTTAGTCTTACGGAGTGTTAGGTTTTGTTCCCATTAAAGAAAGCCGAGCATATTTTCACTCTGAGGATAGTTTTGAGCAAGTTCCAATGTTGAACTTGGGCGAGTCCAGAACCAGGGTCCACAGTCTTAGAATAAAGGGGAGGTCATTTAAGACTGAGGTGAGAAAAAACTTTTTAACCCAGAGAGTTGTGAATTTTTGGAATTCCCTGCCACAGAGGGCAGTGGAGGCCAAGTCACTGGTTGGATTTAAGAGAGAGTTAGATAGAGCTCTAGGGGCTAGTGGAATCAAGGGATATGGGGAGAAGGCAGGCACGGGTTATTGATAGGGGATGATCAGCGGTGCTGGCTCGAAGGACCAAATGGCCTCCTCCTGCACCTATTTTCAATGCTTCGATGTTTCTATGTAACTTGGGCGTGGAAATAAATCAGCCATTTGTTCTACATGGTGCAACGGATAATTTAATTAAACCCATATATTAATTTACCAGTATATTGGGTATCTGGGGAAGGGATGAACTGGAAGTGCTGATGCTCCGTTTGAACATCGTGTGTGTGTGTGTGTGTGTGTGTGGGGCCACCATGCAGTATGCGTTGGCTGCTAATTTCTAAACCATTACAAGGTGCATACAGATCTGTACATCACTGAGTTAGACCAACAATCAACACTGCAACTGCCAAGGAGGTTGCAAATTCCAACACCTAATCACATTACACAGTGTATAACCTCAACCAACGTTGAAGGTATATGTTTGAATAATATATGGGCCCCCATATCTGAGGAAGGATGTGCTGGCGTTGGAGAGGGCCCAGAGGAGGTTTACGAGAATGATCCCAGGAATGATTGATTGGGTTAACATATGATGAGCGTTTGATGGCGCTGGGCCCGTACTCGCTGGAGTTTAGAAGGATGAGGGGGGGCCTCATTGAAACTAACTGAATAGTGAAAGGCCTGGATAGAATGGATGTGGAGAGGATGTTGCCACTAGTGGGGGAGTCTAGGACCAGAGGCAATAGACTCAGAATTAAAGGATGTTCCTTTCGGAATGAGAAGAAGAGGAATTTCTTTAGTCAGAAGATGATGAATCTGTGGAATTCAGTGCCACAGGCGACTGTGGAGGCCGTCAATATAATATTTCTAAGGCGGAGATTGCCAGAAATGTGATTAGTACATGGGGTCAAGTGTTGTGGGGAGAAGGCAGGAAAATGGGAAAGATAGATCAAACATGATTGAATGCCAAAGTAGACTTGATGGGTCGAATGGCCTCATTCTGCACAAACAACGTCTGAACTTACAAACAGTAAGCTCACTATCTTTACTGCATGGACCCTATGTCAATGGTGACCACCACACCGATAAGTGCTCACCATCTTCCTCCATTCTGTTCCTCTGAGGAGAGGGGCAACGACAGGAATTGGAATTGCAGAATCACTCTTGGTGCACCGTGATAATGAAAATAATAAGATATTTATGACACATCGCCACATCTGCGAGCCAGACAGAAGCAAAATCTATGTTGACCGTGCAGTTAATTGCACACAACATCCTGGTACCCGAGTCAATTGTTCCCTGTCAAGGCAAAACGATGTTGAGCGGAAACCACAGCTCACTGAATGATGCGGAACAAAACATCTTCTAATGGAAGTCCTTGAGGGGCATTGCAAATTTCTCAGCTGCTTGAAAGAAATGGAGCTGTTGAGATCGAAGGATGACACCGTTCCATTGTGAATGGGACCAGAAGAGACGTAAACACAGGGCAGAACCTCTTATAGACAATAGAGAATGGGTGCAGGAGTAGGCCATCCAGCCCCTCGAGCCAGCACCACCATTCAATGTGATCATGGCTGACCATCCACAATCAGTACCCCGTTCCTGCCTCCTCCCCATATCCCTTGACTCCGCTATCTTTAAGAGCTCTGTCTAGCTCTCGTTTGAAAGCATCCAGAGAACCAGCCTCCACCGCCCTCTGAGGCAGAGAATTCCACAGACTCCCAACTCTCTGTCTCTTACACAGACGTGTCAAAGAGGATGATCCGGCAGTCATAGAACCATAGCACAGAAACAGGCCTTTCGGCCCATCTTGTCCATGCTAACAACTATGCCTATTTACGCCAATCCTACTTTACTATATTTAGCCTATATCCATCCAAGACTATCCTAGCTACATGTCCAAATGCTTTTTTTGAATGTTTTATTGTACCTGCCTCTACTATCTCATCTGGCAGATATTTCAAATATTTACCATCCCCGTGTGAAAAAAATACCCTTCAAATCTCTTTTAAATTTCTCCCTCTCACCTTGAACTTACGCACTCTATTTAGACTACCCTGCTCTGGGGAAAATACTCTATCTATCCAATTAATGCCCCTGGCCTAAACATTTTATAAATCTCCATAAGGCCACAACCGTGAGGTGGAAATGTACCCAACCTACCCAATCTCTACAGCCCTTCATTTCCTGGTGAATCTCTTCTGTGCTCTTCTTATTACCCCTCAATCCTCCCTGTAAGATGGAGACCAGAACTACCTACAATACTCCAAATGCGGTCTAACCAATGCTTTTTGCAACATGACATCCCATCTCTCATACTCAATGCCTCAGCCTATGAAAGCAAGTTTATTAAATGCCTTGTTCACTACCCTATCTACCTATTGAGGGTGGCATGGTGGCGCAGCGGTAGAGTTGCTGTTTACAGCGCTTTCAGCGCTGGAGACCCGGGTTCAATCCCTACTACGGGCGCTGTCTGTACAGAGTTTGTACTTTCTCCCCATGACCGCATGGGTTTTCTCCAAGATCTTCGGTTTCCTCCCACACTCCAAAGACGAACAGGTTTGTAGGTTAATTGGCTTGGTATAAATGTAAAAATTGTCCCTAGTGTGTGTAGGGTAGTGTTACCATGCGAGGATCGCTGGTCGGCGTGGGCCAAAGGGCCCGTTTCCACGCTGTATCTCCAAACTAAACTAAACTAATCCACACGTGTTATCACTTTCAGGGAGCTATGGATTTATACCCCAAGGTCTGCCTATTGATTTAGGTTTGTTCTTCTTCCCCGTACTGAGGTACAATGAAAAGCTTTGTTTGCATACTATCGAATCGGAGCAGGCAGTATTAAACATAAATACAATTAAGTCAAACTCAAGTACAATAGGCAGAGCAAAAGGGAAGATACAAAGCCCAGAATATACTTCTCAGCATTGTAGCGCAAAGTCCAATGTCAGTCTCATTGTACATCAAAACTCTGAAGGCCCCATGCCATTTATTCTGAACGTCCTACCAGAATTCGACGTATAAAATGCACTGCCTCACATTTGCCTGAATTAAATTCCTTCACCCACCTTCCAGCTGATCCATGTCCCTCTGTATTTTTCAACAACCCACATTGCTAATAAGCAAAACACAGTGTCGCAGCAGCTGCCTTATAGCGCCAGAGACCCAAGTTTGATCCCTGACTGCGGGTGCTGTTGGTACGGGGTTTATACATTTTCCCTGTGACCACGTGGGTTTTCTCCGGGTGCTCCGGTTTCACCCACATTTGAAAGACGTGCAGGTTTGTAGGTTCATTGCTTTCTGTAAATTGTCCACGGTATGTAGGATAGAACTAGTGTATGGGTGATTGGTGGTTGGTGCAGACTCAGTCGTCTGAAGGCCTGTTTCCCTGCTGTATCACTAAACTAAACTAAACTAGAACCATGATGGCAGCGGCTAGCACAGAGCCAAGCGGAACTCTGTGCAAGTCGACTGAAAGCACTCCACTCTGGGGTTCTGGGGATTTGAGTGTGAAAGGGTGGGATTGGTTGGGGTTGGATGTGTCCGCAGGGGGAAGGGGGGGGAATTGCTTGAACAAATCCATGGGTCGAGTGAGAGGACTGGGTGGGGACAGATCCAGTGTCAGAGTGTGAGAGGGGGGCGGGGGTGCGGAGGAACATATATGGGGTCACAGTGTGACGGGCTTGGGGACAGATATGCTGCTAAGTTGTGTGGGGTGGGAACAGATCCAGGGTCAGTGTGATGGGTGGGGACAACAAAGAAGGATTTTGCTCTATTCCTGTGTCTCAAAAAAATGGAATCATGATATAGAAACAATCGTGTCTATAAAGGGAGAAGGTCTGAGCCCCCAGGAGTAACTCACTTGGTTGAACACAAAAATCAACATGAGTCTAGCATGCCAAGCAGCCTCAACATCAAATCGGCAATTGATAAAAATGTCAGAGTTATCCATTTGGCCTTGGGCTAACATATAGTGTTGATTTTGCAGTTCTGTATTCTTGTTTTCGCATCCCTGCGATTAACAATAGCAGAATTCGGGTGGTATATATTGGCCGTTCCACATCTGTGAAAGCCACGATTTCGCAGCTCAACCAGGTCTTTGCGCTAATTGCTCGGTAATGATAGATAACGGTGATGGTTTGTTCAAGTCCGCCAACGGCGTGCATTTCACGTGTCGCAAGATCGCACCTCACTTAGGCCCACGGCAATGGTGACGCGGAATGATTTGTACAAAAGAAAATCACATTTGCTGCTCAAGCGGAAGGGAAAAGCACGGAAGCAAGAACGTTGCAAGGGCTTTTACGGAATTGCACAGAGTCACCAATTTGACTGTGGGAATGCCACCAACTGGTTTTTGCAGGTTCAAGATACACAAGCCCACCAAAGATATCCCACGAGATGGATGTTCAACGCCTATGCCAGCAAGACAATACCAAGAAGAACGGCCAGATGTACCAACATTGTTATCTTGCTGAAATAGACACAGAGTGCTGGAGTAACCGACAGGCTGCATTCTTGATGCGTTCTTCAAAGATGCTGCCTGACCCACTTTTTTGTAAACCAGCATCTCCAGTTCCTCGTGTCTCCGTTGTTATGCTGTTACGTTTTTTTTTTTCAATAACACTGTGTATTTCCTCTTTAAGATGGTGTATATGTGCCAAATTCTAGCCGGCAGCTGAAGGCACTGGAGTATACCACTAATGAAACCTCTGTAAAATTCCCCACCTGAAGGAGCTGGCTGGAACAAAGGAGATAGTGGGCACTACATCATGCATCAACATTGGCCTGGTAGCTAATCTGAGATGAGGATCCCAGTTATTGGAAGGGGAGCCCCACAAAGTTTCATCCCTACATGAGTGACCCAAATTCACAACTGCAGAACAAGTTGGTGAACATTCACATGCGGCGTCAAATTAGAAATAGTGATCAAATCTAGCGAAGATTTTATTGTCTGTCTGCAGAACTGTAACAAATAAAATGTCAAGCAAAAAACAAACTGTTGGAGGAACACGCCAGGTCCAACAGCAGCCGGGGGAACAAAATGAACGGGCGACATTTCGGGTCAGGACCTTTCTTCAGACTGACCTAGGTACAGTGCACGACAGGGAAAGCGTGGAGGGAAGGAAGCTGGCCACGGGAGATGACGGGGAGGCATGGGGCAAAAAGTTCAATTCCGGCCTCGCACGCTGGAAAAAAACATTGCCAACTGAAAAGTGTTGAACTAGTTAGGAGAAAAGGGCAATCAGATGACTAGAGCAGAATGATGAAGCTTTTCTCAGCTCTGGTGGGGCCTCATCAGGAACATTGCATTCTAACTTTGTCACAGTGTAATGGACTGAGGGGGTCCTGGGTCAGTATTAGATTTTAACACAGCACAGGTTGAGACCATTCAACCCTTCTTAGAATGTTCCTACTTACCTTCCTACATCCAACATTCCTTAACTCCCCCCGATTCCCCTACCACCCACCTGCACGAGGGGTAATGATGCTAGCGACACATCTTCAGGATGTGGGAGGAAGCTGGAGTACCCGGGGGAAATCCTTGCCGTGAGAATATACTCCACACAAACAGCAGCGGAGGTCAGGATGGAACCTGGGTTGTCGGGGATGCGAGGCAGCAGCTCCATGCACTACACCACAGTGCTGCTTTCGTGAGGCAGCTCAACGAGTGTGAAACGGGGATAATCATTACTGGAGGAAATATGAACTAATTCACCAAGTAGCTCTCTTCACCTGGATAAAAGAGTGAGAGTGAAAACCTTAAAAATTAAGGTTAATATATATTCCTGAAAGTCATTGTAAAATGTTCTTAATAATGAAAATATAAATGAATTATAATCCTATTCTATCCTTAAGTTCCTACTTCGAAATATAGAGTAAATCATACACGGCTATGTTTTTCATTTTCATTTTCAGCACCAGGTTATTTCAGCCTCGAGCTTCCTGCTCTACATTCCTCTAATTGGAATTACGTCCTGGATATCGGCATAATGATATATTTAAGAGGTGATCCGACCATAAAAACATGGAATCTATGCAGCACAGTAGGAAGGCATTTGGCCCATTGTAGCTTTTGGAAGAACTATCTGTGAGTGAGAAAAACATTCTAATCTCTGCTTATCTTTATGTCATTTATCTGGAAGCTGTGTTCACAACAGGGCTCCTCCATCCAAACAATCATCGTTTTGAGCACCTGTACTAGTGGAAGGTATAAATGTGAAAGGGGGACTATAACAGGGGCCCACAGCAAGCCAGCTCAACCCGACACTGGTCCCTTACTGTTTGGCACGGAATGAGAAGAAGTGTCTCACAACCTTGGGTTCACCTTGGTCTTCCCGCCTTACTGGGCAGTGTGAGGAAACACATGGTTAACCTTCATCTGACGGTCACCGGGGAAGGATATATTTATTCCCTGTAACAAGGATGTTCGTTGGATCACTGCCTCTATGGGGACCATAATATAGCATATCCATTTCTCCCCTCCCAATAGTGTCTCTGTCCCAGCACCATCCAGGGAGAAGGTGGACCTGGAGCCTGAGAGTTCTGCTGGCGACATGCCCCAGCCAACTTGTGGAGGTGTGTTTGATGCAAAATGGCCAGCAGAACAATGACCCGTCAGCCGCCGTGAACGAAGACCCAACGGCCACATGTGCGGGGGGGGGGGGGAGCTCGGGAGCCCCGAAGGCCGGAGCGTCGAGGAGGGAGCTGCTTGCTGTGACAGACGCGAGGAGTGGGCCGGTTGGAGAGGGATCGGGATACTACTTCCAGCACCTGCAGAAGATGTCCCGGTCGGCAGAGGAGAGGGATCCAGGTCAGGCTTACCTAGGCCTACCTAATCGGGGGCAATCCAGGACTTCCAATGCCTGGACTGGACTTTGCACTTTGGACTGTTTGTGCTTTCTGGGTTTTTTTTCCCTTTTCTTTTTTTTTTAAACAGCAGCAAAATTGTGGCGACTATGCATTTGTGGTTGTGCAGAAGAGTTTCACTGTGCTATGCATACACAACCATGAATAACCATTGAACCATTGAACTAATCCAAGCACCAGGGGCTTGGCGGAGTTCCCATTCACCAGCCCACATCTCGCCTCAGATATCTCAGACGCAAAATTTAACTCAGACACAAAATATTGTAGACACAAAATTTGAGCAGACATAAAATACCCCAGACACAAAATTGGATTATATTTCTTTCCCTACAAATGCTGCCTGATCTGCTGTGTATTTTCTGATTTTACTTCAAATGTCTAGCATCTGTGTTTTGCTTTGCAAATCTGCAATTGCAAATTATAATTAAACATCTTGCTCCTTTGGTAGCTACAACAGGCAAATTCAATCAAGGTTATTAAATTTCGTTCACAAGATTACAGGATAACTATATTGAAGAGGTATTTATAATATGCAGATACTACCTGCAGGCTATGTTGGGCGGGGTGACATTCTAAGCAATGCACATCACAAAATTATAGTATCAGATCCCAACTGACTAAGTCTAAGTTCCCAAAGTATGACCTAAATATAACCCAGTGACAGTATAACAAATAATCCACAGGTTTGGCTGGCTGTCTTGGATATGACATATCAAAGTGATACAGTTGCAACACTCTCAGCTCTGTAATAATCAGTATCTACATTGTTTCTCGCCTAGGTAAGAGCTATACTTCACCCTCGTTAGACCTCATTTGGACTACGCAGTTGCAGCATGGGACCCATACACAAATAAAAATATTTCTTCCATCGAATGTGTCCAAAGACAGGCAGCTCGATTTGTTACTAACACCTATGAGAGAGAAGCGAGTGTTACCAAACTTCTGAATTCTCTGGGGTGGAACCCTCTCCGAGACAGACGTGAAGCTCACCGTTTTACCTGTTTTTACAAAATGTTAAATGGCCAGCTCGACATAGATTACAAGACCTACACCAAACCCAAACCAATTAGGAGCAGACGAGGGCATTCGATCCAATTTGTGATTCCAGCTACCAAGACAGATGCGTACAGCAATTTGTTCTTCCCCCGCACAATTAAAGCATGGAGTAATCTCCACCCTACTATAGTTACCCAACAGATGCAACTAAATTTAAGGTAGCTCTTTCTTCCCAAAAACCCTTTCTGGCTTAAGTCCTCCCTCCACCACCTCCAGTTTAAATTCCATTTGGAATATTTTGGAGGACCAAGAAACCAAGAACCAAGAACCAAGAACCCTTCCCCCCCCCCCAATTATGTTATTGAGAGAAAAATTGGAGAAACCACCTTTGATCATTTGGTCAGGTCTGCATTCACACTGTCGCCTCTGCCAGTCCTACCACCCTCCAAGATGCAAAGTCTGTAGGTTCTCAGTTCCAGCACAACTTGGGTGGTACAGTGGTGTAACTAGTAGAGTCACTGCCTCACAGGATCTGAAGCCTGGGTTCAATCCTGATCTCGAGACCTGGTTGTATGGACTTTGCAAGTTCTCCTGGTGACCACATGGATGCTCTGGTTTCCTCCCTTATCCCGAAGACGTGTGTTGTAGGTCAATTCATTGGCCGCTGTAAATTGTCCCTAGTGTGTAGAGTGCGTGGTGGGATCGGGGGGTAGTTCATGATAATGTGGGGAGAATAATGTGGGATTAAATTAGGATTAGTGTTAATGGGTGGTTGATGGTCACTATGGATGAAGGTTGTGAGGCACTTCTTCTCATTCCGTGCCAAACAGTAAGGGATATAATTCTATCTATGCCATCCTTAATGGTTCTGGTGGCTGTGTCTGGAGCCCTAAACTCCAGCATTTCCTCCATAATCTTCTTCTCTGATCACCTTTTGAATATTGCTTAAAACCCAACAATTTGACCAGCCTGGTTATCAATGATACAGGGTGTTGCATTTTGACTTAAAATGCAATGTTAAGGGTATTCCATACATACCCGGGGAGTAACAGAGGCTGATTCAACAGAGAGCTGACTAAGTATCTGAAAGGAAAGAATTTGTGGGGTTTTTTGGCAAAGGTGTGGAGATGGGATGAGCCGGATTGCTCTTTCAGAGAGTTAGGACAGACAGGGTAGCCCAATTGCCTCCTTCCACAGTGCTCCCCTCCTGTTTTTAACTTCTCTATCCAACAGGGGTAAACATTAACACACACTGAAACTGCAACCGTATCTCCCATTTCTTCAAACTGAACATCCCTGCCGCAGAACACTGAAACACAAGTAGATGGCTGGGTTGAGGTGCTAAGATTGGCTCCACCTTAACTTTTTCACCATCAAGGGGAACATCAATTAAATGGAGAAGGGGAAGCTCCAAGACCGAGACAGCAGGGTTAAACAAAGGAGCAGGTTGCTAAAGGCAATGATTAACCACATTGATCCATCTTTCTGTGTTTTTTTTAGCTGATTAAATTTCTTGCCTGTCTTGCTTGTCAACTTTAAATTGAATACCACTAGTGGAATAACATGGGAAATGTCTTCAATAAAGATGCGCCTTTTAAACTATATTAAAACAGTAGACTTATTATTAGGGCAGCAGTGCTGAGAGAAAGCTAGTGGAAGAATGCCACATTATTCCACTCAGCCTCTGTTTATCTGACTGCAGTATATTAAAAAAAAAAAAACACATGCTGCCAACATGTCCATTTATAAATTCACATATCTTTAAAGGGACAGGCAATGCACATGATCAACCTGGAATTGTGACCTCCCACCACAGGTGATGCTGCAACACTTTGGACGGATCTTCACATAAGCAGTTTAGTGCATGGTCCTGGTCCTCTCTGTCTCAGAGGGCAGTGGATGGCAGTTCTCTGGATACTTTCAAGAGGGAGCTAGATAGGGCTCTTAAGGATAGAGGTGTCATGAGGAGAAGGCAGGAAAGGAGTACTGATTGTGGATGATCAGCCATGATCACAATGAATGGCGGTGCTGGTTCAAAGGGCCGAATGGCCTACTCCTGCACCTATTGTCTATTGTCTATTGTCTATTGTGATGGTTACAATATGAAAATAAGTGCCTTGTTTCCGTTAAAATCTACAGATTTGACAATGGACCATGAGAATTACAAATATTAAGATGTGCTGTTCTATATTGTAATGGCTGATGGAATTATTGGTCAGCCTTAATCAATTGAAAGGAGTAATAATTTTGAAGAGTGCAGTGGGCTATACTATATTTCTTGCTCCTTTATAATGGGTTCAGGACCTCTCACAAGCCTTTCTGCCAGTCATGAGATCACGATCATAAGTGATAGGAGCAGAATTAGGCCATTCGGCCCATCAAGTCTACTCCACCATTCAATTATGGCTGATCTCTCTCTCCCTCCTAACCCCATTCTCCTGCTTACTCCCCACAACCTCTGACACCCGCACTAATAAACAATCTATCTATCTATGCCTTAAATATATCCACTGACTTGGCCTCCATAGCCTTCTGTGGCAAAGAATTCCGAGAATCGCCACCCAATGACCAGAGAAATTCCTCCTCATTTTCCTCCTAAAGGAACGTCCTTTAATTCTGAGGCAATGACCTCTAGTCCTAGACTCTTCCACTAGTGAAAACATCCTCTCCACATCCACTTTATCCAAGCCTTTCACTATTCTGCACGTTTCAATGAGGTCCCCCCACATTCTTCTAAACTCCAGCGAGTACAAGTCAAGTGCCATCAAACACTGTCAAGAACTGCAGGTTTAATTTCATCTTTCCTTTTACCCTGAGCGATATCTGCTTCAGTTTTCCTGCAAACACCACCTTTGACAGTGGAAGACAACGTCCCAATACTTTTCCCTGATCAAGGTAATGTTGCCACAGTGACCTGATGGGGAAGGAATGATGCTGTAATGTGTAAGGTTTGGTTGACAAATACACCTTATCTTTGTCTGGCATGGATATTCATGGAAAGTGTTCAGTAAAATCTTTAATGCACGTGATACATGTGAAACAACTCACACAGTTTTACAACGTCACCTGCAAAACAAACACATTGCTGGATGAGACACGGGAAAGTGCAGGTGCTGGAAACTTGAGCAAAACCCAAAGTGCTGGAGGAACTTAATGGGTCAGGGAGGATTCGTGGAGGGAATGGGCAGCAGGTGTTTTGAGTCAGGCCCCTCCATCGGTCTGCGAAGGGAATGGACAGGCAACATTTCGGGTCAGGACCCTCCTTCGGACTGATGGAAGGTCCTGAACCCAAACACCTCCTGTCCATTCCCCCCACAAGTACTGCCTGACCGGCTGAGTTCCTCCAGCACTTGGCCTTTTGCTTAGATTGCTGGAGGTACTTAACAGATCGGGCAGCAAGTGTTGAAGGAAATGGTCAGATTACATTTTGGATCAGAAATCCTTCTTTAGCCTTTTTTCTCCAGATTCCACTGTGTTTCCCCTCACCAAAGGTGACCAGGCAACTTGAAAATGTTTGTTTTTATTCTCCTTCTCTCAGCAAGTATTTTCCCTGGTACTACCGGTGGTACACATAGGCGCTTAGAAAGTGTCATAATGTAATATCTTCAAACAATAGCTGCAATTAAAAACAACTTGGAGAGTGTGAATATCTGCACATCAGCAGCTGAACTGAGCACCAGGCCCCTACTGAAATGCCTAATTACTCTAAACTGCTTATACACGTTCCAGGTTTTAAACAGGATTTACTAAATCCACCCTATTAAGTCTGGAAGATTTCAGCTCCACAATTTGTAATACATATTTATTTATCCTTTTGGCAATATTGCTAGTCCCCTGACATGCTCCTTTGTCTCTGTTCAGTTCCCTAAAAATCCAAGTCCTTGGACTGACAGACCAGGACCATGGTTTCAAGCTCATGGTTTGGGCAATGCAGCTCACATGACACACCGGTCAACCTGAGGAGCACCTTCAGCAACAGACTGGTTCCACCAAGATGCAGCATAGAACGCCACAGGAGATCCTTTTATCTTGTGGGCATCATGTGTGCAACTCCTCCCCCTTCTGTTGTGGGGTAGACAGACTCCCCCCCCCCCCCCCCCCCCCCCCCCCCCCCCCCCCCCCTCACACTCCCCAATCCTTGCACATCCCCAATCCTGGACTTTCCACTCTTCACTTAATTTAAAGTCTCATGTATCTTGTTGTGTTTTATGAGTGTTGGCAGGCATCCTGGGATGAATAATGTTCTATCGCATCGTTTCGTATTAAGGATACAAAATGATATTTCTATTTGGAATTGTTGGGCTTTCCATTAGTTCTTCAGAGACCTTAAATGCAGATGAACTAATACCCCTATGAGGAGGGACATCAATGACCTGAACACCAGGAGCATGGGTCATAATCGGCTGCCATGTTGGCGGTTCATTGACCTCTGAGTGTGGTGCCCTTCGTGATGTTTAGGTGGGTTGGTACATGTGGGGTAAGGGTGGATGAATAGTTCTGTCAGAAAGTTAGAAAGTCAGAAAGAAGGACAGTTCTTAAATAGTTCAGTCACTTACCTTGGCAGATTGGTGAATTTCCTGTAGTGCTTCACCTTGTTAGAGTTCAGAGTTCAGAGGTAATAGTGACCACTTTGCCCGTGTTATTCAAATGTGGCCCTGCAGTCTATCCAGCCCTTGATCTCTGCCCTCTGTTGTTCCCTCCGGCACCTCAATGTCCCACAGTGTCTACCTGGGAGCTTGCATTCTTCCCATCAGTGCTTCTTGCTCCACCCTGGCAGCCATGTTGCTGCATGTGGCCACAATGGGGCATGAGCCTTTAGGGGTTGTGTCCTTCAGAGACGCGCATCAGTAGATGTGCTGTATCGCATGGGGCGCCTTGGGAACTGCACCGGTCCTGCTTAATGCATGATGCAGGACGTAAACCATCATAATGATTCCTTTCAAGCAATGTTTTTGGCTGGTTGGATGTTTTTGCAGGTGAAGCAGTTTGCCGTTGACGTAACAGTAATTGCCCTACCAGAGGATGGAATCCAGTTTCCAAGCAGATATGTTGCAGTACAATAGACTTCACGTTGGCGTTGCAGTCATTTCCACTCTGTGGAACTTTGGCATTTATCGGCCACCACTCATTGCCCTGGAAAAGATGGTGTTTACCGTTTAACCTCCACCACTACAGTGTGAGGCGACAAAGTTCTCGCACTGGATGTCCGGGAAGCCTCTCCCTTAATCTCCGTGGAATGACAACGTAAAGTTGCCAAAGTTATTTTGGGAAGACTTGGCACTGAGATTACGTGTTGCATTTTTTTCAACTGCAAACTAATAGTCATCAGTTTTAATTTTCTTTAATTCTTCTTCTTGCTCAGAAGCAGGAATATCTGGTTTATTGGTATTGTAATGTTCCCATGTCATTCCTGGACAATTGTGTCATCACTTTACCTAGGCCCATTATATTCAAATGTGATGGATTGGTAATTATGTACCTGGCATTATATTAGAAGAATGTGGGGCAGTCGGGACTAGATGAGTGAGCAGCTCAGTATGCATGTTTGCAGGTGGAATTTGTTTTCAGCGCAAGTCATCCTTCCGAGAGCATCATCATACAGGCACGTCACCGCAAGGCTCAAAATAAGTAGGGCCTTAATCCCAGGGAATATGATTAATCTGCTGACTTTGGCAATACGAAACTCTGTGTGGCGAATAACAATATGTTCTAAACAATAGAGGGAAAGGACGGGTTGTTGTGGAGGTGGTTGTGGCAACTGAGCTACTGGGGAGTTAGCTTCCCTTTGGTGACTCATCGGTCAAGCATGGATTAAAGGTGATCTTTCCTCTTCCAGATGGCCCAGTCATCCCTGATCCAAGAGTGTCCCCTCGCTCATTACCCAACTTCCCTTCCAAGTCTATTTTTCAATCTCTCATCCTTCCACCTACAACATTTATTAGCCACATTTCCATTGCTTCAAATGTTCAGAATAAACAATGGAACATAGTGAGAATTTTAAGTTATGCTACTCAGAGGGTAGTGCGTATATGGAATGAGCTGCCGGAGGAGGTAGTTGAGACAGGTACTATAACAACATTTAAAAGACACTTTGGACAGGTACATGGACAGGTAAATGTTTGAAGGGATATTGGCCAAATGCAGGCAAATGGGATTAGTTTAGATGGCACACCTTGGTTGGCATGGACGAGTTGGGCAGAAGGGCCTGTTTCTGTACCGTAAGGCATTGGTGGTCTATTATTTACCTTCAATAAACCCCTTCTTTTTAATCACAATTAATATTTATTAATTGCAGATGGCCCTATGTTGCTCAGAATGACTTCTTGTGGATGTTTTTACTTGCAGTGTGTATTATAGTAATTTACTTTCCCTTATTCTAACTCCCATGTGTGACTCTGAAACTCAGTAATGTGTCTGCATTAGGACCACATCAGAAGAAATCAATGCATTTTGCACTCCTTGGCTCTCCGCGAAGATTCACCTGAGAATGTTTTGGTTTACCTGTGGGAGAGCAGTAGTCTATGTAAATTACCAAACTCAACACACCTCAACTCCGTCAAGCTACCTGGCTCATTTGATGAAGTCACTGCCAAGACTGGGGCTGATTAGGTTGGTTTAGTTTAATTTGGAGATACAGGGCAAAAGTGGGCCCTTCAACCCACCGAGTCCGTACCGACCAGCGATCCCCGCACATTAACACTATCCTACACACACTCGGGACAATTTACATTTATACCAAGCCAATTAACCTACAAACCTGGAGTGTGGGGTGAAACCGAAGATCTCGGAGAAAACCCATGCAGGTCACTGGGAGAACGTACAAACTCCATACAGACAGCACCCGTATTCGGGATCGAACCGGGTCTCTGCCTTGTTAAGCGCTGTAAGGCAGCAACTCTACCAGTGCGCCACCGTGCCCCCCTTCATTGGAAGACATTTGCCTCTGCCCTGAGATCACTGCCTACAGGGTTCTCATTAGCCTATTGCCATTGAGACAGAGGAAGAGATGCGAGGAACAGGGGTCACAACCCTGATGGTTGTACGAGGAGCCGAGACAGGTTTGTCTTCCCACCCAGTCTTTTAACTGAAGAAAGGCTACTTAGGCAATACAATCAGAGCTCAAGTGCAGCAGAGAGGAGCAATAAAGTGAAGAGGTGTGATGGAAAGAGATGCTTGTCAAAGTGAGGCCCCTTTCTGCCAGAGAGTGGATCTGTTCATGCCGTGTCATATTCCAATGTGGGTGTGGTTGCAAAAATGTGCTGCTGACTTAAATCATTAAAAATAGGAAGGGCCTTGCACCTGAATAGAAATTAAAAACAAAGAATGGAAAGAATTAGAAATATTTACCACTTCATGTGAATATTGCTGTTGTGTTTCTAAGGTTCATTATAAATAGTTGGGCGTTCCCTAAGCTATTGCAAAATATTAATGAAAAGTTTGAGAATACTGTACGCTGCATTAATATCTCAGGCACCATTTTGTTACTGGAACTGACACATTCCTGCAGTATTTTTTATTTACCAGAGTACACTTGACGCCTGCTGTTATGGCAGATTAGAACCATATAGCACCGAAACAGGCCCTTCAGCTCATCATGCCCATGCCAGCCATCAATTACCCGTCTATTCTAATCCCATATCTGTCAGTATTGTATCTGCACTTTTCACTGTCTTGACAAATCAAATGCTTTTCCCGTTACTTCTTAAATACTACGAGAGTCTCTGCCCCCAGGACCTTCCAGATTCCAACCATCCTCCAGGTGAAAAATCCATTCTCAGATCGGCCCTAAACCTCGTACCCTTAAAGCCATACCATTTAGTTTAAAATATCTCGGTTTTCATCCACTCCCTACACACTAGGGCCAATTTACAGGGGCCAATTAACCTACAAATCTGCACATCTTTAGGATGTGGGAGGAAACCGGAGCACCCCAAATGAAACTCAAGCAGTCGCAGGGAGAACGTGCAGACTCCACTCAGGCAGCACCCAAAGTCTGGATTGAACCTGGGTCTCTGGCACTGTGAGGTAGCAGCTCTACCAGCTGCGCCACTCTGCCGCTGATGGAAATTGGAAAATTAATTGAATGTCGTTATGGTGTTACAAATTATTGGATAACGATTCTGACTCAGGGGGGCTGAATACTTTTGCACGCCACACTTTTCAGTTTTTTATTTGTAATAAAATTTGGAAACCATGTATCATTTTCCTTCCACTTCACAATTATGCACCACTTTGTGTTGGCCTATCACATAAAATCCCAATAAAATACATTTACGTTTGTGGTTGTAACGTGACAAAATGTGGAAAAGTTCAAGGGGTTTGAATACGTTTGCAAGCCACTGTATCTCTGCCAGGTTGCCTCTCAGCCTCCACCGCTCCAGTGAAAACAAACCCAGCCCCTCCAGTCACTGCCCATAAGTGAAATGTTCCATCCCAAGCAACATCCTGCTTAACCTCCTCTGCACTCTCTCCAGTGCAGTCTAATGCCCCTGTCTCACTTAGGAAACCTGAACGGAAACCTCTGGAGACTTTGTGCCCCACCCAAGGTTTCCGTGAGGTTCCCGGAGGTTTTGGTCAGTCTCCCAAATGGTCGAAAGTGACTTCCGTTTTAAAAATCATTAATTTTTTAGTCGAAGCCGGTTGCGATGCTAGTTGAAGGTGGTTGCCGGAGGACAAAAACCTCCGGGAACCTCCGGGAACCGCACGGAAACCTTGGGAGGGGTGCAAAGTCTCCAGAGGCTTCCGTTCAGGTTATCTAAGTGGGACAGGGGCATTATCCTTCCCATAACAGCATAACCAAAACTGCACGCAATACTCCAGCTATGGCCGCGACCTATATTCAAACCTGTATCAAAGCCTATCAACTTGTTACTACTTGGTTGACCATTTGATGTTAGCTTCTGGCCAAACATCATTGTTAAGTTGTTGTACTAACACTAATTCCTTTAAGGAGCGCACAGCGTTCCCACTGCTGTCCGGCTGATAAACCCTAGTCCTAAAATGATTTTATGAATAATACGGACACATCTCATTGAAAAACAACACTGATGGAAATAAATAAAATGGTTGTTTGTTGTAACCAGGGAGAGAATCAACCGATTCCCCTTAATGATTAGTGTGGTAATCCACGTGTGGTGTAGCCAGGAGAGATGGGCGAAGACTTAAATTAATATTTTTCACCTGTATTTACCTTGCGAAGAACATAAAAGCTAGTATGTTGAGGGAAGATAATGCGATATCCTGAAGCATATTGACATTTCAAAAGAGGAAGTGTTACAGATCTTGAAATGCATAAAGGTGAATCCATCCCTGGGGCCCGACTAGTTGTATTCTAGGATGTTGTGGAAAGCAAGGGAGGAGATTGCTGAGGCCTGGGCAGAGATGATTCATGAACTACAGGAGAGGTACCAGGAGACTGGAGGTTGGCTAATGTTGTCCCTTTATTCTGCACGGATAAAAACTGAAGAACTACAGGCTAGTGAGCCTTACATCAGTGGTGGAAACGTTACCGGAAGGGACTTTGAAGGACAGGAATTATTTCCATTTGGAAAGGCAAGGACTGATTAGGGAGAGGCAGAATGACTTTGTCCATGAGAGATCTTGTCTCACAAATGTGATGGAATTTTTTGAGGTTGTTACCAAGAGGATTGACAAGGGGAGCGTGTTGGACTTTGTCTACATAGACTTTAACAAAGTCTTCAGCAAGGTCCCACTTTGCAGGCTGGTCCGGAAGGTTAAATCACATGGAATGTAAGGTGAGCTAGCCAAATGATTTGAAAATTAGCTTGCTGGTAGAAGTCAGAGGGTGGTAGTAAAGGATTGCCTTTCAGATTGTTGACGTGTGACCAGAGGGCTTCAGGGATTGGTGCTGGGTCCCCTGCTGTTTGTCACATTTATATGTATACATATATATTTGGAAGAGAATAAAGGTGGCATGATTAGTAAATTTGCAGATTACATCAAAAGACATAGTGGACAGTGAAGAAGGTTATCTTAGGTTACAACAGTATCTAGAATGCAGCAGGATATAAAGTGGGCAATGGAATGGCAGATGGAAGTTAACTCAGTGAAGCAAAACATTTTGGGAAGTTAAATGAGGGCAAATTTTGGAAATTCAAATACTCAGGATCTCCTGGTTTCCTTTCATTAACTCTATTGTTGCATTCTCAATGAACTTGAACAAATTTATCAAACACCATTTCCCTTTCAGAAAACCATGTTGACTCTGATTCTCAGTTCTGCTGAAGAGTCCAGGATCTAAAACTATAACTCTACTTCTCTTTCCACATATGCTGCCTGACCTGCTGTGTGCTTCCAGCAATTTTTATTTATTTCTTATTTCCAGCATCTGCAAGATTCTCCAATGATTTATTCCCTTAATAATCAGAACTGGGCCACGGGGGTTAGCAACGGCAATGCTGCATAAAATGTGTAGACTTTGCTAAGTGCAGCATGTGGCACAGTCTGCAGCCATGTTGAATCCCCATCACCATAACCAACACCATCAGAAGCTCTGCTCCCACTTTACATTCAGCATTGATCACAGTGAGCTACGTTTGGAGGTTGTAACATGAATGTGACGTGTTAGCCAGCAAACCAGCCTGAACATTATTGGCAGTAAAACAGACCATTGACAAAGCCTCAGCATTACCAGTGCAGATACAGGATCACCTTCCCTCTGATGGAGCAACTTTCACACAAGTGGAGAGTATGACCTGAGATTGTGGGTTAAACCAGATTGGATGAAGCCCAGATCATCACACAGACCAGAATCATCACCAACGACTCCATCTACATTTCACGCTGCCTCGGGAAAGCAGCCAACATAATCAAATATCTTTTTCACCTTGGTCATTCCCTGTCTCCCACTGGACAGAAGATACAAAAACTTGAAAGCATGAACCACCAGACTCAGGAACAGTTTATACACTGGTGTTATCAAACTACTGGACAGTCCTCTCATAATCTAGGGTGTGGTCCCTATTCTTCCAACCTACCTCAATGCGAACCTTGAACTTTTTCTTTGCGACTATGTACTACAATGCTGTAAATTATATTTTACACTAGTATTTTTCTCTTGACTCTAAGTGTTGTACTTGTCATTGACTTGAATGTTCCAATGTGTAGTATGATCAGATTTAATCAGATAGTAGACAAGCAAAAGCTTTTCTCTGCATTTTGCTAAATGCGACAATTATAAACCAATACCAAAGGGCCAGCAGAGGATCAGTGCCAGTATTAACTGCAGGAAGTTGGATGTAGTCAGCGGATCACCAAAATGCAACAGCAAAACCAACCTCAGGATTTGTCAGAGCCACATGCTTCCAGTGAGAGGAACCTACACCATTCCAACATGGCAGGATAGATTGGATGCAAGAAGGAAGGTCCTGATGGCTGGCTCTTTCAGGATCAGGCAGTAAGATATATGAATATAGAGTAAGACACTTAAGACTAAGATGAGGAGAAACGTCTTCTTGCAGAAGTGGAATACTAGAGGAATTCCCGACTGCAGAAAGCAGTTGGAGCCAAATCATTAAATATTTTCGAGGCTGAGTTAGATATTGTCTTAGGGCTAGATCTGTCAAGGGATGTGGCAAGCACAAAGCACTGAATAGCCTATGCCTGCTTGTATTTTCCGTGTAATTTCAAGAACTTTCATTTCGAACTGGTTAAGAGAAAATAACAAGTCCATTTTCAGGGGCAGAGAAGATGGGTAAAGCAAAGGGAATGTCACAGAGATCAAACGGGTGCCCACATTAAACCTTTCCAAGCCCCAGATGTTTTGAAGGCTGATACAACAGTGAGACATTCAGTTAAAGAATCATTCCGCAGATGGTGTGGCTTTTAAGTCAACACAGTTGATATCAGGGATTCAAGATACAAACATTAGAAATGGTTCCACAGAGGTATTACAGAAGAGATAGGAAAATAAAGTTAAAAGCCTTCAGCAAAAGCTAAAGATGTTGCAAGAAAGAATTAGGTCAATGTTTTTACACTATTAGAATATGTGTATATGGTTGACTGAACATTTCTAGATTAAAAATTAGCTAACTTGTAGGTTAAAGACATTTATGTGGATTTTAGTTTAGCTAAAGATTACTAATGCAGCTGTGCCAAGCAGTGTGATGGATCCAGTTAAAAACCTCTCCTCGTACAGTTTTTTCTTTTGTTTTAGGCTGAAACATGGGACTTGCAGTATAGGAGGCTGAACAGTGAACTTTTATAAGTTTATAAAATCACGAGGGGCATCATTTAGTTTAGAGATACAGAGCGGAAACAGGCCCTTCGGCCCACTGACCAGTCATTAATCGTACATTAACCCTACCCCAGGGACAATTTACAATTTTACCGAACCCAATTTTTACAGAACCCAATTAACCTATAAACCTGTATGTCTTTGGAGTGTGGGAGGAAACCAGAGCACCAGAGAAAAGCCATGCGGGTCACGGGGAGAACATACAAACTCCGTACAGACAGCGCCCAAGGTACGGATCAAATCTGGGTCTCCAGCGCTGTAACGGGCCTGTCCCACTTTCACGACCTAACTCACAACCTCTGCCGAGTTTTCCCGTGATTCATACTCGTAGCATGGTGATCACAAGGTCGTAGGAGGTCGGAAGAGGTCGTAGGTAGGTCGTAGGTCCGTCGTGATGCTAGTCGTAGGTACTCGTGGCATCAAGTAGGTCGGGGTGTTTTTCTAGCCTGGTGAAAAATGTCCACAAGTGAAAAAGGTTGTGAATTAGGTCTTGAAAGTGGGACAGGCCCTTAAGGCAGCAACTCTATTGCTCTGCCACCAAGCCGTATAGAACCTACATTTAAGATGTGAGGGGAAAAATGTAAAAAGGAGCAACTTTTTCATATTGAGGGCGCGGTGTATTTAGAATGAGCTGGGAAAGATAGAAGTAGAGTCAGGTACAATTACAACATTTAAACTACTGTTTGACAAATGCACAGCTTGGGAAAGCTTGGAGGGGTACGGGAGAGGCACAGGCAAGGTGGGACTTGGGTAGGCATCTTGGTTGGCATGAACAAATTAGGCCATGGGGCCTGTTCCTGTGCTGTACATTTGTCTCACTCTAATTTAGTTCTAGGACTGTTTACATTTAAGACATGTAACCTCTTAGACTCAGCCTCAAAGTACTGTTTCCATAATCTGGTTACTGCAAGTTGGAAACTGATTCCATCACACTCCCTAGGATTCTGACCACAAAGGAAAGTAGCTAAAACTAATATATTTATGAGAAAAAACACAAAGGTAATCCACGATGGATTGAAGAAGAAAGGGAAAGCCTCTGTTCACATTCTGCTGTCTCGAGTTGCATTTCTTGTTTCACGTTTGGTTACAATATATCTGTGTGGAAGTTTTAGAATTCACAAATTGTAAGGAGCTCTGGCACTCTATTCTTCCTGTGAAAAGGTGTGAAAGATTTTGTTTTGATGGAACGTTTTCTCAATTCTTAAAGTCGTGTTTAAAGTCACCATGAAATTGCAAAGCAGCGATGCAGTATGCATGCACATGCACTATTTCATTCTTCTGTTACAAAAAACACACTGACAATAAACAATAGACAATAGGTGCAGGAGTAGGCCATTTGGCCCTCCGAACCAGCACCGCCATTCAATGTGATCAAGGCTCATCATCCACAATCAGTACCCTTTTCTGCCTTCTCCCAATATCCCCTGACTCCGCTATCTTTAAGAGCCCTATCAAGCTCTCTCTTGAAAGCATCCAGAGAACTGGCCTTCACCGCCCTCTGAGGCAGAGAATTCCATTACTCTAAACAATTGGAAATTATTAAGTTCAATAGCCTAATTTCATTGAATAATTTCAGAGAATTATTTGAGTATTTGTCCCCACACTATCACCTCTAAACTTTGGCAGTCGTGACTTTCTGACCTGTATAATGTTTTGTTCTGGACATTTAGAATTTTTTTGGAAATGTCACTTGCTGTAAAGGTTTGGGTAGAAACATCCCTTTTAGAAATGGACAACATTTCAATAACAATCAGAGTTTATGATACAATTAAATATTTCTGTTAATTCAAGTCAATTATTTCTCTATAATGAGTAAGTACAATTTTCAGAGTTGATAAATTAACACTGCTGATGTCTTGAGATTTGGTGGATTCCCTGTTTTTCACACAATCTGGGGATAAAGACTTGACAAACCATTTCAACACTGGTGGCATTTTTAGAGATCTGTCAGTTTCAAGATTTTCAAATGTACCTGCAAAGATCAGTAGACAGCAAGATTCCCAGCACAATGACAGTTTGACCTTGTCACGTTCCCTTTCAACGCCTGCTTTCTACAATCATAGTCGTTTACCATTTCCTCAGAGTCCTTGAGAATTTTGAAGTTACTTGAAAAAAAATCTCCCAACTATAAAAGCTAACTACTCTACTTCCTGAAGTTTTACATTAGTTTCGCTCAGTTTAACTTAGAGATACAGCGCGGAAACAGGCCCTTCGGCCCACCGCGTCCGCACCCACAAGCGATCCCCGCACACTAACGCTATCCTACACACACTGGGGGCAATTTGCACTTATACCAGGCCAATTAACCTACAAACCTGTATGTTTTTGGAGTGTGGGAGGAAACAGGAGCACCCGGAGAAAACCCACGTGGTCATGGGGTGAACGCACAAACTCCATACAGACAGCACCCCTAGTCAGGATCGAACTCGGGCCTCTAGCGCTGCGAGCGCTGTAAGGCAGCAATTCTACCGCTGCGCCACCGTGCCACCACAGAATGAACAGGATTGCTTGTTTTAAACGTCGCTTCTAAAATTGGAAGTCCAGGGGTCATCAAACCCCCATTGCAAGGAAAGGAGTGCGTGCCACCTGTTTGTGCGTATGAAGGGAGGAAAGATGAACAAAAAGGGAATAAAATTAAATGTTGACAAAAATCATCAGTGTAACAGCTCTATTCACTACATTTGGAATGATCTTGAAATGCTGAAATGAATATGGATAGAACTAACTAAGTTATTTTAAGGTAAAAATAGCGACCGACTGAATCCCTCTGGCAGTTTGTTTTTTGACAGGATTCCAGCATCTGCAGTCTCTTGAGCCTCCATTTTACTGCTCCATTGCAAAATCTCTTCAAAATATGCTGCTTTGAAGAAGTTCTCCTTTTCTCTCTGATGGGAATTCTGTGAGACCCTCTCTAATTGCTGCCCCTCTGAGATTCCTACAGCTCTCCTGCTCTTCAACCACGTTCTGACCCAGACTTGATACCACAGCCACGTGTCCTTCGTCAGTACTCGCCCCAACTCCTTCCTCCTACCTCTTTCAACAAATGACTCGTGTAGCTGAGATATGCTGGCTGGTGTGGGCGTTGGGCTGAAGGGCCTGTTTCCGCACTGTATCACTCTATGTCTATAGCTCTAACCTCTCTCCCCTCTACTCCAATGTTGAAGAAGGGTCACGACCCAAACCATTGTCCGTCCATTCCCTCCATAGATGCTGCCTGACCTACTACGTCCCTTCAGCAGTCTGATTTTTTCTCAACATTCATACTGTCAATGTGGCCTTCTCCACATGGGTGAGACCGAGTGTAGACTCGGCTCCACGTCACCGAGCACTTACGCACTGTCCACCAGGGAGCTCTCGGTTGCTAGCCATTTCAATTCCCCACCCATTCATATACCTGCCTGTCGGTCTCTCTGCCTTCCCCACTGCTGGAGTGAGACCACCCAAACTGGAAGAACGGGATCTCATATTCCACTCGGGTAGCCTAAAACCCAACGGCATGAACATTGAACAGGGGTTATGGGGAGAAGGCAGGAGAATGAGGTTAGGAGGGAAAGATAGATCAGCCATGATTGAAAGGCGGAGTAGACTATGGCCTAATTTGGTTCCTATCACTTATGAATTCTCCAATTTTAAGTATACCACCCTCCTCTTCTCTATCCTTCTGATCTATCCAGGTCCTCTCATACTACTTATTTTCAACTTCTCCCACTCCTTTTGACCCAGTTCCTTTCCCTTCCTCCACTGCTCGTCAGCCACCTCTCCCCTCTTGAGGCCTCCTATTCCCCCTCCCCATCGTTCCCATCAAACCGCCATCCTTCTCTCTGGTCCTCCATTTCACTCACCTTCTTTCCTTATCAGATTCCATCAGCTGCAGCCCTTTGTCTTCTCCGCTTCTCACCACCAGCTTTGGTGACCATCTCCACCTCACTCTCCCCCACTTGACTCACTTGCCAACCACCCCTCCTCACCTGTACCCACGCATCACTTGTCAGCTCTTGCCTCACCCCTTTCCTTCACCACTTTCTAGCAGCTTTCTGGATCGGCACGGTGGCGCAGGGGTAAAGTTGCTGCCTTATAGCGCTGGCAGCGCCAGAGACCCGGGTTCGATCCCGGCTACGGATGCTGTCTGTACGGAGCCTGCCCGTGACCGCGTGGTTTTACTCTGAGATCTTCAGTTTCCTCCCTCACTCCAAAGACGTACCGGTTTGTAGGCTAATTGGCTTGGTGTGTGCCTATTGTCCCTAGTGTGTGCAGTATAGTGTTAATGTGTGGGGGTCGCTGGTCGGTGCGGACGCAGTGGGCTGAAGGCCCTGTTTCCGCGCTGTATCTCTAAACTAAACTAAGTTATCTGCCCTCTGCTCGAGTTTTGAACATTTTTGACCGGAAACATTGTCTGTCCATCTCCCTCCCCAGGTGCTGCCTGAATCAGTTAGACCCTGCAGCAGTTTGTTTTTTGCTCAAGATTCCAGCATCTGCGGTCTCCCGTGTCTCCTCTAAAATATGTCAGTAGTCAGGATCATGAGAATGCTAAATCCATGCTTTCATATTTATATTTTATTTCCTTGTGATGCAGAAGGAGGACATTTGGCCCATCGAGTGCATGGCAGCTCTTAGAGTGATCCCATTAATCCCATACCCCTTTATTTCCCTGTAGCCTATTCTGTCACAGAGCGAGGTGTGTGCATGGAACACACTGCCAGAGGAGGTGGCACAGGTAGGTACAACTACAACATTTTAGAGGTACTTTGTGTAAAGCAATTTCTAACTTTCAAAATGTCCAACTTTTAATTGCCATTAGTACGCAAAGATGTAGAAGTGATATAGCTTACTGATAGTAAAAACAAATCTTCCAGTCGTTATTTCTTGATTAAATTAAAGTATTAAACTACTTTATTGAAGTAGTACAAAACAAAGAAATGATTCATATCAGGGACTCCTTATTCCAATACAAATTGTAACTATTCATTCTTACTAAATGTTTCTTGGCATGTGGCGTGCTGTGGTAAAATACTGTTGTCTCATCCATCCCCAAGGCTAAATTGACCAGCCCACTCTCTGCGGCTACACTAGCCTCAGACATAGAAGCACCCCTCTACGTATATAATCCCACCCACAAGCATATTAAAAAGATACAGCTGGAAGTATCTATACAAGATTCTATAATATACTAACAGTAACTAACTTAAGCATGAATGGCTCCTACACTTAGAGACTTCACTAGGGTATTGCAAAGCCTTGAAGTTATTTATCAAAACTTATCTATTAAAAACTTATGAATCCACACACCTTTGGGATGTGGGAGGAAACCAGAGCAGCTGAGGGGAACATACCCAGTCACAGCGAGAACATGTAAACACCACAGAGACAGCACCCGAGGTCAGGCAGCAGTTCCACTCACTGCGCTGATGTGCCTATCTTTCTGCCACGCCGTTTTCTGCCTTCATTATAGTGTTGGACAACAAAAGTCCTCTGGGGATATTGAATCACACCATGTAGTAATTACTATGAAAGATTAATTGAGAGGAACTGATTGAGAATACAGGGCATGAACAGGAAAATTACACCGCCAAATGGGATTTTCTGTTTTAAATCATTCTCTTCGGTGAATTGTAATACATCCCCTGGAAGCAATTCAGCGAAAGATATCAGACTGCTGTTAATGTTTATGGTAATGAAATGTAATGGCATGTGACCAGAAAAGGATACAAAATGTTGGAGCAACTCAGCGGGACAGGCCGCAACTCCGGAGAGGAGGAATGGGCGACGTTTCGGGTCGAGACCCCTCTTCGGACTAGTCAGGGAAAAGGGAAACGAGAGTTATAGACGATGACGTCGAGAGAAAAAGAACAATGAATGAAAGATATGCAAAATAGTAACGATGTTGAAGGAAACAGGCCTTTAAGAGAAGAGAGGAGGTTTAGCTGATCAAACACCAAAGAGGAGATAATTTCATGTTCATAAGTTCCAGGAGCAGAATTAGGCCATTTGGCCCCATCAAGTCTACTCCGCAATTTAATCTGGTTGATCTGCCTTTCCCTCTCAGACCCATTCTCCTGCCAGATGTACCCGTGGAAGCAGAGGGCACAGCTGAGTATGAGATAAGTACTTTACATTAGCCTTCATGAGTAGGCCGTTACTGCTGGAGGCGCAGCAGGGAAGATGTTATTGAGTCACCGGGTGGACTAAAAACTAAGAAGGAGGTATTATAAAGATTGGCTGCACTTAAAATGGATGAATCCCCTTGGGATTAGATGAGATCTAACCCACATCCTATGTTGTTGAGGAAAGTAGGGAGAAATTACAGAGACTCCACCATGGTCTTCCGAACATCCTTAGGTTCTGGTGGTGCCTGATGCTGGAAAAGGGTGTAATGCCCCTGTCCCACTTAGGAAAGCTGAACGGAAACCTCTGGAGACTTTGCGCCCCACCCAAGGTTTCCGTGCGGTTCCCAGAGCTTCCAGGAGGTTCCCGGAGGTTTTTGTCCTCCGGCAACCACCTTCAACTAGCATCGCAACCGGCTTCGACTAAAAAATTAACAATTTTTAAAACGGAAACCACTTTCGACCATTTGGGAGACGGACAAAAACCTCCGGGAACCGCACGGAAACCTTGGGTGGGACGCAAAGTCTCCAGAGGTTTCCGTTCAGCTTTCCTAAGTGGGACAGGGGCACAAGGATAAACTCAGCAACTATGGTTTAACCTCAATGGTGGGAAAAGTTCCAGTGTGGATATATTAGAAGATAGACACAAAATGCTGGAGCAACTCAGCATCTCTGGAGAGAGGGAATGGATGACGTTACAGGACGAGACGCTTCTTCAGACTGATGTCAGGGGAGTGGGAGGTACAGAGATAAAATGTAGTCGGAAACAGTAAGACTGGCCGGAGAATTGGGAAGGGGGCGGGGATGGAGAGAGAGGGAAAGCAGGGCTACTTGAAGTTAGAGAAGTCAATGTTCATACTGCTGAGGTGTAAGCTGCCCAACCAATCTATGAGGTGCTGTTCCTCCAATTTGCACTGGGTCTCACTCTGACAATGGAGGAGGCCCTGGACAGAAAGGGCAGTATGGGAATGGGAGGGAGAGTTAAAGTATTGTGCAACTGGGAGATCAGGAAGGTTTGGGCAAACTGAGCGGAGGTGTTCAGCAAAACGATCGCTGAGCTTGCTCTTGGTCTCGCCGATATACAGGAGTCCACACCTGGAACAGTGGATGCAGTAGATGAGGTTGGAGGAGGTGTAAGTGAGCCTTTGCCTCGCCTGAAAAAACTGTTGGGGTCCTTGGACGGAGTCGGGGGGGGGGAGGTATAGGGAAGAGGTGTTGCATCTCCTGTGGTTGCAGGGGAAAGTACATGGGCAGGAGGTGGTTTGGGTGGTAAGGAACGAGTTGACCAGGGAGTTGTGGGGGGAACCATCTCTGCGGAAAGCGGAATGGGGTGGATGACACAAATAGAAGGCATGGTGAACTGTGAGGAGAAAAGTTCAAGAAGATAGAGGCGGGCGAGATGACATACAATTTAACGTTGATGACTATTACATTTTGCTTGGAAGGGGGAGGCAAGGTGAACTGCTGGGCACAGTTCTGCAAGGAGTAGAAGAGCAAAGGGGGGCATATGTGCAAAGTTTGTTAATAGAGGTAGGACAGACTGACAGACTTTGCCTTCCATCACATTGAGGAGATTCACTCTGATGGATGTCTGTGTGAATTGAGTTGGTTGTGTGTCTTGTAAAATTGTTTCTTTTTGTTGCATGGCTGCAGAAACCAAAGTTTCTAACGGAAGAATAAAGTTCATTGTATTGTATTGTATTGTATTGTATTGTATTGTATTGCATTTTATCATTGCAGAATCAAATGGGGTCCCAGGCTTTATACGTAGACATAAAACACTGGTTCTTTATCTTATTCTCTAATATTGTACATTATATAATGTGTTTGACAGAGTACAATGTTTAAATATCTGTTGTCCTGGTGCACGTAAGAATTCCAGCGTTCTGTTTCGGGACATAGAAACATAGAAACATAGAAAATAGGTGCAGGAGAAGGCCATTTGGCCCTTCGAACCAGCACCGCCATTCATTGTGATCATGGCTGATCATCCACAATCACTAACCCGTGCCTGCCTTCTCCCCATATCCCTTGATTCCGCTAGCCCCTCGAGCTCAATCTAACTCTCTTTCAAATTCATCCAGTGAATTGGTCTCCACAACCTTCTGTGGCAGGGAATTCCACAAATTCGCAACTCTCTGGGTGAAAAGGTTTTGATATGAGGCCGATGCAAAGGGGTATAAATAGGGACCTCTAAATACCTCCAGAATCTTCTGATACGCATAACTGGAGGCTTGAGAATGGTTTGTATGGGCAGATGCTTGTTGCGTGATATTGGGAGACTGGTGTTTGATGTGATGAGTTTCATGTGAAGAAACCTGCATGTGGACATGCATGGTGAAGTTACACTGGAGAATGGGTCTTGGATATACAGACAACGACACAAAATGTAATGGCTAATATAATAATACGGACATATACTGTCCAAAAAGCGGATCTGTGACGATTCTAAATTGTTTAAGCCAGTGTTGAGTTTAGAACTATATTCAGCAGTTGTGAAGAATAGCCCTTCTGGAAATGAAGCCGTGGTCATATTTATCACTAGAGCTGGTTATCCAGCTGCTACTTAATTACTGTTTGTGTCACACTCACAATGACTGCAGTAGTGATTCCACTTCAAATTTAATTAATTGAATGTAAAGTACTTTGGGATATGCTGAGGTGATAAAAGGCATTTAAAAATGCAAATTCTTTATTCTCCTGCACTCTTGTAGCTTTTGCCTTGTCATCTCTCTGAGCTTTGCCCAGACTACTGTGCAGATCATATAGCCTGACTCGTGAAATGTATCCATTTGTGCTTTGGTCCAAGCAAGATTCCTATCAAACCACAGAAACAACTGGAGGATGTGATAAGGACTCGTTTCCTTGACCTCGACCTCGACATTAAAAAAAATGTGTGTGTGTGTGTGTGTGTGTGTGTTTGTGCGAGTGTGTATTTTTCCCAAGAACTAGGCATTTTTCTGTGAGATCCACATTTAATTGCGCACTTTGTCATTCACGTAACCAAGGTTGGTCCTTATCATGATTGTTGGTTGTAGTAGCCAAATAAGTTTATTTTGAGTTTTGATGTAACCTTTTGATCCTCAGTGTTTTAATTATTTTTAAAGGGTTGCTATCCATGTGCAATTTGACTGCTGTGACCACATTGGTTTCTCCTCTGGGTACTCTGGCTATTACCCATATCCCAGAGACTTCCAGGTTCATCAGTGAATTGGCCACCATTAAACTGCCCAGAGTGGAGACGAGTTGGTAGAAAAATCAGGGAGGAGTTGTTAGGGACGCGAGACATAATAGGTGACAAGGAAATAGATGCAGGAATAAGACTGATAAAGGTTACTTCAAGGGCCAGCATTGACTTCATGGGCTGAATGGCCTCTTCCAATGTTGTAAGGAATAAAAATTAAAATATGGATTAGCCAGTCATTAACCATCTGTTTGGATATGTGTTGTTCAACTATTTAATTTACCTCAGAAACACAAGGGGTTCTGGTTTCTGGGCTGCACATGAATTCCAGAGACCACTACTCGCTGTCAGTGTCAATGTGGTCAGCTTAACAAGAATCTCTCTGCCTGAACATCCTGAGACGAAGCTTATAATAGATAGATAACATGAATTTCAAAGGGAATGTGTTCCCTCTGTGCATCTGTATTGTTGTTATAATCCATAGCCAAAGCTCTTTACTCCAAGTGCTGACGAATCAATTATTTTCCCTACTTTTCAATTCCTTCCCTCTGGAAATAAATAACGTGTCTTTCCTTATGGTCTTGCTGTGGGGCAACGTTAGTTACTGGTGTATTTATTTCTGCGGTCTCAGTGTTCTTCTACCCCGACGCGCTCACACCTGCCAAACAATTACCGGCCTTCCTATGAGTTTAGTGTTAGTTGAGAGATACCATTCAGAAGCATGCACTGAGGCCACGCCAACCAGCACTAGCACTATCCTGCACACTCGGGACAATTTACAATTCTTTCAAAGCCGATTAACCTACAAACCTGCACATCTTTGGAGTGTGGGATGAAACCGGAGCACCCAGGGAACCGGACCCAGGCAGGTCACGGGGAGAACGTACAAACTCCGCACTGACAGCACCCGTGCTCAGGCGCGAAACCGTGTCTCTGGTGCTGTACAGCTGCAGCTCTACCGCTGCACCACCGTTCCGCCAAAAAGTACACCCTTGCATTTATATGTGCTGAACCTCACTTGCCAACTATTTGTCCATTCTGCATGTTTATTAATTCTTCATTGCACCCTTCCTCAGAGCTGTCTGTGCAACCAAATCGATATCATCGGCAAACTTAGAAATGCCTTTTTGATTCCAGAGTTTAAAGTGTGAATGGAAAGTGGTCCATTACTGATCCTATGGAACATCACCACCCATCTTCCAGTGTGAATGACTCCCTGAAACCAGCAGCAATCCCATGTTCAAAGTAGCTGAAGCAGCATGTTCCCTTTGAAACTCATGCTAACCATTAATTATTATACCCTTTGTCTCGGGATGTTCTTCCTTTCTTAGGAATTCTATTATTCTTATTTAATTCCCAGAATGTTCTGCTTCCTTTCTTAAATAGAGATGTCATGTTATCCAGTGTAGGAAAGAACTGCAGATGCTGGTTTAAATCGAAGGTAGACACAAAATGCTGGAGTGAGTCAGCGGGACAGGCAGCATCTCTGGAGAGAAGGAATGGGTGATGGTTCGGGTCGAGGCCCTTCTTCAGACTTCGGAAGTCTCAAGAAGGGTCTTGACCCAAAACATCACCCATTCCTTCTCTCCAGAGATGCTGCCTGTCCTGCTGAGTTACTCCAGCATTTTGTGTCATGTTATCTACCTGCCATTCCCCCTGCATTTTAATATTTTCCTAACAAATCATTAAATATGTGCAGCAATGCTTCTGCTATCTCCTCCTTACATTGTTGTAAATATGCATGACCACAATTCATCAGGACCATGGGATTATTCTCTTTGCATTTGATTAACATTTAATATATCTATTTTCAATTTTAAATGCACCCATGGCATTGATTATCATCCAAAGTCATGACCACCTGTTTCGTACCTCTGTGATAAATAGTAAATGGAAATTAGGATTTAATATTTATAACATTTTCCTATCGTATATTTGTCCTATTCCCATCGGAAACTTTGTCCTTTCTATTGATGTGTCTGTAAAATATTCAACTACCGTCAAACTCCGACAACCCTGCACACTTGGGACTACGGTGGTGCCGGACTGATAGATCTTCTGCACTGTTGGACTGTTTATTTAACCCCAGCACTTGCGATTCATTTCATCTAGGATGTTACACACTGGTATAATATATTTTCCCAGTGAACCCCGTGAGTTTGAAGGGAATGCGGGCAACGGGACATCATGTATTGTCTTTCCGCTGACTGGTTAGCAGGCAACATATGCTTTGCACTGTACATGTGACAATAAACTGCACTCAGCTCAGGACGACAGTAAAACTGATGCCAAGTCATCCTGATCTCGAACAATGGAATAATGAATGATTGGAGTTCTACTGCATTTACTTTAATGTTCATTGATAGATGAATTTCATAGTCACCCATTAATTGAATCTTTTACATTGTTTCTAATCCTTTCCTATTCTCTCTTACTGAGCACTGTTTCTGTACTCAATGTGCACCTTAATGGGCCATTGTGTCTTCAGATTGATCTTATCAGCGAAAGGACAGATGCCCAGGTTGGTAGAGCACCAGAGGATCTGTACAGCCAGGGTGACCCTAATATCAAGGAGGTTTCCAGCTGAGCGTCTCATGGTGGCCTAGCAGCAGAGCTACTGCCTTACAGTGCCAGAGTCCCGGGTTCGATCCTGACTACAGGTGCTTGTCTGTACGGAGTTTATACGTTCTCCCCATGACCTGTGTGGGTTTTCTCTGAGATCTTCGGTTTCCTCCCACACTCCAAAGACGTACAGGTTTGTAGGTTAATTGGCTCGGTGTAAATGTAAAATTGTCCCTAGTGTGTGGGTAGTGTTAATGTGCGGGAATCGTTGGTCAGTCCGGACTCGGTGGGCTGAAGGGACTTTCTGCGCTGTTTCTCTAAACTAAAAAAAATAGGGAATGTGGACACAGAAAGTTGAAGTAACTCAGCGGGACAGGCAGCATCTCTGGGGAGAAGGAATGGGTGACGTTTCGAGTTAAGACCCTTCTTCAGACTGGTTAGGGATAAGGGAAATGAGAGATATAGACGATGATGTGGAGAGATAAAGAACAATGAATAAAAGATATACAAAAAAGTAACGATGATAAAGGAAACAGGCCAATGTTAGCTGTTTGTAGGGTGAAAATGAGAAGTTAGTGCAAATTGGGTGGGGGAGGGATAGAAAGAGAGGGAATGCCGGGGTTACTTGAAGTTAGAGAAATCAATATACATAACACTGGGCTGTAAGCTGCAAAAGCAAAATATGAGATGCTGTTCCACAAGTTTGCATTTTGCCTCACTCTGACAATGGAGGAAACCTAGGACAGAAAGGTCTGTGTGGGAATGGGAAGAAGAATTAAAGCGTTTAGTAAACGGGTGATCAGGTAGGTTCAGGCGGACTGAGCGAAGGTGTGCAGCGAAATAGGAGCTTGAGTGGGAAGCAGGATGGGGCAGGAGAGTGGGACGGGGCATGAGGTGGCCTTTGCATGGCTATCCCGCTAGCTAAGTGGGCCATTCCCTCGGCTAACCATCAGGAGTTGCAGCAACTCGATCGTATCTATACTTCCTCAGAATTAGTATTGGAATAAAAGTTTTGATTCAAGTTCTGCGAAGGGTCCAAGCCCTAAAACATTAATAATTTATCTCCCCACATACGCTGTTCGTCCTGATGGATATTGGGTTGCACAGCAGCACAGCAGTAGAGCTGCTGCCTGCCAGCACAGAGACACAGGTTCAATTCTGACTGCGGGTGGAATTTCGTCGTTCTCCCTATGACCACTCTGGTTTCCTCCCACATCCCAAAGTCGTGCAGTTTTGTAGGTTAATTGACTGCTGTAAATTGTCGCTAGAGTGTAGGATAGAACTAGTGTATGGGTGAGCACCAGAATTGGTTGGCCAAAGGGCCTGTGTTGTGTCCATGCTGTATCTCTAAACTAAACTAAACTAAAGCATTTTCTGCATTTAGTTAACATTTCCAGCATCTGCAATTTTATTTTTGTTTTCAAAATCTAATTTATTACTTCCATCCGAGCGATCAGAATGGGCCTGTTTTAAGGTCCCGTCTAACGATATCACTTCCATTGCACTCCAGGGACGTGGCAGCCTAGAGTTTGGGTTCTAGTTTTGGGAGCAGGATTTGAACCACAAGATTTTCTGATTCGGGGACAAAGATGGTGTCAATGACACACAGCTGGCAGGGCAATGGCAGCTGGGACAGCGAAGTAGCCAACCCACCAATGGGAAGTTCCAATGTAAAAATAAAACAAAGTCAAAAATATTTGAAGTTTCTGACTTTCTCCAACGCAATTTACACTTTCACCCAGTCCACTGTTAAACTGTTTCACAATGTCCATTCCTTATTCTGCTTTTTCCTCCAGCTTGTGCCTATGGTGCCCCTTCATCCACTTCCTCCTCCGTTGCTGATGCTGAATGTTGTTATGTGCAGTGTGTAGTGGCAGACCCGGTCTTACTGAGCACTTACACCGGGGAAACGGACTCGCAGACCCTGCCCCGTGTTACCATTGAGCAGAACCTGTGGCCCCACTGATTTAGATGGGGATTGCCAAATATTTAATTGGAAACTGAGGGTGGACTCGGAGACGGAGACGGAGACTCGAGGTGATCATTGGGTGGTTACACCGCAGGTTAGCAGTGGCCCAGGTCAGTTGAGGGCGCTGGCAGTCGAGGATGGGCCAATTGGGAGCAGGAGGACGCGCTGCTGGGAACAAAGGAGGACCCGACGTGGTCCACCTCTGGGGGGGGGGGGGGGGGGGGGGGGAGAGCAAAGGAAGACCTGGTGTGTGGGTATTGGTGGGTGAGGGGGGGTGGGGGGACAACTTGGGAATGCAAAACAAACAATTACATTGTGACGTGTCACACGTGACAATAAAGTCTGAATTCATTCATTCACTCTTCACCACAACTGCCGTGCACTGCCCTCGATGGCCAGGATGTGAAGACCCAAGGTATTTTGGACTCCGGCCACCAGGCCTGAGTGGTGATGTGGCCTCAGGCTGGGCACTGTAGGATATCAGCAGCCACAGCTGCCTTCAGAGCTCTGACCCTAACAATGCCGGGCAGGCGGAAGCATGATGGATCCCTAGCCAAAACAATCTGCTGTGCATCAGCTTTTGCTGAGTTCTTAATGTTTCCTTTAGCCTGCCATCCGATTTTTATCTTAGTTTAGAGTTACAGCGTGGAAACTGTGTGGCCCTTTGGCCCACCAAGTCCACACCGACCATGGGATCACCCGTTCATACGACTTCTATGTTTGACCGCTGTTCCATCCACTTTCTACACACGTGGGACAATTACAGAAGACAATTAACCAAGAAACCTGCACGTCTTTGGAATGTGCCAACACCTTTTGTTCTTCTGACTCCGCCGATTATCACGGTGTCTATTATAATCACCAAGGAGGTGATGGGGGCTTTCTTGTCCACCATTTCAAACCATTCGGTTTAGTTCCTGATCCTTCTCGAACACCATCCCTTCTCACAGTAGTAATTGCTTCTATATCACTAGCCCCCCCCTCCCCTCCCCCTTCTTTACTCCTCACTGTATTTACCCCAACGCAAGGAAATTGACCTTCTGCAATTTACCACCCAGCTTTTTATTTCAAGGAACTGGATCTTTGTGTATGGAATGTTTTTGCTTTATTAGAAGGAAACAGCTCCTGAGGGGGCAATGTGGTTTGATTGATTTCATTCGTTATCTGCTTACACTGTGTGCTGCATCACTGGGCCTATTGCACTCTCGGGCCTGTTTAATAAAGGTGCCTGATACTTCTCCGAATACACAACGTCCCTCAGCACTGAGATCACCCTCAGCTTACCTGTGGTGTGATTCCAGCAAGGGTACATCGCTAAATTTGAATTCGTCATTTTTTTATATAAAGTAAATTTGACCATTAATCAATGAAAATGAAAGAAAATTGCTGATGCCAAATATGTGAAATAAAAGCACTATGTGCCGGTAGCACGTTGAGCAGCAACTGTGGAGAAATAGCTTGTCTTCATGTTAATGAACCTGTCTGAAAAGGTGGGGTAGGCAGGGACACTCAACACATTTAAACAGCGTTGGAAGATCCTTGATCTACAGGGTGGATGGATATAGAAGGTGAAGCCATTTGGATAGTTATTAAATGACATATGCATATTATTTGATGCAATGGGAGGAATGGTTTTCTTCTTGCAATTATCTTGATTCCACCATTGCAATATTCTCTGAAAAGTATGATAGACATAGAAACATAGAAATTAGGTGCAGGAGCAGGCCATTCGGCCCTTCGAGCCTGCACCGCCATTCAATATGATCATGGCTGATCATCCAACTCAGTATCCTGTACCTGCCTTCTCTCCACACCCCCTGATCCTTTCAGCCACAAGGGCCACATCCAACTCCCTCTTAAATATGGCCAACGAACTGGCCTCAACTACCTTCTGTGGCAGAGAATTCCACAGATTCACCACTCTCTGTGTGAAAAATGATTTTCTCATCTCGGTCCTAAAAGACTTCCCCCTTATCCTTAAACTGTGACCCCTTGTCCTGGACTTCCCCAACATCGGGAACAATCTTCCTGCATCTAGCCTGTCCAACCCCTTAAGAATTTTGTAAGTCTCTATGAGATCATCCCTCAATCTTCCAAATTCCAGCGAGTACAAGCCAAGTCTATCCAGTCTTTCTTCATATGGAAGTCGTGCCATCCCAGGAATCAGTCTGGTGAACCTTCTCTGTACTCCCTCTACGGCAAGAATGTCTTTCCTCAGATTAGGGGACCGAAATTGATTGAGGATGGATTGAGGATGGATATTCCGGGCATCGTAGCCCTAAACCTCCTCGCACATCCATAATATCTGCTGCTCTGTCGCTTTGTTGGCCATTGTAAGTAACAACCAAATATAGGTGGGTGGGGTGGGGGAGCCGATGGGAGTGCAGGAGGAAAGATGGAACTCGCATGTACTGTGCTGAATGTCTCCAAGCACCACAAAGCCTCTCCACCAATTTAAACCGTACAGGTCAATGGAACTGAGCAATGAAATGGTCCCAATTTGACATTAGACAACAGGCAATAGGTGCAGGAGTAGGCCATTCGGCCCTTCGAACCAGCACCGCCATTCAATGTGATCATGGTTGATCGTCCCCAATCAGTACCCCGTTCCTGCCTTCTCCCCATATCCCCTGACTCTGCTATCTTTAAGAGCCCTGTCTAGTTCTCTCTTGAAAGTATCCACTTTCAAGAGCGAGCGTGCCTGCACAGGGACAGCTCTTACCAGCTTCCAAGCCTCAGTGCCATTGATTCAGGACATGCAGACTGACTACCGTATCAAGGACCCGTTAGCCCAGGTCTGTCCACAGTGGCACAACACAGCTGGGGTGAGTGCGATTCACAAGATGCTTTGCAGCATCCAGACAAGGATCTATCTGTTTGCGCTGACCAAATTCACCAGCTCCACCGTCTGGAGAGACCGAGGCAGCAGCTGCATTAGCTTCAATCAACCTTCATAGTCAAACACCATCTATTCATTAGATAGACACAAAAAGCTGGAGCAAATCAGCGGGACAGGCAGCAACTCTGGGGAGAAGGAATGGGTGAATGCTCGGGTCGAAACCCTTCTTCGAATGTCAAGGAAGAAGGGTCTCGACCCGAAACGTCACCCGTTCCTTCTCTCCAGAGATGCTTCCTGTCCCGCTGAGTTGCTCCAGCTTTTTGTGTCTATCTTCGGTTTGAAGCAGCATTTGCAGTTCCTTCCTACACCATCTATTCATGGACATTGGTTATAGTCAGAGGGTTATTCAGCACAGAAGCAGGCCCCTCGGCCCATAACACTGTACCAACCATCAAATACACATTTACACCAACTGCTTTTATTAATCTTCCTCTCTTTCCCATCAACTCGCCCCAGATTCTGCCATGCACCTGCCTTCCAATCCGCACAGCTTTACAATGTGGAGGAAACTGGAGCACCCAGGGAAAACCCAGTCACAGGAAGAACATGCAAACTCCACAGAGATTAACTGAACCATCTTACCAACAACTAGAGAGCAGTTCTGAGCTACTATCCACCTCATTGAAGACCCTTGGACTATCTTTGATCGGACTTTACTGGACTTTATCTTGCACTAAACATTATTCACGTTATTCTCTTTAGCATGTATCTGTACACTGGATGGATCGATTGTAATCATGTATAGGCTTTCCGCTGACGAGATAGCTCACAACATAAAGCTTTTCACTGTACCTCGGTACACGTGACAATAAACAAAACCCCAAACTCATAACTCATTAGGGTTGAACTCTGGAGCTGTGAGGCAGGCAGTGGCTCAACTCACTGCACCACTGCTACCAGCAGAGCTGCTGCTGGCTCCTTCACTGTTGCTCCACTGAACCTCAGTGTGGGTGTAGCATCAGCACACGGACTGCATTGGTGCTCGAAGATTATTCACCAGGACCTCGTCAAGAGCTGCATGGGGAAGGGTAACCGATGCTGCCCTGGTTAGACACTGAGGTTCAGAAGCTAGTTTGGGTCTGAATACGGGTCCTGACCCAAATCATCATCTGTCCATTTCCCTCCAATGAGGCTGCCTGACCCCCTGAATTAGACTGGGGCTTTTTTTTTCCCTTTGGGCCGAGGGAGGCTGAGGGGTGACCTTATTGAGATGCACAAGATCACAAGGGGCATGGATAAAGTGATCGCTCACAATCTTTTTCCCAGGGCAGAGAACAAGAGGGCATAGGCTTAAGTAGGACCACAGGGGCAACCTGTTAGTCTGTATCTGGAATGAGCTGCCAGAGGAAGCTAAAGGAGTGGACACAATTACAACTCTTAAAATGTGTTTTCTAAAGAAATTTAGGCAAATTTCTAGATAGGAAGGGTTTAGAGGGAAATGGGACTAATGCAGGCGAATGGGACTAGCTGAGAAAGCCAACTTGGTCGGCATGGACTAGGTGGGGGAAGGGCCTGTGGCCATGCTATCTAGTTTTATTACTATGACTGTGAGCTACTGCAAGACTACAGCCCCTGCAGTCTCTTGTATCTCCAAAGACTGCCCTATATTGGAGAATGACCCTTACGTTACACCGCTTCACCGTCTCACTGCAAACACAACCAGCTGGAACACTGGATTTGGGCTGCAAATACATATGTGACTTCCTGATAGTGGCTTCTGTAGTTCCAGTGAGTTGGTCTGAAACTCTTCCTGCTGCTCCGTCTCCCTCTGTATAAGCAAATACATTTGTGCCGCCCTTTACGCTCAGCTTTGCAGCTTGCATCTCAGTGCATTGTTCTGGGATCACTTTCTTGTTAAGTATATTATTTATATCTCAATAAAGTTCTCTGAAGATGTCCGATACTTCCGGGTGACGAAGATCAAAGGCAGACAGAACTCAGGGCACATTCCACATAGACCACACATGGCAGCAGGAGGAGCACAGGGCTGCTTTACCCAGCCTGCTGCTCCCCTCGCTCCCTACAGCCAGGAATGGTGGATGTACGCAACGAGCTACCAGAGGAGGTAGTTGAGGCAGGTACTATCGCAACGTTAAAGAAACATTTAGACAGGTACATGGATAGGACAGGTTTAGAGGGATACGGGTCAAATGCAGGCAGGTGGAACTAGTGTAGATGGGACAAGTTGGCCGGTGTGGGTAGGTTGGGCCAAAGGGCCGAAGGGCCTGTTTCCACGCTGTAAGACTCTGTGGCTCTTTGTCTCTAGGGCTTTGGGCCAAACTAGGACAGAGAGACTAAAGCAGATGGAGCATCTTGGTCAGCATGGGCAGGTTGAGCCGAAGGGCCTGTTTCCATTCTGTATGACTCTCTATGACTCTCTCTATGAATGAGATTGGCTGTTGAATAGGGCAGGGAAACTCTCCCCGCTACTGTCTCAGCCTGGTGTGTGTCCCTGTCATCTTCAGAGTGTCCCAGACATTGGAAGATCAGCCGGGGGTTTTAAATCCTCTTGATAACCAGGAACTCCAAAACAATTGTTCGTAATTATGGTGCCATCTTCATAGAAATGCATCTGGTTCACCAATTAACAAAAGTTGCAGATGGTGGAAATATAAAATTAAAACAGAAAATGCTGCCAGCACTCAGCAGGCCAGGCAGCACCTGTGGAGGAAGAAATGGGATTGATGTTTTTGGTTGACAACCTGAGTGTTTCCAACATATTCTGTTTTTATTTTGGGCTCCCGGGTGGGAATACTGCCATTCTTTCCTCATCTAGATTTTTGTAAATTCAGGTCCAACAATATGGCTGGTTGTTAAAAAAAACCCTCTGACTGACCTAACAAAACAGTCCTTCAAGGGCAATTTTGAATCTGAAGAAGGGTCCCGACCCGAAATGTCACCGAGCCATGTCGTCCAGAAATGCTGCCTGTCTCGCTGAGTTACTCCAGTACTTTGTGCCTTTTTTGTAAACCAGCAACTGTAGTTCCTTGTTTCGACATTCTTTGTTCATTCCAAGGATTCTGGCTTATAGAAACATAGACACATAGTTATTCCAGTACTTCAATTTCCATGCAAGATGTCAGCATTTGCAGTTCCTTGTGTCCATGTTTTGAGCAAATATATGTTGGTCTTGAATGAATAAATACTTACAGATGGAAACAGTCAAAAGCCTCATTATCCCAGGTAATTTAGGCTGCTAGGGTACCATCAATTTAAAGCATCAATGAGAAATCATCCTTAAGGAAGATACGACAAGTAATTTTGGGCTGCACAGTGGCGCAGTGGTAGAGTTGCTGCATTACAGCACCAGTTGCCCAGGTTCAATCCTGACCACGGGTGCTGTCTGTATGGACTTTGTACATCCTCCCTGTGACCACATGGATAAAAAACTGTAAATCGTCCCCAGTGTTTAGGATAGTCCTCATGAACGGGGTGATGGCTGAAGGGCCTGTTTCCACGCTGCATCTAAAGTCTAAATTATGCTCATAAGAAAAGGTGTTAAAATCATTTTTATGAGGTCTGTAGGACCATTAATGCCCCCAGAATCATGCCTTCACTAACAGCAGCTGGGCTCTGTAAGCCGTAGGAAGCATTGGTCCCTGCAGTGAATGAGTTGCTTTATCAAGAGACTCAGACCTAAGGTTGTGTCCATCACAGTCAGTGCCAATACCACCTGGCTTCATTGCCCTGGTTCCAAGGGGCAGTCCAAAGGACCCCCCCCCCCCCTCAGGAATTGCAAATGATTCCCTATAGCCAATGGGGAGATTTCCCCTGCACCCTGACCAATATTTACCTCTGATCTACGCCACGATCTGCCCATTATATCGTCGCTATGTATAGAATCTGCCTTCTATGTTTCCCTGATACAATGATGATTACACCCTGATGAGGTTTCATCGCCTTGAAAATATGGTGGTGCATTTTGAATGTAAGTTTTATTATTTTCTTTTCTGGTCTGCAAATGATTATCACTTATCCCACCGTAGGATCAGAGTTCTATTCGACCTGAGAAAATATAGAATAATGGGGTTTTCTTCCATTTATGCTACAGATGATGCTACAGTAGGTCAGAATCCTGGACGGGAATAACTTCAAATAACAACAGTGAAGCTGGTTTACTGGTTTGTGTGGTCTATGATTCAAATGATTGATTAACCTTCGAAGAACATATACCTCAGCAACACAAATAGAACCCGTAGTAATAAATGCTAAAATATTAATGCACCAATGAATTATTACTGAAGCTTATTTATAGAATCAGTAGGACACTGGCTGACCTACATACGCTACAAGGACTGCAGAATCAGCAGAAACAAATCTATTACCAGTCAATATGTAAAACTACCAAAGGAGTATTCTATTAAAAAGAGATTTTACAACAACGGACTGTGTTATGGGATCATCAGGATCAATTACCACATGTCCATTGAAAGGCAGCAGTCTTAAGCGTTTTACTGGAGTTTTATAGCAGGCCAATCTCTCCTTCCCAACCTTAAAGGGTTGGCGAGTCAATCAAGATGAACCAAGGGGTTTTTCATAAAGGACACCAGGCAGCACAGATGGCAGATGTAAGGCACGAGCAAGAAGGAGGTCGTGCCTCAGCACCCTAGCCTCTCCCCCTTCTCCCCTCTCCCATCAGGGGAAAGGTATCGAAGTGTGAAAACGCACACCACCAGATTCACGGACAGTTCCTTCCCAGCTGTTATTAGGCAACTGAATCATCCTACCACAACCAGAGAGCTGTCCTGAACTACTATCTACCTCTTTGATGATCCTCGGACTATCCTTGACCGGACTCTGCTGGCTTCACATTGCACTAAACATTGTTCCCTCATCATGTATCTATACACTGTGAATGGATCGATTGTAATCACGTATTGTCTTTCTGCTGACTGGTTAGCGCGCAACAAAAGCTTTTCACTGTACCTCGGTACACGTGACAATAAACTAAACTAAATTTTATAAGCACAAAAAATGCAGAAAGCAGAGGCAAGCCTGCGAATTGGGAGGCATCAGACTTTGACAAACTGACGAAGAGCGAGCAAACAGGCTATGAGCTTCTCTAGAAAGAAATATTCAAATTTTGTACGAGCTTCTACAAGAACACATAGAGGTGAAGAGCAACAAACATAAATATTGTAACAGTGACGAATGCAAGGAACAGCACTGCATCTTCCACCCTTGGCACACTACAGCCTGCAGGACTCACTCTGAATTGTCCAATTTTAGATAATGTATTCTTTCTTTCTGCATCGGAACTGGCATTTCTAACGCCATCATTTTGGCTCGGTTTTCCTGTCTATTAGCATAGTCTGACTTGTTGGACGTGTCCCAGAGCCTTATTATTAGTAACATATAACACAAACATACAAGCATAATGGGCTTCTAACTGCTAAACTTTCTCAGTTTTGACAACGATTACTTCGCTTCCCCCCATGTTATAATTTCTTCAATAATGGACTCCAGTATTTTGCCAACAATGCTGTTCAAATAACCTAGTAATAGCCCTCTATTATCTCTCTTCCTCTTCTTTGAATGTTTACACCCACCCTAAGGTTTCTATTTTTGCTTTCCCGAGGCAGGATCAATGTGCTTGCTTCCACCACAAAATGCCCTCCACCTCAACCCGTCCCACCCTTCAAGGCCACTGTAAATGGGCAAGAACAGTGCTCAATCACTGGCCTTATTTGGAAACAAATAAGGGAAACGTTGGCCATTAACTGAGGTGTAATTGGACCTGTATTAGAGTCAAAGTTGAAACTAAATGACATGCAAAATGAATGGGATTTAACCATTCTTTGTGTTCAAGGAGGTATTTGAGGATGATTTCTAAGACTTGGTTTGCTGATACACCCCTAGCTAAGTTAGAGAGAAAAGCCTAGCGCCTTGCACTGCCATTTTCTGAATTCCATTCAGAAACCATCCAGTGGGAGGCGCAGAAGAGCAAGTCCAGTCTCACTCTCATCAGACCAATTTGGAGAGCACCTTGGAGAATTACATCCCACCAGCCCAGACTCAGTGATGACTCTCTCACATCAAAGAGTCGAGGTTTACGGATCCAATCCTGGCCTCAGCTACTAAAGCACAAAATCAATTGTAGTGCAATACTGGAGTTGTTGGCCCTTGAATAAGTTATTAAGCTTATTAATCTGCTCTCTAAGATCAATGTAAAAGACCACAGCACTGCTCCAACAAAGTGTATGAAGGCATTAATAGAACCATTTACTTCAGTGTTTCCAGATAACTGCAGATGTATTTCCCAGTTGTTTTATATCACTGGCTAAACTTGGAAAGTGCAACATTAGCCTCTTGCCCAGAGTAGGGGAATCGAGGACCAGAGGACATAGGTTCAAGGTGAAGGGGAAAAGATTTAACAGGAAGCTGAGGGGTAACTTTTTCACACAAAGGGTGGTGGGTGTATGGAACAAGCTGCCAGAGGAGGTGGTTGAGGCTGGGACTATCCCAACGTTTAAGAAACAGCCAGACAAGTACATGGATAGGACAGGTTTGGAGGGATATGGACCCAGCGCAGGCAGGTGGGACTAGTGAGCAGAGACATTGTTGGCCAGTGTGGACAAGTTGGGCCAAAGGGCCTGTTTCCACACTGTATCACTTGATGACTCTATTAGCTGTAATGCACCTTGGGCCGTGGTTGTATGATGGTCTAATCCTCGTATTTACAGGGCGGCGATGTGTTTTACCACTGAAGGTAAGATCAATGATTATAAGGATTCCTTTGAGGACGACACACAGTCTTCACGGTTAAAACGCTGGCAATTAATCGAGCATTTCAGTTACTCACAAACAAGAGACTTGATTTGGGCAGAAACAATCCTTAATTCTTAATATGAGCCTGTCAGAAGACTCGGCTGTCAAAGATGCCTCTGGGGATTGCAGAAATTCATTGCAGAGAAATGCTAAGTGGATCTCACTGGGACAAAGGATCCAAGAATAGACTCTTAATTTGATTGAAATAAAATAATATGCATGGAAAATGAAAGAGATTCAGAAGTGCTGATAGACAACAAATTGAAACTATCGCAGCAATACTCAGCAGCAATGAGAAAAAGCTTGTCAGATGTTGGTTTGCATTAAAGTTCAACACTGAGCCGACCATCAGTGCATCCTCACTCAGAGTAATATACCATCCAATCTGCGCCAGAAAAACATACCGACCCGTCGCAAAAGTAAAAGAAGAGCCAACAAGTGTCACGCATATACCTGGCATAAAATGCAGCATTCTGCAGCAATTTGGGTGAATGCATTGTTGCCTTCAACATAGAACAATGCGATTAGGTGGGGCAGCCTATTTCGTAGCTCATTGAATATTTCACCGCAGGAACAGGCCCTTCAGCCCGTGGCGTCTGTGCCATCCAGGATGCCGATCAAAATGAATCACAATTAGCCGACACGTGATCCATACTGCACATTTCGTGCCTGTCGCCAGCGTTGTCTAACTGCATCTTTAACATTGCAATGGAATCTTCTTCCACCACCACCCTGGCCTCACGTTCCTCGGTGTGAAAAAAAGCTTGCCTCACGCATCTCCTTTAAATGTTCCCCCCTTTCACCCTAAAGCCGTGCCCTCTAGTGTTGGACTTTTCCACCCAGGGAAGACAACTCTGACTGCCTGCCCTATCTATACTTCTCGTAATATAATAAACTTCTATCACCTTGCCCCTCAGCCTCCAACACTCCTGAGAAAACAATCCAAGTTCAACATACAGCACTGGAACAGACCCTTCAGCCTGCAATGTCTGTGCTGAACATAATATCAGGTTAAACTAACCTTCGCTGCCTGCATGTGATCCAAAAGCCTCCTAAATGCCACTATCCTTTCTGCTTCCAGCACCAGCTCTGGCCGTGGGTGCCAGGCACCCACCACTCTGTGTAAAAAACTTGCCCTTCACATCTCCTTTCAAATTTCCCCCTCTGAACTTACACCTCAGCATTTGACATTTCCACTCTGGGATAAAGGTTCTGATTATCAACCTTATCCATGCCTCCCATAATTGGATATACTTCTATCAGATCTCCCCTCAACCATCGATGCTCCAAAGAAAACAATCAGAGTTTGTCTAATTCCTCCTCACAGCTTAAACCGTCTAATCCAGGCAGCATTCCGGTAAACCCCTTCTGCACCTTCTCCAAAGCCTCCACACCCTTCCTGTAATGGGACCCAGAACGCCAAATGTGGCCCAACCAAACTTTTATAAAGCTGTAAAATGAGTTTCTTGCTCTTCTACTCAACCCCACTACTGATGACTAGCATGCTATGTGCTCTGTTTACCACCCTATCAATTTGTGTTGCCACTTTCATGGAGCTATGGACATGCACTCCAAGATCCCTTCGTACATCGATGCTCTGAAGCGTTCTGCCACATATAGTATACTTTCCCCTTACATTTGTACTCCCAAAGAGCAAAACCTCACACTTGTTGAGATGAAACCCCATCTGCCATATTTCCAACTGCTCTAGATCCCGATGACTCATTTGGCAACTTTCTTCACTGTCCACAACTCGGTATCGCTCGCTCCAGAGGCTGCCCAGCCTGCTGATGTTTCCATCGTTTTCTGTTTTTATTTCAGATTTCTAGCTTCTGAATTATTTTTGGATGGTGGACTGGTTAAATGTGCGGCCAAAGAGATGGCAAATGGAGTGGGAACATCCAATGGTTCAGATGTGCTACATCTGTCATGCGTGCAACTGCACAATGAAATTCTTTTTTGCATATTTACACTGGAGGCACCATAAATGTTTTGGCGCCATTTCCAAGATCCGGTCTCCCCGCGAGCTCGGTCTACTGGAGCAGTTCCCGATCCAGGTTAGCTCCACATAACCCGTAACCCACACATAAGTCACATAACACATTTTGACAAAAAAATAAAAAATAAAAACGAAGCATATTATGAGAGTGGGGAGAGTCATATAAACCTCTGAGATGCAGATGGATTTGAGTGTTCTGGTGCATGATTCACATAAGGCTCGAATGCAGGTAATTAGGAAATGCTAATATATGGCCATTGTTTAGTGCTAGGGGAATTGAATAGGGAGATTGTGCTCCAGTTATATGGGGCTTGGAGGATTGGGTGCAGTATTGGTCTCCTTATTTAAGGACATGAATGCACTGGAAGAAGTTCGGAGGAGGTTTACTAAACGATTTTTAACCAGAGATAGATCCTTACTAAACAAGGGAGCGAGAGTTTACTGTGGTAGTTAAAAAATGTGGAGTTGGGGCTACAATCAGATCAGCTATGACCTTTTAAATGTTGGAACAGTCTCAGGGGGCTGTGTTTCCCTGTGCCATTCTAATTTACATCTTTATGAGTTAAATTATGTTAATGTTACATCCATCTAGATTGTATCTCTGTGAAAAAGAAGATTAGCAGGTCAGTCAGTGTTTTCAACATGATTAATGGATAATGGAGAGTGATATACCCTGTGGACGAGTCCAGAACAAGGTGACGCCACCTAAAAATCAAAACTAAACCATTCAACAGTGAACAGGGAAGAATTTCTGCAAAGAAAGGTTGGTGGTATTCCACTTCCCATAGGGAAGGGATCGCAGGATCGAGAGCCATGGAGCTTTGCGGGACTATCCTCAGACTATCTTTGGTCGGACTTTACTGGCTTTACCAAACGTTATTCCCTTAGCATGTATCTGTACACTGCGAATGGCTCGATTGTAATCATGAATTGCCTTTCCGCTGACTGGCTAGTACGCAACAAAAGCTTTTCACTGTACCTCGGTACACGTGACAAGAAACTGAAACTGCTGGTGGAGGATAGTAATTGAGAAGTAGAGTGAGCTGGGATGGTGTTTCACAGATCAGACACGGAGGAGATCTGAGAGTTGAATGGCCTGCTCCTATTTTGTTGAGGGTTTGTGGCATAAAATACATATCGGCAGAGTTATCTTTACTAAATGTGTATTAACAGCATTCCCTGCAATGTTCCATGTAATCAAAACATCAAGGCTTCTTATTCACCTCTTTCCTCCCAGTTGTTGAGTATACTCTGTATTAATTAGGTCCAGGTAGTATGGTTACATCTTGAGTCTCACCCTGTTTGCATCAACTTTGTATGCTGCCTTCAAATTTGAATCTCAATCCGTGAAGCATTATCAATAAGGTCTGACTGTGAAGCACCTCGGGTCAGGCAGCATCTCTGGAGAAAAGGAATTTGGGTCGAGACCCCTCAACAGAACGAATGAATGATGAAGAATGAAATTCTGATGAAGGGTCTCGACACGAAACGTCATCTATTCCTTTTCTCCAGAGATGCTGCCTGAACCGCTGAGTTACTCCAGCATTTTGTGCATCTGCAGTTCTGCAGTTCCTTCTTACACCTATACGAGGCTCGTTACATGGAGGACTTCAAAGGAGGAGAGATGGAAAGCCAGAGAGGTTTAGGGAGGGAATTCCAGAGTGTGCATTGGTGAGGCTGCAAAGCTGCCATTGGTGGTGAAGTAATTTGGAATAAACACAAGGCTAGAAGTGTCATAGCGGTAGAGCTGCTGCCTCACAGCACCAGAGACCCGTTTCAAATCTGACTATGGGTGCTCTCTGGGTGGAGTTTGCATGTTCTCCCTGTGACCGCGTGGGTTTTCTCCGAGTGCTCTGGTTTCCTCCCACATTCCAAAGACGTGCAGCTCTGTAGGTTAATTGGATTCTGTATACTACCCCTACTGTGCAGAATATAGAACTCATGTTTGGGTGATCGATGATTAGAGTGAACACCGTGGGCCAAAGGGCCTGTTTACACACTGGATATGTAAATTAAGCTAAACCAAATGAAGGAGCATTGGAGAAATACCAGTTTAGTGGCGATTATATACCTCGGGAAGAAGCAAGTCCAAACAAAGATCTGAAAATAAGAGCAGGAATTTTAAATTTGTTCACAGCGGCACAGTAACACAGCGGTGGAGTTGCTGCCTCTAGCGCCAGTGACCAGGGTTCCATCCTGACTACGCGGTGCTCTATGAACAGAGTTTGTACGTTCTCGCTTTGACCGGGTAGGTTTTCTCATGGTGCTCCGGTTTCCTCCCACACTCCGAAGACATACCGGTTAGTAGGTTTATTGGCTTCACTAAAGATTATAAATTGTCCCTGATGTGTTAGTGTACAGGGATCGCTGGTGGGTGCGGACTCTGTGGGCTGAAGGACCTTCGTCTTCTTCTTGCGTGTGGCGTGCACAGCCTAACGTTGCAGGACAACTTGTTCTATTTGATCTTATTTGATTGTGCACGCCAGGTTGATTGCATTCGTCGAAACAGGGCGGACCACGTGAAGGTTGCAATCTCCCACCCCGCTGAAGGACCTGTTTCCGCGCTATATCTCCAATCTAAACTTACAATGGCAGCCAATATATAGGTATCAGGTTTACAAGTAGGTGCCAAGGTAGTGAGGAAATTCGGCAATGTCACGCGGCATACAGAGGGAGAAAAGAAAAGGCAAAATTAATTCCAAGTTTGTCTTGTATGGTTTGATCATTTTAGTACATTTCCCAAATATAATTGAACACCAACTAACAATGAATAATTCTCTAACTACTATGCAGGACGGCATACAAATTGTAAAAGTATTCTTTCAGTAAATTCACTTTAATACGTATTAGCTTACTATGTGTGTTCTTCCGCACACACCTCATATATATTGCACAGACCATTGTACATTAAGCATATATATGTTTTCTGCAGTCATTGTATTTATAGGTACATATTCATATATTGAATATTAATAACATTCACATATACAACTTATGAAAGTGTACATTCTTACATACAAAGATGTTGTAAACCTGACAGCATGCTGCTTGCAGTGAGAATCGTCACACAGAAACCATTGCCAAGTTAGTTTGTTCCTTTCCTGTGAAAATCTTTACAATCCTGGTCTCAGATTTCTCATATTTGTTTCCTGTATAGGAGGAGGCCATTCAGCCCATTGAGTCTATGCCAGTTTTCAGAACAATCCCATTAGTCCGATTCTCCCATTTATTCCGCAGAAGCTATTCTATATCACGTGACCATCAGTTCTCTCCTGATTCTCCTACCACCTATCTACACCAGGGTTTACTGACAGTGGCCAAGTAACCCATCAGCCTGTACATCGCTGGGAGGTAAAAGAGAGACCGGAGTGCCCAGTGATGAGGAGAGGCAGGATCGAACCCAGGTCCCCGGTGCTGCTAGGTAGCAAGTAGCACTACCCGCTGCGCCACCCTTGCAAAATTACTTTACCTACAACGCGCAACAGCTCATGGTGCATTCAGGAAATTAACCGCCTATTTTTCTGACCATTAAAAGAGTATGTTTTGTTTTGTTTTGTGAAAAATGCGCTTTATGGTCAATGTCTGTGCATAATTACTGCTGTCAACATTTCTGAACTGTTAGCATTCACAGGGCAGAGTTGCTGCCTTACAGTGCCAGAGACCCGGGTTTGATCCTGACGACGGGTGCTGTTTATATGGAGTTTGTACGTTCTCCCTGTGACCGCGTGGGTTTTCTCCGTGCGTTGGCTTGTAGGTTAATTGGCTTTGGTAAAATTGTAAATTGTCTCTAGTTGTCTAGGATAGTGCTAGTGTATGGGGGTCGTTGCTTGGTGCGGATTTGATGGGCCGAGGGCCTATTACCATGCTGTATCTCTAAGCTAAACTGTTCAGACCAGACACACAGGTCAAGTTGAGCGTAGATAGCACGGAGTAAAACTCTCTCTGCCCATCACACTCTCTCAGCAAACTAAGTCCCACTCAATTTTTCGATCATGGATAGATAGTTCCACTCGGAGACCAGGCTGGAAGTGACCAAAACAAACACGGCCAGGAAGAGAACGGAGACCGGAAACGTACCAATCCAAGCTTGTCCTGGGCCACCAAAGTCAAGTTTAAACTGTTTGTACCAGCGAGTTTCCCCACCCACATTCCTGATAAGAATATTTCCGGATTTCCCTTTCCTTTGTCTGCCTATACATTCCCAACACTGTTCCTCAAACCTGTTGGCAGTTGTATTGTATGTGGATTCCAACAACGGTCTGAATATTAACACAACATAAATAAGGAGCGTCAGTGGAAATAGAACACGATTGATTTTCACTCCAAACGAATCATTATAAAAGTAAATCTCACGACAAAAGAAAATTCTGACAAAGATTCACAGTTTAACTTGTCAAGATGAAATAAATAAAAATTCCTAATCACTGACACAAAGGATAAATTATCTCCCTGAAGTCACGATGACTGAGCCCCATGTTCAATGCGTTGTTGGTGTCGATTTTACTGAACTGGATTAAATGGCTCCAGGAGCGCACAGTGTCACTGGGTTTGTCCGTCCAACCTGTGACCTGCATGGGTTTTCTCCAGGAGCTCCGGTTTCCTCCCACACTTCAAAGACGTGAAGGTTTTTAAGTTAATAGGCTTCTGTAAATTGCTCCTAGATGCTAAACAGGGGTAACATAGAACCAGTGGTGGATGGGCCGAAGGGCCTGTTTCCATGTCATATCGAAACCAAACTAAACTTTGCTTTTTTATTTCTTTAATTGTCCATTACCAGCTGCCATTTTACGTGGTAATACCATAGAACTGCAGTTGTTTTTTAGTTTCGTTTATTACATTATGAGGGGAGGTGGTAAAGATAACCGTATTATCCAGCTACGTCACTGGGAAAGAGAAAGTCTTTGGCCCTGGGGCAATGCGAAAAGTGCAGTTTCTGACACAATGCTCACTGTGGTGAAATAACAAAGTCCAGACACATAGGGCTATAGGGCGCTGGTCAGGACCACATTTGGACTATTGTGAGCAAATTTGGGCCCCATATCTGAGGAAGGATGTGTTGGTTCTGGAGAGGGGGTCCAGAAGAGATTTCCAAGAATGATTCCAGGAATGTGCGGGTTAGCATAAGATGAGTGTTTCACAGCACTGGGCCTGTACTCGCTGGAGTTTAGAAGGTTGAGGGGGAACCTCTTAGAAACTTACAGAATAATGAAAGGCATAGATAGAGTGGACGGGGAGATCAGACTCACTGGTGGGAGAGTCTGGGACCAGAGGTCATAGCCTCAGAATTAAAGGGCGTTCTTTTAGAATGGAGGTGAGGAGGAACAACTTTAGTCAGAGGGTGGTTAATGTGTGGAACTCATTGCCACACAGGGGTGTGGAGGCCAAGTCAGTGGTTATTTTTAAGGCAGAGATAGACACATTCTTGATTAGACCGTGTGTCAAGGGTTATGGGGAGAAGGCAGGAAAATGGGATTAGGAGGCAGAGATCGGCCATGATTGAATGGTGGAGTGGACTAGATGGGCTGAATGGCCTAATTCTACTCCTATCACTTGTGAACTTGTGAAGGAACAAGTGGCAAAGATAAGAGTGGAGCTGGGATGGCACCTGAGTGAAGCACCGGCGGTTCTTGACACCAACATGGCCAAGGATGGATTGTCACACACAGGGAGGCATTAAACTTTGTTAATTGACTTGTTATTAGACAACCAAGTTCCAAAGTTAAACAACTTTGGCCTCTGTACATGAGAAGTTCAAACTGAATCCCCCCCCACAGGTGGTGGTAAAGATTCCACCGCACTCATCCCTGAGGTTATGGCTAGCACTTGCTTTTCAGCTGATCAGAAAAAAGGCACATTATTTATTTATCTGTTATCACTTCAGTGCTGCCTGCGAGACCATACGGAGGCAAAGCTAATGCAGCATTTCCGTTACCACAGTGGCCGCGCTCCAAAGATAGTTGTGTTGGAAGGAACTGTAGCTGCTGGTTTACACTGAAGATAGACCCAAAATGCTGGAGTAACTCAGTGGGACAGGCAGCATCTCTGGAGAGAAGGAATAGGTAACGTTTCGGGTCAAGACCCTTCTTCAGACTGAGAATCAGGGGATGATAGTTAATTGGTGAAAGTGTTTTTGAACATCCCAAAAATCATTAAAAGTTTTTTCTAAATGCAGTTTTTTCTATCCCTGCGTTCAGTTAAGGCTCCTCTGGGCAAGAAGGCAGCAAGTGCTTCGTTCAAATTATTTTGTTTCATGATAGGGAAGAGTTTGTTACCTGCGAAACTATTTTCAGCAACACTGGGTCATTCCTGCAACCCCGACCTCAAGTCGCAGTTCAAGGTGGCGATACAACAACCACTACTCTCAAGGACAATTAGCAAAGGGCAAGAAAGCTAGCTCTGCCAGCAACAACACAGTCCCCACTACTGAGAAATTGAATCCATAGCAAGCTCAGCCTGTTACACACACTAATGGGGAAGGTGAAGAGTGGGAGACGGGGAGGTGAAAGATGCTTTCAAAAAGCTACGCAGAAAAACGCCGCGTTCACAAGTGCAGAAATCAACACTGCCAGTGTTTTTAAACAACCTATCGCCTGATACAGTAGAATTCAGTCAATTGCCTCCGTCAGCCGACAATTCGAGTGCCCATTTCCGCTCAGGATCTTGTCCACAGGCACAGTTACGTGTCCTTCACCTCAGTTCGTCGTGATCACATTTGCTGATTCTACAAAAGAGACAACAACAATTTATAGACGAATGGTAGCTCCCTGACTCGAATGTTCTGCAATACTCCCTTTGCGTGACAGGCATCTTTGCGAGGGGCAGGGAATATCTTCCCATAAACAAATGAGGCATTGTCAATTAAAAAGGGGTTCTCAGCTTCTTCACGGGTTGTGATCGGGACACGAGGATGCAAAAGGCAATCCGTAGGGGTATCCGTGAGACTAAACCAGAGAACGCTAGCCCGTTTTAGGTGTCTTTTTCAGGGAGGGACAATCTTGCACTGTTGGCATCTCGGAGAAGGTTCTGTGACGGGTGTCAAGGGTTATGGGGAGAAGGCGGAAGAGCGGTGTTAGGAGGAATGATGGTGTTGGCCATGATGGAATGGCAGAGTAGGCTTTGTGGGTCGAATGGCCTAATTCTGCTCCTATCACTTATGACCATATGAGCTTTTGACAAGAAACATTAGGTTAAAACTTAGGTTAAAAAAAAAGGATGTAATAGAAATGTTAGCTGTGCTGAAAGTGGACAAATCACTACATATAGTTGAGGTCCATCTGAGCTCGTGAGGAGAGGGAGAAAATTACAGAGACCTTGGCAACAGTCTTTCAAACATCTCTAGGTTCAGAATAATTGCATCCGAGGTAGGAAAACTGTAAATGTAATACCCTTGTTCAAAATAGGGCGTGGGGCAAATCTAGTAAATACGGGCCAGACAAGTTGTAAACCAGGTATAGGAAATTCTAGAAGCAAGGACAGGAGTAGAAACAACTTGGAGAAGTGTAGATTGATTAGAGTATGGACTTGTGAAAAGGCAAGGTTAGGTTGTTGTTGAACCAACAATAGAGCTTTCTCACTGAATAGTGGAGAGGGGCTGATGAAGGAGATGAGGTTGTTGAGGTATATATGGACTTCAAAAAGGCATTTGATAAAGTGCCAATCTTCAAAATTGAAGGCCACGATACAAAACGGACGGCAACAGTATGGTTAAAAAATTGATAAGTAACGGGAAACAGAAGATTATTTCTCGGACAGGTGGAAAGTGCGCAGTGGAGTTCCCCAGGAGAAGGTACTGAGGCCACAGCATCTCTTAATATAAATTAATGACTTGGACGTGGGTGCAAATTACACAATATCTGTAGTTGAAGAGGAAACAATCCTTTAGTTGTAGTGAATGCCAAGGAGGACAATGATGGACTTGAAGAAGGTATGGACAGGCATATGGATTGGCAGGTAGGAGGCAACTGAAATTTAATGCTGAGTAATGTAAAGTGTCACAATTAAGTGGAAGAACGACAAGCGGCAAGCCTAAAAGGGGCCGGCGAGCAGAGTGATGTTGGATAGATGTGCATCGCCTGCTGGAATTCATGGTGAGCTTGAGAAAGCGGTTTAAAAGGCAAACAGGATCCTGGGCTTTTTAAAGGAAGCATGGAGTACAAGAGCAAGGAAGCCGCGGTGAAAATTAAACAGGCCACTTCACGTCATCTACCTGCGAATATGGCCATGATGCTCCTTCCTGAATTGGTCTGTCCTGTCAGCTATGTCACACAACCTGACATTGCATGTCTGTGTGTTCACTCTCTAACTGCCCACATTTTGTTACCGATGTAGATTTTGATTGAATTGTACAGCACGGAAAGAGCCCCTCAGCCCACCGAGAGCTATGTTATCCCACTTTTGCATCCACTCCCTACACACTTGGGCCGATTCACAGAGACCTATTATCCCACAAAAACCCACGTATCAACTCACACGGTTACAAGGAGAATGTGCAAAGTCCAAACAGACAGCGCCAGTGGGCAGGATCGAACCCGGATCTCTGGTGCTGGGAGGCAGCAGCTCTACCAACTGTGCCACCTTGCTGCCCTCAAAGGCCTCCCTCTTATTTATGAGTCAACCTCTCCGACCATGTTAGGGTATGATAGAACTTGATCAAAAACTCCCCAGCAACCATGACTTTTACCCTCGCTGATATGTTCCCGTTGTCCTATCCACCAACATCTTTGCGATTTATAACTCATTATCTTTTTCCCTACTCTGAGAAAGTGTCTCCAACCTGAAACCTTAAACTATGTGTCTCTTTCTAATCTGCCAAGTAATTCCAGCACTTTCTATTTCTAGTTGAAAAATCACAATGAATTTGTAACAAATATTGGCTCAGCCACAAATGAAGTATTGCGTCGAGTTCCAGGCACCATACCTTAGGAAAGGTGTAAAGGCTTTGGAGAGAAGTCATCCACCAAAATGATTCAGAGGTTGAGGATGTTTAGTTATGTGGACAGAGATTGAGATGCTGGGGTTGTTCTCCTTGGAATAGAGGAGTTTGTGAGGAGGTGGATTTTAACATGATGAAGAATAGATAGAGAAGATACAGAGAAACTGTTCCCATTGCTGGATGCTCATGAGCTGAGGGACTGAGAGTGAAGCAGAAAAATGCTTTGCTGGAGAAATTCAAGGGGTCAGACAGCATCTGAGCAAAGGGATGGTCACTGTTTTGGGTTGAGAACCTGCGTCAGGACTTCATCATCACTCTCTTGACTACTGAACTATTTTAGGCTCCATTCAAGACATAGGATGCACATGATAGGTTCAGTAAATGAAAAGTAAAACGATATGGATGCAAATGTGGATGTAATTAACTGAATTCCTTAAGCACGGATCCAGTTGAGAAAGGTTTCCGTAATTTTTTGCTGGGACTCACGTATTACGACGGCACAGAGCTGCTTAAATGACTGCAATGGCAGAAAAGGTAGGTGGATTTAGAAGCGTCAAAATGTTACAATAGCGCATGGAAGATCAAAGCTGGAGAGCAGAGAAGCTATTTGGATGAAAGAATAACCTGTCTCAGGAAAGGATATTGAGTTTAACAAAGATTATGTGGCATATTGTGACAATGCTTAAGGGCCTGTCCTACCAGCATCCGACTCCATGCGGTGAGCGCGATCAAACCGGCAGCGGGGGCCGCGCGGAGGTCGGGTGATCCCTGTACAGGGCCGTTCCCAACAGCATGCGCCTGCGTGCGAAGAGCGCGACCAAACCGGCAGCGGGGGCCGCGCGGAGGTGGGGTGAGCGGCGCAACGCGGCACAAAGTGAGGCGAACTTGGAGCGAAGTCTTAAAGGTAAGTTCGCCAGGACAGAGAGGGACACACAGAGAGGGCCATGGAGCCACACACACAGAGAGGGTCACGGAGGCACCTACAGAGAGGGTCACGGAGGCACGACGTCGAGGCGGTGTGTAATGTGTCGAGGCGACTGCGAGCCGACAAGCCGTTGCCGCGCGGAATTTTTGAACATGGTCAGTTTTTCGGAGCCCCGCTCGATGTCGGGACGAACTCCGCACAATTCCGCACGGCTCCGGCGATCGAAGTGGGACCGGCCCCGTGACGCCGGACGGCTCAAGCGACCACGTTAGGTCGCGCTCATCGCATGGAGTTGCATGCTGCTGGGACAGGCCCTTTAAACAGGGACAATATCTAAATGCAACAAAATCAACCGATTCATAGCGCAGATTAAAATACACGGGGGTTCATTGAACATCTGTAACGGAGACATAGATTCAAGGTGATCAAGGTTTGTCGCTCAGTAATCCGACGTTTACAAGGGACAGGTAGAATTAAAGAATCCTCATAGTTCTGACAGAAAAGAATGGGATAAAGACAGACGGGAGAAAGGTTACATGGACATCAGAGCATCGGGACAAGAATAGGCAGTAAGCCCTTAACGCCTGCTCCACTATTTAATAGAATTGTCGCTGATCCAATTCCATTTAGCCACAGTAACCTTTGGCACAGTTGCTCATCAAGAATAACTCTACCTTAAAACTATCCAATGGTTCTATTTTCACTACCTTAGGAGGAATAAAGTTCCAAAGGTTCGTGAGCTTCTGAAAACCAAATACAATTGCCCCATCTCGGAGTTAAATGGACAACTCATTTAATCGCTAGTTCTAAATTCTCTAATTCTTTCCATGAGCTGCATTCTGTCAACACCATGAGGATCTCAAATCGTACCTTCAGTCGACACAAGCCAAGCCTATACAACCATCCCTCATAGAAATGTAAATGTACGTAGAATAATTTGAGCTGAGGTTAAGAAACCACAGGGGACAAGAAAGGGGCAGTTTAACAATGATTGTAATATTGTTTAAGAAGGAACTGCAGATGCTGGAAAGATCGAAGGTAGACAAAAATGCTGGAGAAACTCAGCGGGTGAGGCAGCATCTATGGAGCGAAGGAATAGGTGACGTTTCGGGTCTGAAGAAGGGTCTCGACCCGAAACGTCACCTATTTCTTCGCTCCATGGATGCTGCCTCACCCGCTGAGTTTCTCCAGCATTTTTGTCTACCCATGATTGTAATATTAGTCATGATGAAATTATGGAAGCCAGGGGTACTTACAAGAGAGCATACAGAAATCATGAGCAAATATAAATCTTCACATTAATGAGGTAAACCAAATCTGCAGTATTGTGTGCATTACCATTGAGGAACCAATTAGAATTGACAGCCTTTACACATTAGTATTCTGCAATATGGCAGGATTAATTAACAACACAGATACAATGAAGCCTGTGGGAACGAGTGACTGGAATACCGGCGAATTTATCATCTGTACAAAACTAGGGATTTAATTCTGAACAATGAAAAGTCTGTAGATTGGCTAAAGTAGATTGGAACAGTCGATTAAATATAATGACATCTCACAATGCAAGGAAAAACGAGTACGCCGGAGAATAGGGATGATGGAGAAACTTCAAAAGAGGGAGAAAATAAAATGACAGCAGACCAGCAAAAGGCAGACAGATTGCAAAAGCTTTCTGTAGGTAGGTAGGAAAGGACTGGCTGAAGTAAAATGGCAGAACAGGCAGAACAGAAGAAGGAAATTAATCAAATACATTGTAGTTGTCTTAGCAACAGGAGATAAATGGGGACCAGTAGGGAATAGTAGGGCCCCAAGGAACAGAGAGATTACTGGTGTTCAATAAAGACCATTATATTTCACAGTGTTGAAACAGGCCCTTCGGCCCATCGAGTCCGTGCCGACCAACGATCACCCGTAGACTAGTTCTATCCTACACACCAGGGACAATTTACGGAAGCCAATTAACCTACAAACCTGCACGTCGTTGGGATGTGGGAGGGAACTGGAGCACCTGGAGAAAACTCACACGGTCACAGGGAGAACGTACAAACTCCATACAAACAACAATTAGACATACACGGATAGGACTGGTTTAGAGGGATGTGAGCCAAATGCAGGCAGGTGGGACTAGTGTAGATGGGTCTGAGTCACATCACTGTTCCTTCATTGGCCTCAGGTCAATACCTCCTCCACTGCAACCCCACCTAGACTGCAGTGTTCAAGCAGAAGGCCCAAATCCGCCACTTCAGGGAAGCACGAGATGGGGAATAAACCAAAGTCAAGGTGAACTTTATAATGTTCTTGCCACTGGGAAGATGAATGAAGAGGATAATGGCCCTCAACACAGACAACAATTATTCATTTGTAAGGCCCTGCAGCTCCAGTCTAACCTACAGTTAAGTTAAATGAGCAGCTCTTTCAGTGACTAACATAATCATTTTTGTCGCTCAGCTTATTCCCCTCTCTACTCATTTGCAAGCCTTGGTGAGGAGACTGTTTGTGCTGCATTTTCTTCCATTTTGATAATGCCATGGGCAATGCGTGGAATGTGTAGAATCTATGCACCTTCCCAGCTCCGCAGTTCCAGGGATGGAAATGATCAGGTGCTCGCAACCACCATCTCCTGGAAACAACACCTCTGAAAAATTCACCCTGACTGAATCTGCCTATTATTTACAGGTTTTCTGTCCAAAATGTTGACCATAGAGTCATAGAGAGACTCAGCGCAGAAACAGCCCCTTTGGCACATGCCACCCATTTGCAGCTCTTCCCACATTAACCACAGTGTTTTATTCACCCCATATACTCATCAACTTCACCCCGATTCTTCCATCCATCTATGCAACTGACTTCTAACCTTCTAACTTGGGGTGTGAGTGGAAACAAATGCAGTTACGGTAATAATGTGCAAACTCCACACAGGCAATTTCCAAGGGCAGGATTGAACCTAAAGACCCTGACTCTGTTGAGCAGAGAGAGTTCGAGCCGTGCCATTGTACGCCCCACAGTTTCCTTCATTATTCAACCGAACCTTTCCACTCACAAGTTGTCCAACCTCTCGTTGTAGCTGATACATTCCAATCTAGGCAACACCCTGGTGAACCTCTTCTACACCCTATCTGAAGCCTCCACACCTTTACTGTGAGGCGTGACCAGAAGTGCGTACAATACTCCAAATGCAGCCTAACCAAAGGTTTATGGAGCTGCAACATAACCTCCCGACTTTCAAACTCAATGCCCTGCCCCCTTCCTTACCACTCTGTCCACGTTTGTTGCCACTTTCATAGAGCTGTGGACTTGAGGTGAAGGGGAAACGATTTAATAGGAATCTGAGGGGTAACTTTCTCACACAATGGGTAGTGGGTGAATGGAACAAACTGCCAGAGCAGGTAGTTGAGGCAGGGCAGGGGCTATCCCAACATTAAAAAAACAGTTAGACAGGTACATGGATAGGACAGGTTTGGAGGGATATGGACCAAACACAGTGTAGCTGGGACATGTTGGCCAGTGTGGGCATGTTGAGCCGAAGGGCCCGTTTCCACACTGTATCACTCTATGACTCTATATATAACAAACAACAGAGGTTCCGGCATTGATTGCTGTGGAACACCTGATCACAACCTCCCCCCCCCCCCTCCACCCATCACCTCTCTCTGTCTAACATGATCAAACCTGTAATTTACCAACAAATGGTGGGTCCCAAGGGACTTACTTCTGGACCAGCCTAACATGGGGGACCTTATCAAATGCTTTAATAAGGTCATTTTTAGGTCACTTGTTGATAGACAACACTGCGGGTAATATTAGATAGTCGTGGTCCACCTCGCGGCTGGGGGTGTCTGTGATTGGGTCTAACCTTGGGGAGGGGGTTGGAATGGGCAACCATCAGCCTGGACAAACACAGGGAATTAAAGACTCGATACGGGATGGGTCAGGAAGCTTGAAGGACAGCTCTACAATATTGTCCTGCAGATACATGGAGCATAACCAGGCCTGGATCTTTGTGTATGGTCCCACCCTGTTTGAATACTGATGATGATGGTCACACTAATTACTCCCATATACTCCCATTATTCCTCTTTCTATGTTCTGGATCCTCCCTTCTTAGCCCATCCTGAAGCCTGTAGCTATTTTCTATCTCCTTCCCTCTCTGCACAAATTTTTCCCAATCAATGTTCCCAATCCACGAAATTCCGGTGGTCTTCTTCTCTTAGTTTTCACCGTTGGCCTCTGCCTTTGCTTGCAGTCCAACTCTAGCCCTACAATATTCCCATTCTCCAACACTCAAACCTCTCCATGCTTGACCGTCAGTATTCTCTTCCCAACTGTTTTGTTTTGTTAAGTTTAGCTTAGAGATACAGTGTGGAAACAGGCCCTTTGGCCCACGCCGACCATTGATCATCCTACACTAGTTCTACATTATCCCACATTCACATCCTACACACTAGGGGCAATTTACAGAAGCCAATTAACCTACGAACCCGTGCGTCTTTGAAATGTAGAAGGCAACCGGAGCATCCAGAGAAAACCCATGCAGTCACATCCAACGTACAAACTCCACACAGACAGCACCCATGGTCAGGATCGAATCCAGTTCTCTGTCGCTGTAAGGCACCAACTCTACTCGCTCCACCACTGTGCAGCTCAGTTTTCCAAACTGAACAGGATCACATGAAAATTAGTCCCAAATTTGCTTTTCAAGCAAAAAGACAGGGCACAAAGAGATAAACTTTCCAATGCACCGGGGATCAAGTAACACGCGTGTCCTAATGGGGAAAGAGGCCAAAGCACAGAAAGCGAACAAGTCAACATGAGGTGGCATAGAGTGAGGCGATGAGGAGAGTACGGCCCCTCACCAGCAGTGCGACAGATCTGCTCAGGGCTGTGGAAAACTGCAAGGTGATATTGGCATCATCTGGGCGGAAAGTAGTTGCTAAACTAGAATCAACTTTTGTGGTATCCAGCTGATATCAGGGAATCTAAAAACCAGTCATTACTTCTACATCTGTCAACACTTGTCCTTCTGAACACCATTGGTCTCTAAAGGTGAGTCAATAAACTAACAGTTACGTGTAAATGTGGTTGGAAATAGCTCTGCCAACGTTTGGTGACAAGTCCCAAACCCACTGACAAATAAATTAATATTATTGGCTTTACATAAATAGGGTTCTGTTGCTCCGCAGTTTCGATTGAGCTGTTTAAACAACACCTTTCCAAATACCTTCTTTTAAGTAACAGTGTCAGCTCAAATGTTACTTTTCAATGCTATAATTTTGCTTCATTTGCAGGAATTGTCCTGTCGCTCAATTCAGTGTTGTTGCACTGAGATTCTGCAAGAAACTTCACTGAGGGAACAATGCCTCTTATAGTTAAAGGGTAAACTGGCCCACAGCTGGTGACCAGAAAGATGCCCCCATCTTCATTGCGACTTGCTAGCATTCATTTCGAGAGGACTAGAATATAAAAAGCAAGGATGCAATGCTGAGGTTTTATCAGGGGCTGGTGAGGCTGCGATTACAGTATTGTGAACAGTTTTGAGCCCCATATCGGGGAAAGAAAGTGGTAGCTTTGGAGAAGGTCCAAAGGAGGTTTACGAGAATGATTCCAGGGATGATTGGGTTGGCGTATGGAGTGCGTTTGAAGTTTGTGGGCCTGTACTCGCTGGTGTTTAGAAGGATGAGGAGGGAAACCTACCAGGTAATGAAAGGCCTAGATAGAGTGGACGTGGAAGGGATGTTTCCAGTAATGGGAAAGTCTAGAACCAGAGGGGATAGCCACAGAATAAAGGAACGCACCTTCAGAATGGAGATGAGGTGGGATTTATTATTATGAATCTGTAGGATTCATTGCCACAGATGGCTGTGGAGGCCGTCATTGGGTATTTTTAATGCAGAGATTGACAGATTCTTGATTAGTAAGTGTGTCAAAGGTTGGGGGGAGAAGGCAGGAGAATGGGGCTGAGATAAAAATAGATCAGCCATGATTGAATGGCGGAATAGACTCAATGGGCTGAATGGTCTTATTCTACTTCTATGTTTTATGGTATCATGCTATCTAGTTTGTTTTGGTTTTCCATCAGCATAATGATCAGCATTGTACCCATGAAGTTACTGCGATAGCACACTAATTGGCTATTGAAATTGTTACTGAAACTCCAGCATCTAAGCCAATTTAATGGTGTAAAATTGTTAATGAATGCCATTCAAACCTGCCAGAAGGCTGGACAATTAAAAGTGTGTGCTCTCATTTCTTCAGGCAGTAAATTGTTGTTGCAGCCTTTAAAATGTAAAATTTTAGATTTTTTTAAAAAGAATCATCTTTTCCTTTATATAAAGCTTTTTAATCCAGTCCTTTTCCCTTCTTAGCACCCGATTTGAGATTAAATTCACCCGTTCAAATCCACCCTTCCTCTCAATCCTTTGCTTATTTCCTCATTTGTTAAACCTAATCCCATTGCCCTGTTAAAGAACTTTAAAGGACTTGGATAGTCTGCTAAACAGGGGCATCTTCAGCTCAAACTTTCAGAAAGGTTGCAAGCTGCATTTTTTTTAATTCAGCAAAGTGGAAGGGCATGTGCAGGGTCTCCTGACCCGTCAAATACAGAGTCTGAAGAAGGGTCTCGACCCGAAACGTCGCCTATCTCCTTCGCTCCTTAGATGCTGCTGCACCCGCTGAGTTTCTCCAGCATTTTGTGTAACCCACAGGATAAATGAAGCCCTGCAGTTGTGAGAGCTCTCAGCAACATAAGGAACTCGTGTTTGGCCACCACATGGATTCACCCCACTCTCACTCCCCATAACTGGCTACATGGCTGTTGAGTCATTGGTGACAAGCTTCTCTGACGGTAACCTTTTGCCTGCATTTGTGTCCTTTTCAATTATGCATTTTTTCCCAACTGGGAAAAAGGCTCCCATCTGCCATTTATACCAAAGATCATTGCAACTAACGACTTGGGCCTATCATGGAGGCACGGACTGGAGCAAACAAGGATGGAGTTGGCCATCAGCAACTTTGCACATAAAAGTGTCGCAATAATTATCCAAACAAATTTCTCGCCCATGGATTGTAAAAGCCATGAAGCTACGCCGATCCCAGAGAATCTACCGACTTGACTTCAGCTACGAGAGATTTAATGTGAGGCACCAGACTTATGGACATTTGTGCTTAGAACGTAACTCAGTTGGTTGCACTTTGACTTGTCGGGGCCAAATGGCCTGTACTACTCCATTATTCATTTACAGACTCAGAGGGCCGAAGGGACTGGTTCCACGCTGTATCTCTGAACTAAACTAAAGTAAATATCTGGCTCATGTCTGGGCAGGCTAGTGCAGATGGGTTAAAGCTCCGTGTCTTAGAGTTGTGGTTCATTGGAACACCGGAGTGATATCAGGTAATCTCTGCACAGGTTGAGACCAGGAAACATTATTTTATGGACTGATTGTGGAGTTTACTTTCAGGATTCGCTCAAGATTTCACTTATTTTTAAGTGTCCTTTCTATGAAGTATTTGCAATGTTACAAAGTGCTAAGTACATGGAAATCTGCCTGTCAGAATTAAGTTAATAGTCACCTTCTAATAACATACTAGTTTAGACAAACACTGATTAAAGAGTAGCATCGCGTCTTGAAATGGCTCTATCCTTACAGTTTGTTTTCATGCCATCATGTCCAAGTCAGCCATTTCTAGGCATTCATTAGTATAACTCTTTCCTTAACTCTTCACCAAGGAGGGTAAAATAAGCACTCTTCCTTGGGTGCAGTGAATCATGCCATATTTTCACTCGTCGCTGAAGTTTTTCCAATTTACTATCTTTTGTATTCTTGCGGTTCGGCACAGCTCAGCTAATGACTGGATGTGCAGCCTTAATTTAAAGTCCTGCCCAGAATATCTAGGTCACAAATGCAATTTCCAATCCATGTTGAGTCCATGGTAACTAACTATTAATGGTTCATAATGAGTATCTCTTCTATGACCGTGTATCCCAAGCAAGACATTTCATTCAGACCAACTTATCTTTCATTACTCTTTGCAGGCATTAAAGGAAAGAGTTGCATTAATATGGCGTATTTTGTCATTGTAAATGCTTCAAAACCCATTATAGGCAAAAAATGACTAAAGATGCAGATACTTTTATGAAGTGACATGCTAAGCCAATATAGACACATAGTAAGATCCCACAACAACCTCCAATGAAATGAGTGATCAGGTCATATTTTTGATTTCATCTAATGGATTAACATTCCACAGCTCCCCTACTTTACTTCCAAACAGTAAAAGCGAAATGTTACAGCTACTTGAACGGAGTGGGCAGAGCCTTGGTTTAAGGTCTCATCTATAAGATGGCACCGACCGGGATGGCAGCCTATACTTTGCAGACAAGCCTCATAACCGCAAATTGATTCAGAACCAAAAGCGGCAGCCGCTGAGCCACAGCTGACAAAGATATTTGTGTTTCTGGCTGATGTTTACATTTGCTAGCCTAGAACAGATTTGCCTTGTGCCTGGGCCATTCAATGTGGATGGTTCATTCACCAACACAAGGTTCTCATTGCCTTTAGAATAGCTCCTGTCTTCCTGCCCTTCTAGCCTATGTGATGGAGACCTCCTTGTCCCCAAGTAAGTAGCCTTGTTGTGGCTGTAACTACCTGGGGAGGTTAGGGACATCAGGATCCTAATTCATTGCTGCCTGAGAGTGGACTCTATCTACCTCATTGCTGACCCTCGGACTATCTTTGATCGGACTTTACTGGCTTTACCTTGCACTAACGTTATTCCCTTATAATGTATCTATCCATTGTAAATGGCTCGATTGTAATCACGTATTGTCTTTCCGCTGACTGGTTAGCGCGCAACAAACGTTTTTCACTGTACCTCGGTACACGTGACAATAAACTAAACTGAAGTGAACTATGCTAAGTCTGTATTAGACTGTGATTCCTCTTGAACCATCACGTGAGCTGGCTCGTTCGACATTTTGTAGGGTGGTGGAGAAATTAATAGCTGAATCAGGCCGGTGTTCAGTAATCCAGGACGCAAAGTTCAGAATTAAAGGGCGTTCTTTTAGGAAGGAGATGAGGAGACATTTCTTTAGTCAGAGGGTGGTGAATCTGTGGAATTCTTCGCCACAGAAGGTTGTACATGCTCAGTCAATTTATATTTTTACGGCTGAGATAGATAGATTATTGATTAGTACAGAAGTTATGGGGAGAAGGCAGGAGAATGGGGTTAGTGGGGAGAGATAGATCAGTCATGATTGAATGGCGAGTAGACTTGATGGGCCGAATGGCCTAATTCTGCTCCTATTCCTTATGACCTTATGACAAAGTAAAGGGAATGGGTGGGTGATGGAGAGACGTGAGGAAATTGGAATTATCCAGTCACTTTTCTACCACAGATGTTAAGAGGCTGTCCCACTGCGGCGACCTAATTGGCGAGTTTAGAAGAGTTTAGGAGAGTTTGAAAAACTGTCATGTTGAAGACCTCCTTTGACTATGTAGAAGACCTCCTTCGACCTCCTTCGACTATGTTGAAGACTAGCTTCGACTAGCTTTGGGAAAATTGGACACCGAATAGTGGAGAGTGAAGACGACCTCCTTCGATCTCCTTCGACCTACCTTCGACTACCTTTGATAACCTTTGACTACCCTCGATTACCTACGGATAAGATGCCGACCTACTACGACCTACTTCGACTAAACCTACAAGTTAAAAAAATATCGATAATTTCCATGGCGACCCTTTTTTTACTCGCGGGCATTTTTCAGCATGTTGAAAAATACGCTGCGACCTAGCTGAGGCCTCGAATATGCGGGGACTACTCTCGAGCATGAAGGAGAGTTGCAAAGACCTCCAATGACCTCGTGTCGACCATGTTGCGAGTATGAGTCGAGGGCAAACTTTTCTAAACTCGCCAATTAGGTCACCGCAGTTGGACAGCCCCTTTATGCTTACTGGGCTATAGTTCTTGGGATTTTCTTTGCATCCATTCTTACATCAAATAACATCAAAGGGACACAAATGGGACCGCCAATTGTGAGACAAAATGTTTTTTTCATTTGGTTATTTCTTTCAAGGGACATAATTCACATTCTGCAGAACATGTGTAATTAATTGTTCCCGTCTCCCATTTAATTGAATGTGTCATTAAAGGACACATGAATGTACTTTAGAAAACTGTAATTCAGCTGATTTCTCGCTGCCCAGCCTCCGAAACATTTGGATGAATTTGTATTCTTCGTGCCAAAGGAAGGACTGGTTATTTGATGGTGTCAAACACTGCTGTTTAAATAGACCACAATGCCAGCGTAATGGCTCTGAACTTGTAGCTATTAACAAAATGGGCCCATTTGCTAATGAAGAGCTCCACAGCTGCGATTGATAAAGGCAGCATTGATCTGTGAGCTGCATGATAAGCGAGAGAGAGAGAAAGCAGCTCAATGTTAAGTTTAACCCTGAGCATCGTAGAATCGTACAGTACACAATGAACAGTTTTGGCTCACCTTATCATGATGAATACAATGACTCTCTATGCTAATCCCACTTGCCCGCATTAGACCTGTCTCCCTCAATGCCTTTCCTATTCGAGTATCTGTCCAAAAGCCTTTGATACATTATAACTCTACTTGTCTCCACCACCTTCTCTGGCAGCTTATTCCAGATATTCACCAGTCTCTGTGTGGAAAATGTACCCCTCAAAAATCTCCTTTCAATTTCTACCCTTTGCCATTTGTCCTCTCATTCCTCTGCCCTTGGAAAACAATTCATCTATCTGTCTTATCTAAACCACTCAATTTATACAGTAAATCTTTGTATGCTCTCCCCTCAGCTCGTAGGTTCTACTGTTAATAGCCCCAGCCTCATTAAGCTTTCCTTCTAACTACTGCCTTCCATTCCAGGCAACATCCTTATTGGACGATACAAGTGATTGACCCAATGTTTTTTTTTAAAGTTTGTTATTTATGAAGGTGACAAATGAGGTGTTCTGCCTTGGGAATCCCATGGAACAGATCCACTTTAAGGTTGATTGGGAATTGTTGTTTTCACGACTGAAGTGACATTCAGCAAAACGAAGGAGCTAGTCACCGATTTCAGCAGCCTGGCTGGAGTACATGCCCCAGTCTACATCAATGGTGCTGAAGTGGAGATGGTGCAGAGCTTCAAGTTCCTGGTGTAAATATCACCAACACCTTGTTCTGTCCAAGCATATTGACGCTATGGCCAAGACAAAAAAAATTGGCACGTCTCAAATGACTTCTACCATTATCTATACATGCACCATGGAAACGCATCGTATTAGCTGTGCATCACAACTTTGTTTAGCAATTTTGCTCTGCCCAAGTCTAAGAAATTGCAGAGAGTTGGGGGCACAGCCCAGTCCATCACACACACCAACCTCCCCTCCGTTATCTACACTTCACGCTGCATTAGGAAAGCCGCCAACATAATCAAAGGCCACTCACACCTGGATTAGGCCATCTTTTCCCCTCTCTCCCTTGGGCAGAAGATGCAAAAGCTTGAAACACGTACAACCATATTTAAGGACAACATCCATCCCATTGTTATTGAAGATCATCTCTGACCCCTCTCACCCTGGCCACAAACTCGTTGAAGCACTTCCCTCTGCAAGGCGACTCCGGGCTGTTAAAGCCGCCACAGCCAGACATAAAAACAGCTTTTTTTTCCCACGAACAGTAGTTCTACTCAACAACCCAAAGTCTGTAGCCTCCTTTACTTCTGGTAGTTTATTTCATTCTTCACATGTTTAAATTATAATGTTTTATTCTTAATTGTTTACTGTACATCGTGTTGTTACTTGCGAGCAAAGCACCAAGGCAAAGTCCTTGTATGTATACATACTTGGCTAATAAAATGTATTCAATTCAATTAAATTAAATTCAAATCAATTTACCAGGCCTCTCACAAGCTAAAGATACTGTATATTCCCGACTCCCCCACCATCGACTATGTTGCGGTCATTGCAGTTTTTTTTATCAAGCACTTTCTCTGCAACAGTAATGTTATAGTCTGTAGTCGGTTCCGTTTCACTCTACATATCCTGATGGACTTGTGTATAGTTTTTCATTGGAATCATGTATGGATGTTTTTACCTGGATAGAATGAAAACAAAGCTTTTCACTGCATCTCGGATCATGCAGAGATGTAAGGTTTCAATGTACCATGAGCTTACATCGAGCTTTGTTACAACAGTACAGAGGCCAAAGATGAAGACGTCAGAATGGGAGAGGGATGCAAGAAGTACAAGTGAATCCCTACTAACAAGGAGGGATTGCTCGGGTCACAATTGTTGTGAAATATCACTAGGTACAGGCGAAAGTGTGAAGCCAAACATCTTGGAAGCCAAGACGTTATGTTTGGTGGTGGTATGGCATTGGAGATTCAGGTGATCACAAAGGAAACTCCATTGAATGTGGAGACTGGTCACACAGAAGCAAGTACATATATGCAGCCCTATCCTTTTTCTGGGTAAGAAGAGATAGGGCTGAGGGCAGAACTCGTGGAAGTGAAACAGGTGCAGCTGAGATGTAGCGGAAGGGAAACCAGACTTAAAGAAAAGAGATGGCAACGTCGGAACAAACATGTCAAGGACAAAAAGAATGAGAATGGAATGGAGTCCTTGCAGGAAGCAGGGTGAGGAGAAACATAGAAACATAGAAAATAGGTGCAGGAGTGGGCCATTCGGCCCTTCGAGCCTGCACCACCATTCAATATGATCATGGCTGATCATCCAACTCAATATCCCTTACCTGCCTTCTCTCCATACCCCCTGATCCCTTTAGCCACAAGGGCCACATCTAACTCCCTCTTAAATATAGCCAATGAACTGGCCGCAACTACCTTCTGTGGCAGAGAATTCCAGAGATTCACCACTCTCTGTGTGAAAAATGTTTTTCTCATCTCGGTCCTAAAAGATTTCCCCCTTATCCTTAAACTGTGACCCCTTGACCTGGACTTCCCCAACATCGGGAACAATCTTCTTGCAACTAGCCTGTCCAACGCCTTAAGAATTTTGTAAGTTTCTATAAGATTCCCCCCTCAGTCTTCTAAATTCTAGCGAGTACAAGCCGAGTCTATCCAATCTTTCCTCAAATGAAAGTCCTGACATCCCAGGAATCAGTCTGGTGAATCTTCTCTGTACTCCCAATATGGCAAGAATGTCTTTCCTCAGATTTGGAGACCAAAACTGTACGCAATACTCCAGGTGTGGTCACACCAAAACCCTGTACAACTGCAGTAGAACCTCCTTGCTCCTATACTCAAAGCCTTTTGCTATGAAAGCTAATATACCATTCGCTTTCTTCACTGCCTGCTGCACCTGCATGCCTACTTTCAATGCCTGGTGTACCATGACACCTAGGTCTCGTTGCATCTCTCCTTTTCCTAATCGGCCACCATTCAAATAATAGTCTACTTTCCTGTTTTTGCCACCAAAGTGGATAACCTCACATTATACTGCATCTGCCATGCATTTGCCCACTCACCTAGCCTATCCAAGTCACCTTGCAGCCTCCTAGCATCCTCCTCACAGGTAACACTGCCCCCCAGCTTCGTGTCCTCCGCAAACTTGGAGATGTTACAATCAATTCCCTCGTCCAAATCATTAATATATATTGTAAATAGCTGGGGTCCCAGCACTGAGCCCACTAGTCACTGCCTGCCATCCTGAAAAGGACCCGTTCACTCCTACTCTTTGCTTCCTGTCTGCCAGCCAGTTCTCTATCCACATCAATACTGAACCGTCAATACCTTGTGCTTTAAGTTTGTACACTAATCTCTTGTGTGGGACCTTGTCGAAAGCCTTCTGAAAGTCCAGATATAACACATCCACTGGTTCTCCCTTATCCACTCTACTAGTTACATCCTCAAAAAATTCAATAAGATTTGTCAGACATGATTTACCTTTTGTAAATCCATGCTGACTTTGTCCAATAATTTCACCACTTCCCAAATGTGCTGCTATCCCATCTTTAATAACTGACTAGCAGTTTTCCCACTACCGATGTTAGACTAACTGGTCTGTAATTCCCCGTTTTCTCTCTCCCTCCCTTTTTAAAAAGTGGGGTTACATTAGCTACCCTCCAATCCTCAGGAACTACACCAGAATCTAAAGAGTTTTGATAAATTATCACAAAGGCATCCACTATTTCTGGGGCTACTTCCTTAAGTACTCTGGGATGCAGCCTATCTGACCCTGGGGATTTATCGGCCTTTAATCCATTCAATTTACCTAACACCACTTCCCAGCTTACCTGGATTTCATTCAGTTCCTCCATCTCATTTGACCCGCGATCCCCTGCTATTTCCGGCAGATTATTTATGTCTTCCTTAGTGAAGACAGAACCAAAGTAGTTATTCAATTGGTCTGCCATGTCCTTGTTCCCCATGATCAATTCACCTGTTTCTGACTGCAAGGGACCTACATTTGTTTTAACTAATCTTTTTCTCCACATATCGATAAAAACTTTTGCAGTCAGTTTTTATGTTCCATGCCAGTTTTCTTTCATAATCCATTTTCCCTTTTCTAATTAAGCCCTTTGTCCTTCTCTGTTGGACTCTGAATTTCTCCCAGTCCTCTGGTAGGCTGCTTTCTCTGGCTAATTTGTACGCTTCACTTTTTGTTTTGATACTATCCCTGATTTCCCTTGTTATCCACGGATGCACTACCTTCCCTGATTTATTCTTTTGCCATACTGGGATGAACAATTGTTGTAGTTCATCCATGCAGTCTTTAAATGCCTTCCGTTGCATATCCACCATCAATCCTTTAAGAATCAATTGCCAGTCTATCTTGGCCAATTCACATCTCATACCCTCAAAGTTACCTTTCTTTAACTTCAGGACCGTGTTTCTGAATTAACAATGTCACTCTCCATCCTAATGAAGAACTCAACCATATTATGGTCACTCTTGCCCAAGGGGCCACGCACAACAAGACTGCTAACTAACCCTTCCTCATTACTCAATACCCAGTCTAGAATAGCCTGCTCTCTCGTTGGTTCCTCTACATGTTGGTTTAGAAAACTATCCCGCATACATTCCAAGAAATCCTCTTCCTCAGCTCCCCTGCCAATTTGATTCACCCAATCTATATGTAGATTGAAGTCATCCATTATAACTGTTTTACCTCTGTTGCACGCATTTCTAATTTCCTGTTTGATGCCATCCACAACTCCACTTCTACTGTTAGGTGGCCTGTACACAACACTCACTAGCGTTTTCTGCCCCTTAGTGTTTCACAGCTCTACCCATATCGATTCCACATTCAAGCTAATGTCCTTCCTTTCTATTGCGTTAATCTCCTCTCTAACCAGCAACGCTACCCCACCTCCTTTTCCTTTCTGTCGATCCTTCCTAAATATTGAATGTCCCTGGATGTTCAGCTCCCAGCCTTGGTCACCCTGGAGTCATGTCTCCGTGATCCCAACTATATCATAATCATTAATAGCTATCTGCACATTCAACTCATCCACCTTATTACGAATGCTCCTTGCATTGAGATACAGAGCCTTCAGGCTTGTTTTTACAACGCTCTTACCCCTTATACAATTATGTTGAAAAGTGGCCCTTTTTGATTTTTGCCCTGGATTTGTCTGCCTACCACTTTTGCTTCTCACCTGCTACCTATTGCTTCTACCCTCATTTTACACCCCTCTGTCTCTCTGCTCACACATTTAAGAAACCCACCACCTCTTATTCTCTGTTTATTATTTTTTTCTTCTTTCCTCCCTACGTGTTGCGTCTGACTGCTTCTCTTCTCTGCCTCCTGCCCCACAAACGGACTACTTGCCTTCTCTATTTGAGTCCCTCCCCCCAACTGATCTAGTTTAAAGTCTCCCCAGTAGCCTTTGCTAATCTCCCCGCCAGGATATTGGTTCCCCTCGGGTTCAAGTGCAACCCGTCCTTTTTGTACAGGTCACACCTTCCCCAAAAGTGAATCTAGTCAAAACAATAGTGGGATTACGCGGGTTTACAGTGGATATAAGTTATGGGCTTGGAAATGTAGCTCCGGAAGCAAAGAAGTAAGGGTTGATTGGCACTTGGTACAAATTGACCTGAGGTCAACAGAGATTACAGGGGCAATAAAGTAGATAATCAATAAACCATTGGAATATTGGAATCTGAAATGGACTTCTGAAGCAGATGGACGGGCAGGATAGAAATGGTTCGCATTACAGAAGAGGAAGAAAAGTAATTTTGGTGGTGGAGAGAGATGAAAGGAAGAAGCTCAAGTCCTGAATAGCAGCTAGATTGTGGAGTTGAAGCAGACCCAGGTGAAATCTAGTTCAAGTTATCCATTTTATATTGCCAGATAATGCACCCCCTCCTCACCATTTATAATGAAAGAGAGTCCATGTCCGTGTTGGAATTTATTTAAGTAATAGTTGTAGGGCAAGCAGTCTGCATTTTTGATGATAGTTATAGTCATAGGATGATACAATGTGGAAACAGGCCCTTCAGCCCAACATGTCCCAGCTACACTAGTCCCATTTGCTCGCGTTTGGGCCATGTCCCTCCAAACCTGTCCTATCCATGTACCGTCTAACTGTTTTGTAAATGTTGGGATAGTCCCTGCCTCAACTACCTCCTCTGGCAGCTTATTTTATATGTGTGAAAAAGTTACCCCTCAGATTCCTATTAAATCTGTTCCCCTTCACCTTAAACCTATGTCCTCTGGTCCTCGATTCACCTACTCTGGGCAAGAGACTGTGCATCTACCCGATCCCTTCCTCTCATGATTTTATACACCTCAATAAGATCACCCCTCATTCCCCTGCCCTTGAGGAAATAGAGTCTCAGCCTATTCAACCTCTCCCTATAGCTCAGACCCTCTAGCCCTGGTGACATCCTTGTAAATCTTCTCTGTATCCTTTCCAGCTTGACAACATCTTTCCTATAACATGGTGCCCAGAACTGTTTACAATACTCTAAATGCAGCCTCACCAACGTCTTATACAACCCAAGTTTGGAGAGAGTGTGTGTCAAACTCTTGGTGACATGTTCAGACAGCGCACTGTTGAGGAGATAAGGAGAATCAAAGCAAAAGTAGATTGCTTGAGGAGAGCAGAATGCAACTGCTGGCCCCAGTACTCAGTGGAGCACACCAACAAATCTGGCAAAGCAGTGGGAAGAACAGACATTGTAAAGGGGAATAGGCAGAGAGCAGAAGGAGGAAAGTCTTTTGATAGCGGTGGGACACAAGGTTCAGGGTAACCACTGGGTGGAAAGTGTGATCAGATAGGCAGGAAACTGATTCCCAGCACCACCATATACTTGAATCATAGGGATATAGTAAATACAGAGAAATAAAAATGATAGCCAGCAGATGTGGAGGAAAAAACAGAGTTAATGGTTCAGGTTTGCAACCTTTAGGGGCTGTCCCACTTGGGCGACCTAATCCTGGCGAATTTGCCTGCGACTCATACTCGCAGCATGGTCGACATGTGGTCGTAGGAGGTCTTTGAACTCTCCTTCATGGTCGAGAGTGGTCCCCGTGTACTCGAGGCCTCAGCTAGGTCGCGGCGTATTTTTCAACATGTTGAAAAATGCCCGCGAGTAAAAAAAGGTCGCCATGGAAAAAATCGATACTTTTTTTACTCGTAGGTTTAGTTGTAGTAGGTCGTAATAGGTCGGCATGTTGGTCATAGGTAATCGAGGGTGGTCGAAGGTAATCAAAGGTAGTCGTAGATAGTCTTCATCATAGTTGAAGGGAGGTCGAAGGAGATGGAAGGAGGTCGTCTTCACTCTCCACTATTCGGTGTCCAATTTTCCCGAAGTTAATCGTAGCTTGTCGAAGCTAGTCTTCAACATAGTCGAGGGAGGTCGAAGGAGGTCTTCAACATGACATTTTTTCAAACTCTCCTAAACTCTTCTAAACTCGCCAATTAGGTCGCCCAAGTGGGACAGCCCCTTTACATCAGAACTGGTGCAAAAGGAACTGTAGTGTGAAAACGCACACCTCCAGATTCAGGGACAGTTTCTTCCCAGCAGTTATCAGGCAACTGAATCATCCCACCACAACCAGAGAGCGCTCCTGAACTACTATCGACCCCATTGCTGACCCTCGGACTATCTTTAATCGGGCTTTGCTGGCTTTACCTTGCACTAACGTTATTCCCTTATCATGTATGTATACTCTGTAAATGACTCAACTGTAATCATGTATTGTCTTTCCGCTGACTGGATAGCTTTGCAACAAAAACTTTTCACTGTACCTCGGTACGCGTGACAATAAACAAAACAAAACTAAAAATAGACTGCAACGGGTCCCCATAATTTAACACTTTTAGCACAAAAGAGATTTTACCTTGAATATACTTCTGTGCATTGTCTTGGTCCTCCTCTAAGTGGTTAGCAGTCCAAAGGAATAAGCCTGCCCCGATAACAGTAACAAATGGGCAGATTAAGAGAGCATGCTGCAGACTCACAAACTTCTTATCGATTAAATCCGGTTGAGACTCCTGAAGAGCTGTGGAGATCTGCGTGGAGATAGGAGAATTAGTCATTTCATACGCAACTTGTTACACCAAAGTCCGCATTTGGTTCAGCTGCCCTGCTGCTCAAACCCTCACCCAGATCTTTATTACCTCGGGACTTAATTGCTGAAACATCAGTTCTTGGCCAACCTTCCACAATCTACTTGATTTGAGGGCATTCAGAACTCTGCTGAATGTATCCGGTAATATTCAGTTCACCCCATCGACTCTCTCTACCAACTCATTCTGGCTCCTGCCATCTACAATCATCATGGGTGGCCATTTGCTTTACATCTGCTTTCCCACTGCCTATGTCGTCAAATACCTTTTGTGAGCAAAAATCTATCAGTGATCCTTGAATATCCAAAAATGACTGAGCAGACCAGAGGTGAGACTTCCTAAGATGCACACCCCTCTTTGTAAAGAACCTTGTTCCCCATCTCAGTCTTAATAGGCTGGTCCTTATCCTGGGTTCATGACCTCAGTACTTCACCCACTTAAGTCCCTCATAAGAGATTTGTATGGCTCAATGAGATTACCTCTCATTCTCTGAAACACCAGCAGGCCCGTCCAACTCAATCTTTCTTCAAAGGATATTCTTCTCATCTCAGAAACCAATCTTGTGAACCAGCATTGGACTGCTCCAAATCAGGTATAATCGTCTAATATAAAGAGACAACCACAGATAGTGGTGTCACCATCTGTACATGCTGCTGAATTAAACAGACCTTGGTGAAACCTGAAGAAGGGTCCTGACCCAAAATATCACCCATCGTTTTTCTCCAGAGATGCTGCCTGACCCACTGAGTTACTCCAGCACTTTGTGTATATCTTCGGTATACACCAGCATCTGCAGTTTCTTTCTACAGATTTTGTCCGCTCCACTGCAAAATCCCCTCAATGTGTGCCTACTTTGAAGATGAGGTCGTCCATCAGGAGTTCGATGAGATCCTCTCTCACTGCTCCCCCTCTGTGATTCCTACTGCACTCCAGCTCCACGAGTGTCTGAAGAGGGGTCCTGACCCAAAACGTTACCCATCCTTTTTCTCCAGAGATGCTGCCTGACCCACTTTGTGTCTATCTCCGTTGTAAAGCAGCATCTGCAGTTCCTTTCTATGCCTTGGTGGCATTGTTCGCAGGAGAAAATGAAGTAAAAGAGAGTGCTACTTACAGCACCAACGATGTACGGACTGAAGGCATCACCGAGTATGTGGGAGATGGTGATCTGGACTGCCTCAGCCATCGAGCGACGGGATGGAATCACAACATACTGGAGCGGAGAGAAAAAGCAAAGCAGAGATTGTGGTTCACGTTTTATGATGTCCAGGCTGTATTTGCTAGCCTGCGCATTACCCCATTTCAACAATGTCTCTTCTGGCACCAAGATTCAACCTCCTCAAGCTCATATTTTTTTAGAAGCGGGCTTTTCTTACCAGCTGCGCAGAGTGGAACGTGTCAACATGCTGCCCCTGAAACCACCGCGCGTGGACTGAAATTGCCAAACATCGGATTACAGAGGAACATTCGGGACTACAGTAAGTCATAGAATCATAGAGTCTACAGCATGGGCCCTTCAGCCTAACCTGCCCATGCCAACCAGCGTTCTATCTACATTAGCCCCACCTGCCTGCATTTGGCCCATATCCCTCTAAACATTTCTTATCCATGTACCTGTCCAAATGTCTTTTAAATGTTGTTATTGTTTCTGCCTCAAATGCCTCCTCCGGCATCTCATTCCATATACATACCACCCTGTGTGTGAAAAAGTTGCCCCTCAGATTCCTATTAAATTTTTCCCCTCTCATGTTCAACCTATGTCCTTTTGTTCTTGATTCCTCTCCTCTGGGTAAAATACTTTGTATATCTACCCTCTCTATTCCCCTCATGATCTTATACATGAATGTCTGGGTAAAGTAGATTTGGAAGTTCTTCATATATGGACATACCACGTAGAGGAATTAAAAATGTTATTAATTTAGACACACTTGGAAGAGTACACAATGTGCTGGAGTAACTCAGTGGTTCAAGAAGCATCTCTGGAGAACATGGTTAAACCACATTTCAGGTTGGGACACTTTTTCAGTACCTGAAGACTGAAGAAGGGTTCTGATCTGAAACGTCACCTTCCAATGTCTTCCAGAGATGCTGCCTGACCCAGCTCTGGATGCCCTTTTGTGTAAACCAGCATCTGCAGTTCCTTGTTTCTCCATTGGCGGAAGCGCCATTGGCTTGTGCTCGCTACTTACCAAGAGAATATCTGAAACGATTGAAAAATTCATCGCAAGGAACATGTCACCAAAGAAGACGCAAATCTTTGGGGAAAAAAAGAAGCAAAAGAAAATTACTCAACATGTCATTTTTATGGTAACCAGGGTCCAGGCAACAAGGCCTTCAGTATGAAGGGGCAGATAGGAAATGGCACTAGGGGCAGAAACAACATCATGAGCCAGAAATGTCCAGGGCTAAACACTCCCTGAACCAAACCTACAAAACACTACCTTATTGGGTATTACATTATATTATATATTTATATTAATGAACCTATTATAGATAGATGAGCATGATATAGAGACACATTTCATATGACTGCGTTGTAAGGGCTACATAATTATTAAGATGTAATTATTAAGATTATACGCTGTAGAGATTAATATTGCATAGTTGTGTGTGATTGATTATTGTGTATAGTGTATTGTGAGCTGTCCAATGTTAAGGTACTGGACAAATATAGAAACATAGAAACATAGAAATTAGGTGCAGGAGTAGGCCATTCAGCCCTTCGAGCCTGCACCGCCATTCAATATGATCATAGCTGATCATCCAACTCAGTATCCCGTACCTGTCTTCTCTCCATACCCTCTGATCCCCTTAGCCACAAGGGCCACATCCAACTCACTCTTAAATATAGCCAATGAACTGGCCTCAACTACCCTCTGTGGCAGAGAGTTCCAGAGACTCACCACTCTCTGTGTGAATCATACAGGGTAGACAAAAGTGCTGGAGAAACTCAGCGGGTGCAGCAGCATCTATGGAGCGAAGAAAAGAAGGGTTTCAGTCCGAAACGTTGCCTATTTCCTTCGCTCCATAGATGCTGCTGCACCTGCTGAGTTTCTCCAGCACTTTTGTCTACCTTTGATTTTCCAGCATCTGCAGTTCCTCTTAAACACCATGAATCATACAGTATTGATTTCTCCTCTGTAGTGGCTAAAATCTGAGAATGTTACAGCACGAACGATGGCAATCCCTTGCCATTGTGCTGCTGCTGTGATTGCAGAGGGTTATGAAACACGTGGAGAGCTGTTGGAAAAGGGAATTTACATATCAGCACTTTCAAAAAGAGCAGGGGGGTTTGGGGGGGGGGGGGGGGGGGGTGGGAGTGAGCGCTAAGAGGGCTGGAGGGGTCTGAAGAGGAACTCTTTTTTTACCCAGAGAGGGGCTGGGATCTGGATCACTCTGTCTGAAGGGTGGTGGTGGTGGCAGACACTTACACAGCACTTAAGCATCAAAGCACTTGGCTTGCCGAGGTGTTAAAGGTGGCGGGCTCAATGCTGGTAAATGGGATTAGCGTAGATGGGTACTTGGCGGGCAGCATGGACGTGGTGGGCTGAAGGGCCTGCTTCTGTGCAATATGACAATGATTCTGTGAGCTTAAAGGACAAACCAGTGTGCGGTAGGCTATGCTTCACTTGCATGGATGAATACAACTTCAACAACAATTCTTTGAAACAAAGGAAAGTGAAAAGACTTCATAGAGGTCGATCGAGTTGTGATTAAAGAAACAAAATGTACAAATGTAAAATGAGTAACTCTGTGAATCAGTCAGCATCCCTGGAGAACACGGATAACTTGCTGGTTTGCCAATGAGTAACTCAAAGGCATCCATTTGAGATATTGGCTCAATGTATCTCTCTCCACAAGCATAGCCTGACTGGCTGGTAACTTCCCACTGCCCTGTACATCACGATGTTCCCTCTGTTTGTATTCCCACTCACTAACTGGCCTAATTTCAATGCTTTTCCCCATCCTCTCTCATCTAACCACTTCCTTCAACCTGTAGACTGAACAACCTCCACTAGCGGTTGTGGCCTCTTCCTATCATTGAGATTCCCGATGTCATTATCCACTCAGCACCATTTCTCCACAATATAAAAGCACCATGTTTTCTCACTTTCCCAGTTCTGACAAAAGGTCTTTAGACCTGAAACATTAACTCTGTTTTTCTCTCGCCACACCTGCTGCTGATCAGCTGTTTCTGTTTTTTTAACTCATTTTTTTGCAAATTCCCAGCACCCGCAGTATTCTTGATTCTAAATATTTGTAGGAGAACTGGCTTGGTAAATAGTGAAAGGCTTGGATAGAGTGCATGTGGAGAGGATGTTTCCACCAGTGGGAGAGTCTTGGACTAGAGGTCATAGCCTCAGAATTAAAGGATGTTCCTTTAGGAAAGAGATGAGGAGGAATTTCTTTAGTCAGAGGGTGGTGAATCTGTGGAATTCTTTGCCACAGAAGGCTGTGGAGGCCAAGTCAATGGATATTTTTAAGTCAGAGGTAGATAGATTCTTGATTAGTACGGGTGTCAGGGGTTATGGGGAGAAGGCAGGAGAATGGAGTTAGGAGGGAGAGATAGATTAGCCACGATCGAATGGCAGATTGGACTTGATGGGCCAAATGGCCTAAATCTGCTGCTATCACTTATCACATGAGCTCATGGCTTTGCTGTGCCCACCCAACGTTAATCTTCAACCAAAATCATCATTTTATGAAAAGTTGCTAAGGCTGCATTAAACTAGAGATAGAGAAAAACAAACAGACAACAATTTGCTGTGGCAAGTTTTAGGATGACATGAAGTTGTGAACTGCACTGTATAAAAGTAAATGCCTTTGAATGAAAAATGACGTAGAACGTAGCACAGCACAGCCCAGCCCAGGAATGGGCCCTTTGGCCCAAAATGTCTGTGCTAAACATGGTGCCAAGTTAAACTGATCTCATCTGCCTGTTACAAACGATCTATATCCCTCTATTCCCTGCACTTCCATTTAAAACCCTCCTAAATGCCAGTTATCATTCTTATATAATTCTTAACTGCCTTTTCTAGTCACTTATTGAACTTGCACTTAGTCTGGAATGATCCGAGCTGCAGTTTGAGAAATTTGTGTCAACAAGAGCAAAGAGTTTGCACAATTGAAAACAAAACAATTCCCGGCTTGGTTTTAATACGAGCTTCACTTAAATCTCTCTGGCCACCACTGCACACCAATGCAGGTGCATTGCTGTCGGAAATCCTGACTGTGGAACGCATGACAACATGGGCACGATCGGAAGGTTTGACATGGTCGTATCTGTACTTACGTACGCGGCTACAATGCTCTCGCTGGCCACCACGATGACGGAGAACAAGAAAGGTGTGCTCAACAACAGGCCGGCTGCACAAATAAGAGGATCTGCATGAGGGTTCTTTTTCCGCAACTTTCTTGAAATCAGTGCCCCCATCACGATTGCAAGGATGCCCGCCACGCAGGTGATGGAGCCGAATATTATGCTGCGGAAATCAGAGATGGGTGGAAAATGCAGTCAAAGCTTCTGAGCCAAACCAAGAGTAAGCATCGACTACCTGAGCTGACCCAGCTCAGCATGTCTAGTCTAATAGCCATCGGGGTGAATTTGTGAAATGTTTCGATTTTTCAAAACGTTTTGAAAAGCTGCATCTGTTGTCTGCACAAGCCCGCAGTGGGCATCCGAGGTCAGATGGGCCTGTGGTGGGTGATGGAGGTCAGATGAGGACACGGCCGAGAACAAAGGGGGACCCGGCTTGGGGAAGGGAAGCCACCGAGAATAAAGATAGACCATTGGGACTACATTGAACACTTTGTAACTTTGTCAGTGCCCTATACGTAGCGACCCTTTGCATACTTTGTGCATGTTATGCAAAACAAAGTATTTCGCTGTGACATGTCACGTGTGATAATAAATTATCATTCATTCAATAAAGTTTCATTCATTCATTCACACCCTGTCTACATCGCCTGTGAACCAGATATCTATCTGCTGTCAAATGACCCGGAGTGAAGGTTCTGTCAGGGCAGACTCCCATCATTTAGTGCAGTGTAATCAGGAATTCCCTATCAACTTGCTCTTTAGGCTGAAACAAAGGCTTGGTGTGAGCTTAAAGGTCGTGGTGATGAAACCGGAAGGTGCAGGGATTGATTGGGAGATTCTGTTTGCTGATAAGGGTACGGCTAGCAGGTAGAGAGATCTTTCCAAACGGAGAGAGCAAAGGTACTGGTGGTAACGTGTTCCTGTTAGGGTGAAGGGCAAGGCTGGCCGGTTTAGGGAACTCCAGCTGGCAAGAGATGTTCAAGCTCCAGTCCGGCTCTTAAAGATAGTGGAGTCAGGGAGTATGGGGAGAAGGCAGGAAAGGGGTACTGATGGGGATGATCAGCCATGATCACATTGAATGGCGGTGCTGGCTCGATCGGCCGAATGGCCTACTCCTGCACCTATTGTCTATTGTCTATTGTCTATTCAAGGAAGAAGGAGGCATGCGTTAGGTTTAGGCAGTGAAGGATTAAACAAATTCCACCAGTGTAAGTGTAGAGTGCGGTGAGGGCAACCATGAGGCCAACAGAGGATATGAAATGGAGCTGGCAGGAAAGGTAAAATAAAATCCTAAGAGATTCCACAGGTATATTGAGAGGAAAAAGGGTGGCTCAGGAGAGAATGGGTCCCCTTAATGATCAGCATGGCCGTCATTATGTTGAGCCACAATGGCACAGTGGAGGTTGGCTAATGTTATTCTACCCGTTATGAAGGGCAGCGAGGGCATCCCAAGGAACCACAGGCTGGTGAGGCTGACGTCAGTGGTGGGAAAGTTGTTAGAGGGGATTCTTAGGGACAGGATAAGAGGTTTTTTTTGAAGTGGTCACCAACAGGATTGTTGAGTAGACGTTTTCTACGTGGGCTTTTGGCAAGGCCTTTGACAAGTTCTGGTATGATAGGCCAGCCTGGGAGGTCAGATCCTCCCCATGACCCACTGAGAGTATTGTACTAAAGCAGAGGGTTAGTTGAAAGGGACGGGAGCCGTAGAATGGTGGACAGAGTAACCGCAACCCATTCCCTTCCCCATTGTGGCCATGGTGAACTAGATGTGTGTTCAATCTGGATTAATTGCCCAGCGAGATAAGCTACCTGTGCCCGCCACACACTCTCAGCTGTGAATAATGTGAAGGAAACTAGGTGCAGGAGTACGCCAACAAAGACGTTGACAAGCAGTCGTACCTGTCTGTGGAGCTGCCGTTGATCGGTCCTAGCGACGGTCTGGTCCGTGCACGGTACAGGTAGATGGGTCCCCAGAGTCCCAGCACGCCGGTCGTGAAGGTGACAGCTGCGGCCCCAAAGGACGACAACATGAAACTCCAGCTGAAAGTCAAGGGGGGGAGAATTCAGTGGGCTGTGCGGAGGAGCTGAAGGGGTTTATGTTGGCCCATGTCCCACCTGCTACAGTATACAGTTTCCAACGCCCTGCACTTCCACAGGCTAGCAAGCATCTTGCTCCAGTGGTCAACTCCCTGCTTGTAGGAGAGTTCACGTCTTCTGGTGATCACCAAAGCCACTCGGCACTGGAGCTGCTGAAGACCTGGTTTGAGAAGATGACGCTCTATTCCAGGTAAACTGACTGCCCGCTGCCGACCCCGACACGGGCACAATATGCCACCACTGCTCTAATCTCGCATGGCAAGGTTTGTCTTGTCCATTTTGGTACCATATTAGGCTCAGTATACGTCTTCCTTATTATCCTGTTGATACATCAGGCCACTGCCAGCAGCAGACTGCAATAACAAGGGGTGGCACGCTCGCGCAGTGGCAGAGTTACTGCCTAACAATGACCCTCACCACGGTGCGGTCTGTACAGAGAATGTTCGTTCTCCCCGTGACCGCGTGGGTTTTCTCCAGGTGCTGCGGTTTCCTCCCACACTCCAAAGACGTACAGATTTGTAGGTTAATTGGCTTTGGTAAAATTGGCTTCGGTAAAATTGTAAATTGTCCCTAGTGAGTAGGATTGTGCTAGTGTTAATTCCCAGGATGGCGGGACTGTCATATGTTGATAGAATGGCGCGGCTGGGCTTGTATACTCTGGAATTTAGAAAGATGAGAGGGGATCTTATTGAAACATACGATTATTAAGGGATTGGAGGCAGGAAACATGTTCTTGATGTTGTGAGCGTCCAGAATCAGGGGCCACAGTTTAAGAATAAGGAGTAAGCCATTTAGGACAGAGATGAGGAAAAACGTTTATACCCAGAGAGCTGTGAATCTGTGGAATTCTCTGCATCAGAAGGTAGTGGAGGCCAATTCTCTGGATGCTTTCAAGAGAGAGTTAGATAGAGCTCTTAAAGATAGTGGAGTCAGGAGATATGGTGAGAGGGCAGGAACGGGGTACTGAATGTGGATGATCAGCCACGATCACAGTGAATGGCGGTGCTGGCTCGAAGGGCCGAATGGTCTACTCCTGCACCTATTGGATATTTTATATTGTCTATCAATGCCCAGTTTTGACAGACACAGACCGCAGATCATTGGCAATGAACACAAATGCTACACAAACACAATGTTGGCTCCGAAGGCAGGACTTTGTCCCGCTAGGTCGCTTCTGTCAACATCATGCCCAGATACAGGTAGACTGCTGTCATGGAGTCATAGAGAAACACAGCAGGAAACAGGCCCTTGCAGCCCACTGAGTCAATGCCACTTACACTAACCCTACATTAATGCTTTTCTATTGCTCTGCCTGTATTTCCATCAATCCCACTACATGCCCTAAGATTCTACCACTCACCTGCGGGCTACGTACCACCTACATCACAAATTCACCCAGCAGCATGCATGTCTTTGGGATGGGGGAGGGAATTAGGGACATGTGGAGGAAACCCATACGGTCACAGACAGAACGAGTGAACTCCACACTGTCAGTGGCCCAGGTCGGGATTGAACCCTGGTCTCTGGACTTGTGAGAAAGCAGCACTACCATTAGCGTCGTTCTGAGCACAAGGTAAGGTAGGTTCCCTCTCTACCTGCCGCAGATCTAGTCTGGCAGCTGTGTCCTTCAGGATTCAGCCACATCACTACCAGTGAAGGACATTGGATCCCTCAGCTGGAATACATTCTCTATATTAGGGCAGCCCAGTGGCGCAGTGGCAGGGTTGTTGCCTCACAGCGCTTGCAGTGCCGGAGACCCAAATTCGATCCTGACTACGGATTCTGTCTGTACGGAGTTTGCACGATCTTGCCGTGACCGCTTGGGTTTTCTCTGAAATCTTTGGTTTCCTCCCACACGCCAAAAACGTACAGGATTGTAGGTTAATTGGCTTGATACAAGTATAAATTGTCCCGAATGTGTGTAGGACAGTGTTAATGTGCGGGGATCGCTGGTCAGTGCGGACTCGGTGGGCAAAAGGGCCTGTTTCCGCGCTGTGTCTCTAAACTACACTAAACAATGCCTGAATTGTGCAATTCAAGGCGCAAGGGCACTGCTCCCTTGGCTTCTTCCAGGAAGTCTTCAACACTGAGGTACGTCAGTGTATTTACTCTGAGAGTGAAGCAGTGACCATCCAGACCTGCTCATTACTCACGGGACATGCAACGTGAAGTTGGGATTCAGGAAGGAGGGTGAATAAAGGATTAGAACTGGAGAAGAAATTAGGTTCGCTGAGCAGAAAAGATAGCAAGGTGACTTCTGCCCTCTGCAGTCGCAGGTTGGGATAGATTGTCACTAAAGCCTAGAAATAGGAGCATAAAGTATTGTCCTTCTATGCATGACATAGTTAAAAATCAATTTTAAGTCGATTTTAAGTAGATTGGCAGGTTTCCTATGTAAACCTTGCTTCCCAGCACTGCTGTCCTTGATGTATCTGCTCTCTCTCTCTCTCTCTCTCTCTCTCTATTTTTCCATTCCAAGGTCTTTATTCAACAATTGCATATTACAGTGTACCAAAGGTACATAAATGTTCAATGGTCACAATACATCAAGCAGTCATTATAGTACAATGGTGCGGTCTTTATCTACGATGCTCTCGACCCCTCGCGGGACCAGCGTTCGCAGAAGGCCTCCAGAATCCCCGTGGACACTGCGTGTTCCCGCTCCAGGGATCACGCGAGCCCGGACATAGGCCCGGAAGAGGGGCAGGCAGCCGACTCTGGTGTGACCATCGACAGCCCGCTGCCTGGACCCGCGAGTGGCCATCTTGGACAGGCCCAGGAGCAAACCGACAGGGAGATCCTACCCCCCCAATCAGCTCTCCCCACTCCCTTCTCCTGTGCCAAAACACCAGGTTTGTGAGACTAAAATGCAGCCAAAGTGAGGACCAGCCCCCCTCACAGCCACAACATCCCCCTCCCATTGAGGAGCAACGCGCTGGCTGAAGATGTCCAAATTCCTCATTCATAACACATCACGATGGAAGCTAGGCAGACCCCGTATGGCGGGTCGGCTGATGCCCGCCACTGGGAGCCACAAACCCCCCTTTGGCAAAAACCACCTCCACCCCCGGTCCTGATAGAACCAGGCTTGTCAACTGCCTCTGAAAAAGACACAGAAACGGCTCCACACAGACCGAGTACAACTGACCAGGCATGGGACACCCCGGGCCTACCTCCCTCCCAAAGGGAATGGGAGCCAACCATTTATGAGACACTCCACTGCAGCGTACAGAAGCCAAACCCGGGCCACAAAATGCTGTCCAAATCCAAACGCTTGCAGCGTCCCGAAGAGGTAGTCATGATCTACCCCGTCAAAAGCCTTCTCCTGATCAAGGGACAGAAAAGCAGCTGACTGACCAGTTCCCTGGGATAGATGAATCAGGTCCCTAACCAGGTGGATGTTATCCTGAATGGACCGGCCAGGGACTGTATAAGACTGGTCCGGGTGGATCAGTTGGGACAGCACGGAGCCCAGGCGATTTGCCATCGCCCGTGCAAAATCTTTATACTCTATACAGAGGAGAGAGACCGGGCGCCACTTCTTCAACAGGCAGAGTTCGCCCTTCTTGCTAAATTTAATGGGAGGTGTATTCAAGAGAGAGTTAGGTTTAGCTCTTAGAGCTAACAGAATCAAGGGAAATGGGGAGAAACAGGGGTACTGATTTTGGATGATCAGCCATGATCATATTGAATGGCGGTGTTAGCTTGAAGGGCCGAATGGCCAACTCCTGGACCTATTTTCGACGTTTCTATGTAACATTATTGTTTATTTGCTCCATTTCCTGCCTGAATCTGGAAGATTGCACTGAGTGGGTAACTGTGTTGCAGGCCCAAGGTGCCTGGGTAGAATGTAACACTGAGGGGCCTACAGCACATCACATGGAAAACCAAAAACCTTTCTTCCTTTAAGGAATCCCTGTTAGGTTCCATCAACAACCTTTCACCTTCCCTCCAGGGATTCTTCAGAGCTGTGCTAATGAGCTCAGAAGGTCAGCAGAGATGAAAGATCGCCCTGCAGTCGAGCCATGCCTGTTGGCCTCATGTCTTGGATTAGGCCAGGTAGGCAAACACAAGGGTCAAGCACTTCCCTCATTTTAGAAACATAGAAACATAGAAAATAGGTGCAGGAGGAGGCCATTCGGCCCTTCGAGCCAGCACTGCCATTCATTGTGATCATGGCTGATCGTCCCCTATCAATAACCCGTGCCTGCCTTCTCCCCATATCCCTTGACTCCACTAGCTCCTAGAGCTCGATCTAACTCTCTCTTAAATCCATCCAGTGATTTGGCCTCCACTGCCCGCTGTGGCAGGGAATTCCATAAATTCACAACTCTCTGGGTGAAAAAGTTTTTTCTCACCTCAGTCTTAAATGACCTCTCCTTTATTCTAAGACTGTGGCCCCTGGTTCTGGACTCGCCCAACATTGGAAACATTTTCCTGCATCTAGCTTGTCCAGTCCTTTTATAATTTTATATGTTTCTATAAGATCCCCCTCATCCTTCTAAACTCCAGTGAATACAAGCCTATGGAGGTTCACCTGCACCTCCTCCAACCTCTTCCACTGCATCCGCTGCTCTAGATGTCAACTGTTCTATATTGGTGAGACCAAGCGGAGGCTTGGCGATCGTTTCGCTGAACACCTCCGCTCGGTCCGCAATAACCAACCCGACCTCCCGGTGGCTCAGCACTTCAACTCCCCCTCCCATTCCGTATCCGACCTCTCTGTCCTGGGCCTCCTCCACGGCCAGTGTGAGCAACACCGCAAATTGGAGGAACAGCACCTCATATTCCGCTCGGGGAGTCTGCAACCTCTTGGCATGAACATTGAATTCTCTCAATTCTGTTAACCCTTGTTGTCTCCTCCCCTTCCCACCTCTCCCTCAGCCCTCGGGCTCCTCCTCCTTTTTTCCTTTCTTCTACCCCGCCCCCCCCCCCCATCAGTCTGAAGAAGGGTTTCGGCCCGAAACGTTGCCTGTCTCCTTCGCTACATAGATGCTGCTGCACCCGCTGAGTTTCTCCAGCATTTTGTGTACCCTATGCATTTCCAATGATGTGTTCCCATCCAGGATCTAGCTCTTCAGTAATGTCCTCCACACTCCAATGAAGATCAGTCATTTGGATATCCACAGATGACAGCCAACACTCGTGATAAATTACTGCAGCGACAACTGATGTGGGTTAAAATGTAGGTATATTGGCAGTTCCCCTTATGTCCATGACATGGCACTGTTGAGCCATTGTGAAAGCCTTGTTCGTGAAAACCAAGTTCAACGTATTCCCACCAACCACGTCCTGCTATTTTCAACATTTTTACACGTTTGAAGTGGATACAAATTTGACGGCTGGTTTATTGAATAGCTGTTCAATTCTCTACCCCAAAGGGCTGCGGAGGCTCAGATGTTTTGTTCATTCAGGGCAGACTTTCTGACTGTAGGGAAGGTGCAGGAAAATGATTCTGAGGTAAACGATTATCCATGAGCATATTGAACGGTGGAGTGGGTCGATTGGTCAAATAATGTCCACAGTCTCACCTTGGGACAGAAGGTAAGTTTGAAGATATGAGTTTGATGGCCACCCCAGTCCCGAAACATATTCCAGCTGCTTGTGGATTTTTAAAGCGTATTCTCTTTTATAGTATAGGAGATGTCACAGCAAAGTTTGTAGAACATATTCTACAAACAGCAAGACAACAAAGTGTGGAATTGTGCTTGGCAGTTCTGGAAGGAGGGAATCTCCAGCTCTTGGCTTGCTACGACCGGACCAAGTGTGCGTTCGAGTCGAGAGGCAGAAGTGGGAAACGAGCTGCAGGTCAGACACGGGCTCATCAGCCATTCCACTCTGCCTCTGAGCTCTCTGCACTGAGCTGCTGAAGGCAGGGACCAGAACAGTTTAATTAATCCAGGGGCTGAAAATGTCTGAAGAAGAGTCTCAACCTGAAATATCACCTATTTCTTTTCTCCAGAGATGCTGTCTGAGCCGCTCAGTTACTCCAGCATTTTGGGTATATCTTCAGTTTAATTTATTAATCATTTGCATCTATTTGGATAGTGTTACCACACTGCTATTGGAGATATTTGAGAAGAGTTTGAGAGTCTTTGCCGGGGCAAGTTGTCGGTGGAGCCAGGCACAATCCCACACTTTGTTGTCTTGCTGTTTGTTGGGAATAGCTGGGCTTCATTGGGCACCAGACCAACCTATACAGGAAAAAGGATCCCGACTCAAAAGCATCACCTGTCCATATTCTCCACAGATGCTGCCTGACCCACTGTGTCCCTCCAGCACTGTGTTTAGCTCCGAGGGTGCTTTTACATCCAAGTTCTGAGCTGCTGGACCTTTAGTTAGACTGGGTAATGAACCTGTGGAATTCATTTTCACAGATGCCTGCGGAGGCCAAGTCATTGAGTATTTTTAAAGTAGAGATTCTTGATTAGTAAGGGTGTGAAAGGTTACGGGGAGAAAGCAGGAGAATGGGGTTGAGAGGAAACGATAGATCAGCCATGATTGACTGGCAGAGTAGACTCGATGGAATGAATGGACTAACTCTGCTCCTATAATTTATGAACATAATAAAGTGTGTGTACAGTCTTATAACTGAAGTCTAGTCAACATTGTCTCTAATTATGCCTGACCGATCTACGAGATAATGGATGTGGTTTACTTGAAGTATCAAAAAAGCATTTGATAAATCATCAAACAAAAAGAAAGGTGACAAAAGTTTTTGCTCCTGATAATTGAAGAAAATGATCACCTGGGCAGAGATTTGGCTGTGAAAAGGGACAAAGGATGGGAAAAGACTGGAAGACAAGAGACTGCAGATGTTGGAATTTTGAGTTAAAAACAGCAAACTGACTGCTGAAGGAACGAGAGTCTGAAGAAGGGTCCTGATCTGAAACGTCATCTGTCCATTTTCTTGTACAGTTGCTGCCTGGCCCACTGAGTTCCACCGGCAGTTAGATTTTTGCTCAGAATTCTGAAAAGGCATGACTGAAATTTGCAGCACTCATGAAGATCTTCATGATCGCCGTGTTATATTACAAAAGGTTAATAAGAACTTAAAAAGCCATTAAAGTAGGTTGAGGTTGTACCACTGTAAATGTTGTGAGGCTTAGTTAAAAAAAAATGGAAACATTGCTTAATAAAGCGAGGCAGATTTTAGCTGAAGAGGGACGCAAAATGGTGGAGTGACTCAGCAGGTCAGGCAGCGTCTCTGGAGAAATAGAATAGATGACGTTTCAAGTCGAGATCCTTCTTCAGACTGAGTCAGGGGAAAGGGAAATGAGAAATATAGATGGTGAAATAGAGAGATAGAGAACAAATGAATGAAAGATATGCAAAAAAGTCACGGTGATCAAGGAAAGGTGGAGCCCACAATGGTCCATTGTTGGCTGAGGGGTAAGTGATAACGAGTTGACCCGCTGAGTTACTCCAGCCTTTTGTGACTACCTTCAGCTGAAAGCGGCATCTGCAGTTCCTTCCTACAAATTTCAGCTGGCCTGGTCACATGGAAGGAGGTAAATGTGAGGGACCTTGTGACAGTTTAGTTTAGTTTAGATTAGTTTAGAGAGACAGTACGAAAACAGGTACTTTGGCCCACCGAGTCCAGCGATCACTGCATATTAGCACTATCCTACACACATTAGGGACAATTTACAATTTTACCAAGCCAATTAACCTACAAACCTGTACAACTTTGGGCAGGAAACCAGAGCTCCCGGAGAAAACCTACGCAGGTCATGGGGAGAATGTCCAAAGTCCGTACAAACAGGCACCCGTAGTCAGGATCGAACCCGGGTCTCTGGTGTTCGTAAGGCAGCAGCTTTACCGTTGCGCCGGTTGCTGCCTGCCGTAAGCTGCAGGAAGGGCGGGCTGGTTGCAACACAGCACAACTGAGAAAAATGTAAAGAAATACGTTTTGGAAGCAAGAGAAGAGGACAAGATGTCCATAATAAGAGAGAAGATTTACATTGTTTTAAGAAAACGTTGACTCCACTGCTTAGAATGGCTAGATAGGGCAATAAACAGGGAATAAGTGTCACTCTGGTGTTCTGACGGGTCCGTGCTGGGTTTTTATGGAATTTTTTGTTTTTATTTAAAAATTCTAATTGTTTAGCATTATATCTGGAGTTGTGGAATGCCTGTGCAAAGAAGTCATTCTCAACATCTGCTTGACCACAGTCAGGCTGCGTTTGGCGTAGAAGAAACTCTGAATTAGAGGAAGGTGGTTAAAAACAACCAGAAAAGGGATGTTGTCAGGAACGAGTGGTTTCACAAACAAGCATAGGCTTGGGGAATTGTTCTTTGTGCTGGAGCCCAGAGGTGAAGTAATAATACAAATGAGGTCATATTTACAAGGTACACAGAGAATGTTTCCCACGGGTGAGGTAAAAGTACCCATTTCAGATAATCCCAAGCACTAAAGGCTATTTTCTTCACACAAAGCAGAGAATATTGCAGAGTTCCGTTCTGTGTGATCACTCACAGTAGCCACTATAAAGAGCGATGTGTCGATAAAGCCAATGACAGGAACCTACTTTGTCACCAGGTATTTGAGATCCTGCAGCCAGGAGGTTCTGGTGAGCAGGGAGTCCATGTGGTTTTCCGCCGCTCCTCGTGGAAGATCCGGCACCAGGAAGGTCAGGAGGAACACGGCAACGAAAGAAAGACATGGGGTCACCTGTGGGAGCAAGCAAATGGAGCACGCTACTCATTTCAGTTTAAACTGGAAACATAATCAATAGTTTACATGCATTATGGGCAGTTAATATTAAAAATATGAATTTTTGGTTAGTAGAGACAGATAAACAACCAATCTGGTTAAAAATGGAAAAAGAAGATTGTTTGCCTTTTGAAATTAGCTCGATTTTATTCGCTAATATTAAACTAGGTAAGAAAATCTATAGTGAAAATCCTATAATAGAAAGTGGGATACGTATTTGGAAACAAATAAAGAAAACATTAAAATTGGAATGTATACTACTAGCCCTAGCCATTGTAAATAACGTTACATTTAAACCTTCAATCATGGACAAAGGTTTTTTACAATGGAAAAACTATGGAATTAATAAGATGGGCGATCTCTATAGGGAAAACTCCTTCATGTCATTTCAAGAATTACAACAAATTTATGGATTACATTCAAAAGATTACTTTAAATATTTACAAATTAGAGACTATGTAAAAGCAAACACACAAGAAATTAGAAATAGAAAGACAGAAATTTTAGATGAATGTCTAAATAAACACCCAAACACAGAAAAATTGATATCATATATTTATAACATTTTATTGGAAAACGATGTTCCAATGACAGAAATATATAGACAATCATGGGAAAACGAATTAGGTCAATTAATCAGACTAGAAGTATGGGATGAAAGTTTACAACATATACACCATTGTTCATTAAATGCTAGACACTCTCTTATACAATTTAAAATATTACATTCAAAATCCAAATTACATAGTATTTTTTCAAATGTATCTGCCATGTGTGATAAATGTCAGCACTTAGAAGCTAACTTAAAGCATTCATTTACAAATTGTATAAAAATTACTAAATTTTGGACAGAAATATTTAAAATAATTTCGAATGTTGTTAATATGAATCTGATCCCTGACTCAAAATTAATAATATTGGGAATATTAGAAACAGATCAATTAATAACAACAAATCAAGAATTTTTATTGATTACAGTTTAATAATTGGGAAAAAATTAATATTGAAATTCTGGAAAGGTCCTACATCCCCCACAACCAAAATGTGGATTACAGGAATGTCGGAGACAATTCATCTGGAAAGATTAAGGCTTGTCCTACTGGACAAGTTGGATCTTTTCAGAGGGATATGGTTTCCATTTATTGAATATTTAAAGGGTCAAAATGGCTCGGTACGAGAGCCTGACTGAAGCCTGAATAAAGGAATGGATGAAGAATCAAACATAACAAATCATGGATATACCTCCAATGATGGATAACCTGTTTAACACTCCACTCATTTCTTTTTTTTTTGATTTTCTACTTTTACTTTATTTTTCTCTATCTTTTCCTATCTGCAAAAAAACATTTATAGAAATACAAATAAGACACAATTGTTAATATTACGAATGTATGTGAGAAGTATATTCTATTAATATGTACTTACGCCTAATAAAAATATTTAACACAAAAATAGTTTACATGCATTTATATAATGGTTCTATGGCATATAAAGTCATCTCTGCAACAGTATCTGCTAAAGCATTACAAGATGCTTCACCAAATTTTCAGCCCAAAATAGAACATGACATGGCTCTTATGTGCTCGTTGCATTGTTCAACTGACTGGATGATTCTATTAATTGAGTGCGAACATTTTTAACTTCTATGTGCAATTGCTGAATAGAAGATGTGAAAGGCTTCTTCTCTTTACCTGTATGATGGCTTTCTATAAGAGTGTAATGAATCTGGCACAAGTGTTCATTGTTATGGCCCTGGATGGTCATAGTTCAAGAGTACATGTCTAGGTTTTTTAAGTTTAGATACAGGCCCTTCAGCCCACTGTGTCTGTGCCGACAAACAATCATGCCACCAGCACTATCGTACACACTAAGGACAATTTACAATTTTACAGAAGACAATTAACCTACAGGCATGTACGTTTAGTTTAGTTTAGTTTACAGCAGGGAAACAGACCCTTCAGCCCCCCAAGTCCTCACCGACCAGCGATCCCCGCACACTAACGCTATCCTACACGCACTTGGGACAATTTACAATTTAACCTACAAACCTGCACGTCTTTGGAACATGGGAGGAAACCGGAGCACCCGGGGGAAACCCACGCGGTCACAGGGAGAACGTACAAACCCCGCACAGACAGCCCCCCTAGTCAGGATCGAACCTGGGTCTCTGGCGATGTAAAGGGCCTGTCCCACTTTCCCGAGTTATTCACGAATTCTCCCGAGTTGTCAAACTCGCAGAATGTTCGTAACGAGTCAGTAGGAGCCCATAGGAGACCATGAATATATCGTAGCGGCTCGTTATGCCAGCTGTAGGTACTCGGGGCATGTGGTAAGTCGGGACGTTTTCTCAGCATGATGGAAAATGTCCACGAGTAAAAAACATAGCCCCGAGTACCTACAGCTGGCATAACGAGCCGCTCCGATATATTTATGGTCTCCTATGGGCTCCTACTGACTCGTTACGAACATTCTGCGAGTTTGAAAACTTGGGAGAATTCATGAATAACTCGGGAGAGTGGGAAAGGCCCTTAATGCAGAAACTCTACTGTTACTCCACTGAGCCGCCCAGGCTGGAGATGCTGAAAGTAGAAACCAGTAACATTGAGCTTGAGGCAACTGACTGGAGATGGTTTAGACTTTGGTTAAATGGTTTCAATTAGGCAACTTCGGATCAGCAGGTTTTTTTTACAACTCTCCGGGTTGCTGTGTCATTCAACTTCAATTTCACTAACAACCCAGAGTGGCTTATATTACCAGCTAGCAACACAAAGGACTATTTTATACACTGTCAAACCACAACAGCTTCCCCTTCCGCATTAATGAGCATCTGTGCAAAAGAGTGTGGATCCAACGTCGGACTTTCCCACGTATAGAATAATATTGTGACATTGTAATGTTCCACTGTGAGACGACGTGATGCAGAATTTCCTAGAATGACTGATATCAAACAGTGAGAGTGCAGGTACATAGGAATTAGTCTTACCCTCAATGCCCAGTGCCAGTCGCAAGTCAGCTGGAACATACCAGACCCAAGGATGTAACCAAGGCCACTGCAATGAACAAATATGGCACATTTATCTCACCTGATCGTTCAATAAAGTAAGCAACATTCTGTGTTTCAGACCCTTTGTGGCAGCCCCTGGTGGTGGGGGCTGTACATAACCTTCTGCGCTGGGGTGCGTCCGCCGTCTCGGGTCCCACCTAATTCGGCCTTACAGGGGAAAAAACCCTTGCGTGGGGACGTACGTACGAGGTCCAGTCGCCTCGTTTGGCTGCTATTCTGTTTTTGTGCCTCCGGTTCTGGGGGGAGAGGGTAATGTGGTGGGCCCTGGTGGTGGGCCACACACTGTACATAACCTTCAGCTCTGGGGGGGTCACGTGTCCCGGTGACGAGAGGCAGGGGTCACGTAGTGGTCACGGGTGCCCCTGGGGAGCATTTAAAGTGTTAATCACGCGTGCGCGGGGTGTGGGGTTAGGCGTCTAGTAGCGACAATAAAGAATCGCATATTTGAACAAACTTCGTGTCCTGCTTCGTTCTTTAACGGACAGCTCCGTGACAGATACACCTTGATCATTCAACTCGCTATTTGGCCGCATTAAACATCCCCACTCCAATGACACTCCGGCAAAGTTGCAAAATGGTGGAGTAACTCAGCACGGAAGGCAGCATCCCGGGAAAACATGGACAGGTGAAGTTTCGGATATGGACCCTTCTTCAGACTGATGGATCAGATGTGATGGGATGTGGGTGGTGTTGGCGAAGTAAATTATGGATTGCAGGTGGCATTTAGGGAGCTCAAAGTTGAGTTTGTGGGTAATAGGGGCAGTGTGGGGTTATGAGTGGTACTGGAGTTGGTGACTGGGTGAGGGGGGAATGGGATAAGGGCAGGAATGGGATGTAAGTGGTGGCATAAGTGATTCCACGAGTGTTGGTTAATGGAAGGGGTTGATTGACTGAGGGTGGAGGCAAGTGGAAAGGATTGGGAAGCTGGGTGAAGTGGTGAAGAAGGTGAAGTGGTGTAGTTGGGTGAAGTCTGAAGAAAGGTCTCGACCCGAAACCTCACCCATTCCTTCTCTCCAGAGGTGCTGCCTGTCCCGCTGAGTTACTCCAGCTCCACCTGGGTGAAGTGGTATTGGATGGAAAAAGGCAATGAGGTGATGGGTGACAATGGGGATGGTGGGAGGCTGGAGTGAGAATAGGGGTCATTGATTGGGATTATTACATGTCGCCAGATAGGGTTGGGGAGGACGGGAGCTAAATTGGTCTTGCATTGGCAGTGGTGATTGGGATGCAGACCATAGGAGAGAGAAGTAGGTGATATGTTCCCATTCATAAGTTCATAAGTTCTAGGAACAGAATTAGGCCATTTGGCCCATCAAGTCTACTCTGCCACGCAATCATGGCTAATCTATCTTTCCCTCTCAACCCCATTCTCCTGCCTTCTCCCCATAATCCCTGACACCCTTACTAATCAAGAATCTGTCAATCTCTGCCCTTAAAAATATCCTTTAACTAAAGTCCCTGATTCTCTGTCTGGTCTCGACCTGAAACGTCACCTTTTCTCCAAAATGCCAGCGGACCCGCTGAGTTACTCCAGCTTTTTCTGTCTATCTTCCATTGACTAATTATTGATTATTATTTTTGTTGATTCAATTATTGTATATTCAATTATTATTGATTTAATAACCCCATGGCTTATCCTTATGGGCCTGTCCCGCTTGCGCGACCTCTTCAGCGACTTGCCGGCACCCGTCATAGGCCCTTGCAGGTTGCCGAAAATTTTCAACATGTTGGAAATCCAGCGGCGACCAGAACAAGGTACGGCTCTTTGCGCGACTGCTCACGACCATACAGGCTTCACCCCGCGACGTGTCGCCTGCGTGGTCGTGAGTCGTCTCCTCAGTCGCCCAAACAGTGGCAGCGTCTTTCTGGTCGCCGTTGGATTTTCAACCTGTTGAACATTTTCGGCGACCTGCAATGACCTATGACGGGTGCCGGCAGCCGCCGATAAAGGTGCCTAAGTGGGACAGGCCCATTAGTTGCACCTTCCTGACTGTTCCTTATAAAAATTCAGCATCTCCGAAGGCCAAAAATCTATCCGAATCTTGGATCCGTCTGCTGATATGGGTGCCACAGCTCTCGTGCATGGAGGACGTCACAGGTTCACCAGACTCAGAGAAAAATAAAGTTCCCCTGGACTGTAGGGTCCAGGTTGAAGTTCGAATGACTGCAGGCCTTGACCAGCATCACATTACCACTTTGGAGGAAGAACCGTCCATGGGGGAAATTCTACACACTCTTCTTTCATTCTTGGGGCCAGGAAAATAGAGCTGCAGTAGAACGCAGAGAATGACCCGATGGTGCTGGTGGAGGGATCCCAACCAGCAGGAGCTGCACTTAGGATGGAGAATGGGAGGGGGAAATCCATATCCTTAATTCTGACCCACTTCATAATGTCAATGTTAGAGCATAGAAGGGACACACGTACCTTCCCACTGGAATTGCAATGTAGAAGAAAGAGAGAGCCCACGTCCTTTTGGCATCTGTGAAAAGGTCTGCGATAATAGTGGGTGCGATTGTAGAGTAAATGGCTTGCCCTATCCCGACAACTGTCAAGGACAAAATTAACAACCAAAAGCCCTGAGGAGAGAAGTAATTAAAGAATAGTGGGTCAGGAGCAGAGAGTCAAAGACATTTCTCAGTCAAACGCTTTCAATGCATTACTACTTTCAAATAATTACAAATTATGTACAAACTGGCAGAGATCTAGCAAGCTTTGCCAGTTTCTGATTCAGAAACTCAGGCTCTGAGACATGAGAGCAGGAATGTTCATACGTTCATAAGTGATAAGGAACAGAATTAGGCCATTTGGCCCATCGTCTGCTCCGCCTTTCCCTGCCTTTTCCCCATAACCCTTGACACCTGTACTAATCAAGAATCTATCTATCTCTGCCTTTAAAAGATCCATTGACTAGGCCTCCACAGCCTCCTGTGGCAAAGAGTTCCACAGATTCACCACCCTCTGACTAAAGAAATTCCTCCTCATCTCCTTAAAGGAATGTTTTGTTTTCAAGGTATCTAAGGTATCTTGATGAATCAAAATAGAGAAAGACATTTCTTCAAAGCACTTTCCAAATCCATGATTGCCATCATTTGGAAAGATAGGGGTAGTGGGAGAATGTGATCATTTGTACCTTCATCATAATTTTATCTAAATCTGGGTATTCCCCATCTGATAGAGTAGGGAACACTTCAAATGGTCAACAAAAGATGGCCTTGATTCTTGCACTGACAGAATGAATGGGGAGAAAGATACTTTAACTTCAGGTGCATTTGGTATATTTGACAAAACCCCAGGTCCAAGAGAAGCACATGCACATATTTAACTGCTGCCTTTAGAATTTCCACTGTTTAAACTTCACAGGAGAATAACAATCGTTAAATGTTAATTCAGTCAGATAGTTAACGGAATGAAATTAATGTTAAACTGGGATTATCAAAGACTTGACAGAGAATAACTTGACAGAGAATAACTTGGCAGGAAAAATGTTCCCAATGTCGGGCGAGTCCAGAACCAGGGGCCACAGTCTTAGAATAAGGGGGAGGCCATTTAGGACTGAGGTGAGAAAAAACTTTTTCACCCAGAGAGTTGTGAATTTATGGAATTCCCTGCCACAGAGGGCAGTGGAGGCCAAGTCACTGGGTGGATTTAAGAGAGAGTTAGATAGAACTTTAGGGGCTAGTGGAGTCAAGGGATTTGGGGAGAAAGCAGGCACGGGTTATTGATAGGGAACGATCAGCCATGATCTCAATGAATGGCGGTGCTGGCTCGAAGGGCAGAATGGCCTCCTCCTGCACCTATTTTCTATGTTTCTATGTTTCTATAACAGACACCAGTAGACTTGGGGAAAAAATGGGCTGATTGCATTCAGCAAATACTTTGAAAATATGTGCTTTCAGATGCTGGAGATGAGTTTTCCCTAAACTCTTCCTGAATTGGCCACATGCAAAAAATAAGAGGTCTCTTATTGGAAATATCTTGGTAAATCCTATGTGCAGTGCTGGGCCATATTTGGATCGTAGTGAATACATGCACCTACTGATTTGTCCTCAAACTCAGCAATCAGGCCTCTTCTGGGAACACCCCTCTCAGTTTAAGAACCTCTTGAAATAGAACTGCAAACAAACTTCATCTTCACTTTCCCCTCCTCCCTCCAAACTCCAGTTTTCATCGTATCTTCCTGGCCCAGTTTACTTCAAAGCTGTGCCTTGAGATGGCTTTCTACCTTAATGTTGCTTTAAAAATGCAGATTGCCCAAGCTGCTGTATAAATCCTAGGACTTGCACTGTTGGTGATAGCAGGATAAATGGAATATAATGTTCTTATCAGATGACAAGCAGACATACTGGACTTTTTTTTTAAAGCAAACAAGAGAAATCCAAAGCTGCAGAGAAAAAATTGGTAATGCAGATCCATCAGTTATGTAGCTTCAGTCAATGAACACATGTTGGAGGCAGCCACAGTTTATCAGCAACAATGATGCTTATACCTGTGCCAAATGGCTATTGGGATGATGTTAGAACCAGCATGAAGTGAAAGGCTGCAACAGAAAACATCCACACAACAGCAAGATAACTCCTCTTTACCCAGAAGATAATGCAATCAGGCGCTGATCTGTCTTTGCGTGCATGCTTAGAGACATGCCTAGGGAAGACTGTAGTCAAAACATTAAATGGCCAACTTTCAGAACTGCCCTAAAGACTCCACAAACAAAAGATTAGTCTATTGCTTGTCATCTATATAAATGACTTGGATGAGAATATAGTGGCATGGTTAATTAATTTGCAGATAACATCAAAGTCGGTGCTGTAATGGACAGCGAAGAAAGTTTACAATAGGATTTAGATGAACTGAGGAATTGGGCCAAGATTGAATTTAGCGGCAATGTTGCCGTTTGGAAAGTTATACCAGGTCATGACTTACACAATAAACCGTAGCATGTTGTAGAATAGAGAGACCAAGGGATGCAGATACATAGTTAACTGACAGCTGGATAGAGTGGTGAAGCCACAAAGCAGTCTTAGTTTAATATTAGTTTTAGAGATACAGCAATGGAAACAGGCCCTTCGACCGACCGAGTCCATGCCGACCATCGATCACCCATTCACAATAGTTCTATGTTATCCCACTTTCTCATCCACTCCCTACAGATTAGGGGCAATTTACGGAGACCAATAAACCTACAAATCTGCACGTCCTTTGGATGTGGGAGGAAACCGGGACACCTAGAGGAAACCCATGAGCCTCAGGGATAACATGCAAACTCCACATAGACAGCACTCAAGATCAGGATAGATCCCGGGTCTCCGTTGCTGTGCCACTGTTCCACCTAGTCTTGCTGCAACTGCACAAGACAATGATGAGACTGTATTAGGAGTATTGTGCTCAGTTCTGGCCACCCAACTATAGGAAGGATTTCACTGGTCTGGAAAGGGTGCAGAAAGGATCTGGGAAGATGTTACTCAGACTGGAGGGCTTAAACTAGGAGAGGTTGAATATGCTGGGCACTACCGCTGGGATAATAAACAGTCTGCCCCGTAACCCGCAGTAAAGGAGCACAAGCATGTAACATTACAGAAGAGCTGGGCAACAAGTAGATCGTGCTTCAGCTCCAAATTTGACAAAAACAAATTATGAAATAAAAATAAATCAGCCTACAGACTCATTAACGAAGGATCCGGCCAGTACCGCACTGCTCCATACGATTACTCCGATGCCCATGAGGATCTTCCTGTTGTATCGATCACCCAGGTAACCAAAGAATGGAGCCAACACCATGTAGCTGCAGGTAAGGACTGAACAAAACAGGCAAGTCAGTGATAAAATCGGGCCAGGATTTCAATTCAGTAGTGAGCTGCCTACATGCTCCGAGGCTAGAGAACCGTTTGCTGGAAACTCCTGCAGGAAAGTCCTACATGTTCCCACAGGGAACTTCCACGGCTCACCGCAGTGAGGGGAGGGGACGCACAGAAGTAACTCAGCCCATGTCGACAGGTGAACAAATATCTTCAAACGACTGCCAAGCCACACCTTCTGGGTGACCAAGCTGCTGTGAACGTTTCTGACTTTCCAAAACTATTAATAGGATACATTTTTATTCCAGCAATAGTAATACAAATATAAATTCTTAAACATTAACAATTAATAAAATCTGAAAATACTAAAACCTCAAACCTTGCTGACTGTTCCCCTTCATTGAAATCTAATCTGATGTGATTCTTCACGAAGATTCCCCTGCGTTAATGCAATTTTGCATCACCAGGTTGCCCAGGGAGTCTTCTTTCAGAGTGCAACTCTCTGTCTCCCAGACAAATGCCCATGAACACATTGGGGCTTCCCACATTTGCACAGGTTCATTAGAAGGCCAAGCTTGCTGACAATTACCCAGCAAAACACCAGTCGCGAGCTCTTTCCCTCCAAACCCAGCTCAATGCACCTGAGCAGCGGTAGAGTCATTTCAGATGAGCAGAGCGAACAACTCCAGCCCCGCTGATCTTTGCACAGGAACTCTGCAGATCTAATAGCTCAGTTCTAGCACTCCCAACTCCACGTAGGTGTAAGTTCAAATCCCGTTGCAGACACACGACATCAGAATCCAATCTCCGGAAGGCCTTCACTGTTGGAGGTGTCTTCATTTCAAAGAAGCATTAAATGGTAGCAAAGCCAGCAAGTTATCTTTCAATCAAATCTATGAAATATTTCAGAGCTATCAATCTGTCAATCCATTCCATGTCCGGGCCGGGTGACATTTCCCGTGTTATCAAATTAAGCCGCAGGCTCCACTCCCGGTGGTGCCCTTCCGTCAAATCCTTTAAGCTTCAGCTTTGCAACCACAGATGTTTTTATTTTATTTCATCAGCGGCTAACATCAGTAAGTGTTCGACTGGATGTTTACAGACATCCAAGGTTGTGCAATACAAATGGATATCTTTCTTTCACTCCTTTAATTGTTGTGATGCACCGTTTATCACACCAGTTGCCCCCACTGGAACAATCCATCGGCCTCACTTCCTGAAGAGAGGGCATTGAGAAGCTGGAATATGGCAGGGAAGGAGGATGCTGGAAAAAAAGGTTAAACTGAGAGGATTGGAAAGGATAATAAAGTATCGCTGAATCATGGAATGTACCCCGAGGGTCCACAGAAGAGGCCTTGCAGGAAGACATTGGGGAAACCATTACAAAGAGAATTGACAAGCTCAGATACAAGAGAGAAGAGCCAGAAGGACATTGTTATTCATTAATTTTTCAGGATCTAGGGGTTGCTGGAACACCTAACATTTATTGTCCAGGGTTAAAGGCCACCCGGACGTGACAACGAGCAGCCATATTGAAGTTGTGGTGTAGGTACTCCCACAATGCAGTTGGGTAGAATGTTCGATGATTTTTACCCATGGCCAAGTCCCAAAGTGGAATGGGGGGTACACAAAAAGCTGGAGAAACTCAGCGGGTGCAGCAGCATCTAAGAAGCGAAGGAGATAGGCGACGTTTCGGGTCGAGACCCTTCTTCAGACCAAAGTGGGATGTTCTGTTCTGGATGGTCTATACCTCAATCTGGATGGTTTTGAGCCTCCTGTCGTTGGAGCTGCACGCACACAGGCACATAGAGAGTATTCCATCATGTTCTGGGTTTGCAGACAATGGAATGGCTTTGAGACGTCAATGTCAGTCCTTTGCCACAGGATATCCAGCCACTAACTTGCTGTGGTGGCCAGAGTATTTATGCTACTGGCCCAGTCAAGTCTCTGGTCTTTCGTGACCCTCATCATATTGATGATAAGGAAGAAGTTAATGATAATAATTCCATTGAACTACAAAGGTAGATAGTTAGCCTCTATCTTGCTGGAGAGGACCACTGCATCGCACCAGTGGCACAAAGCTTGCACCACTTATCTGCCCATGTCTAAGCGCTGCCCCGGTCCTGCCACCTGCCGTTTTCTGAGGAACTGAACATCGGTCATGTTTCACCTGACAGTCAACTCGGGGTAGGGTGAAGTACAGTGGGATCAGACAGTGTCTCACTTACCAGTTTGCAATAAGCCAGCTAATCCGTCATCTATTTTGAAGTATTTCTGAACCACATTCAGTATACCTGCAAGAGGACAGCACAAATAATGTGACTCAGCAGTGCAAAGGTGGATATTCATATATCAAAGGTCAGTGACTGTCATCTGCTTATCTTCTACAATGATGTATCACCCTCATTTCCCTCTGGACACCACGCCACTATCCATTTTGTGGTTAATCTGCATTTTTAAATTCCAAGAAGCTCAAAAACTGTTCCCAATGGTCTCTTGATTTTCATCTCAACTCAGCCCAAACGTTAGAGTCTCATCCATGTCTTTATCATCTCCAGACTCAGTGAGGAGTAACTTGGATTGCAGTAATAAATGGAAAATTGCAGCATATCAGCTTGATCATCTATATCTCTCCAGATTTTCCATCAGAGTCAGTTTGAACCTTTGGAAATACTGAAGAATTGATTAAAAATATGTCTTTTCAAACTGCAACTATTCTTGAGCACCCACTATCTTTATATTTTTGAGATACAGCTTGGAAACAGGCCCATCGGTCCACCGAGACCACGGCGACCATCAACCATCGACTGTCCTTCCATCATTCTCTCCGGCAGAGAATTCCAGGTACTCACCACTCTCTGGGTGCAAAAGATCCCCTCAGAAACCCTCCAAATCTTTTACCCCCGAGCCAAAATGTATGTCCTCCAGTTTTATTCACCTCTGATAAGGGGATATGATTCCTCAGTTTACCCTATCCCTGCACATAATTATCTTATATTCAGGCACTCCCCGATTTACATAATAGGCGATTTACATAAACTCGCATTTACAGATGGAATTCTTTAAGCCCATTGCTTTATTTCCGAGTCCTGCATCTCGGTGGTCTCAGTAACAGTGCACTTCTACCGCCGCATGCGGCCGTTTCCGCAAGCCTGTCGGCTTGTGGATGCATATGGTTCTCGTGGATGCTCCGACTAGTCTCCCACTGGTACTACACAGTAGGAATAGTAAATTTACACGTTCTCGGTAGCACTTCTGTTTCCGACTTATGCAACGTCTGACTTAAGCATGGGTCTACAGAATGTAACCCTTACACAAGTCGGGGAGCGTCTGCACCTCAATCATGCCTCCACTTAACCTCCTTTGCTCCAGAGACTCTCCAGCCTGTCCTCATAACTAAAACATTTCACCCTAGACAACGTCCTGTTGGATTTCTCCTGCACCCTCTCCAGAACAGCCACCTCCTTCCTAGAGCATAGTCACCAGGGTGGGGTGGGAGGTTGCAACCTTCACGTGGTCCGCCCCTGTTTCAACTAATGCAATCAACCCGGCGTGCACAAACAAATAAGATCAAATAGAACAACTTTAGGCTGTGCACGCCATACGCAAGAAGTGTCACCAGGGTTGCCTGCAGGGCTACAGCTGTGGTCTGGCCAATGTGTTATAAAGTTCCAGGCAACACAGGCCACATCTTTAGATGTCCGAGATACAGCACGCAAACAGGCCCTTCGGCCCACTGAGTCCATGCCGAGCAGTGATCACCCTGTACACTAACACACACCTACACACTAGGAACAATTTTACACAATTTTACAATTTTACCAAAAGCCAATTAACCTACTAACTGTACGTCTTTGTAGAGTGGCAGGAAACCGGGGCACCCAGAGCAAACCCACGAGGTCACAGGGAGAATGTACAAACTCTGTACAGAAATCACCCGTAGTCAGGATTGAATCCGGGTCTCTGGCGTTGGTGCAGTAAGGCAGCAACTCCACTGCTGCGCCACTGCACCGCCCCGATTAGCGCAGCTCTAATTGAGTCTACAGCTGGAATATAACCTGCCTCCTCTTGTTTTCAATGTTCCAACTATTGAAGGACAGTATCCCACCAGTGCTCCAGTTTCCTATCACAATCCCAAAGGCATGTGGGCTTGTAAGTCAATTGGCAAAAAGACCAGGGTCGATAAAGGGGAAAATGGCGTCAGAAGATTCCTCTTCGCCTCCCTGAGAGAACAAATCTAAATAAGATCATAAATATCAAAGACAGGGAATGATGTGGTTGATAAACTGCTCACATCCCCATTAAAAAATACAAAACAAGTGTTCACACAAGAGTATACTGTACTAATTATTCCTTTTCTCGAATTGTTGTGCCTGGAGCCAATTCAGCTCATGCCAATCTTCAAGCAGTTCACCTGCCGTGCACTTTTCCCACAGTGAGACAGTGGGCTGCAGTGAGACACTCCATGGCTATAGCTGGGGGGTGGGCACGGTGGCGTAGCCTTAGAGTTGGTGTCTTACAGTGCCAGAGACGCGGGTTTGATCCCAACTGTGGGTGCTGTCTGTACGGAGTTTGTACGTTCTCCCTGTGACTGGGTGCTCCGGTTTCCTCCCACGTTCCAAACCCATGCACGATTGGCACCCTGTTAATTGTCCCTCGTGTGCAGGATAGTGCTTGTGTATGCGGTGATCGCTGGTCGGCGCGCACTCGGGGGGTCGAAGTGCCCGTTTCCACGCTGTATCTCTAAAATCTAAAAAAAAGCTTAAAAACTGGGGCATACTTGGAGCCGATACCTTACATGTCTAAAGGCTTTCAGCAGAAACACTGCAGAGGTGGTGATGCAAAGTTTGCAGAAGACCACTCACCACTGATACGAAGCTGGCTTGCAGACTGATATGCTGCCTTGCCTTCCTTCCAATGTTATCACATTTTAATCTCAGCAAAACGACCGTGACATAGCCCTTCCTAGAACCAATATTTAGGTCAACTTCAGCTCTTGGTTTTTGCAGCTTCTCAGCAATCTAAAGACAGGGGCCTTGGGACTAAATTCAGCATCAGAGAAGGACAACAATCCCGAGAGTTCACAAGATGCAGCTGAGAAAGGTGAGGCAGAGACAAAAAAAAACACAACGGCTTAATCCAGATGGCCTTATCTCTGGAGAGACTCAATTAGAGCCTTTCGTTCATGCGGTTAACAAGTATCGTAGAGCCCCCCACATAATTGCGAAAGCAATTTCTATCAGTTACCAATTAATTTTAGTCAGCAGATGCAGCCTGTGGTACATTGTGCAGAAAGCGGAGCGGAGGTCGACCAAGCACTCTGTCGTCCTAAGAATGTAGATGTTGAGGGAAAAAAAATATTTTAAACGTGTTACTCAGGTCCAGCTCATTTGCTTTCAAAGGGATATCCTGTCAGTTTTCACTGGAGGGAATAAGTAAGGGATTAAAACGAGAAATGCTCGAAACCCTCAACAGATCAGATAGCATCTAATGAAACACAAGCTCAGTTTCACTCTTTGCTGTTACTGAGTATTTTGAGTATTTTTAAAGTTCAGATTTCCAGCACTGTTGCAGTAACCTTTGAGTTTAGTTTGCTGTCACGTTTACTAAGGTACAGTGAAAAGCTTTTGTTGCATGCTAACCAGTCAGCAGAAAGACCATACATGATTACAATCGAACCATTCACCGTGTATAGATACATGATAAAGGGAGTATTGTGAATAATGTTTAGTGCAAGATAAAGCCCGTAAAGTCTGATCAAAGATAGTTCCAAGGGTCTCCAATGAGGTAGATAGTAGTTCAGTACTGCTCTATAGTTGTGGCAGGATGATTCAGTTGCCTGATAACGGCTGGGAAGAAACTCCCTGAATCTGGAGGTGTGGGTTTTCACATCTTTATACCGTTTGCCTGATGGGAGAGGGGAGAAGAGGGAGTGGCCGGAGTGTGACGCCCTTGATTATGTTGTTGGCCTTACCGAGGCAGCGTGTAGTGTAGATGGAGTCAATGGAAGTGAAGTTGGTGTGTGATTGTCCGGGCTGCGTCCACAATTCTCTGCAATTTCTTGCTGTCTTGGATGGAGCCTTTCCCAAACCTTGCTGTGATGCATCCCGATAAAATGCTTTCTATGGCGCATCTCAGCATCTGCTGAGAGTTGTTGGGGACATGCCGAACCTCCTAGGCCTTCTAAGGAAGTAGAAACCCCCCCCCCCTCTTTAATTGAGGAGCCAGTCTCTACTTGTCAATAGAAAAAGAAGTGAGGATCAAGGGACCTTTCTAGGTTTGTAAGGTTGTCATACGTGGGGTACTGCAAGGATTGTTACTGGGGGGGGCTCAACAATTCACACCACACCAAGGACTTGGCTGGTGGCTCCAAATGTAATATTTGCAAGTGTGTTGTTAAAGTAAAACTAACTGGGAATGGGATCAGTGATAAGAATATAAACAAAATGAATGAGTGGGCAAGATGTGGCAGATGGAGGATCACATGGGAAAAACGTTCACTCTGGGATGATAAACAAATGCTGAGGAATTTCAAACGGTGAGATGGGGAAATGTTCAAATGAATCTGTGTATTGGCTCAGGCAGCATCTGCAGAGGGAATGGACAGGATGTTGTGGGTTAGGTTGAGTGGCAGATGGGTGGAGTAAGTGACAAAGACGAGAGATGAAAAAGAGACAAAAGTGGTGTCAGATAACGAAAGAAGAGAAGTTAAATGTAAAGCGGAGGGTGGGATATGGGCGGAAGAGGACTGAGGGGAGGGGAAAGTGGAAGGGGATAAAGGGAAATAGGGGACTTGGTGATGAAGATGAGCCTTTGGAAGAGGAGCAGAGTGACTGAGATGGTGGGAAAATATGTGCACCCTAGGATGAATGGGGAGGGAGGGTGGTGAGCGGAGGGGGGAAGAGAGGGGGCATTGGCAATGATATAAATTGGAGATTTCAATGTTCATACCGTTATGTTGTAAGGCAGTTACCCAAGCATCGTCTGTCCATTCCCTTCACAGGCTACCTGTCCTGCTGAGATCACCCCCTGCAGTTTGCTCTTGGCTGAAGATTTCAACTTTTGCAGTTTCTTGTGTCTGCATATGTACTGAATATGTACTATATGTGAAGCAGCTAAGTATGAAGATAACTTATCTGTCGCTGGAGGATTTCAGCACAGGAGTAAGGATGTCTTGCTAAAATCATAGAGTGCCTTGGTGACCATCTTAGACTACCACAGTATGTATAACTTTGGTCTTCTTCCTTAAAAGGAGGGAATGTTGGGTAGATTTTGCTTGATTGGTTCATTGGATACTAGTCTGTCGTGAACTGGGGGGGAATGGGGAATGAATCAATTCTCCTTCAGCTTAGAAGAATGAGGGTTGACAAGAGTCACATAACTCAAAACGGGCCCATAGGCCCAACCATCGGGCACCCATTTATGTTAATGCATTCTACTCTCCCCACATCGTCATTGACTCCTCCCAGATACTACCACCCACAACTCACTAGGGGGCACTTTACAATGGCCAATTAACCTACCAACCTATACAGCTTTGATATTGAAACGTACAGGGTTTTTAGAGGGCTCCGTGAGGTTAGAAATAGGGACGATGTCTCCTTTGATAAGGAATCTAGAACTAGGGATCGCTCTTTCAAAATAAGAGGAAGGCCATTTAGGACAGGGATGGGTAGAAATCTCTTCAGAAGGGGATCAATTTTTGTCATTCTCTCCTTTGGAAATCTGGAGGCTTTGTCATTGTTTATAAACAGAGATGACGTGAAGCCAAGTGGGAATTTGATTTGTGATGAGAATGCAAAAAAGGTTTCAATGAGCTCAGTGAGTGGCGACAACAGGCAAACAGAGAATAATGTTGAGGGAAAAATGTCCACTTTGGGATTTTAAAGAAATGCCGTGGATGATCTGAGATTAGGAGAAATTTCTTCAGCGAATGGTGACTTTTCTAATTCTCAATCTCAAGGATTGTGGGGATGGATCCATTGTTTAGGGAAAAGCCAAGATATAGTGGATGTTCTGAGGATGCTTCCTGCAGTGGGAGAGTCTAGAACCAGAGTCAGAATAAAAGGACGTACCTTTAGTATGGAGATGAGGAGGAGTTTCTTTAGCCTGAGGGTGGTGAATCTGTTGAATTCATTGCCACAGATGGCTGTGGAGGCCAAGACATTGGCAATTTTAAAAGTGGAGATTGATAAATTCTTGATTAGTAAGGGCATCAAAGGTTATTGGGAGAAGCCAGGAGAATGGGGTTGTGAGGGAAGAACAGATCAGCCATGATCGACTGGCAGAGTAGACGCAATGGGCTGGATGGCCTAATTTTGCCCCTTTGTCTTATGATTTGTGGCCTTGGGACCAAGGGACATGGAGATAGAGCAGGAGTAAAGTAAATGAGATCAATTAGCCATAATCTTCTTGAATGAAAAAATGAGTTTGAGGATCTGAATGGTGTACTTCCGCCATTATATCTTTTGTCTTTCAAAACAAGTGACTGGACTTAAAGTAATGCATTTGATGTCAAGCTCTTCGGCAGATCTTGATAACATGAAAAGTACAACCACAACAGCCACACAAGACCTGTTCTATTTTTGCATCCTTGACAGGAAGCACACACCAGGGGTTCAAAGTAAACTCTGCCCTCTTATGTCAGTACATTTTAAAGCATGGGACACACAGCTGTAGGCAGTTCATTCTTTAATTTCCAATATGTGCTCCTGGATTCTGGGCTTCACTCCTGGAACGTAAATTCAGAATCTCATTTGCAATCACGTCCTACCTGGGCTCCAGCGACCTCATTATATCTACTGAGATTAGCCTTCATTGAATTTCCTGAATTATCTATTTTTTCCACAGAAAATAAAACTTAGAAGTCCCTGAGAAACTTTGCGTGTTCTCGGCAGACTGAGTTTCCAGGTCTTAGCTTGTTGCTCCACACAACATCTGGCTTCCTTTCAACTTCTGTGGTGAGGGTTCAGTCTCAAAGGATTTCACTTCTGATGGGGGGGTTACACTCCAGCCTTTTGTGTAACCCTCGATTCTCCAGCATCTGCAGTTCCTTCTTTAACACTTACTTCCGATGGGCACTTTCACCTGCTGGGAACATGGACCAGAGACTCGATAGGCTCTCTGCGTTGTTTTCAACCATCTTAAAGTGTTGCATATAAATCCTTCCAGTTGTACAAACACTCCTCGACTTACAGAATAGGAAACTTGCGTAAGCTTGCACTTAAGTAAACAATTCTGTACTCAGTCCCTAGTGCAATCAAGGCAATTTGCCATTTCCACAACTCTGGAGGCCACATGCCGCAGTACATGCCTCAGATGCTGTTGGATGCCACTGAGGCAGTTAATACTCTCGGTGAGCACAGACACAGGGCCGGTGATTCCGACTTAAGTAAAATCTGACTTACGTAAGGGTTCACGGAACGTAACTCTTACGTAAATCAGGGTGTCCCTGTATTTGCATCATTAATCTATTCCTCTGAGAATCTGACAGATTCAACTTTCATGCAACTTCAGGCCTCTATGCGATATAAATAAATCTCATAGCCTCTATTTACAGTTCAGATGCAAGTTAAAAAATCAATCTCGGCAATGCCCCTTCAAAACTACAGTATTCAAAATCGAAGTCAATTTTCCGTACAAGATCTCAGCAGTGATCTATGAGTGAATCCCATCACCTGTTTTGACTGCAGAGAATAGACGTCCTCCACGTGAACACAAAGGGATCAGGGCAGGAAAGTGCAAAACAGAAGCTCAGAGAAGATTTTATTAAATACTGAAGAAAGTCCTGATTGGGTAGAGACGAGTTCACCATCATGCTGTGCTGGAAATTTGCTTTTAATCATTTCCAAGCTGCATTGTATCAAGACCTTTACACTAATGCGCCTGAACACTTCGAGTGTTGTCAGGCAGCCGCAACCTCAGACCCCACACAGCACCAGCTCTCAGCAATGTAAACATAACCTGGGGCTCCCAGATCCAGGAAACACCAGTCTTTAGACACTCAAATAAAGATCTCCATACACTTGCATGTTCCTGCATGGTGCCTGTTACAGGGTCCTGCAAAAGCATGAAGAGTAAAAGCAGGAGGCCATTCATCCCTTGTGCCCGCTCCACCAATACACAGGATCATGGATGATCTGTAACCTCGGCGTCACTTTCTGCACTAACCCCTCAACTCCTGTAAGATCCAAAAATATATCCTGCCGGGAGGAACTGCAGATGCTGGTTTACACCGAAGATAGACACAAAATGCTGGAGTAACACAACGGGACAGACAGCAACTCTGGATCCTTCCGCTGGCACCATTAGATGCTGCCAGTTACTCCAGCATTTTGTGTCTATCTCCAAAAATATATCCATCTGTTTTGAATATAACAACTGAATCTCTGCCGCCTTCGTGTCAGCAGTGAACCTCTGCAGGCATCTTCTGATCTCTCTGAAGGCTATTGGACAGCTTAAATTCATTTTCATCCGGCAGTCATTAAAAAAGTGGCTACATCTAACTGGGTGCTTAAGTGTTGACAGTACTGGTATTGCTTTTTGAGAAGAAGTTTTGGATAACACACTTGAGATGCCTTGTAAAAATTACGGGACAAGGAGGTGCCAAAGGACGTTGAAAGAATATTTCTCTATCGTGTATACAGGGGCACGCACTCCTATCTTGAACCTCTCTGAAGAGCAATATCTCCATAATTAAAAAAGTAAAATGCTGGAGGAACTCAGGAGGTCAACTTCCATCTGTGGAGGGAGTTGGACAGATGGGGTTTTGGGTCAGACTCCTTCTATTTGCTGATTTTCGCATGCAGCCTGTTTTTTGCTAAGTTTTTCCAGCCTTTGTTCATGTGCTCAAGATTCCAGCATCTGGAGCCTCTTGTGTCTCCAATATCTCCACTGCCTCGGGTTTAACCCGGCAATCAGAACCAAGATATGCAAGAGGTTGCAGGCAGACCTTCAGTCATGCGCAGATACATGGACAGCTTTCAGCCTCAAGGTCAAAGTCAAGATCAAGCTGTGTCCATTCCCTCCACAGATGCTGCCTGACCCGCTGAGTTCCTTCCGCAGTTTGCTTTTGCTCAAGATTCTAACATCTGCATCTCTCGTGTCTTCACTCTCAACTTTCCAGCTTGGACTTGCTCCATGTGGCCCCAATAAATCGGTGTCACCTTGCAAACCACAACATGACACAGGTATCCTATTGTAGGGGAACAGAGGTTCCTTTAGTGAGAAGGATGTGCATTTGTGAATCTAGAATAGTACTGCAATTTTACTTCGGAGTCACGTGAGCGACTACGTGGAGAATAGAAGCCCGTAAAGCCGTTGGTGCGTCATGACGTCAGAGCGCTGGTGCAGTCGGCCGGTTGGAGCAGCAGCGCTCCTCCGAGCGGTAAGTTTAAACCGAGGGTTACACGAAGAGCTGGAGAATTTAGCGGGTGCAGCAGCATCTAAGGAGCGAAGGAGATGGGCGACGTTTCGGGTCGAGACCCTTCTTCAGACTTCACCCTCGATTCTCCAGCATCTGCAGTTCTTCGTTAACAAGTTTAAACGGAGGTAAGGTTTTTTAAAAAATTTTTACCACATGTCATTTTCTGCGACGGTTTGGAGTTCTTAGAGAATGTTGCAGAAAGTGAAGAAGGTGTCGGCGAGGCGCTCCGGGGGTAGAAAGGAAAAGTGGCCAGAGAGTGTTGAGGATGGAGGCCCGTCTGGTACACCTGGTCCGGTGCTGGCTACACAGCCAGTGGTTGCGGACCCACTGCCGGGGGGCAGTGGAGGCTTGCCAGTAGGGCGGAAGGCCACTGGCAAGTCTCTGTGGCCCGTAAATGAGTCGGGCCTGGAGGTTATACCCTCCATAGGAGAGTCCGTTTGCTCACGGCTCTCCCACGTCGAGATTCTATTACAAAAGAATGCTCGACAGGGACCAGCTCCGTGAGGAGGAGTGGTGCCCAAACAGGCTGATGGAGAGCTTGTGCTAGCAGCACCTGTTTCAGGGCTGCAGAACTATCCTGCCTGTGAGGAGGATGTTCTATCAGTGCAGTTTGCTGACACTGATTCTATGCTGGGGGAGAGCAGTAAAGGAGTTCGGTTGGAGGTAATTCCGAACATTGCTGGGAAGTTTGCTGAGCGTAGAGAGGCAGGAAAGGCGATTGATGTAGAATTAGCCGAAGCAATTCAGTATATGCTCTCCCACCAGTTACAGGAGCTAGCTATGGATGAAGTAGCAAAAAACTATAAAGCTCCTGTTAATTGTGATCTCCTGAAGGTACCGGTGGTTAATCACCAAATTTGGTCATAGATGGGTATGCCTGCTAGGGCCCAGGAGATGAAGTTTAAAAAAATGCTTAAACTGTTGTCAGCAGGTATTACAGCTGTGGTGAAAGTTATTGATACAAACAATATGGTTGAAGCACACCAGGATGAACTGGGATTCCTTTGTAATGCATTTTGAAATTAATAATATCGGGAGGGCCGCTATTAGGCCAGTGCTAACCCGAATTTGGCGAGTTTGTGCAAACCGACCAGTGTACCACCACGAAATCTGTTGTTTAGGTGGTAACCTTGCAAAAAGGGTCAAAGACTGTCATGAGGTTGTTTATAACCATGGCCCTCATTAAGCCAGCTGGCAAGCAAGGCAAAAAAGGTTCTCTACAAGAAGTCGAGGACAACAAGGTCCACAAGGAAAGATGCAGGTAAGGAATATAACATTGACAGACGATGAATTAACTGATGTTCCTGTTCAAATTGGGGAAGGTTAAAAATTGTTTCTCAAACAATGGCAGCAGTTGACATCAGATTTGTTCATACTTAGTGTATTGAAGGGGTGAAAAAATTGAATTTTACTCTAAGGACAGTCTACCTAATCAACATTTTCCTAGTCGTAAACTTATTTTCAGATGAGGAAAATGTGGTTATTCAAGCAGAGATTCAGTCGTTACATAAGAAAGGGGTAATTGAGCCTTCTGTCTATCAAAGTCAACAATTTCTGTCAAGTATATTTCCCAGATCTAAAAAGACTGGGGGATGTAGAATTATTCTGGATTTATCGAATTTGAACAAATTTGTTTGTTATAGGCATTTCAAAATGGAGACCTTTACCACGGGCAAACATCTAGTGTCCAAAGGGTATTATATGGCAACCATTGATTTAAAGAATGCGTATTACGCAGTGTCTATTCATGGTGATGATAGAAGATTGACTGAGCTGTGGCAATTCAGGGCATTGCCGAATGGATTAACTTCAGCTCCTAGATTATTTACTAAATTGGTAAAACCTGTGTTAGCATTACTTAGAGCTCAGGGGCATGTGGTAATGGCCTATTTAGATGATATTCTGATTGTTGGAAAGACTCATGCTGAAACTCAATCATCAGTTTCAGTTGTTAAAATCACTTTTGAACAAATGGGATTTGTTATTCACCCAGATAAATCTAAATTATCACCAGACCAAATTATTGATTATCTGGGATTTACCATTAATTCCAATCACATGTTGGTAACTTTGCCCAGGGATAAATTGAATCAGTTAATTGAGGACTGTGTTAATCTCGTTGGAGAACAACGGCCTTCGATTAGACAAGTAGCCAGTTTAATTGGGAAGTTGTTGCAGCCTTTCCAGCTGTGCAGTATGGTCCTCTGCATTATCAACAATTACAACGATCAAAGGAACAGGCACTGAGAATACAAAGGGGCCATTTTTGATAGGCCTATGTAGTTGTCAGCTTGGGCGATTGCTGACATACAATGGTGGATAGTACATGTTTCAAAAAGTTTAAGGAAGGTTTTGGTGGAATCACCGTCACTGATATTACAGACTGATGTAAGTGCACTTGGTTGGGGTGCAACAGATATGTCTTCTAGTTGTGGAGGCAGATGGAATGTGGATGAGACATCGCTTCCTCAATTAAGAGGGATTAATTATTTAGAGTTGTTGGGCACCTGGTATGGGCTCAAAGCTTATTGTTCTACAAGGAGGGATCTGCATGTGCAGGTCAGATTGACAACACCACAGCAGTGGCATATGTAAACCACATGGGTGGATTTAAGTCACAGTCTTGTGATAGACTGGCTAACCAGATTTGGAGCTGGTCTATTGACCAAAATATCTGGCTTTCAGCACTTTATTTGCCAGGAAGAGGTCACGTCAGTTTAATGACAACATTGAATGGATGTTAAATCAGGATGTATTTAACCAAATGATTGATCAGTATGGATTACCAGATATTGACTTGTTTGCATCTCGATTAAGTCATCAGTTACCTAGATATGTTCATGGGAACCAGATCCTGGGGCAGTAGCAGTGGATGCATTTTCGCTGCATTGGGGAGGAATGTTTGTGTATGTATTTCCTTCATTCTGTCTCATCAGCAATGTTTGCAAAAGATCAAGGAGGACTCCGCTTCAGGGGTATTGGTAGTGCCAGATTGGCCTACACAAGCATGGTTTCCCGTTGTATTACAAATGGCTAGGGAGCCTTACATGCTTATGCCCAAGAATAAAAATCTACTGGTAAATCCAGTCACTGGGGATCAACATCCTTTATAATCGTATTGATCTGTTAATTTGCAGATTTTAAGGAGGCCATACCTGGGGAGAGGACTGTCTCATCGGACTGTGGATGTTCTCACGTCGGCCTGCAGGGATAGTACACAGCAGCAATATTGGAGTTTGTCAACTCTTTATTTTGACCAAAAAATTAAGTTACAGTGCGATTAATTCAGCCAGAAGTGCGCTGTCTTCTTATTTACCTATGAATGCAGAATTGCATACAGTAGGGACACATCCGTTAGTTTCACGATTCATGAAGGGAGTTTTTCAATTCTAATCCTCCTAAACCCAGGTATGCCGGTATTTGGAATGTGAGTGAGGTTTTTATGGTTCTTCGCCAGTGGGGGTTACAAGCCTATCAGTAGCCAAATTATCTATGAAGCTGGTCATGCTTATGGCGTTGGTTTCAGCTCAACGTGTACAAATGTTGCAAAAGCTACAGCTAGATAGAATGCATGTGGCGGCTGATGCCATTATATTTTATGTCTATGATTTGCTTAAACATAATAGAAGAGGCATGACAGGATGTAAGATTGTGTTTTCAGCATACCCCGCAGATGATCGCTTGTGTGTAGTCTCACATTTATCTTGCTACATTGAGATTACTAAACCTCTGAGAGGAACAGAGTTGGCTTTGTTTATTAGTCACAAAAAACCACACAGTAAGGTGTCGGTGCAAACGATTTCAAGGTGGCTAAAGCAGGTCCTGGCAAGTGCTGGAATTGATACTGATAAATCCAAATCTCATTCCACCAGGGCGGCATCAACTTCCGCAGCAAGGGCGATGGACTTGCCAATAGACCATATCCTCGCGGCCGCAGGATGGTCCAGTGAGCTAACTTTTCAGAGGTTTTATCACAAGCCGATTTCAAGGCTCGGGGTGTTTGCTGATTCTGGTTTCAGTACTGTTACACTTTTCCCCTGAGTTAGAGGGGTTTGTTATGATTTGTTTGTAAATAAACTGTTATTTCATTTAACAAATGTATTACTGATGCATGATTGATTGTTAACGACTTGTGAGTCAATCAGGCAGTGTGAACGTCGGATTTGGGTCTGCGGCGTGAATTCACAGTGCTTTGAAGTCTTCACGTAGTCACTCACGTGACTCCGAAGTAAAATAGTAAGATTAAACGAGAACTTACCAGTTTGAAGTTTGATCTTTATTTTATGAGGAGTCGAGTTGAGGGACTACGTGCCCTCCGCTCCCACCCTCATAGATCTCATCTGGTAGTTCTAGTTTTATCATCTTACCGTTATACTTCGGTCGTTGTTAGCTGTGAATTCATTCCGCTGCTTTGAAGATTGACGCACCAACGGCTGTACGGGCTTCTATTCTCCACGTAGTCCCTCAACTCGACTCCTCATAAAATAAAGATCAAACTTCAAACTGGTAAGTTCTCGTTTAATCTTACTATTAACAAACCCTTCACAGGCAAAGGCAAAGGCAAAGGACATTTATTGTCACATACACCAATTGGTGTAGTGAAATGTGTCCCACGTTAGATGTTTTAGCTGATTTCCCCAAAGTTCAGGCAGAAATCACTGCACTCACACTGACCAGAATTCCTCTGCAGAACCCAGAGCTTCTAATGAATTGAAGGGGCCTCTAGTGCACAATCGCTTGTGCCTCATTCATCACAAGAATATTTAGTTCATGGCCAACGCCATGTATCCTAAACGTTTATTTAAATCCTTTATCCCAAGGGTCTCCAGCTTATTTAATGTCTCAGGAGATGGCATTGTCCCCAAGACTTGATCTTTGGCAACCTCTGCCCACCGCACATTCCATCCTGTATTTATCAGTCTCTACCCGAAACGTCACCCATTCCTTCACTCCATCGATGCTGCCTGCCCCGCTGAGTTACTCCAGCATTTTGAGTCTACCTGCATGTATCGATGCCTGGGCAACACAAGCCAGAAGGAGAAACAAGAGCACTCCCATGTGGTTTCCTATGGAAAGCCAAATACTCCTCATGCAGGGATGGTAAATTTGAAGGTACAACTTGTAGGAACACAAGAGTTTGCGTTCCTATAAGTTGTAATTCATACACTACAATATATCATTCGTACACTAGAATGGACCTGGATTCCTCTAACATCCAGCCCAGGCTACAAAAATGCATGCCATCATTTTATCAGGTGCAACAAATGGTTAAAAGTAATGAGGGGTGAAGGAACGGCGTCCTTATCTCCTCCTTCCCCTCTGCGGCTGGTTCATACATTTCACACTCTGCTGCTGCTTACGCCTATTTTCCTCTAAATGAGTGATTCAATCTTTTAGCAACTCTTTCTAATAATAAACATCTTCACACAGCTTTTGCATTTTCTGTAGCTTTTTTTTCAAATAAAATTGAAAGCAATGGCAGGCGTCTGCTGAATTGCAGGGAGCTCTGTGCACTGCACCTGCTCAAACTGTCGACTGTGTTCGGTTGGCAATCCCACCTCAGGAAAAATACCAAAGGCTCTTTGGGCAGCTGGCAGTACTAAAGTAAAAAGCAGTAATGAAAGTACTCAAAGATGGTGCAGCTAATATATCACATGTAGGACCCTAGTGAGACCATATCTGGAGTATTGCGTGCAGTTTTGGTCAGCAAATTTGAGGAAGGACATTCTTGCTATTGGGGGAGTGCAGCGTAGGTTCACAAGGTTAATTCCAGGTATGGCGGGACTGTCATATGCTGACAGAATGGAGTGGCAGGGCTTGTACACTCTGGAGTTTACAAGGATGAGAGGGGATCTTATTGAAACATATGGGGTGGGAGATTGCAACCTTCACGTGGTCCGCCCTGTTTCGACAAATGCAATCAACCCGGCGTGCACAATCAAATAAGATCAAATAAGATGAAGGTTGCCTGACAACTTTAGGCTGTGCACGCCACACGCAAGAAGAAGATTGAAACATATAGGAATATTAAAGGATTGGACATGCTAGAGGCAGGAAACATGTTCCTGAAGTTGGGGGAGTCCAGAACCAAGGGCCACAGTTTAAGAATAATGGGTAGGCCATTTAGAACAGAGACGAGGAAAAACGTTTTACCCAGAGAGTTGTGAATCTGTGGAATTCTCTGCCTCAGAAGAGAGTGGAGGTCAATTCTCTGGATGCTTTCAAGAGAGAGTTAGATAAAGCTTTTAAAGATAGCGGAGTCAGGGGATATGGTGAGGGGGCAGGAACGGGGTACTGAATGTGGATGATCAGCCATGATCACAGTGAATGGTGGTGCTGGCTCGAAGGGCCGAATGCCCTACTCCTGCACCTATTGTCTATTATCTATTGAAATGTGTAATTTAGAAATGTTTATGTTTCTATTAAACTATTTTTTTATGTTTATGTTTCATATGTCTATGTTTCTATGTTTATATTACAGATATTATATTCAAAATGAGTTACAAAATAATTAACATTTGAGATCTCAACATAATTACCTCAAAATGTTTTTATCTTTCCACAGATGCTGCCTGACCTGCTGAGTATTTCCAGAGAGAAACAAGGTACTGCAGATACAAAAGAAAGACACGAAGCATCTCCGGAGGATATGGATATACGACCTGAAGAAGGATCTCGACTCAAAACGGCAACCTAGCCACGTTCTCCAGAGATATTGCATGACCCATGAGTTACTCCAATGCATTCTACATTTCCAGAGGTTTCTCTTATTTAAAAACAAACTGGATCAAGAAATGCTCCTGTAGACACAAGGAACTGCAGATGGTAGTTCACTAAAAAAGACGTAAAATGCTGGAGTAACTCAGTGGGTCAGGCAGTATCTCTGGCATAAGGGATCCTAAAGAAGGGTCCCGGACCAAAATACCGCCTATCCGTGTCTTCCAGAGATGCCGCCTGAATCGCTGAATTATTCCAGTACTTTCTCTTTTTCTCAAGGAATGCTACTGTTGATGGCTTTCACTGGCAGGTTCCTCAGTTTGTCATTCAAGTTTGTGGTTGTTTAATTTATTATTTATTGATAGGTACCCAGCCGACTCCCACCTGGTTCAGTTTAGATTCCCTTCCTCCATTGATTTTCTCCTGTTGTATGCCGACGCTGTCACCAAACGTGCGACAACAAAAAGATGATGTTGACAATGTGATGATAAACTGGGCTCAGGCAGTGCGACCCAACAGATGGTATGTACTGGCAGAAAGCAAGAATCACAATAATTTCTAATACACAGTTGTTGATGTTCAATGTTGCTGCTCTGAGTCGAGGATTTTTTAATAGTAAGATGCCAGACATTGACATCCTCTGACACGTTTGTTGTTATTAGGTGGTTAGGGTCTGCTACCATTGATTGCACATACACTGCAGGAAATGGAACCCAACAGATCTTTGGCTAGAAGATAGACACAAAACGCTGGAGTAAACTCAGTGGGTCAGGCATCATCTCTGGAGAAAAGGGACAAATGATCTTTTGGGTCAAGGCCCTTCTTCAGACTGAGAGTCAAACTAGAGATATGAGGAACCAATGAATGGAAGGTATGCAAAAAGGACAAATCAAAGCCACCAACGATGATCTAGGGCAGGTGGAGCCCACAATGGTTCAATGTTGGCTGCGAAGAAGGAGATAATGAGTGAAACCAATGAGTGAAACAGAGAAACTAATCAGGACGAGAGGGAAACTAGTAGGACGACTAGGGTGGGGGAGGGATGGAGAGAGCAGGAATGCAAGAATTACTTGAAGTTAGAGAAATCATAATTCATACCGCTGGGTTTATAAGCTGCCCAAGCGAAATATGAGGTGTTGGTCCTCCAATTTGCATTTGGCCTCACTCTGACAGGAGACCCAGGACAGAAAGGTCAGTGTGGCAATGGGAAGGGGAGTTAAAGTGTTTTGCAACCGGGAGATCGAATAGGCCAAGATACTTTGTCAATTCCAAAGAAAGGCTTGATCCAGTCCTTCCTTGCCAGCCTTTTTTGAACTATCTTTGATCTCATGTGGGAGGGAGACAGGTTGAGAATTCAACGCTCAAGTAAACCACTCTGCTGAACAACCTATCTGATTATTCAGTACCTCATGGGGATCGTGACAGAAGCCGCCTCGTGGCGATCCCTGGAAACGACGACACGATGCACTCTGCGGAATGTCGGGCGACCAATTCTGTCAACGTATCGGACGACGACAGAAGCCAACAGCGAGCTCTACATCATCTTACGCACAAGAGAGCGAAGTACCCCATGTATCACCTTGTTTGGCAACTCCATCCACTATGGCTGTTGTGTGTACCATTTACTGGATGTGCTGTAGCAACTCCACATTATTTTAGGCAGCACCTCCCAAACCTGCAACGTATACCCTTGGAAGGACGAGAGCAGCTGGTGCATGGACGCAGCATCATTTTCACGTTTCTCTCCAAGATACTTATTATCCTGACGGAACTATAATGACCATTGCTTTGCAGACGCTGAGTCGAAATCCTGGCTCACCTTCCCCAGTGCATGGGGCACAACGACAGTAGGGGGAAACAAGAATGGGCATTAACCGCTGACTGCTGCTAAAAGGTCCCTTCCATCATCATCCCCTAGATTAGCCAGACCCTGCCCATTAAAAACTCAAAATAACGGAGAATAGAAAGAAGGAACTGCAGATGCTGGTTTACAAAAAGAGACGCAAAGTACTGGAGTAACTCAGTGGGTCAGGCAGCTTCTCTGGAGAACATGGATGGGTGATGTTAGAGGTTGGAACCCTTCTTCAGTCTCCATAGATGTCGCCCGACCGGCTGACTTACTCCAGCTCTTGTGTAAAAAAAAAAAGGCTATTTCCAGACATGAACAAGCTTTAAGCTGAAGCTTACAGACGTTAACCTTGCCTTGAGAGTCCAAATAAAAATCCTTAGAATATTAGGTAGACAAAAATGCTGAAGAAACTCAGCGGGTGAGGCAGCATCTATGGAGCAAAGGAAATAGGTAACATTTTGGGCCGAAACCCTTCTTCAGACGTTATATTTCAGGCGAAATAGGCCGAAACGTTGCCTATTTCCTTCGCTCCATAGATGCTGCCACCCAGCATTTTTGTCTACCTTTGATTTTCCAGCATCTGCAGTTCCTTCTTAAACATCCTTAGAATATTAGATAGGTTTCAATTATTTGTTTTCGTACACTTTCATTTATTAATTAATAACATTGCTTGAGAAGGAGGAGCTAATTGTTTGAGGACAGAACTACTGGCATTGCTTTTGATTACAGAATGACAGTGGGCATTGAGGGTGGGACTGATGAATCGACATTGACCAGATGTGGATGTAATCTAAACACTAAGAATTTTCCGATTATAGTCGGCAATCTGACCCTAGACAACACTTTTTTTTGGAGATACAGCATAGAAACAGGCCCTTTGGCCCAGCATGTCCATGCTGACCCCCAATCACCCATTCACATGTTCTATGCTATCCCCACTTTCTCATCTACTCCCTACACACTAGCAGCAATCTACAGAGGCAAACTAACCAACAAACCCACACATCTGTGGGTCGTGCTAATTCGCTGTTGCCATTGAAGGAAGGAATCTTGTCCAGCTGATCTAGTCTGGCCCAGATGTGACTGCTCTTTCACACAGTTTTTAATTGACTGCTGACTGCCTTGGGAAACCCATTTGGTCACGTAAAAATGGCTACCTTGAATGAGGAGTAAAGACTGGCCTTGCTGTGATGATAAGATCCTCAGAAGAGATACAAATGCACCAAAGATTAATCAGTACCACAATGGAAAATGAACGTACAGCTTTGGTCTTTTTAAAGTGCATGTATGCAATCTACTAAACTATCTTTTACCACTTAATTTCCCCAGGTGATTCATAAAGTGGATAACTCGCACCATTTCCTTGATGGCCAACAGTCCAGTAATACAATATTTGTCACTACTATACTGGAGAGTCAGCCCAAGTTATAGTAAGTAAGTAAGTAAGTTTATTGGCCAAGTATTCACATACAAGGAATTTGCCTTGGTGCTCCGGCCACAAGTAACAACATGACATAGTGACAGTTACGAATGACTCAGAAAACACTAAACATTAATAATAATAATAAGACATTAATGATAAAACATCATTCAGAACTTCAGAACTGAGTTATGTGCTCAGTTCTGGTGGGGCTTGAATCCAAGATCTTTGGAGGCGAGAGAACTGATGCTGGGCCAACAGGAAGACGAGCTGCATCTTATGGGCTCCAGGGCTGATTTCTCACAGGTCCTGTAGGAACTAACCTACAGGTACTGTGGGCATAGTACTGTGGGTAATAACAGTACTTTTTCGCTTGAGAATTGTGAAGCATTCCCAATTCCATTTGCAGTTCAAGAATGCGTTATAAATCCTACCTTTGAGCACTCCTCTCTTATCTGTTTAAGATCTACTCTCAAGGGTAAGCTTGGAAACTAATGTGACATCCATAGGAGCCATAAAGGAAGCATCAATCTACACCAGGCAAAAAATCTGTTGAAGGTGGTGCAAATGGTTTTTTGCAAACATGTTTCTCATCCAGTGTGTGGCAATGAGTCTTTCATGCACATTGCCAAACAAGGGGAAATAATGTGGTATTTCAAGTCACAGAATGAATGCACTTAAACCCATAGAGCTCTACCGCCTGTGGTCAGACCACTTGACTCATTGCATTCCCACAGTCAAAGAAATATTCAGTTGCCATGTTCTCCAGGGATGCTGCCTGACCCATTGAATTACTCCAGCACTTAATGTCTTCTTTTGTACACCAACATTTGAAGTTCCTTACGTCTAAAAGAATGTCCTCCATTTACTTTGTCAAGCAATTTTGATACTTTAAGAAAAAAAAGAACATTTCTAAAGGTCAATGGTTCTACATTTATTCTATTATTTGAAACATTTCTATAAAATACAAAACTAATGTAAATAAAATATCGAATTAATGAATAATTAGTCAAGCTAACAAATCAACCGTGTCAGTCTGAAGAAGGTTCGCAACCCTAAACATCACCGATCAATTTTCTCCAGAGCTGCTGCCTGACCCGCTGAGTTACTCCAACACTTTGTGTCTATCTTAAGAATTTTAGGTTAAGTTTAAAAATAAACTGTATCCATTATTGTACTAATTTGTGAACAGGCTGGATATTTAACCCAAGGCTGAGAAATACAGTACAATAAACCAGAAACAGAGGTCTTTGCCGAACACAGAATGTGAGGTCTAGAAGAATTGTGTCTCTGATGACGCCACAGGGTGTCTTATGGAGAATATTGTTGTTTTTTCCCCCAGCCCACTATTTCCTCCATTGTCCCCCACCCATCCACCCATCCCTTATTTGTCAGACCTGTTTCTCGCATTGGGCATAGAGTGATCCAAATGGTTTCTCATTTGGAAACAGACTTGCCCATGCTGACTAACATGCCCCATCTACACGTCCCACATGCTGTACTAGGCCCCAAACCCTCTAAACCTACCCTGTCGATGTACCTATCCAAATGCCTCTTAAATGTTATGATAGTATCTGCCTCAGCTACCTCCTCCGACAGTTGTTCCATTTTCCCACCACCTTTTGTGTAAAAAAAGTGATCTCTCAGGTTCCTATTAAATCTTTCCCCCCTCACCTTAAACCTATGTCCTCTCGTTCTCAATTCCCCTACTCTGGGCAAATGATTGTGCATTCACCTATCAACTCCTCTCATGATCTTGTACACCTTGTTCTGGAGGGGCACGGTGGCGCAGGGGTAGAGTTGCTGCCTTACAGCACCAGAGGCCCGCGGTTGATCCTGACTACGGGTGCTGTCGGTACGGAGTTTGCACGTTCTCCTTTTGACCTGCATAGATTTTCTCCGAGATCTTCGGTTTCCTCCCACACTCCAGAGACGTACAGGTTTGTAAGTTAATTGGCTTGGTATAAATGTATATTGTCCCTAGTGTGTGTAGGATAGTGTAAATGTGTGGGGATAGCCGGTCGGCGGAGACTCGGTGGGTGGAAGAGCCTGTTTCTGTGCTGTATCTCTAAACTATACTCAACTAAAATAAACCTCTATAAGATCTAGGCTGATAAAATGATCATCAGAAGATATACACCTAGGAAATGCGATTCCTCCTAATAGATAAATCAGACCAATTCTTAACCAGTTGGTCTCCATTTGTCGATTTTTTGGAAGCATATGGTGCAACAAAATAAGCTAACTGTTTCAGGATTGGGTAAGGTATGGTCAAGAATATAGATAACGATCTCCTTAATCTCTCACTTTCTACTCTTTCTCTTTCTATCGTTTTCTTTTTCAATTTTCTTCTTTCACACTTTTTTCCTTTTCACACTCTATATCACATGTTTTTCTATCTTTTATTATCTATTCTCTCTTTTCCTTTTTCATTATTTAAAAAAATAAAAAAATAAGAAGCTGTACATAAAATGTAATCTGTCAATAAATATTGGGCACCGTGGTGCCGTATTCCTGTACTTACTAAAATAATAAAAAAATTTAAAAAGATATAGAAGATATAGACCTGAATTGGGTAACACCTTCCAATTTTGACCCAGATGCCCATATAACGTCATCTAAAAGCAGCCAAGCCTCTGACTCTGGTCGGGAATGTCTCCCCCAAGTCCCACACTATCCTGGTCGACATAAAATGCCACTCCTTCGTTGTAAGTGAGTTTGCCTTCAGCAGTGCCTTGACCACAAAGAGAGCAATAACTACGCCAGTCAACTCCCCACGTTTGTGGAACATCCGGAGATTTATAACAGAAGTTGACCATTTGGCCCATCCTGTTGATCAAGACAGTTGACCAAGAATTCCCACCTTCCAACACGAGGAGCACAACCCCACGGGGTCATGGCCCTTCGAGAACATACCACGGCAGAGAAGGCTGTGGGGACTTGTACTAATGGGACTAATGCAGATCATTACAATGGACTGTATGGACATAGGGCAGTAAAGTTCCAGATCACAGAAACAGGCTCTTCGGCCCATTGAGTCCATGCCAATATCAACTGCCCCGTAACAAGAATCCCACATTAATCCCATTTTTATTCTCCCCAATGTTCAGCGGCCAATAAAACTACCAAACCACTACCAGTAAAACTAAAACATGTAAACTCCACACTGACAACACTCGAGGGCCAAACGGCCTGTTACTTTGTCGCACAACTGTGTGACATACTGCCCGGGTGCGGCGAGTCTCTCTGCCTTTTGGGCAGACTTCCAGACCCCCATCTATTCGCCTTCCACCCTTCTGTACTGTCACCATCGATTCTGAATCTAACCTCGCGTACTGTTGACCCTTCGGCCAAGAGAAGAATAGCGCTCCGACGGGGAATCGAACCCGGGTCTGTAGCATCCCCCACCCCGGATTGACTGAAGCCGCCGCAACTGTCCGGGGCAACTGAGCGGAGAGGAGAACGGGCAGAAGTCCTCCGCTCCCCCCGATGCTTTGTCGGGGAGCCGAGCTGAAGCCTGGCGTTGTCACCGGCGTCGGCTGCCAGCGAGAGAGAGAGTGACGGAGGGTTAGTGACTCTAAAACGAACTTTCAACGGAGGCAACCCACCTGCGATGATGTACCGATCCATGTAATTCAACATGTTAATGAAGAACAGGATGAGCACGGCGCCGCAGGAGCGGGTCCGGGACAGCTGGAAGCCGGCGGCCGGCGCCGTGTCCGTGTCCGAGTCCCCGCAGGTGCCCGGGATGGAGTCCCTGTCGCCGCTTGCCATCGGCGCTGCTTCGGGGAGAGCAGGCTGTCTGTCCTGGACAGTATAACGGCGGCAGGAATCTCCTCGGTAACTAAGTCGGACACTGCCACTCGCTGCTTGCACTTGCTCGGCTGCAGAGGCAGTCGCTCGATGTCAGCTGCTCACAGCGTGGTTTCAGCACGGGAAGAGGCCATTCAGCCCCTGCATTCGGTGTTGGAGCCACCCAGACACTCCCACTACCCGCATTTCTGGTGTTTTTTTCCCCCCTTCCATCACTCTTTTGGACGCTACTGTTCAATCTGCCTCCAACCACTCGCTGTGTACAGGTTTGATTCCCTCGCCCAATGTTCATCAAAAAACGAAGGCGCTGGTTGCCTTAAACACATGTATGCTTTCTCTCGTCAATCCGTCGAAGTGACTGCTCATCCTCTCCCTGACTCCTGTCTCTAAACCCACCACTGTGTTTAAAATGACCGGTTTGTAATTACAGTACTAAGTTTCCTCTATACATTATTTCGAACAAGACTGAAGAGCTTGCAATTTTCCAAATCTCAGACCCCATTCCACATCTATACTAGGTTTTAAAGAAGGAACTGCAGATGCTGGAGAATCGAGGGTACACAAAAAGCTGGAGAAACTCAGCGGGTGCAGCAGCATCTAAGGAGCGAAGGAGATAGGCGACGTTTCGGGTCGAGACCCTTCTTCAGACTGGTCAGGGATCAGGGAAACGAGAGATATAGACGGTGATGTGGAGAGATAAGGAACAATGAGTGAAAGATATGCAAAAAAGTATCGGTGATAAAGGGAACAAGCCATTGTAAGCTGTTTGTGGTGTGAAAATGAGAAGCTGGTGCGACTGGGGTGGGGGAGGGAGATAGAGATAGAGGGAATGCCAGGGCCCGAGGGCTGAGGGAGAGGTGGGAAGGGGAGGAGACAGCAAGGGTTAACAGAATTGAGAAAATTCAATATTCAAGCCCAAAGGATGCAGACTCCCCAAGCGGAATATGAGGTGCTGTTCCTCCAGCTTGCGGTGTTGCTCACTCTGGCCGTGGAGGAGGCCCAGGACCGAGAGGTCGGATACGGAATGGGAGGGGGAGTTGAAGTGCTGAGCCACGGGAGGTTGGGTTGGTTATTGCGGACCGAGCGGAGGTGTTCGGCGAAGCGATCGCCAAGCCTCCGCTTGGTCTCACCGATATAGATCATCTGGCATCTGGAGCAGCGGATGCAGTAGATGAGGTTGGAGGAGGTGCAGGTGAACCTCTGTCGGACCTGGAAGGACTGCTTGGGTCCCTGAAAGGAGTGGGGGGGGGAGGTGAAGGGACAAGTGTTGCATTTCTTGCGGTTGCAAGGGAAAGTGCCCGGGAAGGGGTAGAGTGGGAGGGGAGGGAAGAATGGACAAGGGAGTTGCGGAGGGAGCGGTCTTTGCGGAAGGCAGACAGGGGGGGAGATGGGAAGATGTGGCGGGTGGAGGGGTCACGTTGGAGGTGGCGAAACTGGCGGAGGACTATATGTTGTATTTGCCGGCTGGTGGGGTGAAAGGTGAGGACCAGGGGGACTCTGCCCTGTTTGCGAGTGGGGGAATGGGGAGCGAGGGCAGTGTTGCGGGGTATGGAGGAGACCCTGGTGCGAGCCTCATCAATAGTGGGGGAGGGGAATCCCCGTTCTCTGAAGAATGAGGCCATTTGTGATGACCTGGTGTGGAACACCTCATCCTGGGAGCAGATGCGGCGTAGACGGAGGAATTGGGAATAGGGGATGGAGTCCTTACAGGAAGCAGGGTGGGAGGAAGAGTAGTCCAGTAGCTGTGGGAGTCAGTAGGTTTGTAGTGGATGTCGGTCAGGAGCGTATCACCTGCAATAGAGATGGTGAGGTCAAGGAATGGTAGGGAAGTGTCGGAAATGGTCCAAGTGTATTTGAGTGCCGGATGGAAGTTGGTGGTGAAATGAATGAAGTCAGTCAGTTGTGTGTGGGTGCAGGAGGTGACACCAAAGCAGTCGTCGATGTAACGGAGGTAGAGGTCGGGGATGGGGCCTTGGTACGCCGAGAACAAGGATTGTTCGACGTACCCAACAATATATCTATATCTCTCGTTTCCCTGATCCTTGACCAGTCTGAAGAAGGGTCTCGACCCGAAACGTCGCCTATCTCCTTCGCTCCTTAGATGCTGCTGCACCCGCTGAGTTTCTCCAGCTTTTTGTGTACCCCCACATCTATACTACTTGTTTCAAGTTAATATTGTGTTTAACATTTTTAGGTTAATCACTTTTCTGTTTTCAATTTGTGTGATTTCAATTTATTTATGTTCCATTTATGGGTTTTTTTAAAACATAATTATTACGTTGAAAACTTTGAGTTGCACCCTGTAGCAAACATTGCCTCTGTTCTCTGACCTGACCCTCATTGCAAATTGGTTGTCTTCTCACCATTCCAGTTCTGATGAAGGGTCCTCGAGCTGAAACATCGGTTGTATTTCTCGCCACTTTTACTGTTGGATATGCTGAAAGTTTCCAGCGTTCTGTTATTGTTTTAGATTTTTTCCACCAACAGATTTTTTGCTCCAAGTCAAAAGATGTTTGGAAGATCATGAGCAGGACCTTTGTCATTTTCTCTCTAACTCCCCTGAGAAAAACCATGGATGCATTCCATCTGAATAAGATTTACTTCCTTTTTAGTACCTACAGTTTATACATCTTTAACCTTTCAAGAATCTCAACAATGTTGCTCTTTGATATTGGAGGATCCATTAGTCACGGTGAGTTTATTGTTGAGTGCAAGTATTTTGAGGTACCAGTACAATAAAAATCTTGTATGCAGCATCATCACAGGTTCATAGTTTCAGACAACACACAAAAACAAAGCATACATATATTATGCATACATTCCATAAGACAGTGTAAAGAAAGACTGAAAAACAAAAATAATAGATTAGTGCAAACACACAATTTGAAAACATGTGTAGGAAGGAACTGCAGATGCTGGTTTACACCGAAGACAGACACAAAATGCTGGAGGAACTCAGCGGGACAGGCAGCACCTCTGAGAGAAGGAATGGGTGATGTTTCAGGTCGAGACCCTTAACGTCACCCATTCCTTCTCTCCAGAGATGCTGCCGGTCCTGATGAGTTACTCTAGCATTTATACTTATCTTCAAAATTTGAAAACAAGTCTTCAGTGGTGTGGGTGGTCCATAGCGTTCTGTTGTTGAGATAGAATTAAGATTATTCAGGATAATTCAAGAACCTGATAGTTGGACGGAAAGCAGCTGTTCATGAAGCTTGGTTGTGTGTGACTTCAGACTTCTGTGCTTCCTGCTCAACAGCGGCAGCGAGAAGAGGGCATGACCCAGATGGTGGGATCATTGAGGATAAATCTTCCTACTTTGTGAAGTCTGATGCAAAGTTCTTATTTGGTACTTACTGTACGCCTCTATGGTTAAATCTCCTCTTAGTTTTCCCCATCACTGCATTTTCTCTGCGCACAGATTCCCTTTTGTATTTGCTGTCTTTTCTCATGGTTTCACCTTTGCTCCTGTTTTTCCTCCGAACTTCCTGCACGATTGGGATGGCACATCACCACAGTAGTTAGTACTTAGAAACATAGAAAAATATGTGCAGGAGTAGGCCATTTGGCCCTTTGAGACAGCATCGGCATTCAATATGATCATGGCTGATCATCTAAAATCAGTACCCCATTCCTGCTTTTTCCCCATATTCCTTAATTCCTTTAGCCCTAAGAGCTAAATCTAACTCTCTCTTGAAAACATCCAGTGAATTGGCCTCCACTGCCTTCTGTGGCAGATAATTCTACAGATTCACTGCTCTCTGGCTGAAAACAATTTTCATCATCTCAGTCTTAAATGGCCTACCCCTTATTCTTAAACTATAACCCTGGTTCTGGACTCCCCAAACATCGGGAATATTTTTCTTGTATCTAGCGTGTCTCATCCTTTAAGAATCCCCTCTCATCTAAATTCCAGTGAATACAAGCCCAGTCGACCCTTTCTTTCATCATATTCAGTCCCGCCATCACGGGAATAAACCTGGTGAACCCATGATGCACTCCCTCAATAGCAATAATGACCTTCCTCAAATTAGGAGACCAATATTGCACACAATACTCCAGGTGCGGTCTCACCAGGGCCCAGTACAACTGCAGTAGGATCTCCTTGTTCCTAAACTCAAATCCTCTTGCAATGAAGGCCAACATGCCATTGGCTTTCTTCATTGCCTGCTGTACCTGCATGCTTACTTTCAGTGACTGATGTACAAGCACACCAAAGTCTCGTTGCACCTCCCCTTTTCCTAATCCGACACCATTTAGATAATAATTTGCCTTCCTGTTCTTGCCACCAAAGTGGATAACCTCACGTTTATCTCCATTATACTGCATCTGCCATGCATCTGCCCACTCACCCGACCTATCTAAGTCACCCTGCAGCCTCATAGCATCCTCATCGCAGCTCACAATGCCATCCAGCTTTATGTCATCTGCAAACTTGGAGATGTCACATTTAATTCCCTCGTCTAAATCATTAATATATATTGTAAATAACTGGGGTCCCAACACTTGCGGCACCCCAATAGTCACTGCCTGCCATTCTGAAAAGGACCTGTTAATTCCTACTCTTTGCTTCCTGTTTGCCAACTAGTTCTCTATCCATGTCAATACCCTTCCCCCAATACTCAATTACCATGTGCTCTAATTTTGCACACTAATCTCTTGTGTAGGACCTTGTCAGAGGCTTTTTGAAAGTCCAGATATACCACATCCACTCGCTCTCCCTTATCCATTCTACTTATGACATCCTCATAAAATGCCAGAAGATTAGACAAACATTATTTCCCCTTCATAAATCCATGCTGACTTTGACCGATCCTGTCACTGCTTTCCAAATGTGCTGCTATAACATCTTTAACAATCGACTCAAGCATCTTCCCCACTACCGATGTAATGCTAACTGGTGTATAATTCCCTGTTAAAAAGTGGGGTTACATTGGTTACCCACCAGTCCACAGGAACTGATCCAGAGTTCGGAGAGAACATTGGAAAATGATCACCAATGCATCCACTATTTCTCGGGCCACCTCGAGTACTCTGGGATGCAGCCCATCAGGCCCTGGGGATTTATCTGCGTTCAGTCCCAACAGTTTACCTAACACCATTTTCTGACTAATGTGGATCCCTTCAGTTCCTCCCTCCCACTAGATCCTCGGTCCCCTAGTATTTCTGGGAGATTGTTTGTGGCTTCCTTAGTGAAGACAGAACCAAAGTACTCATTTAACTGTTCTGCCTATTTCTGTTTCCCATTATACAGTAAATTCACCTGTCTCTGATTGTAAGGAACCTACATTTGTCTTCACTAATCTTTTTGTTTTTACATATCTAAAGAAGCTTTAAGATTCTTTTATATTCCCCGCAATCTCTCTGTAATGCTCCCCCCCCCCCCCCCCCCCCCCACACCCTCTATTAATTAACCCATTTGTCTCCCAGTCTGGTTTGCTGCTTCCTCTGGCCAATTTATATGCCTTTGCCTTGGATTTAACACAATCCTTGATTTCCCTCATTAGCCACGGTGGAGCTGCCTTCCCCGTTTGATTTTTTTGCCAGTCAGGGATGCACAATTTTGGGAGTTCATCCATGCGGTCTTTAAATCTTTTATCTCAGTATTCCTGGGAAACTGTTCAGATCCTGGCGTTGACTGTCCCCTATGTGGAGTTTGTATGTCCTCTCTGTTTCCTTGCTGTATCTCTAAAGTCAAAACTCTGCCAGGCTAGTCAATATGAGGGCAGCTGAGTGAATGTCGCCCCGTTTGCTGGGAACATATGAGAGTGTCAAGAGCAGACAAATCTTGTATGCCACAAATCCACAAATCCCAGAAGGTAGCGGAAATGAAAACAATCATTCAGTAGGTCAGAATATATTTGCTGACAGTCTTTTCTCGTGGTTTTACTTTCGCTTCTGTATATCTATTGTTACTCCTGTATCTATGAAAAGAGACACTGAGTTAATATCTCAAGTCAAAAACCCTTCATAGAGCTAGAAAAAGAAAAACAAGTGGGCTTTAAGTTGTTAAGAAAGTTGGGGGTTGGAGTAGATAAGTCAAAGAGAAGGTAGCTGATAGGGTGAGATCAGGATTGCCGTACTGAGATGCTGTTTCTGAAAGCCACCCAGTTGATGTTATTGAAGTGCAGTTAGAAAGAGAACAAGCAGTGACGTGATGGTCAGAGCTGCACAGAGAACTGAACTGATCCTGCAGAGTTTGTGGGGAGTGACTGACTTAATTCTACAGATGAGAAATCTTACAGCAGAATTGGATATTGTGATATAGACAGAGATTAATGAGTTTGATCTTGAATGCCACAGGGTGCGTCGTGGCCCAATAGAAGAAGAGGTGCTGTTCCTCAAGCTTATGTTAGGGTCATTGGACCAGTGCAGACGGCCAGAGGGGGAATGGGATGAAGACCCATTGAAACAAGCAACCAGAAGCTCGGGTCAAATCCTGTGAATTGAACAAAGGTTGTTCCACAATGCATTTTTTTAAACTGAGTTTGGTTTCTCTAGTGTAGAGGAGACCACATTTTGAATACAAAATGCAGTCCACTAGATTAGAGAAGTGCAAGTAAATTGGTGATCGTCTGACAGGACTGTTGGGAGCAGTGGTTGATAGAAATGGATCAGGGGGAAGTGAAGGGAACAATTTCTTCAGAAGGCTGAGAATGGAGGGGAGAGGAAACTGTGCCTGATGGAATCCCAGTAATCAAACTGCGAGGGAAGATTAATTGAATGCCTAGGCTGATGAGGTTGAAAGCGAGGACAAAGATAATTTAACCGTTGCATAATTTGGGGAGAGAATAAGCAAGAGCAGGGGTGCAGGAAATAAATGAAATGCAGGAAACAGATGTGACGGCGAAAGGGAGGAAGCCATGATTCAGAAAGAATAAAAATCTTAGAGGCAACTGTGGGGACAGTCTAATCGTTGACAAAAAGGCAGAGAGAGTGGAACTGAGGGAATGAAATGGAGTATTTTCAGGTGATTGGACATGAGAAAGTAAAGATGAGATAGCTATGGGTGTCTGTTGGTTTCTAATCAACACTTGTCCCAAACATTTATTCTGACAAAGAGATTAAGATCCAGAAATGAAAGTCAGAGATGGGTCATGCGAATGTGTGAACTGAATGAAAATTGGCAGTAAACATAATGACATTTCTGAGCTTCATATATGTGCAGGAGGTAGCACTAATATAATCATCAGTGTACCAAAAAAAAAGTTGAGGGGGGGGGGAGTCAAAATACAATGGAAACAAGGACTCTTCATGCATCTAACAAAATGATAAACATCACTTGGGTCATTTGAGTTCCCATAGATACTGCCTTTGTTTTGAAGTAAGTGTGTGGAGTTGAAGGAGATGGTGTACAATGAAAACAATTATTCTAGCATATTTCATTTGGTAGTCATGATATGGTTTCCTCATTTTTTGACAAATCAAATGCAGATTGGGTGATTGCCGTTACCCTGAGCTGCCATCTACTGTTGCTTTAATCCCACTCCTACTCTAATCTCTCTGCTAAAGGCCACCTGCACTGTTCCAATAAAGTCCAGCATAGGCTGTGGAACAGAGCCTCATTTAAGTCTTTAAGTACAATAATTTTAGTTAAACTCACTTTCTCCTTTTACATTGACTTGAAACACCGCCCGTCCCTTTGCCTTCAAAGATAATGCTTGACCCATCGAATCCCAGCAGTTTATTTTTGAGCAGTTTGTAGCATTTTGTTGTTCTCTCGACACATACACCAGTTAATCTTCTGTGCATTTCCAACATTCTCTGCAATAGTTATGACCTCCATTTCACAACCTTAAGATGTGCCCTTAGAACATAGCACAGTTAAACATGGGAACAGGCGCTTCAGCCCACAATGTTCGTGCCAAACATGATGCCAAGTTAAACTAAGTTATCTCTGTCTACACATGTTCCAAATCATTCAATTTCCTGCATATCGATATACCTAACCAAATGTCTCATAAATGCCTCTATCGTATCTGCTTCCACCAACATCCCTGGCAGCATGTTCCAGGCACACATCACTCTTTGTATAAGGAAAATAATTGACCCACATACCTTCTTCAAACTTTGCCGCTCTCACTTTAAAGCTATTCCCTCTAGTCTTTGTTTGCTTTCTTTCTCTCTAATTGCCCTTGTCCTTACAACCATGACAACTCTTGCCTTGCCCAGAGATTTTTGCCCTGTGCATCAACCCCTCATCGCCCCCATATTCCCCCTCTATATCCTGCACACTCCTCCCATTATTTCACCCTCTTTCCCTTCTCTTCATTCCTATCTGCCTATATCCCTTCCTCTGGCTTCACGTTTCACTCTTTTCTCCTTATCTTACAGCCTTTTGTCTTCTTTGCATCTTGGGCCTTCGTCCATCCATCTGGTAATCAACCCACCCAACACCCCCCCCCCCCCTCCGATTTTCAGCTCCAGAGTCACCACAGCCAAGGAATATACTTGGATTAAAGACCTGAGGTGAGATGTGACTGCCCTTGTCTTCAAGATGTTTGACCTTTTGTGGCATCACAGTATCCTGGAAGAATTGAAATCAATGGGCTTCAAACAGAAATGCTCCAGTGACGGGAGTCATATGATCACACAAAGGAATTTGGGGTGTGGTTTTTGGAAGTCAATCATCCCAGCCTCAGGAAATCAACACAAGAGCTCCTCCGAGCAGTGTCTAATGCCCAACCATCTTTGGTTAATGAAGTAGTCCCTGTCTGCATGCAGACTTAGACAGCATCCAGGCATGGGATATTAAGTGCTATGTAACATCTGTGCCATAAAAAGGCCAAACAATTACTATCTCCAATAAGAGTGTCTAACCATCCAACCTTGACATTAAATGTCCTCATTGCCAAATTCCCCTCTATACATATCTTGGGGATCTTCATTGACCGGGAACTCAACAGATCGAGCCTCATAAATATCATGGCACAAGAGCAGCCCAAAAGTTGCGTGTCCTGTGATCCTTCTCGGGGGCAATTAGAAATGGGCAATAATTGCCGGCCTTCCATGTAACTCCTAGATCCTGAAAATCAATTGTAAATGGATGCAGAAACCATATTTAGTTATCAAAAACAACACATTCAGGAAAATTAAATGATTTGCAAACTATGTGAAATGTGTTGACATGGACAGAGACATAGGATTCTTTGTAGTTGTTAAGAGTCTTTGTGTGTCCAAATATATCCAATCAAAGAGTTATGTAATGATGAGCTATGTACTTAAAGTAATTGAATATGCCAGAGGAAATAGTAATTTAATTCATCAGACTGCAATTTGCATATTAAGTTCAGTTCTCATTACCAAGGGAAAGGGAGGCATCTGAATTCTGGGGGAGAGCAGACCAGCATGTGGCGCATCTGTAACTGTGCGTCTTTTTACAGTGGGGGAGGGAAGCGGGAGGGCACAAACCCTCCCCCCCCCCCCCCCCCCCCCCCCAATAATCCTCTAGATGACACATGCGGTTATGGAGGTACCTCTACCCCATAGGCCCTGACTTTTGCAACTCCTTGCTTCTAGCCCTGGCACAAACATCTTCACTAAACAGGTAGTAAATTGTAACCCTAACCCCGCAAAATGGTGATTCGTTGAAAATTTCATGTCTAAGACAGACAACTTTCTGAATTAAAAGTGAGGTAAGAGCTAGCGAACCTATGCAGTTATATCACAAATTATCTATAATCTAATCCGGTTCAAGAGACTGTGTGTAAGAATAAATCTCCTTCTCTCACATGTCTGCGTAAGTTATGATCATGATGAAAGCAGCATTGCAAGTTGGACAAGTAGAAATGCATAAGCAAAATAGGGAATAATCACAAAATTATATTACAAAATGGAGATCAGACTAGGCATTGTGTGATGAGACATCATTCCATTTTGTGGTCAGAACTGATCAGCTGGGTCTCTGCTTATCAGCACCGAGGCAGTCCCCCTAGATATACAAAGACACCGAATACTGACTAGAAGCGTCCTGACCCAAAACTCATCTATCCATATCCTCCAGATATGCTGCTTAACCCGCTGAGTTACACTGGCACTGTGTCTCTGAATACTAGGGCCTTTGTTCTAGCTCAGTGGACAAGGCGCCTGGTAAGCATCATGGGATGACGCAGAGTTGCCTGCCTTCAGAACACAGGATGGTTAAACAATCCTCTAATACTTGCCTAAACACCTGGCTGGATGTGCATGTAATGGTCTATCAATACATTGTTAGTCTATAACCAATTTGGGATGAACTGAAAAGGGGGCATAATAATGGGATCCAAGTCGATAACTCCCTGAAAGTGCTGCTTATAACAGTTTGTAGAAGGGTTCTGACCTAAAACATCTCCTATTCCTTTTCTCCAAGGATGCTGCCTGACCCGCTGAGTTTTGCGTCCATATTCACTATAAACCAGCATCTGCTTTGCTTCCTACAACATACATAAGCTGGTTGGGTATGCATTTAGTATATGAAATCAATCGCTCACATGACTGGTCTATAACTAGCTGGGGATGAACTTGAAAAGGGATATAAAAACAGATGTTCCAGACAAAAAATAAACATAAAAATACACCTTTGATGCTTGAAATGTAGCTGGATCCCATGTGATTCTTGAATCACTTAATTCCCCTAAAACCAATACCAATGGACAGGACCCATAAATGTATACACTGCTTTTTTACAGATGATTTGGGGAGTACAACAGGCTTCCTTTTAGCTTCAATAAGCTGACATGTCAGTTCAGTGGCACAGTGGTGCAGCAACAGAGCTGCTGGCTCACAGCGCCAGAGACCAGAGTTCAATTCTGACTATGGGTGCTGTCTCTGTTCTCTCTGTGACCACGTGGGTTTTCTTCGGGTGCATCCGGTTTCCTCCCGCATGCCAAAGTCATGCAGGTTTATAGGTTAATTGGCCGCTTGTAGGTTAATTGTAGGTAAATTGCCGCTAGGATGTGAAAGTGGGATAGCATAGAACTAGTGTACGGGTGATTGGTGGTTGGTGGATTCAGTGGGCCAAAGGGTCTGTTTCCATACTGTATCTCTAAATGTCTCAGTTGGAATAGGTTAAATGAAAGAGGTGAAGAGCGATATCCTACATGTGACTTAGCGTGCGTGTGAAGCATTCCACTTCCTTAATGACACAAAATGCAGTCAACTGTCAATCGCACCTTCCAAACTGATAGCATCAAATATGGTTATGGCTTAAAAATAACGTGTATTTAACTAGACTGTGACTGTTGATACAGAAAAGAAACCCACAGAAAGATCTAATCATCTCATTCATATATCCCATGTTTAGTTTTTTCTGCATTAGTAAAATCATTTACAATCGGTCCTAAGATCACAAAATGCAGCTTTTAGTGTGTATCACCTCTGACAGGGCTGCTCTTACTCCAATGTATTGCATTGATGTATATCAAGTATTTGGAGTCAGCTTTGGTCAGTCTGGATGTAAAACTAACCACTGAGTTGAACTAACATGAGCCCAATCTGTGCACAAGTATTTTTAGTTATTCCAGACTTAACCCAATAATCGCTATAATACTATCCTAAGCAAGTTACTCAGGTGCTGGCTGAGCGTGTGTATCAAGAATTCCAATGTGGCTTTAGAGCAGGCAGGTCCACCATCGACATGATCTTCTCAGTGTGACAGCTCCAGGAGAAGTGCAGGGAACAGCAGAAACCACTCTACCTGGTGTTCATAGACCTTACCAAAGCCCTCGACCTGGTGAGCAGAAAGGGACTGTTCCAACCACTTGCGAAAATTGGCTGCTTTCCTAAGCTCCGCAGTATGATCATCCCCTTTCACAAGTACAGTTGTGTGTGACCACACGCTGGCAGCAGCCACCGTTGCCGGGCTGGCTAAGAGGATGTGGAAGAACAAGTTCCTCACTGCAAACACTAAAATACATGTGTACCAAAGGTCAGCACCCTCCTGTACGGCAGCGAGACATGGACGACATACATGCGCCAGGAGCGCCATCTAAACACCTTTCATATGCAATGCCTTAAATGGATTTTCAGTGTCTCTTGGCAGGACCACATTCCCGACAGCAACATCCTGGAGCGTGCTGGAATCCCCAGTTGGTACTCTCTGCTGAGTCAGCGATGCCTCCAATTGCTTGGCCATGTTCCATGAATGGAGGATGGCCGCATGCCAAAGGACATCTTGTACTGCCAGATTGCAGCTGGCTCTCGGTGCATTGGATAGCCAGCTCTATCTTCAAAGATGCCTACAAGCGGGATATGATGGTTTGTGGCATCAACAATGACAACTGGGAGGCTGCGGCAGAGGGTCGCTCCACATGGCATGAAATTGTCCAGGAAATCATTAGGAGTGCGGATGAAGAGAGGAACTTGCATGCTGCAGAGAGGAGAGCCGGCGGCAAGAAACGAGCTTCTACAACCTCAGCAGCCTTTATCTGTTCCTATTGCAGCAAGACTGTCAATCGAAGATTGGGCTGGTCAGCCCCAGCCGACGTTGCCAACGTGTGCAATGACCTTGGAGACCTCACCGTAGCGCAGAAGCATGGTCTTTCGAGACTGAGAGCTGCCAATGATAATGAAGCAAGTTATTCATTTCACAAAAAACTCCACTTTATTTGAAAGGCAGCTCATGTTGAATAATTGCTTGCTGGAATTTAATCATAGAACCAAAAAGCCCAGAAACAGACCCTTTGGCCTAACTTGCCCATACCAACCAGGATGCCCCATCTAATCTAGTCCCACCTGTCCACATTTGGCCCATATCTGTCTAAACCTTTTCTATCCACGTACCTGTCCATGTCATTTAAATCTTGTTGTAGTATCTGCCTCAACTACCTCCTCCGACAGCTTGTCCCACCACCCTCTGTGTGAATAAGTTGCCCCTCTAGCTCCCACTAAATCTCTTCCCTCTCACTTTAATATGATGTCCTCTGGTTCATGATTCCCCTACTCTGCATTCACCCTATCTATCCCCCTCACAATTTTATACATATATAAAATATAAGGGAATACATTCAATCCATAATTAATTTAATCATTAGGGAATGAATGAATGATGTTATTTTGGCCAATATTCTCCAATCGAACATAGAGCAAACCCTTGTTATAATGGAGGTGGCGGGGTGGGGGGTTAATGCACAACAGAACACAAAGTACTGGAGTAGCGACCTTCACCTAATCTATATAATTAAAAGTCTCATCTTGACCACTTCCTTTCCTATTGATGTTAGGAAAATCGTTACCATATATTGCTATGATTTTTGGCCATCTTACTCACAGTCCTCCTCCGCTGAGCAGGCCCCAAGGATTTTTCCCATCAATTAAAAATAAAAAAGTTATGAGTATTTAAAAAACCTCAAGATCCTCTCGCCTGTCAATCACCACCTTCCAGGGGGTGGGGGGCAGATGACTGGACGTCACTCAGCCTGAACTTGTATTGTCAAAGCCACCAGTGTGTTGTGTTTTTTCAGCTGCATCTGATGAATGTCCTTCATTATTCACTAATTTATTAAAGTGCAAGTCAATTGCTACAAAATCAAGACATTTTAGTAAAGATGATAGGAACTTTATCAACACAGAACTAATCTTTTACAAGAAGGGATTATAGAACCCAGCTCTTCCCCTTGGAGGGCACAAGTTGTCGTGGTTAAGGACCCCTTGGAGAGACATAGAAAGAGACTCTGCATTGATTACTCTCAAACTATAAACAAGTTCACGGAGCTTGATGCATATCCATTACCTCGAATAGAAGAGATTATCAATACATTAGCTAAGTATAAGATATTCTCTACTTTTGACTTAAAAAGTGCTTACTACCAAATTCCTTTGAAGGAATCAGAGAAGAAATACTGCGTTTGAAGCAAATGGGAAATTATATCACTACTGCAGAGTTCCTTTTGGTGTAACTAATGGCGTGGCGGTTTTTCAGAGAGAGATGGACAAACTTTTTATTTTATTTTTATTTATTAGAGGTAAATACATCAGTGTACATCACATATATATTGTTACAATCATTGTACCGCATAATTTTATGGCTTTTAAAGAAAAAGAATAGAAAGAAAGTGAGTGAGGTAGGTGAAAAGAGTTGTGAAAGTGAAAGCGTGAGACAGAGAAGAGACAGAGGAAAAAAAAGCCAGTTACTATATTATACATATCACGCAAAAGGAATCCACCAATTCGATAGTTTTTCATACCCCCTACCAAGGCCCGAGGTACTCCTGCACCCTATCTTTGTAGCAATTCTATAAATGCAGACCACGTCTGATAGAAGCGATCTGATTTTCCTGCCAGGAGATGGACAAACTTGTTGAACAGGAAAACCTTAAAGATACTTTTCCTTATCTTGATCATATAACTATTGCAGGAAAAGATGTTGTACATTCTAAAAATCTAACATTAAATGAGGCTGTCAATAACATCAGTATCATCAATTAATATTCTTGGTTATTGGGTTGGAAATGATATAATCAAGCCTGATCCACAAAGACTCCGCCCACTCCAAGAGATACCTGTTCCAGCTACATTAAACTCTCTACGAAGGGTTCTTGGGATGTTTGCATATTATGCTAAATGGATACCAAATTTTTCGGACAAAATTCAACCTTTGATTAGAGCAAAATCCTTCCCCTTCGACTCGACAGCAATTGGTGCCTTTACTTCTTTAAAAAAACAATTGGCATCTGCGACATTACATGCCATCGATGAGGATCTCCCCTTTGTTGTTGAATGTGATGCCTATGATTTAGCAGTATCAGCAACATTAAATCAAGGACGACCAGTGGCTTTCATGTCAAGGTAGTGAATTGCACTACCCACCCGTCAAAAAGGAAGCTACAGCAATTATTGAAACAGTGAGGAAATTGAGTCATTTCCTTGCTCGCCAGCACTTCACTTTGATAACAGATCAGCGTTCAGTAGCTTTTATGTTTCTGAGTTTATGTATTAAAGAAATAAGTTGCTTAAAGCTTAAATAAAGTTAAGTAAATTACGAGTAGTGAAAAGTTTCATTTGACTCACAGCACTGTATGATCTGCAGGTAAAGGAATTCTGAAATAAAAATTTAAATTCTGTAAGCACTTGGAAGTTTGTGAAATATTTATGGAGAAAGAGAATTAGGATTTATGCAACATGAGCTTGCGAGAGCATCAAGCTGATATTTTTTCACCACTTTCTACTCCAGCTATGCAGAAAGTTTACTGGCATGTTTTCTTTCTGTTGTTGTAGGGGAGCTTCATTTGTGACTGTTATGTGAATGTTGCCTTATAATGTGGATTACAGTAAATAAGTAATTTACTGATTCCTTTAGATCAAATAGCAAAGATTGCTGTATTTGCCTCCTCAGCCATTAGAATTTAATTTAACATGTGAAAATTTTGCATTTATTTTCATCCTTCCGGTTATACCTTCCAAATGGCAGACTCATGAAAGAAAACTAAATAATTACTGCATTCGCTTTCACAACTTCAGAGTGTCCAAATGCACTCCATAAAAGTCTATGTGTTTTTATCGTTGAGACGCAGGAAGGCCAAAGCCTCTTTCCGTACAGCAAAGCTTAAAAACAGCAAAAATTAGAAATTATTTCTTTCTTTTAGAATAGAATGAATAGAATAGAATGCATTTTTATTGTCACTATACACATGTACAATGAGATTAAAAGCTGCTCCTACTCAGTGTAAAGACAAAAACAAAAAGGGGGGGGGGGGAATAAGGTGCACAGTTTCTGCGGCGCTATATACATATCTATAAAAGACAATGGATAAATAGAATTACAGTTACAGTATAATTATAGTAGGTGGATAGATGAAGGTCCGGGGGTTAGGCTGTGAAGTTAGTGCATTTGTGAGTTCAGGGAGATAATGGATTTTGGAAAGAAACTGTTCTTGAGTCTATTTGTCCTTGTGCTGATGCACCTATAGCGCCTCCCTGGGGGCAGCAGGTTGAACAGGCCAAATGCAGGATGGGAGCTGTCCTTAATAATGTTGTTCGCCCTGCTGAGGCAGCGGGAGGTGTAAATGTCCATCAGAGAGGGGAGAGGGCAGCCGATGATCTTCTGTGCTGCCCTAACTACCCTCTGAAGCCTCTCCCTGTCTGCCATGGTGCAGCTGCTGTACCATGCTCTGATGCAGTATGTCAACAGGCTCTCAATGGACGAGCGGTAGAAGGTCAGCAGCAGATTGTGCTTCCTGAGGACCCTATCAGGAAGTGCAGCCGCTGCTGAGCCTTCTTGATGACCGCTGTGATGTTATCTGTCCAGGAGACGTCAGCGGAGATGAGGATGCCGAGAAACCGGAAGGTGTAGACCCTCTCCACACACTCGCCATTGATGTATAAGGGAGCTAAGTCGGTGCTGTGCCTTCTGAAGTCGACAATGAGCTCTTTGGTTTTCTTGGTGTTCAGAACCGGATTGTTTTCTGAGCACCAGGCTGTCAACTTCAGGACTTCCTCTCTGTAGGTTGCCTCGTCTCCCCTTGAGATGAGTCCGACTACTGTAGTGTCGTCAGCAAACTTGACGATTCGGTTGTTGTTGTGGACCGGACTACAGTCGTGGGTGTAGAGACAGTATAGGAGGGGGCTTAGCACACAGCCCTGTGGGGAGCCGGTACTCAACATGCGAGTGGAGGAGAGGTGGGGGCCGAGTCTCACCATCTGGGGCCGGTTGGTGAGGAAGTCCTTTATCCAGGCACATGTGAGAGTGGGGAACCGAGAGTGACCAGTTTATCGATGAGAATGTCCGGGATGATAGTATTGAAAGCTGAGCTGTAATCCACAAAGAGCATCAGCAGGATGTCTTTGTGGCATTGGTTGAAAGTTAAGAAGGCATTGCATGAGCTCTATTAATTATCTTGCAAATGAGAACTTTTTTACATCTTTTTGATGTAAGCCCAAAGAGTTTCTAATAAACCATGAGAGGCATTATTATACTTAATATACCATGAGAGGCATTATTATACTTAATATGCCATGAGAGGCATTACTATACTAATCTTCCTGATTATCAGGGTGGCAAATAGTGCTCTTGGTTGTTCTTGATTGCAACCCCTATGTCCTTAAGTACTACTGGCTGCAAAAAAAAATCAATTCACTACCGATGCCCAGCAGTGAATAGCTGGAAAGGGCTGTAATAGTATGCTGGGCACAGAGCTACTGGCAGTAATGTGGGTTGTCTGTTGTAGCTAGAAGTTGAATAGCTGCTGTACCTACTGTACTGATGAAGGAATATATGTCTGGCAGCGAAGTGGTTTTTAGGTGGTACTGGCCAGAGACCTGCTGGCTGTGAATAAGGACATCCAGCTGTGTTGGGCACTGTGCTTCTGGGCCTGATGGAGCTGCCCAGCTGTGGTGGGCACTGGAACTTCAAGGATGTCTAGCTATGTTGGGCAGTAAGATGCTGGAACGGTCTGGTACGTCTTGCTTTATTCGGCACAAGGATACTATGCTGAATACTGAAACTACACGAGACATCCTGCTGTACTTGGTGATAAGCTGCAGGATCTGCAGGGTGTGTCCAGCTCTTTGCAGCACTGGAACGGCAGGGGGTCTCCAGCTGTTTGCAGCATTAGAACTGCAAGGGGTCTCCAGCTGTTTGCAGCACTGGAACTGCAGGGGATATCCAGCTGTTTGCAGCATTAGAACTGCAGGGGATCTCCAGCTGTTTGCAGCACTGGAACTGCAGGGGATGTCCAGCTGTTTGCAGCACTGGAATGGCAAGGGGTGTCCAGTTGTACGAAGCACTAGAACTGCAGGGGTTGTCCACCTGTTTGCAGCACTGGAACTGCAGAGGGTGTCCTGCTGTGCTGGCCTAATTTGCTTTATTTGCAGACGATGTCGGCCATTCTGGATACTGGAACTACACGAGATGTCCTGCTGTACTTGGCAATAAGCTGCTGTATCTGCAGGGGATGTTCAGATGAGCTGGTCAGTTCTGCTGTCCTTGCCCGGAGCGCTGCGGCACCAGTGAGTGAGTGAGTTACTGACATGACCCCTCCTTCTGAACACTCCTGCCCTCCCCGCATCTTTAACCCCTGGCACAGACTCTCCACGCGCTGTGAAAGGAATGCTCCCTTCAATTGGTCCCTTGAATTAGTATTGTCATTCAATAAGATGACAACTGATTCAACGTGCTCCCGTTTTTCCCACCATCTCTCCACCTGCCTTCATCCTCCGTCCCCCACCCACTCAGTAATTAAAAAATGAAGGAGATTTAGAAGCCTTGGGCAAATTGAATTGTTACTTATTTTTATTTTTTACAGAGAGAACAATCTGCGCATGCGGGGTTTAAGATTTTTTTTTTAAAAAGCCGACTGACTGCCTACCTTGAGTAATTACTCACGGCATGTGCCTGGCACAAATGCACCATTTATTGAATGCTTGCTTGATGAGCCAAGTATGCTTGATGAGCCAAATGATAAATAAGTCTGCTCTGGAGGCTTCCAGCATCTTTATCACAATGGGGTGAATGAATTTAAGCTGTCGATCTCAAGTTTGATGTTGGCCAAATAACTTTTTCCATTGCCTTACATTCAGCTGATGAATAGGAGAACAAGTCGTGGTCATGTGCGTAGCCTGTGTCTGCAAAGTTGTCCTTTAAATTTCAAACTGAATATTGCTTTCAATGCACATTACATGAGATTCTGAAGACTAGTCCTTGTTTTGAACCATTGGCTGCTACTTCCATATAATTGTATAACTTGAACAATCCTAGCAGTGGAAATCTGATAGAACTGGAGGGGATGTATTGGGCAGTGAGCTGCTGGAACGGGAGGGGATGTCCTAGTGTACTGGGCAATGAGCTGCTGAAACAGGAGGGATGTCCTAGTGCTGGAACTGGATGGGGATGCCCTGGTGTATTGGGCACTGAGCTGCTGAAATGTTCTGGTGTATTGGGCACTGAGTTGCTGGAACTGGAGGGGATGATAGACACAAAAATCTGGAGTAACTTAGCGGGATAGGCAGCATCACTGGAGAGAAGGAATGGGTGACGTTTCGGGTTGAGACACTTCTTCGGACTGGTAGGGATAAGGGAAATGAGATATAGACGGTGATGTGGAGAGATAAAGAACATTGAATGATAGATACGAAAAAAGTAATGACAATAAAGGAAACAGGCCATTGTTAGCTGTTTGTAGGGTGAAAATGAGAAGCTAGTGCGACTTGAGTGGGAGAGGGATAGAGAGATAGGGAATGCGGGGGCTACCTGAAGTGAGATAAATAAATATTCATACCATTGGGCTATAAGCTGCCGAAACGAAATATGAGATGCTGTTCCTCCAATTTGCATTTAGCCTCACTCCGACAATGGAGGAGATCAAGGACAAAAAAGTCTGCGTAGAAATGGGAAGGAGAATTAAAGTGTCCAGCAACCGGGAGATCAGGTAGGTTCAGGTGGGCTGAGCGAAGATGTTCCGCACAAATATCACAGTTTGCGCTTGGTCTCGCCGATGTACAAGAGTCCACATCTTGAACAACGGATTCAGTAGATGAGGTTGGAGGAGGTGCAAGTGAACCTCTGCCTAACCTGAAAGGACTGTCGGGGTCCTTGGACAGTCGAGGAAGGAGATTTGGCGAGAGGTATTGCATCTTCTGCGGGTGGAAGTTAAGAATTAGGGGGACTCTGTCTCTGTTGCGTCTAGGGGGAGGGGGAGCAAGGGCGGAGCTGCGGGGTACCGATGAGAAACGAGTGAGGGCCTCATCTATGATGGGAGAGGGGAACCCCTGTTTTCGAAAGAATGAGGACATTTCGGATGTCCTAGTATGGAACACCTCATCTTGGGCGCAGATGCAGCGTAGACGGAGGAATTGGGAGTAGGAAATAGTCTTTGAAGAAGCAGGCTGGGAGGAAGTGTAGTCGAGATAGTTGTGGGAGTCAGTTCGTTTGTAATAGAAACATAGAAAATAGGTGCAGGAGTAAGCCATTCGGCCCTTCGAGCCTGCACCGCCATTCAATATGATCATGGCTGATCATCCAACTCAGTATCCTGTACCTGCCTTCTCTCCATACCCCCTGATCCCTTTAGCCACAAGGGCCACATCTAACTCCCTCTTAAATATAGCCAATGAACTGGCCTCAACTACCTTCTGTGGCAGATAATTCCAGAGACTCACCACTCTCTGTGTGAAAAATGTTTTCCTCATTTCGGTCCTAAGGGAATTCCTCCTTATCCTTAGACTGTGACCCCTTGTTCTGGACCTCCCCAACATCGGGAACAATCTTCCTGCGTCTAGTCTATCCAACTCCTTAAGAATTTTGTAAGTTTCTATAAGATCCCCCCTCAGTCTTCTAAAATCTAGCAAGTACAAGCCAAGTCTATCCAGTCTTTCCTCATATGAAAGTCCTGACATCCAAGGAATCAGTCTGGTGAACCTTCTCTGTACCCCCTCTATGGCAAGAATGTATTTTCTCAGATTTGGAGACCAAAACTGTACGTAATACTCCAGGTGTGGTCTCACCAAAACCCTGTACAACTGCAGAAGAACCTGCTCCCTGCTCCTATACTCAAATCCTTTCGCTATGAATGCTAACATACCATTTGCTTTCTTCACTGCCTGCTGCACCTGCATGCATACTTTGAATGATTGGTGTACCATGACACCCAGGTCTCGTTGCATCTCCCCTTTTCCTAATTTGCCACCATTAAGATAATAGTCTACCCTCCTGTTTTTGCCACCAAAGTGGATAACCTCACATTTATCCACATTATACTGCATCTGCCATGCATTTGCCCACTCACCCAGCCTATCCAAGTCATGTTGCAGCCTCCTAGCATGCTCCTCACACCTAACACTACCCCCCAGCTTAGTGTCATCTGCAAACTTGGAGATGTTGCATTCAATTCCCTCGTCCAAATCATTAATATATATTGTAAATAGCTGGGGTCCCAGCACTGAGCCTTGCGGTACCCCACTAGTCACTGCCTGCCATTCTGAAAAGGACCCGTTTATTCCTACCCTTTGCTTCCTGTCTGCCAGCCAGTTCTCTATCCACATCAATACTGAACCCCCAATACAGTGTGCTTTAAGTTTGTATACTAATCTCTTATGTGGGACCTTGTCGAAGGCCTTCTGAAAGTCTAGATATAACACATCCACTGGTTCTCCCTTATCCATTCTGCTAGTTACATCCTTGAAAAATTCTATAAGATTCGTCAGACATGATTTGCCTTTTGTAAATCCATGCTGACTTTGTCTAATGATTTCACCACTTTCCAAATGTACTGCTATCCCATCTTTAATAACTGACTCTAGCAGTTTCCCCACTACCAATGTTAGACTAACTGGTCTGTAATTCCCCATTTTCTCTCTCCCTCCTTTTTTAAAAAGTGGGGTTACATTAGCTACCCTCCAATCTTCAGGAACTACTCCAGAATCTAAGGAGTTTTGAAAAATTATCAGTAATGCATCCACTACTTCTGTGGCTACTTCCTTGAGTACTCTGGGATGCAGACTATCTGGCCCTGGGGATTTATCGGCCTTTAATCCATTCAATTTACCCAACACCACTTCTCGGCTAACCTGGATTTCACTCAGTTCCTCCACTTTATTTGATCCCCGGTCCCCTGCTATTTCCGGCAGATTATTTATATCTTCGTTAGGGAAGACAGAACCAAAGTAGTTATTCAACTGGTCTGCCATGTCCTTGTTCCCCATGATCAATTCACCTGTTTCTGACTGCAAGGGACCTACATTTGTTTTAACTAATCTCTTTCTCTTTACATATCTATAAAAACTTTTGCAGTCAGTTTTTATGTTCCCTGGCAGTTTTCTTTCATAATCTATTTTCCCTTTCCTAATTAAGCCCTTTGTCCTCCTCTGCTCAACTCTGAATTTCTCCCAGTCCTCTGGTAGGCTGCTTTTTCTGGCTAATTTGTATGCTTCATCTTTTGTTTTCATACTATCCCTGATTTCCCTTGTTATCCATGGATGCACTACCTGCCCCGATTTATTATTTTGCCAAACTGGGATGAACAATTGTTGTAGTTCATCCATGCAGTCTTTAAATACCTTCCATTGCACATCCACTGTCAACCCTTTAAGAATCACTTGCCAGTCTATCTTGGCCAATTCACTTCTCATAACTTCAAAGTTACCTTTGTTTAAGTTCAGAACCCTTGTTTCTGACTTAATTATGTCACTCTCCATCCTAATGAAGAACTCAACCATATTATGGTCACTCTTGCCCAAGGGGCCCCGCACAACAAGACTGCTAACTAACCCTTCCTCATTACTCAATACCCAGTCTAGAATAGCCTGCTCTCTCGTTGGTTCCTCTGCATGTTGGTTTAGAAAACTATCCCACATACATTCCAAGAAATCCTCTTCCTCAGCACCCCTGCCCATTTGATTCACCCAATCTATATGTAGATAGAGGTCACCCATTATGACTATTTTACCCTTGTTGCACGCATTTCTAATTTCCTGTTTGATGCCATCCCCAACTCCACTAATACTGTTAGGTGGCCTGTACACAACTCCCATTAGCGTTTTCTGCCCCTTAAGAGTTTCGCAGCTCTATCCATATCGATTCCACATCCTCCAAGCTAATGTCCTTCCTTTCTATTGCATTAATCTCCTCTCTCACCAGCAACGCTACCCCACCTCCCTTTCCTTTCTGTCTATCCCTCCTGAATATTGAATATCCCTGGATGTTCTGCTCCCAGCCTTGGTCCCCCTAGAGACATGTCTCCGTGATCCCAACTATAGCATAGTCATTAGTAGCTATCTGCACATTCAACTCGTCTACCTTATTACGAATGCTCCTTGCATTGAGACACAAAGCCTTCAGGCTTGTTTTTACAACACTCTTACTCCTTATACAATTATGTTGACAAGTGGCCCCTTTTGATTTTTGCCCTGAAAACCCGCCACCTCTTATTCTCTGTTTATTTATTTTTTCTTCTTTCCCCCCTACATGTTGGGTCTGAATGCTTCCCTTCTCTGCCTCCTGCCTCAAACCCCATCTACTGGCTTTCTCTATTTGAGTTCCTCCTCCCAACCATTCTAGTTTAAAGTCCCCCAGTAGCCTTTGCAAATTTCCCTGCCAGGATACTGGTCCCCCTCGGGTTCAAGTGCAACCCGTCCTTTTTATACAGGTCACTCCTTCCCCAAAAGAGGTTCCATTGATCCAGAAACTTGAATCACTGCCCTCTGCACCAGTCGTTCAGCCAGGCATTTATCCTCCTCCACCTTGCTCCCTTCCTACTCTCACTGTCGCGTGGCACAGGAAGTAATCCTGAGATTATTATGTTTGCAGTTCTTTTCCTTAACTCCCTAAATTCTCCTTTCAGGATCTCTTCTCTTTTTTTACCTATGTCATTGGTACCAATATGTACCACGACCTCAGGCTCCTCTCCCTCCGTTTTCAGGATATCTTGGACACGTTCAGACACATCCCAGACCCTGGCACCAGGGAGGGAAACTACCATCCGGGTCTCTGGACTGCGTCCACAGAATCACCAATCTGACCACCTAACTATAGAGTCCCCTATTACTAATGCCCTCCTCTTCTTTTCCTTATCCTTCTGAGCAACAGGGCCGGTGTCTGTACAGCAGGCCAGGTCGCTGTTGCTACTCCCAGGTAGGCTGTCCCCCCGAACAGCACTCAAACAGGAGTACTTATTTCCAAGGTGTACAGCCACTCTAGCGCCCGCCTCTGCCCCTTGCCTCTCCTAACCGTGACCCACTTGTCTGCCTCCTTTGGTTTTGGAGAGACTACCGCCCTGTAACTCCTCTCTATGACCTCCTCACTCTCCCTGACCAGACGGAGGTCATCGAGCTGCTGCTCCTGGTTCCTTACACACTCCTTTAGGAGCCCCATCTCGACACACCTGGCGCAGATGTGGACCTCTGGAGGGCTACCCGACTCCATTACCTCCCACATCTGACATCCAGAACAGTAAGCTGCCCTGGCACTCATATTCCCCTACCCTAGATACAACACAAAATACAATATACAATACAAAAATACAATACAAAATACAAAGTACAGTACACTACAAACTGCTGGAATCTGACTGCCAATCAGCTGCGTACTCAGTCCACCAATCAGCGGCTTCCTGGAGCCCAGTTAATTGAATGGAACGTTACAGATTTAGAATGTTACGGATTTCCCTCACCGCTCGGACGTCGCTCCTCCCTCACCAACGGCTCCTGGGCCTCTGTAAAAACAAAGCCCCGTGCTGGGTTTTTACACTCACCACTCGGACGTCGCTCCTCCCTCACCAACGGCTCCTGGGCTTCTGTAAAAACGAAGCCCAGCGCTGGGTTTTTACACTCACCACTCAGATGTCGCTCCTCCCTCACCAACGGCTCCTGGGCCTCTGTAAAAACAAAGCCCCGCGCTGTAATAGATATCAGTTAATACTTTTTTCCTGTGATGGAGACAATGTTTCCTGTGATGTGATCAAGAAAGGGGTGGGAGGTGTCGAAGATGGTCCAAGTAAATTTGAGTGCAGGATGAAAATTGGTGGTGAAGTTGATGAAGTCCATGAATTCTGCATGGGTGCAGGTGGTAACACACCAATGCAGTCATCGATGTAACGGAGATGGAGTTCGGGGATAGGGCCAGTGTACGCCTGGAACAGGAATTGTTCAACTTTTAATGGTCTTTGAGGTGATGGCCTGGTGTACTGGGCAGTGAGCTGCTTCAACTGGAGGGGATGTCCTGGTGTATGGGCACTGAGCTGCTGGAACTGGAGGGGATGTCCTGGTGTACTGGCCACTGGGCTGTTGGAACTGCAAGGAGTTCTCCATCTGTGGAAAATAATGAATTTGGTACAGTTCTTTGAGGATATAACATGCACACACCGATTGAGAGAAACCAGTAGATATAGAGTAATTGGGTTTCCAGAAAGCAATTGACAAGGTGCCACGTAAAAGGCTACTGCACGTTAAAAGTGAGCAATATATTGAGAATATGTAAGTAATATATTTTGGCATTGCTGATGTGGCTGATCAGCCATGATCACATTGAATGGCCTACTCCTGCACCTATTGTCTATTTCCAACGGTAAACTAAAGGTCAGATAGATGGCAATCGGTAACTAGAGTAATTAGTGGGGTGCCACAGATATCAATTTTTTTCTCATTATATTCCATCCACCAAATTATTGTCGCTCACAGGGATTCTCCATAACTATTGAGACTTTTTTATATTGTGTTCAGTTCTGGGCATATTATAGGAAATATGTCAAGCTGGAAAGGGTACAGAGAAGATTTGCAAGGATGTTGTCAGGACTAGAGGGTCTGAGCTACAGGGAGAGGTTGCGTAGGCTGGGATTATATTCCTTTTATTATGGAGCACAGGAGGATGAGAGGTGATCTTATAGAGGTGTATAAGATCATGAGAGGAATAGATTGGGGAGATGCACAGAATCTCCTGCCCAGAGTAAGTGAATCGAGGACCAGAGGACATAGGTTTAAGGTGAAGAGGAAAAGATTTAATAGGAATGTAAGGGGTAACATTTTCACACAAACGGTGGTGGGTGTATGGAACAAGCTGCCAGAGGAAGTAGTTGAGGCAGGGACTATCCCAACATTTAAGAGACAGTTTGATAGGTATATGGATAGGACAGGTTTTCAGGGATATGGCCCAAATGCAGGCAGATGGGACTAGTGTAGCTGGGACATGTTGGCCGATATGGGCAAGTTGGGCGGTGGGGCCTGTTTCCACACTGTATCACTCTATGACTCTATATTCTCCTCCCTTTTAAAAATCTCACATAGTTTTGTACCATGAGCAACATGGAAATGTGACATTTAATATCCTCAACTGTATCATCGATATAGCTGAGAAACAAGTATCAATCTCTGCAGCAACCTACTAAGCATAGCCTGCAAACCAGAGAAACATCCCTTTACTCCCACTCTTTGCTTTCTGTTCAATAATCAATTTTCAATACATGCCAGACTGTTACTCCAATTCTAACTGCTCTCAACTTGGGATCTCAACAAAATCCTACTGAAAATCAAATGTCTCTACATCCACTTGTTATCTACGTTCTACTTGTCAAATTCTCAAAGAACTCGATATTAGTCAAACATGATTTTACATTCATAAATTAATGCCAAGTCTGCCAATCTTTTTATTCTTTTCAAGGTTATCATTCTGCCAGATGGTGCCGCTAGTGCCACAAAGAAACATTGTTGTGGTTAAAGCTGCAGTCATTATGGAGGGGAGTGTCGGGCTGTGCTGGGTATTGTGTTGTCAGCACCACAGCAAGGTACTAGTGAGCCGTTAAGACTGATGCCTGGCAGGGTGCCAGTACCGGGGCTGCTGGGATCGGCGGGTGCCAAAACCTGGAGTGCTGGGTCTGGTGAGGAGCCAGGCCCAGAGCTACTGGGACTGGTGTGCTGTCAGTCCTGGGCTGCTGTACCTGGTGAGGTGTCAAACCTAGAGCTGTTGGCTGGACACAAAATACTGGGGTAATGGCCTGACACCCGCCGCCGGTCCCAGCAGCTTTAGGCCTGGACCTCCACCAGTCCCAGCAGCTCTAGGAAAGAACTGTGTAGATGTTAGTTTAAATCAAAGGTGGACACAAAATGCTGGAGTAGCTCAGCGGGACAGGCTGCATCTCTGGAGAGAAGGAATGGGGTGACGTTTCAGGTCGAGACCATTTTTCAGTCTGCTGGGACTTGCCGTGGTGCCATGCCTAAATCTGCTGGGACCCAGGCCCAAAGCTGCTGGGACCGGCGGGGGTGCCAGGCTCAGAGCTGCTGGGACCGGCGGGGTGCCAGGCTCAGAGCTGCTGGGACCGGCGGGGGTGCCAGGCTCAGAGCTGCTGGGACCGGCGGGGGTGCCAGGCTCAGAGCTGCTGGGACCGGTGGCGGGTGTCAGGCTCAGAGCTGCTGGGACCGGCGGGGGGTGCCAGGCTCAGAGCTGCTGCGACCGGCGGGGGTGCCAGGCTCAGAGCTGCTGGGACCGGCGGGGGTGCCAGGCTCAGAGCTGCTGGGACCGGCGGGGGTGCCAGGCTCAGAGCTGCTGGGACCGGCGGGGGTGCCAGGCTCAGAGCTGCTGGGACCGGCGGCGGGTGTCAGGCTCAGAGCTGCTGGGACCGGCGGGGGGTGCCAGGCTCAGAGCTGCTGGGACCGGCGGGGGTGCCAGGCTCAGAGCTGCTGGGACCGGCGGGGGTGCCAGGCTCAGAGCTGCTGGGACCGGCGGGGGTGCCAGGCTCAGAGCTGCTGGGACTGGCGACGTGCCAGCCCTGAGCTGCTGGGACCGGCGCGGTGCCAGTCCTGAGCTGAGCCAGCTCTGCGCACTCTAGCTGCCACCGACTTGCCGGGAAATGCTGTCCCGGACCTGACTGCCAGCTGAGAGGCGCTTCCCATCACTGCGGTGGGTGGGGCGAGTCAGGACTCCCACGTTCCCACCGATAGGGCTGCGGCACTGGCCGGGCCCAGCGCCCCTGCAGGATGCAGCCCGCGTCTCCAGGCCGGGAATCAGTAATGGAGCCAGGTTTGTGTGACCGTCCACCGGGGAAGAAGCTGCGGCTGGACGCTGAGGCCTGGGAGGAGCCGGCGACGGGCGGCGAGGCCCCAAAGAAGCCAGTGGCGAGCGGCGAGGCTCGGGAGAAGCCGGCGGCGGGCGCTGAGAGTGGGGAGAAGCCGGCGGCGGGCGGCGAGGCCCGGGAGAAGCCGGCGGCGGGCGGCGAGGCCCGGGAGAGGCCGGCGGCGGGCGGCGAGGCCCGGGAGAAGCCGGCGGCGGGCGGCGAGGCCCGAAAGAAGCCGGCGGTGGACACCGTGGCCCGGGAGCGACAGGACGGAGCTTACTTCCACTCTTATTCGGACGTATCCATCCACGAGGAGATGATCGCGGACGCGGCGCGGACGGGCTCGTACCGCCGGGCGCTGCAGTGGGGCTGCCGGCAGGGCCCGCAGCCTGGGCCTGGAGTCGGGCTGTTGCACGGCCTGACGGTGCTGGACGTGGGCGCGGGCACGGGCATCCTCAGCGCCTTCTGCGCGCAGGCGGGCGCGGCGCGCGTGTTCGCGTGTGAGGCGTGCGGGGTGATGGTGGAGCGCGCGCGCGAGGTGGTCGTGGCCAACGGTCTGCGCGGCCGCGTGCGCGTGCTGCAGGGCCGCGTGGAGGATGCGCGCCTGCCCCAGCCGGTGGACGCCATCGTCAGCGAGTGGATGGGCTACGGCCTCATGTACGAGTCCATGCTCCGCAGCGTCCTCCACGCCCGTGACCGCTGGCTCAAGCCCGGCGGCCTCATGTTTCCCTGCCGCGCCGAGCTCTACCTCGCCCCGGTCACCGACCCGGCCCTGCAGGAGCGCCTGTCCTTCTGGGCGGGCGTCAAAGAGCGCCACGGCGTTGACATGTCTTGCATGGGCACCTTCGCCCGCCGCTGCCTCATGAACGACGAGATGGCGGTGGCCGCCCTACACGGCGAGGACGTCCTGGGCCAGCCCTCCATGTTCGCGGCCATCGACCTGTACACGGTCACCGAACAGGAGCTGGCGAAGCTGGGCGGCGACTTCACCACCACCTCCTTCGGCATTGCCACCATGCATGCCTTTGCCCTCTGGTTTAACGTTATTTTCCCCACTTCTGCCCCCACAAGAGAGATTGCCCATGAGCCCCTTGCAACCAGCACCAATGCGAATGACTCTGATGCAACTGTTGCCAATGCTAATGGTGGTCAAGCAGCCAGCTTTAATGATCGAGATATACCTGGTCCACGTGCAGCGTCTGTTGATGCAGATTTTAAGACTGGAACCATTGCAAACAATGATTGCCATGCATCCGGCCCCAATCTCTGTGAAGCATCTGCCAATACAGTTAATGCTAATACTGTTAGGCACAATGCGTTTACCACCAACAGTGACAACCTCCAACCATTAAATGTCAATGGTGATGACCACAGAACAGTTGATGTTAATGCCAAAGAGCTCGAGCCAATCATCTTGTCAACCTCTCCCTTTGCAGAGGAAACACATTGGAAACAATCCCTACTTTATCTAGATGAGCCCGTGGAACTGTTCCAGGACACTGTGTTAAAAGGAAAAATAACTTTAACCCCAGCTGAAGATAATCCAAGATACCTCCGTATATCTTTGACTTATGAGATTGGAGATAGTGGGAAAAAAACAAAAATATTCAAAATGGGGGAAGATTACCCTCCCTTTGAATGATATTTTAGAATGTGTGTTTTGACTCTTCAGTGACTGGTCATCTTTTCACTGTTTGTTCTCCAGTTATTTTTCCAACTGATTCTTCTAATCCCATTATCTTTTGAAAGATTCATTGTGAAAATGTGTCTCAATGCATCAAACCCACCCAGAGAGTTAACTGTGAAGTCAGGAAATAAATGACACCTGGGTATCTTGCAGGATTGAAGATTATGGTACGAAAACATACTAATTTTGAATTGAAGTTGGGCAGGGTGTTGGGTTGGTTGTAGGGAATGAAACTGTCTGCTTTTGATTGAGTTTTTCTTTGTGCATGTGTACTTGCCAGAATTTTAATAATAATGGTGAACTTGCATTTTGTTGCTCTATTTACATCAGCATGAAATCTTGGTGTGGTTTCCATATTCTAGCACCAGATTGGAAATCGACACAAAATGCTGGAGTAACTCAGCAGGACAGGGAGCATCTCTGGAGAGAAGGAATAGATGACATTTCGTGTCGAAGGGTCTCAACCCAAAACATCACCCATTCCTTTCCAAAGATGCTGCCTGTCCTGCTGAGTTACTCCAACATTTTGTGTCTATCTTTGGAGTAAACTGGCATCTGCAGTTCCTTCCTACCAAATTGGCAATCCAGAATAGCTGTGATACTTAGCAGGTCAGGCAACATCTGTAGAGATCCACAAATATGTCAAGAATCTGACATATATAGAGTTGTTTTTCTTTCCACAGTGGCTTCCAGACCTTAGTACTCACAGAATTATGTGTTTTATTTTAGATTTCCAGCACATGCAACATTTGCTTCTGAACTGGTGGCTAGGGTATACCTAACCACCAGTTCAGAAGCAAATAGGGAATGCATTTTAGGTGCATTCATACAGGTTGAAAGGTAACCAAGATTAATTCCTGGATAGTGTTGCGTTAAATGCCAGACATGCTGAAAATCAGAAGAGAATGGAAAGTCCGTATTATCGATAGAGATCTCATTTTAATGCCGAAAGAGCTCTGCATATAATATCAACCTTTGCATTTACTGTCATCAGATGTTGACGTGTGCATTTGTTGATCGTGGGTTCATTGTAAATTATTATAACCCTGCCTGCAATTGGTATTGATACATATCAATACAGTGCCCTCCTTAATGTCTGGGACAAAGACACATCATTTATTTATTTGCCTCTGTACTCCACAATTTGAGATTTGTAATAGGAAAAACATAACATGGTTAAAGTGCCCATTGTCAGATTTTAATAATGGCCATTTTTATACATTTTGGTTTCACCATGTAGAAAATACAGCAGTGTTTATACATAGTGGTGTTGTTTTTCTCCCCCCCACTTCAGCATATAAAAGGCATGTTCAATTAGGTTCAGATTGGGTGATTGAGTTGCCCACTCATGAATTGACATTTTTTTAGCTTTAAAAAAAACTCCTTAGGTGCTTTTAGCAGTATGTTTGGGATCATTGTCTTTTGCTGTAGAATGAACCGCCGGCCAATGAGTTTTGACACATTTGTTTGAACTTGAGCAGATAGGATGTTTCTATGCACTTCAGAATTCATTATGCTACTACCATCAGCAGTGGTATCATCAATGAAGATAAGTGAGCCAGTACCTTGAGCAGCCATACATGCCCAGGCCATAACACCCCCACCACCGTGTTTCACAAATGAGCAAGTATGCTTTGGATCTTGGGCAGTTCCTTCTCTCCTCCATACTTTGCTCTTACCATCACTCTGATATGTTAATCTTCATATCATCGGTCCACAAGACCTTTTTCCAGAACTGTGGTTGCTCTTTTAAGTACTTCTTGGCAAACTGTAACATGGCCATCCTATTTTTGCAGCCAACCAGTGATTATCAAGATCATTAACCAGTCATTGAAAAATCCACTCCTGAAGAGTGTTCCTGATCTGTCAGACAGGTGTTGGGGATTTATCTTTATCATAGAGCAAATTCTTCTGTCATCAGCTGTAGGGGTCTTCCTTGGCCTGCCAGTCCCTAAGCTCACCAGTACTCTCTTTCTTCTTGATGATGTTCCAAACAGTTGATTTTGGTAGGCCTAAGGTTTGCATGATGTCTCTAATAGTTTTATTCTTGTTTCTCAGTCTCATAATGGCGTCTTTGACTTTCATTTGCACAACTTTGGTCCTCATGTTGATAAAGAGCAATAAAAGTTTCCAAAGGTGATGAAAAGGCTGGAGGAAAGACCAGGTGCTGAGAACTCTCTTATACCTGCATTAAGGAGGCAATTAAACACACCTGTTCAATTTCAAACACCTGTGAAGCCTTGTGTCCCAAACATTATGGTGCCCTGAAATGGGGGAGAGGGGGAACTATGTATAAACACTGCTGTAATTTATACATGGTGAAACCAAAATGTATTAAAAAAAAACCTTTATTAAAATCTGACAATGTGCACTTTAACTACATGTGATTTTTTTCTATAACAAATCTTAAATTGTGCAGTCCAGAGGCAAATAAATAAATAAATGATGGGTCTTTGTCCCAAACATTATGGAGGGCACTGTAGGTCATCAGTTAATTAATTTGAAGCTTCTCTTAACTAGTTTCTTCTGTAGGCTGCTATGATCATTATGTGGACATAATACCAACAAATATATAAAGCAATTACCGATGTTGCGGCAATGTCATATTGGTAGCGGATAACTAATCAAGGTCTGAGCGTTCAATAGTGGTATTAATGCAGTGCTATTGCACCATGTCCTTTAACATTCTGTGTCAGATTGAAGGAGTATTTGGCGTTGCCAATGTTTTGTACTGTACCTGATTAAGTCATAACTTTGTTTAATTCTTTGGCAATATCTTGCATTATTTATTTCCAAATGCTGTAAAGTTCCTGTCTATTTTTCACTGTTATTTGTTTTTAATTACCATTGTACATATATATGTGTTCTGAAGACATACATTATAATACCACATATGAAATAAGATGATATTCATGTGAATCAGACTTAATTCGGAGCTTAACTGCAGAAAAATTAGCTACTGCATTTGCCCAGATAATAGTGATTACATTTAAAAGATTATTTTAAGTACCAGTGGCTCAGTGGTAGCAATCTTGCTACTAAGCGGATGCAGACAAAGCTTGTGATGCAAAGCACATCATGGTTGGACTCTGTCTGATGTCTCGGAGTTGTGAATTGCAGAACCCAGGTCTTTCTGTCTGTATATCCATGTTGACCATTGCACTTATCTATCTTTATTTAAGCTCGTCTCATTCACCCGCATTTGATCTGAATCCCTCGCGTTCACCTGCATTCGATCTGTTCATAATTTAGTAAAACTTATACGGCTGCCAACTCTCCTCAAGGGAAAACAAGCCCAGCCCATATAAAGTTTAGGCACCGTTATATAAACATGGGATTATACTGAGCTCGAGGTCCAACATTCAGTCAACTCTTTGAGGAATGGTGTTAAAGATTATCATAGTTTTGCTACTGATGATAAAATAAAGTTTTAATTTAAATAATGCATTATTTCAATAAAGAAATGTTTGTGCAATAGGTAGCACAGAAATGGGCTACTTAGCTCAAATGCTCACAAGATATTGCCCACCATGTTTAATTTAACTCTTATCAGTGTTAACATCACTTACACCCTCATGTTTATGCAACTCTCACACCAATGTTGTTCACCTTAGCCAATCCTTGTGGTAACAAGCTCCACCTTATAACAAGTTCTCTGTGCAGAAAAAATGGTTAAACTGGAGTCAATCTTCTTGGACCTATTGAGGTGGGGAAGGGATGCAGAGAGGTTTATATGATGTGCCATGGATTTAAATAATTAGTAGATGGGAGTTGAGATTTTTTAATCCAGCGGGAAGTGACCATCTTGAACTCACAGAGCAATAGAGGCAGAAATTCTCAGCACCTTCGAAAAGTAGCAACAGCACAGTAACTTACAAGATTATGGACCAGGAGCTAGGAAAGATAATAAGGCTGGATATCTCTTTCTTGGTTTGGCACAAATAGCAAGGTACAAAGGACCTCTTGTATTCTAAACTTGTCAAAGAAGAAACCAATGGACAGATTTTCCTCTTGTTGGTGCCTAGACCGTGGCGTGAGTCTAAAGCTAATTTTGCTGCTGATCCAATGTACCATCCTCTCAGACCCTACAATAGAAGCCATAATACTGGAAGAGAGATTCTTTTTAAAGGGTGCTGCTATTTTTACAGTATGTATAGGAGCAATAGGATAGGGGAGAGGACACTTGAGCAACAGGAAAAGCTCTCACGTTCTCCATCTCGAGAACAAGCAGGGACAGGTATATGACATTTCAGTCCACCATGCTTATGTCACTGAGTCCTGGGGCATTCCATTACTGATTCAACCATGCACTTCATATTTGGCCCCTCAACATTACATCTGCGATAGCTGCTGCTACTCTTACAGCTCATTCATTTAGATGAGCTACTGATATTCAAAATTGGCACGTTTTAGTTTAACTTGATTGATTTTAATTATTACCAATGTTTTAATTAATTATCATTAAATAAGTGAATTTCTTCCTTTTCTTCCTTAATATTTTTTTCCCCACAATGTTTCTGATCCACAGAGAGCTATGTTGAAAAATGTATGTGCAGTCACGGGGTTAGCACGGGTGTGACCATGGGGCTATTGTAGAGGGCAACTAAGTTCAGTAAGATCGCACCCGTGAAAAAACCCATGTTTCAGTAATTGACTGCTTGGAAGGCACTTGATTGATAGACACAGACATTGTGGGCCAAAGGGCCTGATCCAGTGCTCTGCTGTTCTAAGTTATGTGATTGGGCCACTTTTCCTGTTTTTTTGTTAAAAAAAAAAAATATATATATATATATATATATACGCACACACACACACACATGTGAGGAAATTCCTGCATAAACGGCTTTCTCAGCCATTTCTTATGTTAAGGTACATCGCGGAAGGCATTTTCAGCAGAACCATTAAGCAAACATTCTCCAAATGTGATGTGAAAATCGTGTAACTGATCAAGAGACAAGGAGCTTATTGAAGGAAAATCTTGCACTGAGTTGATAGACCAGGAATGTACTGGATGCAACTTACAGTTTGGTCTCGGTATCCTGAATTTATGAAAGGCAAGTATGGCAGGGTTCCCTTTCTAATAACGATGGAGTTAAATAGAAGAATGGAGCCAGATATATTATTTTTGGTTAATGCTGCAACTTTGAACAGGTTAGCAAAATTGTTTAAATTAAGCAAATTGTGTGTAGTGTATCGATGCTTGCTCAACATGTCAAGGTTACAGGCTGTATGGTTCTATACCTGAGGGATAATGGGAACAAAACTTTTGATCCTCACTGGACATTACACCCGTTGAAGCAACACCATGTGGGGATTCTGCCTCTCAGCTTGACACTACAATCTCCCACCATTGCAGAAGTGGGAGAATGGGTGGATAGCAAATGCACATAATTTGCATGAAAAATTGCACAACATAGCGAAGAGAATGATGTATGCACAAATTGTGTGACCGCATTTAACAATCAGGTTTAAAAATAAAAATTTGAGTCCTACGAATTCCAGCGCCATCCTCTTTGAGCAGCAAATCAAGGAAAATAATAGGATTGATTCAGTGCTGTTGTGGGCATTCAACATTATAGGTACGTTATTTAGTTATTGGCACTGTGTTGATACGATTACGTTCCTTTGCAATGTTCCAAAAGGAGTGTTGCACAAGAAGTAATGTTTTCACATTGAGACAAAATAACCCAGAAATACTTGCTGTTCTGTTTCTCGTCGTCCATTTTTAGTTGGCTTATGCTGGAAAACAATGTGATATTGTTGAATTTACGGGTACTGTTTTATAATGCAACTAAAATCTTGCCTGCCCTCTCAGAAAAGATCCCTTTGGTGCTATTCAAAGGCTTCTTGAATTCAGAATAGTATTTATTTCACAACAATCACCACTAATATTGATAATATAGGCATTCATGTTTTTTTTTGTGGAATCTAGTTCTGTGCAAAGTGGGTGGTATGGGACTAGAAATACTTCAATGTATGAAAACCTATGTTGGAACAGCAAAGTCTCTCCACCAATATCCTAACCAGCACAATGTTCAAAACATTGTTTGCAGCAGAATCAGCAAGGTCTGGCCTTGTGATCAAGTCATTAACATAAAGCAGGATGAAGCTTTTGTGTTCCAGCCAAGGCTTGTTCCTACAATCAAGGTACGCAACTTCTGTGAACCAGGTATTTACAGCAAAAAATAATCAGTCAAATATACCTGGTATGACTAAATGCGCTGGTACAAAAAACCCCATCAAATACGTTAGTCTTATAACCAAAGTCTATTAAAACAGCAGGTTCAACATAAGCAAGATAAAGGGGCCGGTGTAACACGAAGCTCATTAAATGTGATGGTTCGACAGAAGCTAATTAAAAGATCAGCTGCAATGGAACTTAATCAAATGGACAGATAAACCAGGAGGTCCATAAAACCCACAGTTAAACATTGAAATCTTTCCATTAAGAACAAATAAAATTCACCACTGAAGTTATTAACATAGTAACGGTACTTTCTGTATTTCAAGAGTGCCAAAGTGTGCAACTTGTTATGTATTCACCTCAGAAGCCAAAAATAAATTGTGTTGCACAAGCAGCCAATGCAGCATTGGCTACCCGCCCATCTTCTGTAAGCTTCAGTTCATCTAAAGCTCTAATGTATGTAATATAACTCTCACCATGTTTCATCACTGATGTTCTTTCTGATCTATATTTGGTCCCGCTTGGCAAGCATTCAGATATAAAATTCTCATCCGTTAATCTGTGGCCTCTGCATTTCATTCAACTTGCTCTTAGTTCAGGAATTCCCTTCCTACATTGCTCTGCCTCTCCAGTGATATTGCCAATTTGGACAAGCTTGATAATTCTGTTTGTGTAGTTTGATATGCATTTCTGTTTGATAACGCTCCTGGAAAGTGCTTTAAAATATATGACTGTCACAAGGTAGGATGGTGTTGTCCAACCCAACTCGTATTACATCTAAGCTAAATTAATTAGTTGCATGCTTCAAGGGAACACATACTTAAAAACTTTGGAGGATCTAACTCGTCAGATTGAAAATCATATTGCTTCAAATCCTTTAGACTTTTGTGCTGGAGAGTTGGAAGAGTTCATTTAAAATTTTAATACCATTGGTCCAGATCTTTGTTATCTTCATTTAATGAGATAGAAGAAGGGAATAGGGGCAACGCGATGTTGAGAATCTGATGCTAAAATTAAGTGTTGAACAATGATGTAATTATGTGTTATGACAGAAGGATCATTACATATTAATATATCTTGTAACCTTTCCCTCCATCATCATCCCCAGTATATCTGTTTCTTAAATGACTCACTTGAGCAAGTCATTTTAGCTGCTACTAACTACAATTATTAATCCTTCACCTACTTGTATCAACAGAGTTACAAAACTCACCCCAAGAATGAATAATTGAATCTTGAAAAGAGCCATCATTCATTTTAGCAATGTAAAT